>CM040422.1:17119684-18552393 GCA_022702705.1 Papilionanthe hookeriana x Papilionanthe teres
TGGAGAAAATTTGTAGTCGTATTGATAAATTTGAAACGGATTTCAAGAGTATTGGAGATCACCTCCATGAGATGTATCATCACATTAAACATCTGGAATGACAAGCGAAACTTCAATTTGATCATCTAGCGGCTTATCAAGATGCTCAAGTGGAGATGTATGTGAAGAACAATTGGATCGACGAGAAAACGGCTACAAATTTTCTAAGAGCATTAGTGTTCTTCCCATGTGGGATGAATAGTTTTCCTTGCCAAGATAATGGAAATTAGATAGTGATTTGGTGAGATCGTGATTTATCTAGTGAGTCTTTGTATCGATTTAGTGAATCAATTGTGTTTGTTTGTGTATTTGCTTTCAAGTTCAATATGTGTTGTATTTATTTTCAAATTATGTTGTTTGATTGTGTGTTAGGACTTGAATCATTATATTATACTTATCTGAAGTGTATTGAGCTAATATTAAAGATTATAAATGGAAATTAGAGGAGTTTGATTTTAGCCTTGTGTTTGATTGGTGGATTTAATATTTAATATTTAAAATTTTTTGGAAAATGTTTTGGAAGTTAGAAACTAAAGCCCTCCTCTAATATGAGTAATTAGAAGTTGAATTTATGAATTTTGGTGGAAAATAAAATTTTTAGAGTGATTTTTTTGAAAGGCGAGTCTGGCGCCTAGGCACAAGAATTCGGCGCCTAAGCGCCGGTTCGGCCTGCTTACCCGAAAAACACCATATAAACCCCATTAGCCATGGATGACGCCTAAGCTTCATCTCCTTCCCCATTTTCGCGAAAATACACCTCTTAGATCCATTTTGAGGTCAAAACATCAAGTATTTGGGCGCAAAATCATTTGATTTCTTCGTCATGAGGTCAGATCTACACTCTAATCAATTTATTTTCGATTTTCACCACAGTTTTTCCTATGTTTTGCTAAAAACTGAAATTTTGAGAAAACTTTTGATTTTTAGGTATTCTATTTGAATTTTTAAACTTATTTTAAGTTTCTTAAACTTAAAAAGAGTTTAAATATTTGATTCCTAAATTTTTTCTTGTTTTCTTTCACGTTTAGATGACACCGAAATCTAAGCGAGGGAAGGGACGAGAAAATTTTGACAGTAACAAGTTCGCGACTGAGGCAGCGCATTTTTGATATCACGAATTTGCAACGTCGAGAAAGTTTTTCTCTGAGCGAAGCTTTTACATTCCGGGTGAAATGATCGAGAACACAATCGTTGCGCACAACTGACAACGATTCTGTTATTTCACTGCTGTTGCTGTTATTCCAGTCGTTTGCGAATTTTATGCTAACTTTTTAGATGCAGAAGACTACGAAGTCTTCGTCAAAGGTATTGGAGTAGGATTTACTCCGGAGAGGATCAATGTTTTTTATGGACTGCCACCTACCATCGAGTGCCACTATTTTGGATTATCTCCATCTAAGGGAGATCTTGAGATGATTATTGCTTATTTGACTGACGGCACTGGAGCCTGGAAGATCCAGAATGAAAAACGGGTAAACTTCAAATCTTCTAAACTAAATGGTGTTTTAAAGGCTTGGCATTATTTTATTTCTGCTAGACTTCTACCTTCCAACCACCTGAGTGAAGTTACTAGAGAAAAAGCTATCCTGAACTATTGCATTTAGGAGAGAAAGCTGGTAGATGTCAGCAGTATTATTTATGATTATGTGGACTCTACTTCTAGATCCTGTACTTCTGTGGGATTAGGATTCCCATCTTTGATCTATTCTTTATGTGTTAGCAATGGAGTCACTGCTGATATTTCTGAGGAGAAGCTGAAGTCTACCAAGCCAATTGGGCAGGTGAGTGTTAGTATATATGATCGTCTTCGAGGGAAGAGATTGACCGCTCATTTTACTTCTGCACACACTTCAGGTAGACCTTTGTCGGCATATTTTTAGATTTTAAATTTAGTTTAGGTATATATATATAATTTGGAAAGTAGCATTTGATTTTTTTGAAAATAATTTTAAGTTTGAAAATTTTAAGATATGAAATCAAACTGATTTCACATCCCAAATAGTTTATATAAACGAGCTGCTCGCACCACAAACCGTGTATCTATCCCAAAGAATAGGCATACTGCTTGATGATGGGGCTCGATTAAATAAACTATAAGATTTGTGACATCTGTTTGGTCTGCGAACCAATTTTATAAGCCGACAGGTTCCCCTGCATAATATAAAGGAATTAAGCAGGGTTTATATTACCTGGGTTCTTAAAGTTCCCTATAAGGGCAAGCCCCTATAGTTAATTACATCCTAAATGTCCGAAGACACTTAAGAAAACTCTCGATAATGATCAGTTGTTTTGCTCTCAAGAATTTCAAAGTTTAAGGTTTTCAAACAATTGGATTTCGGAAATTTCAATTGGGAATGGATAAAATTTGGAGCAGTTTATTTCAGGAGTCCAAAGGAAGAGATGTAGGTGAAGCTGGAGATCCAAGAAGAATCATGGCAACTTCTCAAACTATCCTATTGTTTGGCTTCCATTTGGGAGTTTATTTAATGTTTCAACCTGCCTGTTTTAATTAATTAGGACTTATATTTGTATGACACAATCATACAAACAGCCTCAAAGATGTGAGGGTTTATGTCGTACCAAACAACTACCTCGAAATCCTAAAACCGGTTAGAGCTTAATCTGCAAAAGACAACTATGCAAATACCTAACAAAAAGTTGAGGATTTATGTTGCATTAGGCAAACCACCTCGAAGTCCTATGGCTTTGTTATTTAATTTCTAAGAAAGGTTTTGCTGATGTAGACCCAAGTTTTACTGTTGACGATGGTCGTGCTGCCCACAGTGCTCTAAGCTCCTTATTGTCGCAGAGGTTTAGTTTTAGAAATCATAAATCAGGAGATGAGAGAAGTGTTTTGGATTAGAAAATTCTTAGAATCCAAATATTTTAGTGTTTTAATTAAAACAAATCTTAAAGTTGATTAAACAGAATCAATTAAGATCCCACGGTTCCGTCATCCCGACACCGTTATTTTCATCGGATTCACTTAGTCCAGATGAATTTGCTAAACTCAACTGAATGAGTTCCACAATTTCATTTAGACCGTGGGAAATCCCGATAGCAACACGTGCGTTACATCATCCGAGGTATTCCCGATCATCCAACGAGTCGTTTTAATTTAGTTAAAGTTGTAATTTTTGTTGTTCTGTTTGTGATTAAATTTTGAGTTATCTTATATTTTGAAATATTGTGGCGGTGAATTTTATCTTGTATGACTTTTAATTTAGTTTTGGGTTTCAGTTTTGTGGTTATGCTAAAGGTTTCAGTTTTCATGCAATAATCTTATTTATCATGCAAGAAAAGTAAAACACAGTGCAGGTAAATAAATTGCAATAAGGTAAATTGCAATAAAGTAAAAGCGGACCTGGAGGGTCTTCTCGTCATTCCCATCTGAAACATTAGTATTGCATTGCATGTATGTGTTTATAGTTTTGTAGAAATTAAAGCATGCCAGAAAATAGGAAGAAGTAGTACTAACAAGCAGTAACTACTTAATCCTATGATGTCTATGTTAAGATCCTGGTTGTCTACCAAGTCCTATGATGTCTATGTGAATTCTTATATCGTGTTTCAATAAACTTTGTTTAATTTAATTGAGGATGGTTTCGTTAAACAGACATATTAAGTTTAATAGACCTCAGAGGTATCCAAACAGTCAAATAAGGATGCAGGTCCATGCTTCCCTCTCATATCCTGATGAAAAGTCTGGGGCTCATTTAGACTTATTACGTTGCTTACCAATTCACCCTACCTATACCCTTATGCTTAATGAACACAGTTGTTCGGGGTAGGTTGGGGCAGATGGGTTTAGGTGTGGTTTGGGTTTGTATTTGGTGGTAACTGGTAGTTTGATTTGGACTTATGGGAGTGCTGTGAAGATTTGTTTGAGTTTATGTTTTAGATTTGGTTTTGGTTTTGGTTTTGGTTTGGGTTTTGGTTTTGGTTTATGTTTTGGTTTTGGTTTGGTTTGAGTTTGATTTTGGTTTGATTTTGGTTTTTGGTTTATGTTTTGGTTTGGGTTTGGTTTGATTTTGGTTTGATTTGAGTTTGGAATGTGGATTGGGAAGGTTATGTGGACATCAGGTAAAATTTGGGTTACTCCATGCATTCACTAAGCATAAGGGTATTCTTATTATGTTTTATACACCAAGTTGTGATTTCCTAGGAGTCTTTATAAAGGAAAAAAAATGAACCATGCCTCAGGAGGCCTATCCTATGTTTGATTGTTATCGTGTTGGTGTTGTATTGTGGTCCGGTTGTGTATGGTGATTATTGTGTTGGTTGTGTTGTGTGTAATTGTTATGTTATTTGTATGTTTTTTTATTGTTATTTATTATTTTATTATTGTTCATTTTGTTATGTGTTATCATTTTAGGTTATGATCGTTATTTATTATTTATGTGTTTTGTTATTTTTATTATATGCTATATCATTATTGTATGTTATTTTATTCTTATGATGTTATGTTATTTAAAATTATTATCTTTTATGTGTGATTAAAATTACTATTATCTTTATGGTTTATTTAATTTATTATTTATTGTCTTATGTGATTTATTTACTTTATCATTATTTATTTATTTAATTAATTGTTATTTATTTATTTTATTTTACTTTAGCTTGATATTTATTTATTATTATTTTAGTTTTAATTTATTTTATTATTTAATTTAATTAATTTAATTCAATTTATTAGCATTTAAAATTATTATTTAATTTAATTTAATTTAACTTTATTTAATTTGTTTTATTTTAATTTATCATTTATTTTTAATTTAATTTAATTTAAATAATTATTATTCACAATTACTATTTAATTTAATTTGAATTTATCATTTATTTGCATTATTATTTAATTTAGTTTAATTTAATTTATTATTATTTAATTTTGTTTAATTTATTTAATTAATTTATTATTTATTTAATTTAATTTAATTTAACTTTACTTTATTTATTTAATTAATTTAATTTAATTTAATTTCATTTATTATTTACATTATTATTTAATTTAATTTAATCTAACTTTATTTATTTACTTAATTTAATTTAATTTAATTAATTAATTTCATTTCATTTCATTTATTATTTATTTACATTATTATTTAATTTAATTTAATTTAGCTTTATTTAATTTGTTTTAATTTATTTAATTAATTTTAATTTAATTTTAAATTATTTATTTATTTACATCATCATTTAATTTAATATAATTTTGATTTGTTTAATTTAATTAATTTATTTAATTAATTTAATTTAATTCAAATTATTATTTATTTAATTGTTTTTTGTTTACTTAATTAATTATTATTTAATGTAATTATTTTTTAATTTAATTTATTTAATTTAATTATTATTTGATTTTAATTATTTAATTTTAATTTAATTCATTATTCATTTATATTATTTAAATTATTTTCAATTTTTATATATATATGTATTATTTATTTAATTATTCCTTATAAGTTATTTTATTTTTAATTAATTATAATTACATTTTTATTACTTAAATATTGTTGATTTATTATTAATTTGTGTTATTAATTTACATTAATTATTATTATCATTTTTATTATTATTTATAAAACTTTTCACTTTCTCTCTCTTAAATTATTCTTTTCTTTATTTTAAATTATTATCCTTTATATTAATTTATTATTTCTTAAAATTATTATTTACATGTGTATTTTCATTTAGATTATTTTAAAAAGAATGATGCTTTTATTTACCCATTTTTATTATTTATTTATCTATTTATAAAGCTTTTCATTTTTTTTCTCTCCTAAATTATCCTTTTCTTTATTTTAAATTATTATCCATTATTTAAAGCTATTAGAATTATTATTTATTCATATAATTACACTTATATTATTTTAAAAAGAATGACATTTTTATTTACTTATTTTTGTTCTTTATATATATTTACAATCATTATTTTAGTTATTATTATTATTATTATTATTATCTCGTATTTTCATTATCTTTTTTTTTAAGTTTATAATTATTTATTTTATTCTTATCATATTATGTTTGTTACTTTCATATTGTTATTATTATTTTACATATATGTAGAGTTAAGTTATTCATACATTTTATTTTTATTTTTTTTCTTCTTTCATTTTTCTTTCTTTTATGTTACATTTCTCTTTTTCTTTTTTTTTTTCTTTTCTTTTTCTTTATGTTATGTTATTCATACATTATTAAAAATTCATATATAGTTATGTTATGTTCATTTCTCTTTATTTTCCATTTCCTTTATGTTATACTAAAAATTTTAAAATTCATTTTTAAGGTAATGAAAGCTAGGTGGTAGATTTGTAAATAATTAAACTAGTAAGCTTAAATGGCTAAATAACTTTGCATAAAAGAAATCCCTAAGCCTATGCATGAATAAAGTGAAGATAGCATGAAGGATAAACAACCTACACCTGATTTTCTTACATGGAAGTTTGCATGAGAAAAATAAAAAAGTTAAGCATGAAAGCATTTCCATGAAAGAGAGGGATCTTAAGGCTACACATGGATACATAAAAAAAAAAAACATGCATGAAAGCTAAAAGAAATTAAACAATTTGTATGTGAATTTAAAGGTCTTTGTAAAGGAAGAAGAACATTGATATTGTGCATGTGTGTGTGATGTTTTAGGCTAGGCATGAAAGGGGTAAAACATTTTTCTTGGAGCTTATATATTCATGGGATGAAAAGTAGGGGGGAAAAAAAAATTACCTTAGCTTTGGTGAGGCACTTGTTGGAGACTTGGGCTAGGGGAGGAAGTGAATGAGTGTGGCTAATCTTGGAAGGAAGAAAAAAAGAAAGGGAGGCTCACGGCTAAGGAGTTGGGAGAGATTGGAATGGTGAAGTAAGTGAGTGTAAGTGTGTGTAAGGGGTGTTTAAGAGTGTTTATGGGGGGGTTTATGGAGGAGGCTCACGGCTAAGGATGAATGGGAGAGTGAGGGAGAGATATGGTGGAGGTGAGGAGGAGTTATGGTGGAGGTGATGGATGAGGGATGAGGTGGCATGTAGGGTGAGGGAGAAGTGAGGGAGATATGATGGAAGTGATGGATGAGGGAAGATTTGTTTTGTTTTATTTTATTTTATTTTATTTTTTTTATTTGTTTAATATATATATATATATTATTATATATATAATTGTTTTAGGGGTGTCAAGATGTTTAATTTAATTAATTTTGATTTAATTTGATCTAATTTGAATTATTAGTTTAATTAGATTCAATTGGATTTGGGCTAACATAACTTGAGTTTGAGTGAGAATGAGGTCTAGGTGTCTTGATCAATATTTTTTATATGATTGTGATGAAGATTTTTCATGAAGACACAAAGTGGCGTTGAGCTCATTTGGAGGTTCAATTTTGGCATGGATTAGATTTTTTATTATTTTGGACCACGTTGGGTTCGGATCAAATTAGATTGGGTTTGAGTGGGAATGGGGTTCGGAGGTCTTCATAAATAATGTATATATGGTTGTCTCGAAGAACTTTCATGAAGACATAAAATGATTTTGACACTGTTTATGGGGTCAATTTGGTGAATTTAGAACATGTGTCCAGCTTGGGTCAAAATGGGGAGGTTTTGGTCCAAAATGGATTTTGGGTAAGACCTGATCTCACATGATGGGAAATTGATAATCCAATTAAGTTTAAGGAGGTGTTATAAAGAGTTTTGAATTGAAATTTTGGAGGAATTGATTGACATTGGCTCACTTTAAGTGTTTTGGGTTATTTAGACCAATTTGGGGATTTTGGATTTCAAGTAGAATTGGATTCAAATGAGGGTCACATTGGGCATGAATTTGGTCTAAGTTGATATTGGGGATATTTAATTTTGGTTTAGAATTTAATTTGATGAAAGTTGGGGTCAATTGGGTCAAGATTGGGTTTGGTTTAGGCACCTTTAGGTTAAATGGGCCAAGTTGGGATTTTGGATTGAAAGTGTATTAATTTGGCTAAATTGACCCATAGTGTAGTTGAACAAAATGAAATTGGGGATTTTTAGGATTTTATGAAATTTTTTGAGAATTTTTTGGATTTTTTTGGATTTTGGGCAGAAAGGGTATTTTGAGGGTATTGGGGGGTATTTTTGGAAATTTTGGAATTTTTGGTCATGAATGGTCAATTTGAGTGGCAAGGAATATCTTGGAATGATTTTTGGGGAATTTTGGTGAATTTTAGTGAATTTTAAGAATTTTGGGTAATTTAGGGAATTTTGGGAGGCAAAGGGGCCAAAAATTGAAATTTTGGAAGTTTGAAGGTGACTTCAAGGTGAGCACGATGTAATGACCAAGGGTCACTTACATTTGGTCCTCTATGTGTTGGTCCCTACAACTTAGTCATAGACTTAGGGCTGGGCTACCCACATGAGTTTCCAAAGAGTTCAGGGTTGAAATTAGGATGTGCAATGTGTGTATGTTGTGAATGTGAAGTGTATGAGTGGTGATCTCCAGACCTCCCTCGTGGCAAATCCTAAGGTCTGACCACCTATAGGAGACTTCCCCTAGGATTCCTTATGCTTGCCTTTTTCCTACCAAAAGGTGGAGGTGAGGCCTTAAGCATATGAAAACCCCCTAGTGAAGCAAGAAGAGTTTTGAATTTCTATGGGGAGGGTTCCATAACTAGTCCTCTAAGAAAGTCACCAGGAGAGTCCTATGGCTAGACCCTAGGCTATTCTAAAGAGATACTAGACCTCAACCAAAAGTGAGGTCAACAAATGGACCCCCAATAGGTGTGGTGTGCCGGACAGGCACACCGCGCGTATTGGTGTTGACCGAAAAGATCAATAAACCGACACAAAGCTGCCTAAGTAAAATACTTAAGACAGAACGTAAAATTAAGAGAGAGTTGTTGTTTCCACTGGGGAAAGGAGGCAAATTTTCAAATCACAAGATTTCAAGATATTGGATTTTATATTCGTTTCATTTTTTTATTCATGTATTAATTTTGAGTTCGAATTTTGATTTGATCAGAGTGTTGATTTAAATTGAAGTTGGATTCAAGGTTGATTTCAAGATTGATTCCGTGGAAATTTTGGATTTTGAAATGAGAATTGGAGCCTAGGGAGGAATCCTAAAGCAATGCGGTTTCGGATGTAAAATCCTCAACCTCTAAAATTTGATTTTCGATTTGAACCATTGTGATAGGGAAAGAACCTAAAGCAATCTGGTATCGGATGTAAAATCCTCAACCTCTAAAATTTGATTTTTTGTTGATTTGAGCCATTGCAATAGGGAAAGAACCTAAAGCAATGCGGTATTAGATGTAAAATCCTCAACCTCTAAAATTTGATTTTTGAGAGTGAACCATTGCAATAGGGAAAGATCCTAAAGCAATGCGGTATCGGATGTAAAATCCTCAACCTCTAAAATTTGATTTTATTGATTTGAGCCATTGCAATAGGGAAAGAACCTAAAGCAATGCGGTATCAGATGTAAAATCTTCAACCTCTAAAATTTGATTTTTAATTTTAAACCATTGCGATAGGGAAAGAACCTAAAGCAATGCGGTATTAGATGTAAAATCCTTAACCTCTAAAATTTGTTTTTTGTTGATTTGAGCCATTGCGATAGGGAAAGAACCTAAAGCAATGCGGTATCGGATGTAAAATCCTCAACCTCTAAAATTTGATTTTTGATTTGAACCATTGCGATAGGGAAAGACCTAAAGCAATGTGGTATCGGATGTAAAATCCTCAACCTCTAAAATTTGATTTTTTTTATTTGAACCATTGCGATAGGGAAAGAACCTAAAGCAATGCGGTATCGGATGTAAAATCCTCAACCTCTAAAATTTGATTTTTGATTTGAACCATTGCGATAGGGAAAGAACCTAAAGCAATGCGGTATCGAATGTAAAATCCTCAACCTCCAAAATTTGTTTTTTGTTGATTTGAGCCATTGCGATAGGGAAAGAACCTAAAGCAATGCGGTATCGGATGTAAAATCCTCAACCTCTAAAATTTGATTTTTTTTTATTTGAGCCATTGCGATAGGGAAAGAACCTAAAGCAATGCGGTATCGGATATAAAATCCACAATCTCTAAAATTTGATTTTTGATTTAAACCATTGAGATAGGTAAAGAACCTAAAGCAATGCGGTATCGGATGTAAAATCCTCAACCTCTAAAATTTGATTTTTGAGAGTGAACCATTGCAATAGGGAAAGATCCTAAAGCAATGCGGTATCGGATGTAAAATCCTCAACCTCTAAAATTTGATTTTTTTTTTAAAGTGAACCATTGCAATAGGAAAAGATTCTAAAACAATGCGGTATCGGATGTAAAATCCTCAACCTCTAAAATTTGATTTTTTTGAGAGTGGACCATTGCAATAGGAAAAGATCCTAAAGCAATGCGGTATCGGATGTAAAATCCTCAAGCTCTAAAATTTGATTTTTTTTTTATTTGAGCCATTGCAATAGGGAAAGAACCTAAAGCAATGCGGTATCGGATGTAAAATCCTCAACCTCTAAAATTTGATTTTCGATTTGAACCATTGCGATAGGGAAAGAACCTAAAGCAATGCGGTATCGGATGTAAAATCCTCAACCTCTAAAATTTGATTTTTTTATTTGAACCATTGCGATAGGGAAAGAACCTAAAGCAATGTGGTATCAGATGTAAAATCCTCAACCTATAAAATTTGTTTTTTGATTTCGCGATTGATTTGCAAAGATTGGTAGTGTTGATTTGCGAAGTGTAGAATTTTGGTGCTTGAGAATTTCATGACTGTTGTAAGAGAGTTTGGTAGAAAGAAACATATTAGGAGGGAATATGAGGATGTCACATATCCCATTCAAAAGAGTTGATCGAAAAGTTACTGGTTTGGATTGGATACGATTCCTCGCCATCAGAACCAAATCGAAAACCTTGTGGCTCCGTGTCAATAGAATCGACTGCTCCTATCTCAAACAAGGGAGAGAATTGAAAAGATTGGATTTTAGATTAGGAAGTTTTGAATTTGAATTTGATTGAGATTTGATTTGAGATTCAATTTGAGATTGCATTTGAAAGTACAGATTGGAGATTCAGATTTGAGGTTTATTTTTAATATTGAGATTCTTTTTTTTGTTTTGATGATTCGAGTTCATTTTAATTTAGATTTCAATTCGATTTCAGATTTCATTTTGATTTGAAGTTTCATTTTGACTTGAAGTTTGTTTCGTTATCCTATTCGATTTTTTATTTTATTTTATTTATTTTTTTAATTGTCATTTTTTTTTATTTGTTGTGATTTGTTGGGGCAATTTATTATTGGTTTCTTTTTATGAAGTTTTATTTTATTCATTTTTGCCTCATGATTTTTCATTTTTTCTTTTATTTTTATTATTATTATTATTATTATTACTTTTTTAGTTAGGGTTTGGACCCAGTCATAAACAAGTGCGGCATCTGTGCTTCGTAGAACGAGTTTGTCTTTGAAACATCACGATGCGCAGTTCTCCTGGAGGTACCGTCAACTGACCGAAGACCTTTGAAGAAAATGAACTACTCTTCGAGGTACTATTGGAATTATATTCTTTCAAGTACCTACAAAGATGTGTTACTTATATAGACACCACAGCTGAAGGAAAAGGAACTTCGTAGCTTTGTCTGTAACAGTCGTCACTCTTTACCGTTGATTTAGGAGGATTGTTTAGGCTGTCTTTGCGAAGTTGCCCTGACGCCCTTTGAATTGATGTTGGATTTGTATCCTTTGTTATTGAAAGGCATGACTTCAGGTTCAAATTTCCATTAAATGCTAATAACATAGCCCATTTCTTGAATTCTTTCTTTCTGGGCCTAAGCAGATTCAAAATTTATGCTCATGTGATAGAAATATTTTTCATAGGCCAAAGATATTTCTGAGTCAATTAATGACCGACCAAAAGACATAAAATCACTTGACTCTCTTCAAAGCATAATATCAGAGGAAACTCCTTAAGGTAGTTTTTCAAGTTTTATTAATCGGGGGATGATTAAGACACCAATTTTTGATTATATGCTTGCCTCAAGCTTCTTCTCAGGGAGCTTAGTTGATTTCTCTTTTCTCTTTTTTTTTTATATATTGAGCTTTTTGCTTTTTTTTTATTGAGGATTACTATATCTGGTGGAACACATGTTAAAGATTTTGAATGTCGAAACTGGGACACCAATTTTTGATTGTGTGCTCACCTCAAGCTTCTCGTCAGAAACACTTTTTTTTTCTTTTTTTTGTGCTCCTTTTGTTTTATGAGAATTACTGTATCTGGCAGTGCATTTTTCTTTTAAAGATTTTGAATGTCGAAACTCTCCCAATTAATAAATCTGAAATGGTTTCTTAACATGAATCCTGGGATATTATAACTCATCCAAAAGTCTGGACCCAGTCACATGGCAGAAAATTAAAAGACTCTTGATATACCGGATTAATTACTCGTATTTCAACCACACTATTTCATTTCAGAATTGAGTTAGGACTCAGTCATAATTCCTTAAAGTGAAGGACTTAGTTATTAGGGCATAAATTTCATTCTTTCTGAAGTTACTGTCTTATAAAAATATCCAACTTTGAGCATTCGAAATATCGAACAATTCTGAACAAAAAACTTTTTCCGTTCATTTTCATTCATAGCAGTGGGAGGGATGTGACAGATCGACATCAATCCTGCAAATTTCCCTTTACATTGGTAGAAGTAGTACAATGGTAGTCAAAAAGTGTCTTCTTTGTTGTTAATTACGTAGGAGTCAGCTAGAACAAACAGATCGACCAAAATCATATTGATAGAACCTTTTTCAAGTTCTTTTCAAATATTCTTCCGGGATTGTTACGTTCCCATTCTTGAAATTCTCTTCAAGCCAGTCTTTGAAATTGCGACACTCTTCTATGGTGTGTCCAACGAACCTGTGGTACGGACAGTATCTTGGTTGTCCTTTCTTGTTGATTTCATCCGGTCTTTTTGGCTCAGGTAACCGGAACTCAGAGTTCTTGATTAGATTGCTGAACATCTTTCTTGCTGCTTCGTCTTTAAAAGAGTACACATTGTTTGTTCGAGCAAGCATTGTTGGAACTTATCTTTCATTCGTCTGGTAAAGTCTTTGCTGAAAGGATTGCTGAGCGTTCTGCCTGGGACGTTGGAAGGTCCGCTGATGTTGTTCAACCTGTACTTGCAATTGTCGCTTTCCCCTATTAACCACAGCAACTTTCTTAGATTCCTTCTCGAATATATTTGTTGGCTCTAGCTCGTTGGCTTTTCCAAGAAAACCAAATTGTTTAGCTTCTTCTTAAAGCCTTTCGACTTTGTTAAGTAACTTCTCGAATGTCTCGATTGTGAATCCCTTGAGCAAAAGACCAACTGGACCGTGAATACTCTTTAGAAGAATTTCAACTGCGTGTTGCTCTTGCAATCGTGGCTTCGCATCTCATGCTGAGATTTCTCCAACGCAGGATGTATTCCATCAAAGTTTCGTCTGGCTTCTGCTTCTCTTCCACAAGACTGCGTATAGTGACGTGGTGTTGAACCCCAGCAAAAAACTTGACAAAAAGATTCTCCATTTCTGTGAAAGTCTTCACTGAACCATTTCATAAGTCTGCGTACCAGTCGAAGGCGATTCCTGAAAGGTTGCTCACAAACTGTCAGAGCAGTAGCGGTTCACTACCCCCCGCGTTGCAGCAACTTGCTCGGAAGTGTGCAACGTGCTGACGAGGGTTTACGATCCCGTCGAAAGTCTTGAACAAAGGTGGTACGAAACCCTTGGGATATGGGATGGCATCGAACTCCTCCGGGTAGGGTCTACCCTTTGAAATTGACGCGCCCCCTTTCGATTGGGCTAAGGCTTCCTTTATCTGCTGTTCGACCAACTGCTTAATGTCTTTCTCTCGCATCATATTCTAAGATGAATCTTTCTGTGGTGGTTCATCTCAGTTTGCAGAAGCGACTTCTCTTCTTTCGTCGGTGATATGGACAATCTCTGGCTGGTTTATCTCCGGGGACGCCACTTGCTGTAAGTGCGACTGTCCTTGCGCTGCAACCATGACAGCCGTCATTTCTTCGATCTTCTTCTCGAGGCAGTTTACAATCTCATCTTTCTGCTGGGAGGCCCTTTGCCACTCATCCGCAGTGTCCTCCTCAGGAAGAGGAGTGTCACTCGCAGCTAACTTGGCTCGGGTCTCAACGACGTTGATTTCTGCGAGTTTGCCCTCCACGTAACCTGTTAGGTTGTAATCTTCATCTTCAGTATCTTTTTTTTTATCTTTAGACAGTCATGCAACGTCAGCTCGGAGCTTTTCCACAGCGGTCTCAATTGACTTTTCTTTGATAGCTTTAAGGTCAGTTAAAGGTTTTCGAGAAACACCACTTATTCCCTCGAGCAGCGGCGTCGTCGTGTAGAAGTCAGTTCAATCACCCAAAATCGTATTTATAGAACATTTTTCAAATTCTTTTAAGTACTCATTCGTGATTATCACATTTCCACTTCTAAAATTCTTCTCGAGCCAATCCTTGAAGCTGAAGCAGTTTTCTATGGTATGGCCGAGCATTCAGTGGTATGGGCAGTACATCGGGTGATCTTTCTTGTTGGCCTCCTCTGGTTTCTTTGGCTCCGGTAGTCTGAATTCTGGCCTTTTTATCAAGTAACGGAATATCTGCGACACTGACTCCTCTTTGAATGGGTATACCTTGCTTAATCGTTGATTTTTTGTCGAACCCTGTCTCCCATCTATCTGGTATGGTCTCAACTGGAACAATATTTCTTCAGACTAATACGGTTGTTGTCGCGGCTGACTAATCTTCAGAATTCCCTGATTGAGCTTCCATTCCTGTGCCTTCGCCATTTGTATGTACTTCGAATCGGACTCAATCTTGAATTTAGAAGATGGCAAAATACAAGCATCGACTGACTTTTCTTCATGTAGAATATCTTTTCCTTTAGTTAGCGGAGCGACTGGTACAGCGGTAGTGAATCCTGCGGTAAGAGCAGAAATAGTCTCAGGAGCAGTCCCAATGGCATCTGAGTTCTTTTCAATCCAATCCTTCTTTGGCATGGGGAGTTCCTCAACAGACTTCATGTTGAACGTTACAATAGGCTTAACGGACGTGCTCATTTCAGACTTTGACATTGCAATGGCCACATCCCCGAACTTGGCTTCAACATCATCAAACCCTTGTCCGAATTTGATGACCGCCAGCTCAGGCAGCTCATCTCTATTGACGGCGAACTCAACTCCGGAGGCGAAAGAAAAGATCAACTTTGGCGAAGACATCGTTCCTGGCATTTAAAGAATTTCTGGAAGTCAGTAACGTTCGATGTCTTGTAGTTTCAACTAGAAGACTCAAGTGACCGCACTCGTACTATAAACTGGGCAATTTTTTTTTTACATTTTTTTTTGTTTGGATTTAATTTATGTACATTATTCTTGTATTCTTTTATTTTTTTTTTGTGCTTTCACCTTATTTTATTATTATTATTTTTTTTCTTTTACATTTGTTAACAGTGTTTGCTTAATTTCAGGATTTAAATGAAAGGTACGAGAGTAGAGATTTGGTTTAACTTGCCGATAGCAAATCAAATCCGAGAGACACGAAATAAAAATGAAATTCAGGACCCAGTCCTGGGCTGAATTCATAACGCATCTCGCACACAACACACCTATTGGGGGTCCGACCCCACAAAATCAAAAGAAAACCCTAAGGATTCCCGAACCACTCTGTTTAGAGGTGATTAAACAGACGGTCCCAAAATACAAAAGACTTGACTAGCTCGCCCAAGAAAGAAATGAGTGAAGCATGTCAACGGAAGAATGGTAGTTTGATCCACTAGGGGCATGAATTTACTACCGATTTATGAAAGCAAAACCATCAGATCAAAATGGAGAGAGAACTATTCCCCAGCGGAGTCACCAGAAGCTGTCGGCATGTTTTTAGATTTTAAATTTAATTTAGGTATATATATATAATTTGGAAAGTAGCATTTGATTTTTTTAAAAATAATTTTAAGTTTGAAAATTTTAAGATATGAAATCAAACTGATTTCACATCCCAAATAGTTTATATAAACGAGCATCGCACCACAAACTGTGTATCTATCCCAAAGAATAGGCACACTGCTTGATGATGGAGCTCGATTAAATAAACTAGTAGATTTGTGACATTCGTTTGGTCTGCGAACCAATTTTATAAGCCGACAGGATCCCCTGCTTAATATAAAGGAATTAAGCAGGGTTTATATTACCTGGGTTCTTAAAGTTCCCTATAAGGGCAAGCCCCTATAGTTAATTACATCCTAAATGTCCGAAGACACTTAAGAAAACTCTCAATAATGATCAGTTGTTTTGTTCTCAAGAATTTCAAAGTTTAAGGTTTTCAAACAATTGGATTTCGGAAATTTCAATTGGGAATGGATCAAATTTGGAGCAGTTTATTTCAGGAGTCCAAAGGAAGAGAAGTAGAAGAAGCTGGAGATCCAAGAAGAATCTTGGCAACTTCACAAACTGTGTATCTATCCCAAAGAATAGGCACACTGCTTGATGATGGAGCTCGATTAAATAAACTAGTAGATTTGTGACATTCGTTTGGTCTGCGAACCAATTTTATAAGCCGACAGGATCCCCTGCTTAATATAAAGGAATTAAGCAGGGTTTATATTACTCCGGGTTCTTAAAGTTCCCTATAAGGGCAAGCCCCTATAGTTAATTACATCCTAAATGTCCGAAGACACTTAAGAAAACTCTCAATAATGATCAGTTGTTTTGTTCTCAAGAATTTCAAAGTTTAAGGTTTTCAAACAATTGGATTTCGGAAATTTCAATTGGGAATGGATCAAATTTGGAGCAGTTTATTTCAGGAGTCCAAAGGAAGAGAAGTAGAAGAAGCTGGAGATCCAAGAAGAATCTTGGCAACTTCCCAAACTATCCTGTTGTTTGGCTTCGATTTGGGAGTTTATTTAATGTTTCAACCTGCCTGTTTTAATTAATTAGGACTTATATTTGTATGACACAATCATACAAACAACCTCGAAGATGTGAGGGTTTATGTCGTACCAAACAACTACCTCGGAATCCTAAGATCGGTTAGGGCTTAATCTGCATAAGAAAACTATGCAAATACCTAACAAAAAGTTGAGGATTTATGTTGCACTAGGCAAACCACCTCGAAGTCCTATGGCTTTGTTATTTAATTTCTAAGAAAGGTTTTGCTGATGTAGACCCAAGTTTTGCTGTTGACGATGGTCGTGCTGCCCACTGTGCTCCAAGCTCCTTATTGTCGCAGAGGTTTGGTTTTAGAAATCATAAATCAGGAGATGAGAGAAGTGTTTTGGTTTAGAAAGTTCTTAGAATCTAAATATTTTAGTGTTTTAATTAAAACAAATCTTAAAGTTGATTAAACAGAATCGATAAGATCCCACGGTTCCGTCATCCAGGCACCGTTATTTTCATCGGATTCACTTAGTCCAGATGAATTAGCTAAACTCAACTGAATGAGTTCCACACTTTCATTTAGACCGTGGGAAATCTCATTAGCAACACGTGGGTTACATCATCCGAGGTATTCCCGATCATCCAACGAGACATTTTAATTTAGTTAAAGTTGTAATTTTTGTTGTTCTGTTTGTGATTAAATTTTGAGTTATCTTATATTTTGAAATATTGTGGCGGTGAATTTTATCTTGTATGAATTTTAATTTAGTTTTGGGTTTCAATTTTGTGGCTATCCTAAAGGTTTCAGTTTTCATGCAACAATCTTATTTATCATGCAAGAAAAGTAAAATGCAGTGCAGGTAAATAAATTGTGATAAGGTAAATTGCAATAAAGTAAAAGCGGACCTGGAGGGTCTTCTCGTCATTCCCAGCTGAAACTTTAGTATTGCATTGCATGTATGTGTTTATAGTTTTGCGTAAATTAAAGCATGCCGTAAAACAGGAAGAAGTAGGACTAACAAGCAGTAACTACTTAATCCTATGATGTCTATGTTAAGATCCTGGTTATCTACCAAGTCCTATGATGTTTATGTGAATTCTTATGTCGTGTTTCAATAAACATTATTTAATTTAATTGAGGATGGTTTCGTTAAGCAGACATATTAAGTTTAATAGACCTCTGAGGTATCCAAACAGTCAATGAAGGATGCAGGTCCATGCTTCCCTCTCATATCCTGATGAAAAGTCTTGGGCTCATTTAGACTTATTATGTTGCTTAACAATTCACCCTACCTATACCCTTATGCTTAATGAACACAGTTGTTCGGGGTAGGTTAGAGCGTGATGGGTTTAGGTGTGGTTTGGGTTTGTATTTGGTGGTAACTGATAGTTTGATTTTGACTTATGGGAGTGCTGTGAAGATTTGTTTGAGTTTATGTTTTAGATTTGGTTTTGGTTTTGGTTTGGGTTTTGGTTTTGGTTTATGTTTTGGTTTTGGTTTGGTTTGAGTTTGATTTTGGTTTGATTTTGGTTTTTGGTTTATGTTTTGGTTTGGGTTTGGTTTGATTTTGGTTTGATTTGAGTTTGGAATGTGGATTGGGAAGGTTATGTGGACATCGGGTAAAATTTGGGTTACTCCATGCATTCACTAAGCATAAGGGTATTCTTATTATGTTTTCTACACCAAGTTGTGATTTCCTAGGAGTCTTTATAAAGGAAAAAAAATGAACCATGCCTCAGGAGGCCTATCCTATGTTTGATTGTTATCGTGTTGGTGTTGTATTGTGGTCTGGTTGTGTATGGTGATTATTGTGTTGGTTGTGTTGTGTGTAATTGTTATGTTATTTGTATGTTTTTTTTATTGTTATTTATTATTTTATTATTGTTCATTTTGTTATGTGTTATCATTTTAGGTTATGATCGTTATTTATTATTTATGTGTTTTGTTATTTTTATTATATGCTATATCATTATTGTATGTTATTTTATTCTTATGATGTTATGTTATTTAAAATTATTATCTTTTATGTGTGATTAAAATTACTATTATCTTTATAGTTTATTTAATTTATTATTTATTGTCTTATGTGATTTATTTACTTTATCATTATTTATTTATTTAATTAATTGTTATTTATTTACTTTATTTTACTTTAGCTTGATATTTATTTATTATTATTTTAGTTTAAATTTATTTTATTATTTAATTTAATTAATTTAATTCAATTTATTAGCATTTAAAATTTTTATTTAATTTAATTTGATTTAGCTTTATTTAATTTGTTTTATTTTAATTTATCATTTATTTTTAATTTAATTTAATTTAAATAATTATTATTCACAATTACTATTTAATTTAATTTGAATTTATCATTTATTTGCATTATTATTTAATTTAGTTTAATTTAATTTATTATTATTTAATTTTGTTTAATTTATTTAATTAATTTATTATTTATTTAATTTAATTTAATTTAACTTTACTTTATTTATTTAATTAATTAAATTTAATTTATTTAATTAATTTAATTTAATTTCATTTATTATTTACATTATTATTTAATTTAATTTAATCTAACTTTATTTATTTACTTAATTTAATTTAATTTAATTAATTAATTTAATTTCATTTCATTTATTATTTATTTACATTATTATTTAATTTAATTTAATTTAGCTTTATTTAATTTGTTTTAATTTATTTAATTAATTTTAATTTAATTTTAAATTATTTATTTATTTACATCATCATTTAATTTAATATAATTTTGATTTGTTTAATTTAATTAATTTATTTAATTAATTTAATTTAATTCAAATTATTATTTATTTAATTGTTTTTTGTTTACTTAATTAATTATTATTTAATGTAATTATTTTTTAATTTAATTTATTTAATTTAATTATTATTTGATTTTAATTATTTAATTTTAATTTAATTCATTATTCATTTATATTATTTAAATTATTTTCAATTTTTATATATATATGTATTATTTATTTAATTATTCCTTATAAGTTATTTTATTTTTAATTAATTATAATTACATTTTTATTACTTAAATATTGTTGATTTATTATTAATTTGTGTTATTAATTTACATTAATTATTATTATCATTTTTATTATTATTTATTTATTTATAAAACTTTTCACTTTCTCTCTCTTAAATTATTCTTTTCTTTATTTTAAATTATTATCCTTTATATTAATTTATTATTTCTTAAAATTATTATTTACATGTGTATTTTCATTTAGATTATTTTAAAAAGAATGATGCTTTTATTTACCCATTTTTATTATTTATTTATCTATTTATAAAGCTTTTCATTTTTTTCTCTCCTAAATTATCCTTTTCTTTATTTTAAATTATTATCCATTATTTAAAGCTATTAGAATTATTATTTATTCATATAATTACACTTATATTATTTTACAAAGAATGACATTTTTATTTACTTATTTTTGTTCTTTATATATATTTACAATCATTATTTTAGTTATTATTATTATTATTATTATTATCTCGTATTTTCATTATCTTTTTTTTTAAGTTTATAATTATTTATTTTATTCTTATCATATTATATTTGTTACTTTCATATTGTTATTATTATTTTACATATATGTAGAGTTATGTTATTCATACATTTTATTTTTATTTTTTTCTTCTTTCATTTTTCTTTCTTTTATGTTACATTTCTCTTTTTCTTTTTTTTTCTTTTCTTTTTCTTTATGTTATGTTATTCATACATTATTAAAAATTCATATATAGTTATGTTATGTTCATTTCTCTTTATTTTCCATTTCCTTTATGTTATACTAAAAATTTTAAAATTCATTTTTAAGGTAATGAAAGCTAGGTGGTAGATTTGTAAATATTTAAACTAGTAAGCTTAAATGGCTAAATAACTTTGCATAAAAGAAATCCCTAAGCCTATGCATGAATAAAGTGAAGATAGCATGAAGGATAAACAACCTACACCTGATTTTTTTACATGGAAGATTGCATGAGAAAAATAAAAAAAGCTAAGCATGAAAACATTTGCATGAAAGAGAGGGATCTTAAGGCTATACATGGATACATAAAAAAAAACATGCATGAAAGCTAAAAGAAATTAAACAATTTGTATGTGAATTTAAAGGTCTTTGTAAAGGAAGAAGAACATTGAAATTGTGCATGTGTGTGTGATGTTTTAGGCTAGGCATGAAAGGGGTAAAACATTTTCTTGGAGCTTAAATATTCGTGTGATGAAAAGTAGGGGGGAAAAATATTACCTTAGCTTTGGTGAGGCACTTGTTGGAGACTTTGGCTAGGGGAGGAAGTGAATGAGTGTGGCTAATCTTGGAAGGAAGAAAAAAAGAAAGGGAGGCTCACGGCTAAGGAGTTGGGAGAGATTGGAATGGTGAAGTAAGTGAGTGTAAGTGAGTGTAAGGGGTGTTTAAGAGTGTTTATGGGGGGATTTATGGAGGTGGCTCACGGCTAAGGATGAATGGGAGAGTGAGGGAGAGATATGGTGGAGGTGAGGAGGAGTTATGGTGGAGGTGATGGATGAGGGATGAGGTGGCATGTAGGGTGAGGGAGAAGTGAGGGAGAAGTGATGGAAGTGATGGATGAGGGAAGATTTTTTTTGTTTATTTTATTTTATTTTATTTTATTTTATTTGTTTAATTTATATATTTTATTATATATATAATTATTTTAGGGGTGTCATTATTTTTAATTTTATTAATTTTGATTTAATTTGATCTAATTTGAATTATTAGTTTAATTAGATTCATTTGGGTTTGGGCTAACATAACTTGAGTTTGAGTGAGAATGAGGTCTAGGTGTCTTGATCGATATTGTTCATATGATTGTGATGAAGATTTTTTATGAAGACACAAAGTGGCTTGAGCTCATTTGGAGGTTCAATTTTGGCATGGATTGGTTTTTTGATTATCTTGGACCATGTTGGGTTCGGGTCAAATTAGATTGGGTTTGAGTGGGAATAGTGTTCGGAGGTCTTCATCAGTAACGTAGATATGGTTGTCTAGAAGAACTTTCATGAAGACATAAAATGGTTTTGACAAGGTTTAGGGGGTCAATTTGGTGGATTTAGAACATGTATCCAGCTTGGGTCAAAATGGGGAGGTTTTGGTCCAAAATGGATTTTGGGTAAGACCTGATCTTAAATTATGGGAAATTTATGATCCAATTAATTTTAAGGAGGTGATATAAAGAGTTTTGAATTGAAATTTTGGAGGAATTGATTGACATTGGCTCACTTTAAGTGTTTTGGGTTATTTAGACCAATTTGGGGATTTTGGATTTCAAGTGGAATTGGATTCAAATGAGGATCACATTGGGCTGAATTTGGTCTAATTTGATATTGGGGATGTTGAATTTTGTTTTAGAATTAAATTTGATGAAATTTGGGGTGAATTGGGTCAAGATTGGGTTTGGTTTAGGCACCTTTAGGTTAAATGGGCCATGTTGGGATTTTGGATTGAAAGTGTATTAATTTGGCTAAATTGACCCATAGTGTAGTGGAAGAAAATGAAATTGGAGATTTTTAGGATTTTATGAAATTTTTTGAGAATTTTTTGGAATTTTTTGGATTTTTGGGCAAAAAGGGTATTTTGGGTTTTTTGAGGGTATTGGGGGGTATTTTTGGAAAATTTGGAATTTTTGGTCATGAATGGTCAATTTGAGTGGCAATGAATATCTTGGAATGATTTTTGGGGAATTTTGGTGAATTTTAAGAATTTTGGGTAATTTAGGGAATTTTGGGAGGCAAAGGGGCCCAAAATTGAAATTTTGGAAATTTGAAGGTGGCTTCAAGGTGAGCACGATGTAATGACCAAGGGTCACTTACATTTGGTCCTCTATGTGTTGGTCCCTACCACTTAGTCATGGACTGAGGGCTGGGCAACCCACATGAGTTTCCAAAGAGTTCAGTGTTGAAATTAGGATGTGTAGTGTGTGTATGTTGTGAATGTGAAGTGTATGAGTGGTGATCTCCGCACTCTCCTCGTGGAAAATCCTAAGGTCCGAACACCTATAGGAGACTTCCCTAGGATTCCTTATGCTTGCCTTTTTCCTACCAAAAGGTGGAGGTGAGGCCTTAAGCATATGAAGACCCCCTAGTGAAGCAAGAAGAGTTTTGAATTTCTATGGGGAGGGTTCCATAACTAGTCCTCTAAGAAAGTCACCAGGAGAGTTTTATGGCTAAACCCTAGGTTATTCTAAAGAGATACTAGACCTCAACCAAAAGTGAGGTCAACAACCTTCCACTTCCAGACCTTCTACTTCTACTATTGAGCCACCATCTAGTTTTTGGGAATCGATGCATGATCAGTTTATAGAACAACACCATGAGTTATTTCAAACTCACTGCAGAGTTGATTCTATTGATAAGAAAATTGATCATTTATCTGAGTATACCTAGAGGAAGAGTAGTTACGATGCCGAGTATGATGAAGCTCTCGTTAGATTCCTGAAGGGAGAGCATGATGTTCAGTTTCCTACCTTTCCTAGTTTCTCACCATATGTTGATCCTAAGGATGTTGAGTTTTCTTTTGGTGATGATGATGATGACGAGGCTACAGACAGTGATTAGTGGCCTGATTTACCTCTGAGTTGTGCTAAGTCTGTTGTTAGATTAGTTTGTTTGCTAGTATTGATTGTTGTTTGTTGTATGCTAGTTTAGATTTGTTTATGTACTTTGTGTGGATTGTTGGGTGTTGAGACTGTTGTTAGAGTATTTTTAATGTACTGTGTTTAAGATTGAAATTTGGATAAATTTATGTTTATTTCTGTTTCAGCCTAATGTTTAGTAGTTAGTATTGTTGTTCTATTTCTGTTATTATAAGTAGTATAGTCATTTAATTTAATTACTAATGAGCCTGCTTACTTTTATACCTACTTCATTATTTAAGTATTATTCATAAAAGCATGTGTAGAAGTAAATTTTTCTTTCTAGAATTTTTTTTTTCATACTTATAAAAATTCCTTTTTAAAATTATGTTTTTCTTTCTTTCATACTTAAAAAAAAAATTTCATGATAGACCAAAACTGAAGTTTGGGGGAAAGGGAAAATGCATTCAAATTTAAATTTTATTTGTCCTTTAAGAACTAATATTTTTTTTAAATAAAAATTTTTAACATAACATGAGGAATGAAGAATCTATTTAAGATCACTTAAATTTTTAAAATTATAAATAATTTAGTGGACTTAATCAAAAATTTTAATAACTTTGATTGATTTTAAGAATAGAATTTTTCAACTTAAAGAAGAATAAGATTAAGAAATTTTTCTATTCATAGTAGAGATAACTGAATTTTAAAAGTATTAAGAAATCAAAAATTATAACTCAAAAAAGAATAGATTGAAATTCTTTTTGAAATCTATTTATGTTATAATAGTTAAGTGAAAATGTATAAGTTTGAAAATATAAGTTAAGGTTGGTGAAGTTCAAAACCATTAACAGGCTATCCAGATACAGTAATCCTCTCTTTTTTTTTAAAAAAAAAAAAGAAAGAAAAAGATAGGAGAAGCTTGAGGAAATGCCTAATCAAAAATTTGCTTCACTTGAATTAACCTATAAAAAGAAAACTGATTACATATATTACTTGATTTTTATGCATGTATTTTTATTAGAAAAGAATTTCATGAAGATCTTTTTCTTGTGAATAATTTATGTGATCTTAATATAATAAACTAAAATTATTTTTGAAGTGAATGAAAAATTTTTGAAGTCTTATGATTTGGTAGTTAGAATATTCTTTAAATTCTTAAAATTAAACTTAGTTAGTGAAATTTGGTTAATGATTTACTAAAGCCTTTATAAAATTAAAAATCATAAGAAGTCTTAAATATTTACCTTTTTATTCCAAATGTTATACATTTTATATAGTAAAAATGGTTACTTGAGGACAAGTAACATTTAAGTTTGGGGGATTTTGATCCAAGTAAAAAATACCTATTTTTATTAAATTTTAAGGATATTATGCTTTAATGAAAGGTTATTTTGTGTTTTTGGATGTAGGTGATACGAAAATGTTCAAGAAGGAGAAAAATATGAAAAAAGAACAAAAAGGAGCAAAAAAGAGCAAAAATTGAGCCAAAATGCAAAATTATTGAAATTACTGGCCTGGCGCCTAGGCGCTAGAGTCCGGCGCCTAAACGCCAGCTCGATAGAGAAAACTGTTAAGTTTTTAACGACTTTTGGGTGGTTATTTTGACGGTGTGAGCGGTTATTGGACCTTCTAGAAGACTGACAGTTGTTCCTGGTTTATAGGACATGTGATACAATGTATTTGGACACTTCAAAACGATTTTAATCGCGAAGAGGTGCGATCCAAAGTGAAGAGGTGCGAAGAACTGGACGCGGTGTCCGGCACCTAGGAGCTAAATTTCGGCGCCTAGGCGCCAGACACACCTTCTAGAAGATTCATTGAATGTGGACACATTTTGAAGAGGTGCCTTGAGGCAACCCTTGAAGCCTATAAATAGGAGGGTATTCCTTCAGAAAAAAATGCCCCATCTACCCCCTATCTAGAGTCCAACCTAGAGAGAGAATTAGAGAGATCATATTAGGGCCACCTTTTTTACTTTCCTTCATAAATTAGTGAGTTTATTTTAGAGTTTGTATTTAGAGTTTGAAAGAGTTGGTGCATCTGTAGTTCATTATGAGTGGAGTCAGTAGGAATCAGAAGTTCAGTAGGAGAAACATCTAAGATAAGTATTTTTATTTTGATTCAAAGTTTATTTATTATGTTTTGTTATTTAATTTCAATGTGTTTTGAGTAGTCACTTTACTTTCTCCTTTCAATTATGAAAAGATAAATAAGATAATACAAAATTCGTTGGAGAATTAAAAATCATATATTTTCAAAACATTGTAATGATATTAATACCGGTTCTTAATTTACTATTTAAATTGGCCATTTAAATGGTTAAAACCTGTTGAAGAGTTTTGAGACCTAGAAGGAGTTGAATTCTTAACTTGTAGATATCACATGAATCCTTGGGTAGTCGAAGGACTTGTGCGAGTTATTTAAGGTGAAGTGCAAATAAATAGGAAGATGTTATATATTGGGCGTAGAATTGATAAGTTTTTAGAGTGACAGACTAAAATCTTATGATTTGGTTTATAGAAAAGGAAAGGGTCACTAGTAGGGCCGACCATAGCTACCCTTGGACATCTAGTAGTGTGAGCCTAGATTAACCCATTATACTAACAATACATTCGGACCTGATCTATAGGCTAGCCAATGTTCTTTGCACCTTGGCCAAAGGGTAAAGAATATGAATGCTTCTATTTGGCACAATACCATAAATTTATATTCTCCACGAATATTATCATTATCTTAGAAAATCTTGGATTAATTGAAAGGGAGAAAGTTGCTTTCTTATTGCGATTTACATCAATTATTTTATTTCTGCTTTATTATTGCATCTAGTAAATTAAAGATATTTTATCTTTGATTATAAAAGAAATACTTTAAAATAAAAATATTTAAAGATCTATAACTCTCTCCTTGTGAGAACGATACTGGGGTCTTTGTTTTAAAGCCCTATATTACTTGAAACGATAAGTATACTTGCGTAGAACCCCTAGTGTGTAAAATATTTTCCATAAAATTATATATACATACACTAGCCGCTATTATTATTTATAAAATTTATTTTTGAAAGCATTAATTAGTACGTTGATCTTCAGAGGACTTCGGGTCAAGTTTTTTGCACTGTTGCCGGGGAAGAAGATTTTAGTACGCATATATTTATATCGGGTCAATGTGCACACACTAGAGCTTCTACACAAGTATATGTATCGTATTAAGTGATACAGGGCTCTAATGGAGTCCCGTTTATTGATCCCACAGGAATGTGAGGTAAGAGTTTCTTAGTCAAAGTTCTAGGCTACCACTATCAGACTTTAGTTTAGAAGTTCGATATACATGGATTTTATCTAGCAACTACTCATAAATGCAGATGATTATATGTAAAGATAATGACTATTCCTAAGTGCAAATATTACTTCTAAAGATACCCTTTCTAGATAAATTGGTTTGGAGAATTTTGAGATAATAAAATCTAATATTCTTATGTAGTGAATTGGATAACGTAAAGGAATGAGATGCATTAAATATTGTATGTGCCAAATAAGAGCAATCCTATTCTTTACCCTATTCTGAACGCATAAAAAATATTGGCTAATTGTAGTTTTAGTCCCTAAATCTATGGTTAGGCTGGGAGGATACTGGCTCTCACTTCAGAGCTCCCACTTCCCTTTGCCTAAAGGCTAACTCTCACTTTCGATTCCAAACACTAGGACCGAATTGGGGATTTTAATATGTCCCTCTAAAATCTCCAAGTCTACGTCTATCAAAGTATATTTCCCTATTTATTTGCACTCAACCCCCATGAACTTCACCATCCATGGAAGTTGAATGTGTTTTTACATTGTTGAGAATTACACCGCCCTCTTGGATCATAATGCAATTACAACGAATTTTAACACTACAACAAGCTCTTTTTGTAATGTAAATGAAGTGCAAGTAAAAACCATCACATTTATAATTAAAAATTCTTCTAGCATGCATCCCAATATCCTAAACATGAATCCTACTCATTGCAAAAGAAAAGAAAAATAAAAACAATGGAATAATCTTCTTATGCCACTATTTCCAAACAAGAAAAAAGAGTAAGAGGAAGACATAGCAAAGAACAAGGAAAACAACGCAAAACTTCATTTTATAAAAGAAAATACACTACATAAGTGTTTAAAAAATCATAAGATAATAAAGATCTCTCCCACAAAGTCTCCTGCGGATCCATGCAATGCTAGTAAAATCCCTTACAAATTCTCTCACAATCCCCTCTTCAATCTCTCCAGAAAAGTATAAATCTACATTTCTACTCCTATTATAATATCTCTAAGCATTCTCCACATTTTCCCTAACTTTTCTATCATTTTTTTAACATAAAACCGTTTGTTGATCTCATTTTTGATGAGGTCTTCTCTTCCCTCTTTAGTGTTTAGGATCTAGCCTTAGGCTTTTCCTTTGACTATCTTAGAGGACTAGAATCGGGACCCATCCCTTAGAAATTTGAACCACTTCTTGCCTCCCTGCAAACCTCACAAGCTTGATTGTAGACTCCTAATCACCTAGAGGGTTGAAATCAAATGTGAAGGTTTAAAGGATGAGTTCCCTATAGGACTCTTTCGGCCTTGTGACCACCCTGGGTGGCTTGGTCTGGTGAGGGTTGACTTACACACTCACTACACTCATACTCTACACTCTCACACACACAATCAAAATCCTAAAACCACACCCATACCCAACTTGACTCCTTGACTCATGTAGGTAGTTCATATGGATGGAACTTAACCCCTAAGCCCCTGGTTAAGAGGGTTAGAAACAAAATAGTGAATGCCTCAAATGAGTCCTCTCATGGCTCATATGGGCTTAATATGGCTTCATGGCTCAATCAAAGTGATTCCATTTCACTCACATTTGATCAATCTTCATTCTTCCAAAATTTCAATTTTTGACCCCGGGACCCTACACCCACCAAACCTACCAAAAGCCCTTAAAATTGCCCAAATCCTCCAAAATTTCCAAATCACCCAAAATTCCCCAAAATTAACCTTGAACATTTCCTCACCAATCAAATTGATCATCCATAGCCAAAATACCAAAAATTCCAAAAGTATCCCCCAATACCCTCCAAATTACCAAAATGCCCCTCTTGACCCAAAAATACAAAAATTCAGAAAATTCCCAGAAAATTCCAAAAAATCCCAAATATTCCCAATTTCATTTTGTCCAACTACAACATGGGCCAATTTTGTGAATTTACCCCACTTTTACCAAAACCCCCCAATTTAGCCCTTTCATAACCCAAGTGAACCCAATGTCAAACCAAATCTACCCAATTGACCCCAATTTTGGTCCAATTCAATTCTATACTTCAAATTAATATCCACAATATCAATCTAGACCAAATCCAAGTCCAATTTGATTAACATTTGAATCCAATTTTACATTTGACCTTAAAGCATTTGGACTCATGACCCAAACTTAGCCCAAACCAAACCAATTCAACTCCAATTGACCCCAAACCTTTTCTAAACCTTCCCTGAAATCCCCACAAACAAAACACTAACATAATTTGCCCAAAATTTGGACCCAAACCCCACTTAAATTCAACCCAAAACCAAAAAGCCCAATTTTGACCTAAACCCAAAGCTAACCCAAATAAGCCCAAGTCCCAAAAGCAAAACCAAACCAAAGTTGAAACCTCTTTGAAACACTCCCATAAACATTTCCCAACATTAATTTTACATCAATTTCAACCCTAGCCCAACATTGGCCCAAATTAGCCCAATTTGACCTACATTGGCCCATTTACCAAATGAACCCAAATTCAACCCAATTCATTTCCAAACCACCTCAAATTTGCTTCAAATGATTCAAGACACATCCTTAAACTAAACTCAACATTTATTTGGCATGGCCCTTTACAAAATTTTTCATCTAAAAGCCCATTGCTAAACATAAAGGCCCACTCCCTTAAACCTTCCTAAAAGCCCACTTCTACCAAATTCATAAGCCCAAACCCATCCTAAAGCCCACATTACAATCACATCTCATCCTCACTTAATTGATATCATTCCCTAAGTGCTAAACCCATCATGAAAATCAAACCAAAATGGTATTATGCCAAATCCTATCAAATAACCCCAAAAATTCCAAAAATTCCTAAAGCCCTTTTCCATGAAAGTTAACCAAACTCTTGCCAAGCCATATGTGAGCCAAAGACAAGCCATGTACAAGCCATATGAAGCCTTGGGATGTATGACATGTGACCATACCCAAAGTAGCAAAAGGGGGCTCTCTTTCTTAAACCTTCATTAAGCTTTTTAACCCCTTCCATGTTACACACTAAACAAAAGGTTAGCCACATCACTTTGGATGGGGACTTCACCACCCCTTTCTAGCTGAAGCAAATGATCCTCCCTCAGCCCAAATTAGCCATGGGGAGGTGAACCAAGCCCGTTTCCATAGGTTGACCAAACCAAGTGCAAAAAGAGCCATCTCTCCATTCCCTTTGAATCAAACCACTTTACACATGTCAAGCTTCAATTGAATTCACCAACATCAAGCCCTGACTCACCTGAACCTGAGGGTGACCCATGTCTGCCGGCCAGCTACCTGGATCACCGAAAAACACCATAGCTGAGACATTGGGAGGAGCCAAATTTTGGAATTCCACCTTGCTAAGCTGCCTCACTCCAAATGGCCATTGCAGCTATTCTTCTCCTCACTAGAGCAGCTGATCCCAACCCTTAAACCCCCCTGGGAGGCCCTCCAGCCTCTCCTATTTAAACACCCCCTCCTCTCGGCCAAGAGAGGTGCTGAACCAAACCTTACTGAAACCCTACCAAAATCATCCTAGACCACTCTCTACACATAGAGAACTTGATCCCTACTGAAATTCCCCTGCCATTTCCTCTCTGTGAGCTCAATTTCAGAGTTGAAATCCAAGCCCAAAACTAGGACACTTCACCACAATGAGTTAATCCTAAAATTGATTGACTCTGCACCTTCACTAGACCAAGAGGAGAAGTTTCCCAGTAAAAGCCCCCTCACCAGGCCAGCCATTGCTTCCAGCCTCCAAGCTTTGTGATCGGCTGTGGTCACTTTTGTACCTAGGAAATACACCAGGCAAAGGGACTTCATCTGGAGCTTGCTTGGACCCAATCGAACGTGACACAACTCTCAGATCAAAGCTTCACTTCTTTGAGCAAAGGTATGGACTCACTCTTCCTCCCGAGCTTCTAGAGATTCTCCATTTAGTTTGAGTCAATTTCAATGCATGTTTACCGTATGGATGTGCTCGTCTCTTTAAGAAGAATCCATAGAGCATAAGAACACAAAAATCCGTTGAGAATCGAGTGAAAAATTAGGGTTAGAAGGTCGACGGTCACGGGTTCACACCAGTCGTAGACGATGACTGGGAGCCGTTGGATCGCGCGTGTATTGAGCGGACGGTCGGGATCGAGCCGGACAGCGCAACGGGACATGAACCGCGGGCCGCGTGGCATCCCAGTCAGATGGCGGCGCCGAATCAAGAGGCGACGCGTGGAGCTTCGGAGGCGCCGAGGTTGAGTCAGCGCCGCGTGGATAAGTAGGAAAATAGGGTATTTTTCTATTTATTTAATTACCAGAACTTCAAAAATTCATAACTTTGTGTAGAAAAATCCTAAAAATAAAATAAAAATACCCTCTTGCTCAGTGAACAGAGGAGAATAATGTGGAAAAGAAATCAAGTAATTTCATTAAGTATTTCATTTTTAATGATTTAATTACTCTCTGTATTGTTTTAATTCTCCATTTGCATAGGCAATTCATCATGGCATGAGACCATAGGGCTTTTGAAGCCTCTGAACTTGGGAACATTCCCTGAATTTTCCAAGGTCAGAGGCCATCCCTATGAGAAGTTATTGATTTTCCAAGTTCATGTTACAATTTTGAATATTTTAATTCCAATAATTAGCATGTTGAGAAATAAATTCTAGGAAAATTTGGTGATGTTTCTTGTGACCAGAGGAACCTAGGAAAAATAAGTTTGAGTTAATTCACTTGGAACAACCCTAATTGGCCTAAATACCCAAAATTGAACTTTAATTAATTAGGGTTAACCACACATTAAATTAACTTAAAAATAATTCTCCACTATCCTCTAGGGATAGGAGAACACCACATAAAAATTTGAAACCAATTGGACTTGATAAAACCCACCAAATGGGTTGATTAAGTCTCTTAAGCAAAAATGGGTAAAATTAAACTTTAAAAATTTATAACTCACAAAATACTTCTCAAAGATTCAAAAAAGTGGTTTTGGAGCTTCTCTGATATCAGAGGAACTTAGGAAAATTAAAATTATAATTTTCTAAATAACTTGATTTTTATCATTATTTTAATATTTTTAATAATTAAAAAATAATAAAAATCATAAAAATATTAAAAATCACCAAAATATCACATTTTAAATTCTAATCATTTAGGAACAAACCAAATATTTTTCTTAATTCCCTAGGGTAAGATATTGAATTTTAAAGGCTTAATATAATTTTTAATATTAAAAAATGTATTTTCCATCCTTTCCACTAAAATAATTCTAATAAATCAAAGAAAAATCAAAAAAATATAAAATTTATTTCTTTGGCCTCCTTGAGGTTAGAGAGATTTAAGAAAAATATAAAATCCATTTTTCAACTTTAATTTTATTTTAAAATTAATTAATACTCCAAAACTAAAAAATAATTCTATTAAATAAAATATAATTCAAAAAATCACCAAAATTGATCCACACGGTCCTCTGGCCATTAGAAATATCCCATAATTTTCTTAAGGATAGAAACATTTTCTTGGTCATGTTATTGAATTTTCCTTGAAAACCCCTATTTTCCATTAAAAATAATTACATAAATAAATTAAATACAGAAAAATCACATTTTCTCCTCTAAAGCCTTAATTGACATGTAAGTGAGGTCACATAAAAATTTCAAGTTCATTTGAGCTTAATTTAGTGAGTTATAGAATTATTAAACTTGAAGGGCAAAATGATAATTAAAATTTTCAACCTTTAATTAAAATTTTAGGATTAATAAAAAAGGGAGGGTAAAATATTTGATTTTAAACTGATTTTGGATGATTGAAACTTAAATGATTAAGGGTAGAAACCTATTAACCATTTCAAATATAATTAAAATAAAACTTTAACTAATTAATTAATTGAAATTTTGGGAGAATAATAGAAATTGGAATTATTAAAGTAGGGATATTATTTAAGAGGATATTTATTCTTTAATTTAAAAATCCCTAAATAAATCACTTCAATAATACTTAAGTCTTAATTAAAAAAAATAAAAGAATAATCTCAATTAAATTAAAATTGAAATTAAATTAAAATCAAATTAAATTAAATTAAAAGAAAAATAACTTGAGATCAAATTAAGTTAAATTAAATTAAATTAAATTGAATTAAAATAAAATTAAACTAAATTAAATTTAAATTTAATTTAAATCAAATTAAAACTAAATTAAAATTAAATTTAAATTGAAATTAAATTAAATTAAAATTAAATTGAAATTAAATTAAATTAAAATTAAATTAAATTAAATTAAATTAAATCAAAATTAAATTAAAATCATTTAATAACAAACCTAAATGAAATCATTAAGAATTAAATCTAAAATAACTTGAACACTATTCAAAACTTAAACAAATTTCCTATAATTAAGTCAAAATTAAAATTAAATCATTAAGTTTAAATAATTAAAATACTTAATGAGTTGATTTGCCCTTTTAAAGCTCTTGTTATTATAACTCTTAAATGAGGTATCAAGTGAAGTGTTACCTCACTTATAGGATATTCAAATGTCCTAGTTCACTGAGCAAGAGAACAAAGCTTGAACTCCTGGATGATTAATTCATTTGTATAATTAAATTCTCTTGGACTTAAAACAATCCTAGAGGTATTGAAAAGATGTTTAAGACTCGTCTTAAGCACTTCCTCAATATGATAGGATGTTTATAAGAACAATTGAATTTAATTGTTCTTTGATGAAGAAAATCGTCCTTAAACCAAAACAAAAGAATCTAGACGTCATAGGAGATGACTAGCTATAGGATTAGGACTTTGGTAGTCAACCAAAAATATTTCCCTTAGCTTTACCTAGGTACTTGTTGAAATATTTAAATGCCTTAACATGTGTTTTAAGTGCAGCTTGGGATGACGGGAAGACCCTCCAGGTACGCTTTTATTTTATTGCAATTTACTTTATTGCAAATGCACTTTACTTTTCTTGCATGATAAATAACTGTTGCATGAAAACCAAAACCTTTAGGATAGTCCCTGAACTGAAACTAAAACTAAATTAAAAGTCATTACAAGATAAAAAATTACCGCCATAATATTTCAAAATATAAAATAACTCAAAATTTAATCACAAACAGAACAACCAAAACCACAATTGCAACTAAATTAAAACGTCTCGTTGGATGATCGGGAATACCTCGGATGATGTAACCCACGTGTTGCTAACGGGATTTCCCAAGGTCTAAATGAAAGTGTGGAACTCATTCAGTTGAGTTTAGCAAATTCATCTGGACCAAGTGAATTCGATGAAAATAACGGTGCCGGGATGACGGAACCGTGGGATCTTAATCGGTTCTGTTTAAACAACTTTAAGATTTGTTTTAATTAAAATGTTAAAAACACTTGGATTTTAAGATCCTCTCAAAACCAAAACACTTCTCTCATCTCCTGATTTATGACTTCTAAAACTAAACCTCTGCAACAACAAAGAGCTCGGAGCATGCTGGGCAGCAAGGCCATCATCATCAGCAAAACTCGGATCTACATCAACTAAACATTCCTAGAATTTAAACAACAAAGCCATAGGATTTCGAGGTAGTTTGCTTAGTGCAACATAAATCTTCAACTTTTCGGTAGGCATTTGCATGATCATGTTATGTAAATTAAGCCCTAACCGGTCTTAGGACTCCGAGGAAATCTTTTGGTACGACATAAACCCTCACATCTTCTAGGCTGATTGTATGATTATGTCATACAAATATAAGTCCTAATTAGCTAAAATTGGCAAGATTGAAATATCAGATAATATTAGGATTTTATTAAATTCAAGCCAAACAATAGGATAGTTTGGGAAGTTGCCAAGATTCTTCTTGGATCCTCAGCTTCTCCTACTTTTCTTCCTTTGGACTCCTGAAAATAAATGTTCCAAATTTGAGCTAATCCCTTTTGAAATTTCAAAAATACGATCCTTTGAAAACCTTAAACTTTGAAATTCTTGAGAGTAAAACCACTGATCATTATCGAGAGTTTTCTTAAATGATTCTCGTCATTTAAGATGTAATTAATTATAGGGGCTTGCCCTTATAGGGAACTTTAAGAACCTGAGTAATATAAACCCCGCTTAATTCATTTATATTAAGCAGGGGAACTTGTCGGCTTATAAAATTGGTTCGCGTACCAAACGGATGTCACAAATCTCCTAGTTTATTTAATCGAGCCCCATCATCGAGCAAGGTGTCTATTCTTCGGGATAGATACACGGTTTGTGGTGCAAGGTGCTCGTTTATATAAACTATTCGGGATGTGAGATCGGTTTGATTTCATATCTTAAAACTTTTAAACTTAAAATTACTTTCAAAATCAAATGTTATCTTTTAAACTATATATATATATATATATATTTAAATTAAAAATATGAAAATTTGCCGACAATTTCTGTAGGCGACCCCCTTTTCAAAACACACAACCTAAAAATATGCCGACACCGTTCTAATATAGTATAGGGACGAATTTCCAAAAAACATCCAGATTCAATGTATACAACTAATAACCGCTCATGGCGCTGCCGGCGCTGGATAGGCACCGGCAGCGCCTGTTTGGGCTCCCCCAATGCCGGTTCTGCACAGCTCCACCATTTTGCTCCGTTTGGCTCCTTTTTAGCTACGTTTCTCGCTGTTTCAAATGTGTTGTGTTCCTAACAGATAGCCTTATAAAATAAGCATAAAAATAACCTTTATTTAAAGTGTAATCTCATTCAAAAATATGCAAGAAGTGTAAAAGAGATTAAGCATAGAAAGACTTATCAAAATGTGTCAGGTCAGAATTTGCTTTCTTGCTCATTTTTGCTCCAAATTGCACCATTTTTGCTTCTTTTTCTCCAAAAGTCCATTTCTTAAACCTAAAGTAAAAACCATGAAAAATACCTTCTTTTAAAGTACAATATCATTAAAATTAAGCATAAAATTTATATGAAAAATCAAGCATTTTTAGTTGCATCAACTCCCCCAAACTTAACTGTTACTTGTCCTCAAGCAACACTATAACTTTAAAAACCAAATATGTTGAATTATGGTTGTGAGTTTCAATAGAGTTTTCTATAACTTTATCTCAAAAATGTTATAGTGACACATAGGAGAAATTCTAGCAAATCAACCTAGGACTAGAGTGTAAGAATATCTCATATTCAACTTAGGAATCCTGATTTTCTATTTACTTCAAAAGTTATTGAAACTTATCCAACTAAAGATTCAAAGAAAGTATAAAAATAAAATTTAAGCAACTTATCTATATCAATTTAACCAATACCATTTGAATTAAGAATAAGCTTAGGATTGTTTTTAAGCCTTTTCATTTAAAAAGATTCTAGTGAAACCAATTTTTTATTAGGCTTCTCCTCAAGCTTCTCCTCACATTTTTTTCTTTTCACTTTTCTTTTTATTTTCTTTTTTTTCCTTTTTTTTATTTTTCTTTTCTTTCTCTCGGGATCATTTTCAATCCCTTTTTTTTTCTATTTTTTTATGTGATGATTATTATATCTGGATAGGCCTTTAATAGTTTTGAATTTCACTATCCCCTTTCTGAAGTCCAAAACTCAAAACTTTCCCTCACTTTTTAAAAGTGTAAATATTAGTTTGAAAAAGGTTCAATAAAGGCTCAATTCCCAATAAGTATAAATCAAAGAATCTTAGCTTTTCAAATATTCAACGCCTTTCTACCATAAATAGCAAAATCATTTTCCCAATGTTTCCTACAAGATATCTTAAATCTAGAACAGTTTCATCACATTGGATTTCAACTAAGTTATTTTTCTAACATTACTAAAATTAAAATTATAGTAACCTAAATATAATACCACATGCTACAAGTCATTTTAAAAGTGATATCAAATTAAATACAGGCTACTAAGGACAAATAAAGTTACGTTTTAAAAATTTTTTCTTCCCCCCAAACTTGAATTTTTAAATTTTTACAATTAATTCCATAAAATGTAGCAGGAAGCAAAAGTAATTGAATTTACTAGCTACTACAACATCCTATCAAATCAATAAACATGCATAATCAAGATAGAATGACTGCAGGAGAAAATAAAGCTAGCCTAAAGCATGCTTACAATAATATTAAACTAAAAAGAAGTATACTCACTTTAAAAATTTATTTTTCTTCCTACCCCAAACTTAAGTTTTAACATATATAGCATTCAGTAAAAATGATATAAACAGGAAGGAAAATAGTTTAGAAATTCTATCTACCACACATGTCTATCAAAATCATCTACAAGTATTAATCAAGACATAATAATATGCAGCAGAAAGAAAATCTAAACTAGGCGTGTCAAAATGAAATTGACTAAATAAAAGTTAAGTAGCATAGCAGTTATTAGCATGGGAATATAAAAATGTTCTTCAAGTCTTATATAAAGCTGTAACACACAGACAAACACATATGATAAATGAGGTCAATTCTTCCAATAACTCATTGCATCTCACTAATTTACCTATAATTTCTAATGGAATCACTAAGCTAATAAATTAGGTACATTTTAAATGATTTTAAGGAGTATAATATCAAAGATAAGATGATCCCTGATATATTGTCTCATGTGTACCAACCTTAGGCATCATCTAATCCCTTTAATTAAGCACATATAACTGTTATAAATTGTAGAGTATATCATCCACATGTTACTCATCAAATAAATTCGTGACTCCTATCAAATGAAAACTAAGTCAGAAAAAGGAAGTAACAAAATTTAGATGGACCTGTCACTGTTCAAATTCATGATATCACTTGCAAAACTCAAGTCCGGGTGAGACCCGAGTCATAGTGGACTCGTCAATCCAACTACTACAAGAGAACATACAAGTCTAACAATAATAAGAATTTAAGGAATCTCCTCCATCATGATAAATAAAGATCAAATCAAACCACTAACAATCTAAACATCCACTAATCAATAATCAAACTGATCAATCCACACTAAAGCAAACACAATACAACACTAACAACATACTTCAAATCATACTAAATCAAAGAATATTGATAAATAGAGGTTGCTTCCCATAAAAAGCTTGGTTTAGCATCGCCAGTCCGACAAATGATTCCTCCTGGATCAAAATTACAATTAAGTAATCCCCAATCAATCGCCTAATCATTTTCAGATCCAGGGATTCTTAGAAAATCCTTGAATTTTAATTTTCATCAGCTCTTCCTTTTCAGATTGATTCATATCATTGTTCCTCATATTTCTTTCTAGATCGGATATTCTTCTATTAATTTTATAAATTTACATATTAATATCATCTTTGAAATTTATAAGAAATAGATCTCTATAAGATACTTCAAGTTCTCCCAAGTTTTGGATCGGATTTTCTCTACATAGATCAGATTCTGGATCAATATCTTCTATTTTACTCTTCTGTTTTAAGTAATCTTCCAATTCTTCCCCTTTGTACCGAGTAAATGATGGAGGTGGTCTATCTATATTTATCTTAGTTGAGGAAATAGGTTTTTCTAATTCCATGGGATTTTCTTATCTTTATATTCTTTTCTCAACTCAATGTTCTTTTAAAATATATCCTCAAATTCTGTTCCAAGTCATATTTCAATAACATTATCTCGTTCATCGTTCAATTTAGGTTTTTTTTAGTGATTGAGTCAAATCTGAAGATATAAAGACTGGTGGTGTAGATGAATTCCCTAAATAGGTAGGCACTAAAATTTTATGGGGTACATCCATCTTAAGTTCATGAGATTTTTCAACAGATGGAATTAAAAGATCAGTATTTTTGGTAGCGTCCATCATTTCACACCTCTCATGAACATACATACAGTCTTCTTTAGATAACACTTCAACTCATCCTAAAAATCCATTTCGATCTCATTTGTTAACTTACTTTGAAAACCTTTTTGGAAATGGTCTTTACTTAGATAATCAATTTCATCCATCCAAAAACAATCATCTTTTTTTCTCTTAGCTGGATATTTCATAGTCTTTAACACATCAAATGTCACTTCCTGGTCATTAATTTTCACAATCAACTCTCCTTTATGCACATCTATCATAAATTATCCATTAACAAGGAAAGTTCTCCCCAAAATAATTTGAATTTCTTTATCTTCCTTCATATCTAATACAACAAATTCATAAGAAAGATAAATTTATCCACTTTAACAAGCACGTCTTCTATAACCCCTTTTCTATAAATGATAGATCGATAGCTAACTGAAGGGTTACATTAGTGGGAAAAATATCAGCTTAACTTAACCTTATAAATATAGATAAAGGCATCACATTAATGCTCGCTCCTAAATTACATAAAGCTTTTCCACATAATCTTTCTCCAATTGCACAAGGAATTTCAAAGCTACAAGGATCTTTAAGTTTATGAGGAAACTTTTTTTGAAGTATAACGCTGCACTCCTCACTTGGTGCAACTGTCTCGTAATCCCTAAATTTCCTTTTCTTATTTAATAACTCAATCATAGACTTTGCATAACTTGGAATCTGTTCTAAAGCTTATGCGAAAGGAATATTTATAGTTAACTTATTAAGTACTTTCAGGAACTTTGAAAATTATTTCTCGAACTTATGTTGTTTATGTCTTTGAGGAAATGGAGGTGGTGGCCTTTCTAAGTTAATTTTAGTTGGAGATATTATTTTTTCAAGATCCTCAGAAACATGTTCTTCAGGTCTTTTTGTTTCCTTTGTTTCTCTTACAACTTCTTTCTCATTTCTAACCACATCCTCTATTTCTCTTCCACTTTCTAATTGGACAACTTCTACATGTTAATTATTATTCTCTTTAGGTTTGATCTTAATGTTGCCAGGAAGTGTTCCATGGGGTTTATTGCTAAGTGAATTAGCAATTTGTCTCAATTGATTCTCTATGTTTCTAATCGTAGCATTTTGACTTTACAACTGGTTTCCCATTTTCAATACCACTTCAGCTATAAACATCTTCGTATTCATAAATTATTGATCTTTTTTAGAGTCCAGTGGATATGAAGGTCTATAGCTTTTGTTCCCCTCATTATTCCAACTTCCATTAGGATTTGCATGATTATTTTCTCATTGTTGGTTTTCACCTCTAGTAGTATGATTCCAATTAAAATTAGGATGGTTCTTCTAACTTGGGTTGTAAAAGTTAGAATACAGGTTGTTTATGGCATTTAAAATCTCATATGATAAGTTAGAATCAATCATATGCCCTAATGAACTTTCCTCACTTACAAGAGTAAATTGAGGTTGGCTCATTTTAAATTACTCCAACTTCCTTGATATTGCAGCAACCTGAGATGCAAGAACTGCAATTGCATCTGCATCGTTAACACTAGCTACCTTTTTAGGATTTACCCTTGCAGAGCGCCATTGAAATTCATTTGTAGCCATTTATTAAATTAATGCATACTCTTCATCAAATGATTTTGACATTAATGAACCGCCAGCAGTAGCATCAATTATGGACCTAAGGGATTCTACTAACCCCTTATAAAAAGTTTGAATGATTAACCAATCTGGCAGAGCATGATGTGGACACCTTCTTAGGAGTTCTTTAAATCTTTCTCAGGCTTTGTATATTGATTCCCCTTCATACTGACAAAATGAGATAATATCATTTCTAAGTTTAGTATTTCTTGAAGGTGGAAAATGCTTAGCTCAGAATTTTTGAGTTAACTCCTCCCAATTTTTAATAGAGCCAGGTGCTAATGAGTATAACCACATTTTAGCCTTATCCCTTAGTGAGAAAGGAAACAGCCTTAGCCTAACAACTTTGTCTGACATGTCGTTATAACGAATGTAGCACAAAGTTCTAGAAAACTAGATAAGTGTAAATAGTGATCCTCCAAAGGAGTTCCCCCAAATAGTTTGTTCTGCACTAGTTGGATAATCGCTGGATTTCGTTCAAACGAGTCAGCTTCTATGATAGGGTTTTGTATACTTGAGTGAATTTCATCTGCCGTAGGATTTACATAATCCCTCATGATTTATGATGATTTTCCAAGTTATGATTTTGAATGTTATTAATTTCCATTTATAGTTTTACAAGTCCTTTCTATTTTTTTGATTTTTTTTTCCATTTTTCTAACTCGGGACCATAGGGCACAAGTACTACAGTTCCTTTATTTTCAATACGTAAAACAACAAACAATACATTACCAACAAAACAAATAAAACAAAAAATACATTTAACACAATAAAACATTTTCACAAACACCTTGTATTTCACACAAATAATTTTTTTTACAACACTTTTTCATACAAAAAACACTTTTCACACAAAAAAAATTTTACGACATTAAATTTTTCCAATTCTAAGCCTAATTACTTCAACTAAAATTCTTCTAAAATTCTTACCAAAGCTTCCCCGACAATGGCGCCAAAAACCTGATGCGACTCTGGTGTGTGCTATTTTTCTGCTTGTTTTATGTTTGTATGTATGTGCACACACTAGAGCTTCTACGCAAGTGTACGTATCGTATCAAGTAATACAGGGCTCTAATGGAGTCCCTCTTATCGATCTCACAGGGAAGCGAGGTAAGAGGTCCTTAGTCAAAGTTCTAGTCTACTACTATCAGACATTAGTTTGGAAGTTTGATATAAGTGATTTTTATGTAGCAACTACTTCTAAATGCAGATGATTATATGTAATGATAATAACTATTACTAAATGCAAATATTACTTACAAAGCTAATCCTTTATGGATAAATTAATTTGGATAATTTTGAGATAATAAAATCTACTATTCTTATGGAGTGAATTGGATAATGTAAATGAATGAGATTCATTAAATATTGTATGTGCCAAATAGGAGAAATCCTATACTTTACCCTCTTCCGAGTGCATAGAGAATATTGCCTAATCCTATGTTTAGTCCCTAAATCCGTGGTTAAGTTGGGAGGACACTGGCTCTCACTATAGAGCTCCCACTTCCCTTTGCCTGAAGGCTAACTCTCGCTTTAGTTTCCAAATACTAGGACAAAATTGGAGATTTTAGTCTGTCACCCTAAAATCTCCAATTCTTCCCCCATCAAACTATATTTCCCTATTTATTTGCACTCAAACCCCATTAACTTCACCATCCATAGAATTTGAATGTGGATTCACTTTGTTGAGAATTACACTGCCGTCTCGGATCATAGTGCAATTACAACAAATTTTAACACTACAACGAGCTCTTTTCGTAATGTAAATGAAGTGCAAGTAAAAAACATCACATTTATAATTAAAAATTCTTCTAGCATGCATCCCAATATCTTAAACATGAATCCTACTCATTGCAAAAAAAAAGTAGAATGAAAACAATGGAATAATCTTCTTATGCCACTATTTCTAAGAAAGAAGAAAGAGTAAGAGAAAGGCATCACAAAGCACAAATAAAACACAACGGAAACACTTGATTTTATCAAAGAAAATCCACTAAATAAGTGTTTAAAAAATCATAATATAATGAAGAACACAATACTTAGCTTTTTCCCCTTGAAAGACAGATGAAGATCTCTCCCATAAAGTCTCTCGCTGATCCATGCAATGCAAGTAAAATCCCTTACAGATTCTCTCAAAATCCCCTCTCCAATCTCTCCGGAAAAGTATAAATCTATGTTTCTACTCCTATTCTAATATCTCTAAGCATTCTCCACATTTTTCCTAACTTTCCTATCACTTTTTTGACATAAAATCGTTCTAATATAGTATAGGGATGAATTTTCCAAGAGGTGCCTCAAGAAACCTTCCAAAACACATCCAGATTCAATGTAACTACTTCTGGTGTCGTCGGTGCTGGATAGGCCTTCGGCAGCACCCTATTCACGTTCTTCTCTGGATTCGGGTGTCGACGGAACTAGTTTGGGCGCCCCGGGTGCTGGTTCTGTGCAGGTTCACCGTTTTGCTTTGTTTTAGCTCTGTTTTGCCTCGTTTCAGTTGTGTTGCGTTCCTAACATATGGCCCTACAAAATAAGCATAAAAAAGTTTCTTTAAAGTTCAATCTCATTCTAAAATATGTAAGAAGTGTAAAAGATATTAAGTATAGAAAGACTTATTGAAATGTGTAAGGTCAGAATTTGCTTTCTTACTCGTTTTTGCTCCAAATTGCACCGTTTTGCTTTTGTTCTACTAAAGTCCATTTCTTGTACCTAAAACCAAAAAACATGCAATATACTTTCCTTTAAAGTGAAATATCATTAACATTAAGCTTAAAAATGTATATAAAAAATCAAGCATTTTTTAGGTACATCAGGGTACCAGTGAAATTCCGTCTGGGGCCAAGAGTGAAAGATTTAATCGTCACAAAAGATAAGACCAAACAAAATAAATTAATATGAGAAGCAGAAGATACGTCTACTAAAATGAAGGCTTTGGTTTAAATGTTACAAATTAGAGATCGTTCTTACTCATAACACGATGATATACTTCCCTGGATATCTCGTCCTATACTTAAATATAATGTATGGAAACAAAAATCATCGGATGGAATCTCTAACATTGTGGGTACCCATGCAGGCAGTTCTCAGGAAAGAACTTGTGAAGAACGTCCTATAAAGTTATTCGAGGAAAGATTGAAAAATTTGAAAAATAATATTAAACATTTCTCAATATGGAGAAAGAAATATTTTTCAAATAGTTAAAATGAGGAGGTCACTGAAATAAACATGGTAGAAACATGATCTACCTCCATAGCATGAGAATTAAATGAAAAAGATATGACAGAAGAATTATGAGCAGTTATCCGACAACAAGATGAACAAATTAATTGTCTCGAACAAAAAATGGAAGAATTGGCGGCAGCTTTACAAAATCCACAGCCGAATCCATTACCTGTCGTTGAAAATTAGGTCAGAGGTAATACATATTCTAAAGGACAGAAGAGAGTGAATAAAATTTGAAGAAAGCACTCAAAAGAAAAAGGATTCCTCCCAAAGTGGAATTACAGAAAAAGAATTCATAAAATTGGTAGAGCAAAAGATAAAAGAAAAAATGGCTCAGGTCAAGGCTGGATCATTAGTTCCAAGGGTTAGACCTTATCCAGAGGAATTTGATTCTATCCAATACCCTAAAGGTTTTGTTCCTCCTCTCTTCAAAATGTTTGATGGGACTGGTAATCCTCGTCAGCATCTTACACATTTCAGAGTGAGTTGCTGCAATGAGGAAATAAGTGACGCTCTTTTATTCTGTCATTTTTTAACAGTCTCACATGAGTTGCCTTTCACTGGTATGCATAACTTCCTAACGGGTATGTTAAAACTTTTGTAGAGCTTGAAAGCTTCTTCATTCAATGGTTCACTGGAGCACAACACCATGCAACAGTTGGTGATTTAGTGGTAGAAAAACAAAAACTAGGAGAAAGTTTGGTGAATTATATTTTGTGCTGAAGAAATTTTAACATGAAATGTGAACCAAAACTCTAGGAACAACATGTTGTTGAAATCATGCTTAAGAATATCCATGATCCTATAGCATTCATGCTTAAAGGATTCAAAATAAAGACATTTGAAAACTACTCAGTGAAGCTGCCAATCTTCAGGAAGAAGCTAAGCAGATGATGTAGCGAAAAAGACAGAGAAGACAAAGCCTGTCAAAAAATTTGGGAAGAAACAAGGAAATGTTGCAGAAAAGGATAAACAAGTGATGCAAGTTCAACCCAAGCAAAGAAAGCAGCAACAGAACCAACCTCTACAACAGACTTACAATTTCAACAACATATTCTAGTACTGACATACAAGAGAATGATGATTGAAAGAATGAATAAAGAATACCCGTTCAAGATAGAAGCAGTTAGAAAAATATTCCGTAGCCTACTGAAGATACTGGAGTTCAAGCTGCCTGAGGCTAAAAGGCCAGGAGAGGTTGACATGAAAGACAATCCTAATTAATATCCTTATCACAGGATGCTTGAACATAAAATTGAAGAATATTTTATTTTCAAAGATGGTTAGAGCACAAATTTAAAGAAGCGAATATAATAATCTTGAAAGAGTATCTCAAAGAATCTGAAAAAAGTTCAGTTAACATGATTTTGGTCGATAAGCTTTTCATAAATCTGACGACAAAGACAAAAATGACACTACTTAAGGTAAATATTCTAAGGAGATCATTTCGGACTTCCAAATTACAAAATCTTCTAATAAAGAAAAGAAAGAGAAAAATAGAGAATCGAAAAAGGGTTAGAGGTCTTCTAGACATAGGGACTATTATTCCTTTTGTATCTTCTAGTTCTCATGTTCCTTTACCTTCCACTGGAGTAGTTGTCTCGGATAAAGAGAGGAAATCCCTTGAACCGTTAACTTTGTATGACTTCCTTTTTACCACTATTGTGAATAATAATACTTCCAGTTCTGCTTACATTCTATCTATTTTGGATGATACTTCTAAAAATGATCGTTCCAATTTCGATCCTGTAGGTAATACTCAAATTGTATACGATCCTAAATAGCCTAATAACAACCGAAACGGCAATAAAGTTAGTGACAATTCCGATAACAACAAAGATGAAAATGACATTGTCACGCTCCAACTACAAGGAACACCAATTTGCATAGAATTGGAACCTTCACACTCAAGGATGAAGGATTCAGATAGCAAACTAGAAGAAATAGTTGAAATTAATTTGTTAAATGGAAAATTTCTGCCTCCCTGAATGGCTCCCCAAGAGAAAGAAAAACAAATAGTCACATCAGAAAAGTTTGTTCCATCGATACACCCATAATTTTCTAAAAGAAATGAAGGCAGTTCTCACAACCAAGTGGATTATAATGTATTAGCTCATCTGATAAAATTACATTCAGCAGAATTGAGTATTTTTGACGCTCTTATGCTTTCTAAAGAAATGAAGGAGTCACTGATAAAGGCCCTTTTAGACCCAGACATTTGCTTCGCTCAACTTGCTAGTATCACCCAGAGTGAAGCTTGTCCATTAGAAAAATAGATAAAGATTACCTTTTCTGACAATGACTTGTTACTTGGAACTACTGAAAACAATCATCCACTATACATCACAGTAAATATAAATGACCCGACAATTTCAAGGGTTCTTATTGATCCAAGTGACTCAATTAACATAATGAATTTAACGACTCTTGCATATTTGGATATTGATGCATCCCAACTATCAAGAGATACAATGATGTTACGAGGATTTAACTAATAAGGAGAACGAGCTCTAAGGTTAATAACAATGCTCTTGAGAATGGATTATTTGGTGACAACGAAAAAATCCATATGAACGATTCTATTACCTCTTTCAATGCTTTACACGGCAGAACATGGCTTCATGAGCATAAAATGGTTACTTCATCACTGCATCAATGCATAAAATATTTACAAAAAGGACAAGAATGTTGTATCATAAGAGATCTGCTACCATTTTTAGTCTATGAAATTAGATTACATGAAGACGCTGCATATCATGCTCCAATAAAATAAACAATATTCTCAAGAGAAGCAGAAAAGTAAATAAATGAAGAAGACTATTCTTCTTCAACACAGGCAAAGGGTGATAATTCTCATCAAACTCACGCCTGAGGTCGAGGCCGGAGACGAGGACTAGGGAAAGAAAACCCAATTGTCAAAATGAAGAAAACATTGAAATTCAAAATTCACCTAGATTCATAAGGAGATGCAAAAGAAGAAGAGATGACATCGGTGGATAAAAAAGAAACTTAGTTCAAAATACCTCTTGAAGAAGAAGACAAAGAAAAAATATTTGAGTCTATGTACGAAAAAATTAATCATTATATACACGTTATGACCCGAACTCTAATGTCTACTTCTAAGATCCAGGATTTAGTGGTCAATGAAGTATATGGTGATGATAAAAAGTCAATTAAGTTTAAACTTGGCTCTACTTCTTCTAGTAATGAAAATGATGTAAAATTAGAAGAAGAAAATCTTGCAAAATCAATGAAAATCCCTTTTGAGTTGTATTCTTCTTGGGCACAATAAATTATTTAAAATAGTTTAATGCTCAAACAATTATCTTTAAAACAACCACACTTTATTGAACAAATGTGGAAAAACAATAAACAATACCCTAACTCTAAGGAGGGTATTGGATTTGGTACTATAGAACCTCTAGATGATATAAAATTTTTCTTAGTCATCACCGAAGAACTTAATTCTGAACAAACATCTGATCTCTCAATCAAAGATGCTCCTCCATAATTGGAAGAGGAAATCAAATTGACAGTTGATGAATTAAAAGAAATAAATTTACGGACTAATGAAAGCCCAAAACCAAATTTCATTAGTTCATTCCATAACAACATGGAAGCCAAAGAAATAATTCAACTGTTAAAAGAATACAAAGACTGCTTTGCCTTGACTTTTTATGAAATTCCTGAGCTAGCTCTAGAAGTCGCAGTGCACAAACTCGAGATAAATAAAATTGCAATCCCTATTAAACAAGCATCGAGTAGGATGTGTGCTGAAATAGAATAACAAGTCATTGTTGAAGTTAAGAAATTAATTGAGGATAGTTTTATACGAGAAGAAAATTATCCGGCATGGCTGGCTAAAGTAGTGCTAGTTAAAAAAATGGCTAAATCAGGGTCTGTGTAGACTTCAAAGATCTAAAAAAAGCCTATATGAAAGATGAATTTCCTTTACCAATCCTAGGACTGATGGTTGACATAGCATCCACACATGCAATATTTTCCTTCATGGATGGATCATCAGGATATAATCAAATAAAGATGTTTCCAGAAGATGAATCAAATACAACTTTCAGGACATCCATAGAGATATAATGTTACAAAGTTATACTTTTGGATTGAAGAATGCTAGTGCAACCTACCAAAGAGCCATGACATGGGTTTTTAATGAACTCATACACAATCAAGTCAAATGTTATGTGGACAATTTGATTGTCAACAGTAGAAAAAAAGACAATCACATGTATTATTTGAGAGTTTTTCTCAAACGCTTATGTCAAGATACTCTTAAAATGAATCCCTTAAAGTGCGCTCATGGTGTCACCTTAGAAAAATTTTTAGGATTTGTTGTTCGACATTGTGGGATCGAAATTGATCCCCTCAAAATCGAAGCCATCCTACATATGCCTCCTCCTAAAAATCTATCTCAATTGCAATCCTTTCAAGGAAAACTAGCATACATACGATGTTTTATTTCTAATTTGTCAGGTAGGTGCCAGCCTCTCACTGCCCTAACCAGAAAAGAGACCAAATTTGTGTAGGACAAAAATTGCCAAAAAGCCTTTGAAAACATCAAACAATATTTAACAACACCTCCTGTCTTAGCAGCCTCGTGTTAGGATGACCTCTAATTCTTTACACTGTGGCATTGGACAATTCCCTTGAAGTGTTACTAGCCCAAGTAAACAACGAGGGAAAAGAAAATGCATTATATTATTTAAGCTGTTATTTGGTTCTGACTGAAATAATATTCAACAATTGAAAAGCATTGCTTAGCTTTGATTTTTGCAGTTCGAGAACTATGACACTATATGATTTCTCATAAAGTAACTCTTATTTTAAAAGTTAACCCATTGCAATACTTGATGACACGACCAAAAATTTATGGAAGATTAGGAAGATGGGCAATGATACTGCTCCAATTTGACATAACATTTGTGTGATTACGTGCTGTTAAAGGACAAATCTTGGCAGATTTCTTAGCAGCACACCCAATTCCAACTGGATCACCTCTTAATGATGATTTACTTGATGAACAAATATTAGAAATAAAAAATTTAAACATACAACAATGGGAATTATACTCTGATGAAGCGTTATCTGTTCAAAAAGACAAAGACAAGCAGACAATAATACTAGATAAAGCTAGGGTAGGATTAATTTTCATTACTTCAGACAGAGCAATGATGCCTTTTTCCTATCATCTAACTGAACCATGCATGAATCATGAAGCTGAATATGAAGCGCTCATAACCAGTTTGGAATTAACAATACTAATGGAAATAAAAAATATTGTCATCTATGGAGATTCTCAATTGATCATTAATCAAATTGTGGGCAAATACAAGACTTTGAAACCTCGAGTGGAACAATACTTCCGTTACACTCTAAAACTGCTTCAGAAAATTCCTGATGTAGCATTCTTCTTAATTTTGAGATGAAACAATGCTTTATCAGATGCCTTAGCAAAACTTGCAAAAGAATTTACTTGTCTAGAAGAAGATGACATTCTGATTTCTATAAAAGGACGACAAGTTATTTCCTAAATTGACATAGATAATCTACACAAAATTGGTAAAGATACGATAGTGACAATAATTGACGAAGAAAAGGATGATTGCGGACAACCAATTATTCAATATTTACAAAACAGAAGGTTATCCGAAAACAACTCTATCGCAACTTAAATCAGACAAAGAGCATTGTCCTATGCTCTAGTGAATGATATTCTTTACAAACAATATTTTAACCAAATGTGGTTAAGATGTCTATACCATTTTGAAGCTCAAGACATTGTTAAAAAAGTTCATTCAAGCCTATGTGGTGCACAATAATTTGGATCTAAAATGAGGATGAAAATAAAAAGAATGTGATATTACTGGCCAACAATGATGACAGATTGTTTTAAAATCACAAAGAAATGTCATCAATGTCAAATACATAGAGTGATCTTACATCAGCCGCCAAATGTTCCACTATTGAATTTTGGTCATTTAAATGTTGAGGCACAAACATAGTGGGTCCTATAAACCCTCCATTACCTAAAGGCCATCGATTCATTCTAGCAGCAACTGATTACTTCTCTAAATGGGCAGAAGCCATACCACTCAGAGAAGTTAAGGCAGAACAAGTTCTCCATTTCTTTAAGACTCATATTGTCTATATATTTGGAATTCCTCAAAAAGTCATATCAGATAATGGACTGGATTTTAAAAATACAAAAATGAATAACTTTATTTAGAGATATGGGATAGATTGAAGATATTCCACAATCTATTATCCTAAAGTCAATTGTTTAGCTGAAGCCTTCAACAAAACATTGGTACAAATTTTGAAAAATACATTAATTAGCAGTCCAAGACAGCATGAGCGATTGATAGAAGCTTTATGGGCCTATAGGACTACATACTGAACACCAACACGGTCAACACCGTTTAATTTATTATATGGTTCTGAGGTCATCTTACCACTTGAAGTGCAAGTTCATTCTCTCATAGTTACGGTCGCAAGAAAAACAACTGAAGCAGAAAATGCCAAATTACGACTTGAAGAACTTGAGAGTTTAGAAGGCAAGCGTCTGCAAGCTCAACAAAATCTTGAATTATATTAATAAAAAAAGATATGGGCCCATGACAAATTGGTTACCCTAAAACATTTAGAATGTGAATTAGTTTTAGTTTTTCAAAGACCTATCCTTGCTCATTCAAGAATAGGTAGAAAGTTTGAACCAATATGAGAGGGTCCATATGTAACTGAAAAGACATATTCGAGAGGATCTTACCAATTGGTGACTGTCAAGGAGAAAGAGTCTTACCCCCAACTAATGAGCATTTCTTAAAAAAATATTATGCAACATGAAAATGATGATTTGTTTATAATCTAAGAAAATAATGAATAAAATGACAGATGAAATTTTGACAATCAATATCTTTTTTTCAACGATTCCTTCTGATCACATAACATGTGTTTGTGAACATCATTTTTCAACAATGATGAATTTCATATCGACAAATTAAATAGAAATTTGCTCTGATATGTTCCCATTAACCTGTTGCTTTCAAGAAAATGTCGAACAACTAGACTCCTATTCACTTTTCAAAGTGGCGTGTGTTTGGCATTGGACTGCTGATGTATCGAGAAAGAATCAAGGATCCACTTATTCTTTAACATGACACAGACCGAACTATTATATAGTTGGCCATTGTTTTCTATTGCTAACAAAGGGAAAGCTAAAAGGGGATTGCCTGTGCATGAGTTCAAAACCCGACAACCAAACATCACTAAAGAAAAAGTGAAACCAATGGGTCAGAAAAGAAAACTTGACTCTGGAAGATTAAAGTCAGTGGTAGTCACTACAACTTAGGGGATCATAGAAGCATCCATTGTGGGAGTCAATAAATTGACTGCAGGATTGACTCGGGCCCAGAGACGAAATAGAAATAAACGACAGATGGATTGAGGAAAATAAACAATAGAATGTGAAATTTATGAAGGAAGACACCTCTAGATTTGAATTTCCAATCACTGAAGATATGCCTGGAGAGGTATATTCTGTTCTGGGAGTGGAGAATCTAGATCTCGAAGAATAGGAAGCAATAGAAAGGATAGTTTTGGCATGGACTCCATTTGCATCTATACTCGACCTCACAACATCAGATAAATCTATTGATAGACAGATTATTTCCAAAGAAGAATTGAGGCGCATTCAAGCTATCAGACAAAATTCTTTTGAGCAATTCAAACATATCAATGGAGGGCTATCAACATACTGGAAGGAATTAAATTAGTCACGAGAGTCTTCGACGAAGATGAGCAAGCTACCATTCTTAAACATATAATGGAAGCTCGAGATCTTGGATGAGCTTAAAGCTTGAAGAAGAGAACATTCTCTGAGCCCAATAAATGGATATGCAGTAAAGGGCGGGTAACTGTCCAATATGGATGTTGTTACAACTATGCTAAAGACAAAGACGGAAATCCTCCAGGAATTCTACAACATAAACATGTAGACCCGATGCCAATAGTCATTGTTCAAATCACCAGACGACTTGCAGTTTGGGATATAATATCGCATATTTGTATTCCGAACAGCTGCATTGTCAACATTTACGAAGAAGGGGATTGCATCCCACCACATACATATAATCATGACTTCGAGAGACATTTTTTACATTGTCACTCTTGAACAGATGCTCTATCATGTTTGGGAGAGAGTTAAGGATCGTGCGACCAGGAGAATTTCACGGGTCTTACCAGATTCCCTTTTCACCTGGATCAGTCCTGGTCTTACAAGGGAATAGAGCCGATGTTGCTAAACATTGCATACCCAGTGTAAGCAGACAATGGATTTCCATTACACTACGATGTCGGCATATTTTTAGGTTATGTGTTTTGCAAAGGGGTCGCCTACAGAAGTTGTCGGCGAACTTTAGATTTTAAATTTAATTTAAATATATATATAATTTAGAAAGTAACTTTTGGTTTTGAAAATTTTGAATTTAAAAAAATTTTAAGATATGAAATTAAACCGATCTCACATCCCAAATAGTTTATATAAACGAGCACCACACCACAAACAGTGTATCTATCTAGAAGGATAAACACACTGCTTAACGATGGGGCTCGATTAAATAAACTAGAAGATTTGTGACATCCGTTTGGTCTGCGAACCAATTTTATAAGCCGACAAGTTCCCCTACTTAATATAAGGGAATTATGTAGGGTTTATATTACTCGGGTTCTTAAAGTTCCCTATAAGGGAAGCCCCTATAATTAATTAGATCTTAAATGACGGGAATCATTTAAGAAAACTCTCGATAATGATCAGTGGTTTTGCTCTCAAGAATTTCAAAGTTTAATGTTTTCAAAGGATTTGAGTTTTGGAATTTTAATAGGGAATAGATCAAGTTTGGAACAATTTATTTTAAGAGTCCAAAGGAAGAGAAGTAGGAGAAGCTGAGGATCCAAGAAGAATCTTAGCAACTTCCCAAACTATCCTATTGTTGGACTTCAATTTAGGAATTTATTTAATGTTTCAATCTTGCCAACTAATTATAGGAATTACATTTACATAATCACATGGTTATGCAAACAACCTGAAAAAATAGGAGGATTTACGTCGTATCAGACGACGACCTTGGAATCCTAAGCGAATTAGAGCTTATATTGCACAACAAGGCTGTGCAAAGGCCGAAAAGAACAAGTGAGGATTTATGTCACACTAGGCGGACTACCTCAAAGTCCTATGGCTTGTTATTTAATTCTAAGAAAGGTTTAGCTGGTGTAGATCCGAATTTTGCTGAAGTAGATGGTCGTGCTGCCCACTATGCTCCGAGCTCCTTGTTGTTGCAGAGGTTTGGTTTTAGAAGGTGAAAATTAGGAGATGAGAGAAGTGTTTTGGTTTAGAAATCTTAAAGTCCAAATATTTTTAATATTTTAATTAAAACAAATCTTAAAGTTGTTTAAATAGAACCGATTAAGTTCCCATGGTTCCGTCATCCCGACACCGTTATTTTCATCGAATTCACTTAGTCCAGATGAATTTACTAAACTCAGCTAAATGAGTTCCACACTTTCATTTAGACCATGATAAATCCCGTTAGGAACACGTGAGTTACATCATTCGAGGTATTCCCGATCATTCAACGAGACATTTTAATTTAATTGCAATTGTAGTTTTGTTGTTTTGTTTGTGATTAAATTTTGAGTTGTTTTATATTTTGAATGTTGTGGCGGTGGATTTTATCTTGTTGTGACTTTTAATTTAGTTTTGGTTTCAGTTTTGTGGCTATCCTAAAGGTTTCAGTTTTCAAGCAACAATCTTGTTTAACATGCAAGAAAAAGTAAAGTGCAATGCATGTAAGTAAATTGTCATAAAGTAAATTGCAATAAAATAAAAGCGTACCTGGAGGGTCATCCCGTCATCCCAAGCTGCACTTAAAACACATGCTAAGGCATTTAAATATTTCAACAAGTACCTAAGTAAAGCTAAGGGAAGGTTCTGGTTTTCTACCAAGATCATAATCCTACAACTATTCATTTCCTATGACGTCTAAGTTCTTGTGTTTTGTTTATGGATGATTTTCTTCACCAAAGAACAATTAAGTTCAATTGTTCTTCTAAAACATCTCATCATATTAAGAAAGTGCTTAGGACGAGTCCTAAACATCTTTTCAATACTTTCGAGATTATTTTGATCCAAGTAAATTTAGTTGCACAAGTGAATTAATCATCCAGAAGTTTAGTTAAGCTTTGTCTCTTGCTCAGTGAACTTGGGCATTTCATTACCTGATGAATGAAGTGACATCTCACTTAATACTCCATTTAAGATTTATAGTAATTAAAGCCTTTAGGGGGCAAGTTGGTTTGTTGAGAATTTTAATCATTCTTAATTTGAAGTTTGGGTTAATGGTTTAAAGTGATTTAGTTTAATTATGAGGTTTTAATTAATAATATTAAGTTTGGAATATTGTTCAAATTATTTTTGGTATAAATCTTTATACTTTAAGTGATCTTATTAATCTTTAGTGTTTCAAATTCACTTAGATTATTCATATATCTTAATGATTTGGTTTAGGTTAATTATGATATTTTAGGTTAATCTTGATTAGTTTGATTTTTTATATTCTTAATTATGAATTGTCTTAATATTTCAAATTTGTTTTACTTTTATTATTGAGTGATGTTAATTTAATATAATTTAAATTTAATTTAATTTAATTTAACTTAATTTAATTTAACATTATTTCAATATTTTAAATTTAATTTAATTTAATTGTTAAAATGTTAATTTAATTTAATTTAAATTTTAATTTAATTTTTTCTTAATTTAATTTAATTTAATTTAATTTAATTTAATTTAATTGTTAAACTACTTAATATTTTGAGCTTTCCTTTAATTTAAGGGTTATTATTTTTAATTTTTAATTTACTTAGTTTGGATTATCATTTTAATCATAATTTAGAGTTAAATATTATTTAAGTGATTTATTTAGGGATTTTTTTATTAAAGAATTAATATCCTCTCAAGTTATATCCCTATTTTTAATAATTCAAATTTTCATTAATCTTCCAAAATGTAAATTGTTTAAATAATTAAAGTTTCATTTTTGATTTATTAAAAGTGACTAATGGGTTCCTACCCTTTTAATTTCCCAAAGTTTCAATCATCCAAAAAAGATAGAATCAAATATTTTACCCTCCATTTTAATTAAACCTAAAATTTTAATAAAGGGGTTTAAATTCTTTAATTACCTTTATGCCCTTTTAGGCTTATTTATTTCATAACTCACTAAATTGAGTTCAAATGAACTTGAAATTCTTATGTCACCTCACTCACTTCTGAATTAAGACATTAGAGGAGAAAATGTGATTTTTCTGAATTTAATTTATTTATATAATTATTTTTAGTGAAAAGTAAGGGATTTCAAGGAAAATTCAACAACATGACCTAAGTAAGGTTTCTATCCTTAAGAAAATTATGGGATGTTCCTAATAACTAGAGGACCACTTGGACCAATTTTGGTGATTTTTTAAATTACATTTTATTTATTATAATTATTTTGAATTTTGGAGTGTTAATTAATTATAAAATAGAATAAAAATTGAAAATAAAGTTTTATATTTTTCTTAAATCTCTCTAACATCATGGAGTTCATAGAAATAAATTTTACAATTTTTTGATTTTTCTTTGATTTATTGGAATTAATTTAGTGAAAAGGTTGGAAAATTCATTTTTTTAATTCAAAAAATTGTTTTAAGCATTTAAAATTCAATATCTTTACTTTGAGACTTGGTAAAAATATTTGGTTTATTCCTAAGTGATTAGGAGTCAAAATATGACATTTTTATGATTTTTAATACTTTTATGATTTTTATTATTTTTTTAATTTCTAAAATATCCAAAATATCATTAAAAATAAAAATTCCAATTTTAATTTTTATAGACTCCTCTAATATCAGAGAGCCCACAAAACCAAGTTGGTGAATTTTTGAAATGTATTGTTAGAGTTATGAATTTTTAAAGTTTAATTTGATCATGTGGCTTAATTAATTCATTTAGTGGGGTTAATCATTTCCAATTGACTTCAAATTTTTATACAAGATTATCTGTATCCTAAAGATCAATGGAGAATTGATTTCAAGTTATTTTAATGTGTGGTTAACCCTAATTAATTAAAGTTCAGTTTTGAGTAATTAGGCCAATTAGGGTTATTCTTAATGAATTAACTCAAAATATAATTATCCTAGGGTCCTCTGGTCCTAAGAAACTTTCCTAAATTTTTCTAGAATTTTCTAAGTAATATGCTAATTAATGAAATTAAAATACCAAAAATAGTGACATAAACTTGAAAAATACATAACTTTCTATAGCGATGGCCTATGACCTTGAAAAATTCAATGAATGTTCCCAAGATCAGAGGCTTCAAAAGCCCTGTAGTCTCATGTCATGGTAAATTGTCTATACAAATGGAGAATCAAAATACTGAAAATGAGTAAATAATTAATTAAAAATAAAATACTCATCAAAATAACTTGATTTCTTTTCCACATTATTCTCCTCTGTTCACTAAGCAAGAGGGTATTTTTAGATAATTTTTTTAATTTTTCTGCACAAAGATATTGATTTTCTAAGTTATAGATATTTAAATAAATAGAAAAAAATCCTATTTATTTACTTATCCGACTCAGCGCCGCGTCAACCTACGGCGGATCGAAAGACCACGCGGCGCACTCTCATTTGACACCACCATCTAAGTCAGCCGCCACGCGTCCCGCTGTTCTATTCCTTCCTCTGATCCGATGCAATCTGAGCCATTCAACCGATACACGCACGATCGGACGACGCCTGGTCATCGTCTACGACTTGTGTGCACCCATGACGATCCACACTAAAACCCTAATAACTCTTTCATTTCTAATAGATTTTCGTGTTCTTATGCTCTATGGATTCATCTTGAGGAGACGAACACATCCATACGGTTTACATGCCATTAAATTAACTGAAATGAAGTGGAGAAATGTTGGGAGCTCAGGAGGAAGGAATGATCCATACCTTTGCTCTGAGAAGTGTAGCTTCAATCAGAGAGTTGTGTCACCTTCAATTGCACCCAAGGAAGCACCAGATGAAGTCTTTGGCTCTAGGGAATTTTCTAGGTATGAAAGTGTCCACAACCGATTTCAAAGCTTGGAGGCTAGAGCAACTGGGTGGCCTGAAGAGGGGGCTTTCATTGGGGAACTCCTTCTCTTGATCCTGTGCAGGTGTGGGTGAGTTTAATTTGGATTTGGTGGAGGTTTGGGAGATGTCCTGGTTTTGGGCTTGAATTTGAACTCAGAAATTGAGCTCACTGGTGGAAATTGGGTCGGAATCCAATGGGGATCAAGTGCTATATGTGTGGGAGTGGTCTGGAGCAATTTTGACTGAGTTTCAGTAGGATTTTTGTTTAGCACCTCCTTTGGTTGAGAGGTGGTGTGGTTTAAATAGAGGTGGCTGGAGGGCTTCCCAGGGTGGTTTAAAGGCTATGATCAACTACTCTGGTGAGGAGAAGAATAGCCATGGTGGCCATTAGGCATGGGACAAGTCAGTAAGGAAGAATTCAAAAATTGGCTCACATGGGTGCTCTCAGCCTGGTGGTTTCCGCGGCCAGTGGTGGTCGGCCGGCCGTGGTCGAGTTACCCTCAAGGTCGGGGAGGTCGTGGCTGGGGTTTAGTGCGATCAATCGGCCATGGACATGTGTAAAGGAGTTGAATTGAATTGGAATGGGGGAAGGCTATTTTGGGTCCAAATGGGTCAACCCATGGTTTTGGGCTAGGTTCACCACCCAAGGCCTAGTTTTGGGTCGAAAAGAATCACTTGGGTCGCCCAAGAGAAAATGGTGTGGTCTCCATCCATGGTGAGGTGGCTAAACTTGGTTTAGTGTGTAGCATGAATGGGGTTAAAAGTGCTTAAGGAAGGCTTAAGAAAGGGGCCCCTCCTCTTGCCATTAATGGCTTGGTGAGTGTCGGCGTTATTTTTAGGTCGTGTTTTATTTTAAAAAGGGGTCGCCTAACAGAAGTTGTCGGCGAACTTTTAATTTAATTTAAATAAATAATTTGAAATAAGTAGTATTTGATTTTTGAAAATAATTTTAAATTTGAAGATTTTAAGATATGAAATCAAACCAATCCCACATCCCAAATAGTTTATATAAACGAGCACCGCATCAGTAAACCGTGTATCTATCCCTAAGGATAGACACACCGCTTGATGGTGGGGCTCGGTTAAATAAACTAGAAGATTTGTGACATCCGTTTGGTCCGCGAACCACTTTTATAAGCCGACAAATTCCCCGCTTAATATGAAAACATTAAACGGGGTTTATATTACTCGAGTTCTTAAAGTTCCCTATAAGGGCAAGCCCCTATAGTTAATTACATCTTAAGTGATGGGAATCACCTAAGAAAACTCTCGATAATAATCAATAATTCTGCTCTCAAGAATTTCAAAGTTTAAGTTTTCAAAGAATTGAATTTTGGGTTTCAATAGGGAATGGATCAAGTTTGGAACATTTTGTTTGGAAATTCAAAGGAAGGAAAGTAGGAGAAATTATGGATTCAAAGCGGACTTCGGTAATCTCCCGACTATCCTATTGTTTGGCTTGGATTTAGGAAAGTCCTAATGTTTATTTAATGTTTTAATTTTGCCAATTTTAGTTAATTAGGGCTTATATTTATATGATAGAATCATACAAACAGCCTGGAAGATATGAGGGTTTATGTCGTATCGGACGACTACCTCGGAAATCCTAAGACCGGTTAGGGCTTAATTTGCAATGCAAATGCCTAACGAAGGGTTGAGGATTTATGTTGCACTAGGCAAACTACCTCGAAGTCCTATGGCTTTGTTATTTAATTCTAAGAATGGTTTCTGTCGATGTAGATTCGAGTTTCTTGACGACGATGGTCGTGCCGCCCACCATGCTCCGAGCTCCTTGTTGTTGCAGAGGTTTAGTTTTAGAAATCATAAATCAGGGGATGAGAAAAGTGTTTTGGTTTAGAGAAGTATTAATTTCCAAGTGTTTTTTGTGTTTTAATTAAAACAAATCTTAAAGTTGATTCTAACGACACCGGTTAAGATCCCACGGTTCCATCCTTCCGGCATCATTATTTTTATCGGATTCACTTAGTCCAGATGAATTTGCTAAACTCAACCGAATGAGTTCCACACTTTCATTTAGACCGTGGGAAATCCCGTTAACAACACGTAGGTTACATCATCCGAGGTATTCCCGATCATCCAACAAGACGTTTTAATTTAGTTATAATTGTAGTTTTGTGTTCTGTTTGTGATTAAATTTTGAGTTGTCTTATATATTGCAATGTTGTGGAGGTGAATTTTATCTTGTAGTGTCTTTTAATTTAGTTATGGGTTTCAGTTTTGGTTTCTGTCCTAAAGGTGTAGGTTTTCATGCAATCGTTGTTTTATCATGCAAGAAAAATAAGTGCGATGCAATTAAATAAATTGCCGTAAAGTAAATCGCAATAAAATAAAAGCGTACACGGAGGGTCTTCCCGTCATCCCAAGCTGCACTTAAAACACAATTAGAATATTTAAGCAAGTTCCTAGGTAAAGCTAAGGGAAAGGGTTATGGTTTTCTACCAAATTCCTAATCCTATAGCTAGTCATTTCCTATGACGTCTAGGTTCTTTGTGTTTTTGGTTTGAAGACGATTTTCTTCATCAAAGAACAATTAAGTTCAATTGTTCTTAGTAAATATCCTATCATATCGAGGAAGTGCTTAAGAAGAATCTTAAACATCTTTTCAATATTTCTAGGATTGTTTTAAGTCCAAATGAATTTAATTGTGTAAATGAATCGATCGTCCGAGGTTTTCAATTTTTGTTAACTTGCTCAGTGAACTAGGACATTTGAATGTCCTATAAGTGAAGTAACATTTCATTTAATATTCTGTTTAGGAGTTATGATAACTAAAGCTTTTGAGGGTAAAATGATATTTAATGATTTGTGATTCAAATTTAAGTTCAAATTAATGATTTAAGTTTGGAATAGTGTTCAAATTATTTTAGGTTTATGTCTTAAGTGATGTTATTTAATTTAACTTAATTTATTTTGATTTAATTTAATTCAATTTAATTCAATTTGATTTGATTTAATTTAATTCAATTTAGCTTGATTTGATTTAATTTTTAATTTAATTTAATTTAATTTAATTTAATTTAATTTAATTTATTTAATTTAATTTAATTTATTTATTTATTTTAATTTAATTTAATTTAATTTAATTTAATTTAATTTATTTAATTTAATTTAATTTAATTTAATTTAATTCAACTTTTAATCTTAATTTAATTTAATATAATTTTAATTTAATTTACTTAATTTAATTTGATTTTTAATTTAATTTAATTTAACTTTAATTGGAATTTTTGAAAGAGTTTAATGATTTAATTTTAGTTTAATGATTAAGTCTTTTAATATTTTAAGTTTGAGTTATCATTTTAATTAAGAGTTGAATATTAATGAGATGATTAATTTAGGGATTTTTAAATTAAAGAATAAATCTCTTCCTAATAATATCCCTATTTTAATAATTCCAATTTTGTTATTCTTCCAAATTTAATCAATTATTTAATTAAAGTTTAATCATTTTAAATTGCTTAATGGGTTTCTACCCTTTAATTATTTAAATTTCAATCATCCAAATCAGAGTAGGATCAAATATTTTACTTGTTAATTTTTTATTAAACCTAAAGTTTTAATTAAGGGTTAAAATTTTAATTACCATTTTGCCCTTTAAGCCTAATAATTTTATAACTCACTAAATTGAACTCAAATGAACTTGAAATTTTTATGTGACTTCACTCATATGTCAATAAAGACATGAGAGGAGAAAATATGATTTTTCTGTATTTAATTTATTTATATAATTATTTTTAGTAGAAAATAGAGATTTTCAAGGAAAATTTGATAACATGACCAAGGGAAAGCTTCTGTCCTTAAGAAAATTAGGGGACATTCCTAATGACCAGAGGACCACTTGGACCAAAATTTGTGATTTTTTGAATTATATTTTATTTATTAGAATTATTTTAAGTTCTGGAGTATTAATTAATTTAAAAATAGAATACAAGTTGAAAAATGAATTTTATAATTTTTAAAATTCTCTCTGATATCAAGGATTCCAGAGAACCAAACTTTACAATTTTCTGATTTTTCTATGATTTATTACAATTATTTTAGTGAAAATGCTAGAAAATACATTTTTTTAATTTTAAAATTACCCTAGAGCTTTAAAATTTAATATCTCACTAAATAGACCTAGGAAAAATATGGGGTTTGTTCCTAAGTGATTAAAATTCAAAATGTGACATTTTGGTGAATTTTATTATTTTTGTGATTTTTATTATTTTTTAATTATTAAAAATATTAAAATAATATTAAAAATCAACTTTTTTAGAAAATTGAAATTTTAATTTTCTTAAATTCCCCTGATATCAGAGAGACTCCAAAACCAATTTGGTTAATTTTTGAAAGATATTTTGAAAGTTATGAATTTTTAAAGTTTAAAATGACTAAGTGGCTTAATCAACCCAATTAGTGGGGCTAACCAAGTCCAATTGACCTCAAATTTTTATGGTGGGTTCCTCTGATCCTAAAGGTCAGTGGAGAATTGATTTCAAGTCAATTTGATCTATGGTTAACTCTAATTAATTAGAGACCTATTTTGGGTGTTTAAGCTAATTAGGGTTAATTTGAGTGAATTAACTCAAATCCTATTTTTCCTAGGGTTCTCTCGGTCATAAGGAACATCACCAAATTTTCCTAGAATTTATTACACAACATGCTATTTACTGGAATTAAAATACTCAAAACAGTGACATGAATTTAAAAATCAATAACTCTTCATAGGGATGGCCTCGACTTTGGAAAATTCGGGGAATGTTCCCAAATTCAGAGGCTTCAAAAGCCCTATGGTCTCATGCCATGGTGAATTGTATGAATGCATGGAGAATTAAATGTATGCAGAGAGTAAATAAATTACTAAAAATAAAATACTTGATGAAATTAAATGATTTCTTTTCCACATTATTCTCCTTTGTTCACTGAGCAAGAGGGTATTTTTCTTTTATTTTTCCGATTTTTCTACACAAAGTTATGAATTTTCCAAGTTTAGGGAATTAAATAAATAGAAAATACCCCTAATTTTCTACTTATCCACGCGGCGCCGGCGCATCCTTAGCCTCTCCGAAGCGGTACGTGTCGCGCCGTGATTGGGCGCCGCCATCCGAGCCGCCCGTCCCGGGACCCGCGGCTCACGTAACGTTCTCTGGTCCGATGCAATCTGATCCGTCCGCTCGATACACGCGCGATCCAACGGCTCCTGGTCATCGTCTACGACTGGTGTGCACCCGTGACCGTCAACCTTCTAACCCTAATTTCTCACTCGATTCTCAATGGATTTTCGTGTTCTTATGCTCTATGGATTCGTCTTGAAGAGATGAACACATCCATACGGTAAACATGCATTGAAATTTACTCAAATGAAATGGAGAATCTCTGTAAGCTCGGGAAGAAGAATGAATTCATACCTTTGCTCGCAGAAGTGAAGCTTCGATCCGAGAGTTGTTGCACCTTCGATTGGATCATAGCAAGCTCCGCATGAAGTCTCCCGGTCCAGTGAATTGTCTAGGTTGGACTTCGACCACAGCCGATCACAAAGCTTGGAGTCCGGAGCAACCGGGTGGCTCGGAGATGGGGCTTTTGCCTGGTGGACACCTTCCCTTGGTCTGGTGAAGGTGTAGAACCAATCAATTTGGGGATTGGTTTACTGTGGAGAAGTGTCCTGGTTTTGGGTGGAATTTCAACTCTGAAATTGAGCTCACAGAGAAGAAATGGCAGGGGGATCTCACTGGGGATCAAGTGCTCTGTGTATGGGGAGGAGTCTGGAACAATTTTGGCAGAGTTTTGGCAAGGTTTGTGCAACTCTCTCTTATGGCCGTGAGGGGGTGGTGTTTAAATAGGCATGGCTGGAGGCTCTCCCAGGGGGGTTTAATGGTTGGGATCAGCTGCTTAGGTCAAGGGAAGAACAGCCATGCCATCCATTTGGGTTGGGATAAGTCAGCAATAGAGAATTTCAATGTTGGCTCACATGTGAGCTTTCGGCCATGGTGTTTTCCGGCGACTGGGGTGGCTGGCCGGCAGGCAAGGGTCACCCTCGGGGTCGAGTGGGTCAGGGCTGGGTGTTTGTGCAAGCAATTGGCAATGGCCAAGTGTAAAGGAGATGGCTTGGAATGGAATGGGGAAGAGGCCATTTTGGCTAGGTTTGGGTCAACCCATCCTTTTGGGCTAGGTGCACCACCCAAGGTCTCGGTCTTGGGGTCGAAAAGAGTCACTTGGGTCATCTGCCATGGAGTGGTGAAGTCTCCATCCATGGTGAGGTGGCTAAGCATGGTTTAGTGTGTGACATGCTTAAGGTAAAAAAGGGTTTAAGAAGGATTAGGAAAGGGCCCCCTCTTCTTGCCATAAATGGACTAATGACAAGTCAAAGCCCTCATGGCTTCATGTGGCTTCGAGGATGGCTTGTTCATGGCTCCATTTGGCTTGGGAAAAGGGTTGACTTGTTTCATGAAAAGAGTTTTAGGAATTTTTTGTTAATTTGATGGAAATTTGTATGGAACTTGATTTGGAATGATTTGATGATGGATTTAGGACTTAGGTATTGAGTTTAATTGAAAGTATGATGAGGGGAAATGTCATACGGGCTTTGGGACCAATTTTGGGCCTTTGGATGTGGCAAAGGATGGGCTTTTAAAGTGGTTTAGGAAAGTGGGCTTTTGAATTTTAAAATGGATTTTGGGATGAAATTTTGGTAAAGGCTTGGGCCAAATAATTGTTGAGTTTGGTTTAGGGATGCTTCATGAGTGGTTTGAAACAAGTTTGAGGTGATTTGGGTTTGAATTGGGTTGGATATGGGCCTTTTTGGTAAAGAGGCTAAGGTGGGCCAAAATGGGTTACCATGGGCCAAAGTTGGGCTAGAGTTGAAATTGATGTAAAATTAATGTTGGGAAATGTTTATGGGAGTGTTTCAAAGAGGTTTTGGCTTTGGTTAGGTTTTGATTTTGGGATTTGGGCTCATTTGGGCTAGGTTTAGGTTTAGGTCAAAATTGGGCTTTTTGATTTTGGGTTGAATTTGAGTGGGGTTTGGGTCTAAATTTTGGGCAAATCATGTTAGTGTTTTGTTTATGGGGATGTTAAGGAAGGTTTGGAAAAGATTTGAGGTTAATTGGAGTTGAATTGGGTGAGTTTGGGTTAGGTTTGGGTCATAGGTCCAAATTGGGCTTTAAGGCCAAAAGTGAAATTGGATCCCAATGCCACTCAAATTGGGCTTAGATTGGGTCTAGATTGGTGTTGGGGATGTTGAATTGAAGTTTAGAATTGAATTGGACCAAAATTGGGTCAATTGGGTGGGTTAGGTTTGACATTGGGTTTACTTTGGGTTAAAATGGGTCAAATTGGGGGTTTTGATAAAAGTGGGGTAAATTGACAAAATTGGCCCATGGTGTAGTTGAACAAAATGAAATTGGGAATATTTGGGATTTTCTGGAATTTTTTGGGAATTTTCTGAATTTTTGGATTTTTGGGTCAAGAGGGGTATTTTGGGTATTTGGAGGGTATTGGGGGGTATTTTGGAATTTTTGGCATTTTTGGGTATGGATGATCAATTTAAGTGGTGTGGAGATGTTTGGGATTGATTTTGGGAAGTTTTGGGTAATTTGGAAATTTTTTGAGAAATTCGGGTAGTTTCAAAGGCATTTGGTAGGTTAGGCGGGGTGTAGGGTCCCGGGGGTTAAAAATTGAAAATTTGGAAAATTGAAGATTGGGTGGATGTAAGTGGAATACAACCATTTTGGTTGAGCCATGAAACCATATCAAGCCCACATGAGCCATGAAGGGACTCATTTGAGGCATTCACTATGTTGTTCCTAACCCTCTTACCGAGGGCTTAGGGGTTAAGGACCATCCATGTGAATCACCTACATGAGTCGGAAGTCAAGTTGGGTATGGGTGTATTTTCGGGAGGTGCATGGAAGTGTAGTGTATGAGTGTAGTGTGTGTGTAAGTCGGCCCTTTCACTGCACTGAGCCACCTGTGTCGGTCCTAAGGCCAAAGAGTCCTATAGGAACTCATCCTTTAAACTTCCACATTTGATATCAACCCTCTAGGTGATTAGGGGTCTATAGTCAAGTTTGTGGAGTTTGCGGGGAGTTTAGAAGAGGTTTGAATTTCTAAAAGGTGGGTCCCAATTCTAATCCTCTAAGATAGTCAAAGGAAAAGCCTAAGGCTAGATCCTAAGTACTAAAGAGAAGAAGAGAAGACCTCATCAAAAATGAGGTCAACAGTGAGGTGGAAAGGGGCTCCCAAGGCTTGCATATGGCTTATGCATGGCTCCATGGCTCCATATGGCTTAGGGATGGCTTGGCTTGGTTTCATGAAAGTGGGTTTTAAGGATTTAGGATATTTAGGGGTAATTTGGCACATGGCTTACTTTAGAAAATTTTAATGATGAGTTTGAAACTTTGGGAGTGATTTAAAATAAAGGGGATGATGAGGAGAAATTTCATGTGGGCTTTAGGATAGATTTTGGGCTTTTGGATTTATTTTAGATTTTCCTTTAGAAAGGTTTAAGGAGGTGGGCTTTTAGGTTTGAAAACAAATTGGTAAATGGAAGTTTTGTAAAATATTGGGCCAAAAAAATGTTGGGTTTAGTTTAGGGATGTATCATGAGTGATCTAGAATAGGTTTGAAATAATTTGGAGTTGAATTGGGTTTAATTTGGGATTTTTTTGGTAAAGGGGCCAAAGTGGGTCCAATTTGGCTAACTTGGGCTAAGGTTGGGCTAGTGTAGAATTTGATGTAAAATTAATGTTGAGAAATGTTTATGGGGGTTCTACAAAGAGTTTTCAACTTTGGTTTGGCTTTGATTTTGGGATTTGGGCCCATTTGGGTTAGGTTTGGGTTTAGGCAAAAAATGGGGATTTTGGTTTTGGATTAGGTTTGGGTGGAGTTCAGGTTCAAATTTGGGGCAAATCTTGTTAGTGTTTTGTTTTTGAGGATATTAGGAAGGTTTAGGAAAATATTTGGGGTTAATTGGAGTTGAATTGGGCTGGTTTGGGCTATGTTTAGGTCATGGGCCAAAGTTGGGCCTTAGGCTTCAAATTGGAATTAGATCCAAATGTCAATCAAATTGGGCTTGGATTTGGACTAAATTGATATTGTGGATATTGAATTGAAGTTTAGAATTGAGTTGAGGTTCATTGGGTTGATTTGGTTTGACATTGGGCTTACTTTGGTTAAAAATGGGTCAAATTGGGGGTTTTAGTAAAAGTTGGTTAAATTGACAAAATTGGTCTATGGTATAGTTGAACAAAATGAAATTGGGAATATTTGGGATTTTCTGGGATTTTTTGGGAATTTTTGGAATTTATGGAATTTTTGGTTAAAAAGGGCATTTTGGGTATTTGGAGGGTATTGGGAGGTATTTTTGGAAATTTTGGTATATTTGGCTAAGGATGATCAATTTCAATGGAGATAAATGTTTAGGACTGGTTTTGAGGAATTTTGTGTAATTTGGGTGATTTTGCAAATTTTGGGTAGTTTCAAGGGCATTTGGTAGGTTTGGTGGGTGTAGGGCCCCGAAAATGAAGATTGATCAAGTTTGAGTAGAATGGAATCACATTGGTTGAGCCATGAAGCTATATTAAGCCCATAAGAGCCATGAGAGGACTCATTTGAGGCATTCACTATGTTGTTCCTAACCCTCTTAGCCAAGGACTTAGGGGTTGAGGACCATCCATATGAATTACCTACATGAGTCAAAAAGTCAAACTAGGTATGAATGGTTTTAGGATTTGGGATGTGTGTGAAAGTGTAATGTGTGTAGGTCAACCCTCACCAGACCAGGCCACCCAGGGTAGTCCTAAGGCCAAAGAGTTCTATAGGGAACTCATCCTTTAAACCTCCACATTTGATCTTAACCCTCCAAGTGACTTGGGGGTTTACAATCAAACTTATGGGATTTGCAGGGAGTTTAAGAGGTGTTTAAATTTCTAAGTGGTGGGCTCCATTTCTAGTCCTCTAAGATAGTCAAAGGGAAAGCCTAAGGCTAGATCCTAAGTACTAAGGAGAGAGAAGAGAAAAGACCTCATAAAAAATGAGGTCAACAAATGGATCCCCAATAGGTGTGGTGTGCTAACCAAGCACACCGCATGTATTGGCGTTGACCTAAGAGATCAAAAAAACCAACACAGATGTCTAAGTGACACACTTAGAACAGAGTAGAAACAAATTTCTGTGGGGAGTATCGAGTATATCTCCAAGGCTGGAGATCCCTGAACTCTCGCTGGGGAAAAGAAAAGGAAGTGAATTGCAAATCATAAGATCTGGAGAAATTTGATTTTAAATTTCATTTCATTTTCTGTTTTAAGTTTTAATGTGTGAGTTTAGATTTTGATTTGTTTTGAGTTTCAATTTCGATTGAGGTTTAATTTAAAATCAATTCAAGGAAATCTGGATTTGAAATGAGAATTGGAACCTAGGTTTCAACCTTGGGATCGCGAAGAGAACTAGAATTTAGGTATCAGCCTCGGAGTCGGAATCAGAGTTTAAGTATCGATTGAAAAGGATGAGAATCAGAATTTAGGTACTGTTCTAGAAAGTTTAAAGAGAACTGGAATCGGGTTCCAGTCTCGAAGGTTTAAAGAGAACTGGAATTTGGTTCCAGTCTCAAAGGTTTAAAGAGAACTGGAATCTGGTTCCAGTCTCGAAGGTTTAAAGAGAACCAAAATCTGGTTCCAGTCTCGAAGGTTTAAAGAGAACTGGAATCTGGTTCCAATCTCGAAGGTTTAAAGAGAAATGGAAACTAGTTCTAATCTCGAAGTTCTAAAGAGAAATGGAAACTGGTTCCAATCTAGAAGGTTTAAAGAGAATTAGAAACTAGTTCCAATCTCGAAGGTCTAAAGAGAATTGGAAACTGGTTCCAATCTCAAAGATTTAAAGAGAAATGGAAACTGGTTCCAATCTCGAAGGTGTAAAGAGAAATGGAAACTAGTTCTAGTCTCAATGGTCTAAAGAGAAATGAAAACTGGTTCCAATCTCGAAGGTGGGTTTAATAAGTAATGGAAACTGGTTCCAATCTTGAAGGTTTAAAGAGAAATGGAAACTAGTTCCTCTCTAAAAGGTCTAAAGAGAAATGGAAACTGGTTCAAATCTCGAAGGTTTAAAGAGAATTGGAAACTGGTCCCATTCTCGAAGGTTTAAAGAGAATTGGAAACTGGTTCCAATCTCGAAGATATAAAGAGAATTGGAAACTGGTTCCAATCTCGAAGGTTTAAAGAGAAATGGAAACTAGTTCAAATCTCGAAGGTCTAAAGAGAAATGGAAACTAGTTCCAATCTCGAAGGTCTAAAGAGAAATGGAAACTGGTTCCAATCTCGAAGGTTTTGGTTTAAAGAGAATTGGAAATTGGTTCCAATCTCGAAGGTTTAAAGAGAATTGGAAACTGGTTCCAATCTCGAAGGTTTAAAGAGAAATGAAAACTAGTTCCATTCTCGAAGGTCTAAAGAGAAATGGAAACTAGTTCCAATCTCAAAGGTCTAAAGAGAAATGGAAACTGGTTCTAATCTCAAAGGTTTAAAGAGAACTGGAATCTGGTTCCAATCTCGAAGGTTTAAAGAGAAATTGAAACTGGTGGTGACAACGGGAAGATATTGGTGTGGAATGTCGATATTGAGGAGTCGCCATCTAATATTAGCCGAATTTTATTCCTATAAATCCCATGAAAGATTTGAGGAATTTAGGGCTAATAGTAGAAAAGGATGTTTATGACAATCATTATAGAAGAATATTCTAGAATAATATATCCTAGAATTTTCATATAAAGAAAATAATGGACAACTAGAGATTTCTATTGTGGGTTCTTTTGGATCTCCTATAGAAGCAAGTTTCTATAGTTAATTACATCTTAAACAATTTTTAATTGTTCAAGAAAACTTTTGATTAATTTCAATCATTTGTTTTCTAAAATTTTATTTTTAAGGAGAGATTTACCCACTATCACTCCTAAATATCATGTCATATTTATCATTTTATGGTTAAAGTTTTGGTTTTGTTTTTTTTTCATGTCATTATTTTTGTTTTATTTTGTTGAAAACGTTATGTTTGGTGGCTATCCTAAAAGTTTTGGTTTGGTTTTCATTGTCGTTGCTTTGTTTTATTATGAAAATATTATGTTTGGTGGCTATCCTAAAAAGTTTTGGTTATGTTGTTGTTCATCCAGAATGTCATCCTGCAAAACAGAGTTAGCACATCCTATAACATGCAAAGGAAATCTAAACGAAACTTTTTGTCTTCACCCTGTAAAGAAAAGATTGTCAGAAAATAATGTCATGTTCATTGCCTTAGAATTTTGTAGGATGTTTTGATTTAACATGTCCTGGATGTCGGTTTATGTCAAATTATATTGATTAATGTTTAATTTGTCGAAATATCGGATTAATTTCATTTAATATCGATGTTTGTCAAATTTATATTTGAAATGGCAATTTTATGTCGGTTTTGTTGATTTATGTTTGAAATGTCGATTAAGTCAAATTTTGTTTGAAATATCAAATTTATGTTGATTATGTTTAATTTTTATTTAAAATATCAAATTTATGTCGATTTTGGTTTGAAATGTTGAGTTTGTCTTGATTTAAGTTTAAACTTAAATTTTGAATTCATGTCTGTTTGAATTCGAGTTGAAAGTTGGGTTAGATTAACTTGAGTTCATATCCGCTCGAACTTAAGTTAAAAGGTTGGAAGTTAGATTCAATATTGATTGAACTAACTTGGGTTCATGTCTCGGTTGAACCTAAATTAGATTCAATATTGATTAAATCTACTTAAGTTCATGTATATCCGAACTTAAGTTAAAAGTTGGAAGTTAGATTCAATATTGATCGAACTAACTTGGGTTCATGTCTGGTTGAATCTAAGTTAAATTCAATGTTGATTGAATCTAATTAACTTGAGTTCATGTCTGTCTGAACTTTAAGTTAAAAGGCTAGTTTAGAATAGCCTTAATTAAGTTTTAAGCCTTGTTTAAATAGGACTTAAAGGTTAATCAAGAATAATAAATTAGACTTAATTAGAATTACTGACCATCTAAATCCTTTTTAGGTAAGACTTTAAGTTTTAATTATGTCTATTTAGCTCTAGTTAATTGAGATATTAATGAATTAGACTTAATCAAGGTTTGTTGATTTAAATCTCAATTAGTTAATGGTTTGATGATTTAATTAAGTCTAATATGATAGACTTAATTAAAATTTTATGTTGAATTTAGGTTTGAATTAAGTTAAGTTAAAAGTTCAATATGGTTTTGTTTTAAGTTAAGGTTTGACTTAAGTTAAGTTCAAGTTAAGTTGAACCTATACTTAAAGTTGGTTTGAGTTCAATATGGGTTGAGTCTTGAGTTAAGATTAAGTTTGGGTTAGACTTAGGTTCATGTCGGGTTGATCCTAAGTTTGATTTTGACTTAAGTCTGATATGGGTTAGACTTAAGTTCAGGTTTAGGTTAGACTTAGATTCATGTCAGGTTGAACCTAAGTTTGGTTTGACTTAAGTCTAATGTAGGTCAGACTTAAGTTAGGTTTAAGTTTGACATAGGTTCATGACGGGTTGAACCTAATTTTGGTTTGACTTAAGTCTAATGTAGGTTAGACTTAAGTTAGGTTTAGGTTATGTTAGATTCAATGTAAGTTGAACCTAAGGTTTAGGTTAACTTGAGTTCAGGTTAGGTTGTATTCAGGTTATATTAGATTTAATATGGGTTATGTTTGATTGTTTAAGGTTAATTAAACCTAATTTAGGTAAGGTTTAATGACTTAATTAGACTTGTTTAAGGTTAATTAAACCTAATTTAGGCAAGGTTTAATTGATTAATTACACTTAATATGGGTTAAGTCTAATTGTTTAAGGTTAATTAAACCTAATTTAGGTAAGGTTTAATTGATTAATTAGACTTAACATGGGTTAAGTCTAATTGTTTAAGGTTAATTAAATCTAATTTAGGTAATGTTTAATTGATTAATTAGACTTAATATGGGTTAAGTCTAATTTGTTTAAGGTTAATTAAACCTAATTTAGGTAAGGTTTAATTGATTTAATTAGACTTAATATGGGTTAAGTCTAATTGTTTAAGGTTAATTAAACCTAATTTAGGTAAGGTTTAATTGACTTAATTAGACTTAATATGGGTTAAGTCTAATTGTTTAAGGTTAATTAAACCTAATTTAGGTAAGGTTTAATTTATTTAATTAGACTTAATATGGGTTAAGTCTAATTGTTTAAGGTTAATTAAACCTAATTTAGGTAAGGTTTAATTGATTTAATTAGACTTAATAAGGGTTAAGTCTAATTTGTTTCAGGTTACTTAAACCTAATTTAGGTAAGGTTTAATTGATTAATTAGACTTAATAAGGGTTAAGTCTAATTGTTTAATGTCAATTAAACCTAATTTAGGTAAGGTTTAATTGATTTAATTAGACTTAGTATGGGTTAAGTCTAATTGTTTAAGGTTAATTAAACCTAATTTAGGTAAGGTTTAATTGGTTTAATTAGACTTAATATGGGTTAAGTCTAGTTGTTTAAGGTTAATTAAACCTAATTTAGGTAAGGTTTAATTGATTTAATTAAGTCTAATGGGTTAGACATAATTAGGGTTTAGGTTTGATTAAGTCTAATTTATTTAAGACTTAATAGTTTAATTAGTCCAATGGGTTAGACCTAATTAGGGTTTATGTTTGATTAAATTTAATGTAATAAAGGTTTAACTTTAATTAAAAAAATTTAAAAGATGTTTTAAACCTAATTAAGTCTAATTTTGTCATTTTAGACTTAATTGATCAAGCTTAAGGTTTAATAGGTTTAAATGATGTTTTAAACCTAATTAAGTCTAATTTTGTCATTTTAGACTTAATTGATTAAGCTTAAGGTTTAATAGGTTTAAATGGTGTTTTAAACCTAATTAAGTCTAATTTTGTCATTTTAGACTTAATTGATTAAGCTTAAGGTTTAAAAGGTTTAATGGATGTTTTAAACCTAATTAAGTCTAATTTTGTCATTTTAGACTTAATTAAATAGGTTTAAATGATGTTTTAAATCTAATTAAGTCTAATTTGTCATTTTAGACTTAATTGATTAAGCTAAGGTTTAATAGGTTTAAATGATGTTTTAAACCTAATTAAGTCTAATTTTGTCATTTTAGACTTTATTAAATAGGTTTAAATGATGTTTTAAATCTAATTAAGTCTAATTTTGTCATTTTAAACTTAATTGATTAAGCTTAAGGTTTGATAAGTTTAAATGATGTTTTATACCTAATTAAAGTTTATCAAGTCTAATTTATCATTTTTTAGACTTAGTTAAAGTTTTTCATGAGTCTAACATGGACTAGACTTATTTCAAACTTAGACTCTTAAAGAAAATAGGTTAAGTTTACAAAAGGGTGATTTTTAGTATTAAATTTTTTATTTAATAATGAATTTTAATCCTAAATTTTAAAATATCATTTAAAATTATTTTTATGACTTAGAAATTATTTTCCTAGGGTCACTTTCTGTTACCCTAACATTTCTAATGATTTTTATTTTATTTTTCTTAATTTTCATTTTTTTATAATTATTTATTTGAAATAATTACAAAATGACTTGAAAATTAGAAAAAAGTGTCCTAGACATGTTTTCTGTCCTTGGAAAAATCATGAAACATCCCTAAGGACATAAAGATAAATGCCTCAAAATTTCATATTTTTCTGTTTTATAATTAATTTTTAATAATTAAAATACTCCAGAGAGTATTTAATTATTTAAAAATTAAATAATGGGAATAAAATTATGATTTTTATTTCATAATTTTCCTCTCTTCAAAAGCTTTCCAGAGGTATTTTTATTTTATTTTTGTGACCTCTGGATCAAAAGATATGAATTTTTGAAGTTTTTAAGGTTTTCTGGAATTTATTAATTCCAGAAAATCTGTGGAGCTGCCGCGTGTCCTCGGATCCGTCGAAGAGGCAGGAGGATCCCGTGTGCGATGCAGAACAAGAAACACGGAGGGAGTCGATCAGCACCGTCCGTTCGAAAACACGGGAACGGACGACGGAGATAAATCCTCCATTAATTCAAAAAAATTCCGAACCGTTAAACTTCAAACATTAATATCTCACTCATTTCTCAACGAAATTGAGTGATTTTTAAACCTATGGAATCATCTAATCATGTAGAATATATCTGATCGGTGATGCAACATTTCTGGGCTAGTATAACACATGATATTTCAAAAATATGAATTATTTTAAGAAAAATAATTTAATACCTTTGCTACAAGTAAATCAAGCTTGATCAGACCTTGTACTTGTCTTCTAAGACTCCAGAGAAGATTTTTGCTGCACCAATTTGGTTCAAAAGTCGGCCTCAGAGGAGAATTTTAAGAAGGTGGTCGGTTTAGGTTTGTTGAATTTTGATCAAATTGGCTCGATTGGGCTCAATCTATGGCTTGGGTTTGATCAAAATGGATTGCTAAGACTCTTGGGAAGAGTTTTTGTGTTGGGAGCCAGAAGATTTGAGCAGCCTATAGGTTTCACTAAATTTTCTTCTTCTCCTTAGTAAGGCTCGGGTATGGCCTTATTTACAGCCTTGGGGAGGCCATGGCTTGGCTTAGGCTGTACTAAGGGATTTGTTATCTTCCATATTAATGACTTGAAGATAAAAAATTGGCTGAGGGGATAACTATGGTTGTCTCTCCAAAGTTCTCCATCATGAGCTCATTGTTTTGGCTCCTTTCCATTGGATCATGCATGAGGTGGTTTAGCTCTTTGAAATGAGCTGTAATTTCTCTTCCTCATGAGCTTACAAGTCACCCATTAGCTTTGGCAAATGGTGACACATATGTTTCCCCCTCATGATTTCATTTAACCATGGTGAGGAGTGGAGTTTAAGCTTTGTTCCCTTCCCATTGGTTAGTTTAGGAGGTGGGAAATATGCCTTAGTGTTGGTCGACCACCTTATTGTTGAGTAGAGGTGAGTCATGGCTTAGAATGAAGGAGAAAGAGCCACCTCATTTTATTCACCATGATGGGAGTTAACCCATGGTTAGCCATAATTTAAGCTAAGCTTTGTCATGTGTTAATTATGTCTTATTATGGGTTTAATTTAGTTTTAACTTTAATTAATTATGAGAAGGCCATGTGTCATTTCCATTTTAGTTAATTATGTTTTTAAAAATTATTGGAAATAATTTCATTAATCAATTTATTAATTGAAAATAATTTCAAATTAATTAATTGATTAATTTTATATTTTTATTTAATTTCAAGCTTAATCTAAAGTCGACTCAAGAGTTCCCTCCTCTACGAAAAGTCCCAGCTGAAAGAAACACTGCTATTCATAGGAGGTTAGCTACTACCCCCAGAACTGTCATCTCTACCCCCATCGGTCTGGTTATCTCTACACCTGTCCCGACTCCCGCCAAACTGAAAGGGAAGGGAGTCCAAGTTTATGATAAGCCTGCCACCGTGGAGGGTGCAGATTTCGCTGTAATACCGTCTATTTTCGATATTGGGTCCAGTTCAAAGTTTACACCCCCTGACTCGGACTCAGAGAAGAAATAGGAGCAGAAAGATCGCTAGGATTGAGAAGGCCAAGGCTGCTGAAGTTGCTTTTCTGGATGAGATTCCTGAGGAGGAAGAAGAACTACCTGAAATTTCACCACTGTTGGGAGGACGTAGGTTTCACCCTCTCTCTGCTGCATCGGATGAGGATGATGTCCGGAGGATTGCCGTTGCATTACCCCGACCTGCATACTATAGTGACTGTAAGAGGAAGAGGGCCAGACTATGCCGCTTACCCGACTACGAGCCGTAGTAGAGAAACTAGCTAAGAAAGAAAGATGCCCCGTATCAGAGATCTTAAGAAGGATGGGGCGAGTGCCAGTCAAATCCCGCCTCAGACCGTAAGTGAACCCCATCACTGCCTCGGAGAGGCCAAGGAAGAAAGTCCGAGCTAGTTCGCCTATTGTCGTATCGGGACACCATATTAGGGAGGACACCACCTACCGATGCACAGCCAACAGACCATCTGGTCCTAGTCCTTCTACTGTGAGAAGGATGGTGTGGCGACCTATTATTGCTGAACTGATACAAGCACAGTGTTCTGGAAATAAGAGTCTCGTCAGAAAGCCAAAATCTGATGAAAGTGCTACTGAATTAAAAGAAACTCCTGAGAAAGAAGTCCAACAGTCATCACATGACAACCGTGAAACCGTTTGGAAGAGGCCACTAGAAGATGCCATAGGCAAGCTAAGAACTGACATCCGATGGTTGGCAAAGGAAAGAAGAGAAAAATTGGAAACTGAAGTAGATTCATCAGAGTTTATGGATGCAGATTATGCTGAGATCAACATGGTAGAGACACGAGCATCGTCAGCTTCGCAAGGTGCTCCGGCAGCAGCGGAAAGAGATGAACCGGAAGTGATGAGAGCACAACTTCAAGAGAAGGATAACACAATTTCTCAAATGGCAAGGAAGATGGAAGAGATGGCTGCCGCTTTAGCCACTCTCCAGAGTCAGGTGCAACCTCAGAAAGAAATACCCCCAGAAATTTTTCACATAAAGGATAGAGGAAAGGAGATCACATATGTTAACGGAGATGAACAGCCGGAGAAAGATTCTGCACAAAGCATGATTCTCGAAAAGGATATCAAAAACATGGTAGAACAACAGCTGCGAGAAGCCTTAGCACAGTCTAAGAGCAGAGCTTCTATTCAGACGGGTAGACCTTATCCTGAAGAATTTGATGCGGTCCAATACCTAAAGAGCTTCGTACCACCTCTGTTCAAGACTTTTGATGGAATGGGAAACCCCCGGCAGCATGTTGCACATTTTCGTGCTAGTTGATGCAATGTCGGTGGGAGCGATGCTTTACTCTTCCGTCAGTTCATCAGCAGTTTTTCAGGGATTGCCTTCGAATGGTATGCAGAATTGCCAAATGGCTCAGTTAAGACCTTTTCAGAGTTAGAAAAGCTCTTCGTTAAGCGGTTTGCCGGAGCTCGGCACAACATCACTATCGGTGATTTAGTGGTGGAGCAACAAAAACTAAATGAAACTTTGGTGGATTACATACTTCGATGGACAAACTTAAGCATGAAGTGTGAAACACAACTTTAGGAACAGCATGCGATCGGTATTTTGCTGAAAAGTATCCATGGCCCGATAGCACTTCTCCTTAAAGGATTTACAATTAAGACTTTTGAGAAGTTGCTTAGCAATGTCGGGAGCTTGCAAGAGGAGGCAAAGAAGCTGAGTTTTGTCGACAAGACTGACAAGCAGAAGCCTGTAAAAGCATTTGAAAAGAAATCTGGGATCATCACGGCAGTAGATAAAGGCAAGCAGCCAGTGCAGATACAGCCAGAGCAACCACAGCCCAGTTATCAACCACCGCAACGGACTTACCAACAACCACAACAGATTTATCAGCAACCTCAGTAGGGCTATCAACAGCCTCGACCGAGCCACCAGCCATGGCAGCATAGTCAACCACTACCTCGTTCGTCACGTCCCCTGGAGGAACTTCTGAACAAGGAATATCCATTCAAGACGGAAGCAATAGCTAAAATGTTTTGCAGTTTGATGAAGACACCTGATGTTCAATTACCAGAGCCCAAAAAGCCAAAGGAAGTCAACAAGAAAGATCATCCGAACAACTGCCCTTACCACCGGATGATCAGACACAAGATTGAAGACTGCTTCACTTTTAAGAATTGGCTCGAAGGTAATCTCCGAAGAGGGAACATAATGATCCCGAAGGAATACATGAAGAACAAATAAGGAGGTTCCATCAATGTCATTTCAACGGATCCTATTGTTCCGATAAACCCATACACGACCGATGATGGATTGAATATCGTCTGGACAAAGTCTTCAAAGAAAATCTTGGATCATATCTAGAACGCTTCGGTGCGTGCATCAACTCGAAGTTTGAAACCTGTCGAGCTAGTGCTATCGCTTGCAAATGAAGAACCACCCAAAAAGGAGGAGAAGATCGTGGAAGAAAAGAAGACCGAGGCTCCAAAGGATAGACTAGGGTCTGCTTATCCTAAGATGGTTGTTTCTGATTCGGGGGAGACATCCCTCAGACCTCTGACTCTGTATGATTATTTACTCACCCCGGCGAGATCTTATAATGATAAGAGTTTTGGTGTTGGCTACATTTTGACTGTTTCTAACGATTACGTAACTAACGACAACCAACCTAATCCGGATCTCGATTCCGATACAATAAATGATTCTCAAATCATACTAAACCTCGATGACCACGGCGAAGAAGAAGATGCTCACAAAGATGGCTATGAAAGCTCAACAAGCAATGAATCTATTTGTGAATTCCGAGGAACTCCAATCAAGATAGAATTGGAGTTATCAGATTCCGAAGCAATTCCAGAAAAGCCAGTCATTCCGATTCAAGAGGAGACACCGGTAGAGTCACCACCAGATGCAGAAGAAATAACTGAAGTCAACCTAAGAAGCGGAAAAGTTCTACCTCCGAGAATGGGTCCAAAGGATAAAGGAAAGCAGGTGGTTGCTCAAGAGGAGCCAACCCCAACAGAAGAATTACCCATTTGGGAAGAAATCGAGGAACATGGTAATAAAGTGGATTATAACGTGCTAGCCCATCTTAGGAAACTACCAGCTAAACTGAGCATCTACGATGCTCTGATCCTGTCAAAGGAGATGAGGGAAAATCTGATCAAGGACTTACTTGTTCCAGAGATTTGTTTAGCTCAAATGGCCAGTAATTCCTTAGACGAGGTTTGGTCGTTAAAAGAACAGCAAGGTGTTACCTTCACGGACAATGATCTACTACTTGGAACAGCTGATCACAACCGACCGTTGTACATATCAGTCACTATTGGAAAGTTTACGCTCTCTAGAGTGTTGGTTGATCCAGGAGCATCAATCAACATAATGAATTTTCGGACGTTAGCATATTTCTAAATTGATGCTCGTGAACTCGAAGCAGATAAATTGTTATTAAGAGGGTTCAATCAAAAGGGGGAAAGAGCTCTTGGAACGATAACACTATTAATGAAGACCGGTGATTTAGCAAAGACAACCGCAAAATTCCACATAGTTGATTCTGAGACATCGTTCAACGCTCTACTGTTTCGGCCATGGATCTATGAAATCTGGATGGTACCGTCGTCTATACACCAGTGTATAAAATTTTACGAAGGAGGAGAACAATGTATCAAAGGTGACTTGCAACCATTCTTCATACACAAGATTGGAATTCATGAAGATGCAGCTTATTACACGCCTCCGAAGAAAACAATCTTCTCCAGAAATACCGTACCAAATGAAGTAAAAGAAGTTCGGGACCACGAAGAACCTGAAATTCTAGTCCAACAGTTACTCACCACTCCCTTTCGGCGAGATGGTGAAGGTTTCTCCAGAACTAGCACACGAGGTCGAGGCTGGGGACGAGGTCGAGGAAGAGACATTGGAACAGTTGGACAGAAGAAACCGGTCATCGACGTTGATTGGGAGAACAGTTCCGAAGAAGAAAAAATCCAGAAAGAAGCAGTAATAATAAATCAAAAGAAACCCCAGTTCAAGATCTCTCTCGAAGATGAAAATAATAAATAATACAAATCAATGTACGAGAAGAATAACCACTATGTGCATACTATGACCCTGGCCCCGATCCATTCTAATAAGATCGAGGGTATGGTGGTCAAGGAAGTGCATGGTGGTGGTGCTAAGCCGATCAAATTCTACCATGGTGCTTCTTCTTCCAAAACTGAAAAATGATGTACAATTTGAAGATGTTACTTCTTCTGAATTAATGGAATTGCCTTTTGAGTGGTAATCTCCATGTGTTTAGAATTTAATTCAACGTGGTGTCTTACCTAAACAATGAACAAAAGGTCGATCACAATACTTTGAAAAATTATGGAATAATGTCGGTCGGCCACCCAATTCAAAACATGGTCTCGGATTCGGCACAGTAAGATCAGTTGACGACTCAGAGTTTTGCTTGGTTGTCACTTGCGAGCCTAATGAAGTCTGCTTAGAAACCTCAGATGATCTCGAAGATCTATAAATCGGAGACGCTCTACCAGAATTTGAAGAAGAAATTAAATCTACAATAAACGAGTTAATGGAAGTTAACTTAGGTACTAGCGAAGAGCTTAGGCCGATATTTGTTAGCTCCTTACTCAATAAAGAAGACTCTGAAGAAATGATCAAACTACTGATGGAATTCAAGGACTGTTTTTCTTGGAGTTATGATGAAATGCCACGATTAGCTCCAAAAGTCGCAGTTCACAAACTAGGAGTGGATTATACTGTCGTTCCAGTCAGACAAGCTCCAACAAGAATGCGTCTAGAAATTAAACAAGTTATAGCTGAAGTTAAGAAACTAATAGAAGCTAAATTAGTCCGTGAAGAAAAATATCCAACTTGGTTAGCCAACGTGGTGCTAGTCAGAAAGAAGAATGGACAGATCATAATCTGCGTAGATTTCAGAGATTTGAACAAAGCATGTCCAAAGGATGAATTCCCACAACCAATCCCAAAACTGATGATCGACATCGCTTCGACACATAAAATCTTCTCTTTATTGGATGGATCATCATGATACAACTAGATAAAGATGGCACCGGAAGATGAAAAGCACACAGCCTTCAGAACGCCAATCAGAATATACTGCTACACAGTGATGCCTTTCAGATTGAGGAACGCAGGAGCAACATACCAAAGAGCAATGACGAGGATTTTTGAAGATCTTATTCACAACCAAGTCGAGTGCTACATGGATGATGTGGTCATCAAAAGCAAATTGAAGGAAGATCACCTGTATGATTTGAGAATTGTTTTCGAGCGATTAAGACAATATAACCTTAAGATGAATCCCTTGAAATGCGCCTTCGGCGTCGCCTCTGGGAAATTCTTAGGATTTGTTGTTCGACATCGCGGAATTGAAATCGATTCGGAAAAGATTAAAGCTATCTTAGAAATGCCGCCTCCCAAAACCTTGAAACAATTACGATCCTTTCAAGGGAAATTGGCATATCTTCGACGCTTTATTTCGAATTTGTCAGGAAGGTGTCAGCCTTTTTCTGCTTTAGTTAAGAAGGATGCCAAGTTTACTTGGGACTCCAAATGTCAACATGCCTTCGATGACATCAAACAATACTTAATGACACCTCCTGTCTTAGCAGCCCCAGTCTCGGTTAGACCGTTGATACTTTATACCGCAGCTTTAGATGACTCCCTTGGAGCCATGCTAGCCCAGGTCAATGACGAGGGAAAAGAAAAGGCCCTTTACTACTTAAATCATTGTCTGATTCTGATGGAAGTAAAGTATCCCCTGATTCAGAAGCATTGTTTGGCTCTGATCTTCGCCGCTCAAAAGCTTAGGCATTACATGCTTTCTCACAAGGTCAACATTATCTCAAAAGTTAATCCATTGCAATATTTGATGAATAGCCCGATGCTTTCTGGCAGACTTGCTAGGTGGTCGATGATACTATTGCAATTCGATATAACTTTCGTTCCTCTTCGTGCCGTGAAGGGACAAGTCCTAGTAGACTTCCTCGCAGCACACCCTTTACCGACATAATCACCTCTCAATGACGACTTGCCTGACAAGTAAATAATGAGCCTAGAAGACCCCGACTATCGACGTTGGGAACTGTACTTCGACGGAGCATCTTCAGCACATAGAAACAAAGAATTGCAAACGATAGTGCCCGGTAAGACAAGAATCAGACTAATATTTATAACACCGGAGCGGTGGATGATAAGGTACTCCTACCACTTAACAGAACCGTGTACAAACAACGAAGCAGAATACGAAGCCCTTATAATCGGATTGGAATTAACCATTCAGATGGGGATAATAGATATCAACATCTATGGGGATTCTCAGTTGATAATTAAATAGGTCGCAGGACAATACAAAATTCTAAAGCCAAGACTCGAGCAGTACTTTCAGTATGCCATGAAATTGTTGGAGCAGATTACCAATGTAACAATCTACAAGATTCCCAGGGGAGAAAACGCTTTTGCAGATGTGTTAGCCCACCTTGCAAAGGAATTTGCTTGCTAGCAAGATGAATCAGTTGAAGTGTCAGTTCAGGGACGTCAGGTTCTCTCATAGCTCGACATGGACACGATACACAAGTCAGGAAAAGAAGAAGAAATAATTGCGGCGATAATGAAAATGCGAAGACGGCGTCGGCCAGCTAATGAACTACCTGCAAACAGGAAACCTACCGGACGATAAGTCATTAGCTCATCAGATCAAGAAAAGAATTCTGTCTTAAGCGTTAATAAATAATACATTATACAGAAGGTCTTTCGATCAGATGTGGCTAAGGTGCCTGAGCGAGTCTGAGGCTCGTGAAATTGTTAAGGAAGTGCACTCAGGACTTTGTGGCACTCATCAGTCGAGTCCGAAAATGAAGATGAAAATTAAAAGATTAGGGTACTACTGGCCCTCAATGATGACCCATTGCATGAAAGTTGCCAAGAGTTGTCACCAATGCCAAGTGCATGGAGTGGTTCTATATTAACCTCCAAATGTGCTACATCCAACAATCGCGTTGTGGCCGTTCGAATGTTGGGGCACATACATCGTGGGTCCGATAGAACTGCCTTCTTCAAGAGGACATCGCTTCATTCTTGCAGCTACAGATTACTTTTCCAAGTGGGCAGAAGCAGTACCACTCAGAGAAGTGAAAGCACACCACGTGCTACAGTTCTTCAAGAATCAAGTTGTCTACCGTTTCGGGGTACCGCGCAGAATCAGTTCAGATAATGGGTCCGCATTCAAGAGTACGAAGATCAACAATTTTGTCAAATGACACGGGATTGATTGGCGCTATTCAACAATCTATTACCCAAGAGCGAACGGCTTGGCCGAGGCTTTTAATAAAACTCTCGTTCAAATTCTAAAGAAAACTTTAGACGATAATAAAAGAAATTGGCACGAGAAGTTGTTAGAAGCCTTATGAGCCTACAGGACGACTTTCAGAAATCCTACCCAGTCTACACCTTACGCCCTAGTGTACGAGTCTGAGGCCGTCTTACCCTTAGAAGTTCAGCTTCCATCTCTCAGAATTGCAGTTGCGAACAAGATTACTACAAAAGAAAATGCCAAACAATGACTAGAAGAATTGGAAAGCTTGGAAGGGAAATGACTTTCAGCGCAGCAAAAATTTGGAACTGTATCAAGCCAAGATGATCCATGCCCATGATAAACTGATCAGCTCAAGGACATTCAAAGTTGGTGACTTAGTACTAGTTCTCAGAAGACCTATTCTTGCACATCGCAAGATAGGTGGTAAATTTGAATCAACTTGGTAAGGGACGTTCGTGGTCGAGACAGTCTACTCAGGGTGTTCCTACCAGCTTGTTAACTGTCATGGAGAACGACCTATGCTTCCAATTAATGGCTGATATTTGAAGAAATATTAAGCAACCCGATGTTTCGAAGGATGAAATTTAAAAGTGGAGTCTCGTTCCTAGAAACACGGGTGGAGTAATCATTCGTTATTGGTCCGAACCCAAAATAAAAAAAGGATGATAAAATAAAAATCATTAACAAAAAAATTGTGTTAAAAAGAAAATATGAGAAATGATAAAATTTTGATCTTTTCCTTTAAACTAATTCATTCCTGATCTTTCCTCATCTCTTCCTACTTCCTTTAAAATTTAAAAGAAGTAAATAAAATTTTTCATTAATAAATGTTTTCTTATTGTTCTTATTCTTAGTACAGCCCCAGATCCTTTCGTTGTTTTTTGCAGGGAAATGTCGAACGGGGAGTTGGTTCTAAACTTTAAGAATAGCGTGAGTCTAGCACTCGATGAACAGAGGATGAAGGATAGAGCCGTGACTGAAATTGACTCTGATTTCACACCGGCCGGGCTACAGTACGAAGAAAATGATTGGACTCCAATTGATCGGGAAGAATTCCACAGTGAGACAGTAATTAAATTAGGTGGCCCAAGTCAATAGTCCACCAGCAAGAAAAGAAAAGCAAACGCCGCTTATGCAACGGGAGAAGACAAGAAAGTTAAGTCCATGGTTGCTACAACAGAGGGCAGGCTTGTCAGCGCCATGCCTAAAGAAATTAAAGGGGTGAGGAGAGCCACTCTCACTCCTACTCAACAAACAAACAAGAACCGTCGCATTCACAAGATGCTGACTAAGCTAGCAGCAGATCAACAAGAAGAGACAGTTGCTACCGTTAATACAAATACTTCGAAGAAATTGGTTTGTCAGGAGCCAGAAAAGAGGAGACCAACTCCAAGAACAACAAAAAAGATAAAAGAAATCCCAAGAAGAGCAGAAATAAAATCAGTACCACGACGCCAGACAGAGCTACCAGTTTTGAAGTGTCTTGTTGCGAAAGCAATCCCGGAGGATGTTCACACAGAGACTGTCCTCAAGGAGCCAAGACATGTAGGAGAGCGTGCTGGGGTTGAGCCGTACATCCCACATTATGTTAGTAGACCCCGAGGACTTCAGATAATCCCAGAATACAAGCTGGAGAAATTACAGCAAGTTGAAAAGAAAACTTTTGAATACTTCGAGAGAATTTGAGGCAAGAGGGTCAACATCTTAGAAGGCCTTGAGCTGCATACGGATGTGTTTTCAGATTACGAACAACAGCAGATTGTGGACTGCATTATTAAGCTTCAGAAAATGGGCCGAGCTGGTCGTCTAAGGGAGAAAACCTATTCAGAACCCCGAAGATGGATGCCAGGAAAAAGGAAGAGTTACTATTCAGTGCGGGTGTTGTTACAACTTCACAGAAGATAGAAAAGGAATTCACCAGGGATACTCCGTCACAGTGAGGTGGATCCGATGCCAAGAATTATCAAAAGAATGGTAAAGAGGATGGTAACATGGAGGGTATTGCCTGCAGATTGCAAACCCAATAGCTGCATCATTAACATTTACAAGGAGGGCGACTGCATACCTCCACACATAGACCATCATGACTTTGTCAGACCTTTCTGCACAGTCTCTTTTGTCAACCAGTGTAATATCATGTTTGGATCTGACCTCCGGATAGTGGGCCCCAGAAAATTCTGAGGGCCGGTGGAAATACCAGTACCAGTACGTTCCGTCATGGTATTAAAAGGAAATGGAGCGGACAAAGCAAAACACTGCATCCCAGGAGTGCATATTGAGCGAATCTCTGTCACCTTCAGAAGGATGGATGACAGAAAGATGCCTTTTCATTTTTAGCAAGATCCAGAGTTAGAGAATCTCCAGCCTTACAAGCTGCGAGTTACATGGAAGATAGCACACCTCCAATGCACATCCGTGCGACATTCCTGCCAAGGGTGGCTTGGAAGGTGATGTTATCCATGTATCTTACTATTCAGACATGGATTTTGACAAATGCTTTTGGAAGAATCAACAAGAATCTTACACAATCCATTTTGGATTTATGAGGATTGTATGAGATACTGAATTTTCGAGAAAAATATCATCATGTTTTGAATCAAGTTGTATGATGTATTTTCAACATATTGGAATGAGAATGATCATGTCATGTTCTGCCTTCACCTCTTTTTGTGCAAATTGACTGGGAAACGCCATTAAGCTAAATGAACTTCGAACAAAGAACGAAAAGAGAAAGAAAATGAATAAGGAACTCCTTCTTTTTATGAATTTGAATGTGAAAATAAACCGCAAATAAACACGAACTTCAAATAAACAAAAATGAAATCGAATCACTAAAACAAATCTAAACCTCAGACTGATTTTCATTCTGAATCCTTCAATTCCAACCTTTCAATTCTCCTTCCTCTATGTGTTAGAGGATCAACTAGTCCTATTGACACGGAGCCATGAATTTTGTTCGATTTGGTTCTGATGGCATAGGATTGGGTCCCTCTTCATACAGATCAAATTTCCGAGGCTGGAGCCGAAGTTCCAGTTCTCTTCGAGGCTAGAGCCGAACTTCTAGCTCTCTTTCAAATTTCGAGGCTGGAGCCGAACTTCCAGTTCTCTTCGAGGCTAGAGCCGAACTTCTAGCTCTCTTTCAAACTTTCGAGGCTGGAGCCGAACTTCCAGTTCTCTTCAAGGCTAGAGCCGAACTTCGAGCTCTCTTTCAAATTTCAGAGGCTGGAGCCGAACTTCCAGTTCTCTTCGAGGCTAGAGCCGAACTTCTAGCTCTCTTTCAAATTTCGAGGTCGGAGCCGAACTTCCGCTTCTCTTCGAGGCTAGAGCTGAACTTCTAGCTCTCTTTCAAACTTTCGAGACTGGAGCCGAACTTCAAGTTCTCTTCGAGGCTAGAGCCGAACTTCTAGCTCTCTTTCAAATTTTCGAGGCTAGAGCCGAACTTCTAGCTCTCCTTTCAATTTTCGAGACTAGAGCCTAAATTCTAGTTCTCTTCAAATTCCAACTCTCTTCTTGAGGCTAGAGCCTAAATTCTAATTCTCTTCAAATCTTGAGATTGGAACCTAGGTTCGATGCTCACTTCAAATCCCGAATTTCCACAAAATCCCTCTTAAAATAAATCTTGAATCGAACTTCAATCGGAATTGAAACTCAAACCAAAATCCAAACTCACACATTAAAACTTGAAACAGAAAATGAAGAGAATCTAAAATCAAATCTCTCTAGATCTTGTGATCTATAATTTACCTCCCTTTCTTTCCCTAGTGAGAGTTCTGGAATCTTCAGTCTTGAAGGTTTACCTGTCACTCCCCAGCGGAAAATTTTCTGTACTTCCTTCTAAGTGCGTCACTTAGACGTTTGTGGTGGTTCTGTTGATCTTTTCGGTCAACGCCAATACGTGTGGTGTGCTTAGTTAGCACACCACACCTATTGGGGGTCCATTTGTTGACCTCATTTTTGACGAGGTCTTTTCTCTTCTCTCTCCTTAGTACTTAGGATCTAGCTATAGGGCTTCTCCTTGGCAATCTTAGAGGACTAGAAATGGGACCCATCACTTAGAAATTCAAAACACTTCTTAACTCCCTTCAAGCCCCACAAGTTTGACTGTAAATCCCTAAGTCACTTGGAGGGTTAAGATCAAATGTGGAGGTTTAACGTATGAGTTTCCTATAGGACTCTTTTGCCTTAAGATTACCCTAGGTGGCCTAATCTGGTGAGGATAAGCTTGCACACACCACACTCTCACACACATTTCAAACCCTAAAACTATCTTTAGCCAATTTGACTCCCTGACTCATGTAGGTAACTCATATGGGTGGACCTTAACCCCTAAGCCCCTGGCTAAGAGGGTTGGGAACAACGTATTGAGTGCCTAAAATGAGTCCTCTCATGGATTTTTTGGGCTTAATATGGCTTCATGGCTCAACCAAAATGATTTCATTTCACTCACACTTGATCAATCCTCATATTCCCAAGATTTCAATTTTTGACCCCGGGGGCCCTACACCCGCCAAACCTACCAAATGCCCTTGAAATAACCCAAAATTTGCAAAATTGCCTAAATTACCCAAAATTCATCAAAACCAATACTAAAAATTTCCCCCACTCAAACTGATCATCCATGGACAAATATACCAAAAATTCCAAAAATACCCCTCAATACCCTCCAAATACCAAAAATATCCTTTTAACCCAAAAATTCCAAAAATTCAGAAAATTCCTAGAAAATTTCAGAAAACCCTAAATATTCCCAATTTCAATTTCTTCAACTACACTATAAGCCAATTTTGTCAATTTAACCCACTTTTACCAAAACCCCCAATTTGACCTATTTTTAACCTAAATGGACCCAATGTCCAACCAAACCACTCCAAATGACCTCAATTTTGATTCAATTCAATTCTAAACTTCAATTCGATATCCCCAATACCAATTTAGACAAAATCCAAGCCCAATTTGATGAACATTTGGATCCAATTTTAATTTGAAGCCTAAGGCCCAATTTTGGCCCATGAGCTAAACCTAGCCCAACACATTCCAATTCAACTCCAATTAGCCCCAAATCTTTTCTAAAACCTTACTAACACCCCCCAAAACAAAATACTAACTTGATTTGCCCAAAATTTGAACCCAAACTTCACTCAAATCTAACCCAAATAAAAAATCCCCAATTTGGCCTAAAGCCCACCATGAATCCAAATAGGCCCAAATCCCAAAACCAAAGCCCATCCAAAGTTGAAAACTCTTTGTCACACCCCGATAAACATTTTTCAACATTACTTTTACATTAAACCCAACATTAAACCAACCTTAGCCCAAGTTAGCCCAATTTGGCCCATTTTGACCCCATTACTAAAAAGGCCCAAATTGAACCCATTCAACTCCAAATGACACCAAACCTTTTCCAAATCACTCATGATACATCCCTAAACTAAACCCAACATTTATCTGGCATGGTCCTTCAAAAAACTTTCATCCAAAAGCCCATTTTTTGAAATCTAAAAGCCCACTTCCATAAAGCCTTTAAAAGCCCATTTTTACCAAAGTTCAAAAAGCCCAAAATTTATTCTAAAGCCCACATGACAAATTCTTCTCACCACACCTTTAATTGAAATCATCCCTAAGTCCTAAATCAATAATCAAATAATTCAAAATCAAGCCTCATGCCAATTTCCCCTAAATCCATCAAAAATCCCAAAATCCATTTTCAAGAAATTGAGCCAAGCCATGGGCAAGCCATAGGCTAGCCATGAAGTCATCCTTAAGCCCCATGCAAGCCATGTGAGTGGTGTTCATGTGACCATACCTTATTGGGCAAATGGAGGGAGTCCTTTAATGATTCTCTTAAGAGTAATTAAACCTTTTCATGCTTCCCTTAATCCATGCTTAAGCTTAAAATGCTTAGATGGTGACTTCTCCCCACTAAGCTAGCTGACTTACCTGATTCCCTTCAGCCCAAATAAAACCTTGGTGGGTGCACCAAGCCCATTTCCATGGGTTAAACAAACCAAGTCCAAAAGAGCCCCTTCCCATTCCATTTTGAATCAAGCTCTTTACACATGGCCAATCTCCATTGCTTGCACCAAATTCAAACCCTGACCTCACTGACCATGAAGGTGACCCATGCCTGGCCGACCGGCCACCACAGTCGCTGAAAAACACCATGGCCGAGAGCTTTATTTGGATTCAAAAATTCAAATTCACCTGGCTGAGCTGTCCCAACTTAATTGGACTCCATGGCTGTTCTTCCCTTGCATAGCGCAGCTGATCCCAAGCCCTAACTCCCCCTGGGAGGCCCTCTAGCCATGCCTATTTAAACCCACCACCTTCTCGGCCAAATAGGATGATGAACCAGAGCTTAACAAAACTCTGCCAAAATTGCTCCATGACCTTCTCCTAACCCAGAGCAATTGATTCCCAGTGTCCCTTTGCCCTAATCCCCATTAACAGAGCTCAATTTCTCAGTAAAAATCCACCCAAAACCAGGACAACTCTGAAACCTCCACCAAAATCAAATTAAACTCACCCACACCTGCACAAGACCTAGAGAAGGAGTTCCCCAGTGAAATCCCCCTCACCAGGCCAGCCATCCTCTCTATCGACCAAGCTTTGAAAACAACCTTGGTCACTTTCATACCTAGGCAATTCCTCAGAGTTAGAGACTTCATCTGGAGCTTCCTTGGGTGCAATTGAAGGTGCCGCAACTCTCTGATTGAAGCTTCACTTCTCAGAGCCAAGGTATACACCCCTTCTTCCTCCCGAGCTTCCAACGATTCTCTATTCTGCTTGACTTAATTTCATAGCCTATCAACTGTATGGATGTGTTCGTCTCCTCAAGACAAATCCATAGAGCATAAGAGCACGAAAATCCATTGAGAAATGAGAGAGATCTTAGGGTTTGAGTGTGGGCTCTCGGGACACACCAGGCGGAGATGATGATCGACTGCCGTTGGATTGAGCGTGTATCGAATGGACGGTGCAGATCGCGTGGGACGAGTGAATGGGACATGAACCGCGGGCCCCCAGAGCGCTGAGTCAGATGGCGGCGTTGAATAGGAGCGAACCGCGTGGGCTTTCAGAGCTGCCGAGGATGTGTCGGCGTCGCATAGATAAGTAGATAAATAGGGTATTTTTTATTTATTTAATTACCCAAAACTTGAAAAATCCATAACTTCGCATAGAAAAATCATAAAAATAAACTAAAAATACCCTCTTGCTCAGTGAATAGAGGAGAATAACGTGGAAAAAGAATTGAGTTAACTTGATGAACTTTTTATTTTTAATTAATTATTTACTGATTTCAATGTTTTAATTCTCCATTTGTATAGACAATTCACCATGGCATGAGACCATAAGGCTTTTGTAGCCTCTGATCTTGAGAATATTCCCTGAATTTTCCAAGGTCAGAGGCCACCTCTATTATAGTTTATTGATTTTCCAAATTTTTGTACCTGTTAGGGTATTTTAATTCTAGTAATTTGCATGTTGCTTAGAGAATTATAGGAAAATTTAGAGAGGTATCTTAGGACCAGAGGAATCTAGGAAAATTATGGTTTGAGTTAATTCATTAAGAATAATCCTAATTGGCCTACACTCAAAACTGAATATTAATTAATTTGGGTCAACCACACATCAAAATCACTTGAAATTAATTCTCCACTGATCTTTAGGATCAGAGGGACCTCACATAAAAATTTGAAACCAATTGGAGATGATTTGCCCCACTAAATGGACTAATTAAGTTACCTGACCAAAATTAAAAATTAAAAATTCATAACTCCAAAAATACACTTCAAAAATTCACCAAAATGGTTTTGGGGCTTCTCTGATATTAGGGGAGTCTAGGAAAATTAAAATTAAAATTTTCTAAAAATCTTCATTTTTAAACATACTTTAATATTTTGATAATTAAAAAATTAATAAAAAATCTTAAAAATATTAAAAATCATAAAAATATCATATTTTGTTTCCTAATCTCTTAGGAACAAACCAAATATTTTTCCTAAGTCTCTAGGTTACGATATTAAATTTTAAAGACTTAAAACAATTTTTAATATTAAAAAATGAATTTCTCTACATTTTCACTAAATTAATTCTAATAAATCAAAGAAAAATCAAAAAATTATAAAATTTCTTTCTCTGAATTTCTTGAGGTCAGAGAGATTTATGAAAAATTTAAAATCCATTTTTCAACTTTAATTTTATTTTATAATTAGTTAACACTCCAAAACTCAAAATAATTATAATAAATAAAATATAATTTAAAAAAATCACTGAAATTGGTCCAAATGGTCCTCTAGTCAGTAGGAACATCCCATAATTTTCTTAAGGCAGAAACCTTGCCTTGGTCATGTTGTTGAATTTCCATTGAAAATCCCTAGTTTTCATTAAGATAATTATATAAATTAAATTAAATTTAGAAAAATCACATTTTCTCCTCTAATGTCTTAATTGACATATGAGTGAAGTGACATAAAAATTTCAAGCTCATTTGAGCTTAATTTGATGAGTTATGAAATAATTAGGCTTAAAAGGGCATAATAGTAATTAAGAATTTTAACCCTTAATTAAAACTTTACGTTTAATCAAAATGGGGGGTAAAATATTTGATCTTAATTTTCTCTTAAATGATTAAAACTTTGGGAAATAAAAAGGTAGGAACCCATTAATCATTTCTGATAATATAAAAAATGAAACCTTAATTAATTAAATAATTTAAATTTTGAAAGATTAATTGAAATTTAAATTATTAAAATGGGAAGTATAACTTAGGGAGCCTATAACCCTTTAATTTAAGATCCCTAAATGAATCACTTTAATAATATTCAACTCTTAATCAAACTCAAAAATGATAATTAAATTAACAATTAAATAATTAAAAGGAAAATAAACCTTAATTAAATTAAAAGCTTAAAACATTAAGTAATTTAATAATCAAATTGAAATAAATTTAAAACATTAAAATTAATTTGAAATCACTTAAAAAAAAGCAAATCTAAAATAAACTTAAAACATCAAAATCAACCTAAAAAATAATTCATAATTAAGAAGGCAAACCAATTAAAATTAACCTAAAATACTTCAATTAAATTAAAATTAAATCATTAAAATCTAAATTGAATAATCTAAACACTTTCAACCCAAATTAATCTAATACATTGAGATCACTTAAAATGTAAAGATTTAATTAAATTAAAACAACTTGAACACTATTCCAAACTTAAAATTATTAAAATTTCATAACTAAATTAAACCACTTTAAATTCTCAATTCCAATTTTAAATCATTAAAATCTTTAATAAATTGATTTGCCCTTAGAGGTTTTTGTTATCATAACTCTTAAATTGAGCATTGAGTGAAGTGCCACTTTAATGATATGATAGTCAAACATCCTAATTTACTGAGCAAGAAGGAAAATTTAACTAAATTCTTGGATGATCAATTCACTAGTACAATAAAATTCATTTGGACTCAAAATAATCTCAGAAGTATTGAAAAGATGTTTAGGACTCGTCCTAAGCACTTTCTTAATACGATGAGGTGTTTTAGAAGAACAACTGAACTTAATTGTTCTTTGATGTAGAAAATCATCCTTAACAAAACAAAAGAACCTAGACATCATAGGAATTGACTAGCTATAGGATTAGGACTTCGGTAGACAACAAAACCTTTCCCTTAGCTTTGCCTAGGTACTTGTCGAAAATATATAAATGCCTTAATATGTGTTTTAAGTGCAGCTTGGAAATGACAAGAAGACCCTCCAGGTACACTTTTATTTTATTGCAATTTATTTACTTACCTGCACTGCACTTCACTTTTCTTGCATGTTAAACAAGATTGACACCCTGCATGAAAACTGAAACCTTTAGGATAGCCACAAAACTGAAACCCAAAACTAAATTAAAAGTCACTACAAGATAAAATTTATCGCCACAACATTCAAAATATAAAACAACTCAAAACTTAATGTCGGCATATTTTTAGGTTGAGTGTTGTATTTTGAAAAGTGGTCGCCTACAGATATTGTCGGTGAATTTTTAATTTATTTTAAATAAATAATTTGAAAAGTAGTATTTCATTTTGAAAATAATTTTTAAATTTGAAATTTTAAGATATGAAATCAAACCGATCTCACATCCCGAATAGTTTATATAAACGAGCACCGCACCACAAACCGTGTATTTATCCCGAGGAATAGACACACTACTTGATGATGGGGCTCGATTAAATAAACTAAAAGATTTGTGACATCCTTTTGGTCTGCGAAACCAATTTTATAAGCTGACAAGTTCCCCTGCTTAATATAAAGGAATTAAGCAGGGTTTATATTACTTGGGTTCTTAAAGTTCCCTATAAGGGCAAGCCCCTATAGTTAATTACATCTTAAATGACGGGAATCATTTAAGAAAACTCTCGATAATGATCAGTGGTTTTGCTCTCAAGAATTCTAAAGTTTAAGGTTTTTAAAACATTGAATTTTGAAGATTTCAATAGGGAATGGATCAAATTTGGAACAGTTATTTTCAGGAGTCCAAAGGAAGAGAAGTAGGAGAAGCTGAGGATCCAAGAAGAATCTTGGCAACTTCCCAAACTATCCTATTATTTGGCTTCATTTTGGGAGTTTATTTGATATTGCAATCTTGTCAATTTTACTTAATTAGGACTTATATTTGTATGTTATGATCATACAAATAGCCTCGAAGATGTGAGGGTTTATGTCGTACCAAACAACTACCTCGGAATCCTAAGACCGGTTAGGACTTAATTAGCATAACATGATTATGCAAATGCCTAACGAGAAGGTTGAGGATTTATGTTGCACTAGGAAAACTACCTCGAAATCCTATGGCTTGGTTATTTAATTCTAAGAATGATTTTGCTGAAGTAGATCTGAGTTTTGCTGATGACGATGGCCGAGCTGCCCACCATGCTCCGAGCTCCTTGTTGTTGCAGAGGTTTAGTTTTAGAAGTCATAAATCGGGAGATGAGAGAAGTGGTTTGGTTTAGAGAAAATCTTAAAATCCAAGTGTATTTTAATATTTTAATTAAAACAAATCTTAAAGTTGTTTAAACAAAACCGATTAAGATCCCACGGTTCCGTCATCCCGACACTGTTATTTCCATTGAATTCACTTAGTCCAGATGAATTTGCTAAACTCAACTGAATGAGTTCCACACTTTCATTTAGACCGTGGGAAATCCCGTTAGCAACACGTGGGTTACATCATCCGAGGTATTCCATATCATTCAACAAGACGTTTTAATTTAGTGGCAATTGTAGTTTTGTTGTTCTGTTTGTGATTAAATTTTGAGTTGTTTTATATTTTGGAATATTGTGGCGGTGAATTTTATCTTGCAATGACTTTTAATTTAGTTTTGGTTTCAGTTCAGGGACTATCCTAAGGGTTTTGGTTTTCATGTAAGAGTCTTATTTAACATGCAAGAAAAATAAAGTACAGTGCATGTATGTAAATTGCAATAAAGTAAATTGCAATATAATAAAAGCGTACCTGGAGGGTCTTTCCGTCATCCCAAGCTGCACTTAAAACACATGTTAAGGCATTTAAATATATTTTGCAAGAAATACCTAGGTAAAGCTAAGGGAAAGGGTTTTGGTATTCTACCAAATTCCTAATCCTATAACTAGTCATTTCCTATGACGTCTAGGTTGTTGGTTTGGTTTAAGGATGATTTTCTTCATCAAAGAACAATTAAATTCAATTTTTCTTCTAAAACATCCCGTCATATTGAGGAAGTGCTTAGGACGAGTCCTAAACATCTTTTCAATACTTCTGGGATTATTTTGAGTCCAAGTAAATTTAGTTGCACATATGAATTAATCATCCAGGAGTTTAGTTAAACTTTGTCTCTTGCTCAGTGAACTTGGGTATTTGATTACCTGATGAATGAAGTGACATCTCATTTAATGCTCTATTTAAGAGTTATAATAATTAAAGCCTTTAAGGGCAAGTTGGTTTATCGAGAGTTTTAATCATTCTTAATTTAAAGTTTGAGTTCATGGTTTAAAGTGTTTTAATTTAATTATGAGGTTTTAATTAATAATTTTAACTTTGGAATAGTGTTCAAATTATTTTAGATTTAATTTAAATCTTTACACTTTCAATTATCTTAGTATTTCAGATTGATGTTTATGTTTTAAATTTACTTAGATAGAAAGAGGTGTTGAAACTATTGATATGTTTTGATTTAATTCTTAATGATTTCATTTAGGTTTGTTGTTAAGTGATTTTTATTTAATTTAATTCAATTTGATTTTACCTTAATTTAATTTAATTTAATTTAATTTAATTTGATTTAATTTTAATTTATTTTTAATTTTAGTTTAACTTTAATTTTAATTTAATTTTAATTTAATTTAATTTAATTTAATTTTAATTTTAATTTTAGTTTTAATTCTTAATTTGGATTATTATTTTAATTTTTAATTAAGAATTAAATATTTTTAAAGTGACTTATTTAGGGATTTTTAAATTAAAGAATAAATATCCTCTTAATAATATCCCTATTTTAATAATCCAAATTTTAAATATATTCTTTCCAAAATTTAAATTATTTAATTAATTAAAGTTTCATTTTTATATTTTTAAAGTGTTTAATGGGTTTCTACCCCTTAATTTCCATAAGTTTCAATCTTCCAAGAGAAAGTTAAAATCAAATATTTTACCCCCCCCCCCCCCCCATTTTGATTAAACCTAATGTTTTAATTAAGGGTTAAAATTTTTAATTACCTTTATGCCCTTTTAAGCTTATTCATTTCATAACTCACTTAATTGAGCTCAAATGAATTTAAAATTTTTATGTCACCTTACTCACATGTCAATTAAGATATTAGAGGAGAAAATGTGATTTTTCTGAATTTAATTTATTTATATAATTATTTTTAGTAGAAAGCAAGGGTTTTCAAAGAAAATTCAACAACATGACCAAGGAAAGGTTTTTGTCCTTAAGAAAATTATGAGATGTTCTTAATGACTAGAGGACCACTTGGACCAAATTTTGTGATTATTTGAGTTATATTTTATTTATTATAATTATTTTAAGTTTTAGAGTATTAATTAATTTTAAAATAAAATAAAAGCTGAAAAATAGAATTTATATTTTTCTTAAACTTCTTTGACCTCAAGGAGTCCAAAGAAACAAATTTTATAATTTTCTGATTTTTCTTTGATTTATTAGAATTATTTTAGTGAAAAAGGTTGAAAATTCATTTTTTAATATTAAAAATTACATTAAGCCTTTAAAATTCAATATCTTATCCTAGGGACTTAGGAAAAATATTTTGTTTGTTCCTAAATGATTAGGAGTCAAAATGTGACATTTTTATGATTTTTAATATTTTTATGATTTTTATTATTTTTTTAATTATTAAAATATTAAAATATTGTGAAAAATCAACTTTTTTAGAAAATTCCGATTTTAATTTTCCTGAACTCCCCTGATATCAGAGAAGCTCCAAAACCATTTTTGTGAATTTTTTGAAAAGTATTTTTGGAGTTATGAATTTTTAAAGTTCCATTTTGCTTATGAGGCTTAATCAATCCATTTGGTGGGGTTAATCAAGTCCAATTGATTTCAAAATTTTAGGTAAGGTTCCTCTGACCCTAAAGAACAATGGAGAATTATTTTCAAGTCAATTTGATGTGTGGTTAATCCTAATTAATTCAAATTCAATTTTAGGGGTTTAGGCCAATTAAGATTATTATGAATGAATTAACTCAAAATATATTTTTCATAGGGTCCACTGGTCCTAAGAAACATCACCATACTTTCCTAGAATTTGTTTTACAACATGCTAATTATTGGAATTAAAATACCTAAAACAGTGACATGAACTTGAAAAATCAATAACTTTTCACAGAGATGGCCTCTGACCTTGAAAAATTCAGGGAATGTTCCCAAGATCATAGGCTTCAAAAGCCCTACGGTCTCATGCCACGGTGAATTATCTATGCAAACAGAGAATCAAAACATTGAAAACAGAAAATAAATTATTAAAAATAAAATACTCATCCCATTAACTTGATTTCTTTTCCATATTATTCTTCTGTGTTCACTGAGCAAGTGGGTGTTTTTATTTTATTTTTGTGATTTTTCTATGTAAAGATATGAAATTTTGATGTTCAGGGCATTTAAATAATTCAAAAATACCCTAATTTTCTACTTATCCACGCGCCGCCGCGTCAACCTCGGCAGCTCCGAAAGCCCACGTGTCGCACTATGATTCGGCGTCGCCATCTGACTCAGCTCTCCAGGGGCTCGCGCTTCACGTACCATTGTGCTTTCCTGCTTGATCTCGACCGTCCGCTCGATACACGCGCGATCCAACGGCTCCTGGTCATCGTCTACGACTGGTGTGCACCCGTGACCGTCCACACTCAAACCCTAATATCTCTCTCGATTCTTAATGGATTTTTGAGTTCTTATACTCTATCGATTCGTCTTGAAGAGACGAACACATCCATGCGGTTTATAAGCTATGAAATTAACCCAAACAAAATGGAGAATTGCTGGAATCTCGAGAGGAAGAATGAGTTCATACCTTTGCTTAGAGAAGTGAAGCTTCGATCTGAGAGTTGTGTCACCTTCGATTGAGTCCAAGAAAGCTCCAGATGAAGTCTCTGGCTCTGGGGAATCGTCTAAGTATGAAAGTGACCAAGGCCGATCACAAAGCTTGGAGGCTGGAAGCAATGGCTAGCCTGGTGAGGGGGCTTTTGCTGGGGAACTTCTCCTCTTGGTCTAGTGAAGGTGTAGGGTCAATCAATTTGAAGATTGGCTCACTGTGGTGAAGTGTCCTGTTTTTTGGGTGGATTTTCAACTTAGAAATTGAGCTCACAGAGAGGGTTTTAGGGCTGGATTTCAGTGGGGATCAAGTTCTCTATGTCTGGAGAGGGATCTGGAGTGATTTTGGCAGAGTTTTGGTAAGGTTTGGTTCAACACCTCTTTTTCCCAAGAGGTGGTGGTGTTTAAATAGAGGTGGCTAGAGGGCTTCCCAGGGGCAATTGGAGGCTGGGATTAGCTGCTCATGGGAGGAGAATAATAGCCATGGTGTCCACTTGGGTTGGGATAGCTCAGCCAGTGGGTTTGAATTTTTTGAAGCCAAATAAGGCTCTCGGCCTAGTGTTTTCCGGCAGCTGTGGTGGCTGGCCGGCCAGGCATAGGTCACCATCTGACTCAGTGGGGTCAGGGCTGGAAGTTGGTGCAATCAATCGGGGTTCGACATGTGTAAAGGGTTTGATTTAAATGGCATAAAGGGGAAGCTCATTTTAGGCTTGGTTTGGTCAACTCATGGTTTAGCTTAGGTGCCCTCCCCAAGGCTGGTTTGGCTGAAGAGAAAGTCACTTGGGTCGCCTTGATTAGTGGGGTCAAGTCACAATCCAAGTACAATTAGGCATAAGCAAGATTAGGGGATACATGGGAGTGTTTAATCACTCATAAGGGAATCATTAAAGGGTTTCCTCCTTTTTCCATTTAGGGAGTGGTGATAAGTCAAAGCTCTCATGGCTTTCATGTGGCTTGTGCATGGCTCCAAGGACTCCATTTGGCTTAGGGATGGCTTGACTCATTTACTTGGAAATGGATTTTGGGATTTTTGATGACTTTAGGGGAAATTGGCATGAGGCTTAATCTAGGATAATTTGATGATGAGTTTGAAACTTAGGGAATGATTTAAATCAAAGGGATGATGAGAGGAAATCTCATGTGGGCTTTGGAATGGATTTTGGGCTTTATGAATTTTGGTGAAAATGGGCTTTTAAAGGCTTTATTGAAGTGGGCTTTTAGATTTTAAAATGGGTTTTTAGATGAAAGTTTTGTGAAGGACCATGCCAAATAAATGTTTGGTTTAGTTTAGGGATGTTTCATGAGTGATTTGGAACAAATTTGAAGTGATTTTGAATTGAATTGGGTTTAATGTGGGTCTTTTAGTAAAGGGGCCAAAGTGGGTCAAATTGGGCAAACTTGGTTTAAGGTTGGGCTAAGTTGGATTTGATGTAAAATTAATGTTTTGAAATGTTTATGGGAGTGTCACAAAGTGTTTTCAACTTTGGTTGGGCTTTGATTTTGGGATTTAGGCCCATTTGGGTTAGGTTTGGGCTTAGGTCAATTTAAGGGATTTTGATTTTTGGTTAGGTTTGGGTGGAGTTTAGGTTCAAATTTTGGGAAAATCAAGTTAGTTTTTTTTTTTATGGGGGTGTTAGAAAGGCCTTAGAAAAGATTTGGGGCCAATTGGAGTTGAATTGGGTTGGTTTGAGCTAGGTTTAGGTCGTGGGCCAAAATTGGGCCTTAGGCTTCAAATTGAAATTGGGCTCAAATGTCAATCAAATTGGACTTGTATTTGGTCTAAATTGATGTTGAGGATATTGAATTGAAGTTTAGAATTGAATTGGATCAAATTTGAGGTCAATTGAGGTGGTTTGGTTTGACATTGGGTTCACTTGGGTTAAAAATGTGTCATATTGGGCGTTTTGGTAAAAGTGGGGTAAATTGGAAAAATTGGCCCATGGTGTAGTTAAACAAAATGAAATTGGGAAATTTGAGATTTTTTGGAATTTTTTGAGAATTTTCTGAATTTTTTTATTTTTGGGGTAAAAGGGTATTTTGGTAATTTTAGGGTGGTTTAGGGGTATTTTTGAAAATTTTGGTATTTTTGGCAAAAGATGGTCAATTTGAATGGTGGGAAGTGTTTAGGATTGATTTTTATGGTCCTTGGGTAATTTAGGCAATTTTGCAAATTTTGGGTCATTTCAAGGACATTTGATAGGTTTGGTGGGTCCGGGGCCCCGGGGGTCAAAAATCGAAGTTTTGAAAAAAGGAAGATTGATCAAATGTGAGTGAAATGGGATCACTTTGGTTGATCCATGAAGCTATATTAAGCCCATATGAGCCATGAGAGGACTCATTTAGGGCATTCACTATGTTGTTCCTAACCCTCTTAGCCAAGAGCTTATGGGTTAAGGAATATCCATATGAATTACCTACATGAGTCAGGAAGTCAAGTTGGGTGAGAGTGTGGTTTTAGGACTTGGAATGTGTGTGAGAGTGTGGTGTATGTGCAAGTCAACCCTCACCAGACCAGGCCACCCAAGGTATTCCTAAGGCCAAAAAGGTCCTATAGGGAACTCATCCTTTAAACCTCCACATTTGATTTCAACCCTCTAGGTGATTAGAGGTGTACAATCAAGCTTGTGGGGTTTGCAGGGAGTTAAGAGGTGTTTGAATTTCTAAGTGGTGGGTTCCATTTCTAGTCCTCTAAGATTAGTCAAAGGAAAAGCCTAAGGCTAGATCCTAAGTACTAGAGAGAGGAGCAAAAGACCTCATCAAAAATGAGGTCAACACTTAATCACAAACAGAACAACAAAACTATAAATGCAACTAAATTAAAATGACTTATTGGATGATCGGGAATACCTCAGATGATGTAACCTACGTGTTGCTAACGGGATTTCCCACGGTATAAATGAAAGTGTGGAACTCATTTAGTTGAGTTTAGCAAATTCATCTGGACTAAGTGAATCTGATAAAAATAACGGTGCCGGAATGATGGAACCGTGGGATCTTAACCAGCGTTGTTATGATCAACTTTAAGATTACCCTAATAAAAAATTAAAGACATTTGGACTTTAAGATTTCTCTAAACCAAAACACTTCTCTCATCACCTGATTTTCACTTTCTAAAACTAAACCTCTGCAACAACAAGGAGCTTAGAGCATAGTGGGCAGCACGGCCATCGTTGTCAGCAAAAATGGAATCTACATCAACAAAACCTTTCTTAGTTTTAAATAACCAAGCCATAGGATTTCGAGGTAGTTTGCCTAGTGCAACATAAATCCTCAACTTTTAGTTAGGCATTTGTATAATCATGTTATGCAAATTAAGCCCTAACCGGTCTTAGGATTCCAAGGTAGTTGTTTGGTACGACATAAACCGTCACATCTTCGAGGCTGTTTGTGTGATCATATCATACAAGCATAAGTACTAATTAACTAAAATTGGCAGAATTACAACATTAAGTAATCTTCCAAATTGAAGCCAAACAATAGGATAGTTTAGGAAGTTGCCAAGATTCTTCTTGGATCCTCATCTTCTCCTACCTCTCTTCCATTGACTCTTAAAATAAACTGTTCCAAATTTGAGCTAATCCCTTTTGAAATTTCCAAAACTCAAATCCTTTGAAAACCTTAAACTTTGAAATTCTTGAGAGCAAAACCACTGATCATTATCGAGAGTTTTCTTAAATGATTCCCGTCATTTAAGAATTAATTAACTATAGGAGCTTGCCCTAATAGGGAACTTTAAGAACCCAGTTAATATAAACCCTGCTTAATTTCTTTATATTAAGCAAGGGAATTTTTTAGCTTATAAAATATGTTCGCAGACCAAACGGATGTCACAAATCTTTTGGTTTATTTAATCGAGCCCTATCATCAAGCAGTGTGTCTATTCTTCGGGATAGATACACGGTTTGTCATGTGGTGTTCGTTTTTATAAACTATTTGGGATGTGAGATCGGTTTGAATTTATATCTTAAAATTTTTAAACTTAAAGTTATTTTCAAAATCAAATCCTTCTTTCTAAAACTTTATATATATATATATATATATATATAAATTTAAATTAAAATCTAAAATTAACCGACAATTTCTGTAGACAACCCCTTTTTAAAATACAACACACAATCTAAAAATATTCCAACAACTCTATGACAACTTTTATAAAAAGATAAGAAATTTGAATTTACCAAAGACTGTTTGAATGCCTTGGAATTATTAAAAGAAAAATTAATCACATCACCTGTAATAGTTTCACCTGATTGGGAGAAATCATTTGAATTAATGTGTGATGCTAGTGATTATGCTATTAGAGTTGTTCTTGGTCAAAGATATGATATAATTTTTAAGGTTATATACTACGCTAGTAGAACTCTTAACGATGTTCAAATTAACTACACAGTTACTAAAAAGAGTTACTGGCTATTGTGTATGCTTTTGACAAATTTAGATCATATTTAATTGGGACTAAATGTATAGTGCATACTGATCATTCTGCTATGAAATATCTGATGCAAAAGAAGGATACTAAACCTAGATTAATTAGATGGGTACATTTAATGAAAGAATTCAATTTTTTGGTGATTGATAGAAAAGGAACTGACAATCAAATTGCTGATCATTTGTCGATACTGGAATATCATGAATCATCTAATATCAACAATGAAATTACAAACAGTTTCCCTGATGAAAAATTTTATAATATAAATGAGTGGAAAATACCTTGGTATGTTGATATTGTTAACTATATAGTAAGCGATATTTTGCCACCTATGCTAACTTCACAGCAACAGAAAAAATTCATTCATGATGCAAAAGCATATTTTTGGTATGAACCATATTTATATAAGCAATGTAATGATCTTATTATTAGGAGATGTGTGCCTTATGAAGAAACTGAACAGATTATTCAGAAATGCCACGATTCTGAATTTGGAGGACATTTTGGCATTGACAAAACTATGCATAAAATTTTGCAAGCTGGATTTTATTGGCCTACACTTTTTAGAGATGTTTATAGATATATCAAAACTTGTGATAGTTGCCAACGAGTAGGTAATATATCTAGAAGAAATGAAATGCCTCTATATTTTATGTTAGAAGTGGAAATTTTTTATGTTTGGGGATTAGATTTCATGGGACCATTTATTTCTTTATTTGGGAACTTATATATTTTAATTGCAATTGATTATGTATCAAAGTGGATTGAAGCACAAGATTTACCTTGTTGTGATGCTAAAAGTGTTTCAAAATTCTTAATGAAAAACATTTTCACAAGATACAAAATGCTGAGAGCGATTATCACTGTCGGAGGATCCTATTTTAGGAATAAATACATTCAAAGATTGACAAAAAATTTAATATTGTTCATAGATTCTCTACAGCCTATCATCCTCAAACCAGTGGTTTAGCTGAAGTTTCTAATCGTGAGATTAAACAAATAATAGAAAAGAATGTAAATTATAGTAGAGTAGATTGGTCTGCGAGACTGGATACTTCATTATGAGCATATAGGACTGCTTATAAAACTTCTACTGGTATGAATCCTTACAGGCTTATATATGGAAAGACTTGTCACTTACCAGTAGAATTGGAGCATAAAGCTTCTTGGGCAATTAAAGAATTCAATTATAATTTGAAAAATGCTGGTGAGAAGAGATTATTGCAATTGACTGAATTAGAAGAATTAAGAAATGAATATTACAATAACAACAGAATTTATAAGGAAAAACTGAAGTTAATACATGATCAGAAGATTAAACAGAAGAACTTTGAACCAGGGCAAGAAGTTTTGTTTTACAATACAAGGTTGAAAGTATTTCCTGGGAAATTGAAGTCTTGTTGGTTAGGACCCTTTAATGTGACTCAGGTTTACACTTATGGGGCTGTTGAAATTGAAGATCAGAAGATTGGGAATAGATTAAAGTAAATGAACATAGATTAAAACCATATTTTGAGGGTAAAATACCAAATTATACAAAGGTTTTAATACTCAGCCAACCTTAATACACCTGAATAGGTCGGGTTAACGACGTTAAACCAAACACTTTATGGGAGGCAACCCATAGTTATCTTTATTTGTTTGTGTGTTTGTTTGAATTTGTCATTAGTTTGTAGTAATATTAAATTCTACTACTTGAATTTGACCTTTGATTATCAAGAATTTGGATCCATAGAGAAAATTTGGAACGTGAAAGACCAAAGCGTAATGTGCAAATTTTTGCCTAGGACGCCAACAACGCGTTAGAAGCCGCCGACGGTGAGTATTTCCCGAGAGCCCTGGAATTAATTGCACTAGGCTGGCTGACAGTGCCTTAGAGGCCGCCGACAGCGGGATCGGCGAGTGGGCAGTTTTTCGATTTTGAAATGGCAGATTTTGGCAGTTTTTAGATAAATCATCCCTTATAAACTCCCATGGATGGTTCCTAAACACTCCAACTCGCAAAAATGAATGGAAACCACTTTGAATTCCTCTCTTATGGCATCCAATTCAGTAGATTAACCTAGATTTCAAGTTTACAACCGGAGAAAGTTTGTCAGTGCCGAGGCGGAGTGACCTTTCAACAAGGTGATGTCCAAGAGAAGGCTTGTCAAGGAAAGATGATTTATCAACAGAGGATTGAGTAATTCTTTGTCACCTATTGAAGAAATGATTGTGTAGTGAAGATGGGAAGTGTTTTACTATACTACTACCGCAGTAGTCGTTCCAATGGTTAAGGAATTCTACGCCAATTTACATGGAATCAACCAAGGAAGCGTCTATGTGTGAGGTAGGTGGATAACATTCAATTCCGGAAGAATTAATGAGTTATATACGCTTGAAAATGTTCATGTCTACCACTATTCAAACTTCGTGCCAACGAGAGACAATATGAATGAAATATACCTATTTTTTACGGATGAAACCATTGACTGAGAAGTAAGATAAAATGGGTACGTTAATTTTTCTACAACACTTTTAAATCCCGTTTTAAAGAATTGGCACTTTTTCATATCTGTGAAATTATTGCCGACGATGAAAATTAGTAAAGTCACGAAAGAAAGTGCAATTTTAAACTACTGCAATCAAATGGGATGGCCTATTGATACTGGATAAAAAATTTTGAAGTTTGTGTTTGGCCTGATCGTTCAAGGATCATCTCAAGGGCTTGGACATCCTTCCACAATATTCTCAATTTGGAGTTTGTTTCAGGTTTTGTACAAAATTTGGGAGAAAATACTGTTACATTGGAAACCTTTAGACCCAACTCGTATGTTCCCAGCCAATGATGAAGAGAATGACACGGGCGTGATCATGGATCAAGCATCACATAATTCTATTCCTATTTAACCTCTAGTAGCAGACAAGACACCGATAATCTTACACTGAATCAAGAATCTGGAGAAACAGGTACAAAATTTAATGAGTACAGTTAACAATATTCTGATTTTTTTGATCATATCGATTGGAGGATGAAGGATCATTTTGATCATACTGGCAATTTGAAGCGAGTCTGATATGCTTAATGAAGAAGATGGGATGGATTGATGAAGATTCAACTGAAGAATTCCCATTCTGACCTTTTTATAACATATTTATCCATGTTCAAGCAATGGGTGATATCAGATGAGAAACAAGTATAGATTCTGAAGAGTAGTAAAATTGATCTGTTTATTTGTTTCTTTATGTTATGTTTGATTTGAACTTTGTTTGTGTGCTTGCTTTCGTAGTTGCTTTCTAATCTCAGTATAGATGAGATTATGATTGAAATGTTTGTATTCAGCGTTTTGAGTGTTGTGGCTTGAATTGCGACGCTGATTAAATAGATTTAGGTTGAGAAAATACCTGTTTATGAGTGTTATGTATAGTCTGTTGTAAACACTTGGATTTAATATATAGATGTGATGTTTTGTTGTGTGTATGTTTATTTGTGTTAATAAATCACTGAATCACTAAAATATATGATTTAAAAGATTGAACGGATGACGACGAGGCATAAAATTGATCGAAATCGCAAAAATTTAAGAAAATATCAATTTTTGAGAATCTCGCCGACGGCGCACTCGAGGCCTTTGACGGCACGATTATCCTGAGAAGAATGGAATTTAATTCAATAGAGCCCACCGACGGTGCACACGACCCCACCAATGGAGAGATCGTGAAAAATACCTTTTTACCGTGATTTTGATCGGTCAAATGCCACTATTCATTATCTTCTTCCCCGTTTTACCTGAAAAGTCAACCTAGGGCTTGATAGATCTCAGATTTGGAGCGATTTCAACAAATTCTAAAACCAGGTTTCATCTTCCCTTGGTAAGAGCTCCTATGTAGAAATTTTTTATTTTCACCATGAATTTCTTCCACATTAAGAAATTTTAGGAAATTTAAAAATGTGGAGAAAAGACTTGGAAGGAATTCATGGAACCTGAATACATGGTTATACAATGGTTAGGACCCTAGGTTATAAACGGAATTCATGGTTATACAATGGTTCATCCTCGAGATTTGTTGGATTTTTGTGATTTTTATAGATTAAACAATGGCTCCACGACAAAAGAGAAGATTCAAACACGATGAGACTGGATTTATAAATGCAAAAGCACAATCGAGGTATACTTCAATCTTTCAAATTAAGAAGTGCATACAATATCAAGTTTTTGAAAATCCTGGAGGAGAAGTTGAATGAGTTATCAAAGAGAGAGGATGGGAGAATTTCTGCTACACAACAAACAGAGCTGCTATTGAAGTTGTGAGAGAGTTCTACTCCAATCTTACTCAACTCGAGGATGAACCAGTCCAAGTAAGAGGATTCTCTGTTGACTTTAATGCTAACTGCATTAAAACTTTTTACGAGCTTCACGATTATTTTTCTAGAGAGTATGAAACATTTGGAACAATGGAGAGTCCGTTGAACGATGTTATTGACTTTCTCACCAATGGGAAAGGATTTTGGGAAATTAAAAATTGTGAACGGATTAACTTTCCATTGTCCATGATGAATGTCACTGCTAAGGCATGGCATTATTTCATTTGTTCGACTCTGCTACCCACCTACCATCACAGTGAAGTCTCGAGAGATAGAGCTATTCTGAATTTCTGTATTCAGAACAACATAAGCATTAAAGTCGGGAGAATAATTTACAAAAACATTATGGCCACTACAAAGAGTGAGACAAGTGGATATTTAGGGAATCCTGACCTCATTTATGCACTTTTTCAATTATTTGGAGTTGATGCGAGAGATGATGAGGAATGGGTGTATCCAATGAAACCCATTAGTAAAGAAAATATAAAGACTTATGAATCCCATGAGGAATGGAGAACAGGGAGTAGGAGCTAGGCACCTTCTACTAGTAGAGACATTCCTTCTACTAGCTATGACTCTACTGCCTCTAGTCCCCCTACCTTATATGATTTGATGAATGCCATGACCCTTCAAAGGAAAAGTTTTGAGCAGTTGGATGAAAAATTGGAAAGAATTGATCATAAGATTGAAGTTTTGGAGAGAAGACATGAGCATGATAGTGAGTATCTTCATAGGCACTCTGATTTTGATATGGCATATTATGATGCTCAAGCTAGATACTATAGAGGAGAGCCTGTCATTTTCCCAGAATGCCCCCGATATACTCAGTATCAGCCCAATCCTCCTGCTGACCAGGGTGATGAGGATGTTGTATGGGATTTTGATGATTGATCTTTGTGATAGTGATGTGGTGTGTTGTATTTGTTTGTTCTATTTTTGTTGTTGTACTTTGATTTTCATTGCATTCTGAGTTTCTGGGATATGTGTTTGGTTTGGCAGTTTGCATTTTCATTTCTGGATGTTTGTGATATTTGTGATGGTAATTGTAATTGTGAACTTTTTAGTTTAAAATAGTAAATTGTTTGTTCTGTGTTGTGAAATGCATATGTTCTGTGTAGTTAGTTGTTGATGTTTAGTTTTATATACTTGTTTTAAAAGGTCATTACCCCAATAAATTCTATAAACTGTTATGTGTGTAGAAATGTTTTTAAATATTACAGGTCAGTTGAAGTTAGAAATTTTGAGAAGAACCTGCAAATTTCAAAAAGACAAAAATGCCTAAAGTGCAAAGGTATGAATTTTTATATTTACAATTTTTCATTCCACCATGTACTATTTCTATTATAGAACCTTCAAGTTTGGGGGAGGGAAGAAAAATCTTAACTATTATATTTTCTCAAATAACATATTTTCAAATATTATAATATGATTTTTGTGATAAAACTTAATTCAGATAACTATGTTTAGATTTTATCTAAATATTATAGAAAATTCAAAAAAATATTTTTGGTAATGAAAATCAGTTTTGTAGGTTAAGATATTTAGTATAAAAGGATAAGACTATAGTTAACAATTTAAAGTAAAGAAAACTATATTTTGAAATAATAAGAATCTTAGGAATTTAGTTGAGAAAGAAAAGAAAAGGATTCAATGATGTAAAAACTATGAAGTACATATAAGGTAAAGAATATTTGAAAGATTCAAATTTAGTAAAAGAAGAGTGAAGTTCAAAATTATTAGCAGGCTATCCAGATATAGTAATCTTCACTTGAAAAAGAAAAAAAAAGAAAAATAAAAGGATTGAAAAACAATCTGTGAAAATAAAAGAAAAATATATTGGATTGAAACACAATCTAAAAGAAAAAGAAAAGAAAAAAAAGTAAGTGAGGAGAAGCTTGAGGAAATACATTATCAAAAATTGGTTTCACTTGGATTAACCTAAAGGGAAAACTAAAAGCATTTCTAAACTTATATTTATGACTAGTTTCTTTACTTAATAGAATTCTCATGAAATTCCTATCTTATGAATATTCTAAGTGAATTGATATTGCAACATATAGTCATTCTTGAAATGAATAGAAAACCAGAACTCTTAGACTTGATGACTAGATAGCCTTATATCTGCAAAATTAATCTAATTAGTCAAAAATCTTTCTAAGAATTCTTGCTATAATATTTATTTAAATAAAAAGTATAATATTTCTGAATTAAAACTTTTCCAAAATAAATCATATCTTTTATGTAGTACTAAAGATTACTTGAGGACAAGTAATAGTTAAGTTTGGGGGATTTTGACCTAAGGAAAAAATGTTAAGATTTTCATGCCTACTTGATACTGATTTTGATGAGATTGCACTTTAAAGAAGGGTATTTTTGGTTTTTTTCTGGAGGTGTGAAGATTTAAGAACAATAAAGTGAAAATATGCAAAAAGAAAAAAAATTAAGCAAAAAGGGCTAAATTATGAAAATTTGACTTAGGATCCCGACAGCGAGGTCGATGGCGCCGACGGCGTGATTTTCCTGAGAGTTTAGAATATATTTCAAGGGAGGCCACCGACGGTGGTGGTCAAGGCCACCGACGGCGAGGTCAATTTAAAGTATTGTTTCTAGAAGGCCACTGATGGCGTAGCTCAAGGCCGCCGACGGCGGGATCAGCTATTCTTTCACAATATAAGTTGAATGTGGACGATTTTCAAAGGGATGCTTGGAAAACCTTTGAGGCTCTTCAACAACTTTAAAAAGAACCATTTTAGGCCGAAAAATTATCCTTTTGGAGTCCTCTAAAAGTCACTAAGAGTTTGTAGAAGTTCTATTAGATTCTTCTAATAGATACTTAGTGTTCAATTAGAGAGTCCACTAGTGTCCATTGTTATTAGTGAGTGTTAAATAGTGAGTTTAAATAGAGACTGTGAGTAATTCTTCTAAGGATTGTAAGAGTGGAAGGGATGTGAAAGATCTCTTCTACATTGTCGTTTTGAAGGAGAATTCCATGTACTGTAAAGAAGAAAGAGATTCAGAGGAACTTAAAGGAGTTTGCATGGGGAGGAATTTAAGATAAGTTGTATTTATTTAATTTAGTTTGTAGTACTTTACCTTTATATATGAAATCCAAGTTTTATTGCATCCTCTCCATAAATTCTAAGTAGTTGTTCTATCTTTCTCCTTGTTTTGATATTTTTGTGATCTGATAAATAGAATTAATGTGCCATAAAAGATTTAAATAAGTTGTGATAATCTTGAACTTAGATCTTAATTTACTTTCAATCCAGCCAATTGAAAAGTTCAAATTTGTTGAGTTTGACAACAAAAGTTAAGATTATATGTGAGATTCAGGGAGATCAAAATCCTTGGAAGCAGGTTGCAAATAAATAGAGAAATAATATTCATTGGGCATAAAATTGGAGATTTTAGAGTGACAGGCTAAAATCCTCAATTCGGTCCTATCATTTGGGTGCTGAAGTGTAGATTGTTAGCCCTCAGGCGAGGGGAACGTGGGAGCTCTGAAGTGAGAGCCGGTATCCTCCCAGCCTAGCTGCAGATTCAGTAACCAAGCATAGGATTAGTCAATGTTCTTTATGCCTGGACCAAAGGGTAAAGAATATGTATGCTCCTATTTGGCACAACACCATTTAAAAACTATTTTTAATTATCTATTCACTTAAATATCTTAACAAAGGAGAAAGATTCTTGCTTATTTATATTTAAACTTAACTTTTGTAGCATTAGTTAATTGTTAGTAGAACTAGTTTAATTTAAACTTGATAGTATCATCAATTGCGTATTAGTGACAGATAGGCAATTTAGATTTAGTTGTAATTCTGAATTTATTTTTATAATCCTAGTCTGTAACCTCTAAAATATTCTCTGTGGGATCGATATCCAGGACTCCACTAGAGCCCTGTATTACTTGAGTGATACGTATACTTGCGTTTAAAGGTAACTCTACAATTAAAAGATTATAATATATAATTGTTAGTAAAATTAAAATTACACTCCAAGTCAAGTTTTTGGCACTATTTTTAAGGATTTAGATCTTATAGTAGTGGTGTTGAATTCTTATAATTTTAAGTATATTAAAAATTGCGGTCACCTATGCTTAGGTCTAACCCAATTTGAACTTAAGCAAAACTTAAACTTTTTAAGTTCAATATAAATTTAACCTAACTTATACTTTGGATCAACCCAAAGTCAAACTTAAGTCAAACATCAACCTTAGGTTCAACTTACATTGAACCTAAACTCAACATCCAATCCAAATTGAATCAAACCTAACAAAATCTTTAAACTCGACTGACATCAGAACTTAAAGCTCTAAGTCTAACCTATACTAGACTTAACCAAATTTCTTTAAGTCCAACCAACATTAGGACTTAAACATTAAGTCTAATTTACATTTAGACTTAGTTAAAACATTTAGATTCAAATGTCATTTTAATCTAAATTCCTAAATCTAATTCATATTATATTTAACTCAAAAACATTAGATTCAAACGACACTGAATCTAAAATTTTCATGTTTAATTAGATCTTACAGACATTAGATCTAAATAAACTTAACTCCATTCTTAAGGTCTAAATTACATTAGACTTAAATAAACAAATAAAAATTGACATATACAAATCAATTAAAATGACACATGAAAAATTTTAATTTGTTTATAGATTATAAACAATATAAAATTTTCCAACCAAAAATTCGAAAAGACATTAAGAATTAAATGAAAATTTAATGAAAAAAAATCACCAAATGCAACTTGAACCCCAGTGTTCTTGATCTATGATGATTTCTTGGACGATGCAATTCTATTTATTGATAAGAGTTTTTCAATCCTAGTTTAAATACCTTTCAGACTAAGTAGATCAAGGCATCCTACGACCCTAGGACGACGGATCCATGGACATCCTGACCGTGTTGTCTAAAAATTAAAACTTAATCAAATAAATCAATAATTTAATAAATAAATTTGAAATTATTTCTTTTGTAAGAATTACTCTGACATTATTTTTTTAGCATGTTGAAGACAAGTTTTTTTTAGATTTACTTTATATGTTATTAAGATGTGTTAACTCTGTTTTGCAGGGCGATATTCTGAAGACGGGACAAACAACAAAACAAAATAAAAAAAATTGCATAAATTACATTAAAAACAAAACTAAAATGACATAATCAAGACAAGCAAAAAAATAAAACATAATTTTTTAGCATAGTCATAAAACCCAAACTTTTAGGATAGCCACCAAATAAATAATAAACTACAAGACAAAAAGACAATAAAATGACAAATAACAAAATAAAAATAAAACTGACATAACAAATGACATTGAAAAAATCAAACCTTTAGGGTAGTACGTAACACTTAAAAACATATTACCCCTAGGATTGAACATGACGTTTCTTTCCTTGTTCTTAAAATTTTTTAGAAAATAAGTGTTAACAGTAATCAGAAGTTTTCTTAGACAATCCTAATTGTCTAAGATATAATTAACTATAAGAGCTTGCTCCTATAGGAGATTTAAGAACTTGGGATAGGTATCACACCTAAAAAATATCTGGTTATTAAATTTTAACATGTGATTTTCCTTATATACAAGTTTCTAGAGTAAGGCTTTCTAGAATTCCCTTTTTGTAAGTATTATCACTGAAATTTCTTATTCTACTGTTTTCTATCATATTAATCCTTATTTACTTCAAATTTCTTAATATCTAAGGATCTTTTACATGATCCAAAATAATAAGGTTTCTTGATACTAGGGCGATATAATAGATAAACAGAGTTGGAGACTCCCTTAAACAATGACATTGACTTTTGACATTCACATTGATGCGAGAGAATCTCGACGGCAACAGACCAGCGACAAGCCAGGATAACACAACTCCTGATGCCACAAGTCTGTTACTAAGAGCAGTAAAAATATGCCCGAATTGATTTTTAATAATTCTAATAGGATCTCCTTGACTTTGTAGTTGATTACCTTGACTTTACAATTAATTCCCCATATTTAACACTAATTTTTTAATAGACAATTTCTTCTCCTAAAGTTGTGAGTTACTGATAATACCAAGAGGATAGTATGGTTTAAAGTTAGAATTTACTTGGTTGTTGAAATTTCCTAATGGTCTCACCAAATTGTTATTAGTCCAATTTAAATTAGGGTGATTTTTCTAACCAGGATTATTATAATTAGAAAAGGGATTATTGGTTCTATTATTTATGACATTCAAGGTCTCAAAATATGATTGATGTTCCAGTATTTGTCTTAATGAAGTTTCTTCTAACACAGGGGATGTTTAAGAATAGTTCATTTCTTATATATAATAGCAACTTGAGAAGTCAAAATAGTTATAGCATAAGAATCGTGGATACTAGCTACTCTTCTAGGATTTACTTGTTCAGCAGGCCATTGAATATTATTAGTAGTCATCTCTTCAATTAAAGAATAAGCTTCATCAAAAGGTTTAAACATTAATGAACCACCAACAATAGCATCGATAATAGATCTCAGAGATTCTATTAACCCATTATAAAAAGTTTAAATTATTAACCAATCTGGTAAAGCATGATGTGGAAACTTTCTAAGGAGATCTTTAAATCTTTCCCAAGCTTCATATATTTATTTCCCTTCCAACTGACAAAAAGATATAATATCATTTCTAACCTTAGCAGCTTTTAAAGGTGGGAAATATTTAGCCATGAATATTTGAGATAGTTCACCCCAAGTTCTGATAGATCCAGATGCTAATGAATTTAACCACGCCTTAGCTTTATTCCTAAATGAAAAAGGAAAAAGTTTAAGTCTGACGCCGTCATTCGACACTCCATCATATTTAAAAGTAACACATAATTCTAAAAAACTTGTAAGATGTAAATTAGAATCTTCAGTAGGTCTTCCCACAAACAATTATCTTGTACCATCTGGATAATAGCAGGTTTAAGTGATACACCTAAAACTTATAGTGTGTGTGTGTGTGTGTATATATATATATATAATACCTATTTTTGATGATATTGCACATTAATGAAAGGTATTTTGGGTATTTTTCTTGCAGGTATGATTAAATTGATGAATATGATGAAAGGAGTGAAAAAGTATCAAAATTGGAGCAAAAATGAAGAAAATTGATGAAGTGATCTGTGGCAGCTAAGCGTCTAAAGTTGGAGCTTAGACGCTAGATGAACCGCGGCTAAGCGTCGGATCCTCGTGCTTAAGTGCGCTAGTTAGAAAAGAGGAGTTATTTAATTTTTGGCTTGATTTGAAGAGGTTTTTGAGGTATCTCTTGGTAAGATTGTGGGTAACTTCCTATTGGCGCCAAATTCCATTCAAAATACTCTTGAATGGATGGATTTTTTGGAAGATACATTGAATCTGGACACAATTTGAAGATATACAAAGGCACTTGTTGAAAAAGTATTAAAAGAAGACTTGAAGATCAGTTAAGGAGGGGGTCAAGAGGGTCAAGTGTGTAAGTAGTGTAAGAGAGGAGAGTCAAAAGTGTGTGTATGTTTAGAGTGTAGAAAGAGTCTAGTTAGAGTGTTGTAAGAGTATTTTTAGTGTGGTTGTTGTAGAGTGTGTAAGTAGTGTAAGAGAGTTCTATCATTAACTACTACTCCACTTCACCACTTCTACTTAAATTTAGTTTGTATTAGGATTAGATTAGAGATTTGGAGTCTTCAAAGTTGGGCACCAACCTCTAAGGAGTCTTGTAAGGAAAAGAAAAGTTTCAAAGGAACTTCAAGAGTGATTGTGGAGAGGATTTACAGATAAGTCTTTATCTTTGTTATTACATTTGATTTTTATTTAATACTTCTTGTGTTTTTACTATGATTTCTTCTTTTAAACTAAGTTGTGATTGTATTTTCTCCATGAATTCTAAGTAAATTTTTTTATCTTTTTCCTTAATATGATGAAGTAATAAAGTTATGGAAGTATGTTGTGTGAAGTATAGGATTTCAATGTTGGAAGAAGTTGTGATGATTCAAAACCTTGCACTTCATTTACATCTTAATTTGGCTAATTAAGATGTTAAAATATGTTGTGAGAACATGTAAGAACCGGTATGATATTGTTTCAGTTAACAATTAGAAAGAATCACATGAGACTATATGGATGAGAATGTAATTCATATAGTTAAGTACAAATAAACAGGGAGATATACTTTGATGGTTGTATAATTAGAGGACTTTAGAGTGACAAGCTAAAATCTTCAATTTCAGTTATTATTTTATGTTTTGATACGAGATTGTATCCCCCAGGTGGAAGGAATCGAGGAAACTATAGAGTGAGAGCTAGTATCTTTCCTGCCTAATCCGTCTTCGAGTTTTATAAAACAATAAATTAACATATGTTCTTTATAGCATCTCTAGTAAGGGTAAAGAATATAATTGTTGCTATTTGGAACAATACATTTAGTATACTTCCACAATAAAATTTCATAACTTGCTACTTATTCATTAGAAAGAAAAAGATATTTTATTTGCCTTTGCTTACATCTTATAAAAGTTTAGTTAGAGTTGTTGTTTAATTTTTTTTCAAATTATAAAAATTAACAAAAAGATTCAAATTTTTTTTCTAAAACATTATCTTTAGTTTGAGTAAGATCTTTATTAAAAAATACAAAGTTAATTTTTCTGTTTTCAATGTTAATCATTGTCCTGTGGGTTCAATATATCAGGGATTAATAAGAAAGTCCTTCATTACTTAATAACGATACATATACTTGCATAGAATCCCTTATTATAATATCAATTCATATATAAAATTTAAGCATAAATATCAGAGGGATCAAGTTTTTGGCATCGTTCCTGGGGACATAAATAAATAAAGAAAATTTTCAAAAGAAAAATAAATTATAAGTCTTATTTAAGCTTGTTAGATTTCCTTTAGGAAGTTGTTTTTCTTTTAATTGTGTTTTATAATTGTGTATGCATAGTTCAAGTTCTGAAGGACTTGTACCTTACAATTCTGAATTAGAAAGAACTATAAGAAAAATAAAAAAAATGAAAATACAGAAAAAGATAAAAATATTCAAGAGACGGCAAATCGAAATAATCATAATGATGAAATCTATCAAGAATTTAGACATTTAAGAGATTATGTTAACCCTACAATAGCTGAATTTCATAGTAGTATTCAAAACCCTGTTATAGCTACTATTTCATTTGAACTTAAACCTGCTATTATCCAAATGGTATCAAATAAATCAGTTAGGGGAGCACCAACTGAGGATCAAAATTTACATCGTGCAAATTTTCTAGAATTATGTGCTACATTTAAATATGATGGTGTTTTTGGATGATTCTATTAGACTTAGAATTTTTTTCGTTCTCATTACGGGATAAAGCTAAGATGTGGTTAAATTCGTTAGCACTGGATCTATCAGAACTTAAGTTGATTTAGTGCAAAAGTTTCTTGCTAAATATTATCCACCATCAAAAAATGCAAAACTTAGAAATGATATTACATCTTTTTGCCAATTTGAAGGAGAATCTGTTTATGAAGCATGGGAATGTTTTAAAGGTCTCCTAAGAAAGTGTCCACATCATTCGATGCCAAATTGGCTAAAAATTTAAACTTTTTTATAATGGATTATTTTGATCTCTTAGATCTATTATTGATGCTGCTGCTGATGGTTCATTAATTTCTAAACAGTTTAATGATGTTTATGCTTTAATTGAAGAAATGGCTACAAAAAATTTTCAATGACCTAAAAAGGTAGCCAATATTCATGAACTTGATACTTTGCAATATTAGCAAATCAAGTTGCTGCAATTTCAAGAAAGATAGACCAATTTGAAATGAATATTTCTCAAAAAAATTCCATGATTGAAGAAAATTCATCAGGGTAAATGGTAGATTCTAAAAAATCATTAGAAACTTTGAATGCTACAAACAAGTCTAATAACCCATATTCCAATTATTATAACCCAGGTTGGAAGAACAATCTAAAATTTAACTTGAATAATAATAATCACGGTGGTAATAATCGACAATGGGGGAACACTCAAGTAAACCCATTGGGTAATTGGAACAACCAAAGGAATAATAATTATAGACCTACTTATCCACCAGGTTTTAACAGTACTTCACAATTTAAGGAGAAGAAATTGTCCATAGAAGAAGTGGTGTTGCAGATGGAAAATCAATTGCAAAGTCAAGGAGCTACAATTAGAAATATTGAGAATCAGTTAGGACAGATAGCCAATTCATTAAGTAATAGATCCCAAGGAACACTTCCTAATAATACAGAGATAAATCCAAGAGATAAAAATAAATAGCATGCGAAAGCTATTCAATTAAGAAGTGGAAGAGAGTTGGAAGGTAGAGTAAAAAAGAGATTGAAGTAGTAAAAGAAGAGATTAAAGAACCAAAAGAGGACACTCATAAAGGTTTGGAAAGACATATTTCTCCACCAAAAATTGATTTAGAAAAACCTCCACCACCATTTCTTTAAAGACATCAAAAATAAAAGTTGAATAAGCAATTTTCAAAGTTCTTAGAAATTTTTAAGAAACTTACAATAAATAATCCATTTGTTGAAGCCTTAGAACAAATGCCAAGCTATGTGAAGTTTATGAAGGATATTATAAACAGAAAAAGGAAGTTTGAAGATAACGAGACTGTTGCACTTAATGAAGAATGCAGTGCAATAATTCAAAAGAAGCTTCCTGGAAAGCTTAAAGATCCTGGTAACTTCACAATTCCATGTCCAATCAAAGATAGATTTTATAGGAAAGCTTTATGTTATTTAGGTGCAAGCATTAACCATATGCCATTATCTTTATTTAAAAGACTAGAATTAGGAGAAATAACCCTGACTACTGTAATTCTGCAGTTAGTAGATCGTTCGATAAATTGTCCTAAAGGAGTTATAGAAGATGTTTTAGTAAAAGTGGATCAATTTATCTTTCTTGTTGATTTCATTGTGCTAGATATGTAGGAAGATAAGGAGATAACCATTATATTGGGAAGATCTTTCTTTGCTACAAGAAGAGTAATGATAGATGTGGAGAATCAGGAATTAACTATGTGTGTCAATGATCAAACTATCACATTTAATAATTCAAAATCAATTAAATATCCTGCAAAAGGTAAAGATGATGAATGTTTCAGGATGGATGTTATGAAGTATTTGAGTGAATTTCATTTCAAAGCAAATTATGAAGAAAAGTTTGAATGAGAAAAGTTGGAACAAGCGCAAGAAGAGGGAACACAATATTCTGATGATTTTTATGAGCAAGATTTAAATTATGTTCAAGAAAATTTTGAATTTTTGGATATGTCAAAGAAAGATGAATCCTTTTGTCCATCAATTGAAAAACCTCCTGAATTAAAATTGAACTTACTTCCTGAACATTTAAAATATGTATTTTTAGGTGATTCCTCAACTTTTCCTGTTATAATATCCTCAAAATTAACTACTGAAGAAGAAGAGAGTTTGCTTGAAACTTTAAAGAAATATAAGAAAGCCTTTGGATGAACCATAGCTGATATTAAAGAAATCAGTCCTTCAATTTGTATGCATAGAATCCTTATGGAATAAAACTGCAAACCCAGGGCTGATCCTTAACGGAGACTAAATCCTATTATGGAAGAAGTTATTAAGAAAGAAATTTTAAAGTGGTTTGATGTTGGAATTATCTACCCTATTTCAAATAGTGCATGGGTTAGTTTTATTTATTGTGTTCCTAAGAAAGGGGGAATAACTGTCACTGTTAATGAAAAGAATGAATTAATACCAATAAGACAAGTTACAGGATGACAATATGTATTAATTATAAAAACTTAAATCTTGCCACCAGGAAAGATCATTTTCCTTTTCTCATTCTTGATCAAATTTTGGTTAGACTAGCTAGGCATAAATACTTTTGTTTTCTGGATGGATATACTACTTATCACCAAATATAAATTGCTTCTTAGGATCAAGAGAAAACAATGTTTACTAATCCCTATGGTACATTTGCTTTAGTAGAATGCCCTTTGGTTTATGTAATGCCCGTACTATAGTTCAAACATGTATGATGCCAATTTTTTGTAATTTAATTAAAAAATGAATTGAAGTGTTTATGGATGATTTTTAGTGTTTGGATTTTCATTTGAATGATGTTTAAAACATTTATCTAGAGTTCTCAAACGCTGTGAAGAAACAAATTTAGTCCTTAATTGGGAAAAATACAAATTTATGGTAGAAGGAGGAATTGTGTTAGGACATCATATTTCAGAAAAAGGTATGGAAGTAGACCTTGCAAATATTCAAGTAATCGCTAATTAACCTTGCCCAATGAATCTAAGGGAGATTAGGAGTTTTTTGGGTATGTTGGATTCTATAATCATTATATTAAAGACTTTTAAAAAATTGCTAAGCCTTTATGCCATTTATTGGAAAAAATGCAATTTTTAATTTTGATGAAGAATGCCTAAGAGCTTTTGAGTTATTAAAAGAACACTTAATCACTACACCTGTTATTGTTTTACTAGATTGGGAAAAACCTTTTGAATTAATGTGTGATGCAAGTGACTATGCTATTGGAGCTGTTTTGGGACAAAAACATGATAAAATTTTCAAATTAATCTACTATGCTAGTAGAACTCTTAATGAAGCTCAAATAAATTATACCACAACTGAGAAAGAGTTATTAGCTATAGTATTTGCTTTTGATAAATTCAGATCATATTTAATTGGAACTAAATGTGCGATGCATACTGACCATTATTCGATTAAATATTTAACGAAAAAGAAGGATGCTAAATCAAGACTGATAAGATGGATTCTTCTTTTACAAGAATTTGACTTTGAGATAGTAGATAGGAAGGGTACTGATAATCAAATTGATGATCATCTGTTCAGGCTTGAAAATGAAAAATCTCTATATTCTTAAGAAGAAATTAATGAGCATTTTCTTGATGAAAAATTGTTCACTATAAATTAGTGGCATGTTCCAAGGTATGCCGACATTGTAAACTTTATTATTAGCGATATTTTACCCTATGGTTTGACATACAAACAAAGGAATAAATTTTTCTCTGAAGTTAACACTTATATTTAGGACGATTCGTTTTTATATAAATAAGGAAAGGATTTAATTATTTAAAGATGTGTACCATTAGAAGAAACTTATAAAATTGTTCAAAAATGTCATGATTCTAATTTTAGGGGACATTTTGGTGTTGATAAAACAACAGATAAAGTTCTACAATTTGGATTTTATTGGCCTACAATTTTTAAGGATGTTAATGATTGTATTAAAAATTGTGATTGATGTCATGTCGGCATATTTTTAGGTTGAGTGTTTTATTTGGAAAAGGGGGTCGCCTACAGAAATTGTCGGCGAATTTTAATTTAATTTAAATAAATAATTTGAAAAGTAGTATTTGCTTTTGAAAATAATTTTAAATTTGAAAATTTTAAGATATGAAATCAAACTGATCTCACATCCCGAATAGTTTATATAAACGAGCACCGTAACACAAACCATGTATCTATCCCGAAGAATAGACACATTGCTTGATGATGGGGCTCGATTAAATAAACTAGAAGATTTGTGACATCCGTTTGGTCTCGCGAACCAATTTTATAAGCCGACAAATTCCCCGTTTAATATGAAAACATTAAACGAGTTTATTTTACTCGGGTTCTTAAAATTCCCTATAAGGGCAATCCCCTATAGTTAATTACATCTTAAGTGACGGGAATCACCTAAGAAAACTCTCGATAATAATCAGTAGTTCTGCTCTCAAGAATTTCAAAGCTTAAGTTTTCAATGGATTGAGTTTTGGAATTTCAATAGGGAATGGATCAAATTTGGAACATTTTTATTTTGGGGACTCAAAGGAAGAAAAGTAGGAGAAATTACAGATTCGAAGCGAACTTCGGTAATTTCCCGACTATCCTATTGTTTCGCTTGAATTTAGGAAAGTCCTAATGTTTATTTAATGTTTTGATCTTGCCAATTTTAATTAATTAGGACTTATATTCGTATGACACAATCATACTAATAGCCTTGAAGATATGAGGGTTTATGTCGTATCAGACAACTACCTCGGAAATCCTAAGACCGGTTAGGGCTTAATTTGCAAAGCAAATGCCTAACAAGAAGGTTGAGGTTTTATGTTGCACCAGGCAAACTACCTCGAAGTCCTGTGGCTTGGTTATTTAATTCTAAGGAAAGTTTTGCTGAAGTAGACTCAGGTTTTGCTGATGACGATGGCCGTGCTGCCCACCATGCTCCGAGCTCCTTGTTGTTGCAGAGGTTTAGTTTTAGAAGTTCATAAATCAGGAGACGAGAGAAGTGTTTTGGTTTAGAGAAAGTCTTAATTTCCATGGTGTCTTTAATGTTTTAATTAAAACAAGTCTTAGAGTTGATTAAACAGAACCGATTAAGATCCCACGGTTCTGTCATCCCGGCACCGTTATTTTCATCGAATTCACTTAGTACAGATGAATTTACTAAACTCAACTAAATGAGTTCCGCACTTTCATTTAGACCATGGGAAATCCCGTTAGCAACACGTGGGTTACATCATCCGAGGTATTCCCGATCATTCAATGAGACGTTTTAATTTAGTTGTAGTTGTAGTTTTGTTGTTTTGTTTGTGATTAAATTTTGAATTATTTTATATTTTGAATGTTGTGGCGGTGAATTTTATCTTGTAGTGTCTTTTAATTTAGTTATGGGTTTCAGCTTTGGTTTCGTCCTAAAGGTGTAGGTTTTCATGCAACTGTTGTTTATCATGCAAGAAAGGTAAAATACAACATGAATAAATAAATTGCAGTAAAGTAAATTGCAATAAAATAAAAGCGTACCTGGAGGGTCTTCCCGTCATCCCAAGCTGCACTTAAAACACAGTTAGAATATTTAAGCATTTAAAGTAATTTCCTAGGTAAAGCTAAGGGAAGGGTTATGGTTTTCTACCAAAATCTTAATCCTATAGCTAGTCATTCCTATGACGTCTAGGTCTTCAATTTTGGTTTTAAGGATGATTTTCTTCACCAAAGAACAACTAAGCTCAATTTGTTCTTAATGACATTCCATCATATTGAGGAAGTGTTTAAGACGAATCTTAAACATCTTTTCAATATTTCGTGAATTGTCCTAAGTCCAAATGAATTCTATCATGTGCAGTGAATTAATCATCCAGGGTGTTTAAGTTAATTTTTAATTCTTGCTCAGTGAATTAGGATGTTTGAATATCCTTATGAGTGAAGTGACATTTCACTGGATACTCTATTTAGGAGTTATAATAGTAAAAGCTCCTAAGGGCAAAATGATATTTAATGATTTGTGATTCAAACTTAAGTTCAAATTAATGATTTAAGTTTGGAATAGTGTTCAAGTTATTTTAGATTTATTTTGAATTCTTTATGACTTAGGTGATGTTATATTTAATTTAATTCAATTTAACTTAACTTAATTTAATTTAATGTGGTTTAATTTAATTTCATTTAATTTAATTTAATTTGATATAATATGCTTTTAGCTTAATTTAATTTAATTTGATTTAATTTAATTTGATTTAGTTTTAATTTAATTTAATTTTATTTAATTTAATTTAATTTAATTTAATTTAATTTAATTTAATTTAATATGATTTAATTTAATTTTAATTTAATTTAATTTTATTTAATTTAATTTGATTTAATTTAATATGTTTTAATTTAATTTTAATTTAATTTAATTTAATTTTAATTTAATTTAATTTGTTTTAATTTAATTTAATTTAATTTGTTTTAATTTAATTTAATTTAATTTAATTTAATTTAATTTAATTTAATTTAATATTTTATTTTAAAGGGATTTGCTTTAAATAATTTAACCTTAACTTAATTTAATGAATAAGTCTTTTAGCATTTTGAACCTTAAACTTGGATTATCATTTTAATTAGGGATTAAATATTATTGGGATGATTAATTTAGGGATTCTTAAATTAAAGAACAAATTTCTTCCTAATAACATCCCTATTTTAATAACTCCAATTTTATTATTCTTCCAAATTTAATTAATATTTTAATTAAAATTCATTTCAATTATCGTTGAATTGTTTAATAGGTTTCTACCCTTTACTTATTTAAATTTCAATCATCCAAATCAGATTAAGATCAAATATTTTACTCTTTTAATTTTATTAAGCCTAAAGTTTTAATTAAGGGTTAAAATTTTAATTACCATTTTGCCCTTCAAGCTTAATAATTTCATAACTCACTAAATTGAGCTCAAATGAATTTGAAATTTTTATGTGACCTCACTCATATGTCAATAAAGACATTAGAGGAGAAAATGTGATTTTTATATATTTAATTTATTTATGTAATTATTTTTGGTGGAAAATAAGGATTTCCAAGGAAAATTTAATAATATGACCAAGGGAAAGTTTCTATCCTTAAAAAAATTATGGGATATTCCTAATGACCAGAGGACCACTTGGACCAATTTTTGTGATTTTTTGAATTATATTTTATTTATTAAAATTATTTTAAGTTCTGGAGTATTAATTAATTTAAAAATACAATATAAGTTGAAAAATGAATTTTATAATTTTTAAAATTCTCTCTGACATCAAGGATTCCAGAGAACTAAATTTTACAATTTACTGATTTTTCCTTAATTTATTGGAATTATTTTAGTGGAAATGCTAGAAAATGTATTTTTTAATTTTTAAAAATTACCCCAAGGCTTTAAAATTTAATATCTCAACCTAGAGACATAAGAAAAATATGGGGTTTGTTCCTAAGTGGTTAGAATTCAAAATATGACATTTTGGTGAATTTTATTATTTTTGTAATTTTTATTATTTTTTAATTATTAAAATATTAAAATAATGATAAAAATCAACTTTTTTAGAAAATTGCAATTTTAATTTTATTGAATTCCCCTGATATCAGAGAGGCTCCAAAACCAATTTGGTGAATTTTTTAAAAGTATTTTGAAAGTTATGAATTTTTTAAGTTTAGTTTTGGCTAAATGGCTTAACCAACCCATTTGATAGGGTTAACCAAACCCAATTGACTTCAAGCTTTTATGGTAGGTTCCTCTGATCCTAAAGGTCAGTGGAGAATTGATTTCAAGTCAATTTGATCTATGGTTAACTCTAATTAATTAAATTTCAATTTTGGGTATTTAGGCCAATTAGGGTTAATCTGAGTGAATTAATTCAAGTCCTATTTTTCCTAGGGTTCTCTGGTCATAAGGAACATCACCAAATTTCCCTAGAATTTATTTCACAACATGCTAATTTTTGGAATTAAAATACTCAAAACAGCAATATGCATTTGAAAAATCAATAACTTTTCACAGAGACGGCCTCTGACCTTGGAAAATTCAGGGAATGTTCCCAAGTTCAGAGGCTTCAAAAGTCCTATGGTCTCATGCCATGGTGAATTGTATGAATGCATGGAGAATTAAAACAATGCAGGGAGTAAATAATTAATTAAAAATAAAATACTGGACAAAATTAAATAATTTCTTTTCTACATTATTCTCCTCTGTTCACTGAGCAAGAGGGTATTTTTATTTTATTTTTGTGATTTTTCTACACAAAGATATGGATTTTTGAAGTTCTGGTATTTAAATAAATCAGAAAATACCCTATTTATCTACTTATCCACGCGGCGCTGACTCAACCTCGGCGGCTCCGAATTGACACGCGTCGCTCCCTGGTTCGGCGCCGCCATCTGACTCGGCTGTCCGGGGCCCCGCGGTTCACGTACCATCCGCCGGTCCGACGCAATCCAAGCCGTCCACCCAATACACGCGCGATCTGACGGTTCCTGGTCATCGTCTACGACTGGTGCAATCCCGTGACCGTCCACACTCTAACCCTAAGAACTCACTCGATTCTCAACGGATTTTCGTGTTCTTATGCTCTATGGATTCGTCTTGAAGAGATGAACACATCTATACGGTGAACATGCTATGAAATCACGCCAATCAAAATGGAGAATCGACCGAAGCTCGGGCGGAAGAAGGAGTTCATACCTTTGCTCGCAGAAGTGAAGCTTCGATCCGAGAGTTGTGTCACCTTCGATCGGGTCCAAGTAAGCTCCGGATGAAGTCCCTTGGCCCGGTGAATTGTCTCAGCTATGAAAGTGACCACAACCGATCACAAAGCTTGGAGTCTGGAACAGATGGGTGGCCTTGAGAGGGGGCTTTTGCTGGTGGACTTCTTCCCTTAGTCTGGTGAAGGTGTAGGACCAATCAATTTGGGGATTGGCTCACTATGGAGAAGTGTCCTGGTTTTGGGCTTGGATTTCGAACTCGAAATCGAGCTCACAGAGAGGAAATGACGGGGGATTTCGGTGGGGATCAAGTTCTCTATGTGTGGGGAGTAGTCCGGAACAATTTTGGCGAGTTTCCTTAAGGTTTGTTTCAGCACCTTCTTTGGCCGAGAGGGTGAGGGGTTTAAATAGGAGAGGCTGGAGGGCCTCCCAAGGGGAGTTGAGGGCTGGAGGGCCTCCCAAGGGGAGTTGAGGGCTGGGATCAGCTGCTCTTGGCATGTGAAGAACAGCCATGGTGGCCATTGGGCATGAGGCAGCTCAGCAGTGAGAATTCCAAGTTTGGGCTCACATGTAAGCTCTCGGCACGGTGGTTTCCGGCGACTGTGGTGGCCGGCCGGCTGTGCATGGGTCACCCTCAAGGTCAGGTGGGTCGGGCCGGGGCTTGGTGCAAGCAATCGGCAATTGCCATGTGTAAAGTGGCTGAATTAAAATGGAATGGGGAAGGGGTCATTTTGGCTTCAATTTGGTCAACCCATTGGTTTGGGTTGGGTGCACCTCCCCATGGCCCGATTTTGGCCGAGAGGATCGGCTGGGTCGCCAAGAGAGGATGGTGTGGTCTCTATCCATGATGAGGTGGCTAAACATGGTTTAGTGTGTGTCATGGATAAGGTTAAAAAGGCTTAATGAAAGGTTAGGAAAGGAGCCCCTCCTTTTACCATTAATGGCATGGTCGCATGCCAAACTTTCATGGCTTCCTATGGCTTGTGAATGGCTCATGCATGGCTCCATGTGGCTTAGGGAAACGTTTAGTCAATTTCATGGAAATGGATTTTGTGACTTTTGGCATTTTGGTGAGAGTTGTCATGAGGTTTAATTTTGGAATAATCCAATGATGAATTTAGGATTTAGGTATTGAGTTTAATTGAAAGTATGATGAGGGGAATTGTCATATGGGCTTTGGGACCAATTTTGGGCCTTTGGATGTGGTAAAAGATGGGCTTTTAAAATGGTTTAAGGAATGGGCCTTTAAGTTTTAAAAAAAATGAATTTATGGATGGGAGTTTTGTAAAGAGGTTGGGCCAAATAATTGTTGAGTTTGGTTTAGGGATGTGTCATGAATGATTTGAAATAAATTTGAGGTGGTTTGGCCTTAAATTGGGTTGGATTTGAGTTCCTTTGGTACATGGGCCAATGTAGGTCAAATTGGGCTAACTTGGGCCAATGTTGGGCTAGGGTTGAAATTGATGTAAAATTAATGTTGGGAAATGTTTATGGGAGTGTTTCAAAGAGGTTTTGGCTTTGGTTGGGTTTTGATTTTGGGGTTTGGGTCTATTTCGGGCTAGGTTTAGGTTTAGGTCAAATTTGGGCCTTTTAGCTTTGGGTTGAATTTGAGTGGGGTTTGGGTCTAAAATTTGGGCAAATCATGTTAGTGTTTTGTTTATGGGGATGTTAAGGAAGGTTTAGAAAAGATTTGGGGTTAATTGGAGTTGAATTGGGTGAGTTTGGGCTAAGTTTGGGTCATGGGTCCAAATTGGGCTTTAAGGCCAAAAGTGAAATTAGATCCAAATGTCAATCAAATTGGACTTTAATTTGGTCTAGATTGGTGTTGGGAATGTTTAATTGAAGTTTAGAATTGAATTGGACCAGAATTTGAGTCATTGGGTAGGTTTGGTTTGACATTGGGTTCATTTTGGGTTAAAATGGGTCAAATTGGGGGTTTTGATAAAAGTGGGGTAAATTGACAAAATTGGCCCATGGTGTAGTTGAACAAAATGAAATTGGGAATATTTGGGATTTTTTGGAATTTTCTGGGAATTTTCTGAATTTTTGGATTTTTTGGCTAAGAGGGGCATTTTGGGTATTTGGAGGGTATTGAGAGGTATTTTTGGAATTTTGGTATTTTTGGGTATGTATGATTAATTTGATTGGTGAGGCAATGTTTAGGATTGATTTTGGAGAATTTTGGGTAATTTAGGTGATTTTGCAATTTTTGGGGGGTTTCGAGGGTTTTGGTAGAGCTAAGCTGGTGTAGGGTCCCGGGGTCAAAAATCGAAAATTTGGAAAATTGAAGCTTGGGTGAATGTAAGTGAAATGAAATCATTTTGGTTGAGCCATGAAGCCATATCAAGCCCACATGAGCCATGAAGGGACTCATTCGAGGCACCCACTATGTTGTTCCTAACCCTCTGCCCAAGGGCTTAGGGGTTAAGGACCATCCATGCGAATCACCCGCATGAGTCAGAGGTCAAATCGGGTATGGGTGTGGTTTCCAGAGGTGTGTGGAAGTGTAGTGTATAGGTGTAGTGTGTGTGTAAGTCAGCCCCCTTCACTGCATCCAGGCCACTCAGTAGGCAGTCCTAAGGCCAAAGAATCCTATAGAACTCATCCTTTAAACTTCCACATTTAATTTCAACCCTCTAGGTGATTAGGGGTCTACAATCAAGTTTGTGGAGTTTGCAGGGAGTTAAGAAGTGGTTTGAATTTCTAAGTGGTGGGTCCCAATTCTAATCCTCTAGGATAGTCAAAGGAAAAGCCTAAGGCTAGATCCTAAGTACTAAAGAGAGAAGAGAAGACCTCATCAAAAATGAGGTCAACAAATGGACCCCCAATAGGTGTGGTGTGCTAACCAAGCACACCGCGCGTATTGGCGTTGACCGAAAAGATCAACAAAACCAACAAAGATGTCCAAGAGACAAACTTAGGACGAAGTAGAAGAGTTTCCGCTGGGGAGTTTCAAGTGTATCTCCGAGACTGGAGATTCCTGAACTCTCGCTGGGGAAAGGAAAAGGAGGTGAGTCCCAAATCGCATGATCTGGGGGAATTTCATTTTAGACTTTCGTTTTGTTTTAGTTTAAGTTTTGATGCGTAAGTTTAGATTTTGAGTTTCAATTTAGATTGAAGTTTGGTTTAAAATCAATTTGAGAAAATTTGGATCCGAAGTTTGGATTCGAAACGAGGTTCCAATCCCGGGATCGTGGAGAAAACTCGGAATCGGGGTACCAGTATCGCGAATGAGAATCGAGTTTAAGTGTTGATCGAAGGGGATGAGAATCGAGATTTAGGTATCGACCTCTAAAGTTTAACGAGAACTCGGAATCGGGTTCTAGTCTCGAAGGTTTAAAGAGAACCGGAATCCGGTTCCGGCCTCGAAGGTTTAATGAGAATTGGAAGCTTGGTTCCAATCTCGAAGGTCTAAAGAGAAATGGAAACTGGTTCCAATCTCGAAGGTTTAAAGAGAAATGGAAACTGGTTCCAATCTCGAAGGTTTAAAGAGAAATGGAAACTGGTTCCAATCTCGAAGGTCTAAAGAGAAATGGAAACTGGTTCCAATCTCGAAGGTCTAAAGAGAAATGGAAACTGGTTCCAATCTCGAAGGTCTAAAGAGAAATGGAAACTGGTTCCAATATCGAAGGTCTAAAGAGAAATGGAAACTGGTTCCAATCTCGAAGGTTTAAAGAGAAATGGAAACTGGTTCCAATCTCGAAGGTTTAAAGAGAAATGGAAACTGGTTCCAATCTCGAAGGTCTAAAGAGAAATAGAAACTGGTTCCAATCTCGAAGGTTTAATGAGAATTGGAACTAGGTTCCAATCTCGAAGGTTTAATGAGAAATGGAAACTGGTTCCAATCTCGAAGGTTTAATGAGAATCGGAAGTGGATTCCAATCTCGGAAGTTTAATGAGAATTGGAACGAGGTTCCAATCTCGGAAGTTTAATGAGAATTGGAAATGGATTCCAATCTCGAAAGTTTAATGAGAATTGGAACGAGGTTCCAATCTCGGAAGTTTAATGAGAATTGGAACGAGGTTCCAATCTCGAAAGTTTAATGAGAATTGGAAATGGATTCCAATCTCGAAAGTTTAATGAGAATTGGAACGAGGTTCCAATCTCGAAAGTTTAATGAGAATTGGAAATGGATTCCAATCTCGAAAGTTTAATGAGAATTGGAAATGGATTCCAATCTCGAAAGTTTAGTGAGAATTGGAACGAGGTTCCAATCTCGGAAGTTTAATGAGAATTGGAAATGGATTCCAATCTCGGAAGTTTATTGAGAATTGGAAATGGATTCCAATCTTGAAAGTTTAATGAGAATTGGAAATGGATTCCAATCTCGGAAGTTTATTTGTGTGAAGAGGGACCCAGTCCCATGTCATCAGAACCAAATCAGACAAAGCTCGTGGCTCCGTGTCAATAGACCTAGTCGATCTCCATACAGGAAGAAAGGTAGGCCACAAAAGTCGAAATGATTTCGATGTGACGAAAAAAGGGTTTAGGGTTCTGAAATTGAAGTGTGGGTCTCTTGTGAGGAAGAGTTGTCTCGACAGAGAATTTCAAAACTTCTTGAAATAAATTTCGATTTGAAGTTTATTTGAAAATGTCTGAAAAGATGAATTTAGAGTGGGATCCGATTTGAGATTCATTTTCATTCTGTTTGTCCTTTAACTTTCCAAAAAAAGTTTTTAGCTGTGTATTTAATGTTCATGTGAATTTTATTTAACGTTCACATGGATTTTGAAGTTATATTTTTTTTATGTTTGGATTTTTAAGGAAAAATAATTCTCACTTATTATTTATATTTTTATTTTCTTTTTTTTATCTTATTTTATTTTTATTATTATTTTTTTTTCTTTTTCGTTCTTTGTTCGAAGTTCGTTTAACTTTAATGGCGTTTCCTGATCAATTTACACAAAAGAGGTGAAGGCCAAAATTGTGACATGGTCACTTTCATTCCAATCATGTTGAAAATACATCATACAACTCGATCTGGAATACATCTCATACAATCCATGTAGACTCAAAACGGACTATGTATGATCTTTGTCGATCCATCCAAAAAGGTATCTGTAAAAAATCCATGTCTGAATAGCGAGGTACATGGTCAATAACATCACCTTCCAAGCCATCCTTGGCGAGGACGCCGTATGGATGTACGTTGGAGGTGTGATATTTTCCATGTAACTCACAGCTCGTAAGGTCGGAGGCTCTCTAGCTCCGGGTCCGGTCGGAAGTGGTAAGGTGCTTTCCTATCATCCATCCTTCGAAAGTAACCGAGATCCGCTTCACCGGTACTCCCAGTATGCAATGTTTAGCGACATCCGCCCCATTGCCTTTCGCATCATGACGGAACCTACCGGTAATGGTATCTTTACCGGCCCTCGGAACTCACTCCGGGCCTCGCTATCCGGAGGTCGATCCGAAAATGATATTACACTCATTCGTAAAAGAAACCGTGCGCAAAGGTCCAACAAAGTCGTGATGATCTATGTGCGGGGGTATGCAATCACCCTTCTTGTAAATATTAATGATGCAACTGTTGGGTATGCAATCCGCTGGCGTACCCTCCATGTTATCATTCTTTTTACCATCCTTTTAATGACTAATGGCATTGGATCCACTCGGCCATGACGGAGTATCCCTGGTGGGTTTCCCTTCCTGTCTTCTGCGAAGTTGTAGCAGCATCCACATTGTATTGTAATTCTCCCCTCCCCTGGTATCCATCTCCGGGGCTCTGAGTAAGTGTTTTCTCTTAAGCGACCTGCTCGGCCCATCCTTTTCAAATCCCGGATGCAGTCCACGATTTGTTGTTGTTCGTATTCTGAGAACACGTCTGTATGTAGCTCGAGGCCTTCTAGTATATTGATCCTCCTGCCTCTGATTCTCTCGAAGTATTCGAAAGTTTTCTTCTCGACCTTCCGTATTCTTTCTAGCTCGTATTCCGGTATAATTTGCAAATGGCGAGGCTCGGTGACGTACTCGTGGGATATATGGCTCAATCCCTTCACGTTATCCCGCATACCTCGGCTCCTCGGGGATGATGTCCGTCGGGACATCCTCCGGGGTCGCTTCGCAACAAGGTCATGCATTACCGGTGGCTTCATCCGGTGGCGTAGTAGCCTTCTTTCTTCTCGTTCTTCTTGAGATTTCTCCGGTTTCTTCCGTCATCCCGGGAGCCGGCCTCCTTCCTTCGTGTTCCCGGCGAACCGGCATCCTCGAAGTATATGCACTAGCAAGAGCAAATCGCTCTCGTCGCGCCGGTCCGTCGCTAATTTAGTTAACATCTTGCGGATACGACGATTTTTATTTCTTTGTTGAGTTGTCGTGAGAGTAGCTCTTCGTATTTCCCGAGTTTCGTGGGCGCTCGCGCCGACAAGCCTACCCTCTCGCCGTAGCGACTACGTACTTGATTCTCTTGTCCTCTTTAGTGTTTGTTTTTCTTTTCTTATCGCTGGATTGGTGGCTTGGGCCACCCACTTTCATTACCGTCCGACCGGGCGCTTCTTCTCGGTCAATCGGGACCCGGTCACTTTCCTCATATTGCGTGGCCCGCCGGTGCGAAGTCCGAGTCAATCTCTATTATCGCTCCATCTTTCATCCTCTTTTCGTCGAGTGCAAGGCTTACGCCATTTCTAAAGTTCGAGACCAACCGCCCATTCGACATTTCCCTGCGAAAAGACAAGGAAAAGGATCAGGGGCTGTACTAAGAACAAGAACATTAAGAAAATGTTTATTAAAGACAATTTTTTTTATTTTTATATTTTTAAATTCAACAGGAATGAAGTGGGAAAAGATCAGGAAAGAGATTTTGATTTGGAAGGGAGAAAACAAGGAAAACTTTATTATCATGATTTTATTTATTTTAGCACATTTTTTATTATTTTTGGGTTCGGACCCAGTCATAAGTAATTACTTCACCCGTGCTTCTAGGGATGAAGGATTCATTCCTTCGAAACATCAGGTAGCGTAATACTTCTTCAAGTATCGTCCGTTGATCGGAAGCATATGTCGTTCTCCTTGGCAATTCACTAGCTGGTAGGAGCCTCCTGAGTAGACTGCCTCAACCACAAACGGTCCTTCCCAAGTGGGTTCAAATTTTCCTCCTATCTTGCGGTGTGCAAGAATAGGTCTCTTGAGAACGAGAACTAAGTCACCAACTTTGAAGGTTCTTGGGCGGACCAGTCTGTCATGAGCTTGAACCATCTTAGCTTGGTATAGTTCTAAATTCTGTCGCGCTGCAAGTCTTTTCCCTTCCAGGCTTTCCAATTCTTCTAGTCGTAATTTGGCATTCTCTTCCGTCGTGATCTTGTTTGCAACCGCAATTCCGAGTGAAGGAAGCTGGACCTCTAAGGGTAACACCGCCTCGGACCCATACACCGGAGCGTAAGGTGTAGCTTCGAGTAGGAGTTCGAAGGTTGTCCAGGTAGGCCCATAAGGCTTCTAATAACTTCTCGTGCCAATTTCTCTTATTGTCGTCTAAAGTCTTCTTTAAAATTTGAACGAGAGTTTTATTAAAAGCCTCGGCTAGGCCGTTTGCTCTCGGGTAGTAAATTGTTGAATATCGCCGCTCGATTCCGTGTCTCCCGACAAAATTGTTGATTTGTGTGCTTCCGAATGCCGACCCATTATCCGAGATGATCTCCGCGCGGCACTCCGAAACGGTAGACAACTTGGTTCTTGAAAAATTGTAGCACATGGTGTGCTTTTACTTCTCTAAGTGGAACTGCCTCCGCCCACTTGGAAAAGTAATCTGTAGCCGCAAGAATGAAGCGATATCCTTTTGAAGACGGTGGTTCTATTGGACCCACTATATCCGTGCCCCAACATTCAAATGGCCACGACGCAATTGTCGGATGTAGCACATTTGGAGGTTGGTGTAGAACCACTCCGTGCACTTGGCATCGGTGACGGCTCTCGGCGATTTTCATGCGCTTGGTCATCATCGAGGGCCGGTAGTACCCTAGTCTTTTAATTTTTATTTTCATCTTTGGACCCGACTGGTGAGCACCACAGAGTCCTGAATGCACCTCTTTAACAATTTCACGGGCCTCGGACCCGTTTAGGCACCTTAGCCACATTTGATCAAAAGACCTTCTGTATAACGTATTGTTTTCTAATGCGTAGGACAGAGTTCTTTTCTTGATCTGATGGGCTAACGACCTATCGTCTGGTAGTTTTCCTGTTTGTAGGTAATCTATTAATGGCCGTCGCCAATCTTCTCGTATTTTCCGTCACTCGCTGCAATCGATCCTTTTTCTTTTTCGATTTGTATATTGTGTCTATGTCGAGCTGTGATAGGACCTGACGTCCGTGAACTGACAGTTCCACTGATTCATCTTGCAAACAGGCAAATTCTTTTGCGAGACGGGCTAGCGCATCCGCTAAAGCGTTTTCTTTTCTGGGAATTTTGTAGATTGTCACATTTAGAATCTGTTCCAACAGCTGTATGGCATACTGGAAGTATTGCTCGAGTCTTGGTTTTAAAATTCTGTATTGTCCGGCGATCTGTTGAATGATTAGCTACGAATCCCCATAGATGTTGATGTTTGTTATACCCATTTGAATAGTTAATTCTAGTCCTGTTATGAGGGCTTCGTATTCTGCTTCGTTATTTGTACACGGATCTGTCAAGTGGTAGGAGTATCTTAACATCCCCCGCTCCGGTGTTATAAAGATTAGTCCGATCCCTAACTTACCGGGCACTATCACTTGCGATTCTTCTTCTTTGTGTGCTGAAGATGCTCCGTCGAAATATAATTCCCAACATCGATCATCAGGGTCTTCTAAGCTCATTATTTGTTCATCTGGCAAATCGTCATTGAGAGGCGATTCTGCCGGCAAAGGGTGTGCTGCGAGGAAGTCTGCTAAGACTTGTCCCTTTACGGCACGAAGAGGCACGAAAGTTATATCGAATTGCAATAATATCATCGACCATCTGGCAAGTCTGCCGGAAAGCGTTGGACGGGTCATCAAGTATTGCAATGGATTAAATTTCGAGATCAGGTTGACCTTATGAGAAAGCATGTAATGCCTGAGCTTTTGAGCGGCGAAGATCAGGGCCAAACAATGCTTTTCAATTGCGGGATACCTTATTTCCGTCGGCAGTAAACGATGGCTTAGGTAGTAAAGAGCATTTTCTTTACCCTCATCATTGACTCAGGCTAACGAGGCTCCGAGAGAGTCGTCTAAAGCCGCGGTATAAAGTATTAGCGGTCTACCCGAGACTGGGCTGCTAAGACAGGAGGTGTCATTAAATATTGTTTAATGTCCTCGAAGGCCCTCTCGGCATTTCTCTTCCCAAATAAATTTGGCATCCTTTTTAACTAGTGCCGAGAAAGGCCGACACCTACTCGACAAGTTCGAGATAAAGCGTCGAAGATATGCCAACTTCCCTTGAAAAGATCGTAGTTGTTTTAAGGTTCTGGGAGGTGGCATTTCTAAGATGGCTTTAATCTTTTCCGGGTCGATTTCAATTCCACGATGTCGGACAACGAATCCTAAGAATTTCCCGGAGGTGACGCCGAAGGTGCATTTTAAGGGATTCATCTTAAGGTTAAATTGTCTTAATCGTTTGAAAACAATTCTCAAATCATACAGGTGGTTTTCCTTTACTTTGCTTTTGATGACCACATCGTCCACGTAGCATTCGACTTGATTGTGGATGAGATCATCAAAAATTCTTGCCATCGCTCTGCGGTAGGTCGCTCTCGCGTTCTTCGATCCGAATGGCATCATCGTGTAAAGCAATATACTCCGATCGGCGTTCGAATACCGTAAGTTTTTCATCTTCTCGGAGCCATTTTTATCCGGTTGTATCCCGAAGATCCATCCATGAATGAGAATATTTCATGTGTTGAAGCGATGTCGATCATTAATTCTGGAATCGGTAGAGGGAATTCATCTTTCGGACACGCCTTGTTTAAATCTCTGAAATCCACATAAATTCTGATCTGACCATTCTTCTTCCTGACTGGTACCACATTGGCTAACCAAGTCGGGTATTGTTCTTCACGAACAAATTTAGCGTCTATTAGCTTTTTAACTTCAGCTATGACTTGTTTTTCGATTTCTAGACGCATTCTTCTGGGACCTCGTCCGACCGGGACGAGGCAGGATCCACTCCTAGCTTATGGATCGCGACCTCCGGAGCTAAACTCGGCATCTCATCGTAGCTCCAAGCAAAACGAGTCTTTAAATTCCATTAATAACTTAATTATTTCTTCGGAGTCTTCTTTATTGAGTAAGGAGCTAACAAAGGTAGGTCTAGGTTCTTCGCTAGTACCCAAGTTAACTTCAGTTAACTCATCTATTGTACATTTGATCTCTTCTTCGAACTCTGGCGGAGCATCTCCAATTTGTAAATCTTCGAGTTCTTCTGCAGTTTCCATGCAGTTTTCATTAGACTCGCAGGTGACAACCAAGCAAAATTCAGTATCGTCAACTGATCCTACTGTGCCGAATCCGAGACCATGTTTTGAATTGGGTGGACGACCGGAGTTATTCCATAATTTTTCAAAATGTTGTGATCGACCTTTTGTCCATTATCGAGGTAAGAAACCACGCTGAATTAAATTTTGAACACAGGGAGAGTACCATTCAAAAGGCAATTCCATTAATTCTGATGAAGTAGCATCTTCAAATTGTACATTATTTTCACTTTGGAGGAAGGAGCACCACGGTAGAATTTGATGGGCTTTGCACCACCGCTACGTACCTCTTTGACCTCCATACCCTCGATCTTATTAGAATGGATCGGGGTCGTGGTCATAGTATGTACATAGTGGTTAATCTTCTCGTACATCGATTTATATTCTTTGTTTCTTTCATCTTCGAGAGGGATTCCGAATTGCGGCTTCTTCCGACTTATTGTCGCCGCTTCTTGCTTGATTTCTTTTTCTTCTTCGTAACTGTCTTCCCAATCGACATTGATGGCTGGTTTCCTCCGTCCAATCGTCCTAACGTCTCGCCACGACCTCGTCCCCGGCCTCGACCTCGGATGCGAGTTGTGAAGAAACCTTCACCATCTCGCCGTAAGGGAGTGGTGAGTGACTCGTTGGACTAGAATTTCAGGTTCTTCGTCGTCCCAAATTTCCTTTGCTTCATTTGTTATGGTATCTCCGGAGAAGATTGTTTTCTTCGGAGGTGCATAATAAGCCGCATCTTCATGGATTCCAATTTCATGTACGGAGAACGGTTGTAAGTCACCTTTGATGCACTCGTTCCCCTCCATCGTAGTACTTGATGCATTGATGTAGAGATGATGGTACCATCCGGTTTTCATGTATCCATGGTCGGCCCAAGAGAGCGTTGAACGACGTTTCGAATCAATTATGTGAAATTTCGCGGTTGTCTTTGCTAAGTCACCGGTCTTCATTAGCAAGTGTTATTGATCCGAGGGCTCTTTCTCCTTTATGGTCGAATCCTCTTAATAACATTTTGTCCGCCTCGAGCTCGCGAGCATCAATTTCCAAGTATGCTAGCGTTCGAAGATTCATTATATTGGTTGATGCTCCCGGATCCACCAATACTCCGGAGAGTCGTAAACTTCCCAATTGTAACTCGAAATGTACAACGGTCGGTTGTGGTCCGCTCGTCCCAAGTAGTAGGTCGTTGTCCGTGAAGGTAACACCTCGCTCGTTCCTTTAACGAGCAAACCTCATCTAAGGAATCTCCGGCCATTCGAGCTAAGCAAATTTCCGGATCAAGTAAGGCCTCGATCGAGCTTCTCTCATCTCCTTTCGATAAGATGAGAGCGTCGTAGATGCTCAGTTTGGCTGGTAGTTTCCTAAGATGGGCTAGCACATTGTAATCCACTTTGTTTTCATGTGCCTCATTTTCTTCTCGAATGGGTATTTCTTCTGCCGGGGTTGGTTCTTCCTGAACAACCACCTGCTTTCCTTTGTCCTTTGGACCCATTCTCGGAGGTAGAACTCTTCCACTTCTTAAGTTGACTTCAGTGATTTCTTCTAAATTTAGCATTGAGTTTGCTGGTGTCTTCTCTCGAATCGAAACGACGAGTTCTTCAGATTAGCTTCGGAGTCCGAAGGCTCTAACTCTATTGTGATTGGAGCTCCTCGAAACTCGCAAATAGATTCGTTGCTTGTTGAACTCTCGTAGCCTTCCTGGTGGATGTCTTCTCCATCATTATGATCGTCGAGATTGTGTATGATTTGAGAATCGTTATTTATATCGGAATCGACGTCCGGATTAGGTTGATTGTCGCTAGTTACGTAATCATTAGAAACAGTCAAAACGTAGCCAACGCCATAACCCTCATCATTATAAGATCCCACCGGAGTGGGCAGATAATCATACAGAGTCAGAGGTTCGAGGGATTTCTCCCCCGAATCGGAAACAACTATCCTAGGATAAGCAGCCCCTAGTCTAGCCTTAGGTGCCTCGGTCTTCTCTTCTTCGTCAATTTTCTTCTTTTCTTCAGTCGTCTCTTGTTGAGGTTGCTCTTCTATTGCAAATGATAGCGCCGACTTGGCAGTTTTCGAACTTTAAATTGAAGCTCGCACCGAAGCGGTTTGGATGTGATCTAAAATCTTCTTCGAAGACTTTGTCCAAGCGGTAGTCCATCCATCATCAGTCGCATAGGGATCTATCGGAACAATGAAATCCATCGAGATAACATTGACGGAACCTCCTTTCTGGGGTTCCTTCATGTATTCTTTCGGGATCGTGAAGATTGTCGTTGAGCCAACTTTTGAAGGTAATACAATCTTCTATCTTGTGCCCAAGCATCCGGTGGTAAGGGCAAAAGTTGGGATCACCTCTCTTGTCGACTTCTTCTGGTCTTTTAGGCTCTGGCAGTTGGAAATCTGGAGTCTTCATCAGGCTGCGGAACATTTTCGGCACTGCCTCATTCTTGAACGGATACTCCCTGCTCAGGAACTCCCTAAACGTCCGTTGTGGACGAGGCGGTTGTTCATATTGTTGAGATGACTGATAGCTGGGTCGGGGTTGCTGGTAATTTTGTTGAGGTTGCCGCGGCCGTTCTGACGATATTTGTATCGGTTGCTTGCCTTTATCGACTGCTGTGACGATCCCGGACTTCTTTTCAAAAGTTTTCACGGCTTCCGTTTGTCCGCTTTATCGGTGAAACTTAATTGCTTCGCCTCCTCTTGCAAGCTTCCGGCCTTGCTTAACAACTTCTCGAAAGTCTTAATAGTAAATCCCTTGAGGAGAAGTGCTATCGGGCCGTGAATGCTTTTTAGTAAAATGCCGACTGCATGCTGTTCTTGTAACTGTGGCTCACACTTCATACTTAAGTTCCTCCATCGAAGTATGTAATCCACCAAGGTTTCATTCGGCTTCGCTTCTCTACCACTAAATCACCTATAGTGATGTGGTGCCGAGCTCCGGCAAATCGCTCGATGAAGAGGTTCTCTAACTCGAAAATGTCTTCACCGAACCGTTTGGTAATTCCGCATACCAATCAAAGGCGATCCCCGACATGTCGTCGACAAATTGTCGGAAGAGTAAAGCATCACTTCCGCCGGCATTGCAACAACCGGCACGAAAATGTGCAACATGCCGCCGAGGGTTTCCGGCTCCATCAAAGGTTTCGAACAGCAGGTGGTACAAAGCCTTTCGTATATCGGACAGCCGTCGACCTCTCCGGGTAAGGTCTACCCGTCCGAATGGATGTCCCGCTCTTCGATTGTGCCAAGGCTTCTCGCACTCCGCCGTTCCACCAAGCTCTTGATATCCTTTTCCGGAATCATACTTTATGTTGCATCCTTCTTTAATTGATCATCCCCGTTGACGGATGTAATCTCCTTTCCTCCGTCTACAATGTGAATGACTTCCGGGGTGTTTCCCTTTGGGGTCGAACCCGACTCGGAGAGTGGCTAGGGCTGCGCCCATCTCTTCCATCCTTTTCGCCATTCGGGCGATCGTATCATCTTTCTCTTGAAGCCGCCTCCCGATTACTTCCGGCTCCTCTCTTCGCGGCCGCAGGAGCACCTTGTGAAGCCGACGAAGCTCGTGTTTCAACCATGTTAATTTCTCGCATACTCATCATCCATGAACTCGACGAGTCAACTTCATCTCCGAATTTCTCTCTCTCTCCCTTGCTAATCGTCGAATATCGCTCTTAACTTTTCCATAGCATCTTCTGAGTGGTCTTTTCCGTACATCCTTGCAGCTTGTCATGTGATAATCGTCGAGTTTCTTTCTCATGAGTCTCCTTTACTCGCAGTAGCACTTTCCTCGACTCAAGTCTCCCCGACGAGACTTTCTTTTCCGGTCGTTGTTTCGGCCTTAATCGGCCGGTAGTGGACGCCATACCATCCTTCTAGCAAGAGAAGGCCCAGGACCGGATGGTCCGTCAGCCGAATGCCGGAAGGTGGTATCCTCCCCGATCCGTAAACCCGAAACAACAACAGGCGGACTAGCCTTCGTCTTCTTATTAGGCTCTTCCGCAGCCGATAGCAGATTCTACTCGCGGCCCAAGACGGATTTCGGTCGGCACCCGCCCTATCCTTCTTAAAATTTCCGATACAGGGCATCTTTCCTTCTTTGCTAACTTTTCAATCACAGTTTGTAGTCGGGCAAGTGGTGTAACCCTAGCCCTCTTTCTTCTGTTGTCGCTATAGTATGCGGGTCGAGGTAACGTAGAAGCAATCTTGCGGACATTTTGTCAGCTGCGGCGGAAAGGGGATGAAATCTACTCCCTTCCAAAAGGGGTGTATACTCAGACAATGGTATGTATTCAGGTAGTGGTGTGTACTCGGGAATTTCTTCTAGGAAAGCGACTTCAGCAGCCTCCGGCCTTCCCCGGCAATCTTCCCGCCTCTCGTTTCTCCTCCGAGTCCGTGTTAGGGGTGGAACCCTCGAGCCGGACCCAATTTCAAAAACGAAGGTCTTGCACGGAAATCCGTACCCTCCACGGTAACATGCTCGTTGCAAATTCGAACTTCCTTCCCCTTCGCTCGGCGGGAGCCGAGGTAGGTGCGGAGACGACTAGACCAATGGGGATAGAGATAACGGTCCTTCTATGGACAGCGGTACTCCTCTCACTCGGAACCCTTGGCAGAGGAGGAAATTCTCGAGTTGATTTAAGGTTGAACTCAATCATGGGTTTCTCGCTTCGACACTTTGTCCATCGCTGCGAAAAGGGTAACGTCGCCGATCTTGACATTTGTGTTTTCGAATCCTTGTCCAAACCGGATGATCCCATTGTCGGGCAGTCTCATCCTTGTAAACAACGAAGTCCAATCCATTGGTGAAGGAGAAAATCAGCTTTGGGGCTTCCATTTCTGCAAGGAAGATTCTGATTATCAGTCCCAAGTTATGCTTCTTCTCATCAGGATGAAAAGAAAGGAAACGAAAAGTGTCCGAACACATTCTTGTTCATGTATATTTGTTAAAAGAGTCATTCATTAGAGGGTTTGTTTATTTAGAACGGAATGTTCAAAGGTGTAGAGAAGGTAATGAATCTGATTCGAAGTTAGAAAGGAAAAGAAAGTCTTATGCAAGACTTCTCGACTCGAAGGATCACTCCTAAACTAACACCTATCGGGGTTCACCCTACCTCGTAAATGAGGTAAAAGGATCTCGAACCTCTCTCGTTTAGGGGTGTCTAAACAAGTGGCTCCTAGATCCGAGAGAATGTTGGCTATACTCATTCAAGGTAGAAATGAACATAGTATTCCAACGGAAAGAAGGGTAGTTCGATCCATTAGGGACATGGATACACTACCGATTTTTGAAAGCAGAACTATTTGATTAAAAATGGAGAGAGGAATCATCCCCAGCGGAGTCGCCAGAAATTGTCGGCATATTTTTAGGTTGAGTGTTTTATTTGGAAAAGGGGGTCGCCTACAGAAATTGTCGGCGAATTTTAATTTAATTTAAATAAATAATTTGAAAAGTAGTATTTGCTTTTGAAAATAATTTTAAATTTGAAAATTTTAAGATATGAAATCAAACTGATCTCACATCCCGAATAGTTTATATAAACGAGCACCGTATCACAAACCATGTATCTATCCCAAAGAATAGACACATTGCTTCGATGATGGGGCTCGATTAAATAAACTAGAAGATTTGTGACATCCGTTTGGTCTCGCGAACCAATTTTATAAGCCGACAAATTCCCCGTTTAATATGAAAACATTAAACAGTGGTTTATTTTACCCGGGTTCTTAAAATTCCCTATAAGGGCAAACCCCTATAGTTAATTACATCTTAAGTGACGGGAATCACCTAAGAAAACTCTCGATAATAATCGTAGTTCTCGCTCTCAAGAATTTCAAAGTTTAAGTTTTCAATGGATCGAGTTTTGGAATTTCAATAGGGAATGGATCAAATTTGGAACATTTTTATTTTGGGGACTCAAAGGAAGAAAAGTAGGAGAAATTACGGATTCGAAGCGAACTTCGGTAATTTCCCGACTATCCCATTGTTTGGCTTCGAATTTAGGAAAGTCCTAATGTTTATTTAATGTTTTGATCTCGCCAATTTTAATTAATTAGGACTTATATTCGTATGACACAATCATACTAATAGCCTTGAAGATATGAGGGTTTATGTCGTATCAGACAACTACCTCGGAAATCCTAAGACCGGTTAGGGCTTAATTTGCAAAGCAAATGCCTAACAAGAAGGTTGAGGTTTTATGTTACACTGTGCAAACTACCTCGAAGTCCTCGTGGCTTGGTTATTTAATTCTAAGGAAAGTTTTGCTGAAGTAGACTCGAGTTTTGCTCGATGACGATGGCCGTGCCGCCCACCATGCTCCGAGCTCCTTGTTGTCGCAGAGGTTTAGTTTTAGAAGTTCATAAATCGGAGACGAGAGAAGTGTTTTGGTTTAGAGAAAGTCTTAATTTCCATGGTGTCTTTAATGTTTTAATTAAAACAAGTCTTAGAGTTGATTAAACGAACCGATTAAGATCCCACTGTTCCGTCATCCCGACACCGTTATTTTCATCGAATTCACTTAGTCCGTATGAATTTACTAAACTCAACTAAATGAGTTCCGCACTTTCATTTAGACCATGGGAAATCCCGTTAGCAACACGTGGGTTACATCATCCGAGGTATTCCCGATCATTCAATGAGTAGTTTTAATTTAGTTGTAGTTGTAGTTTTGTTGTTTTGTTCGTGATTAAATTTTGAGTTATTTTATATTTTGAATGTTGTGGCGGTGAATTTTATCTTGTAGTGTCTTTTAATTTAGTTATGGGTTTCAGTTTTGGTTTCTGTCCTAAAGGTGTAGGTTTTCATGCAACTGTTGTTTATCATGCAAGAAAGGTAAAATACAACATGAATAAATAAATTGCAGTAAAGTAAATTGCAATAAAATAAAAGCGTACCTGGAGGGTCTTCCCGTCATCCCAAGCTGCACTTAAAACACAGTTAGAATATTTAAGCATTTAAAGTAATTTCCTAGGTAAAGCTAAGGGAAGGGTTATGGTTTTCTACCAAAATCTTAATCCTATAGCTAGTCATTCCTATGACGTCTAGGTCTTCAATTTTGGTTTTAAGGATGATTTTCTTCTCCAAAGAACAACTAAGCTCAATTTGTTCTTAAGGACATTCCATCATATTGAGGAAGTGTTTAAGACGAATCTTAAACATCTTTTCAATATTTCAGGAATTGTCCTAAGTCCAAATGAATTCTATCAGTGCAGTGAATTAATCATCCAGGGTGTTTAAGTTAAGTTTTATTTCTTGCTCAGTGAATCGGGATGTTTGAATATCCTTATGAGTGAAGTGACATTTCATCTGGATACTCCATTTAGGAGTTATAATAAGTAAAAGCTCCTAAGGGCAAAATGATATTTAATGATTTGAGATTCAAACTTAAGTTCAAATTAATGATTTAAGTTTGGAATAGTGTTCAAGTTATTTTAGATTTATTTTGAATTCTTTATGACTTGGGTGATGTTATATTTAATTTTATTCAATTTAACTTAACTTAATTTAATTTAATGTGGTTTAATTTAATTTCATTTAATTTAAGTTAATTTGATATAATATGCTTTTAGCTTAATTTAATTTAATTTGATTTAATTTAATTTGATTTAGTTTTAATTTAATTTAATTTAATTTAATTTAATTTAATTTAATATTTTATTTTAAAGGGATTTGCTTTAAATAATTTAACCTTAACTTAATTTAATGATTAAGTTTTTTAGCATTTTGAACCTTAAACTTAGATTATCATTTTAATTAGGGATTAAATATTATTGGGATGATTAATTTAGGGATTCTTAAATTAAAGAACAAATTTCTTCCTAATAACATCCCTATTTTAATAACTCCAATTTTATTATTCTTCCAAATTTAATTAATTATTTTAATTAAAATTCATTTCAATTATCGTTGAATTGTTTAATAGGTTTCTACCCTTTACTTATTTAAATTTCAATCATCCAAATCAGATTAAGATCAAATATTTTACTCTTTTAATTTTATTAAGCCTAAAGTTTTAATTAAGATTTAAAATTTTAATTACCATTTTGCCCTTCAAGCTTAATAATTTCATAACTCACTAAATTGAGCTCAAATGAATTTGAAATTTTTATGTGACCTCACTCATATGTCAATAAAGACATTAGAGGAGAAAATGTGACTTTTCTATATTTAATTTATTTATGTAATTATTTTTGGTGGAAAATAAGGATTTCCAAGGAAAATTTAATAATATGACCAAGGGAAAGTTTCTGTCCTTAAGAAAATTATGGGATATTCCTAATGACCAGAGGACCACTTGGACCAATTTTTGTGATTTTTTGAATTATATTTTATTTATTAAAATTATTTTAAGTTCTAGAGTATTAATTAATTTAAAAATAGAATATAAGTTGAAAAATGAATTTTATAATTTTAAAAATTCTCTCTGATATCAAGGATTCCAGAGAACCAAATTTTATAATTTACTAATTTTTCCTTAATTTATTGGAATTATTTTAGTGGAAATGCTAGAAAATGTATTTTTTAATTTTTAAAAATTACCCCATGGCTTTAAAATTTAATATCTCAACCTAGAGACATAAGAAAAATATGGGGTTTGTTCCTAAGTGGTTAGAATTCAAAATATGACATTTTGGTGAATTTTATTATTTTTGTAATTTTTATTATTTTTTAATTATTAAAATATTAAAATAATGATAAAAATCAACTTTTTAGAAAATTGTAATTTTAATTTTATTGAATTCCCTGATATCAGAGAGGCTCCAAAACCAATTTGGTGAATTTTTGAAAAGTATTTTGAAAGTTATGAATTTTTTAAGTTTAGTTTTGGCTAAATGGCTTAACCAACCCATTTGATAGGGTTAACCAAACCCAATTGACTTCAAACTTTTATGGTAGGTTCCTCTAATCCTAAAGGTCAGTGGAGAATTGATTTCAAGTCAATTTGATCTATGGTTAACTCTAATTAATTAAATTTCAATTTTGGGTATTTAGGCCAATTAGGGTTAATCTGAGTGAATTAATTCAAGTCCTATTTTTCCTAGGGTTCTCTGGTCATAAGGAACATCACCAAATTTCCCTAGAATTTATTTCATAACTTGCTAATTTTTGGAATTAAAATACTCAAAACAGCAATATGCATTTGAAAAATCAATAACTTTTCACAGAGATGGCCTTCGACCTCGGAAAATTCAGTGAATTTTCGCAAGTTCGTAGGCTTCAAAAGCCCTATGGTCTCATGCCATGGTGAATTGTATGAATGCATGGAGAATTAAAACAATGCAGGGAGTAAATAATTAATTAAAAATAAAATACCTGGACAAAATTAAATAATTTCTTTTCTACATTATTCTCCTCTCGTTCACCGAGCAAGAGGGTATTTTTATTTTATTTTTGTGATTTTCTACACAAAGATATGGATTTTTAAGTTCCGGAATTTAAATAAATCGTAAAATACCCTATTTATATACTTATCCACGCGGCGCCGACTCAACCTCGGCGGCTCCGAATTGACACGCGTCGCTCCCCGGTTCGGCGCCGCCATCCGACTCGCGCCGTCCGTGGCCCCGCGGTTCACGTACCATCTGCCGGTCCGACGCAATCCATGCCGTCCACCCAATACACGCGCGATCTGACGGTTCCTGGTCATCGTCTACGACTGGTGCAATCCCGTGACCGTCCACACTCTAACCCTAAGAACTCACTCGATTCTCAACGGATTTTCGTGTTCTTATGTCTCTATGGATTCGTCTTCAAGAGACGAACACATCTATACGGTGAACATGCTATGAAATCACGCCAATCAAAATGGAGAATCGACCGAAGCTCCGGCGAAGAAGGAGTTCATACCTTTGCTCGCGAGAAGTGAAGCTTCGATCCGAGAGTCGTGTCACCTTCGATTGGGTCCAAGTAAGCTCCAGATGAAGTCCCTTGGCCTGGTGAATTGTCTAGCTATGAAAGTGACCACAACCGATCACAAAGCTTGGAGTCTGGAACAGATGGGTGGCCTGGAGAGGGGGCTTTTGCTGGTGGACTTCTTCCCTTGGTCTGGTGAAGGTGTAGGACCAATCAATTTGGGGATTGGCTCACTATGGAGAAGTGTCCTGGTTTTGGGCTTGGATTTCAACTCGAAATCGAGCTCACGCAGAGGAAATGGCAGGGGGATTTCAGTGGGGATCAAGTTCTCTATGTGTGGGGAGTAGTCTGGAACAATTTTGGCAGAGTTTCCTTAAGGTTTGTTTCAGCACCTTCTTTGGTCGAGAGGTTGAGGGGTTTAAATAGGAGAGGCTGGAGGGCCTCCCAGGGGGAGTTGAGGGCTGGGATCAGCTGCTCTTGGCATGTGAAGAACAGCCATGGTGGCCATTGAGGCAGCTCAGCAGTGAGAATTCCAAGCTCGGGCTCACATGTGAGCTCTCGGCCTGGTGGTTTCCGGCGGCCGTGGTGGTCGGCCGGCCGAGCATGGGTCACCCTCAAGGTCAGGTGGGTCGTGGCTGGGGCTTGGTGCAAGCAATCGGCAATTGCATGTGTAAAGTGGCCGAATTAAAATTGAATGGGGAAGGGGTCATTTTGGCTTCAATTTGGTCAACCCATTGGTTTGGGTTGGGTGCACCTCCCCATGGCCTCGATTTTTGGCCGAGAGGATCAGTTGGGTCAGCCAAGAGAGGATGGTGTGGTCTCTATCCATGATGAGGTGGCTAAACATGGTTTAGTTTGTGTCATGGATAAGGTTAAAAAGGCTTAATGAAAGGTTAGGAAAGGAGCCCCTCCTTTTACCATTAATGGCATGGTCACATGCCAAACTTTCATGGCTTCCTATGGCTTGTGAATGGCTCATGCATGGCTCCATGTGGCTTAGGGAAAAGTTTAGTCAATTTCATGGAAATGGATTTTGTGACTTTTGGCATTTTGGTGAGAGTTGTCATGAGGTTTAATTTTGGAATAATCCAATGATGAATTTAGGATTTAGGTATTGAGTTTAATTGAAAGTATGATGAGGGGAAATGTCATATGGGCTTTGGGACCAATTTTGGGCCTTTGGATGTGGTAAAAGATGGGCTTTTAAAATGGTTTAAGGAATGGGCCTTTAAGTTTAAAAAAATGAATTTATGGATGGGAGTTTTGTAAAGAGGTTGGGCCAAATAATTGTTGAGTTTGGTTTAGGGATGTGTCATGAATGATTTGAAATAAATTTGAGGTGGTTTGGGCTTAAACTCGGGTCGGATTCGAGTTCATTCTGGTACATGGGCCAATGTAGGTCAAATTGGGCTAACTTGGGCCAATGTTGGGCTAGGGTTGAAATTGATGTAAAATTAATGTTGGGAAATGTTTATGGGATTTCAAAGAGGTTTTGGCTTTGGTTGGGTTTTGATTTTGGGGTTTGGGTCTATTTGGGCTAGGTTTAGGTTTAGGTCAAAATTGGGCCTTTAAGCTTTGGGTTGAATTTGAGTGGGGTTTGGGTCTAAACTTTGGGCAAATCATGTTAGTGTTTTGTTTATGGGGATGTTAAGGAAGGTTTAGAAAAGATTTGGGGTTAATTGGAGTTGAATTGGGTGAGTTTGGGCTAAGTTTGGGTCATGGGTCCAAATTGGGCTTTAAGGCCAAAAGTGAAATTGGATCCAAATGTCAATCAAATTGGACTTGAATTTGGTCTAGATTGGTGTTGGGAATGTTGAATTTAAGTTTAGAATTGAATTGGACCAGAATTTGAGTCAATTGGGTAGGTTTGGTTTGACATTGAGTTCATTTTGGGTTAAAATGGGTCAAATTGGGGGTTTTGATAAAAGTGGGGTAAATTGACAAAATTGGCCCATGGTGTAGTTGAACAAAATGAAATTGGGAATATTTGGGATTTTCTGGAATTTTCTGGGAATTTTCTGAATTTTTGGATTTTTTGGCTAAGAGGGGCATTTTGGGTATTTGGAGGGTATTGAGAGGTATTTTTGGAATTTTGGTATTTTTGGGTATGGATGATTAATTTGATTGGTGAGGCAATGTTTAGGATTGATTTTGGAGAATTTTGGGTAATTTAGGTGATTTTGCAAATTTTGGGGGTTTTCGAGTGGTTTTGGGTAGCTAGCGGGTGTAGGGTCCCGGGGGTCAAAAATTGAAAATTTGGAAAATTGAAGCTTGGGTGAATGTAAGTGAAATGAAATCATTTTGGTTGAGCCATGAAGCCATATCAAGCCCACATGAGCCATGAAGGGACTCATTTGAGGCACCCACTATGTTGTTCCTAACCCTCTTAGCCAAGGGCTTAGGGGTTAAGGACCATCCATGTGAATCACCTGCATGAGTCAGGAGGTCAAATTGGGTATGGGTGTGGTTTCAAGAGGTGTGTGAAAGTGTAGTGTATAGGTGTAGTGTGTGTGTAAGTCAGCCCCTTCACCGCACCAGTGCCACCTGCAGGCGGTCCTAAGGCCAAAGAATCCTATAGGAACTCATTCTTTAAACTTCCACATTTAATTTCAACCCTCTAGGTGATTAGGGGTCTACAATCAAGTTTGTGGAGTTTGCAGGGAGTTAAGAAGTGGTTTGAATTTCTAAGTGGTGGGTCCCAATTCTAATCCTCTAGGATAGTCAAAGGAAAAGCCTAAGGCTAGATCCTAAGTACTAAAGAGAGAAGAGAAGACCTCATCAAAATGAGGTCAACATGTCAGAGTGAAAGCAATATTTCTAGAAGAAATGAAATTTCCCTCAATTACATGTTGGAAGTTGAAATGTTTGACATTTAGGGATTAGATTTCATGGGACCATTTATACCATCTTTCGGTAATTTATACATATTTTTAGCAGTAGATTATGTATCCAAATGGATAGAAGTTATTGCTTTACCTCGATGTGATGGTCGAAGTGTTGCAAAATTTTTAAGAATGAACATATTTTGTTGGTTTGGAATGCGATAATCATAACTTATGAGGGAAGTCATTTTAGAAATGTAATTATGGAGAAACTAGTAAAGAAATATCATATCATCCATAAAATTGCTACTGCTTATCATCCTCAGACAAGTGGTTTGGTTGAATTATCTAATCGTGAAATTAAAAGAATTTTGGAAAAATCTGTTAATCCAAACAAAAAGGATTGGTCAATCAAACTAGATTTTTCTTTGTGTGCTTATAAAACTGAATATAGGACTCCTATAGGAATATCCCCATATAAGCTGATTTTGGGAAAGCTTGTCATTTACTAGTTGAACTTGAGCATAAAGCATATTGGGCTATTAAAGAGTTCAATTATAATTTGAAGGATGCTGGAGAGAAAAGATTATTGCAATTAAATGAGCTTGAAGAGATAAGGAATCAATTGTATGAAAGTGCTAAGATATATAAAGAAAAGATGAAAATGTGGCATGATCAGAAGATTATAAATAAAAATATTAAGCCACGATAATTAGGTTTACTATATATTGCCAGATTAAGATTATTTGCTGGAAAACTTAAGTCTGGGTGGATGAGTCTATTTATTGTAATAAAAGTTTATCCTTATGGTGCTGTAGAAATTAAAGATCCTAAAGCTGAGAAAATATTTAAAGTAAATGATCATAGACTAAAACCTTATTTCTTAGTTGATCAACTTAAACTTGTTGAGAATTTGATTTTGGGTCACCCTGAATAAGCATTGTGTATGTTAGGCTGATGACAATATACCAAGTGCATTGTGGGAGGCAACCCTTAGTTATCGGTGTGCTTTGCTTTAAGTTTATTTTGTGTGCTTTGTTTGGTTTGAATTAAGAATTATATGGTAGTATTTTGATTATAATATGTTAGTGGAGATTAATGAGACCATAATTGATAATTTGGATGAGTTAAAACAAGTATTCGGATGTTTAGCAGACCTGTGCTAAAATGAGCACTGGTGGCTAAGCGCTGGCAGTTGGCGCTTAGGCGCTAGAGTTATGAAAAATGTGAAAATAATGTTTCTAGAAGCCGTTATCATGGGGAGTTGCATGACACGTTTATGGAAGGTTTGTGAAAGTGGGAGGACAGTTTTAGGCCATCTAAACTCTATAAAAAGGGACCAAATTAAGGGAATTACATCCCATTCCAAATTTATATCCTAAGAGCATTACAGAAGAGTTTAAATTAGAGAAATGTCTTCTTGGGAGAGTGAAATTAAGAACAAGGAGGATGCAAACAAGAAGAAGTTTATTTCTATTATTGTGCAAGAGTTATATAACAGATTTCTAGTCGTTAGTAATCAAGGAATTTCAGAAAAGATTGCAAAGATCGAGGCTGATATTGCATCAATTGAAGCAAAGGTAAATGAGACTAATGCACACCTAGCACATATTATATGGCAATTGAAAATGCAATTTAGTCATACTAGTCATGTTGAAGAAGCAGATAAAGGGATGTTTCTGAATAACAAGTGGATAGAAGAAGATTCATCAAGAGGTTTCAACCATCGCCCGTTCTATCAAATCTATATACCAAATGGTTCAAATTTAACTAATGGAGGGTATATTAAACCTAATGGAGATTGGAATTAAGTTATATGGTGTGTTAAGTGTTAGTTATTTGTGCTTTATGATAAATAATCATGTTCAGTAATAGTGCTTAAATTTTTTGTGTATCTTAAGTATTATAAATATGTTTGTATTTTTAGTTTATATTTAGAGTTTTGTTTAGGTGATAAAAATGAGTAGAAAAGTTGAGATCTTATACAAGGATATTGGATTAAAGACTTAAAATTTTTATTTGTAATTTGTATGTGTTTTATTAAGAAAAATTTTGTGTTTTGTGTAAAACTTGTGTTGAATTGTTTTTAATTCTATAGAGCGTAACTCTAGAGATAAGAAAATTATAAGGTGATAATTTACTTATTAAATAAATTTAAGGGTTGATTAAGTGAGCAAAAATATGAATTTAACTAAAAAATAAAAAACTGCGAGTTAGCGGCTTAGCGCCAAACCCAGCCGCTTACATGCTAGAGCTCCGCGGCCAAGCACCGTACTTTCGCGCTTAGGCACAGATTCGTGAAATTCTGTTTTAGGTTTTAAAAACCAGAAAAATTAGAAAGTTTTCACCCCGTCATCTTTAACCTTCGACATTCGCAATATAGGAGGCTAGATCATCACCAAGCTTTACGATTTTTGAGTTGTTTCAAGTGAAAATTTTTAGATTCGATCTTCTTGAGGTAAGAGCACTACTCGTAAGCAAAAAAATTTTATTTTCACTATATATTAGGAGTACATTTTGAAGAAATCTGAAAATCACTATTCATGGTGAAAATTTGAGAAAAGCTTTGGAAATTACTTGGATTGAGTGATTTAAGCCCTTAGGAGTTAAGTTTAATAATTTTAAATTGAATATGGGATTTATAGTGATTTTTATATAGATTTTAGAATTGGCACCGATACGGAGCAAATCAAAAGTCACTTTCGATACTAACAAGTTTGTTAGCTCCAAAGCTCAAGATTGTTATGTAAAAGCATTACAGTCACGAAAACTGATTCAAGAACTTGTTTAGAGAAGCCTGGTGGAGTTATTGAAGATATTATATTTAGTCGCCTATAGGACAGATTCTGTTGTTTTACTATGGTAGCTGTTTTTTTTATTGTACAGGAGTTCTAGGCAAACCTCCTAAAATCAGAAGAAAACTTCAATTTTCACGAGGACAGCTGCTACACTTTACTCCCGAGGTAATAAATTAATTTTATTTGTTGTCACGAAGTACATTTTGTTTTTATTTGAATTACAATCCTACTGAAGAAGAACTGGATAAGATTATTTTTGTTTTGACTGAAGGGAGGGGATTATGGAAAACCACTAATGAGAGAAGAGTAAATTTACCTGCTTTAAAGTTAAATGCCACCTCTAAGGCTTGACATTATTTCATATCATCTAAGTTGCTTCATAAAAATCATCTGAGTGAGGTGATTAATGAGGGCCACCTTAAATTAATGTATTCAGCAGAAAAAGGCTATAAATATTGGAAATATCATTTATGATTGTATTTGGATGTCGGTTAGAGCTGCCACCACTACAGTTATGGGATTTTCTTCCCTTATATTTTCATTGTATGAGCTAGCTAATGTGAAATATAAGAATTAGGAAGAGGAACTTTAGCCTCTGAAGCCTATCAAAAACACAAATATTAAGACCTATGCTGAGCATTCATTATTTGGATGGAGAGGAGGATTTTCTAGACCATCCACTACATCTACTTTAGTTTCAACTACTTCTCGTCCTTCTACATCACAGACTTCTTCTGGTCAGTTTTTTGATTCGCAGACTGTGCTTTTGAATAAAAAAGAAGATAATGTAAATTACATTGTGGATCAAGTTCACGATTTAGAGGGGAAAGTATATCATATGGGGAATTATCTTGAACACCATAGTGAGTATGAGATGAACTACAAAAGTTACATGGATAGACTGATCAGAGGTGATTTTAGTGCTGTGTTACCCAATCATCCACAGTTTACCCCATATGTATCTACTCGTACCTGGAATAAAGGAGATGAGGAGGAGGAGGAGGATGATGGTTAGGATTTTATTTTCTATTGTATTATGATATTTTATATTTGTGGACTTTTATGTTATGGATTGTTTTATGTTATTTATGTTGGACTTTGTGGTTTGTATTAGGTTGTGAATTTTTTAGTATAGTTGCTATGTGGACTTTAAGATGTAATAGTTAGTAAGCAACTTTAGTTTGTTTTAATCTTTGTTATGGATGTTGACTGTTTATGATATGTGAATGTTTAGTAGATTTGTGGTAGTAATTGTGTAAGAGAGTTTATAGTGAATTTTATTCGTTAGTTTAGAACTTATTCCATAATATGTTTAGAAAGTTTAAAACCTTATAAAAATCTACTATAAAAATTTCACACTTAACTTTTCAATTTACTACCATACATATGTTTTAGTTATGATTTTTATTTAAATGTGTGTGAATATGCGTTTATTTCCTCCACTACTTTAGAAGTCTTTTGAATTTTTATTAAAATAAGAAGTTGAAGATTTGATGTAGTTATTTTCATTCCTATTTTAAATTTTTATAACTGCATATTTATGATATAAGAATTTCTGCAAGCATGATATTTATACTTTTTAATTTATACCCATGTATCTTTTTACTATTCAATAATGTTTCATCATAATGAAAATTTTAAAGTTTGGGGGGGCATGAAAAAAAAATTTCATAAAGAAACTTAAAATTTTATTCATTCTCAAATGTGCTATAAATAAAATTTGGATTTTGATTCAAAAATAATTATGTGAATTAAGTTATATTAGAGTAGTAAAATTTTGAATATAGAAACGAGTTAGAAATTTTAGTTAAAATCTATGGTAATGATGAAAATTTTAAATTTAAAAATTTCTTAGTGAAGAAATGATAAATATTTTGTAACTATATTTAGTAAAAAAAGTTGTATTTTTGGAAAAAATAGAAGGATTAGACTTTTGTTTTTAATACTTAAATTTCTTTTATTAAAAATAGTTTTTAAAACTTTTATTATATTTCTAAGTCAAAGATATATATCTACCTTATGCTTTAGGAAATGAATGGTGGAATTAAAAATTCTTAAAGGCCTATTCAGATATAGTAGTCTTTGCCTTATAAAAAAAATAACAAGTAAAAAAAAAGGAAGGAGAAGCTTGAGGATTTAAGGGCCTAATCAAAAATTGGTTCCACACCTAATCTTTTTAGAGTATAAGATTTGAGAAAATCTTGAAGCTTAAAAATATAATAAAGTTAGTATAATTATTTTTCAGTAAAGATTTTTAAGTAAAGAAAATAAAGTGCCTAAGCCTCATATTTTAAAAAATCTACAAGTATTTCTGAATAAGATAGGAACTCGTATTTTTCATAAATCTTCACATAAGAGATTTCTAAACATTAAGTTGGTCTCATTTACTAAAATTTTTTCTAAATTGGACTACTATATTTCTAGAACAAAATTCTAAAAAACATCTAAACAAACTCATCCACATAATTTGAATGTTTAATTTTATATGATTATAGTGACAGTTGAGGACAAGTAACATTTCTGGTTTAGGAGAATTTTGATACACCTAACATATATAGTATTTTTATACACATTTTTATACCTATTTTTGATGATATTGGACTTTAATGGAAGGTATTTTGTGTATTTTTCATGTAGGAATTATTAAATGGATGAATATGATGAAATGAGTGAAAAAGTATCAAAATTAGAGCAAAAATTAAGAAAATTTAAGAAGTGATCTGTGGCGGCTAAGCGTCTAAACCCGCGCTTACACTCCAAGGCCTCGCGGCTATGCACCCGGAGATGGAGCTTACACACCAGATGAACCACGCCAAAGCACTGGAACCTCACGCTTAAGTGCGATAGTTACAAAAAAGGAGTTATTTAATTTTTAGTGCGATTTTAAAGAGGTTTTTTAGGCATCTCTTGGAAAGATCATGGGTAACTTCCTATAGACGCCAAATTCCATTTAAAATACTCTTGAATGGATGCATCGTTTTGAAGATACGTTGAATCTGGACACAATTTGAAGATATACGAAGGCATCTGTTCAAAAAGTATTAAAACAAAACTTGAAGATCAGTTAAGAAGGGGGTTAGGAGGGTCAAGTGTGTGTGTTTAGAGTGTAGAGAGATGCTAGTTAGAGTGTTGTAAGAATGTTTTTAGTGTCGTTATTGTAGAGTGTGTCAGTAAGAGTTCTATCATTAACTACTACTCCACTTCACCACTTTTATTTAAATTTAGTTTGTATTAAAATTAGATTAGAGATTTGGAGTCTTCAAAGTTAGGCGCCAACCTCTAAGGAGTCTTGTAAGGAAAAGAAAAGTTTCAAAGGAACTTTAAGAGTGATTGTGGAGAGGATTTACAGATAATTCTTTATCTTTGTTATTACATTTGATTTTTAATTAAGACTTCTTGTCTTTTCACTATGATTTTTTCTTTCAAACTAAGTTGTGATTGTATTTTCTCCATGAATTCTGAGTCATTTTCTTTATCTTTTTCCTTAATATGATGAAGTAATAAATTTATGGAAGTATGTTGTGTGAAGTATAGGATTTCAATGTTGGAAGAAGTTGTGATGATTTAAAACCTTGCACTTAATTTAATTCTTAATTCGGTCAATTAAGATGTTAAAATATGTTGTGAGAACATGTAAGAACCGGTATGATATTGTTTTAGTTAACAATTAGAAAGAATCACATAAGATTATATGGATGAGAATGTAATTCATATAGTTGAGTGCAAATAAATAGGGAGATATACTTTGATGGTTGTATAATTAGAGGACTTTAGAGTGACAGGATAAAGCCCTCAATTCAATTTATTGTTTTATGTTTTGATACCAGATGTTAGTTCCCAGGTGGAGGGAATTGAGGAAACTCTAGAGTGAGCTAGTATCTTTCCTGCCTAACCCATTTTTAAGATTTTTAAAACAATAAATTAACTTTTGTTCTTTATAGCATCTCTTGTAAGGGTAAAGAGTATAATTGCTCCTATTTGGCACAACACATTTAGTATACTTCCACAACAAATTTTCATAACTTGTTACTGATTCATAAGAAGGAAAAAGATATTTTATTCGCATTTGCTTACTTCTTATAAAAGTTTAGTTAGAGTTGTTGTTTACTTTTATTTCAAATTATAAAAATTAACAAAAAGAATTGAATTTTATTTTCTAAAATATTATCTTAAGTTTGTGTAAAATATTTGTTAAAAAGTATAAAGTTATTTTTTCTATTTTCATTGTTTGTCACTGTCCGCGTGGGTTCAGTATGTCGAGGCCTAATCAGAAAGTCCTTTATTACTTCATAACGACACGTATACTTCTGTAGAATCCCATTTTATAATATCATTTCATATATAAAATGTAAGCATAAATATCAGAGGAATCAAGATAAAGAAAATTTTTTAAAAAATTAATTTTAAGTCTTTTTTAAATTTGTTAAATTTTAATTTAGGAATTTGTTTTTATTTTAATTGTGTTTTCTGATTGTGTATGAGTAGTTCAGTTTGATAATATTTCATTCCCACAAGAAAAGTGTTAATTTATGACAGTAGTACTGAAACTCAATGTTTAAAGTTTATAAAACTTACAAGTGAAAAGCACAAGTTGATAATATTTAAATATGCAAATGGAATTAAATTACCAAACTAATTTCTAAAATTCAAAGTAAATTTATTAATTCTAACAAGGATTTACTATTTAATTACCGAATGATTCAAATTTTTAGCAAGCATCCTTCCCCTTAAAATGAGTTTATGGTCAGGGAAAGACATGGATTGTTAGAAATTATATAGTGCCAAATAGGAGCACTACTATTCTTTACCCTTTGCCGAGAGTATAAAGAACATTGGTTAATCCTATGTTTGGTCTCTAAGTCCGTAGTTAGGCTGAAAGGATACTGGCTCCCACACCAGAGCTCCCACTTCCCCTCCCCAAAGAGCTAACTCTCACTTAAGTTTCCAAACACTAGGATTGAATTGGGGATTTTAGTCTGTCAACCTTAAAATCTCCAATTATATGCCCAACAAAGTATATTTTCCAATTTAATTGTACTCAACCCTATGAACTATATTCTCATCTATAAATTTGAATGTGATCTCCAATTTGTTGTAGAACTCATAGTCCTTTTGGATCTTATGTTTCACAATAAATTTTAACATTTTAATTGGCTAGATCTAATAGTAAATGAAGAACAATGTGTAAAATCATCACAAGTATTTAACATTCAAAAAGCACATCCAATCTATCTCTGAATTTCACCATATTCATTGCAAGGAGAAAGGCAAAGAAATCAACTCAGAATTCATAAGAATGATACGAGAAAGCATGGATTTATATATGAATTGAAGTTCATACAAACACCACTTATCTGTAACTCTTCCCTAAGGCAAGTCCCTTGAAGTTCCTTTGATTCTCTTTCTCTTCTTAAAACAACACTCAGAACTTACTCAAAACAAGACTCCACAAGACTCTTTAGAGACTTCTTTCACTTAACACCAGTGAACTCCTACTCACACATACTCTCACTCCTCACTACATCCTTTCTTTTGGGCAATTTTAGACTTCTAATATAGTGTAGGGATGAGTTTTCCAAGAGGTGCCTCAAAAATCCCTTCAAAAAGTGTTCGAATACATCAAATCTAGAACAAAATTGCGGGTAACTTCCATGGGCGACGGACTTGGGAGCCATCTGTGCCCATCCATGAATTAATTTCCAAACTCTTTGTCAAATGGCGCCGTTGACGCCCATCCTGGCGTTGTCAGCGCCAAAGCGTGTTTTTGGAGCTACGCTCTCTGGATGAGGGCGCCATTGGCGCTCAGAGCCTAAATTTTGAAAAATCACCTCATTTGGCTCCAAATTCTGTCCTTTTTGCTTTCTTTTGCTCCAAATACCAACAATCAACATACCTGCAATAAAACAGAAAATACCCTTCTTTAAAATGCAATATCAAAAAAAATGAGTACAAAATATAGATAAAAATTCCTACATTTTTTGGGCATCATGGCCTCAGTCAGTCTTGCACTCACACACAACTCTGCACTTTCACCCACAACCTAAAACCTTAAACCAAGCATGCTTAACGTGGTTCCTCACTCTTTTGGAAACTCATGTGGGTGCTCCCCCATACCCTTAGCCCCAGACTAGGGTTTTGCTAGGACCAATACATGGAGGATCCAAAATGGGATCTCCCTTGGTCTCATTGCTCAAAAAGGGTAGTTTTATGATTAAATCCTTAATTGATCCTAAATTTGTCAAAACCCCCAATTTTGACCTTTCAACTCCAAAATTTTCCAAAATTACCAAAATGATTCTAAAACCCTAATTTCCCAAAATTGCCCAAAATACTCTGAAATCCCTAAAATTCTCAAAATACCCCAAAACTTGCCAAATTTACCAAAATACCCCTTATGCCCTGAAAGTTCCCAAAATCTCCAAATCAACTCTAAATGTCTCCAAAATCAAATTTATCCACAAAAAATCTTCAATTACACCAAAATCAACCAAAATTAGCCAAAATTCTCAATTTCCCCCAAGTGCCCAAACTCACAAAATCACTCCCAATTTCCACAAAATTGATTTCAAACTCTCCCAATCTCAAACCCAAATTAATTTTCATCATGTACAAACCCAATTTGAACCAAATACTAGCTCAATTGAATCCAATTACAAACCCTAAATCCAAGTCCAAATGAATTGCCCCAATTTGACCCTACCCCTAATTCCATCAAATTGAACATCATAACCAATCCAATTTCTGAAAATTTGAATCTTGAAATATTCACAACACTCACATAGACCAAATTAAACCCTCAATTGGCCTAGAAAAAAACTCAAATCTTACCTAAGTCCAACTCCAATCAAAATCCCTAATTTATCCCAAAATCCAAACCATAATTTTGAACCCAAACCCTAAATCACCTTAAACCATTTGGTCTAGCCCAACACTGGCCACCACAGCCACCTTTTGAGCCCTATGATCCAACCTAGATCCATCTAGTGCACCCTAGTTGAGCCATGGACTAAGGGTCCATCAAATTAGGGATTTCCACCCAAAATTAGCCAAACTAAGAAGAAACTTGCCATCAACCATCAAACCTCCAAACTAATCACCATTAAACTCTCCACTGAGCTCCCTGAACGAGCTAGCCATGTCCCATGGCCTAGTAGGCTGGCCTAGTAGCCAAAAAAGCAAAAATCGAGAGATCCTTCCCCATGGATTGAACCCAATTGCACCCATCCAATGTGGCTCACCCCCATTGGTCACTTGCACCGTTCGACCCTCCACCGAAGCTTCACTTTGCACTCACTGGCCAGTCTAATTAGCCACCCCTTCGCCTTCTATTTAAACACCACCACCTCATAGCCAAGTTGAGAGAGGATCCAAATCTAAATGAAACTCTGGCAAAATTCTCACAGACCACCTAGCAGTCGAGGGAAGCTCATCCCCACTATTTTCTAGCCTTCATTCCCTCTTCATTAGCTTAATTTTCTGAGGTTAATAACATGGCATTTTCATTTCCATCCCCCCAAACTCCACAATCCCCAAATTAAATAGCTCCTACGCTTCCCCAAACCAAACAAGAAAGTTCCCCACCAAAATCCCCAACACCGAGCCCTCTGCACCATACTTCCACATATGTTGCACACCCTTCAGTGGAACTCCTACACAGCTTCATCCTCTGCTTGAACCAACACTTGCAGGAGATATGCCAGCTCACAATGAACCATCAGAACACACCCAATTGAGGCCACACCTCTTGGACTAAGGTATGAACCATTTTCTTCGAATCTGAGCTCAGTTTTAGCCTTTGTTAAGAAAATTTTTATTTCATGTTTGATTAGCCATATGGATGTGTTTGTTTAGACTAGATGAAGGTGTAGGAACAAACCCCATGTGATTTGGTTGAGTATTGAGTGACATATTAGGTCTTGAAGGTGGATGGTTTATGGGCTAGGCCAGTTGGGGATGAAGAAGCATAGCCATTGGATCACACGTGTATCAGTTGGGCATATCAGATGGAGTCAAACAAAGAAATGGTACGTGAACGCGGAGCCACATGGCAACTAACATGGAAGGCAGCATCGACTTGGAGCATGTAGCTTGGAAAGTTTGGAGACGTTGTATGTTTGTGTGACAGCTGCGTGGATAAGTAGAAAAAAGGATATTTTTTATTTAATTAAATTCAAAAAATTTAAAAAATCATAACTTAGTGTAAAAAATTCATAAAAATAAATTAAAAATATGTTAGTGTTCAGTGAACAGAGGAGAAAATTTTTGAATTAGAAATTTTTTCTTTGATGTATTTTATTTTTAATTAATTAAATACTCAAAAACTTATTTTATATTTATATAATTAAATAATAGTCAGAAAAAAATGAAATTTTGGAGATTCATTCATCTCATGCTTAGGGTTTGATCCACCTCATATTTATACTTACAAATATGATGTGAAATTTGGCAACGACACCAAAAACTTGACTTCACTGAATATGTATATGCTGATGATTTTGATTTATAATATAGAAACTACGCAAGTATACGTATCGTTTATGAAGTAATATAGGACTTTTTGATTAAGCCCCGAGATATCGAACCCACAGAGAAAATTTGAAAATCTTTAAAGGAATCAGAAAAATTATCTTTTTACTTTTTTTTATGGCTTTTGAAAGTATGTCTTGATTTTGAAACGTTTTGAAAGTTTATTTATCTTTTTAAATTTCCTTAATAAAATGTTAAGCAAGAAATTAAAATTATAATAACTAATAACACTGTATGTAAAATACTATTAACTAGAATAACTTTTTCTTTCTTTTTATGAAGTAGTAATAACTATTAGAGTATTGTTGTGGAAGTATTTAAATTTGTTGTGACAGATAGAAGCAAATGTGTTCTTTACCCTTACTTGGTTCTATAAAGAACATAGGTTAATTTAAAATTTTTATCATTTTGAACATAGTTAGGCAGGTGTTGACCTCATTTTTAATGAGGTCTTCTCTTCTTTTTTTAGTACTTAGGATCTAACCTTAGGCTTTTCCTTTGACTATCCTAGAGGATTAGAATTGGGACCCACCACTTAGAAATTCAAACCACTTCTTAACTCCCCGCAAACTCCACAAACTTGATTATAGACCCCTAATCACCTAGAGGGTTGAAATCAAATGTGGAAGTTTAAAGGATGAGTTCCTATAGGAATCTTTGGCCTTAGGACTGCCCTGGGTGGCCTGGTCTGGTGAGGGCTGACTTACACACACACTACACTTATACACTACACTTTCACACGCCTCCTAAAACCACACCCATACCCAACTCGACCTCCCGACTCATGAAGGTGATTCACATGGATGGTCCTTAACCCCTAAGCCCTTGGCTAAGAGGGTTAGGAACAACATAGTGAATGCCTCAAATGAGTCCCTTCATGGCTCATGTGGGCTCGATATGGCTTCATGGCTCAACCAAAATGATTTCATTCCACTTACATTTACCCAATCTTCAATTTTCCAAATCTTCAATTTTCCAAATCTTCAATTTTCCAAATCTTCAATTTTCCAAATCTTCAATTTTCCAAATTTTCAATTTTTGACCCCCGGGACCCCAGACCCGCCTAGCCTACCCAAAACCCTTGAAATTACCCAAATTTTCCAAAATTCTCCAAAATCACCCAAATTCCTCAAAATCAATCCTAAACATTCTCCCACCACTCAAATTGACCATTTTTACCCAAAATACCCAAAATTCCAAAAAATACCCCCAATACCCTCCAAATTACCAAAATGCCCCTCTTGACCCAAAAATCCAAAAAATTCCAAAAATTCCCAGAAAATTCCAGAAAATCCCAAATATTCCCCTTTCATTTTGTTTAACTACACCATGGGAAAATTTTGTCAATTTACCCCACTTTTGTCAAAATCCCCAATTTGACCCATTTTAACCCAAAGTGAACCCAATGTCAAACCAAACCTACCCAATTGACCCAAATTCTGGTCCAATTCAATTCTAAACTTCAATTCAACATCCCCAACACCAATCTAGACCAAATCCAAGCCCAATTTGATTAGCATTTGAATCCAATTTCACTTTTGATCTTAAAGCCCAATTTTGACCCATGACCCAAACTTAGCCCAAACTAACCCAATTCAACTCCAATTAACCCCAAATCTTTTCTAAACCTTCCCTAAAATCCCTAAAAACAAAACACTAACATGATTTGCCCAAAATTTGAACCCAAACCCAACTCAAATTCAACCCAAAGCCAAAACTCCTTACATGGGCCTACACCTAAACCTAACCCAAATAGGCCCAAACCCCAAAATCCAAACCCAACCAAAGTTGAAACCTCTTTGAAACAGCCCTACAAACATTTCTCAACATTAATTTTACACCAATTTCAACATTAGCCCAACATTAGCCCAAGTTAACCCAATTTGGCCTACCATTGGCCACTTTACCAAAAAGCCCAAATTCAACCCAATTCAAACCCAAACCACCTCAAATTTGTTTCAAATCACTCATGACACATCCCTAAACCAAACCCAACAATTATTTGGCCCAAACTTTTACAAATTTCCCATCCACAAATTTATTTCCAAGCTTAAAAAGCCCACTTTCTTAAACCTTCCTAAAAAACCCATCCAAAACAAATTTAAAAGCCCAAAACTTATTCCAAAAGCCCACATGAAATTTCTCTCATCATACCTATGATTTAAAACACTTCCTAAGTTCCAAAATCAATAACCAAATAGTTCCAAATCAAGATTCATGAAATTTGTCCGCTAAAATACCAAAATTCCTTAAACCCACTTTCATGAAACCAAGCCAACTTTTCCCAAGCCATATATAGGCCATGAAGCCACTCTTAAGCCACATGCAAGCCATGTGAGTTGTTCACATGTGATCTTACCACATTGGGCAAAAGGAGGAGATCCTTTCCACATTCCCTTAAGGTGATTAACCATTTCCATGTCTCCCCTAAACCATGTTTAATCCTAATTGTACTTGGATTGTGACTTGACCCCACTAATCAAGCCGATCCAAATCACTTTCTCTTCACCTAAACCAATCCTCGGGTGGTGCACCTAGCCCAAAAGGATGGGTTGACCCATTTAGAGCCAAAATAGCCATGCCCCCATGCCATTTCGATCCAACTCCTTTACACATGTCCAAACCCAACCGACTTCACCATTGCCAAGCCCCGACCTCCCCGGTCAAGATGGTGACTCATGCCCGCCGCCCAACCGCCCGGGTCGTCGGAAAACACCATGGCCGAGACCTCGGAAGGAGCCAAACATTGAAATTCTCCCTCGTCGAGCCGACCCATGCCCAGTGGCCATTGCAGTTGTTCTTCCCTTGCCAATAGCAACTGATCCCAATCCCTAACTCCCCCTGGGAGGCCCTCCAGCCTCTCCTATTTAAACCTCACCCCTCTCGGCCATGAAGAGGTGCTGAACCAACCTTAAGGAAACTCTGCCAAAATCACTCCAAACTCTCCCCCACACCTAGAGCATTTGATCCCCACTGCTTTCTTGCCCTAATCCCCACTAATTGAGCTCAATTTTAGAGCTCAATTCTCAGGCTAGAACAGGACACTCCCAAATCCTTCACCAAAGTCAAATTAAACTCACCCACACCTGCACAAGACCAAGAGAAGGAGTTCCCCAGTGAAAGCCCCCTCTCAAGGCCACCCATCTGTTCCAGACTCCAAAGGAATGAAATCGGGCTTGGTCAAAATCATACCTGGACAATTCACCAGGCCAAGTGACTTCATCTGGAGCTTGCTTGGACCCAATCGAAGGAGACACAACCCTTAGATCGAAGCCACACTTCTCTGAGCTAAGGTATGAGCTAAGTCTTTATCCTGAGCCTCTGAGATTGTCTATTTCAAATGCTTTAATTTCAATGCATGATCACCGTATAGATGTGTTTGTCTCTTCAAGACAAATCTATAGAGCACAAGAACACGAAAATTCGTTGAGAAATGAGTGAGTTCTTAGGGTTTTAGTGTGGACAGCTCTCGGGTGAGAACGGCTGGGGACGATGAGCGGATGCCATCCATTCAATACACGCGGCGTTTCGGAGATGCCTAGGATGAGTCAGTGCCGCCGTTTTAAATAGAAAATCAGGGTATTTTTTGATTTATTTAATTCCCTAAACTTCAAAAATTCATATCTTTGTATAGAAAGATTATAAAAATAAAATAAAAATACCCTCTTGCCCAGTGAACAGAGGAGAATAACGTGGAAAAGAAATCATTTAATTTCATAGAATATTTGATTTTTAATGATTTATTTACTCTCTGCACATTTTTAGTTCTCCATGCATGTAGACAATTCACCATGGCATGAGACCATAGAGCTTCGAAGCCTCCGAATTTGGGGACATTCCCCGAATTTTCCAAAGTCGAGGCCATCCCTATGAAGAGTTATTGATTTTTTAATTCTAGGTCACTATTCTGAGTATTTTAATTCCAATAATTAGCATGTTGTGAAATAAATTCTAGGAAAACTTGGTGATGTTTCTTATGACGAGAGGACCCTAGGGAAAATAGGTTTTGAGTTAACTCACTTGAATAACCCTAATCGGCTTAAACACCCAAAATGGAGCTTTAATTAATTAGAGCTAATCATACATCAAATTGACTTGAAATCCATTCTCCACTGACCTTTAGGATCAGAGGAACCCACCATAAAAGTTTGAAGTCAATTGGACTTGGTTAGCCCTATCAAATGGGTTGATTAAGCCATTTAGCCAATCTTAAACTTTAAAAATTCATAACTTTCAAAATACTTTTAAAAAATTCACCAAATTGGTTTTGTAGCCTCTCTGATATCAGGGGAATTTAAGAAAACTAAAATTGCAATTTTTTTAAAAAGTTGATTTTTTTGCATTATTTTAATAGTTTTAATAATTAAAAAATAATAAAAATCACAAAAATAATAAAATTCACCAAAATGTCACATTTTGAATTTTAAACACTTAGGAACAAACCCCATATTTTTCTTAAGTCTCTATGATGAGATATTAAATTTTAAAGCCCTAAGGTAATTTTAAAATTAAAAAAATGTATTTTCTAGCATTTCCACTAAAATAACTCTAATAAATCAAAGAAAAATCAGAAAATTATAAAAATTAGTTCTCTGGTTTCCTTGATATTAGAGAGATTTTTGAAAGAAATAAAATTCATTTTTCAACCTTTATTTTATTTTTAAATTAATTAATACTCCAAAACTCAAAATAACTATAATAAAGAAAATATAATTCAAAAAATCACCAAAATTGGTCCAAGTGGTCCTCTGGTCATTAGGAATGTCCCATAATTTTCTTATGGACAGAAACTTTCCCTTGGTCATGTTATTGAATTTTTCTTGAAAATCCCTATTTTCCACCCAAAATAATTACATAAATAAATTAAATACAGAAAAATCACATTTTCTCCTCTAATGTCTTGATTGATATGTGAGTGAAGTCACATAAAAATTTCAAATTCATTTGAGCTCAATTTAGTGAGTTATGGAATTAGTAAGTTTAAAGGGAAATATGGTAATTAAAATTTTAACCTATAATTAAAATTTTTAGGTTTAATTAAAAGGGTGGGTAAAATATCTGATACTAAGTTGATTTTGGATGTTTGAAACTTAGGTAATTAAAGGGTGGAAACCTACCAAAAAATTTGAAAATAATTAAAATAAACCTTAATTAAATAATTAATTAAATTTGGAAGAATAATGAAAAATTGGAATTATTAAAATAGGGATATTATTAGGAAGAGATTTGTTCTTTAATTTAAGAATCCCTAAATTAATCACCTCAATAATATTTAATTCCTAATTAAAATGATAATACAAACTCAAGATTTAAAATGCTAAAAGACTTAATCATTAAATTAAATTAAAGTTAAAACATTTAAATTAAATCCATCCAAAATTTCAATTAAATTAATACTTTAACAATTAAATTAAATCGTCTTTAAAACATAAAAAAATAAAATATTAAATTAAAATTAAAATAAAACTAAATTTAAAATTAAATTAAATTAAATTAAATTAAATTAAATTAAATTAAATTAAAATATATTAAATTAAATTAAATTAAATTAATTTAAAACATATTAAATTAAATTAAATTAAATAAAAAATAAAATCAAGTTAAAATAAAATTAAAATTAAATTAAAAAATAAAATTAAATTAAAATTAAAACTAAACCAAATTAAATTAAATTAAAATTAAATTGAATTAAATTGAATTAAATATAACATCACCTAAGACATAAAGAATTCAAAATAAATCTAAAATAACTTGAACACTATTCCAAACTTAAAATCATTAAGTAACTTTTTATGATTAAATCAAACTAAATTAAATCATTAAATCATTAAAAATACTTTAAATATCAACTTGCCCTTAGGAGCTTTTATTACTATAACTCCTAAACGGAGTATTAAGTGAAGTGTTACTTCACTTATAGGATATTCAAATGTCCTAATTCACTAAGCAAGATAACAAAACTTAAACTCCTGGATGATTAATTCACTTGTATAATTAAATTCTCTTGGACTTAAAACAACCCTAGAGGTATTGAAAAGATGTTTAAGACTCGTCTTAAGCACTTCCTCAATATGATAGGATATTTATAAGAACAATTGAACTTAATTGTTCTTTGATGAAGAAAAAAGTCCTTGAACCAAAACACAAGAACCTAGACATCATAGGAGGTGACTAGCTATAGGATTAGGAACTTGGTAGAAAACCATAACCCTTCCCTTAGCTTTACCTAGCTTTACCTAGGAATATGCTTTAAATGCTTAAATATTCTAAATTGTGTTTTAAGTGCAGCTTGGGATGACGGGAAGACCCTCCAGGTACGCTTTTATTTTATTCCAATTTACTTTATTGCAATTTACTTAATCGCATCGCACTTACTTTTGTTGCATGATAAACAACTGTTGCATGAAAACCCACACCTTTAGGATAGTCCATAAAACTGAAACCAAAACTAAGTTAAAAGTCATTACAAGATAAAATTCACCGCCCCAACATTTCAAAATATAAAACAACTCAAAATTTAATCACAAACAGAACAACAAAACTACAACTACAACTAAATTAAAATGTCTTGTTGGATGATCGGGAATACCTCGGATGATGTAACCTACGTGTTGCTAACGGGATTTCCCACGGTCTAAATGAAAGTGTGGAACTCATTTAGTTGAGTTTAGCAAATTCATCTGGACTAAGTGAATCCGATAAAAATAACGATGCCGGAAGGATGGAACCGTGGGATCTTAACCGGTTTTGTTATAATCAACTTTAAGATTTGTTTTAATTAAAACATAAAAAACACTTGGAAATTAAGACCTTCTCTAAACCAGAACACTTCTCTCATCTCTTGATTTATGATTTCTAAAACTAAACCCTCTCCAACAACAAGGAGCTCAGAGCATAGTGGGCAACATGGCCATCATCGTCGACAGAAACTCGGATCTACCGCAACAAAGCATTTCTTAGAATTAAATAACTAAACCATAGGACTTCGAGGTAGTTTTCCTAGTGCAACATAAATCCTCAACTTTTGTTAGGCATTTGCATTGCAAATTAAGCCCTAACCGGTCTTAGGATTCCGAGGTAGTCGTCCGATACGACATAAACCCTCACATCTTCGAGGCTATTTGTGTGATCACATCATGCAAATATAAGTCCTAATTAATTAAAATTGACAGGATCAAACATTAAATAAACCCCCAAATTGAAGCCAAACAATAGGATAGTTTGGGATGTTGCTAAGATTCTTCTTGGATCCCAAGTTTCTCCTACTTCTCTCCCTTTGAACTCTTAAAATAAACTGTTCCACATTTGAGCTAATCTCTATTGAAAATTCCAAAATTCAAATCCTTTGAAAACCTTAAACTTTGTAATTCTTGAGAGGAAAACCACTGATCATTATCGAGAGTTTTCTTAAGTGATTCCCGTCACTTAGGATGTAATTAACTATAGGGGCTTGCCCTTATAGGGAACTTTAAGAACCCAGGTAATATAAACCCTGCTTAACTCATTTATATTAAGCAGGGGAACTTGTCGGCTTATAAAATTTGTTCGCAAACCAAACGAATGTCACAAATCTTTTAGTTTAATTAATCGAGCCCCATCATCAAGCAGTGTGTCTATTCTTCGGGATAGATACACGGTTTGTGGTGCGGTACTCGTTTATATAAACTACTTGGGATGTGAGATCAGTTTAATTTCATATCTTAAAATTTTCACATTTAAAATTATTTTCAAAATCAAAAACTACTTTCCAAGTAATATATATATTTAAATTAAATTTAAAACCTAAAATTCACCGACAATTTCTGTTAGGCGACCCCTTTTTAAAATACAACACACAAACCTAAAAATATTCCGACAAATTCTGGCGACTCCGCTGGGGATGAATTCCTCTCTGCATTTTTAATCAGATAGTTCTGCTTTCAAAAATCGGTAGTGTATCCATGTCCCTAGTGGATCAAACTACCCTTCTTTCCGTTGGAATACTATGTTCATTTCTACCTCGAACGAGTATAGCCAACATTCTCTCGTATTTAGGAGCCACTGTTTAGACACCCCTAAACAGAGAGGTTCCGAGATCCTTTTACCTCATTTCTGAGGTGGGGTGGACCCCCAATAGGTATTAGTTTAGGAGCGGTCTTGCGGGTCGAGAAGTTTCTACAAGACTTTCTCTTCCTTTTCCAGTTCCTAATCAATTCCTTTACCCTTCCTACAACTCTCCTTCTTTTAATAATTCTCCGTCCTAACGAACAAATCTTTTCGAAAAAAAATTATCTAAATAAATTTTCTTTTAAAACCACAAATACATTAAGATAAACGGAAATGTGTTCGGACTCTTTCTTTTTCGTCATAAGTTTTACGACAAGAGGAAGCACGATTCGGGGACTAACACTTGGAATCTGCCCTGCAGAAATGGAAACCCCAATTCTCCTTCGTCAATTGACTGGACCTGGCTGTTTTCAAGGATGAACTGCCTAATAATGGAATCATTCGTTCGGACAAGGATTCAGGGACACCGACATCAAAATCCCTGACGTCACTCTCTTTTCACTCACAAGCAAAGTACAGAAACTGAGAAGCCGTTGATTGAGTTTAACCTCAAGTCAACTCATGAATTCCCTCCTCTACAAAAGATTTCAACTGAGAGGAGTACTGTTGTTCGCAGAAGGACTGTTGTTGCTACTCCCACAGGTCTAGTTGTCTCTGCACCTACCCCGGCTTCTGCCAAACTAAAGGGGAAGGAAATTCAGAACTGTGATGAACTTGTTACCGTGGAGGGTACAGATCTTCCTGTGAGACCTTCTTTTTTTGAGATCGAGTCCGGCTCGAGAATTCCACCACCGACACGGACTCGCAGGAGGAACGAGGTAGAAGGATTGCTAGAGAAGCCGTAGCCGCCGAAGTTGCTTTCCTGAGGAAATCCCAGAACTGCCCGAGTATACACCGCTGCCTGAATACATACCACTTGTGGGAGGAAGTAGGTTCCATCCCCTCTCTGCCACAGAGGACGAGGAAAATGTCCGCAAGATTGCTTCTGCATTGCCTCAGCTCGCATATTACAACGACGGCAGTAAGAAAATGGCTAGAATTACGCCATTTGCTCGACTGCAGACCGTGATAGAGAAGTTAGCAAAAAAAGAAAAATGCCCTGTATCAGAGATTTTAAGAAGGATAGGGCGGGTACCGGCCAAATCCCGTCTTGGGCCGCGAGTAGAACCTGCTATCGTTGCAGAAAAGCCGAATAAGAGAATGAAAGCTAGTCCACCTGTCGTTGTTTCAGGACTACAAATTAGGGAGGATACCACCTTCCAGCATTTGGCTGACAGACCATCCAGTCCTAGACCTTCTGCTGCTAGAAGGATGGTCTGGCGTCCCACCACCGGACAATTAAGATTAAAACAACAACCTGAGAAGGAAAGTCTCGTCAGGAGACATGAGTCCGAAGAAAGCGCTACCGCAATAAAGGGGACTCATGAGAAGGAAACCCGATAGCTATCGCATGAAAACTGCAAGGATGTACAGAAAAGACCACTAGAAGATGCTATGGAAAAGCTAAGAACTGATATTCAGCGATTAGCATGAGAAAGAGAAGAAAAATTCGGAGATGAAGTCGACTCGTCAGAGTTCATGGATGATGAATATGCAGAAATTAAAATGGTTGAAACACGAGCTTCGTCAGCTTCACAAGGTGTTCCTGCAGCCACAGAAAGAGAGGAGCCGAAGTGATGAGGATACAGCTTCAAGAGAAAGATGATACGATCTCCCAAATGGCAAAGAGGATGGAAGAGATGGCTGCAGCCCTAGCCACTCTCCGCAGTCAGGTTCAACCCCAAAGAGAAACACCCCCAGAAGTTATTCACATTGTAGACGGAGGAAAGGAGATTACATCCGTCAACGGGGATGATCGCTTAAAAAGGATGCAATACAAAGCATGATTCCGGAAAAGGATATCAAGAGCATGGTGGAACAGCAGGTGCGAGAAGGCTTGGCACAATCAAAGAGCGGGACATCCATTCGGACGTGTAGACCTTACCCCGAAGAATTCAACGCTGTCTAATATCCGAAAGGCTTCGTACCACCTCTGTTCAAGACCTTTGATGGAACCGGAAACCCTCGGCAGCATGTTGCACATTTTCGTGCCAGTTGTTGCAATGCCGGCACAAGTGATGCTTTACTCTTCCGACAATTTGTCGCGCACTCGTCGTGGATCGCCTTTGATTGGTATGCGGAATTACCGAATGGTTCGGTGAAGACATTTTTAGAATTAGAGAACCTCTTCATCAAGCGATTTGCCGAAGCTCAGCACCACAACACTATAGGTGATTTAGTGGTAGAGAAGCAGAAGCCGAACGAAACTTTGGTGGACGACATACTTCGATGGAGAAATCTAAGTATGAAGTGTGAGCCATAGCTACAAGAACAGCATGCAATCGGCATTTTACTTAAGAGCATGCACTTCTCCTCAAGGGATTTACTATTAAGACTTTCGAGAAGTTGTTAAGCAACGCCGGAAGCTTGCAAGAGGAGGCGAAGCAATTAAGTTTCATCGACAAAACAGATAAATAGAAGCCCGTGAAAACTTTTGAAAAGAAGTCCGGGATCGTCGCAGCAGTCGATAAAGGCAAGCAGCCAATACAAATACCGCCAGAAAGGCCACAGCAAATTTATCAGCAACCTCAACAGAATTACCAACAACCCCAACCCAGCTATCAGTCATCTCAACAGTATGAACAACCGCCTCGTCCACAACGTACGTTAAGGGAGCTTCTGAGCAAGGAGAATCCGTTCAAGAATGAGGCAGTGCCAAAAATGTTCCGCAATCTGATGAAGACTCCAGATTTCCAACTGTCAGAGCCTAAGAAACCAGAAGAAGTCGACAAGAAAGGTGATCCCAACTTTTGCCCTTACCACCGGATGCTTGGACACAAGATAGAAGATTGTACTACCTTCAAAAGTTGGCTCAACGACAATCTTTGAAATGGGAACATAACAATCCCGAAGGAATACATGAAGGAACCCCAGAAAGGAGGTTCCGTCAATGTTATCTCGACGGATCCCATTGTTCCGATAGATCCCTATGCGACTGATGATGGATGGACTACCGCTTGGACAAAGTCTTCGAAGAAGATTTTGGATCGCATCCAAACCACTTCGGTGCGAGCCTCAATTCGTAGTTCGAAACCTGTCAAGTCGGCACTATCACTTGCGATAGAAGAACCACCTCAACAAGAGACGATTGAAGAAAAGAAGAAAATTGATGAAGAAGAGAAGACCGAGGCTCCTGAGGCTATACTAAGGGCTGCTTATCCTAGGATGGTTGTTTCCGATTCGGGGGAGAAATCCCTCGAACCTTTGACTCTGTATGATTATTTACTCACTCTAGTGGGATCTTATAATGATAAGGGTTATGGCATTGACTACGTTTTGACAGTTTCTAACGATTACGTAACTAGCGACAACCAACCTATTTCGGACGTCGATTCCGATACAAATAACAATTCTCAAATCATACACAATCTCGACGATCACAATGACAAAGAAGACATCCACCAAGGAGGCTACGAGAGTTCAACAAGCAACGAATCTATTTACAAGTTTCGAGGAGCTCCAGTCACAATAGAGTTAGAGCCTTCAGACTCCGAAGCTAATCCAGAAGAACCTATCATTCCGATTCAGAAGGATACACTAGCAAACTCAATACTAGATTCAGAAAAAATCACAGAAGTCAACTTAAGAAGTGGAAGAGTTCTACCTCCGAGAATGGGTCCAAAGGACAAAGGAAGCAGGTGGTTGTTCGTGAAGAACCAACCCCGCAGAAGAAATACCCATTCGGGAAGAAATCGAGACACATGAAAATAAAGTGGACTACAACGTGCTAGCCCATCTTAGGAAACTACCGACCAAACCGAGCATCTACGACGCTCTCATCTTATCAAAGGAGATGAGAGAAGCTCGATCAAGGCCTTACTTGATCCGTAAATTTGCTTAGCTCAAATGACCGGAGATTCCTTAGACGAGGTTTGCTCATTAAAGGAACAACGAGGTGTTACCTTCATGGACAATGACCTACTACTTGGGACAGCAGACCACAACCGACCGTTGTACATTTCAGTTACAATTGGGAAGTTTACACTCTCCGCAGTATTGGTGGATCCAGGAGCGTCAATCAATATAATGAATCTTCGAACGCTAGCATACTTGAAATTGATGCTCGCGAGCTCGAAGCGGACAAAATGTTATTAAGAGGATTCAACCAGAAAGGAGAAAGAGCCCTTGGATCAATAACACTGCTAATAAAGACCAGTGACTTAGCAAAGACAACCGTGAAATTTCACATAATTGATTCAGAAACGTCATTCAACGCTCTACTGGGCCGACCATGGATACATGAAAACCAGATGGTACCATCATCTCTGCATCAATGCATCAAATACTACGATGGAGGGGAACAGTGCATCAAAGGTGACTTACAACCATTCTCCGTACATGAAATTGGAATCCATGAAGATGCAGCTTATTACGCACCTCCGAAGAAAACAATCTTCTCCAGAGATACCATAAGGAATGAAGCAAAGGAAGTACGGGACGATGAAGAACCTGAAGTTCTAGTCCAACAGTCACTCACCGCTCCCTTACGGCGAGATGGTGAAGGTTTCTCCACAACTCGCATCCGAGGTCGAGGCCGGGGACGAGGTCGTGGCAGAGACGTTAGGACAGTTGGACAGAGGAAACCAACCATCAATGTTGATTGGGAAGACAGTTCTGAAGAAGAAAAAGAAATCAAGCAAGAAGCAATGACAATAAGTCGGAAGAAGCCGCAATTCAGGATCTCTCTCGATGATGAAAAGAACGAGGAATATAAATCGATGTACTAGAAGATTAACCACTATGTACATACTATGACCCTGACCCCGATGCATTCTAATAAGATTGAGGGTATGGTGGTCAAAGAGGTACGTATCGGCGGTGCAAAGCCCATCAAATTCTACCGTGGTGCTCCTTCCTCCTAAACTAAAAATAATGTACAATTTGAAGATGCTACTTCATCGAATTAATGGAATTACTCGTTGAGTGGTACTCTCCCCGTGTTCAAAATTTAATTCAGCGTGGTTTCTTACCTGGACAATGGACAAAAGGTCAACACAACATTTTGAAAAATTATGGAATAACTCCGGTCTTCCACCCAATTCAAGGCATGGTCTCGGATTCGGCACAGTAGGATCAGTTGACGATACTGAATTTTGCTTGGTTGTCACTTGCGTGTCTAATGAAAACTGCATGGAAGCTACAGAAGAACTTGAAGACTTACAAATTGGAAACGCTCCACCATAGTTCGAAGAAGAGATCAAATCTACAATAGATGAGTTAACGGAAGTTAACTTAGGTTCTAGCGAAGAGCCTAGACCTACCTTTGTTAGCTCCTTACTCAATAAAGAAGACTCCGAAGAAATAATCAAGTTATTAATGGAATTTAAAGATTGTTTTGCTTGGAGCTACGATGAGATGCCAGGATTAGCTCCAGAGGTCGCAGTCCATAAGCTAGGAGTGGATCCTACTTCCGTTCCAGTCAGACAAGGTTCCAGAAGAATGCATCTAGAAATCGAACAACAAGTCATAGCTGAAGTTAAAAAGCTAGTAGACGCTAAATTTGTCCGTGAAGAACAATACCCGACTTGGTTAGCCAATGTGGTACCAGATCGAGAAGAAGAATGGTCGGATCGAATTTGTGTGGATTTCGGAGATTTAAACAAGGCATGTCCAAAAGATGAATTCCCTCTACCGATCCCAGAATTAATGATCGACATTACTTCAACACATGAAATATTATCATTCATGGATGAATCTTCAGGATACAACCAGATAAAAATGGCTCCAGAAGATGAAAAACTTATAGCGTTCAGTACGCCGATCGGAGTATATTGCTACACAGTGATGCCATTCGGACTGAAGAACGCAGAGCAACCTACCAGAGAGCGATGACAAGACTTTTGATGATCTCATCCACAATCAAGTCGAATGCTACGTGGATGATGTGGTCATCAAAAGCAAAGTAAAGGAAAACCACCTGTATGATTTGAGAATTGTTTTCGAACGATTAAGAAAATTTAACCTTAAGATGAATCCCTTAAAATGCACCTTCAGCGTCACCTCCGGGAAATTCTTAGGATTCGTTATCCGACATCGTGGAATTGAAATCGACCCGGAAAAGATTAAAGCTATCTTAGAAATGCCACCTCCCAGAACCTTAAAATAACTACGATCTTTTCAAGGGAAGTTGGCATATCTTCGACGCTTTATCTCGAACTTGTCAGGTAGGTGTCAGCCTTTCTCGGCATTAGTTAAAAAGGACGCCAAATTTATTTGGGAAGAAAAATTCCAGAGGGCCTTCGAGGACATTAAACAATATTTAATGACACCTCCCGTCTTAGCGACCCCGGCCTCAGGTAGACCGTTGATACTTTATACCGCGGCTTTAGACAACTCTCTCGAGCCCTGTTAGCCTGTGTCAATGATGAGGGTAAAGAAAATGCTCTTTACTACCTAAGCCGTCGTTTACTTCTGACGGAAGTAAAGTATCCCACAATTGAAAAGCACTGTTTGGCCCTGATCTTCACCGCTCAAAAGTTTAGGCACTACATGCTTTCTCATAAGGTCAACCTGATCTCGAAATTTAATCCATTGCAATTCTTGATGACCCGTCCAACGCTTTCTAGCAGACTTGCCAGGTGGTCAATGATATTATTGCAATTCAATATAACTTTCATGCCTCTTCGTGCTGTAAAGGGACAAGTCCTAGCAGACTTCCTAGAAGCACACCTTTTGCCTGCAGAATCTCCTCTCAATGACGACTTGCCAGATGAACAAATAATGAACTTAGAAGACCCTGATGATCGACGTTGGGAATTATATTTCGATGGAGCATCTTCAGCACACAAAGACGAAGAATCGCAAGTGATAGTGCCCGGTAAGGCAGGAATCAGACTAATCTTTATAATACCAAAGCGGGGGATGTTAAGATACTTCTACCACTTAACAGAGCCGTGTACAAACAACGAAGCAGAATACGAAACTCTTGTAACAGGACTGGAATTAACTATTCAAATGGGGATAACAAACATCAACATCTACAGAAGGTCTTTCGATCAAATGTGGCTAAGGTGCCTAAGCGGGTCCGAGGCCCGTGAAATTGTTAAAGAGGTGCATTCAGGACTCTGTGGCGCTCACCAGTCGGGTCCGAAGATGAAAATGAAAATTAAAAGACTAGGGTACTATCGGCCCTCGATGATGACCGACTGCATGAAAATCGCCAAGAGCTGTCACCAATGCCAAGTGCACGGAGTGGTTCTACACCAAACTCCAAATGTGCTACATCCGACAATTGCGTCGTGGCCATTTGAATGTTGGGGCACAGATATAGTGGGTCCAATAGAACCACCATCTTCAAAAGGACATCGCTTCATTCTTGTGGCTACAGATTACTTTTCCAAGTGGGCAGAGGCGCGTTCCACTCGTAGAAGTGAAAGCACACCACGTGCTACAGTTTTTCAAGAACCAAGTTGTCTACCGTTTCGGAGTGCCGCGCAAGATCATCTCAGATAATGGGTCAGCAGAAGCACACAAATCAATAATTTTGTCAGGAGACACGGAATCGACTGGCGGTATTCAACAATTTACTACCCAAGAGCGAACGGCCTGGCTGAGGCTTTTAATAAAACTATCGTTCAAATTTTAAAGAAAACTTTGGACGATAATAAGAGAAATTGACACGAGAAGTTATTAGAAGCCTTATGGGTCTACCGGACAACCTTCGTAACTCCTACTCAAGCTACACCTTACGCTCCGGTGTATGGGTCCGAGGCAAGTGTTACCCTTAGAGGTCCAAGCTTCCTTCACTCGAATTGCAGTTGCAAACAAAATCACGACGTAAGAGAATGCCAAATTACGACTAGAGGAATTGGAAAGCTTGGAAGGGAAAAGACTTGCAGGCACGAGCAGAATTTAGAACTATACCAAGCTAAGATGGTTCAAGCCCATGACAGATCGGTCCACCCAAGAACCTTCAAAGTTGGTGACTTAGTTCTCGTTCTCAAGAGACCTATCCTTGCACACCGCAAGATAGGAGGAAAATTTGAACCCACTTGGGAAGGGTCGTTTGTGGTTGAGGCAGTCTACTCAGGAGGCTCCTACCAGTTAGGGAATTGCGAAGGAGAATGACATATGCTTCCTATCAATGGACGATACTTGAAGAAGTATTACGCTACCTGATGTTTCGAAGGAATGAATTTTTCATTCCTAGAAGCACGGGTGAAGTAATTACTTATGACTGGGTCCGAACCCAAAAAATACAAAAAAAAATAAAAGGAAAAAATAATAATAAAAATGTGCTAAAATAAATAAAATCATGATAATAAAGTTTTCTTTGTTCTCTCTTCCAAATCAAAATCTTTTTCCCGATCTTTTCCCACTTCATTCCTGTTGAATTTGAAAATACAAAAGGAATAATAAAAAAAAAAGAAAAAAGAAAACTCTGTCTCTAATAAACATTTTCTTAATGTTCTTGTTCTTAGTACAGCCCCTGATCTTTTTCCTTGTCTTTTCACAGGGAAATGTCGAACGGGCGGTTGGTCATGAACTTTAGAAATGGCATAAGCCTTGCACTCGATGAAAAGAGGGTGAAAGATGGAGCGATAATAGAGATTGACTCAGACTTTGCACCAGCAGGCCTGCAATACGAGGAAAGTGACTGGGTCCCAGTTGACCGAGACCGCCGCCGACAAGAATGAAAGTGGGTGGCCCAAGCCACCAACCCAAGAAGAAGAAAAGGAAAACAAACACTGAGGAGGACAAGAGAATCAAGTCTGTAGTCGCTACATCAGAGGGCAGGCTTGTCAGCGCCGCGCCCACGAAGATTCAAGAAGTACGAAGAGCTACTCTCACAGCAACTCATCGAAGAAATAAAAATCGCTGTATCCGCAAGATGTTAACTAAACTAGCGACATGGACCAGCGTGACGAGGCAGATCAGCTACTACCGATGCATATACTTCAAGGATACCGTTCGCCAGAACCCGAAGAAAGGAGGCCGGCTCCGAGGATAACGTAAGAGACCAGGGAAATCTCAATAAGATCAGAAGAAAAAAGGCTACCACGCCACCAGATAAAGCCACCAGTAATGCATGACCTTGTTGCAGAAGCAACCCCGGAGGATGTCCCAACGGAGACCATCCCCGAGGAGCCGAGGTATGCAGGAGAACGCAAAGGGATTGAGCCATATATCCCACAGTACGTCACTAGGCCTCGCCATTTGCAGATTATTCCAGAATACGAGCTAGAAAGAATGCAGAATGTCGAGAAGCAAACTTTTAAATACTTCGAGAGAATCAGAGGCAGGAGGATCAATATATTAGAAGGCCTCGAACTACATACAGACGTGTTCTCAGAATACGAACAACAACAAATCGTGGACTGCATCCGGGATTTGAAAAGAATGGGTCGAGCAGGCCGCCTAAGAGAAAACACTTACTCGAACCCCGGAGGTAGATGCCGTGGAAAGGGAGAATTACAATACAATGTGGATGTCGCTACAACTTTGCAGAAGACAGGAAGGGAAACCCACCGGGGATACTCCGTCATGGCAAGGTAGATCCAATTCCATTAGTCATCAAAAGGATGGTAAAGAGAATGATGACGTGGAGGGTACTGCCAGCAGATTGCATACCCAATAGTTGCATCATTAACATTTACAAGAAGGGTGACTGCATACCCCCGCACATAGATCACCACGACTTTGTCGGACCTTTCGCACAGCTTTCTTTTCGAACGAGTGTAATATCATGTTCGGATCCGACCTCCGGATAGCGAGCCCGTGTGAGTTCCGAGGGCCAGTAAAGATACCATTACTGGTAGGTTCCGTCATGATACTAAAGGGCAACGGAGCAGATGTCGCTAAACATTGCATACCGGGAGTACCAATGAAGCGGAACTTAGTTACTTTCAGAAGGATGGATGACAGGAAAGCACCTTACCACTTCCAGCCAGACCCAGAGCTAGAGAGCCTCCGGCCTTACGAGCCGTGAGTTACATGGAAAATATCACACCTCCAACGTACATCCATACGACATCCTTGCAAGGATGGCTTGGAAGGTGATGTTATTGACCATGTACCTCACTCTTCAGACATGGATTTTTGACAGATGCTTTTTTGGCTGGATCGACAAAGATCATACACAGTCCGTTTTGAGTCTACATGGATTGTATGAGATGTATTCCAGATCGAGTTGTATGATGTATCTTCAACATGATTGGAATGAAAGTGACCATGTCACATTTTTGGCCTTCACCTCTTTTGTGCAAATTGACTGGGAAACACCATTAAAGTTAAATGAACTTCGAACAAAGAACAGAAAAGAAACAAAAAGAATAAATGAAAACTTTCCTTAAAAATCTAAAAAAAAATGATGAACGCCAAATTCACATGAACATTAAATGAACGATAAAATAAATTTGAATCGTTAAAGGACAAATAAAATGAATACAAAATTTAAATCAAATCTCAATTAAATTCAAATTCAACCTTCCAGATCTCAAATCAAATCTCAATCAAATTCAAACTCAACCTTCCAAATCTGAAATCCAATCCGTTCTACTCTCTCCCTTGTTTGGGATGGAAGCGGTCGATTCCATTGACACGGAGCCACGAGGTTTTCGATTCGGATCTGATGGCGAGGAATTATATCCAATCCAAACCAGCAACTTTCGATCAACTCTTTTGAATGGGATATGTAGCATCTACATATTACCTCCTAATCTGTTTCTTTCCACAAAAATCTTTTACAACTTTCATGAAATTCTCGAAACACCAAAATTCCACACTTTTCAAATCAACACTACAAATCTTTGCAAAATCAATTACCATCAAAATCAAACTTTTGGGGTCGAGGATTTTACATCCGATACTGCATTGCTTTAGGTTCTTTCCCTATCGCAATGAAATACATCAAAATCAAATTCTTGGGGTTAAGGATTTTACATCCGATACTGCATTTCTTTAGGTTCTTTCCCTATCGCAATGAAATACATCGGTTCTTTCCCTATCACAATGAAAAACATCAAAATCAAACTTTTGGGGTTGAGGATTTTACATCTGATACTGCATTGCTTTAGGTTCTTTCCCTATCGCAATGAAATACATCAAAATCAAATTCTTGGGGTTGAGGATTTTACATCCGATACTGCATTGCTTTAGGTTCTTTCCCTATCGCAATGAAATACATCAAAATCAAATTCTCGGGGTCGAGGATTTTACATCCGATATCGCATTGCTTTAGGTTCTTTCCCTATCGCAATGAAATACATCAAAATCAAACTTTTGGAGTTGAGGATTTTACATCTGATACTGCATTGCATTAGGTTCTTTCCCTATCGCAATGAAATACATCAAAATCAAACTTTTGGGGTTGAGGATTTTACATCCGATACTGCATTGCTTTAGGTTCTTTCCCTATCGCATTGAAATACATCAAAATTAAATTCTCGGGGTCGAGGATTTTACATCCGATACCGCATTGCTTTAGGTTCTTTCCCTATCGCAATGAAATACATCAAAATCAAACTTTTGGGGTTGAGGATTTTACATCCGATACTGCATTACTTTAGGTTCTTTCCCTATCGCAATGAAATACATCAAAATCAAATTCTTGGGGTTGAGGATTTTACATCCGATACTGCATTGCTTTAGGTTCTTTCCCTATCGCGATGAAATACATCAAAATCAAACTTTTGAGGTTAAGGATTTTACATCCAATACTGCATTGCTTTAGGTTCTCTCACTTTTGCAATGAAGCACACCAAATCAAGCTGTTGAGGTTAAGGATTTTACATCCAATACCGCATTGCTCTGAGTTCTTTCCTCATTGTAATGGTTCAATCCAATCAATTCAAATTTTTGAGGTTGAAGATGTTACATCTAACACCACAAAATTCCAATTTTCATTTCAAGTTCAAATCCCTTCAAATTAATTTTAACAAAACTTCAATCTAAATTGAAACTCAAACTAAAATCTGAGCTCACACATCAAAACTTAAACTGAAACAAAATGAAATCTAAATCGAAATTCCCCCAGATCATGTGATTTGGGATGCACCTCCTTTTCCTTTCTGCAGCGAGAGTTGAGGAATCTCCAGTCTCAGAGATATACTTGACACTCCCCAGCGGAAACTCTTCTACTATGTCCCAAGTTTGTCACTTGGACTTTTGTGTTGGTTTGTTGATCGCTTCGGTCAACACAATACACGCGGTGTGCTCCATCAGCTCACCACACCTATTGGGGGTCCATTTGTTGACCTCATTTTTGATGAGGTCTTTTCTTCCTTTTTTAGTACTTAGGATCTAACCTTAGGCTTTTCTTTGATTATCCTAGAGGATTAGAATTGGGACCCACCACTTAGAAATTCAAACCACTTCTTAACTCCCTGCAAACTCCACAAACTTGATTATAGACCCCTAATCACCTAGAGGGTTGAAATCAAATGTGGAAGTTTAGAGGATGAGTTCCTATAGGACTCTTTGGCCATAGGACTGCCCTGGGTGGCCTGGTCTGGTGAGGGTTGACTTACACACACACTACACTTATACACTACACTTTCACACACCTCCTAAAACCACACCCATACCCAACTTGACCTCCCGACTCATGAAGGTGATTCACATGGATGGTCCTTAACCCCTAAGCCCTTGGCTAAGAGGGTTAAGAACAACATAGTGAATGCCTCAAATGAGTCCCTTCATTGCTCATGTGGGCTTGATATGGCTTCATGGCTCAACCAAAATGATTTCATTCCACTTACATTTACCCAATCTTTAATTTTCCAAATTTTCAATTTTTGACTCCCGGGACCCTAGACCCGCCTAGCCTACCCAAAACCCTTGAAATTACCCAAATTTTCCAAAATTCTCCAAAATCACCCAAATTCCTCAAAATCAATCCTAAAAATTCTCCCACCACTCAAATTGACCATTTTTACCCAAAATACCCAAAATTCCAAAAAAATACCCCCAATACCCTCCAAATTACGAAAATGCCCCTCTTGACCCAAAAATCCAAAAAATTCCAAAAATTCCTAGAAAATTTCAGAAAAACCCAAATATTCCCAATTTCATTTTGTTCAACTACATCATGGGCTAATTTTGTCAATTTACTCCACTTTTGTCAAAATCCCCAATTTGACCCATTTTAACCCAAAGTGAACCCAATGTCAAACCAAACCTACCCAATTGACCCAAATTCTGGTCCAATTAAATTCTAAACTTCAATTCAACATCCCCAACACCAATCTAGACCAAATCCAAGCCCAATTTGATTGGCATTTGAATCCAATTTCACTTTTGACCTTAAAGCCCAATTTGGACCCATGACCCAAACTTAGCCCAAACTAACCCAATTCAACTCCAATTAACCCCAAATCTTTTCTAAACCTTCCCTAACATCCCTACAAACAAAAAACTAACATGATTTGCCCAAAATTTGAACCCAAACCAAACTCAAATTCAACCCAAAGCCAAAACTCCTTACATGGGCCTACACCTAAACCTAACCCAAATAGGCCCAAACCCCAAAATCCAAACCCAACCAAAGTTGAAACCTCTTTGAAACAGCCCTACAAACATTTCTCAACATTAATTTTACACCAATTTCAACATTAGCCCAACATTAGCCCAAGTTAACCCAATTTGGCCAGCCATTGGCCACTTTACCAAAAAGCCCAAATTCAACCCAATTCAAACCCAAACCACCTCAAATTTGTTTCAAATCACTCATGACACATCCCTAAACCAAACCCAACAATTATTTGGCCCAAACATTTACAAATTTCCCATCCACCAACTTATTTCCAAGCTTAAAAAGCCCACTTTCTTAAACCTTCCTAAAAACCCATCCAAAACAAATTTAAAAGCCCAAAATTTATTCCAAAAGCCCACATGAAATTTCTCTCATCATACCTATGATTTAAAACACTTCCAAAGTTCCAAAATCAATAACCAAATAGTTCCAAATCAAGCTTCATGAAATTTTTCCACTAAAATACCAAAATTCCTTAAACCCACTTTCATGAAACCAAGCCAACTTTTCCCAAGCCATATATAAGCCATGAAGCCACTCTTAAGCCACATGCAAGCCATGTGAGTTGTTCACATGTGACCTTACCACATTGGGCAAAAGGAGGAGATCCTTTCCACATTCCCTTAAGGTGATTAACCATTTCCATGTCTCCCCTAAACCATGTTTAATCCTAACTCGTACTTGGATCGTGACATGACCCCACTAATCAAGCTGATCCAAATCACTTTCTCTTCAACCTAAACCAAGCCTTGGGTGGTGCACCTAGCCCAAAAGGATGGGTTGACCCATTTAGAGCCAAAATAGCCATGCCCCCATGCCATTTTGATCAAAATCCTTTACACATGTCCAAACCCAATTGACTTCACCATTTCCAAGCCCTGACCTCCCTGGTCAAGATGGTAACTCATGCCCGCGGCCAGCCCGCCCGGGTCACCGGAAAACACCATGGCCGAGACCTCGGAAGGAGCCAAACATTGAAATTCTCCCTTGCCGAGTTGCCCCATGCCCAGTGGCCATTGCAGCTGTTCTTCCCTTGCCAAGAGCAAGCTGATCCCGGTCCCTAACTCCCCCGGGAGGCCCTCCAGACCTCTCCTATTTAAACCTCACCCCTCTCGGCATGAAGAGGTGCTCGAACCAACCTTAAGGAAACTCGCCAAAATCACTCCGGACTCTCCCCCACACCTAGAGCATTTGATCCCCACTGCTTTCTTGCCCTAATCCCCACTAATTGAGCTCAATTTTGGAGCTCAATTCTCAGGCTAGAACAGGACACTCCCAAATCCTCCACTAAAGTCAAATTGAACTCACCCACACCTGCACAAGACCAAGAGAAGGAGTTTCCCAGTGAAAGCCCCCTCTCCAGGCCACCCATCTGTTCCAGACTCCAAAGGTTGAAATCGGGCTTGGTCAAAATCATACCTGGACAATTCACCAGGCCAGGGGACTTCATCTGGAGCTTGCTTAGACCCAATCGAAGGTGACACAACCCTCAGATCGAAGCCACACTTCTCTGAGCTAAGGTATGAGCTAACTCTTTATCCCGATCCTCTGGAGATTGTCTATTTCAAATGCTTTAATTTCAATGCATGATCACCATATAGATGTTTTCATCTCTTCAAGACGAATCCATAGAGCACAAGAACACGAAAATTTGTTGAGAAATGAGTGAGTTCTTAAGGTTTTAGTGCGGATGGCTCTCGGGTGAGAACGGCTGGGGACGATGAGCGGATGACGTCCATTCAATACACGCGCGGACGGACGGCTCAGATCGGGTCGGATCGGCGGATGATACGCGGAAGGCGGGACCCGGGCTGCTGACTCAAGTGGCGGCGTCGAATGGCAGCGTGACACGCGGCGTTTCGGAGATGCCTAGGATGAGTCAGCGCCGCTGTTTTAAATAGAAAATCAGGGTATTTTTTTATTTATTTAATTCCGTAAACATCAAAAATTCATATCTTTGCATAGAAAGATCATAAAAATAAAATAAAAATACCCTCTTGCTCAGTGAACAGAGGAGAATAATGTGGAAAAGAAATCATTTAATTTCATTGAATATTTGATTTTTAATGATTTATTTACTCTCTGCACATTTTCAATTCTCCATGCATGTAGACAATTCACCATGGCATGAGACCATAGAGCTTCTGAAGCCTCTGAATTTGGGGACATTCCCTCAATTTTCCAAAGTCAGAGGCCATCCCTATAAAGAGTTATTGATTTTTCAATTCTAGGTCACTATTCTGAGTATTTTAATTCCAATAATTAGCATGTTGTGAAATAAATTCTAGGAAAATTTGGTGATATTTCTTATGACCAGAGGACCCTAGGGAAAATAGGTTTTGAGTTAACTCACTTGGAGTAACCCTAATTGACTTAAACACCCAAAATGGAGCTTTAATTAATTAGAGCTAATCATACATCAAATTCACTTGAAATCAATTCTCCACTGACCTTTAGGATCAGAGGAACCCACCATAAAAGTTTGAAGTCAATTGGACTTGGTTAGCCCTATCAAATGGGTTGATTAAGCCATTTAGCCAAACTTAAACTTTAAAAATTCATAACTTTCAAAATACTTTTCAAAAATTTACCAAATTGGTTTTGGAGCCTCTCTGATATCAGGGGAATTTATGAAAATAAAAATTGCAATTTTCTAAAAAAGTTGATTTTTTTGCATTATTTTAATAGTTTTAATAATTTAAAAATAATAAAAATCACATAAATAATAAAATTCACCAAAATGTAACATTTTGAATTTTAATCACTTAGGAACAAACCCCATATTTTTATTAAGTCTCTATGATGAGATATTAAATTTTAAAGCCCTAAGGTAATTTTAAAATTAAAAAAAAATGTATTTTCTAGCCTTTCCACTAAAATAACTCTAATAAATCAAAGAAAAATCAAAAAATTATAAAAATTGGGTCTCTGGTTTCCTTGATATTAGAGAGATTTTTAAAAAATATAAAATTCATTATTTAACCTTTATTTTTTTTTTAAATTAATTAATACTCCAAAACTCAAAATAATTATAATAAAGAAAATATAATTTAAAAAATCACCAAAATTGGTCCAAGTGGTCCTCTGGTCATTAGAAATATCCCATAATTTTCTTAAGGATAGAAACTTTCCCTTGGTCATGTTATTGAATTTTCCTTGAAAATCCCTATTTTCCACCAATAATAATTACATAAATAAATTAAATACAGAAAAATCACATTTTCTCCTCTAATGTCTTGATTGATATGTGAGTGAAGTCACATAAAAATTTTAAATTCATTTGAGCTCAATTTAGTGAGTTATGGAATTAGTAAGTTTAAAGGGCAAAATGGTAATTAAAATTTTAACCTATAATTAAAAATTTTAGGTTTAATTAAAAGAGTGGGTAAAATATTTGATACTAAGTTGATTTTGGATGTTTGAAACTTAGGTAATTAAAGGGTGGAAACCTACCAAACAATTTGAAAATAATTAAAATAAACCTTAATTAAATAATTAATTAAATTTGGAAGAATAATGAAAAATTGGAATTATTAAAATAGGGATATTATTAGGAAGAGATTTATTCTTTAATTTAAGAATCCATAAATCAATCACCTCAATAAAATTTATTTCCTAATTAAAATGATAATCCAAACTCAAGATTTAAAATGCTAAAAGACTTAATCATTAAATTAAATTAAAGTTAAAACATTTAAATTAAATCCTTCCAAAATTTCAATTAAATTAATACTTTAACAATTAAATTAAATCATCTTTAAAACATAAAAAATAAAATATTAAATTAAAATTAAAATTAAATTAAATTAAAAATTAAATTAAATTAAATTAAATTAAATTAAATTAAATTAAATTAAATTAAATTAAATTAAATTAATTTAAATTAAATTAAATTAAATTAAATTAAATTAAAACATATTAAATTAAATTAAATTAAATTAAATTAAAACATATTAAATTAAATTAAATTAAATTAAAAATAAAATCAAGTTAAAATAAAATTAAAAATAAATTTAAAATTAAAATTAAATTAAAAAATATAATTAAATTAAAATTAAAACTAAACCAAATTAAATTAAATTCAAATTAAATTAAATTAAATTGAATTAAATATAACATCACCTAAGACATAAAGAATTCAAAATAAATCTAAAATAACTTGAACACTATTCCAAACTTAAAATCATTAAGTAACTTTTTATGATTAAATCAAACTAAATTAAATCATTAAATCATTATAAATACTTTAAATATCAACTTGCCCTTAGGAGCTTTTATTACTATAACTCCTAAACGGAGTATTAAGTGACGTGTTACTTCACTTATAGGATATTCAAATGTCCTAATTCACTGAGCAAGATAACAAAACTTAAACTCCTGGATGATTAATTCTCTTGTATAATTAAATTCTCTTGGACTTAAAACAATCATAGAGGTATTGAAAAGATGTTTAAGACTCGTCTTAAGCACTTCCTCAATATGATAGGATATTTATAAGAACAATTGAACTTAATTGTTCTTTGATGAAGAAAATCGTCCTTAAACCAAAACACCAGAACCTAGACGTCATAGGAGGTGACTAGCTATAGGATTAGGAACTTAGTAGAAAACCATAACCCTTCCCTTAGCTTTACCTAGCTTTACCTAGGAATTTGCTTTAAATGCTTAAATATTCTAAATTGTGTTTTAAGTGCAGCTTGGGATGACGGGAAGACCCTCCAGGTACGCTTTTATTTTATTGCAATTTACTTAATCGCATCGCACTTACTTTTCTTGCATGATAAACAACTGTTGCATGAAAACCCACACCTTTAGGATAGTCCCTAAAACTGAAACCAAAACTAAGTTAAAAGTCATTACAAGATAAAATTCACCGCCACAATATTTCAAAATATAAAACATTTCAAAATTTAATCACAAACAGAACAACAAAACTACAACTACAACTAAATTAAAACGACTTGTTGGATGATCGGGAATACCTCGGATGATGTAACCTACGTGTTGCTAACGGGATTTCCCACGGTCTAAATGAAAGTGTGGAACTCATTTAGTTGAGTTTGGCAAATTCACCTGGACTAAGTGAATCCAATAAAAATAACGAAGCCGGAAGGATGGAACCGTGGGATCTTAACCGGTTTTTTTATAAGCCACTTTAAGATTTGTTTTAATTAAAACATAAAAAACACTTAGAAATTAAGACCTTCTCTTAACCAGAACACTTCTCTCATCTCTTGATTTATGATTTCTAAAACTAAACCCTCTGCAACAACAAGGAGCTCGGAGCATAGTGGGAAACACGGCCATCATCGTCAGTAAAACTCGGATCTACTGCAACAAAGCATTTCTTAGAATTAAATAACTAAACCATAGGACTTCGAGGTAGTTTGCCTAGTGCAACATAAATCCTCAACCTTTTGTTAGGCATTTGCATTGCAAATTAAGCCCTAAACTGTCTTAGGATTCGGAGGTAGTCGTCCGATACGACATAAACCCTCACATCTTTGAGGCTATTTGTGTGATCACATCATGCAAATATAAGTCCTAATTAATTAAAATTGACAGGATCAAAACATTAAATAAACACCCAAATTGAAGCCAAACAATAGGATAGTTTGGGAAGTTGCCAAGATTCTTCTTGGATCCTCAGTTTCTCCTACTTATCTCCCTTTGGACTCTTAAAATAAATTGTTCCAAATTTGAGCTAATCCCTATTGAAAATTCCAAAATTCAAATCTTTTGAAAACCTTAAACTTTGTAATTCTTGAGAGGAAAACCACTGATCATTATCGAGAGTTTTCTTAAGTGATTCCCGTCACTTAGGATGTAATTAACTATAGGGGCTTGCCCTTATAGGGAACTTTAAGAACCCAGGTAATATAAACCCTGCTTAATTCATTTATATTCAGCAGGGGAACTTGTCGGCTTATAAAATTGGTTCGCAGAGCAAACGGATGTCACAAATCCTTTAGTTTAATTAATCGAGCCCCATCATCAAGCAGTGTGTCTATTCTTCGGGATAGACACAGTTTGTGGTGTGGCGCTCGTTTATATAAACTATTTGGGATGTGAGATCAGTTTAATTTCATATCTTAAAATTTTCACAATTAAAATTATTTTCAAAATCAAAAACTACTTTCCAAGTAATATATATATTTAAATTAAATTTAAAACCTAAAATTCGCCGACAATTTCTGTTAGGCGACCCCTTTTTAAAATACAACACACAAACCTAAAAATATGCCGACAAGCAGGGAAGATACCAGTCTCTCACTCTAGATTTCCCTCGATTCCCACCAACTAGGGGCTAACTTCTCATAACAAAACTCAAAACTTCAAACCAAATTAGGAGGATTTTAGCCTGTTACTCTAAAATCTTCTAATTTTACTCCCTTCCATAAAAATATCTTCTAATATTACATTCAATTATATGGACTACAATTCTCACCCATATAATTTCATGTGATTCTTACTAACTTTTATGAGACAATACCCCATTGGATCTTACATAATCTCAAGAAATTCTACAACTTAACAGGCTAAATTAAGAATTAAACAAAGTTTTCAGAATCAATCTTCACAACTTCTTCCAATTTTAAACACTTATACTTTCCACAAAAATTCTCTATAAATTAATTACTTCTCCATTTAAGAAAGAAAAAATAAAGTAAACTACTCAGAATGCATTGAGAAAATACAAAAACACATTGATTTGAAATTAAAAATCATAAGAAAAACAACAAAAAAACAAGTATTAGTTAAAAAACTAAATGTAAGAATAAAAGTAAACACTTATCTGAAAATTCTCTCCACAAGACTCAAGAAGTTCCTCTGAAACTTTAACTTTTCACTAAACTACTCCTCAGAGCGGATTTCCCAACTCCGATGACTCAGAATAACATGAGACTTTAATAAAAACTAAACTTAAAAGAAAGAAAAGAAGTGGGAGGAAGAAGACTTTACTCCGACCCTCTTCTCCTTTCTACTCTCTACTCCTACTCTTAATAAAAACTCTAGCAAAATAAAAGTAAAATAATGTAAAAACTTGCATGTGAAAGAAAGAAAGAAAGAAAGAACCCTTCAAAATGCAAAGGAAGAGTTCTTCAAAAGGTAAGGGAAAAAAGAAAGAAAGAAAGAAAGAACCCTTCAAAAATGCGAAGGAAGAGTTCCTTAATCTTTCCTAAGACTCTCTTTAAATAGTAAACCAAAAGGTACCTTGGTGTCTCTTCAAAATGTGTCCAGATTCAATGTATCCACCAAAGAATGCACCCTTTCAATCAAACTTGCTGCCCAAAGGAAGTTATGGAAGTTACCACCAAGAGTTGCATCTCATTCCCTTTGAAATTGGTGCCAAATTCATTTGAATTTCAATTTTTAACTGTGGCGGCTAAGCGCCGGCGCTTAGCCACCAGTGACCAAATTTTCATTTTTCATCTTTTTTTGCTCCAAATTTGATCCAATTTTGCTCCTTTCATCATGACCATCCATTTTCATCATATTTGCAAGAAAAACACAAAATACCTTCCATTAAAGTGCAATATCCTTAAAAATAAGTATAAAAATGTGCATAAAAATACTATATATTTTAGGTGTATCAAGGATTTTAACTAAATTTTTTCAATGTTATAGAGTAACTTTAACATAAGAACCCTAATTTTCAAAGTAAATCATCATTATTAATTTAAAATAATTATATAAACTAAAAAATTAATCAAAAAATTATAGAAATAAGTTTGGTAGTTTCACTGTGGTTAGAGGACCATAGGAAAAAATAAAAATTGAATTTTGAAATTCAAATCATATTTAACTATTTAAAAATTAAGAAAAATACTAAAAATTAAGAAAAATACAAAATAATTCAAATAATCACTAAGCTGGGCTAAATTGAAGCTTACAACTTCACGAGGCTCATGTTAAAATTCCCATACCATTAAGATTATTTTTAATATAAAAACCAATTTCTAAATAAATATGAATTTTTTCTTAAAATAATTATATAGATTAAAATAAAAATAAAAAAATATAAAAATTAATTTGGTGTGTTCCTTGTGACTATAGGAAGTTAAAAAAATAAAATTGAAGTTAAAATAATTACTTTATTTTGACCTATTTTCAATTTAAAAATTATTAAAAATAAAATAAAATGAGGAAAATATAAAATTTTTTTTTTCTGAGTTCATTAAGGTTAGAGAGATTTATGAAAAATACAAAAGGGGATTTTAATAATAAAAATGTATTTTTTCTATATTTTTATTCCTTAAAATGGTCTTAATAAAAATAAAACTAAAATATAATTCAGAAAATTCACAAAAATTATTCATAGCGGTCCTCTGACTTAATTGAACTTCCAATAATTTTCTTAAGCACAACCGGTTTATTTTACTTAGTTATTTTAATTATCTTCAAAAATCCTTATTTTCAAGTTAAAAATTATTATTAAAGCTCAATAAAAATAGGAAAATAATATGATTTCTCCTCTAATTTTCTAATTGATCCATGAGTACGGTAACTATGAAATATTAAAGACATTTAAGTTAAATTTAAAAGGTTTATGAAGTCGAAAGGCATTAAGAGCAAAACAGTAATTATGAAATTTTAAGCGCTGATTAAAATTTAGGATAAACTGAAGGGTAAATGGGCAAAATTAATCTTAGTTAATTATCTTGGATGATTGAAACAAAAAGGGTTTAAGTGGCAGAAACCAATCCACCACCATTTACAATAAGGGTAAAATTGTAATTTCCTGAATTTTATGACTTGGAGGTTAATCCGATTGGATGATTCTATAGTAGTGGGCTTCTATTAGGGAGATAGTAATTCACTAATCTAAAGCTCTTAATCAGTGATTAAATAATAAAGTGTAATTCTTTGATAAATTTAAACCCATTTAATTCAACATCTCTAATAATTATAAAATTATTGAAATCTTAAGGCTTAGTAGTAAGTTATGTTTAATCTAGCTTGTTTGAATAAGGTTTAGAATATGAAACATAACTAAATTTAAATAATCTTAGAACACTACAAGCCTAATTTTAATTGAAGGAGCAAAAGTTCTTAATAATTCAAATTGCCTTTAAGGGCATCGACCCACATAATTCTTAAATAAAATGTCAAGTGAATACTTAGTTACCCTGCTCATGGGTTGACTAAAAAATTAAGGTTCATTGAGCACAGGTTAAAATATTACCACCAAACCTTAACTTAATTGCAGATGAATGATTTATCAACATAATAAGTTCAGAAGAACTCAACATGCCTCGAGCACTTTTATGATCTTTTGGGTGTTTTGAAGGATAAATGAACTTATTATGCTTTAATGAAGAAAATCATCTTTAAACCTTTAGGGACCCATCAATTTATGCCTTAGGACTCGTTAATCCACCTAAATCAATAGAAATGCCCGAAGCTACTTATCTGACATTGACAACCCAAAGCTCAAGGATTTGAGTCTTCTCAAAGGTATTTAAGTCATTTTGAGCAGCTAGGGACATTTGTTTTTGTCACATATGGATCATCAGACTAAGATAAGTCTGTTGTATAGGTGGGTAGGGTGATAACGATAATGCTAGTGTGTTCTAAGCGAGGGATGTGTTGTGGGAATTTTAGAATAGTATCTACTACCTCAAGGATCTTCAATAAATGAGAGAAAATGACCGATGATACTATTTGCCAACTCTAGGTGGAATTTTTTCCCTTGACGTTCTTAGGTTGTCAGTAGTATCACATTGATTAGAGTGAATAACTTGTAGACTACACTACTTTACAAAATAAAATGAAAATTCTTTTCTTGTTAAAACAAACTCTGTATGAATACTTAGACAACAGCTTCTGCATAAAAATTAAAGTAATCTGATGGAAATTTTATAAAGGTCCAATGGTTACTCCTTTGGATTGAGGTTAGGAAGGGTTCGTAGCTCATACCCATGGTTGGAAAGCATATAGTCCAGCTGTGGTCCCTCACCTTTACTGACGTCTTTTATCTAGTCTTGGTCTTTCATATGTGACTACGGGTTTTCTTTCAATTGCTCGTGTTTCTTATGACGCACTTTTCAACTTTTTCACACTAGAGTTTCTTGCTTTCTTTTCCTGTAATTTACTTAAAATCCCTCTAAATTATATTATACTTTATGAACTAACTATCTAGTGGTAACAGAAGCATAGGTACGCATTTTTATTTTATGTACTGTAATTTCCTTTCATTTTTGATTCAGTACTTCCTTACTTGGACTTGTTTACTTTATATCAAAATCAAAATTAAAACATTGAAACAAATACGATAAAACCATTTGAACCTTACAATTTAGGACTACTACTTCAATGAGGAGCTTGGAGCCTACACCATTGGCTACATGACGAGGACCTGCAAAAGGATATCTTCAAGAGAGCAAACGAGTATACAGCAGCAAATCTTTTATTTAGAATTAAACAACAAGCCATAGGACTTCGAGTTTGTCTGCTCTGTGTGACATAAATCCTCAACTTATATTTAGGCTCATGCACAATCATGCTGAGCAGTATAAGTCCAAACTCGTCTTAGGATTTCGAGGTCATCTTTCGGTACGACATTAATCCTCCTATCTTTGTAGGTTATTTGTATGATTGATATCATGAAAATATAAGCCCTACACAATAAAATTGACAGGATGAAACATTAAATAATATCTCTTAGAACATGAATCCAAATCATAGGATACTTTGGGAAGTCAACGAGGTTCTCCTTAGGAGCCCTGACATCCCTTACCTTTTCTTCCCTTAGATTCTATAATAACTTTTCTGAGTTGATCCTTTCCCATTTGTACTTCCTATGTCCGATCTTGAAGACCCTAAAATTTAAAATTCATGAAGACGATATCTCTGTTCTAAATCGTGAGTTTTCTTAGGTGACTTCGGATATGTAATTAACTATAAGGGCTTTTCCTTATAGGAAACTTTAAGAACCCGACTTAATAATAACCATATCTAATCTTTCATATTAGGTAGGGGAACTTATCGATCAACATAAGGGTTTCGTAGACCAAAATAGATGTCATTAATTTCTTAAGCTTTTTTAATCAAGCCTCATCATGAAGAAATGTTTATTCCTAGGGGTAGATGCATGGCTTGCAGTGTAATACTCGTTTTAAACTACTAAATAGATGCGATCAGTTCGGTCTCGTATTTTATCAAAAAGGAGCTATATTTGCTCCCTACACGTTAACACAAAATGTGGGGTTACAAGCAAAACCCATTGGGAATAAAACCAAACCACCCCAATGAACCCATGAAAAACAGAAAGGTAATATCCAAACATCAAATACAATAAAACAAAATAATGAGAACTTGGCTCTAGTGAGGTAGTGGCACATCAGGCAGCTCAGATTACAATTCAAATCTTTCCCATTAAAATGCATCAAAAGATATATGGTGCTGCAACAGAATAAAACTGAATCCTCAGTTATATGAGTAATGTTCAAGTCTGAAATGGGGAGAATTCAAATTATCCTCATTAATCAGGATCTTAAGCTTATAGGGAGGGAGATTTGAAACCAGGACCGTAGGAGAGTCAGCACCATTTCGGGCCAGCCAGTTGGCTGGTTTGTTTCCCTCTCTGAAATTGAAAGAAAATTGGGTCTGAGGGGATTTCATGGTATGGATTTGCTGCAGCCATAAATTGTGATGCCAATATGTGTGGGTAACACTATTTAGGCTTTGAATCAATTCATTTGAGTCCACCTCAATCCAAATATTGTTCCAGCAAGTTTTCCTAGCTAATTGAAGTGCCCACAACACAGCTATTAGCTCAGCCTCATAAGGATCTTGTGCAGCAACAGGGGCTTGAAAATATAAAAGGTGTTTACCACAATTGTTTCTAAAAATACCCCCCACTCCTGCACTATCGTTGGAGTAACTACCATCAGTGTTTATCTTTATGGTATTGTTGGGAGGAGGCTGCCATCTGACAATTTTAACAAGTGGTGAGCTATCAGTAGATGGTAGAATCAGCTGTAGGAGATTAGGGAACCTCTTATCATGTGTAATGATTTTGCTTAGGTAGGATCTGCAGTTTCTCACCACTCGTAGAGACAACGAGCAGAATGTCTTTAAATTTGGACTGGTTTCTAGCCATCCAGATGAACCAGAGAACAATAAATTGGATGGTGTTAAACTTATGATTTTTCCTCTCTTGCCAACATGTGTGGAACAACTCCCAGTGAAGATTATTTCACCCCTTTCTTAGATGAGAAATAAGGTCCATCCACACAGATTGTGAGAAACTGCATCTGAAAAATAAATGAGGTAATGTTTCTTCCTGTTGGTGACATAGTACACATATAGAAGGCCCTCTTAGCCCTTTCAATTTGAGTATGTCATCAGTGGGGATGATCATGTGAAGTGCTCTCCAACAAGGGAAAGACATGGATGGAGACAAAAATTTGCTCCAGATAATTTGCCCCCAAGGTACAGAAGACCATTGAAAAGTTTTACTATAGATGGCTTTGTTAATACTTTGAAGCTTATAGGTTTCCATATTAATGTGATCAGGTCTCCCTCTGGAGAATTTAACAGTAGAAATCTGTTGACCTGAGTGATCCTGAAGAATTGCTCTAAGGTGTGGAAGAGACCAGTTTTGGCCATCCCAGAAATCAGCCACCATTAGAGTATGATCCACCTGAGCAACTTTTGGGATTAACTAGTCTTTAGGGCACCAGTTGTCAAGCCAGAAATTAATCTCCCCATTTTCCAATTCCCAAATGAAGTGGTTCTCAGCCTCATGTCTCGTGTCTAGCTTTAATCATTTTTACCCAGATTTTAGAATCCCCCTCTCTTCTAACAACAAGGGAGGGATGGATATGTCTGCAATACTTTCCTTTCAAAAATTTTGCCCACAAAGAGATCTGTGCTCTGAAATGAATCCACAGTTTGTATAAATTAATCTGCTGCAGATGATGGAGTCCTTTAAACCCCAAACCACCAGCTAAGGTAGGTTTAGTTACTTTTTGTCAAGAAGTCCAGTGCAACTGATGTCTCTGTCCAGACCATAGGAATCTATTAAAGGCCCTCTCTAGTTGCAATTGTGTGCTCTTTTTCAGGGTTGTCACTTGCAGCAAATAAGAAGGGAAGGTGGTGAGTATGCTCTTCAGTAAAGTTATTCTACCTCCATTAGATAGGAAAGAGTTGGTCAATTGGGAGTTAATCTTATCAAGGATATCATCAAATTGAAGTTACTTGGTCCTTCCCTATGTAAGATAGACTCCTAGGTATTTAAAAGGAGGAGTAGTAGAGGAGAAACCAGTATGATCCAGAATCCAGTGCTTGGTGTGGGCTGGTGTGTGTTTAGAAAATATCATCTGACATTTATCAGAGTTAAGAATCATACTTGACTGTGCTTGAAAGGAGTCCAGGCAGTGTTTTAATTTTTTAACAGCAGTTTTGTGGGCATTTGAATATAGCATAATATCATCTGCATACATGAGGTTAGATATATCAATATTAGATCTATGATGGTACCTGGAGTAATCTTGTTGCAGGATATCTCTATCAATCATTCTTGAGAGGTAATTCAATGACAGGATGAAGATTGTAGGTGATAATGGATCTCCTTGCTTGAGTCCCCTAGTTGCTTTAAAATTACCCTAGGCATGGCCATTAATCAGAATAGAGTGATCATTGGACTCCAGTCATCTTTTGATAAGATTGCAGAACTGATGCTTAAATCCTCTAGCAGTAAGAACTTCCATAATGAAATCCCAACTGATGGTGTCATAGGCCTTTTGAATATCCAACTTGTAAATCATGTTGCCCCCCATATGCACCTTTTCCAGATTCTGAAGTAGCTCTTGAGCCAGAAGTATATTGTCATTGATGGATCTTCCTTTAATGAAGGCTGATTGGTTTGGTCTGATCAATTTATCAAGGTGAGGTTGGAACCTTCCCACAATAATTTTGCTAATTGTCTTACTGATCATTGCAGTGAGGCAGATTGGCCTGTACTGGTTCCAATTCTGAGAGTTGTTATTCTTGGGGACCAACACAAAATTAGAAGCACAAAAATATCTTGGGAGAGGTTGGCCCTGGAAAAAGCTTTGAATAGCAGTAACCACATCCCATTTAACTACTTCCCAGGCTTTATGATAAAAGTCTATTGTGTAGCCATCCGGCCCAGCAGTTTTAGAGCTGTCCACAGACCTTATTGCACTCCAGATTTCCTGTTCAGTGGGAAAATAAGTAAGCCCCAAATTTGTGGTGTATTGAACATCATCCTGGAATAGTGAACTATCAATAGAAATTTTGGGACCATTGTTATGTGTAAGTTACTTCTCAAAATACTTAAAAGCATTCTAGGCATTAGCAGGAAGATCCACAAGCATGTTACCCTCTTCTGATTGAATACTATGAATATTGTTACATTTCCTTCTGTATTTAATATTGGCATGATAGAATTTGGTGTTCCTGTCACCATGTAGGAAATGATTTATAGCAGCTTTTTGTTTTAATAGTAAATCCTGTCTTTCAGTTACAAGTAAGCTGTTTTTCATTTGCAATTCCAGCTTGGACTTTGGCTTCCAGATCAATAACCTCTTTCTCAGCCACATTTACAACTTGAAATATATCACCAATAGAATTCCAACTCCAATTTCTTAGAGCTTTACTGATTTTAATCTGAAGTAGACTTAACTTGATAAGGGGGGATGGATGAGTAATATTGCACCAACTGATGTAGATAGTACTTTGAAAATCTGCATGAGTGGACCACACATTCAGGTATCTGAAAAGGGGAGGAGAAGTAAGAGGATTAGGGGAAGTAATGGTGATAAGAAGAGGTCTATGGTCAGATTCGGCAAAGCTCAGATGAGTCACAAAAGTGAGGAGCCACTTAGAGAGCCAGCAGCTATTAACCAGAATTCTATCCAAACTTTCCCAAATATTCCCTCTTTTCCAAGTATAACCAGGACCTCTGAACCCAACATCAAATAGATTTGCTGCATGTATAATATCATTGAAGTTAGACATCTTGGCCAAGCTAGGTGTCCTACCCCCCAAATTTTCAACAGAAGAACCAATACTGTTAAAATCCCCACCCATTAACCAGGGGGAGTTGAGATTAGCACCAATGTTATGAAGATTGGCCCATAAGTTCTGTCTGTCTTCTTTTTTGCACCCAGCATAGACAAATGTAGCAAAACCACTTTGTTCATTAATATGGAAAGAGGAATGAATGAACTGCTGATTGTTAATAAGGGGTGTCCAGGAGATTTGCTTTCCACAAAAGATCCATATCTTATTGTTGCAGTTGCCAAAATGCCCAAAACCATGAAATTTATTGATAATTTTGTTGGGGTATTTGTGCACCAGAGGTTCAAATATAACAAAACACCAAAGCTGGTATTTTTTGATGAGGTAAACGATTCTTTTCAGAGATAAGGCATTACCAATACCCCTAATATTCCAGCATAGCAAATTGATCATTAGATTGGGGGGGGTGGGATTTAGATCTGGTCTTTATAGATCCAGCCAATTCCCCCACTGTTAAGGGAGTCACTAATTTCTGAGCTTCAGTATTAATCTTTTTCTTCTTTCTTGATATTTAAGTGTGCCATTTCCCTTCTAAATCATTCTGCATCTCAGAAATGATATTGGTGGTTAGATCTTCTGATAAGAAATCAGTGGATTGTGAGGGGGAGATGATTCTAATATCTTCCACTTCTCTTCTACACCAGTTAGCATTCTCAACATAGGGGGACCCCAACACAGGAGGAGACCCACTATTGGATATGTCCAACTTATTGGGGGAGATAGAGCCAGTGCTAAGCCCCTTATCAGGAACTAGAATTAAATTCTTCTTTGGGGAATTAGGGGATCTCACAGTAGATTCCTGCTGTAAAGGGGTGACCGCCTCCTACACTTCAGCTATACATGGTGCAACACCTTCAGAATTGGGTGCAACAGCAACAGCAGTACTGGTAGATGCTTTAACCAAATTAGGAGCTCTTCTGTTAGGGGGGTGAAGTCTATAACATCTGTCATTAGTGTGGCCAAACATTTTACAATGTGTGCATAAATAAGGTTTTTGTTGCATACTGACCTCTTTCCATTGCCCATCTTTTGCAGTCCCAATCCAGATTTTCTTTATCTCAGGCAGGGAGACATCTCTTTCAACCTGAATTCTAGCTAGTTCAGGTTTTACCTTATTGATAGTAGCAGCATCACATCTGATAGGGGTCCCAAGTGATCTACCAATTTGGAAAAGAGCATTTTGATTAAAGTATCTATAAGGGAGATTAGGGAATTTGAACCAAATTGGTACAATGGGAGGGTCTTTACTAGGATTAAAATCTGAGGTCCACTTTATTATCCTCATTTCCACTCCGCAATACTAACCAACTGTTTAGCAAAGAGCAATGCATAGTCCTCCTCATTAGAGAAATTGATTAATAAGTGCCTGCCATCCAGGAGACCAATCTTCCAGCTTCCTTTGAAGTTTAGAGATTCAAAGTATTTCCTCACAAGCTCCATCTTAGGGTGACCTAGCATAAATTTTCCAATTAAAGTTAATTTGACCTCTTAATCCAACTCCTCCAACTCCTTTTCAGTAAAAATAACAGCTGGGCATTCCTCTTTCTCCTCAATAGGTCTAATAAAAGGACAAGTGGATCTTCCAGCTGCACATCATGTAACCTTTGAGGGAAATGAGTTTAGAGGGATCAAAAATGGAGGGGGCATTGCCCACCACACCAACATAAGTAGCTTTAGCCCAGGAAATATTTGTTTCCAAATCAATAGGACAGGCCATTGGAAGACTCCAAGGCACAACCAGAGACCAACAGAGCACAAGAAACTAGAATCTGAACCAAACTGAATCAAACCAGCAGGAAGAAACCACCACCCAGAAGAGGTTCCCAAAACAGACAGGGAAAACTAAAACTGAAAGTTGAAGTAACCCTCCAGGATAGAAGCACAAAATCAAACCACAGAAGCAGGGAGCCAAAAATCAATGGAACTGTAATATTTGAAAAGTGACCATCCCGGGAAGGACCTACCCCCCAGCAAGGAAACCAGAAACCAATACCACACCCCTCAAAAGTCCAAAGCAAAAAACCACCAACTATCCCACTCACCCGAGCCACCACCATATATATATATATATATATATATATATATATATATATATATATATATATATATATATATATATATATTCAATAAAGGAAAAAATTCATTCAAACAAGAGTTACATACATCTGATATAGGGAATATCAGTCAAATCCCCAAAAAGTAAAGGCCTTAAAGGCTCAACAGGTATAACAGAAAAAGCTATAGTTTGAGAAACAGTAGCATGTTTTGCCAACCAGTTTGCTGGTTGATTTTCCTCTCTGTATATATGGGTCCATTTAATGTTGAGGGAGCCAAAAGTGGAGATCAATGTTCTGTAAAGATAAACCAAGTTCCAGGGAGGGGGGATATGCCTTGCAGCATGTTAACTAGCTGTTGTGAGTCGGATTCAATCCACACAAACCGATAGTTCAATGCCTTAGCGAGTAAGCATCGCCCAATGTGCGACCGAAGTTCGATTCAATGGCTGATGAAGAGATAGTAGGTGCATGAAAGAACCATAATTTCTGTCCCATGGAATTTCTACAAACAACTCCAATTCCTGCAGCAGAATTTGTATAATTGCCATCAATATTAATTTTTATCCATGGTGGAGGTGGAAGAGACCATTTCAGCAAAATAGGCTTTCTTCTTGGAAAGGAGTCCAGCAGTGATTGTTTACAGAGGAAACTGCAACAATTAGCCACAATATATATATATATATATATATATATATATATATATATATATATATATATATATATATATATATATATATATATATATATATATATATATATATATATATATATATATATTTATCGAGAATCGTATCTCCTACCTTCATAAACTCATCAGCCTCAAAAAATTTCCTAACATCTGCCAAGCCTGCACTCACCAAACCAACCAGCCCCCCGGAATCATTAAAGTTTCTTGGCTTCCTCAAAACAGCAACTCAGTAAAAGTAAACACTGATGGATGCTACTCTAGGGGTGTTGCTGGTATTGGTGGCCTCCTCAGAGATCAGCAGGGAGTCTGCCTTCTGTTTTTCCAAGCCCCTATGATTACTATTGATGCACTGGAAACTGAATTAATTGCTGTCTACTGGGCATTGAGATTGGCTCTGATTTTCAAGTAGTCGAACCTAACTATGGAGGGGGACTCTCAAGAGATGATCAACATGATTGATTCTGGTGTTTCTACTACCTGACACCACTCTCAATGGATCCAAAAGACTCATTTCCTTAAAACTCAACATTAGGCCAGCTTCCATTTTACCTTCAGAGAAGGGAACAAGCCTGCTGATTGGCTAGCAAGAACTGGTGCCCTCTCTTCTAGAGTGACCATCTCTACTTCTCCCCCCTCTCAGCTGAAAATTTTAATGGATGGTGACCTCCTAGCTGCCCCCCACATCAGAGCTGTTTTTGGCCAATGTTAACTGCTGCTGCTGTTTGGAATGCTTTTCCCTTTTTGTTTATTTTACTTTTTGGTATACATATATATATATACACGTCATACATATATATATATGATATATATATATATATATATATATATATATATATATATATATATATATATATATATATATATATATATATGTATATGTATATGTATATATATCCAATACACTTAGTCTTGTATGATTTTGGTTCCTTGGAAGTGGCCTCTTTAGGTTTGTTGTTAGTTTGGAGGTTTACCTTCCCTAGTTTTGTATTCCTCTCTTTTTATTAACATGTAGGGAGCTTTCTTTTAATATATATATATATATATATATATATATATATATATATATATATATATATATATATATATATATATATATATATATATATATATATATATATATATATATTAGATCAAACATTCCCAATCTGACCACTGATACTTCCGAGTGAACCCAAGGAAGATAACTCCTAAGAGTTCCAAAAGTCTTCCCAAGCCTTAGAGGGATAGTCCCCTAGGAAAAAAGTTCCCTTATAATGATAAAATATTAATTTATACTAATTCAATTTATTAGTGGCCAAAAATAGGTATAAATTTCTCTAAATAGAAAAAATCCCAAAATTCTGCATTTTGGTCAGCAGGTGCGCGTGTTTTTTCAAGCACGCAGGCGTGCACTGTCGTGACTTGGTTTGACAAGATATGTGTTGAATTTGGTAAGTGGCGAGCTGTGGATGCATAAAACACCCTCAACAAGAGTTCCGAAGAGGTGTTGCAGCTAAATTTATCATGCACATTCTATTGTGAAATCTAAAACTGTAGCTGGCTAGATCTGGGAAGCTAGGCTAGTTGGATTAAGAAAGCCAGGCTGGATAGTTCTGGTAGATCCAAACTTGTAGATGGCTTTAACATAGCTACACCTGGTGTGTATTAAGTATGCATGTGCATGCTTGCGCACATGCATGTGTCCACATAAATGCATCAATTTTTTTTCAATTTTCTTGAAATTAACTTATTTCCCTTCCTCAAGTGACGTAAGCCCTGTATCCAACACAATATAGTAAAATACCTTTCTCAAGCATATTATCATGATAAATAAGAGAATCAATATGGTATTTAATGCAAGAAAGTAATATAAATCTAACTCGTATCTGGGAGGAGACTCTTTCTTCATTTTAGGTGTCCATGCTTACATTTTTTGACTTTATTTCTTCTTTGAGTCACATTTTGATACCATTTGAGAACTTTGATTTAATTCCATTTATTAGATGCTATTGTTAGCAACTTGATGTTGTTTCATCCCTTTCTCACAATATACATTTCATTCGCTATTTTTTTGTATTCACTGATGTTGTTAGGCCCTCAACATTTTGGTTGTTATATTTCGTGTGTAATTTATGCTTTTCAGAGCGTTAGTTGATGTGTTTCTTATGCACTGCTACTATTGTATACTATTGATTATTACTTTTAATTTAAAATTTAGCTTGATCAATGTCTTTTTTAATTGACAAAAATAGGTAGTCAAAGGTTAATCACGATTGAGATTTCTATAAGGGAATGTCATTTCCTTTCACCTAGTGCTTTTTGTGCATATTATGGTGACAATAACCTTTCATTCTTTTGGAACAACACCTTCGATTTATTTCAGCATTCTATAAGGATTACTATTGGTAAACCTACCATCATTGTGGCAGCTTATGTCAGCTTGACCTCTTTTGTGAGGAAGAGGGCGGTGTTTGATGGTGATGTGTTATAGTTTGCTTCTATGTTTTCTAGGCCATCTATTGGTTCCTCTGCATTTTTGAGGATTTATACTCTCATGATAGTTGAATCATATAGAAACGCCATAGTTGCCATTGTTGATTTAGCTATTGTCTCAGCTCCCTTTATTTTAGGTCCTTTAAGGCTTCCTCTACCCCAAAATTTGGTAAAAGGACCCAGAGGACGAGGAGCAGGTTTTTGTGGTCTCATTTGTAAGATCAGTAACTTGCTTATTCAATTATTTCAGTTCCCATTGAAGAGGATTCTTTTATTTTCCTGGGTGAAAATATCTTTGTGGTACTGCCTAGCTGTATGGACCACCCTTCAACCATGATTGCTAGTAGTTCTTTCCATCCTCAGGATGTAAGATGCTTTAAACCTGCAGTCCATGTTAATGGCACTACCACTAATCGTCTGACCAAGAGGATCATGTATGCAGTTTTTTCTTTGAGAGGAAAGAGTCATATTTCTAAGGAGTTGTTCCTTTCTAAGCTCTCTAAGACATCAGAGCATGTTATGGATGAATTTCTTAATATCTCAACCCTAGAGCTCACCATAGTAGGAGACTAAGGTTTTCCCGTCGTTCCACAAAGAGATATAGATATCAACCATCTATTGTACAGGCTATCGAGCACGTTAAGGAGTCACATGGGACCCTTGTTATAGTCCCTCGGACTATTGCACCATATACTACACATAATATTGTTATGTACACTACTATTTCACCATATTTAACCTCTATTGTTAAGAAAAAAAGAAAAACATTTTGGTGTATTATTATCCCTCTTTGAGCAAGTATAAGATGAATGTTTCCTGCATTGATAAAGCAAGATCTGGGGTATACCTCTCATTGATACTCACCTTATTTATTTATAAAGAAATATTTAAGAAAAAATTATCATCTCATCTCAATGAAAAAGCAGTGGGTTACGAAAATTTTTGCCAGTACACCCTTGAGATTCTAGCTCTAGTTTCAAAAGTTTCTGAGATGGTTTTAAAGGGTTGTTGTATATCTAATTGATCTAGACTTGGATCTATTCAGGTAAAACCCGAAGGTAAAGACTGAGAAAGATCCTTAGGACTATTCATATAATAGCCTTTCTGATTTTCCAAATGACTTCCTCCGTGAACATGACCTCTCTGGTAAGGAACTATACAATTTTGATAAGTATTCTCAACACATGATGATGGTGAACACTAATACATAAATGTCTATTATTGATAATTCTACCCCTGATGTTGACAAAAATTGATCATCACAAGTCTACTGAGGCTTAACCCTACAATCAATTAGGAACATTGAAGCAAAGATGAGATTATTGCTATTATTTAGAGCTTAATTTCTCTCTTGATTGCCCAGATGACAGGTTTGTAGATCAATAGGATGGATTCTGATGTAGTCTCATCCCTTATATAAGTTGAGGCACATCCGACTATTCACGTTGTACCTTCTATGTCTGATAGGCATATCCATGTGTCATCTTTTGATAATAAGAGTAATCACGTTACCTCTAATATGCATTTGCAGTCCCTAGTGGATGCAAAAGTTAAGGCTACATTTCCAGCCCAATAGAGTCAGTCAATCATGAGAAAATGTACACCTTATCTTGAAGATTATGGAAACATTTCATATCATCGAGGGTTTGTCCCTCGATGATTCATGAGATTTGATTGGGTAGGTAATCCCCGACAACATGTCACTCAATTTAGAGCACTTTACTGTAATATTGGAAAAAAAAAGCATTTTTGCTCCTCCTATTTTTCATTATCTTGTTAGAACTTGCCTTCAGATAGTATGCTGACATGCTGAACGACACCTTCAGGATGTTTTCTGAGCTAGAAGATGTGTTCGTCAAGCACTTTGTCATGGCACACCATCAGGTCCCCATGAGTGATTTAATGTTTGCCCAAGAAAAAAACAACAAATAATCCTTATTAGATTTTGTAATCTGTTTAAAAAACTTGTGCATAAAATGTGATCATCAATTCCAAGAGCAGCATGCAGTTGCATTTCTCATGGGCAAGTTTAAAAACCTACTTCAGTTTTATTAAAAATGACTTCGATCAAGACTTTCGAAAAATTAATAAAAATTGTTTAGCCTATAGTGTATCACACGAACTTTGGTCTTTAAAAGTAATAATTATAAGAGTAACTTAGAAAGCCTTTTATGTGTCCTTTAAAAAGGACAAAAGAGAGTTTGGCCTTGATGACATATAATAATAGAAATAAAAAGTTTGTCTTGTTTACAAAGTAAGCTCAGCCTTTTTCTCATAAGTGGAATAGCCAAATTATTAAGCAAAAAAAATCTCAGTTTTACTTTTTTAAGAAGGAATGTCTTAGGAAAATATTTAAAGCTTGATTAAGCAGGGAATGCAGCTGCTCTGCCAAGGAGACTTTAAGAGGTGGAGAAGTCTAAAATGCACAAATATTACCCTAACCATGTGAATCTGAGGCATGTGCTTGAAAATTGTTTCCTATTCAAAGATTGGTTTAAAGCGCACCACAACATCAAAGAGATCAAGGTTTGGGAGAAATACTAGGTGAAGCCTCTTGGACAAGGATCAACCAAATTTGTTGCAACCATTTCGATTTTTATGTCTGCCGAAGTTGTATCTTCTTTTATTTTTAATGCAAATGTAAGTGCAGGAGAGGATTGTTGTATTCCTTCTATCACATTTTTTAATTCTAATGAATTAATGTAAAATGATCCTTCTAATTAATCTTTTGTGTCTCACATTTTTATGGTTAATTCATATGAGCTTAATGATAGTGATGATAATGAGGGAGAGGAGCAATACCATTATTGTCCTCCCTTTATGGTGCATATCAAATATGTGATGATTTGAGTATTTCATATGATGATATTTACAAGATCTCTATTAATAAAAGTACTTAGGAATGACGTTTGGATGAATGCTCCATTAAGGTTGATCCCACTAGGTCCCTTAGTAAGGATTTCGAGCAAGTGCTTTTATGAAGTGGAAATTTTTTCCTTTGAGGATGGCTAAGCCTAGATCAAAAAGAGAAGGGGGAAGATCTCTTCACCAAAGAGTTTAATAATCATCTTGAAGTTCCTAGTCTAAGAAGGAACTCAAAATCCTTCCAATAAGGCTAATTATAATGTGTTCGAAATCCTTAAAAGATTACCAACATCTTTAAGCATCTATGTATTTAACAAAAGAATTAATACAACTAAAGGAAAAGAGATAGTAAGGTGAGAGTAAAGGCGTTATGCCACAATGATATAAAGTCATAATAGAACTATCCCCACTTTGCCATTTTCTATGATAAAAATAGAATCTATATTAGATTCTAATTCTAAATCAGAGGAGGTTTCACAAATGAATAACTCAAGTAGTTTATGTGACTTTGATATTTCAAAATTAGCCTAGGAGCAAGAAGATGTTTGCGAGGAGACACGTTTGGATTACTTTCCTAGATATTTACTATCAAATTTGGTAGTCCGTATTTGGCCAATTTGTTCTTAACCTATGAGGTTTTAAGTCAGTGTCATAATGAAACTTCAAAACTTTGATGGCTTTAAGCATAAAGATGGTTGATGAGTTGTGCACTTTTAATATACCTCCCAGATTCAAATCTAGTGAGGAGGGCATTCTATATTACAAAATTGTTATGCATGTAACTAACCATGATGTAATGTCTTTAATAAATGTTAATGAAAAAAATAGAGAATATACTTCTTTCTTGTTATTAATCCCCTTTGCTATTAGGCTGCTTGATAATGGATTGTTGCCCGAAAAGTGGTCTGTTTGTCAAGCCAAGATGTGTAAAGGATTTATGGTAGAATAGGACCCCTAGAGAATAGTTTGTCTTATGATATATCTAATAGATGATAAAGCCAAACTTTTCATTCCCTCATGTAGAATGATTTCTACATTTGAAGGTGATGAGGTTTTCACCTTTAATAATGAGGAAGTTGAAGTTAAGGATACTCCCTCTGAATTGGAGGATCATGTTTCTTCAACTATTGTTGAGTTGATTGAAATCAACTTGGGAATGGTTGACGATCCTTGTCAAAGCTTTATAAGTAAACTCTTCTGGGATTGTATAGTAAAATCATAGAAATCTTGAAAGAGTTTTGTGATTTCCTTGCATGGAGTTATGTTAAGATGCTTGGTTTAGCTCCAAAGGTAGTTGTGTGTAATCTACCCATAGATCTAAGTATCAAACCTGCAAAATAATTTCTTTGCAGGATATGGCCTGATAAACTGCAAATGGTTATTAAAGAAACCAAGAAGCTCATCAAGGTTGCCTTCATTAGGAATGTTTCATATCCTACTTAGCTAGCAACCATCGTACGCATTTAACAAAAGAATTAATATATATGAATTTCCATAAAAAAATGACTAAAAACTTATCACAATGTCGGTCGGTCAAATATATTAGTATACGTGTCAAGTAATGTGAATAAAGAGGACAACATATCAATCTCAATAGGAGAGGGCTAAGAAATATTCCAACAGGTGAATCTCTAGTCTATTAAATGTCTAATCCTAGTTCGAGCCAACCACAAGAAAGAGATGCAATTCATAAATCCTACTAAAAAATAGAAACCAAATTAGGAATTTTAATTTAGAAAATAGAAAGCAAATACATGCTCTCAAAAAACCAAAGCTCCAAAAAGTTATTCAAGTGAGATGAGGATCAAGCTTACATGATTTAAATGCAGTGTTGGATTTTTATGTTTCTCCTACCATTCTCTTAGCATGGTTGTTGTTAACCAAGGACAATATTTTCTCTTTCTGCCTATGCCAAGGTCCGAAGCATAAACAGAAACCCATAAAGTTATTTTTTTCTTAACCCCATGGCATTTTCCATGATCCCTTCGACCTTCTTTTATGGTTGTAAGCTCTTATTGAATATGGCTATCTTATTAGTGATCTGTAGTTAATCTAATCATTCCATTATGCAATGGATAAAAGTCAAAGATCATGATAGATTTTAACATCCTAACTAGCTAGAGTTAGGAGTAAGAAAAGGCCAGTAGATTAACCAACAACCTAAATATATTGAAAGCATAGAAAACATAACAAACAAAACATGCTAGAAAAACCACAAAATCAAACACCACTGCATACAACACAGATTCGAAGAGAATTGAGCCATTCATATCAAAATAAACAAACTTGGCAAAATCCATAAAAATTAGAAAAGCAGGTAACATTACAATGTAAAAACACATATCAATGAAGTTTCCCCCTTTGATACAACAATCAAAATTTCCTCTTATACAAATCTCTCAAAGAAAACTAATGAAAAATGAGAAAACAGAGAAGATACAAAGATCTCTCCAAAAATCTCTTAATCTCAAGCCTCCATCCATCACCAATGGTCCACACATGCTCGAAGTAGCCCTAAGATCTCTTTCTAAAGCCAAGATTTTAGATTTAGCAAGAAAAACCTTTAGAAAAAATATTTATTACTTCATCGACATGGTAATGCCAAAATAAAGTGTGGTCACATTCATGATATAAATCAGGCGACATGGTTAGGCTTGATTTGGTTGTGGACACGCTGCTACCTTTGATAGCATGGTGTTGTCACACCCACATGTCAGTTCTGACTATATTTCCGTTAGTTTTTCTCCTTATAAAATGTATGCTCGATCTCTTGTAACATGCACATCACCAGCAAAATACTTCCACAAGGGAAATTCATGATAAATAAGATTAATTAGTAGGTTTAATGGAATAAAAGTTAGTAAAATCACTTAAAATTATCTCATCCCAAACTTACATTATTACTAGTCCTAGAGTAATCTCATAACTAAATGGGTCTCCATGAAAGTATCATTGGCACTCTTGTAGGCTTTTAAGCATTCAACTTGCTTATCTAAGTAAAATAAAAGTGTAATTGTCATTTTAGGGTCCATTATTATTAATGTTTTATAACTTCACCTCTTCTTTAATCGCTTTCTACTGAACATAGCATAACACAAAAATTCTTAAATTAGTAGAGTTAAAATATTTTAACTGACCTAGGATATTTTAAATCAATTCAAGCATAACTAGCTAACCTAACCCTAAATAACCTTTCTTTTAAGGATAACATTTAAAAGATTTTATTAAAGAACATAAAAAATTTTATCACTTAAATATCTACTAAAGCACCCCCTCAGCTTTTCAATTTTGTGTCAATCTTAATTTTCTTCTCAGGCATTTTCACCGTTTGGCTTTTTTTTATTCTTTTTTATTCTTTTTTATTCCACCGAGAATTAATAAATCTAGTTAGAAAACCTTTTCTTTTCATTTTATACACCATGGAAAGCTAGTCTCCCCTAAACGATAAGGTTCATAAAAAAAATTTTTTAGGTAAACCCTTCAAGCTATCATTCAAGTAAAAGTTAAGAAAACATCAAATTAGCTTAGCAAAAATTTAAAAAGAATTATAAAGTTGTTGGTTAGTGATCCCCAAATATTTATGCTTACGATTTCGATATGAAATTATACTTTAATTATTTATAATATGGGATACTACACAAGTATATGTATTGTTTATCAAGTAATATAGGATTTTTTTATTAAGCCCCGAGATATCAAACCCATAAGGAAATTTCTAAAATTTTGAAGAAATAAAAAAATTAACTTTTCACTTTTTAAAATGATTTTGTAAACTATGTTTTAAGATATCAAATTTTTCAAATTTTTTTTTGGTATTTTCTGAATAAAAAGTAAAGCAAAAAACTAAAGTTAACACAACTATAAAATAGTATGAAATCAAATCAGAATAAAATATCTTTTTCCTCAATTAATGAATAGGTAATAATTATGGAATTTCATTGTGGATGTATCTAAAATGTGTTGTAACAAATAGAAGCAATTATATTATTTACCCTTTCTTGGTTCTATAAAGAACATTGGTTAATTTGATATTTTGAAATCATGTAGATGGGTTAGGCAGGGAAGATACTTGCTCTCATTCTAGAGTTCGCTCGATTCCCTCCACCTAGGGGCTAACATCACATAACAAAATTTAAAACATCAAACCAAATTACGGGGCTTTAGCCTGTCACTCTAAAGTCCTCTAATTTTACTCCCCATTGTAAACTTATCTTCCTAATTATTTGCACTCAACCATATAGACTACAATTCTCATCCATACAATTGCACATGATTCTTTCCAATTGTTGATTGAGACAATACCACATTGGTTCTTACATGTTCTCACAACAAATTTTAACATCTTAATCGACCAACTCAAGAGGTAAATGAAGTGCAAGGTAGTGAATCATCACATCTTCTTCCAACATTGAAATCCTATACTTCACACAACTTCTCTCCATAATATATTTACTTCATCATTTAGAAGGAAGAAGATAAAGAAAACTACTCAGAATCCATGGAGAAAACACAATCACAACTTTATTTGAAAGTAGAAATCATTGTGAAAACACAACAAGCCTTACTTTAAAACCAAATGTAAAACGAAGTTAAACACTTATATGAAAATCCCCTGCACAGGACTCTTGAAGTTCCTTTTAAACTTTTCATTCCCTTTACAAGATACAATAGAGGCTGGCGCCCAACTCTGTTAACTCCGAATCTTTATTCTAGTCTTAATAAAAACTAGATACCATTGATAATAAAAGTGGTGAAGTGGAAAATTGCGCTCTCAATAACTCTTTAACATAAACTGTACTCTTAACACTAATCACACCCTCCAACAATAACCATTTTTTTGATCTTCAAGTCTTCTTTTTAAAAAATTCCAAAAGGTGTCTTTGTGTCTCTTCAAAATATGTCTAGATTCAATGTATCCACCAAGAATGCATCCATCTATTCAAATTTTAAATGAATTTTGGCACTTATGGGAAGTTAGTGAAGTTTAAACCAAAGGATGCTTCAAAAATCCCTTCAAATTTGCGCCAAAATCAAATAAAATTCATCACTTTAACTGTGGCGCCTATGGGCCAAGGGTTCGGCACTTAGCCGCCAGAGGCCAATTTTGCACACCTTTCAATTTTTGCTCCAAATTTGATCTTTTATTGCTCCTTTCATCATAGTCAGTAATTTTAATCATATCTGCAAGAAAACACAAAAAATACCTTCCATTAAAGTGCAATATCATCAAAAAAAGGTATAAAAATGTATTTAAAAGCACTATATATTTTAGGTATATCAAAATCTCCCTAACTTAAAATATTACTTTTCCTCAAGTGACACTTAATCACATAGAAAATCTTAACATGCAAATTATGTAAATGAGTTTCTTTAGGAAGGTTTCAAAATTTTGTTCTAGAAATGAAATAGTCCAATTTAGAAAATATTTTAGTAAATGAGACCAACTTAAAGTTTAGAAGGTTCTTAAGTAAAGGATAATAAAAAATATTAGTTCTTATCTAATTCAGAAATACTTGTAGATTTTTCAAATAATAGGATTCAAACATTTCATCTTCTCCACTTAAAAAATTTCATTTGGAAATTATTTTACTTACTATATTATAACATTAAGCTTTAGATTTTTTTTAAAAACTTATATTTTAAACTTTATGTATGGAACTAATTTTTTATTAGGCCCTTAAATTCTCAAGCTTCCCCTTTCTTTTTACATACTATTTTTCTCCTTTTTTATTTTTTTATTTTTCTTTTTTTTCTCTTTTTTTTAATAAAGCAAGGATTACTGTATCTAGATAGGCCTTTAATGATTTTGAATTCTACCCTTTCATTTAAAATAAAGTCTGATATATATCTTTCACTTAAAAGCCATAATAACAGTGTTAAAAATTATTTTTCAATAAAAGAAATTTAAGTTTTGAAAAATAAAAGTTAAATCTTCTATTTATCCAAAAACACAACACTTCTTACTAAAGGTAGTTTGACTATATTTAACATTTATTTACGAAGAAAATTTTAACTTTAAATTTTTCATCATTACTATAAATTTTAACTAAATTCTCTTACTTATTTCTATATTCAAAATTTTGCTTCCCTAATATAACTTCATATACATAATTATTTTCAATCAAAAATCAAATTTTATTTAAGTATTCTTGAGAACAAATAAAATTTTAGTTTTTTGAAAATTTGTTTTTAAATTCCCCTCAAACTTTAATTTTTAATTAGGATAAAACATTTAAGCATAAAAATGATACATGGGTAAGAATTAAAAAACTAGAATAACATGCTTGCAGGAATTTTCATATCCTAAATATGCAAGTATAACAGTTTAAAAACAAGGAGTGAAAGGAAATCAAATTCAGTTTTTCAATTTCTCATAAAATAGAAATTTCAAAATTTGAAACGACTTCTACAATAGTGGAGGTTTTCAAAGCAAATACACACTAACACAAATCAAAACACATTAGAAAATAAATTGTAGTAAATTTTAAAAAGTTTAAACATGTTATATAAATGGTGGTTTCTGATAGTGTTCTAAATTTTTCTAATATTTACAGGAATTAAATTAGACACTACTAAAAACTTGAAACACATAAAAACATTTACTATCACAATCACATCACATATTACATCATAAAATATAAATCCAACACATAAACATCTGAATGTGCATAATAGAAATAATTCAACTATAGTCTACACAACATCAAAGTCCATAGCAAAATTCATCACATCACATATGAGAACATTAAATAAGAGCATCACAACACATAAAAAAATCACATAACAAAATCACAAACTCAACATAACAATCCTTATCATCATCCTCATCATCATTATTTTTATTGCAGTCTCTGGATGACAAATAAGGTATATAAAAAGGATGTGGGGGCATCTCAGCACTGTAATCTCCTCTAATCACTCTATCCATGTACCGCTGATAATTCTCCTCATAGTCATCATGTTTTACAATATACCTTTCAATATTTTCAATTTTATCATCTATATCTCTAATATGCTCTATGGTAAGACTCACCTTCTTCAAAATCTTCTGTAATAATCCAGTTTGTGAATCTCAGGAGCATGATGCATGTGCAGTAGAAGCACGAGAAGTAGAGTAGCAGAAGCTGAAGCATTGGAAGCTTTAACAGATTCTCCTTTCCAGCTAAATACTAAATGTACAGTGTAAGTGTTCACATTTACACTAGTAATAGGTCTAAGTGGCTGAAGAACCTCTTCCCATGTTTTAGACTTAACACTAAACTGCTCACAAAGTGAATAAATAAGAGATGGAAATCCCATACCTGCAGTAGTAGCAGCTCTGACACAGTTCAAAATATAAAAAAAATAATAGCCCCAATATCTAAAGGCTTTCTCTGCTGAATACAATGGTTCAGAACAACTCTCTCGCTTGTAACTTCACTGACATGACTTGAAGGCAGAAGCTTAGATGAGATAAAGTAATGTCATGCCTTTGAAGTGGCATTCAATTTAGAGGCTTGAAATTTCTCTCTTCTTTCATTTTTAATCTTCCACAAACCTCTTCCATCAGTAAGAAAGGCAATAATCTCATCTAAATCTCCCTCAGAAGGAAGATAATTTGCATAAAAACAAAACATTACAGGAGGTAATCGGTAAAAAGTATTAATTACCGCATGTGAAAAATCCACTTGTTACCCCCTAACCATCACCAAATTGTCTTTTGCTACTGGCAAGTTAGCATAGAAATCTCTCACCACATAAATAACTATAACAACAGAGAAGCAACAATATCTTTCCCAATTCCTTCTAGCAATCATCTCCTCAATATCTTCTTCTGGCTTGCTAAAAACTTGTTCTTGAATCAATTTCTGTGATGCAAGTGCATCGACGTAACGATTCTTTACTCTAGAACTGACAAATTTGTCGTAATTAAATTTTTCTTTTTCTTTTGAGTGTTTTTACTTTGAAGCCATCTCTAAAAATTCACCATAAATTCCAAATATAAACTAAACTTGTTCACTCAACTTCGAAAGGAAAACTCCACTAAATCCAAGCAATTTCTCGTGCTTTTCTCAAATTTTCACCATAAATAGTGATTTTTGGATTTTTAAATAATGTACTCAAAATACATGGTGAAAATCAAAATTTTTTACTTAGGAGTAGTGATCATACCTTAAAGAATTCAAGTCCAACAAATTTTGACAAAATCGGCTCTAAAATGATCCAATTTGATAATGCCCTAGGCTCCTATTTCATGAAACCAAGAGGTTGAAGGTGATGGAGGTGTTAGAAATGGTAAATTTCAGGTTTTTAACTGCAAAAACTTGATTTTCGCAAACTGGCGCCTATATGCGAGGCATACGACGCTTAGCCGCGAAATCCAGCGCTTATGCACTGTCAGTTTAGCGCTTAGGTGCCAGTGCCCAAATTTTAACAATTAAGTTAATTCCATAAAAAATATGAGTTAATCACCTTTAATCTCTTTAAATAATTATTTCTCCCCATAAACTCTTCTAATACTCCAAAAGTACTCTTTAATTTCCAATGATTCCACACAAATTTCACACAAACACAAACTTATATTACTTAAATATCAAAACGCACTTAATACAAACTACAAATTTCTATCCAAACATTTTGGATGAAATTCCCCAATACATAAGTTTAAACACATGTAATTAAACACAAATTTACATCATTGAGATGTAACAAACATATGTAAAATGCAACAAACACAAACATAAAAAAAAACACACTTAAAACACTAAACACACATAATCAAACCACAAGACCACACATAATTTAATTCCAATCTCCATTAGGTGGATTATACCCAGAATCACCATTAGTTCCATTTGAACCATCTAGAAGGTAAATCTGATAAAACAGGCGATGATTAAAAGCTCTTACATCTTCTTCTTCTATCCATTTTCTCTTTAGATACATCGCTCTTTTCTCTTCTTCCACATGACTTGTATGATTGAATTGCATTTTCAGTTGCCATCCAATGTGCGCTAAATGTGCATTAATTTCATTTAACTTTGCATCAATAGACTCCACATCGGCCTCGATCTTCGTAATCTTTTCTGCTATTCCTCAGATACTCACAGCCAGAAATCCATTTTATAACTCTTGCACTATCGAAAATAAACTTCTTCTTATTGGCATCATCTTTCTTCTTAACTTCTCTTTCCTAAGAAGACATTTTTACACTCAAAATACTTTTTTTAAGACTCAGGAATCAAAATAAGAATTGGGGCAAGTATCTCATAAATTCAGGGCCTTTTTATAGACTTGGGAAGGCACAAAACCGACCCTAGATGTGTTAAAACTCCTTAATAACTCCAAAAACTACTCACCCATGATTTAGGCTTCTAGAATCTCATTTTTCACATTTTTTTTAACTGTGGCGCCTATGCGCCAACTAGCCAGTGTACATTTTTGCACAGTTCTACGAAACGTCAAAATCTTTACTCTGACTCCTCTAAGTCATCAAATAAGGTCAAATAAACACTACCATAACATTAAAAACTCCAAAATTCTACCACATTTCTCAAATCAAACCAAATAAAAGCACACAAAGCAAACATAAAACAAAGCACACCAATAAAAATGGGTTGCATCCCACAAAGCGCGTGGTTTAACATCATCAGCCTGACATACCCAGAGCTTATTCTGAGTGACCAAACATCAGATTCTCATCAGTTTTAGATTGATCGACTGAAAAGTAAGGTTTAAGTCTATGACTATTCACTTCAAATATTTTTTAGTCTTAGGATCTTTAATATCCACAGCTCCATATGAATAAACTTTCATCACAATAAATGAGCCTGTCTACCTGGACTTAAGTTTTCCAGCAAAAATTCTCAATCTAGCATTATACAGAAAAGCTTTTTGATCTGGCTCAAGATTTTTAGTAAGAATCTTCCGATCATGCCATAACTTCATCTTTTCTTTATAAATCTTAGTATTTTCATAAGATTCATTCATTATCTCTTCAAGCTCATTTACTTACAACAATCTCTTTTCTCCAGCATCTTTCAAATTCAAATTGAACTCTTTAATAGCCAAATATGCTTTATGCTCAAGTTCAACTGGTAAATGACAAGCTTTTCCAAGAATTAGCCTATATAGGAACATTCCTATAAGAGTTTTGTAGGCTGTCCTATAGGCCCACAAAGCATAATCCAATTTGATTGACCAATCTTTTCTATTTGACTTAACAGTCTTTTCTAATATTCTTTTAATTTCACGATTGGATAATTCAACCAAACCACTTGTCTGTGGATGATAAACAGTAGTAATGCGATGGTTAATATGATATTTCTTTACTAACTTTTCCATAATCACATTTCTAAAATGACTTCCCCCATCAGTTATGATTACTCTTAGTATCCCAAATCTGCAAAATATATTCTTAATTAAAAACTTTGCAACACTTTAAGCATCACATCAAGGTAAATCAACAGCTTCTATCCATTTAGGTATATAGTCTACTGCTATCAAAATGTATGTATTTCCGAAAGAAGGTATAAATGGTCCCATGAAATCTAATCCCCAAACGTCAATTATTTTAACTTCCATCATATAATTGATGGGCATCTCATTTCTTCTAGAAATATTGCCTACACGTTGACATTGATCACAGTTATTAATATAAACATTAACATCCTTAAAAATTGTAGGTCTTATAAAATCCAGATTGTAAGATTTTATATGCAGTTTTATCAACTCCAAAATGTCCTCCATAATCAAAATTATGACATTTTTGAATAATTTCATAAGTTTTTTCTAAAGGCACACATCTTTAAATAATCAAATCCTTTCCTTGTTTATATAAGAACGGGTCATCCAAAAAATAAGCCTTAGCTTCAGATAAAAATTTCTTCTTCTTCTGGTATGTCAAACCATAGGGTAAAATATCACTGACAATAAAGTTTACAATGTCAGCATACCACAGAACACACCACTCATTAACAGTGAACAATTTTTCATCAGGAAAAATTTCATTAATTTCTTCAGCATCACAGAGACATTTTTTAGTTTCAAGCCTGGACAGTTGATCAGCAATTTGATTATCAGCACCCTTCCTATCTACTATCTCAAAATCAAATTCTTGCGAAAGAAGAATCCATCTAATCAATCTTGGTTTTGCATCCTTCTTCTTCATTAAATACTTAATAGCAGAATGATCAGTATTCACCACACATTTAGTTCCAATTAAATATGATCTTAATTTATTAAAGGCAAATACTATAGCTAATAACTCTTTCTCAGTAGTGGTAAAATTAATTTGATCTTCATTAAGATTTTTACTAGCATATTAAATCACTTTGAAAATCTTATCATATTTCTGACCTAAAACAGCTCCAATAGCATAATCACTAGCATCACACATTAATTCAAAAGGTTTTTCCCAATTGGGTGAAACTATAACAGGTGCAATGATTAATTTTTCTTTTAAAGTTTCAAAAGCTTTTAAGCAATCACCATCAAAATTAAAAATCACATTTTTTTTCAGTAAACGGCATAAAGGCTTTGAAATTTGTGAAAAGTCTTTAATATAATGCCTGTAAAATCCAGCACGTCCTAGGAAACTTCTAATTCCCCATACATTAGTTGAGCAAAGTAAATTAGAGATCACTTGAATTTTTGCAGGATCTACTTCCATACCATTTTCAGATATACAATGTCCCAAAACTATTTCTCCTACTACCATAAATTGGAATTTCTCCCAGTTAAGGACCAAATTAGTTTCTTCACAACATTTTAGAACTTTAGATAGATGTTCTAAACATGATTCAAATGAAATTCCAAACACTAAAAATTCATCCATATAAACTTCAATTCCTTTTTCTATTAGATCACAGAAAATTGTCATCATACATCATTGAAATTTAGTAGGGGTATTACATAAACCAAAGGGCATTCTTCTAAAAGCAAATGAACTATTAGGGCTGGTAAACGTTGTTTTCTCTTGATCCTCAGGAGCAATTTGAATTTGGTGGTAACCAATATATCCATCCAGAAAATAAAATTATTTATGCCCAGCCAGCCTATCTACATCTGATTTTGAAAGGGAAGTGGAAAATGATCTTTCCTGATGGCAAGGTTTAATTTTATATAATCAATGCATATTCTCCATCCTGTAACTTGTTTTACAGGTATTATTTCATTCTTTTCATTCACACTCATAATAACTCCTCCTTTCTTAGGTACACAGTGAATAAGACTAACCCACGTACTATCTGAAATAGGGTAGATAATTCCAGCATCCAACCACTTTAAGATTTCTTTCTTAACAACTTCTTTCATGATATGATTTAATCTCCTTTGAGGATCAGCCCGAGGTTTGTAGTTATCTTCCACAAGGATTCTATTCATACAAATTGAAGGACTGATTCCTTTAATATCACTTATTGTCCATCCAAAAGCTCTTATACTTGTTCAAAATTTCAAGCAAACTCTCTTCTTCTCTTACAGTTAATTGAGAGGAAATTATAACTGGTAAAGTTGAGGAGTCAACTAGAAAGGCATACATTAAAAGATTAGGAAGCATATTTCAATCAAGTTCAGGAGGTTTTTCAATTGATGGAACAAAAGATTCATCTTTTTCATTCATGTCCAACATTTCAAAATTTTCATGAACATAATTTAAATCTTCCTCATGAAAATCATCAGAATCTTGTAATTCCCTTCTTGCTTGTGTTCCAATCCCTTACTTTCAGATTTTTCTTCATAAGTTGATTTGAAATGAAATTCACTCAAATATTTGATAGCATACATCCTATAACATTCAACATCTTTACCTCTTGCAGGATATTTCAATGACTTTGAAATATTGAATGTAACAGTTTGATCATTAACTCGCATTATTAATTCCCCTTTTTGTACATCTATCATCGCTCTGCCTGGGGATAGGAAAGATCGCCCTAAATTTATGGGTATCTCTTTATCTTCCTCCATATCCAACACAATTAAATCAACAAGAAAAATAAATTGATCCACTTTCACCAAAACATCTTCTATAACTCTTTTAGGATATGTGATAGAAAGATCAGTTAATTGCAGAGTTACAGTAGTAGGGGTTCTTTCTTCTAATCCTAGTCTTTTGAATATTGATAACACTATAAGGTTAATGCTTGCACCCAAATTACATAAAGCTTTTCTAAAAAATCTATCTCCAATTGCACATGGAATCGTGAAATTTCCAGGATCTTTAAGTTTTTCAGGAGGCTTTTTCTGAATTATTGCACTGCACTCTTCACTAAGTGCAACAGTCTTATTATCTTCAAACTTCCTCTTTCTGTTGATAATATCCTTCATAAATTTCATATAGCTTGCCATTTGTACTAATGCTTCGATAAATGGAATGTTGATTGTAAGCTTCTTATATATCTCCAAGAATTTCAAAAATTGCTTATCCAGTTTTTGTTGTCGAAGTCTCTGAGGAAATGGAGGTGGTGACTTTTCTAAATCAACCTTAGGTGGAGAAATAGGTCTTTCCAAACCTTTCGGAGTGTCCTCTTTTGGTTTTTCAATTTCTTCTTTCTCTACTTTAGTATCTTTTTTAACTCTAACTTCCAACTCTCTTCCACTTATCAACTGAATATCTTGTACTTGTTCTTTATCTTGTCTCTTGGATTTATTTCAGTATCACTAGGAAGCGTTCCTTGGGATCTATTACTTAATGAATTGGCAATCTGTCTCAATTGATTCTCAATATTTCTGCTTGTAGCTCCTTGACATTGTAATTGATTTCCCATTTGTAACACCACTTCTTCAATAGTCAACTTCTTCTCCTTAAATTTTGAAGTATTGTTAAATCATAGAGGATAGGTTGGTTTTATAATTATTATTTCCTAGGTTGTTTTAGTTTCCTAAAGGGTTTACTTGGTTGTTCCCCAATTGTTGATTACTACCACCCTGATTATTGGTATTCCGGTTAAAGTTTGGATGGTTTTTCAAACCTGGGTTATAATAATTGGAATATGGGTTATTAGGCCTACTTATGGCATTCAAGCTTTTTGATGAAGTTTAAGAATCAACCATTTGGCCTAATGAATTGTCGGCATATTTTTAGGTTATGTGTTTTGAAAAAGGGGGTCGCCTACAGAAGTTGTCGGCGGATTTTAAATTTTAAATTTAATTTAAATATATATATATATAGTTTAAAAGAGGACATTTGATTTTGAAAGTAATTTTAAGTTTAAAAGTTTTAAGATATGAAATCAAACCGATCTCACATCCCGAAAAGTTTATATAAACGAGCACCGCACCACAAACTGTATATCTATCGCGGAGAATAGACACACTGCTTGATGATGGGGCTCGATTAAATAAACTAGGAGATTTGTGACATCTGTTTGGTCTGCGAACCAATTTTATAAGCCGACAAGTTCCCCTGCTTAGTATAAATGAATTAAGCAGGGTTTATATTACCTCGATTCTTAAAGTTCCATATAAGGGCAAGCCCTATAGTTAATTACATCTTAAATGACGGGAATCACTTAAGAAAAATCTCGATAATGATCGGCGGTTTTGCTCTCAATAATTTCAAAGTTTAAGGTTTTCAAAGGATTGAATTTTGGAAATTCAAAAGGGAATGGATCAAATTTCGAACAATTTATTTTAGGAGTTCAAAGGAAGAAAAGTAGGAGAAGTTGAGGATATAAGAAGAATCTTGGCAACTTCTCAAACTATCCTATTGTTTGGCTTCGAGTTTAAGAAAATCCTAATATTATCTGATATTTCAATCTTGCCAATTTTAATTAATTTGGACTTATATTTGTATGACAAAATCATACAAATAGCCTTGAAGATGTGAGGGTTTATGTCGTACCAATTGACTACCTCGGAGTCCTAAGACCGGTTAGGGCTTAATTTACATGACATGATCATGCAAATGCCTAACGAAGAGTTGAGGATTTAGGTTGCACTAGGCAAATTACCTCGGAATCCTATGGCTTTGTTGTTTAATTCTAGGAATGTTTAGCTGATGTAGAGTTGTTTTGCTGACGAAGATGGCCGTGCTGCCCACCATGCTCCGAGCTCCTTGTTGTTGCGAGAGGTTTAGTTTTAGAAGTCATAAATCGGGAGATGAGAGAAGTGTTTTGGTTTAGAGAAAATCTTAAAATCCAAGTGTTTTTAATATTTTAATTAAAACAAATCTTAAAGTTGTTTAAACGAGCCGATTAAGATCCCGCGGTTCGTCGTCCCGGCACCGTTATTTTCATCGAATTCACTTAGTCCAGATGAATTTGCTAAACTCAACTGAATGAGTTCCATACTTTCATTTAGACCATGAGAAATCCCGTTAGCAACACACGGGTTACATCATCCGAGGTATTCCCGATCATTCAACGAGACGCTTTAATTTAGTTGCAATTATAGTTTTGTGTTCTGTTTGTGATTAAATTTTGAGTTGTTTTATATTTTGAAATGTTGTGGCGGTGAATTTTATCTTGCAGTGATTTTTAATTTAGTTTTGGTTTTAGTTTAGGGACTATCCTAATGGTTTTGGTTTTCATGCAACAGTTGTTTATCATGCAAGAAAAGAAAGTGCAATGCGATTAATTAAATTGCGAGAAGGTAAATTGCAATAAAATAAAAGCGTACTCGAAGGGTCTTCCCGTCATCCCAAGCTGCACTTGAAACACATATCGGAGCATTTAAGTATTTATAGCAATTACCTAGGTAAAGCTAAGGGCAAGGTTTCGGTTTTCTACCAAGATCCTAGTCACTATAGCTAGTCATTCCTATGACGTCTAGGTTTTCAATTTTGTTTATGGATGATTTTCACGCACGAAAGAATAATTAAGTTCAATTGTTCTTATAAAACACCCCGTCATATCGAGGAAGTGCTTAAGACGAATCTTAAACATCTTTTCAATATTGCTTGGAATTATTCTAAGTCCAAACGGATTTAATTAATCGAGTGAATTAATCATCAGAGGTTTAATTAAGTTTTGTTCTTTTGCTCAGTGAACTAGGACATTTGAATATCCTATAAGTGAAGTAACACTTCACTTAATACTCCGTTTATGAGTTATGACAACAAGAGCTTTTGAGGGCAAATTGATGTTTATGTGGTTTGTGATTTAATTTAATTTTAATTAATGGGTTTAAGTTTGGAATAGTGTTCAAGTTGTTTTTAGACCCATTTTGAATTCTTTATGCCTTAGGTGATGTTACATTTAACTCAATTTAATTTAATTTAATTTAATTTAATTTAATTTGGTTTAGTCTTAATTTTAATTTAATTTTAATTTTTAATTTAATTTTAATTTGATTTTATTTTTAATTTAATTTAATTTAATTTAATATGTTTTAATTTAATTTAATTTAATTTAATTTAATTTAATTTAATTTTAATTTTAATTTAATATTTTATTTTTTATGTTTTAAAGATGATTTAGTTTGATTGTTAAAGTATTAATTTAATTAAAATTTTGGAAGGATTTAATTTAAATGTTGTAATTTTAATTTAATTTAATGATCAAGTCTTTTAGTATTTTAAATCTTGAGTTTGGATCATTATTTTAATTGGGAATTAAATATTATTGAAGTGATTAATTTAGGGATTCTTAAATTAAAGAATAAATGTCTTCTTAATAATATCCCTATTTTAATAATTTCAATTTTTATTAATCTTTCAAATTTCATTAATTAAATGATTAAAGTTTACTCTAATTAATCTTAAAAATGGTTGATGGGACTCTGTCCTTTAATTATTTAGATTTCAATCATCCAAATCAGATTAGGATCAAATATTTTACTTTCTCATTTTATTAAGCCTAAGGTTTTAATTAAGGGTTAAAATTTTAATTACCATTTTGCCCTTCAAGCTTAATAATTCCATAACTCACTAAATTGAGCTTAAATGAATTTGAAATTTTTATGTGGCTTCACTCACATGTCAATTAAGACATTAGAGGAGAAAATGTGATTTTTCTATATTTAATTTATTTATATAATTATTTTTTGTAGAAAATAGGGATTTCAAAGGAAAATTCAATAAGATGACCAAGGGAATTTTTCTGTTCTTAAGAAAATTATGGGGCACTCCTAATGACCAGAGGACCATTTAGACTAATTTTGGTGATTTTTTGAAATATATTTTATTTATTAGAATTATTTTGAGTTTTGGAGCATTAATTAGTTTTTAAATAAAATTAAAGTTGAAAAATGGATTTTATATTTTTCTTAAATCTCTCTGATCTCAAGGAGTCCAGAGAAATAAAGTTTATATTTTTCTGATTTTTTTTTATTTATTAGAATTATTTTGGTGAGAAGGTTGGAAAATACATTTTTTAATATTAAAAATTACATTAAGCCTTTAAAATTCAATATCTTACCCTAGAGACTTAAGAAAAATATTTGGTTTATTCCTAAATGATTAGAATTCAAAATGTGACATTTTGGTGATTTTTAATATTTTTAAGATTTTTATTATTTTTTAATTATTAAAAATAATAAAATAGTGATAAAAATCAACTTTTTTAGAAAATTACAATTTTAATTTTCCTAAGTTCCTACTGATATCGGAGAAGCTCCAAAACTATTTTTGTGAATTTTTGAAAAGTATTTTGTGAGTTATAAATTTTTAAAGTTTAATTTTACCCATTTTTTGCTTAAGAGGCTTAATCAACCCATTTGGTGGGGTTAACCAAGTCCAATTGGTTTCAAATTTTTATGTGGTGTTCTCCTACCCCTAGAGGACAGTGCAGAATTGTTTTTAAGTTAATTTGATGAATGGTTAACCCTAATTAATTAAAGTTCAATTTGGGTATTTAGGCCAATTAGAGTTATTCAAAGTGAATTAACTCAAAACTTATTTTTCCTAGGTCCCTCTGGTCAGAAGAAACATCACCAAATTTTCCTAGAATTTATTTCTCAATATGCTAATTATTAGAATTAAAATACTCAAAATAGTAACATGAACTTGAAAAATCAATAACTTCTCATAGGGATGGCCTCTGACCTTGGAAAATTTAGGGAATGTTTCCAAGTTCAGAGGCTTCAAAAGCCCTATGGTCTCATGCCATGGTGAATTTCCTATATGCATGGAGAATTAAAACAATGCGAGAGAGTAAATAAATCATTAAAAATAAAATACTTAATGAAATTACTTGATTTCTTTTCCACATTATTCTTCTCTGTTCACTGAGCAATAGGGTATTTTTATTTTATTTTTAGGATTTTTCTACACAAAGTTATGAATTTTTGATGTTCTGGGTATTTAATAAATAAGAAAAATCCCTATTTTCCTACTTATCCACGAGGCGCCGCGTCAACCTCGGCAGCTCCGAAGCTCCACGCGTCGTCTCCTGATTCGGCGCTGCCATCTGACTCAGCCGTCCCAGGACCTGCTTTCACGTAACATCTTCTAGTTTGATGCGATATGAGTCGTCCAACCGATAAACGCGCGATCCAACGGTTCCCAGTCATTGTCTACGACTGGTGCGAACCCGTGACCGTCGACCTTCTAACCCTAATTTCTCACTCGATTCTCAACGGATTTTCGTGTTCTTATGCTCTATAGATTCGTCTTGAAGAGACGAACACATCCATACGGTAAACATGCATTAAAATTGATTCAAATTAAATGGAGAATCTCTGTAAGCTTGGGAAGAAGAGTGAGTCCACACCTTTGCTCAGAGAAGTGAAGCTTCGATCTGAGAGTTGTGTCAACTTCGATTTGGTCCGAGCAAGCTCCGGATGAAGTCCCTTGGCACAGTGAATTGTCTAGGTATGATTTCGACCACGGCCGATCACAAAGCTTGGAGGCTGGGAGCAATGGCCGGCACTGGTGAGGGGGCTTTTGCTGGGAAACTTCTCCTCTTGGTCCGGTAAAGGTGTAGGACCAATCAATTTGGAGATTGGCTCACCGTGGTGAAGTGTCCCGGTTTTGAGCTTGGATTTCCACTGCGAAATTGAGCTCGCGGAGAGGAAATGGCGAGAGGGATTTCGGTGGGGATCAAGTTCTCTATGTGTAGAGAGTGGTGCGGGATGATTTTGGCGGGGTTTCGGTAAGTTTTGGTTCGGCACCTCTCATGGCCGAGAGGAGGTGGTGTTTAAATAGGCATGGGCTGGAGGGCTTCCCGGGGGTTTGAATGCTGGGATCGAGCTGCTGCGAGTGAGGAGAAGAAGAGCAATGCTTGTCCATTTGGGTTGAGACAAGTCGGCAAGGGAGAATTGAATTTTTGGCTCACATAGAGCTCTCGGCCATGGTGTTTTCCGGCGGCACGGTGGCTGGCCGGCCGAGCACTGGTCACTTATCTTGACCGGTGGGGTCAAGGGTTGGCAATGGTGCAGTCAATTGGAGTTTGACATGTGTAAAGGGGCTGAATTGAAATGGAATGGGGAGAGGCTCATTTTGGGTTCAATTTGGTCAACCCATGTATTTGGGCTTGGTTCACCTTCCCATTATCTGATTTTGGGCCAGGGGGATCAGTTGGGTCAGCTGCCATGGAGTGGTGAAGTCTTCATCCATGGTGAGGTGGCTAAACTTGGTTTAGTGTGTGACATGGTTATGGTTAAAAAGGCTTAATGAAGGATTAGGAAAGGGGGCCCTGCTTTTGCCATTAATGGCTTGGTCACATGTCAAACCTTCCATGGCTTCATATGGCTTGTAAATGGCTTGCTCATGGCTCCATGTGGCTTGGGACAAAGCTTGGTCATTTACATGAAAAAGGGTTTTAGAAATTTTGGTAATTTAGGGGTGATTTGATGGGATTTGGCATATGGCTTGATTTGGAATTATTTCATCATGGATTTAGAACTTAGGAGATGGTTTTATCAAATGGATGATGATAGAGGATTGTCATGTGGGCTTCAAGATGGATTTTGGGCTTTTTGAAATCATTTTGGATGGGCTTTTAGGAAGGCTTAAGGGAATGAGCCTTTAGGTTTAAAAATGAATTCATGGATGGGAATTTTGTAGAATTTTGGGCCAAATAATTGTTGGGTTTGGTTTAGGGATGTGTCATGAGTGATTTGAAATGAATTTGAGGTGGTTTGGGTTTGAATTGGGTTGAATTTAGGTTCATTTGGTAAATGAGCCAATGTAGGTCAAATTGGGCTAATTTGGGCCAATGTTGGGCTAAGGTTGAAATTGATGTAAAATTAATGTTGGGAAATGTTTATGGGAGTGTTTTAAAGAGGTTTTAACTTTGGTTGGGTTTTGGTTTTGGGACTTGGGCTTATTTGGGTTAGGTTTGGGTTTAGATCAAAATTGGGCTTTTTGGTTTTGGGTTGAATTTGAGTGGGGTTTGGATCCAAATTTTGGGCAAATTATGTTAGTTTTTTGTTTGTGGGGATGTTAGGGAAGGTTTAGAAAAGGTTTGGGGTCAATTGGAGTTGAATTGGTTTGGTTTGGGCTAAGTTTGGGTCATGGGTCCAAATTGGGCTTTAAGGTCAAAAGTGAAATTGGATTCAAATGTTAATCAAATTGGACTTGGATTTGGTCTAAATTGATATTGTGAATATTAAATTGAAGTTTAGAATTGAATTGGACCAAAATTGGGGTCATTTGGGTAGATTTGGTTTGACATTGGGTTCACTTGGGTTAAGAAAGGGCTAAATTGGGGGGTTTTGGTAGAAGTGGGGTAAATTGACAAAATTGGCCCATGGTGTAGTTGGACAAAATGAAATTGGGAATATTTGGGATTTTTTGGAATTTTCTGGGAATTTTCTGAATTTTTGGATTTTTTGGTTAAGAGGGGCATTTTGGGTATTTGGAGAGTATTGGGGGGAATTTTTGGAATTTTTGGTATTTTTGGCTATGGATGATCAATTTGATTGGTGAGGAAATGTTCAATGTTAATTTTGGGGAATTTTGGGTGATTTGGAAATTTTGGAGGATTTGGGCAATTTTAAGGGCTTTTAGTAGGTTTGATGGGTGTAGGGTCCCCGGGGTCAAAAATTGAAATTTTGGAAAAAAAACAGATTGATCAAATATGAGTGAAATGGAAGCACTTTAGTTGAGCCATGAAGCTTTGTTAAGCCTATATGAGCCATGAGAGGACTCATTTGAGGCATTCACTATGTTGTTCCTAACCCTCTTAGCCAGGGGCTTAGGGGTTAAGGTCCATCCATATGAATTACCTAAATGAGTCAAGGAGTCAAGTTGGGTATGGGTGTGGTTTTAGGATCTGGATTGTGTGTGTGAGAGTGTAGAGTGTGAGTGTAGTGAGTGTGTAAGTTAACCCTCACCAGACCAAGCCACCAAGGGTGGTCCTAAGGCCAAAGAGTCCTATAGGGAACTCATCCTTTAAACCTTCACATTTGATTTCAACCCTCTAGGTGATTAGGGGTCTACAATCAAGCTTGTGGAGTTTGCAGGGAGGCAAGAAGTGGTTCAAATTTCTAAGGGATGGGTCCCAATTCTAGTCCTCTAAGATAGTCAAAGGAAAAGCCTAAGGCTAGATCCTAAACACTAAAGAGGGAAGAGAAGACCTCATCAAAAATGAGGTCAACATGAATTTTCTTCAATCATGAAATTTGGCTGAGAAAAATTCATCCCAAATTGGTCTATCTTCCTTGAAATTGCGTTAACTTGATTTTCTAGCATCACAAAAGCATCATTTTCATGAATGTTGGCTACCTATTTAGGATTTTACCTTTCCGAAAACCATTGAAAATTATTAGTAGTCATTTATTTAATTATAGCATAAGGATCAGCAAACTTTTTAGACATCAATGAACAATTTGATACATCATCGATAATAGATCTAAGAGATCCAACTAATCTATTATGAAAGGTCTGAATTATTAACCAATCTGGTATCGAATGATGTGGACACTTTCTTAAGAGATCTTTAAAACATTTCCATGCTTCATAATAGATTCCCCTTCAAACTGACAAAAAGATGTGATATTATTTCTAAGCTTCGCAAGCTTCGATGGTGGAAAATATTTAGCAAGGAATTTTTGTGCTAAATCACCCCAAGTTCTAATATATCCAGGTGCTAACAGATTTAACCAAATCTTAGCTTTATTCCTCAGTGAAAAAGGAAAAATCTAAGTCTAATAGCATCATCCGAAACACCATCATATTTAAAAGTAGCTCACAATTCTAGAAAATTGACAAGATGTAAATTAGGATCTTTAGCTGGTGCTCCCCCAAACTGATTATTAGATACCATCACGATAATAACAGGTTTAAGTTCCAATGAATTAACAGTTACAACAGGGTGTTGAATACTATCATGAGGTTCATCCACTATAGGGTTAGCATAATCTCTTAAAGTTCTAATTTCTTGAAGGATTTCAACATTTTGATGATCTTAATTTGCCATTTCTTGAACATTTTTATCTTTTTCTGTATTTTTAATATTTTAATTTTTTCTGATAGTTCTCTCTAATACAGAATCGTAAGGCACAAGTCCCTCAGAACCTGAACTACGCATACACAATTAACAAAATAAAACATACTAACAAAAAACAATGAAAAGTAAAAATTTAATTTTTCTTAAATTTTCTTTACATGATATTTTAATTAATTTCCCCAGCAATGGCGCCAAAAACTTGATCCCCGAATATTTATGCTTACAATTTAGATATAAAATTATACTTTAATTATTTATAATATAGTATACTACGCAAGTATACGTATCGTTTATCAAGTAATATAGGACTTTTAATTAAACCTTGAGATATCAAACAGACAGGGAAATGTCTAAAACTTTAAAGAAATAATAAAAATAACTTTTTACTTTTCAAAATGATTTTGTAAAGTTTGTTTTAAGATATGAAGTTTTTCAAATTTGGTTTTGGTTTTTTCTGAATAAAAAGTAAAGCAAACAACTAAAGTTAACAAAACTATAAAATAGTATGAAAGCAAATGAGAATAAAATATAATCAGTAATAATTATGGAATTTTATTGTGGAAGTATCTAAATGTGTTATGCCAAATAGAAGCAATTTTATTCTTTACCCTTACTTGTTTCTATAAAGAACATTGGTTAATTTGATGTTTTGAAATCATGTAGATGGGTTAGGCAGAGAAGATACTAGCTCTCACTCTAGAGTTCCCTTGATTCCCTCCACCTAGGGGCTAACATCACATAGCAAAATTTTAAACATCAAACCAAATTAGGGGGCTTTAGCCTGTCACTCTAAAGTCCTCTAATTTTACTCCCCATTATAAACATATCTTCCTATTTATTTGCACCCAACCATATAGACTACAATTCTCATCCATACAATTGCATGTGATTCTTTCCAATTATTGATTGAGACAAAACCGCATTGGTTCTTACATGTTTTCACAACAAATTTTAACATCTTAATCGGCTAACTCAAGAGGTAAATGAAGTGTAAGTCAGTGAATCATCACAACTTCTTCCAACATTGAAATTTTATGCTTCACACAAATTCCTTCCATAAATTAATTACTTCATCATTTAAAAGGAAAAAGATAAAGAAAACTACTCAAAATCAATGGAGAAAACACAATCACAACTTGATTTGAAAGTAGAAATCATAGTGAAAACACAAAAAGTCTTACTTTAAAACTAAATGTAAAACAATGTTAAACAGTTATCTGAAAATCCTCTCCACAAGACTCTTGAAGTTCCTTTTAAACTTTGCTTTCCCTTTACAAGATACAATAAAGATTGGTGCCTAACTCTATTGACTCTGAATCTTTATTCTAATATTAATAAAAACTAGATACAACTGATAATAAAAGTGGTGAAGTGGAAAGGTGTGCTCTCAATAACTCTTTAACATAAAATTTGCTCTTAACACTAATCACACCCTCCAACAACTACCATTTTTTGATCTTCAAGTCTTCTTTTTAAAAAAAATCCAAAAGGTGCCTTGGTGTCCCTTCAAAATATGTCCAGATTCAATGTATTTACCAAGAATGCATCCATCTATTCAAATTTTAAATGAATTTTGGCACTGATGGGAAGTTAGTGAAATTTAAACCAAAGGATGCTTAAAAGACCCCTTCAAATTTGCGCCAAAATCAAATAAAATTCGTCACTTTAACTATGGTGCCTATGAGCCAAGGGTCCGGCGCTTAGCCGCCAGAGGCCAATTTTGTACACCTTTCAATTTTTGCTCCAAATTTGATCATTTATTGCACCTTTCATCATGTCAGTCATTTTAATCATACCTATGAGAAAAACACAAAAATACATTTCATTAAAGTGCAATATCATCAAAAATAGATATAAAAATGTATTTAAAAACACTATATATTTTAGGTATATCAGTTACCTATTTATTATTTTAACTACATATTTTTAATTATCCTAAAATTTTTGGGTGCAATAAGAAGTTGTTAAATTCCGAAACATTGTTATTACAAAATTAAGACTAATCTTCTCTTAATGACATTTAACTCCTTAAAAAAATTTTGATAAGCAGGTTGAATTAATTATTATTACTAAGAGTTAACATATTAATGTTTAGTCCCATATTGAGTTATGCGAACTACTATCAGAATCATAAAAAGGTAATAGTTTTCCTCCAAAGTTATTTTTTTCTATAACACAAGTAACATGCAATAAAAGTGAGTTGAACAACAACAGGTAAATGCAAGAAACAACAGATACATGAGTGGTCACATGAATCTTAGAAAAAATCACAACAAAAAATCAACACATCACAGATATGTATAGGTTTCACAACAAATCATATATATAAAGTAAGAAAAAAATAAATGAATATAAATGACATTGCACATATAGCTCAAAAAATTCTTGTGACACCTATCCATTAATAGGGAACAACTTTTCCACAGAGGGACCAAACACAAAAATGACAAAAAAAATGAAGGATGATCTATGACACTTGTAACGACATTATAATCAACATAAATACTATAATCAATCAAATTCTACATCAATGCTTGGGTTGCCTCCCAAGATAGAGCTTGGTTTAACATCCTCAACCAGATGATGCCATCAAAACCATTCCTATGTAGGGTCTCTAGGATAAAATATCCATTCCAAGAGTCTAGAATCACTTGCCCCAAATATCAACTATTCTGAAGAATCAATTAAGTTCTCAAATGGTTCTACACCCTAAAGTTCTTCCAAAATACACAACTTCTCTCTAAATACCAAAATGAGATTTTTCAACAACCTCTCATTTGCACTAAAATAATCCTCAAATCTAAAAAAGTGTGGCGTCAAGTATGCTCATAACAGGTCATGGGTGATACTATAGGTTAGTCTTATGGGAAGTTCTATAAGCTAGTCTAACTCTCTAGTCACTATAGAGGAATCTTCTAAATGAAGAGTAGATTCATCATCAGCTAAATTCCTCAAAAATTTGTCCACTATCACTTGCTTTTTGGGGTTCAAATCAACAAATTCAACATATTGGCTTTCCACTACCAGTATCACCATTTCTATCTTGTGGTCCAGATTAATCCTAAAGGCTTAATGAAAATTAAGTAATGTTACTACTAGGTCATTTTCTTTTAGACTCACTTTCACCTCTTGAACATTGATACATAAAAAATATATAGTATTTTATACACATTTTTATACCTATTTTAATGATATTGCACTTTATGGAAGATATTTTGTGTATTTTCTTGTAAGTATGATTAAATTAATAAATGTGATGAATGGAGTGAAAATTTATCAAAATTGGAGTAAAAATGAACAAGGTGCAAAAATTTATCTGTGGCGGTTAAGCGCACAGATGGCGCTTACGTGCCATAGCCTTGGAACTATGCGCCAGATTCGGAGCATACACGTCAAGAGACTCGCGGCTAAGCACTGGGATCTCACGCTTACGCGCGTGCAGTTACTAAAGATGAGCTATTTAATTTTTGACACCATTTTGAAGAGGTATTTGAGGCATCTCTTAGTAAGAACATGGGTAACTCCCTATTGGCGCCAAAATTAATTTAAATTACTCTTGAATGGATGCATCTCTTGGAGTATTCAATGAATCTGGATACAATTTGAAGAGATAAGAAGGCACCTGTTGGAAAAGTATAAAAAGAAGACTTTAGGATCAGAAAAGAAGTAAAAATTAGAGGGAGTAATTAGAGATTAATTTAGAGTGTTTATTATGTATTGAGTTGTGGTTGTTGTAGAGTGTGTAGTTAGTGTAAGAGAGTTCTTCCATTAGCTTACCACTCAACTTCACCATCTCTAGTTAAATATAGTTTGTATTAGGATTAGATTAGAGAATTGGAGTCCTCGGAGTTGGGCATCAACCTCTAAGGAGTATTGTAAGGAAAAGTAAAGTTTTAAAAGGAACTTTAAGTGTTTGGTGGAGAGGATTTACAGATAATTAATTATCTTTGTTATTACATTTGGTTTTTAATTAAGACTTCTTGTGTTTTCACAATGATTTCTACTTTTAAACCAGTTGTGATTGTATTTTCTCCATGAATTTTGAGTAGTTTTCTTTATCTTTTTCCTTAATATGATGAAGTAATAAAGTTATGAAAGTATATCGTGTGAAGTATAGGACTTCAATGTTAGAAGAAGTTGTGATGATTCAAACCTTGCACTTCATTTACTTCTCGATTTGGCCTATTAAGATGTTAAAATATGTTGTGAAAACATATAAGAACCGGTATGGTATTTTCTCGTTCAAAAATTAGAAATAATCAAATGAGATTATATGGGTGAGAATGTAATCTATATGGCTGAGTGCAAATAAATAGGGAGATATATTTGATGGGTATAGAATTAGTGGACTTTAGAGTGATAGGCTAAAGCACCCATTTTGATTTATTGTTTTACATTTTCATACGAGATATTAGCCCCCAGGTGGAGGGAATTGAGGAAACTCTAGAATAAGAGCTAATATCTTTCCTACTTAACGCGTCTTCAATATTTATAAAATAATAGATTAACTTAAGTTCTTTATAGCATCTCTAGTAAGTGTAAAGAATATAATTGCTCTTATTTGGCACAACATATTTTAGATACTTCCACAATAAAAATTACATGACTTATTACTGATTTATAAAGAGGAAAAATATATTTTATTTGCATTTTCTTACATCTTATAAAAATTTAGTTGAAGTAATTATTTACTTTCATTTCAAATTATAAAAATTAACAAAAGGAGAAGAATTTTCTTTCCTTGAATATTATCTTGAGTATGGGTAAGATCTTTCTTAAAATGTAAAAGGTTAATTTTCTATTTTCTTTATTTAATACTTTTACTGTAGGTTTGATATCTCGGGGCTTAATTAGAAAGTCCTATATTACTTGATAGCGATACATATACTTCCGTAGTATCCCATTTTATAATGTCATTAAATAGAAATATCAAATCATATATAAAATGTAAGCATAAATATTTCGGGATCAAACATCAATTATAGTTCTCTTTGTATCTAGAAATGGTCTCCCAAATATTAATTGATCTAATTATCATTATATACACTCAACACCAAAAAAACAGCAAGAAAGGTAAAGTTTTTACTAGTAACATGCACTTTCGCAATGATTTATTGAGGTTAAGTCTTAGAATGGTTAGTTAATTTTACGTTCAGTGTGGTGGGTGATCCACCTTAAAATTACCTAAAATTTTATATCATTTTTAACTAATTTTTTTAAGGATATTACGCTTTAATGAAAGGTATTTCTTATATTTTTAGTTGTAGGTACAAAAAAAAAGAGTTTATGAAGAAAAGATTCAAAAAGGGAGTGAAAGGAGCAAAAATGAGTCAAGAAAAGAAAAGAAGAAAAAAGGGCTGATTATGGCGTCTGGCGACCAGGCACCAGACTCAGCAGAGGAATCTAGAGAATTCTTGGACTGTTTTGTGACAGTTATTGATGACTCAGAAGTAATCTAGAAGTCTCTGGAAAAATTCCCATATGTTATAAACAAGATACAATGAATATAGACACAGGGAATCAGTTATTCAATGAAGAGGTGTGACTCAAAACCTGAAGGGACGCGTTCATTCGAGCAGGAAACTGGCGCCTAGTCAACACAGTTAAATTCTAGAATATTCATTAAATGTGGATAAATTTTAAAGAAGTTCCTGAAGCAACCCCTGGTCATTTTTTAAGCTCTATAAATAGAGGACGATTCTACAGCAAAAAAATGTGGTTGTTTGGAGTGTGTAGGTGTTGTAAGAGTGAAAGATGTGTGTATTCTCATTTAGTTAAAGAGTGTGGAGTGTTATTTACTTTACTATAGTGAGAGTTTAGAGTGTTTTAGTATGATTGTTGGAGTTGGAGTCTCGTAAAAGTTGGTCGGAGTCAGAGAAACTTTAAAGAATTTCTTGGATATCATTCCAGATAAGTATTTATAACTTGGTTCTTAAGTTTTGTACTTTGAATTTGAATTTTATAAATATTGTTTGTGGTGTGAATGCTATGCTTTCTAAGTAGTCTTCTTCTCTTTCTCCCTACGAATATAAAATGATTTAGTTAAGGATTAATTTAGTATTGAGAACTTTACTTTTCTTCTTCCATAATTTGTGATGATACTTTACCTGATCTTCATTTACACTACAAATTGGCCTCTTGTATTGTTAAAACCTGTGGAGAATTCTTAAGATCTAACTGTGGGCTAAGAGTTCTTAAGTTGTATGTATCACATTTCTCTTGGAAAGGTAGATGGTAAATCCTTGAAGTGGGAGGTGCAAATAGATAGGGAGATAATCTTTGAAGAGCATAGAATTGAATATGTTTTTAGAGTGACAGGCTAAAATCTAATAATTTGGTTTAAGAAGAGGTGACGGGTCATTAGTAAGCCCGACCATAGGCACACTTAGGGGAATCTAGAAGCGAGAGCCTAGAATTCGTCCTTACTACTATCAATACCTCCTGACCCAATCTCCAAAAACTAGGTAATGTTCTTTATGCACTTGACTAGAGGGTGAAGAATATATATGCTCTTATTTGTCACAATACCTCATTTTAAAAGTTCTCAAGCTAACTTAGAAGTTTACTAATCATAAAATATTTCATATGGGGAAAAAATCTTTGTTTATTGTGTTAAAGTATTTAAATTATATTCTTACTTACAATTGCTACTTAAGCAACTTGCATATTTTTATTTTAGTTGATTAGCTTTTAAATAGATTTTCTTCTTTCTTTCTTAATTTATTACTTAACTTTCCCCGTGGGATCAATATCTGGGGTTTTTAAAAAGAAAGTCCTAGATTACTTGAAATGATACATATACTTGCATAGTACCCCTAGTTTACGATTTATATTTATTTATAAAACTTTAATCTTTAATTATCATACATTAGACGCTTAATCAGATTTGGGGTCAAATTTGGCCATAATTTTATAAGCTATTTTACTTGTGTACTTGCGGTCGGGTCACGTTTTTAGCACCGTTGCCGAGGAAATAAACATAAATTAAAAAAAATAAAGATAAAAATTTTTATAATACATATTTTTAAAGTATATTTTTGTGTTATTATTAATCAAAAATATTTTCTAATTTCTTTTATGCAAAGTTCAGGATCTGAAGGATTAATACCCTATAATTCTGAATTAGAACGCACTGTAAGAAAAATTAGAAAAGAAAAACTATTTCATAATTTGCAAGAAATGGCTAATATACCTCGAAATAATATGGAACAAAATATTGCGGAAAATGATTATTAAAATTTACAAAGACCCTTAAGAGAATATGCTAACCCTACAGCTAATGAAATTCATTTAAGTATTCAAATACCTGTTGTAGCAGCAAATTCATATGAACTTAAACTTGCAATTGTACAAATGGTCCAAAATAATCAGTTTGGAGGATTTCCTACTGAAGATCCTAATTTACACCTAGCCTGTTTTCTAGAACTTTATGCTACTCTCAAGTATGATAATGTTTCTGATGATCTTAGATCTTTAGTAGATGCTGCTGCTGGTGGTTCCTTAATGGCTAAGTCATTTGATGAAGCTTCTGCTTTAATAGAAGAAATGACAACTAATAATTTTCAATGGCCTTCTGATAGAGTAAATACTAAAAGAGTGGCTGGTATTCAAGAAAATGAAGCCTTTTCTATTTTAGTTTCTCAAGTAGCTGCAATATCTAAGAAATTAGATAATTTGTCTCAATTATCGCATTTAAGTAATGATAATTCAGGAAGTACTGATGAATCTCAAACTTTAGAAACATTGCAAGCTATCGCTAGCAAAACTAATAACCCATATTCCAATTACTATAACCCAAGTTGGAAAAATCACCCTAACATAAATTGGAATAATGCAAATCCATAATGGGGTAATAACCAACCTAACCCAATTGGAAATTGGAATAATCAAGGTAATTCTAACTATCGACCTTCTTATCCTCCTGGTTTTAATAATCAGCAATTTAAGGAAAATAATTTGTCTATAAAAGAATTAATTTTACAAATAGGTAGTTAGTTGCAAAGTTAAAATGCTGTGATAAGAAATATCGAGAATCAAATGGGACAAATTACAAATGCAATAAAAAATAGACTACAAGGAACACTTCCAAGAACTCTTGAACTAAATCCAAAAGAAAATGGAAAAGACCAAGAGCAAATTAAAGCTGTATTACTTAGAAGTGAAAAAGAACTAAGGGATGGAAAACAAAATAAAATCCAAAAAGAGACTGAAGTGATAGAAGTTGAGAAACCGAAGGAAATAATCCATGAAGAAGAAAAACAATTTCTATCTCTAGATGAATTTGAAAAAACTCGACCCCCATTTGCACAAAGACTGAAACAACAGAAATTAGATCAACATTTTTTGAAATTTTTTAAGGTATTTAAAAAGCATACAATTAATATCCCATTTTCTAAAGTATTAGAACAAATGCTTAAGTATGCTAAATTTATGAAAGATATTCTTAACAGGAATAGAAAATTTGCAGCTTATGAAACTGTTGCACTAAAAGAAGAATGTAGTGCAATTATTTAGAAAAAGTTTCCTCAAAAGCTTAAGGATCCTGGAAGTTTTACTATATCTTGTGCTATAGGAGACAGATTTCATGGAAAAGACTTATGCAATTTAGGAGCGACTATTAACATCATGCCTTAATCCATCTTTAAGAGGTTAGATTTAGGAGAAATATCTCCTACAACTGTAACCTTACAATTCGCAGATCAATCTACTACTCACCCGAGAGGAATGATAGAATATGTATTGGTAAAGGTGGATAAATTCATTTTCCCTGTGGGTTTTATAATTTTGGATATGGAAGAAGATGAAGAGATTCCTATTATCTTAGGAATACCTTTTCTTACTACTGAACATGTTATGATAGATGTACAAAAAGGGGAGTTAATCATGAGAGTTAATGATGAAGAATTAACATTTAATGTTCTTAAATCAATGAGGTATCCTAACAAGGAAAAGCGTTACAGAATGGATATCTTTGACTACATGATAGCACAATATTATCAAGAAAAATGTCATATCATCTCTAAAGAAGAAAAGTTTTCTGACCCTGAAGATTTAAGTGATGAAAGTGACTCTGAAGAACATGTAAAATATATTGATTATATTAATGAAAATTGGGAAATATTGGATACAACTGAAAGTAATGAATTCAAACCATCCATTGAAAAGGCTCCAAAATTGGAATTGAAGGAATTACCCTCTCATTTAAAGTATTCCTTTTTAGGGAATTCATTAACTTTACCTGTTATTATATCTTCTGAATTAACTACAGAATAAGAGATGAAATTAATTGAAGTGTTAAAACTGCATAAAAAATATTTTGGATGGACAATAGCAGATATTAAAGGAACTAGCCCATCAATTTGTATGAACCGAATATTATTAGAAGATGACACTAAACCCAATATTGAACCTCATAGGAGATTAAACCCACTTATGAAAGATGTTGTTAAGAAAGAAATATTAAAATGGTTGGATGCTGGAATTATTTATCCAATATCTGATAGTCCTTGGGTTAGTCCTATTCGTTGCATTCCAAAAAAAGGAGGAGTGACTATTGTTGAAAATGAAAATAATAAATTAATTCCTACAAGACAAGTGACTGGTTGGCAGATTCTTATAGATTACAGAAAACTAAATGCTGCCACCAGGAAAGATCATTTTCCTCTTTCATTCTTAGATTAAATGTTGGACAGATTAGCAGGACATTCATATTTTTGCTTTTTAGATGGATATTCTGGTTATCATCAAATACCTATAACTTCTGAGGATCAAGAAAAGACTATGTTTACAAGTCCTTATGGAACTTTTTCTTTTCGAAGAATGTCTTTTGGGTTATGTAATGCACCTGTTGCTTTTCAAAGGTTTATGATGGCTATTTTTTATGACTTAATTGAAAAGGAATTGAAATTTTTATGGATTATTTCTCTGTATTTGGAACTTCATTTGATTCTTGCTTACATAATTTAACTAAAGTGTTAAAGTGTTGTTAGAAACAAATTTAGTTATGAATTGGGAGAAGTGTCAATTTATGGTCACATAAGGAATTGTACTGGGTCATAAAATTTCTAAAAATGGGATGGAAGTTGACCAAGCAAAAATCCAAGTTAATGCTGGATTACAACCCCCAATTAATGTAGCGGGTATAAGAAGATTTCTTGGACATGCTGGATTTTATAGAAGATATATTAAAGATTTTTCCAAGATTACTAAACCTTTATGCCATCTATTAGAAAAAGATTTAAAATTTGAATTTGATGAATATTGCCTAAATGCCTTTAACTTATTAAAAGAAAAGTTAATCACAGCACCAATCATTGTTGCACCTAATTGGGAAAAATCATTTGAGTTAATGTGTGATGCGAGTGATTACACTATAGGGGCAACTTTAGGACAAAGATATGATAAGATGTTTAAGGTTATATATTATGCCAGTAAAACTCTTAATGAAGCTCAAATTAATTACACTACTACTGAGAAAGTGCTATTGGCTATAGTATATGCTCTTGACAAATTTCGGTCTTATTTACTTAGGAATAAATGTATAGTGCATACGGATCATTGTGTTATTAAATATATGATGACTAAAAAGAAGCTAAACCTAGATTGATTAGATGTATTCTTCTTTTGTAAGAATTTGACTTTCAAATAGTTGATAGAAAAGGGTCTGATAATCAAATCACCGATCATCTATCAAGAATTGAAAATAATAAGGAAATGAATGATAAGGAAGAAATAAATGAATGTTTTCCTGATGAACAACTTTATATTGTTTCTTATGGATTAATCCCATGGTATGCTGATGTAGTTAATTATTTAGCTAGTAACATTATACCATATGAATTAGATCATCACAAGAAAAAGAAGTTCTTACATGATGTGAAGTTTTATTTTTGGGATAATCCCTTTCTGTTTAAACACTGTAAGGATTTTATTATACAAAGATGTGTTCCTCATGAAGAAACTTACGAGATTATTAAAAAATTCCACAACTCTGAATTTGGCAGGCATTTCAGAATTGATAAAGCAACTTTTAAAATTTTACAATTCGGATTTTATTGGCCTACATTATTTAAGGATGTTAACAGTTTTGTTAAATCCTGTGATCGATGTCAACATATAGGCAATATTTCTAGGAGAGATGAAATGCCTCTAAATTTTAGTTTGGAAGTGGAAAATTTTCATGTCTGGGGTTTAGATTTCATGGGACCATTTGTACCTTCTTTAGGAAAAAAATATATTTTATTGGCTGTTGATTATGTTTCAAAATGGAATGAAGCAAAAGCTTTTCCTCATTGAGATGCTAAAAGTGTTGAGAAATTTTTAACTGAAAAATATTTTTACTAGATTCGGAATGCCAAGAATGATAATCACTGATGGAGGAAGTCACTAAAAGAATTTTATGATTCAGACATTACTGAGTAAATTTTGGATTAAACATAGAATTTCAACCGCTTATCATCCCCAAACTAGTGGATTAGTGATGTGGGCCGGACTTTAATATTGCAAGAACTTATGAAATCAAATTTATATATATTTATGATGATTTTGTAAATTTTGCGCATTCAACGCAAGTATACATATAGATAATGTAATACTGAATTCCAATACTCAAATTGCTATTAAAGTTTGATGTTTACTTCTACTACCAAGATGCAGAAAACAATAACAATTAAGCAAACTAAAATTACTTCTAATATCTTTAAAACAGAATTAACTAACAGACGCACACTAAGCTATATATTAAAAAGGTTTTGATATATAAGAAAAGTATCTTTCCACTTGCAATGAGAATATGTTTTGTGGATGATATGGAATGATTATCTATGGTATTGTGCCAAATAGGAGCATAATTTTTTCTTTACCCTCAAAAGACTACCCCCTCTTCCAAGCATGAAAAGAACATTAACATATCTTAAGTTTAGTTACTAAATCCAAGGCTAGGCTGGGAGGATACTGGCTGTCACTACGGAGCTCCCACTCAACCTTCACCTGAAGGCTAACCTTTGAGTTTAGTTACTAATCATAGGACCAAATTGGGAATCTCAGTCTGTCACCCTGAAAGCTCCAATTTGACGTCCATCAAAACACATTTCCTTATCTATTTGTACTCAATTCCCACTAACTACACAATTCATCCATGGAAATTGAATGGGTTCTTCATTGTTGTTGTAACACTAAATCCTTTCAGAGTTATTGTTCAACAACATATTTTAACAATTAAATTGGCCAGATCGAAAAGTAAATTAAGTTCGAAATGAAAAACCATCACAATTTATTCAATACTTTAAAAACACTTCAAATCCACATCAACACATCATCACATCTCTATGCAAGAAGAAAGTCAAAGGAGACTACTCAGAATTCATAGAGAAGACACAATAAAACATGGATTTTATATATAAAAGAAAAGTCATACAAACCACAAAAGAAAATTTAACTTATCTCTTTCTCTTCCCCAATGCAATTCCCTTGAAGTTCCTTTAAATCCTTTTCTCTCTTCTTTGCAACACTCAATTCCCTCTTTAGAATGGAAAGGTAGAAGCAATCTCTCACTTTAATCCTTCTCCTTCACTCCTTAGAGAAGAATCCCTCTCAAATTGTCACTTCTACACTCTTCTCTCCTAAGCCCTAACACTCAAAACACACTAGACTCTCTAGAATACATAGAACACACACTATTTTTCGTCAAAAATAGTAACTTATAAGTTAGAAATGAAATCCCAAGTTTCCATCGGCATCCCTTCAAAAAGTCACCAAAACTCTTCAAATTTGAATTCCACCGACATTGGGCAGCAGTGGCGGCTCTCTATCGTCCAAATAATTGCAGAGCTCTCGGGAAAATGACTTCTGGAAAAGTAAATAACTATTCACCTGTAAGATACTAAAATTTCTCATTCAAAAGAATATATTGGTTAAACTTTTGAAAAGATATTTAGTAACTTTGGTCAACACTACAGGTATAAGAATATTCAGCAATCAATTCTAAGGGTTCTAGTCTTCTATTTATTTCGAGATAAACCATAATTTGTAACATTAAGAGTGCCTTGAAAGATTATGTGAAAAAGGAGTTCATGCAAACTTCATCAGAATGTAGGCCAATACTTTAAATATAAATTCAGGAATGAAATCAAGTTCTCCCTTTAGGGTGACTCAAGTGAAGCCAATTTTTTATTAGGCATCTCCTCAAGCTTCTCCTCATAAATATTTTTCTTTCATTTTCTTTTCTTTTCTTCTTTTGCTTTTTTTCAATTCTTCTTTTCTTTTCTTCTGCTTTTTTTTTAATTAGGATTACTATATCTGGATAGCCTTTAATGATTTTGAACTTCACTCTCCTCTTTCTAAAGTTCAAACTTGAAATACCTCCTTACTTTATAATTAGGTATGAGCTTTATTATTCATCATAAAGTCACAATTATCTTCTTAACACACCACACTTTATGTCTCTTAACATTTCAAAAATACAGTTTTCTTTACTTTAAATGGTTAACTATAATCAAATCCTTTCATACCAAATATCTTACCTCTATAAAATTAACCTTTATTACTAAAAACTTTCATCCAATCCTTCCATAATATTCAACTAAAATAAATAGATTTAGTTACCTACAGTGAGGTTCAATTGCCAAAAGTTATGCTAATAATTTTTGAAAATATAATAATTGAGAAAAAGTAAGAGTTAATATTTTTCTACCCTCCTCCAAACTTAAATTTTTAAATAAATTTGAAACATTAGAGAGTAAAAGAAACTAACCTTTTTGTGCTGGGGTCTTGCAATCTTCAATAGCTATCTGGTATTAGTCAAAATTTACAACTAGCAGGCATGAAACAATTAGTAACAGTGATATATAAATATTTTAAACATTTGCATGGGTAAAGAGAAATTAACTTTAGTCATCTAAACATCCAACAAAACACCACAATACTAAACAACTATCACATCACTACACTGTTAATTTAATAGATTTAACATAATAGTACATCAACAGGTTTACACATCACATGAAAGCAAATAACTACTACATCACAACAATACAACACACACACAAAAAGAAAAACAAAAATAGAAATAAACAAACTACTAATCTTCATCAACTGGTTTGTCAGCAGGTTCAACATGATCAGGTCTAAATGGTGTATAGCTGTGGCAGGTAGGAAATACCACATCAGTCTCCCCCCTCATGAATCTGACCTGAGCATCAAGATAGGCAACATCAAACTCAACTCTTCTTCTCATATAATCTTCATTCACATCACTTCTGGAATCAAACACATCCATCATACCATGGAGTCTATGCACACTAGCACTTTGAAATCTCAGCTGCTCCATAATATCAGATAATGTAGGGGGCTCAGATGTAGATGGAACGTCATAACTCGTAGTAGGAATATCAGTACTCCTACTCTCATCTCGGTTTCCTACATGAGACTCATAAGTACAAATAATAGTCTTTGTAAACGGTCTCAGTGGAATAGCTATCTCTTCAGAACTGCTGAACTCTACTCCAAACTGAACAAACAAGGCATGAACTAGGGCAGGATGTCCTAATCCTCCGGTGGTCTCGCCTCTAGCAATAGTCTGAATGTTCTTAAAGACAATAGCTCCAATATCAATCTTTTTCAACTTCTGAATACAATAGTTCAGAATTGCTCTATCCCTTGTAACTTCACTGTGGTGATAAGAAGGTGACAGTCTTGCTGAAATGAAATAGTGCCAAACTTTTGATGCAATATTTAACTTGGAAGCATGGAAATTAATCATCTGTTTTTGACTTATTTTCCATTCCCCACTTCCACCCGTCAGAAAAGCAATAACATCCTTAATATTCACCTCTCGAGTATCAAAGTTTTCATATTCACAAACAAATGGTTCCCAAGTCTGATAGAATGCATTAATATGCTGAGGAGTAAACTCAACAATTTTTCCTCTAACTAACACATACTCAGTTTCAGTCCAAGGCACATTTGAATAGAACTCTCTAACAACTCCCATAACAACATTTGCAGTAAAATAACAAAATCGTTCCCAATTTTGTTCGGCAATTAACTCTTTTACAGATCCACCAAGATTATCAAAAGCCCAATCCTGAATACACTTCTTATTGTAAAGGTAAGAGTTAAAGGGAAATTACACTTTAACATTGGAGCCATGTGAATTTCTAAAAATTGCAATAAAATTCCAATAAATCATAAATCCACAATGTAACAAACACCAAATACTATTCTAAACAAGTAAGAGCAAATTTCATCATAGGAAATCTCAAAAAATTTTTGAAAAAATCCAAAAAATTTAATCTAAGCAATGTGAGAGATTTCCATGGTAAAAAAAAAAATTTTTAACTTAAAGTGAAGCTCTTACTAAGAGAAGTGTAGATCCGGTCTCGAAAAGCTTTGAAATCACTTCAAATCTGAAATCTAGCAAGCCTTAGGTCTACAAAATCATGAAAATGAAGGAGGAAGACGATAGCAACAGAAAAAACCTCGGGTCCCAGGGTCAAAATTGTGAAATAAAGGGTTTTCGGCCTTTTACTGTATTCGGGCGCCGACGGCGCTCTATTTATTTAAAATGCCAAAACTCTCTGGATTTGGATGCAGACGGCACCAGTCCAAAAATTTTTCTGGGTCCGAAAATTTTTTTGTAATTTCAATCGTTTCGACCACCACAATGACATTTAACACTTCATTAATCATCTATTTCATCACACAGGCAATAACTAATACAATTCTTACACAAACAATACAAAACATACATATATATACAAAATCCATGTTACATCATAAACACTAAATATGTTCATCAAATTAAACAACAACTCTTTACGCTACGATAAGCAAACACTAAAATCTAAGCACACACAATGAAATTAAGCATAGCAAATCCAATTTCAAATTACAAAGCAAAGCAAAGTAATTCTAAACACACCAAATAGAATTAAGCAAAGTAAACTAAACACACATCACACATAAGCATAATCCAATAATCACTCCACATCGTTCTCAGAACTTTCTTCCTCTCTAATATCTCCAATAGATTGCTGATGCACAAACAAATTGTTGAAGGGATGGAATGGGAATTCATTAGATGAATCCTCAGCAATTACCACGTTCTTCTTCATCAGATTAATCAAACCCATCTCAATCCGACCATTATGATCAAATTGTTCATTTATCCTCTAATCTATATGATCAAATAAATCAGAAATATTATTGATTGCATTCATAACATTATGTACCTTTTTATCTAACTTTGTGATCCTCTTCAGTATCATTATAGAACTTTCAGGAAAATAGGGCTGAATCGGTTGTGAAGTCTGAGTTGGTTGACCAGCTAGCAGATTCATACATCTTCATCTCCTACTGTTTGGTAGTCATAAAGATTAGTTGAATTAATAGGCCTCCATGGAAGAATGACCTTTTCCCAACTCTCATATGGAACTTGTGATTGACTACATAACAGAAATATGGTGGACGGGTGTCCAAGCCCATATTTTGATCCATGAACAATTAATCCCAAAACTGATTTCACAATTATATTACCAATATTAATCGACCTCCCAGTTTGAATACATAAATTCAAAATGGCACTTTCCTTGGTTACCTTGCTAATCTTCAAAGTTGGAAATAACTTTGCTGAAATAAAGTAATGCTACTGCTTTGACACCGGATTTAAAGATACAAAAGGGAAACTAATATATCCATTTTCTCTAACATCCTAATCTTCATTCTCATCCCTCAATAACAATACACATCATTCATATTATCACTTGTGGCATTGAAATTAGCATAGTGGCAAATAGTTACATTCTCAATCATAAAGAGATCACTAATTCTCGCAGGAGTGAATTGTACAAACCTACCTCGCACAAAGATGAATCCTTGGTTGATCCTGTTCAAATTTGCATAGAATTCCTTTACAACCAAAATGACTACGGCAGTGGTAGTGTAACATAACACTTCCCAAAGTATTTCCTTAATTATCTCTTTAATTATTGTAGTAGGATTATCCATACCTCAATTTATAAAGCCTCTTTCCTTGATAATCCTCCTCTTCATCATCACTTTGTTGAACAATCACTGCGCCTCAAAACTTATAAACTTCCTTCAATTGAAAATGCAAGATCGAGAGGTTTCTATAGAGTAGGAATTTATGGGATGTGAATTAGGAAAGGTAGTTTTCATTTTTCTGGAGTTTGGAAGTCTAAAATGGAGTTTAGGGAGTTATAAGGACGAAGATCCCGCTCAAATCTGCCAAAACTTGCATTTTGAAACTCCAAAAATCGATAACAGGTTTTGGGCGCCGGCGGTGCTCGATAGGGCCTAGCGGCACTCAAACCCAAAATTCAGCAATTCTTATCTGTAATTGGGCGCTGGTGGCACCCATTTTGGAGCCGGCGGTGCCATGGGTCAAAAATTTCACCGAACTTTGTTTAGCCCAAAATAATTTAATATCTCAATTCAATCCAATATTTATCAATTTTAAAAGTATTTAGGAGCGATTATGATTCACAAATAACTATCTAAAAAGCACAACTACAACAAACAAGCAAACACATCACAAAGATACATATCGGTTGTCTGTCATAAAGCGCTTGGTTTAACGTCGTCAGCCCGACAAACCATTCAGTTAATCGAGATGACTCAGTATTAAAACCTCTTTGAAGTCAGTTTGGAACCAGTCAAAGTAAGGCTTTAATAGATGCCCATTAACCTTGAAAATATTTCCAGTATCAGGACCTTTAACATCAACAGCACCAAAAGAATAAACTTTTACAACTGTAAAAGGTCCCAACTGAACCGACACTTTACGAGTATCTATATATGCAAGAATTTATGAATTTATATTTAAATATTTATAATAATTTCGTATTGTCTCAATTTCAAAAGCAAGTATAAGTATCATTTCAAGTAATACAGGGCTCTAGGAGTCCTGGTTATCGATCCCACAGGGAAGATTAAGGGAAGATTAATTGAAGGAATTTATTAGATTTTCAAATTAAAAGTAATTATAATTTTTATTTTTTTTCAAACTTCAGATTTTAGGTTTAATGAAATTTCTACTCAATGTAAATAAAGCTGCAATAAAGTAAAGGTTAAAGCAAGTATAAATAAAACAACTTTCTCCTTTTCAACTAATTCAAGATTTTTCAGAATAATTATCATTGGTGGATAACTTGAGATTATGGTGTTGCGCCAAATAGAAGCATTCATATTCTCTTCCTTCGCTCGATAGTATAAAGAACATTGGCTAATCTATAGATCAGTTCAGGATGTATTATTAGTAGAATGGGTTAATCTAAGTTCACACTTCTAGATGTCCAAGGGTGGCTATGATCAGCCCTATTAGTGACCCGTTACATTTCTATAAATCAAACTATTAGAATTTAGTCTGTCACCCTAAAAACTAATCAATTCTATGCCCAATAAACAATATCTCCCTATTTATTTGCACTTCACCTTGAATAACCTGCTCAAGGCCTTCGATTACCCAAGGATTCATGTGATATCTACTAGTTAAGAACTCATCTCCGGATAGGTCTCAAAATTCTTCAAAAATTTTTAACAATTCAAATGGCCAGTTTAAAAAGTAAATTAAGATCAGTTATGAATATCATCGCAATAATTTTAAAATTAAGTTAAGTTCTCCAACAAAATCAAATTATCTTATTATCTTTTCATAGTTGAAAGGAGAAAGAAAAGTAACTATTTAGAACACATTGAATTCACACAACCAAACATATTTATTATACTTTTAACCAAGTTACAAATAATTATCTGGAATGTTCCTTCAAGTGATCCTTTGACTCCTACTGACTCCAATGCAAGGTACAAGACTTCCACAGTAACAACACTTACAAACTCTCACTTACTACTCAAGGAATTGAGTAGTAACACTCAAAATAACTAAAATAAACTCACTAAATACTTAAGAAGAAAATGTGGTGGCTTTCTAAATCTATCTCCTGATGCTGGAGATCAAGGGGGCACGATTCTCTGTAGAAATGTCTCTTATTTATAGAGCTTCAAAAATGACCAGGGATTTCTTAAGGCACCTCTTCAAAATTCATCCAAATTCAATGAATCTTCTAGAAAGTAACTGTGGCACCTAGGCGTCGGGATCTGGCGCCTAGGCGCCGGACTCCGTGACCAAGTCTTCGCACCTCTTCACTTTGGATCGCACCTCTTCGTGATTAAAACTATTTTCTTGTATCCAGATGAATTGTATTACATGTCCTATGTATTAGGAGTAACTTCCAGTCTTCTAGAAGGTCTGATAACTTCTTAACACCATCAAAATAACTTTCCAAAGTTATTAAAAATCTTATCTTGTTTAGTATCGAACTGGCGCTTAGGTGCCGGATTCTGGCGCCTAGGCGCCAGACCTATAATTTCGGCAACTTTGCTTTTTAGCTCAATTTTTGCTCTTTTTTTGCTCTTTTTTCCTTCTTGAACTCTTTTTTCATCACCTATATCCAAAAAAATAAAAGTATCTTTCATTAAAGTATAATATCCTTAAAAATTAAATCATAAATAAGGCATAAATAGGTACTTTTGAAGTGGATCAAATTCCCCCAAACTTAAACGTTACTTGTCCTCAAGTAACCCTTTTATTACATAAAATATATAACATCTGGAATGAAGTTTAAATATTAAAGATTCCTTGTAATTTTTGGTTTTATAAATGCTTTAGTAAAACATTAACCAAATTTCACTAATTAAGGTTAATTTTAAGAATTTAAAGAATACTTAACTACCAAATCATAAGTCTTTCAATATTTCATTTTGACCCGACCCGCAATAACGCAGTAATATTCGCTTCCAAAAGATGGCCAAAAACTTGACCCAATTTATAAATAGCGGCTAGTGTATAAAATCAAAATGTTGTAAAATTTTAGAAAATATTTTACACACTAGGGGTACTACGCAAGTATACGTATCGTTTTAAGTAATATAGGGTTTTCTTTTATAACCCCGATATCGATCCCACGAGAGAAGCGAGGTAAGCAATCCTTTAGGCTAATTCCAGTCTATTTCTATAAGGCCTAAATTTGGAATGTCGATTAAAATGAGTTTTCTAATAAATAATCCTAAATTAAATTATTAAATAAAAAGATAACTTATGGATAAATTGGTTTGGAGAAATTCGAGATATTAAAAATTACCTTTCTCTTGCAATTACATAGATAATGTGTAAGAAAGATATGCTTAGAATTAATATAGTAGTGCCAAATAGAAGCATTCCTATTCTTTACCCTTTGGTCCAGTCATAAAGAACATTGGCTAATCTATAGATCGGTTTAGGATGTTTTATTAGTAGAATGGGATAATCTAGGCTCACACTTCTAGATGTCCAAGGGTGGCTATGGTTGGCCCTACTAGTGACCCGTTCCCTTTCTATAGATCAAATTATTAGAATTTAGTCTGTCACTCTAAAAACTAATCAATTCTGCACCCAATAAACAATATCTCCCTATTTATTTGCACTTCACCTTGAATAACCCGCACAAGGCCTTCGACTACCCAAGGATTCATGTGATATCAACTAGTTAAGAATTCATCTCCATCTAGGTCTCAGAATTCTTCAACAGGTTTTAACAATACAAGTGATCAATTTGTAAAGTAAATTAAGATCCGGTATGAATATCAACACCATAATTTAATAAGAGAATATGTAAGCAAATCTTAATTCCTAAACATGCATCTATTTCAATACAAAATAAAAGTAAATGAAAATAACGGCATAAGAAGTAAAAGAATTGATAGAACTATATAATAAATTAAGTGTCAACAAGGAACTTATTTCATTAGTATTCTATTGTATTTATGCAACTATCTGTCACCTAGAAGCATCTAATAGATAATTTTATCATAAAAATGATTTTCCTACGCATGCCACTACTTCATATTAAAAGAAAGAGTAAAGGAAATCACTTACGAAACATGGATAAGTCACGACAGAAAACTTGGTTTAAAACAAAGAAAATCCACTAGAAAGTGTTTACAACAATTACAAGAGAATGAAGAACACAATACTTAGCTTTTTCCTCTGAAGGAAAGAAGAAGATCTCTCAACCAAAGTTTCCCACCGATCCATGCGACGCACGTACATCCCTTACATAAATATCTCAAAATCCCTCACCAATCTCTCCATAAGATGTATAAATCAACATCTTCATAACTCTAAATGACTAAGGGGAAAGAGAGAGAGAGAGTGATAGAGAGGGGAGAGAGAGGAGAGAGAGAGAGAGAAAAGAGAGAGGCTCTCTGGGCGTTTTTCTCTGAAGGTGTAGCCTCCTATTTATAGGCTTCAAGAGTTGCCTTAAGGCACCTCTTCAAAATGTGTCCATGTTCAATGAATCTTCTAGAACGTGTGTCTGGCGCCTAGGCGCCAAAATCTGGCGCCAGACTCCGTTGACCTAGTCTTCGCACCCCTTCACTTTGGTTCGCACCTCTTCGCGATTAAAACCGTTTTAATGTGTCCAGATACTTTGTATCACATGTCCTATATATTAGGAATAACTTCCAGGCTTCTAGAAGGCCTAGAAACTACTTAACACCGTCAAAATAACTCCCAAAGTCGTCAAAAATCCATCACTTAACCGTTTCTGGATGATTCTGGCACCTAGGCCTTGATTCTGGCACCTAGGCGTCATATTCTCGTCGTCACTAGCGCCTAGGCGCCGGGTTTGGCGCCTAGGCGCCACCCTGTGCGAAGCTCCATCATTTTGCTCCGTTTGGCTTCGTTTCACCCCATTTCAGTTGCGTTGCGTTCCTAACATCTTTACCTACAAGATATACATAAAAACAACCTTTCTCAAAAGTATAATTTCATTCAATAACATGTGAGAAATATGAAAGATAGTAAGCATAAAAAGACATATTGATATGTGCTAAGTCAGAAGTTTCTTTCTTGCTCATTTTGGCTCAAAATTGCATAGTTTCTGCTTAATTTTCTCTAAAATCATATTTTTATACTTGAAAACAAAAATATGCAAAATTACTTCCTTTATAGTGTAATATCATTAAAAATATGCATAAAGTGGGCATGAAATGAACACTAAAAATAGGTACTTCTTTTTCATGGATCAAAATCTCCCAAACTTAAACGTTACTCGTCCTCAAGTAACACTATAATCATGTAAAATCACATAAGAAAATCATGTGTATGAGTTTCTTTAGGAGTTTCTAAAATTTTGTTCTAGAAATATAATAGTCCAATTTAGAAAAAATTTTAGTAAATGAGACCAATTTAAAGTTTAGAAATCTCTTAGATGAAAGAGTATGAAAATATGTGTTGCTATCTAATTCAGAAATACTTGTAAATTTTTCAAAATATAGTGGTTAGGCATTTTATTTTCTTTACTTAAAAATCTTTATTAAAAATAATTATACTAACTATATTATATTTTTAAGCTTAAGATTTTCTCAAATCTTATACTTTAAAAAGCTCAGGTGTGGAACCAATTTTCAATTAGGCCTTTTAATCCTCAAGCTTCTCATTCCTTTTTCACATAATATACTCTTTTTTTCTTTTTTTTTTCTTTTTCTTTTCTTCTTTTCTTCTTTTTTTTTCTTTTTCTCTCTCTCTCTTTTTTTTTAGTGAAGGATTACTATATCTGGATAGGCCATTAATAATTTTGAATTTCACCCTTCCTTTCCTAAAGCATAAGGTAGATATATATCTTTTACTTAGAAATATAATAACAGTTTTGAGAATTATTTTTCAATAAAATAAATTTAAATATTGAAAACCAAAGTCTAGTCCTTCTATTTTTCTAAAAATACAACTTTTCTTACTAAAGAGGGTTACACAATACTTATCATTTCTTCACTAAGAAAAATTTAACTTTAAATTGTTCATCACTACTATAAATTTTAACTAAATTCTCTTACTCATTTCTATATTCAAAATTTTATTTCCCTAATATAACATCACACACATAATTATTTTTCAATCAAAAATCAAATTTATTTATAGCAGTTTTGAGGACAAATAAAATTTAAGTTTTTGAAAATTGTTTTTCATTCCCCCCCAAACTTGAATTTTTTTAAAATATTTTGCAATTAATTCCATAAAATGTAGGAGGAAGAAAAATAAAAGATAAATCTACTAACTACTACAACATCCTATCAAATTTATATGCATTCATAATCAGGATAGAATGACTGCATGAGAAAGTATATCTAGCCTAAAACATGCGTACAATAATATTAAACTAAAAAGAAAGTATACTAACTTTAAAATATATTTATCTTCCTACCCCCAAACTTGAATTTGAATATGTATAGAATTCAGCACAGAAAATATAAGTAGGAAGAAAAATAGTTCAGAAATTCTATCTACCACAAATGTTTGTCAAAAACATCTACAAATATTCCTCAGGACATAACAATTAGCAATAGAAAGTAAATCTAAACTAAACATGCTAGAATAAAATTAAATTAAAGAAAGGTTAAATAAGCATGACAAACATCGGCATGGGAAAATATATTTAAGTGTTCTTCAAATCTCTAAATTGTTGTAACACAAACACAAATACTAACACACAAACTAAAATATCTAGACTCGTAGCTTCATACACAAATATCAATTGAGGTTAATTTGATCTCCTTTTCTATTCACATTTTCCTTCCTTACTTTCAATTTCTAACAGAAGAAACTACACTAATAACGTGGGTGTATTAAAAAAAGTAGTGTAGTTCATCTATATTTTGTTTACTAAATAAGTTCGCAACCTTACTCAGTGAAAACAAAGTCAGATAAAGGAAGTAACAGAGTTGACATGGAGTGGTCCAAGTCTAAACTCTACATGCTTTAAGGTAATGCTCAGCTCCGGTTGAGAACTGAGTTATAACAGACTCGTCAGCCTACTACTACCAGAAGTCATATACAAATTTAGTCAAGACCAAGGCATAACCTCACAACATTAATCTATTCTTCACTAAAGAAAACACAAAACAACACATAAACAATCATGACTCGCAAGCACACTAAAGCAAAGCACACTGATAACTATGGGTTGCCTCCCACAAAGCGCTTGGTTTTAACGTCGCGGGCCCAACAAATGTTTCCTCCTGGATCAAAATTTCATTTTTAATAATCCTTGATCAATCGCCCAATTATTTCCAGATCCAGGGATTACTATAAAATCTTCAAATTTTAATTTTTCATTTAACTCTTCATTTTCAGTTTGATTTAAATAATTGTTCCTCATATTTCTTTATAGATCCAATATTCTTCTATTGATTTGATGAATTTGCATATTAATATCATCCTTGAAATTTATAAGAAATGGATCTTTATAAGATACTTCAATATCTCCCAATTTTTGGATCAGATTCTCTTTAGATAATTCAGATTCGGGATTAAATTCTTCTATATTACCCTTCTGTTTCAAATTATCTTCTAATTCTTCCCCTTTATAACTATTAAATGATGGAGGATCTATCTTAGTTAAGGAAATAGGTTTTTCTAATTCCTTAGGAATTTCTTCCAATGGTCTTCCAATATCCTTATCCTCTTTTCTCAACTCAAAGTTCTTTTGAAATATATCCTCAAATTCTCTTCCAAGTCCTAGTTTAATAACTTTATCTTGTTCACAATTCAATTCAGGTTTTTCTTGTGATTGAGTCGCATCTAAAGATATAAAGACTGGTTGAGTAGATGAATTCCCTAAATAGGTAGGCTTTAAAATTGTATGTGGTACATCCATCTTAAGTTCATAAGATTTTTCAACAGATGGAATTAAAAGTTTACTATTTTCGATGACGTCCATCATTTCACAGCTCTCTTGAACATACATACAGTCTTCTTTAACTAACATTTTTGAATCATCATGAAAATCCATTCTGACCTCATCTGTTATCTTACTCTCAAAAACTTTCTTGGAAATGGTTTTTATTTAGATAATCAATTTCATCCATCCAAAAACAATCATCAATTTTCTCAACTGGATGTTTCATAGTCTTTAATACATCAAAAGTTACTTCCTGGTCATTAATATTCATAGTCAACTTTCCTTTTTGCACATCTATCATAGCTTGTCCAGTAACAAGGAAAGGTCTCCCTAAAATAATTGAAATTTCTTTATCTTCCTCCATATCTAATACAATAAAGTCCACAGGAAAGATAAACTTATCCACTTTAACAAGCACGTCTTCTATAACTCTTTTTGGATAAATGATAGATTGATCAGCTAACATAAGGGTTACAGTAGTGGGAGAAATATCGACTAAACCTATCCTTCTAAATATAGATAGAGGCATCACATTAATGCTCTCTCCTAAATCACATAAAGCTTTTCCACATAATATTTTTCCAATTGCACAAAGAATTGTAAAGCTACAAAGATCTTTAAATTTCCGAGGAAAATTTTTCTGAATTATAACGCTACACTCCTCATTTAGTGCAACTGTCTCATAACCCCAAATTTCCTTTTATTGTTTAATATCTCCTTCATAAACTTTGCATAACTTGGCATCTGTTCCAAAGCTTCAGTAACAGGAATATTTATTGTTAACTTCTTAAGTACTTTCATGAATTTTGAAATTTTCTTATCCAACTCATATTGTTTAAGTCTTTGAGGAAATGGAGGTGGTGGTCTTTCTAAATTGATTTTAGTTGGAGAAATTAATTTTTCCAGATCCTTAGAAACATGTTTTTCAGGTATTTTAGTTTCCTTTGTTTCTCTCACAGCATCTTTCTCTTTTCTAACCACATCCACTATCTCTCTTCCACATTTTAATTGGACAGCTTCAACTTATTTATTTGTGTTCTCTTTAGGGTTGATCTCAATATTGCTAGGAAGTGTTCCTTGGGGTCTATTGCTTTGTAACACAAAGTTCTATAAAATTTGATAAGTGTAAATAGGGATCCTCCAAAGGAGTTCTCCCAAACTGATTGTTCTGCACCAGTTGGATAATCTCAGGATTTATTTCAAATGAGTCAACTTCTATGGAAAGGCTTTGTATACTTGAGTGAATTTCATCTGTCGTAGAATTTACGTAATCCCTTAATGAAGTATGATGATTTTCAAAGTTATTATCTTGAAAGTTTTCCAATTCCATTTCTAGTTTTTTAGTCCTTTCTGTATTTTTACTTTTTTATATTTTTCAAACTCGGGATCATAAGGCACAAGTCCTACAGATCTTTTGTTTCGCATATGTAACACAACCTACAATACATTAACAATTAAACAGATAATAGATGAAATATATTCAACACAACAAAACATTTTCACGAACACCTTATTTTTCACAAAAACAATTTTTTTCTTTTTTCACAACATATATTCATATAAAAACACTTTTCACACAAAAATAGCTTTTACGACACTACAGTTTTCCAAGTCTAAGCCTAATTACTTCAACAAAAATTCTCCTAAAGTTCTTATCGAAGCATCCCTAGCAAAGACACCAAAAACTTGATCATGACTTTTTGAGGTGATAAAAATGAGTGTGATTAATTAATAATAAAGTCACTTATATCAATGCAAGTATACATATCGCTCAAGTAATACCAGGATCTAGTGGAGTCCTGGTTATAGATCCCACAGGGAAGCGAGATAAAAGGTCCTTAGTCAAATTCTAGTCTACTACAATTACTCCTTAGTTTGGAATGTCGATTAGAATGATGTTTTATCTAGCAACTACTCCTAAATGCAAGTGTTAAATGTAAAGATAGTGACTATAACTAAATGCAAATATTAATTCTAAAGATAACCCTTTTTGGATGAATTGGTTTGGAGAATTTTTAGATACTAAAAACTACTATTCTTATGTAATGAAATGGATAATGTATAGGAATGAGATGCATTAAATATTGTATGTGCCAAATAGGAGCAATCTTATTCTTTACCCTTTGGTCCAGGCATAAAGAATATTGACTAATCGTATGCTTGTTTACTGAATCAGTGGCTAGGATGGGAGGATACCAGCTCACACTTCGGAGCTCCCACGCTCCCCTCGCCTGAGGACTAACATCTCCTCTTTAGTACTCAAAAAATAGGACCAAATTGGGGATTTTAGTCTGTCACTCTAAAATCTCAACTTTTACGTCTAATAATTACATTTTCCTATTTATTTGCATTCAATCCCCATGAATTTCACCATACACGGAATTTGAATGTGGTTCATACTTAGTTGTAGAAAGCATAACCCTCTCAGACTGTATGTTTTCACAATGAATTTTAACATTACAACATGTCTTAATTGCAATGTAAATGAAGTACAAATAAAAACCATCACATTTATATGTAAAACTTCTTCTAGCATGTATCTCAACATCCTACACATGAATTCTACTCATTATAAAAGAAAAGTAAAAGGAAATGAATGACATAATCTTCTCATTCCACTATTTCCAAAGAAGAAGAATGAGTAAGAAAGATACGTCACAAAGCACGAAGAAAACACAATGGAAACTTCATTAAACCAAAGCAAATCCATTAGGTAAATGCTTATAAACTCATAAGATAATGAAGAACAATACTTAGCTTTTTCCCTTTGAAAGAAAGATGAAGATCTCTCCCACAAATTCTCATGTTGATCTATGCAATGCTAGTGCAATCCCTTACAAATTCTCTCAAAATCTCCTCTCCAATTTCTCCAAAAGGGTAAAAATCTACTTTTCTACTCCTAATCTAAGAAACCTAAACATTCTTCAAGTTTTTCCTAACATTCCTCCTCTATTTTTTGACCTAAATTTGTTCTTTTAAAGTGTAGGGATGAAGTTTGAAGAGTTGCAAAAAGAAACCTTTCAAAAAGCATCTAAATACGTTGAATTTTGGCTCATAACCGCCAAAAGTCTGTCCATAGTCGTCTCGGGCGCTGTCGGCGGGCTTGAGGGCGCTGTCGGTGAGCTTTTATGTCATTTTTCGTTCTTCTTGGGTAAATCTTACCGTCGGCGAGCTCGAGGGCTCTTTCGGCGAGATTTCTGCACAGCTCCACCTTTTCGCTCCGTTTGGCTCTGTTTTAGCTCTGATTTGCCTCGTTTCAGTTGCATTGTGTTCCTAACAGATAGCCCTACAAAATAAGCATAAAAACAATATTTCTTTAAAGTGTAAACTTATTCAAAAATATGCAAGAAGTGTAAAAGAGATTAAGCATCGAAAGACTTATCGAAATGTGCCAAGCCAAAATTTGCTTTCTTGCTCGTTTTTGCTCCAAATTGCACTGTTTTTGCTTCTTTTTGCTCCAATCACAATTTCTTGTATCTAAAACTAAAAAACATACAAAATGCCTTTCTTTTAAAGTGTAATATAACCAAAAATGAGTAAAATCATATAGCAAAAACTGTATATATTTTTGGTGCATCACATACAGACCATTCAACTATCAAATATTAGTGCAAAAGAAGGATGCAAAATCTAGACTGATTAGATGGATACTTATTTTGCAAGAATTTGATTTTGTGATAGTTGATAGGAAGGGATCTGATAATTAAATAGATGGTCATTTGTCGAGATTAGAGTATGATAAATTGTTTGAATTTGAAAAGGAAGTAACAAAAACTTTCTCTGATGAACAACTTTATACTATTATGGGAAGAAATTTGTCATGGTATGTTGATATTGTGAATTATATTGTGAGTGATATTGTACCACCTGAATTAATAAGGCAACAACAAAAGAAGTTTAAATATGATGCAAGATTTTATTATTGGAATGAGCCTTATCTATATAAACAGTGTAAGGATTTGATTATAAGGAGATGTGTGCCACAAGAAGAAACGGATTTAATTATTCAATGATGTCATGATTCTGAATTTGGAGGTTATTTTAGTGTTGATAAAATTGTTTTGAAGATTTTACAATCTGGATTTTATTGGCCTACTCTTTTTAAATATGTTTACAAATATATTAAATCATGTGATTGATGTCAGAGAGTAGGTAATATCTCTAGAAGAAATGAAATGCCTCTAAATTATAATTTAGAAGTTGAAATTTTTGAAGTATGGGGATTAGATTTTATGGGACCATTTACCCCATCATTTGGGAATTTATATATACTCGTTACAGTTGATTATGTCTCGAAATGAATTGAAGCTATTGCTTTACCTAAATGTGATGCTCGGAGTGTTTCAAAATTTTTAAAGAAAAATATATTTACTAGATATGTAATGCCGAGAGTGATTACAACTGATGGTGGATCCTATTTCAGGAATAATCAAATTAAGAGATTGACTGAGAAATATAATATTATTCATAGAATCTCTACTACTTATCATCCCCAGATTAGTGGTTTAGCAGAAGTGTCTAATTGTGAAATTAAAAGAATTTTGGAGAAAACTATGGATAATCATAAATTAGATAGGTCTTCTTAATTAGATAATACATTATGGGCTTATAAGACTGGTTTTAAAACCCATATTGGACTGTCTCCTTATAGACTAGTGTTTGGTAAGACTTGTCATTTATCGGTTGAATTAGATCATAAAGCATATTGAGCAATAAAAGAGTTGAATTTTAATTTGAAAAATGCTGGAGAGAAGAGATTTATGCAATTGAATGAATTGGAAGAGATTAGAAATGCATCTTATCACAATGACAGGATCTATAAAGAGAAAATAAAATTATGACATGATCGGAAGATATTGAAAAGAAATTGGAATTTGAACAAAAATTTTTGTTATACAACACAAGATTGAAGTTATTTCCTGGAAAACTCAAGTCTAGATGGTTGGGACCTTTATAGTTGTAAAAGTTCATTCTTTTGGAGCTGTTGATATTAAAGATCCTGATACTGAAAAGATTTTTAAGGTTAATGGGCATCGATTAAATCCTTACTTTGACGGGTTTCAACCTGACTTCAAATAGGTTTTAATACTGATTTATCTTGATTAATTGAATGGTTTGTCGGGCTGACGACGTTAAACAACGCTTTATGGGAGGCAACCCATATGTATCTTTGTGGTGTGTTTGCTTGTTTGTTATAGTTGTGCTTTTTAAATAGTTATTTGTGAATCCTAATCGCTCCTAAATACTTTTAAATTTGATAAATATTGGATCGAATTGAGATATTGGAATATTTTGGGCCAAACGAAGTTTAGTGAATTTTTTTACCACTGGCGCCGTCGGTGCTCAATTACAGACAAGAATTGCTAAATTTCAGGTTTGAGCGCCGCCAGCGCCCAAAACCTGTTGACGGTTTTTGGAGTTTCAAAATGCGAGTTTTGGCAATTTTGAGCGGGATCTTCATCTTTATAACTTCCTAAACTCCATTTTAGACTTCCAAACTCCAGAAAAATGAAAGCTAGCATTCCCAATTCGCATCCCATGGATTCCTACTCTGTAGAAACCTCTCAATCTCGTATTTTCAATCGAAGGAAGTTTATATGTTTCTAGGCACAGCAATTTTTCAACAAAGTGATGATGAAGTGGAGGATGATCAAGGAAAGAGGCTTTATAAATTGAGGTATGGATAATCCTACTACAAGAATTGAAGAGATAATTAAGGAAAGACGTTGGGAAGTGTTATGTTACACTACCGCTACCGTAGTCGTTCCGGTTGTGAAGGAATTTTATGTAAATTTGCACGGGATCAAACAAGGATTCGTCTTCATGCGAGGTAGGTTTTTACAATTCACTCCTGCAAGAATTAATGATCTCTTTATGATTGAGAATGTACCTATTTGCCACTATGCTAATTTCAATGCCACAAGTGATAATATGAATGATGTGTATCGTTATTTGACGGATGAGAATGAAGATTGGGAAGTTAGAGAAAATGGATATCTTAGTTTCCCTTCTTCATCTTTAAATCCAGTGTCAAAGCTGTGGAATTACTTTATTTCGGCAAAGTTATTTCCAACTTTGAAGATTAGCAAGGTAACCAAGGAAAGTGCCATTTTGAATTTCTGTATTCAAACTGGGAGGCCGATTGATATTGGTAATATAATTGTGAAATCAGTTTTGGGATTAATTGTTCATGGATCTAAATATGGGCTTGGACACTCATCCACCATATTTCTGTTATGTAGTCAATCACAAGTTTCATATGAGAGTTGGGAAAAGGTTCTTTTTTCTCTGGAGGCCTATTGATCTAACTAATCTTTATGACTATAAACAATAGGAGATGAAGATGATATGAATCTGCTTACCTTATCAACCAACTCTGACTTCACAATCGATTCAGCCTAATTTTCTAGAAAGTTACAGAATGATACTGAAGAGGATAAAAAAACTGGAGAAAGAGGTACAAAATGATATGAAATCAATCAATAATATTTCTGATTTATTTGATCATATAGATTGAAGGATGAAGAAACAATTTAATCATACTGATCGGATTGAGATGGATTTGATTAATCTGATGAAGAAGAACGCGGTGATTGGTGAGGATTCATCTGATGAATTCCCATTCTGTCCCTTCTACAATTTGTTCATGCATCAGCAATCTATGGGATATATGAGAGAGGAAGAAAGTTCTGAGATTGATGTGGAGTGATTATTAGATTGTGCTTATGTTTGATGTGTGTTTAGTTTACATTGCTTAATTTTGTTTCATGTGTTTAGTACTTACTCTGCTTTGCTTTGTAATGTGAATTTGGATTTTCTATGCTTAATTTCATTGTGTGTGCTTAGATTTTAGTGTTTGCTTATCGTAGCGTACTTGCAACACTAAAAATCTAAAGAGTTCTTGGTTTAATTTGATGAACATATTTAGTGTTATGATGTAACATGGATTTTATATATAGAAGTATGTTTTGTATTGTTTGTGTAAGAATTGTGTTAGTTATTACTTGTGTGATGAAATAGATGCTTAATGAAGTGTTAAGTGTCATTGTGGAAGTCAAAAGGATTGAAATTACGAAAAAAATTTTGCACCCAGAAAAAATTTTGAACTCGCGCCGCCATCGCCCAAATCCAGAGAGTTTTGGCATTTTAAATAAATGGAGCGCCACCGGCGCCCGAATACAGTAAAAGGCTGAAAATCCTTTATTTCGCAATTTTGACCCTGGGACCTATGGTTTTTGCCATTGTTATCGTCTTCCTCTTCCATTTTTTACGATTTTGAAGATTTAGGGCTTGCTAGATTTCAGATTTGAAGTGATTTCAAACCTTTTTGAGACCGGATCTACACTTCTTTTGGTAAGAGCTTCACTTTAAGTTAAAATTTTTTTTTTTCGCCATGGAAATCTCTCACATTGCTTAGATTGGAATTTTTGGGTTTTTGAAGAAATTTTGAGATTTCTTATGATGAAATTTGCTCCTACTTGTTTAGAATTGTATTTGGAGTTTGTTACATTGTGGAATTGGAATTTATTTTAATTTTATTACAATTTTTTGAAATTCACATGGATCCAAGGATGAGTAAAGGGAAGAGAAAATTGGATTTTGATGAAGAAAAGCTTGTTAATGTTAAAGCGCAATTTCGCTTTAACTCTTACCTTTACAATAAGAATTGTATTAAGGATCAGATTTTTTATAATCCTGATGGATCTGTAGAACAGTAAATTGCTGAACAGAACTGGGAAGGATTTTGTTATTTTACTACAAATGCTGTTATGGGAGTTGTTAGAGAGTTCTATTCAAATGTGCCCTGGACTGAAACTGAGTATGTATTAGTTAGAGGAAAAATTGTTGAATTTACTCCTCAGCGTATCAATAATTTTTATCAAACTCAAGAACCATTTGTTTGTTAATATGAAAACTCTTATACTCGCAAGGCGAATATGAAGGAAGTGATTGTTTTTTGACATATGGAAGAGGGGAATGGAAAATAATTCAAAAATAGATGATTAATTTCCCTACTTCCAAGTTAAATGTTGCATCAAAATTTTGGCACTATTTCATCTCAGCAAGACTATTACCTTTTTATCACCACAATGAAGTTACAAGGGATAGAACAATTCTGAACTATTGTATTCAGAAGATGAAGAAGATTGATATTGAAGCTATTGTCTTTAAGAACATTCAGACTATTGCTAGAGGCGAGACCACTGGAGGATTAGGACATCCTGTCCAAGTTCATGCCTTATGTCTTCAGTCTAGAGTAGAGTTCAATAGTTCTGAAGAGATAGCTATTCCGCTGAGACCGATTACGAAGACTATTCTTCGTACTTATGAGTCTCATGTAGGAGCTCGAGATGAGAGTAGGAGTACTGATATTCCTACTACGAGTTATGACGTTCCATCAACATCTGAGCCCCCTACATTTCTGATATTATGGAGCAGCTGAGATTACAGAGCGCTAGTGTGGATAGACTCCATCGTAGGATGGATGTGTATGAGGCCAGAAGTGATGTTAATGAAGATTATATGAGAAGAAGAGTTGAGTTCGATATTGCCTATCATGATTCTCATGTCAGATTCTTGAGGAGGGACACTTATGTGATATTTCCTACCTGCCCTAGCTATACACCATATAGACCTGATCATGTTGACTCTACTGATGAACCTTGTGATGAAGATTGGTAGTTTGATTGTTTCTGTTTTTGTTTTTCTTGTTGTGTGGTATGTTGTATTGTTGTGATGTAGTAGTTATTTGCTTTCACGTGATGTGTAAACCTATTAATGTACTATTATGTTGAAATTGTTAAATGAAAAGTGTAATTATGTGATAGTTGTTTAGTATTGTGGTGTTTTGTTGTATGTTTAGATGTCTATAGTTAATTTTTCTTTACCCATGCAAATGTTTAAAATATTTATATATCACTATTATAAACTGTTTCATGCCTGCTAGTTGTAAATTTTGACTAATTCCAGATAGCTGTTGAAGATTTCAAGATCCCAGTACAAAAAGGTTGGTTTCTTTTACTCTCTACTGTTTCAAATTTATTAAAAATTTTAAGTTTGGGGGAGGGTAGAAAATATTAACTCTTATTTGTTCTCAATTATTATATTTTCAAAAAAATTATTATCATAACTTCTGGCAGTTGAACCTCACTGCAGGTAACTAAAACTTTTTATTTTAGTTGAATATTATGGAAAGATTGGATGAAAGTTTTTAGTAATAAAGGTTAATTTTATAGAGGTAAGATATTTGGTATGAAAGGATTTGATTATAGTTAATTATTTAAAGTAAGAAAATTGTATTTTTGAAATGTTAAGAGACTTAAAGTATTGTGTGTTAAGAAGAGATTGTGACTTTATGATGAATAATAAAGCTCATACCTAATTATAAAGTAAGGAGGTATTTCAAGTTCGAACTTTAGAAAGAGGAGAGTGAAGTTCAAAATCATTACAGGCTATCCAGATATAGTAATCCTCATTAAAAAAAAGAAGAAGAAGAAAATAAAAGAAGGATTGAAAAACAATCTCAAAAAAAGAAAAGAAAAGAAAAAGAAAGAAAAATATTTATGAGGAGAAGCTTGAGGAGATGTCTAATCAAAAATTGGCTTCACTTAAGTCACCCTAAAGGGAGAACATGATTTCATTCTTGAATTTATATTTAAAGTATTGACCTACATTTTGATGAAGTTTACATGAACTCCTTTTTCACGTAATCTTTCAAGGTACTCTTAATGTGAAAAATTATGGTTTATCTTGAAATAAATACAAGACTAGAACCCTTAGACTTGATTGCTGAATATTCTTATACCTGTAGTGTTGACCTGAGTTACTAAATTTCTTTCTAAAAGTCTAACCAATATATTCTTTTGAATGAAAAATTTTAGTATCTTACAGGTGCATAGTGCATTGCCTAGAGTTATATTTTTATGTAGTAAAAGGATTACTTGAGGACAACTAATAGTTAAGTTTGAGGGATTTTGATGCACTAAAAATATATGTTGTTTGTGCTATATAATTTTACCCATTTTTTGTGATATTGCACTTTAAAGAAAGGTATTTTTCATGATTTTTTATAAGTATGATAATTTTAGGTGATTGGAACAAAAATAAACGAACAGGAACAAATTTGAAGCAAAAAGTAGGAAAACAAATTCTGGTGCCGCCGGTGCCACTATCTAGAGAGCTCTGAAATAATTCAGATGATAGAGTGCCTTTGGCGCCCTATCGGGTGCCGCCGGTGCCCAATTTCGGTGGAATTAAAATTTGAAGAGCTTTGACGACTTTTTTAAGGGATGCCTATGGAAACTCTTGGGACTTCATTCCTAACTTATAAGTAACTGTTTTTGGATGAAAATAGTGTGTGTCCTGTGTATTCTAGAGAGTCTAGTGTGTTTTGATGTTAGGGCTTAGGAGAGAAGAGTGTAGAAGTTATAATTTGAGAGGGATTCTTCTTTATGGAGTGAAGGAGAAGGAGTAAAGTGAGCGATTGCTTCTTCCTTTCCATTCTAAAGAGTGAATTGAGTATTGCAAAGAAGAGAGAAAATGATTCAAAGGAACTTCAAGGGAATTGCATTGGGAAAGAGAAAGAGATAAATTATATTTTCTTTTGTGGTTTGTATGACTTTTCTTTTATATATAAAATCCATGTTTTATTGTGTCTTCTCTATGAATTCTGAGTAGTCTCTTTTGTCTTTCTTCTTGCATAGAGATGTGATGATGTGTTGATGTGGATTTGAAGTGTTTTTAAAGTATTGAAGAAATTGTGATGGTTTTTTCATTTTAAACTTAATTTACTTTTCGATCTGGCCAATTGAATTGTTAAACTATGTTGTTAAACATTAACTCTGAAAGGATTTAGTGTCTTACAACAACAATGAAGAACCCATTCAATTTCCATGAATGAATTGCGTAGTTCATGGGAAATGAGTGCAAATAAATAGGGAAATGTGTTTTGATGGACGCCAAATTGGAGGTTTCAAGGTGAGAGAATGAGATCTCCAATTTGGTCCTAAGATTAGTAATTAAACTCGAAGGTTAGCCTTCAGGTGAAGGGAGAGTGGGAGCTCCGTAGTGACAGCCGGTATCCTCCCAGCCTAGCCTTAGATTTAGTAACTAAACTTAGGATATGCCAATGTTCTTTTCATTCTTGGAAGAGAGGGTACACTTTTAAGGTTAAAGAAACAATTATGCTCCTATTTGGCACAATACCATAGATAATCATTCCATATAATCCACACATCATATTCTCGTTGCAAGAGGAAAGATACTTTTCTTATATATCAAGACCTTTCAAATATATAGCTTAGTGTGTGTTTGTTAGTTAATTCTGTTTTAAAGATATTAAAAGTAATTTTAGTTTGCTTAATTGTTACTATTTTTTGCATCTTGGTAGCAGAAGTAAACATCAAACTTTAATTGCAATTTAAGTATTGGAATTCAGTATTACATTATCTATAGTAAGATTCACTCCTTCCCTATGAGATCGATAACCAGGACTCCATTAGAGCCCTGTATTACTTGATATGATACGTATACTTGCGTTGAATGCGTGGACTTTACAAAATCATTACAAATATATATAAATTTGAGTTTACAAGTTCTTGCAATATTAAATTTCGGCCCGCATCAGTACTATGCAAGTATACGCATCATTTCAAGCAATACAGAGTTTTCTTTAAAAATCCCAGTATCAATCCCAAAGGGAGATGAAAGGAAAAGAAATAAAATTTAGGAATTTAACTTTAAAACAACTTTACTTAAGACTGCAGAAAATATCTAAAATAGTTCAAGGAAAGAAATACGTTTTCTAATTCCTACAAATGGAAGTAAAAGTAAATACAACGATTACAAAATTCAATATATATATATATATATATATATATATATATATATATATATATATATATATATATATATATATATATATATATATATTATTTTTATTTTTTTTTATTTTTTTTAGAAACCTTATTTCCACTAACGTAAAATTTAAAGATACCCAATACGGTTTCTGGCTTAAGTGCAGCGCAGTTATCAGGCTCATTAGTCATTAAGACGAATTTATAAGGTTCCTGATTACACAAGGAAGAATGTCGCCATGATTGAAGTAGGCGAATTCCGCCTCAGTGTCAAAGCGAAGGGTGCATGTAAAAGAATTCCCACTATCTGTCACAACTGTAACGTCTTGTTCGGGTCGTATGCTGCTAATGTTGCTTGAAAGCTCAATTGTGTATTTTTCAAAACCAGTAAAGCCTAATGAATCAGCATCATCACCGGGCTTGAAGCAAAGTGGAATTATACCCATTCCAACTAAGTTGCTTCTGTGAATTCTCTCAAAGCTTTAAGATATCACAGCTTTCACACCCAGCAACATCGGACCTTTAGCAGCCCAATCTCTGGAGCTACAGCTACCATACTCAGCTCCAGCCAAAATAATCGTTTCATGGCCATCTACCTTGTACCTCATTGTTGCATCAAACACGGGAAGTATATATCCTGTTGGAATATGAATGGTCTTAGGTCCTACTACTCCTTTCAAGAGCTTATTAACGAGGTGAATGTTTGCAAAGGTTCCCCTGGCCATTACTTCATTGTTACCGCGACGACTTCCATATGAATTGAAGTCCTTACGGTCGACACCTCCCTCAAGTAGGTACTTAGCGACGGGGTCGTCCTTATGAATACTACCAGCGAGGTGAAATGTGATCTGTTGTAATGTCGTCACCGAAGTTTAGAAAATTCAATATATATATATATATATATATATATATATATATATATATAAAGAGACATTCTCCTTGCAAATAATTCATAATCAATGAAGGATCTCAATTGTTTAGAAGTTTAACTATGGTATTGTCACAAATAGGAGTATACATATTTTTTACTTCATTTAATGTGTAAAGGATATTAGCTAACCTAAAGTTGGTGTTGGCATGTATAATAGTGTTGGGAGGATTTTAGTCTCTCACTTCTAGATTACCCACTGTGCCCCTCTATAGGACCTACCAGGGTTCCAAACTCTATACCAAATTGATAAAAGAATCTAGCCTGTCACCTTAGAAACATCAAATCTATGGCCATCAAATATTATCTCCTTATATATTGGCACTCGCTCTCAGACTATCAGCATGGCTCTTTCCAAAGTGAAATGTGATACTAGCTATAGAAATCTTAGCTCTCTCGGGACTATAAGTTTCTCAACAAATTTTAACAATACAAGTGGACAATTTGTAATGTAAATGATGGACCGGAGAAAATATCATCACAAATTTGTGAAATAAAATAAAATTCTAATCAAATCCAAACCACTATTTGATTACTTCAAATTTCAAGGAGAAAGAAAGAAAATTGCTATGAATGCATGGGCAAAACAAAACATATTTATAATACTCAAATCCAAAGTACAACACTTAAATAAAAAGATACATATACTTATCTGGAATGTTTCCCTAAGTATTCCTTTGAAGTTCTCTGACTTCTCTAACTCTAATGGACTCTTATAGAACTCACACAGCTTCAAAAATCACAATTAACTCACCAACCCTCTCTAATACTCTCCAGCACACTCTAACACTTTCCAACACTCCCAAAAACACACACTAGATATTTAGAACTAATCCCAATTTATAGAGCTTTAAAAATGACCAAGGGTTGCTTTGGGCATCTCTTCAAAATTTGACCTCATTAAATGAATCTTCTATAAAACTACTGTGGCGCATATGTGCTAATATTGTCGTGCCTAGGTGCCATTCCCATTTTTTAGCTGGTGCCTAGGCGTCAGTTCGTATGGTTTCGTCAATTTTCTTTGATAAGACTAATGTTTCTCCTTTTTGATGTATTTTTACTTCTTTTTGCTCTTAAGCTCTTTTCTTGCACCTACAACCAAAAACACACAAAATACCTTTCATTAAAGCATAATATCCTCAATAATGGGAATAAAATGTGCATAATTAAATATGTAATTTTAAGGTGGATCAATTCCCCTAAACATAAATGTTACTTGTCCTCAAGTAACCCTTTTATTATATATAAAAAGTATAACATATGGAAGTAAGTTTTACTTAAAGATTTCTATAGTTTTTGTTTTATAAATGCAATAGTGAAACTTTATAAGGATTTTCAATAACTCGGGTTAAAACTAAAATGCAAGAATATCTAGTAGTCATGTCTATGAGTTCTGGTTTACTATTGAGATCAAGAATAATTGTAATTTGTCATACTAAGATGCCTAGAAGAATTACAAGAAAAAAATCTCATGAGAAATCTACTATTAAGCATGCTAATACTTTAAACAAAAGTTCAAAAATGTAAATAAGTTACTTTCCTTAAGATGAGTCAAGTGAAACCGATTTTTTATTAGGCATGTCCTCAAGCTTATCCTCACATATTATTTATTTATTTTTAACATGTGAGGATTACTATATCTGGATAGCCTTTAATGATTTTAATCTCCAGCATCCTTTTCTTAAAGTTAAAAACTTTCCACATTTCCTTACTTGATAAATGTGTATTAGCTTTGAATATGATTTTTCATAGAGTCTCAATTCTTCCTTTTTAAGTAGAATCTAAGATCCTTAGTATTTAAAAAAAGAAAATTTTGTTTACTTTAAATAGTAAAATCATAATCTTGTACTCCTATACTAAATATCTTAACTCTATAACTAACATTTATTATTAAAAACTTTTACTTAAGTCTACTATGACACTTATAAAACTAAAAATGTAGTAATCTAAGGTTAACCAAACATATCACAGGTTATGTTAAAATAATTTTTGAAAATTTCATTTACTTAGAACAAATAAAATTCAGTTTTTTAAATTTTTTTCTCCCTTCACCCAAACATAAAATTTTAATTAATTTAAAGCAGTACAATTTATAATAAGCATGAAGAAAGAAAAATAATTTAAAATTTCTAAGCAAGAGAACAGTACAGGTACAATTAATAAAAATAGGTGTAGAGTAATAGAAAATCTAAATCAAAAGATGTATATCATGAAAATTTGCAATATAAAAGACTACTTTAACTCATTAGCAAACTAAATAAGCAAGAGCAAATGTGACACTGCAAATAAAAGTTCGTAAAGAAATAATACATACATCAACAGTCCATCATGAGAAAGATCTAAAAATCATAACAACTACAATATAGTAAATAATGTCCAATCCTCCTCCTCCTCATCATCATCATCAAAATCAACGGGGATATCTTCATCCATAAACTTGTGATGCTCATGAGGTGTAAATTGATGGCATGTAGGAAATTTTACTAATTGATCTCTCTTCATGAATTTCACTATTGTCTCATCATAATCTGTATCATAATCACTATTTCTCCAAACAAAATATGCCATATGATAAAATTGGTCTTCCATATCTAGCATACAACACTGCATCCCAAACATATCATTCTGGATCTCTAAATATCTTTCACTCAATACATCTATTAATCTAGATAAAATCTCAATAGCAGTGGAGGTAGAAGGTCTAAAAGTAGAAGTCCTAGTAATAGTAGTAGAAGGTGCATCAGGAGCTCTGCCTCTAAGTCAACCATACACATCTACATTAGCCTTCCCAATAGTCTTAAGTGGTTTCAACTACTCCTCCCAATGTTTAAAATTTACTCCATAATCTTTTCAATAGTAAATATTAAAGAAGGAAATCATAGAACTAAAGCAAGACTAGCTCTGGCAGAAGAACTAATAGCCTCATAAATAAGAGAGCCAACATCTATAGGATTTATCTCTTAAATGTAGTAGTATAATATGTTTCTTTCTCTAGTTACTTTACTTAAATGGTTTGTGGGAAGGAGGCGAGCTGAAATAAAATAATCCCTTGACTTTGAGGTCGCACTGAGCATGGAAGGAGAAAACTTTACCTTGTGACCATTTTGAATCTTCCAAGCTCCACGTCCATCAGTTAAATATGCAATAATCTAGTTTAACTCTACCTCAGATGGTGTAGACTCATTAGAAATAATTAATAGCAAGTGGCAGACCATATACAACATTAATCCTTTCAGCAGTGAAATCTACCTCTCTTCCTCGAGCAAAGACCTCGTCATCTGCTGCTTCAGGTAAGTGGCATAAAATTCTTGCACAACATCAATGACAACAACAAATGTAAAATAATAAAAGCATTCTTATTGACGAGCCATAATTACTTCTCAATAGCTCCACCGGGTCTGTAAAAACTTCACTCTGTAATAAACTTTATGGACGATGCAAATTCTTTGTAACGATGTGTGCTTTAAAATTGACAAATTTCGCATTGTCATAATTTTCTTTTCCTTTCCCCTACTTTGTCTTAGGAGCCACCTAAAATTCTGAAGAAAAATTCCATTAAATTTTAAAATTAAGATGAATGGCTTCCTACAAACTTTTTCAAGCTAACAAGGCTTAGATCAATGGATTTTTCTCCACCTAAACAAATTTTTTTTTGAAAATTTCGAACTCCACTCAATGTATGAAAAATTAATGGTGAAATCGCAAAATAACTATGCAAAAATATAGATCTAACCTAAAGAAGATTAAATACGGTGGGTTCGAGCTAAGAAACTTGAAGAACATAGCTCTAAGAAGTACTGTAGGGTAGATTTTTGTAAAGAAAAATGAAGCTTGAGCATCAAAAACTGTGTTGGTTTGGTTTAAATCGCAAAACTTTTGAGTTTGTTTGGTTCGGTTGAACTGGTGTCTAAACGCTGGTTTCGGCACCTAAGCATCAAGCTGTGCTGATGGTCTAGTGCTAAGGCGCCAGACCTAAAAAAGGCCTTTAAACCAAAATTTCTCATTAATTTAATATCACACCTCATGTTTATGATCTCCCCAACATCCTATAACTTCGAATTATTCAATCATAATATTTAATTTGAGATTAATTCTACCATTCTAACACATGATTTACACAAACATTACTGCATTATAAACCTCCAAATAACAGAACAACAGACACAAAAAACACAATAAAGTAGTACAACACAAGCAAACCAATGCACATTCAACTTTTAAATATGGTAGCACACTATACAATTATTATAAATATAAGCATGACAAATCAATCACATTTAATTCTTTCTAAACTTCAATGATTGTTGACTGAACATTCATCCCGCTTTCACATGCTAAAGTGTTATGATCAAAGACATGAAATAAAGGAGCACAAGAGAAACTCATAGCCATCTTCTCATCAATCCATTTTTTGCTGCAATACATGGTTACTTGATAATCCTGATAGCAAGACATGTGATTGCATTGAAGCTTCATTTGCCACTCCAAATGCTTGTATTGATGATACATCTCATGCAACTTGTTGTGTAGCAATGAAAGCTCCTCTTCAATTCTCCCTAATGTGCTAGTCATCCTCTCTAAACTCAATCCTAAGAGCCAATTGAAATAGGTATGAGCATCTTTATGCACAAATTCATCTCATTTCCCATTCCATTGTTTTTACTCTCCATGGAAACAAGTAAATGGAAGAATGATCTCAAAAACACCCTCCAAATTCTTTCTCTCAGGTGAAATTTTTGAAGTTATGTTGATTGGGAACAAATATGGGACTGTTTAAAATGGAGAAAGTGAGAAAAGCTGCTTGGGGGTGGTTTTATCCAAATCCAAATACTGTGGTGCCTAGGCTCCAGATTCGGGCTCCTAGGCGCTAGCTCTACTGGGCTCTTGCACTTATGCACCAGTTTTGAGGCCTAGGTACCAGTGCCTTAGTGAACACTGTTTCACCTATTATCAAATTTTTCAAGTTCCAATCATCATTAAATCCTTAAATGGTGTTTTAATAATGCTACTTTAGAAATATATAGTCACGATACAACATCAAACCACATAAATAGATTACGTGGGTTGCCTCCCACAAAGCGCTTGGTTTAACATTGTTAGCCTCACTTATCCAAATGTTTACTCAGACTGACCTAGCATCAAAGGTTTTTTTGTAAAAGCACTTGCTTCCACCAATAAAAGGTTACAACCAATGTCCGTTCACTTTAATTATATGTTTAGTTTTTTTTTTTTATCTTTAATTCCACAGTCCCAAAAAGATAATCATTTGTCATAAAAAATGGCTCCATCCACCTGAACTTATGTTTTTTGGGAAATAATTTCAATCTAGTAATGTATAATAAAACCTCTTGTCCAGGCTCAAAATCCATTCTTAGAATCTTTTATCATACCAATTTTTCATCTTTTCTTTATAAATTCTGGCATTTCCATAAGATTCATTCTTAATTTCCTTGAGCTCATTGAATTGCAATAATCATTTTTTCTTCAGTATCCTTTAAATTATAATTAAGTCCTTTTATTGCATAGTAAGCTTTATGTTTTAAGTCAACTGGTAAGTGACAAGCTTTTCAAAATATGAGCCTATATGGTGACATTCCTATAGGATTTTTTTACGAAGTCCTATAAGCCCATAATGAGGACTCAAGTTTATCAGACAAATCAGTTCTATTAGGATTACAGTTTTCTCCAAAATTCCTTTAATTTCTCTTTTTTATACTTCTGCTAATCCACTGGTCTCAGGGTGATAAGCTGTGGCAATTCGATGTTTAATTCCATATTTTCTAAACAATGTATTAATTCTAAAATTCTTAAAGTGACTTCCCTCATCAATAATAATCACTCTTGGTATTCCAAATCCAGTAAAAATATTTTTGTTTAAAAATTTTGAAACATTCAAAGCATCACAATGAGGCAAAGCTACACCTTCAATCCATTTAGATACATAATCCACAGATAACAAGATATAAATTTTTCTAGAAGATGGTACAAATGGTCCCATAAAAGCTAAACCCTAAACATAAAAAATTTTAAAATTTAAAGTAAAATTTTGGGGAATTTCATCTCTTTTAGAAATATTGTTTACCCTCTGGCATCGATCATAAGCATTCACATAAGCATTAACATCCTTAAAATTCAGAGTGTAAAATTTTAAAAGCAGTCTTACCCACTTCAAAGTGACCCCAAAATTCACATTTATGACATTTTTGTATAATTTCTAAGGTTTCAATTATTGGTACACATCTTCGTTTGACTGAGTCTCAACATTTTCTTATATAAATAAGGTAAAATTATTCATCATGAATAAATTTCTTCTTCTTGTGGCTTTTTAGTCTGTATGGTAAAATGTTACTAAGTAGTTAACTATATCTGCATACCACGGTATATGAGACTCAGCAATAACATAACGTTTTTCATTGAGAAAATTTTCATTTATGTCACCATCAATGTACCTTTTATTTTCTTGTTCAAATCATAAGATATGATCAGTAATTTGATTATCAGTTCCTTTCATGTCCACTATCTGAAAATCAAATTATTGTAAAAGAATGACCCATCTAAATAATCTAGGGTTTGCACCCATTTTTCGAAATAAGATCTTTAATATTGAAATGATCTATATGCGCAATGCATTTAGCTCCAATTAAGTATAGTCTACATTTATCAAAAGCATATAATATTGCCAACAACTCTTTTTCAGTTGTTGTATAATTAATTTGAGCTTCATTAAGAGTTTTGCTAGCATAATATATGAATATAAAAAACTTATCATATTTTTGTCCTATAGTAGCCCCAATAACGTAATCACTTGCATCACATATTAATTCAAATGGTTTTTCCCAGTCAGGTAAAACAATGATAGGTGCAGTGTTTAATTTTTCCTTTAATAAGTTGAAGGCTTTTAGGCAATCATCATTAAAATCAAAATTCATATCTTATTCTAAAAGATGACATTGAGAGGCTTAGCAATTTTTGAAAAATCTTTAACATATCTACTTTAAAATCCAGCATATCTTATAGAACTTCTTACTGCATTTACTGAAGTAGGTGGTTGTTTCAATAATAACTTGAATTTTTGCTGGATCAACTTCGACGCCATTTTCAAAAAATTTGTCCCAACACAAATTCTCTTGCGACCATAATTTGATATTTTTCTCAATTGAGTACTATTTTTTTCTTCACAGTGTTTTAAAATCTTTGTTAAATGATCTAAACATGAATCAAAACAGGTTCCAAAAATAGAGAAATCATCCATAAAAAATTCAATTCCTTTCTCAATTAGGTCAAAGAAAATAAACACATACACCTTCAGAAAGTTGCAGGTGCATTACATAAACCAAAAGGCATTCTTCTAAAAGCAAAAGTCTCATAAGGACTTGTAAACTTAGTATTTTCTTGATCCTCTAGAGCAATAGGTATTTGATGGTAACCAGAATATCCATCCAAAAAGTAGAAATAACGATGCCCAGCTAATATATCCAACACTTAATCCAAAAAAGGTAAAGGAACGCAATCCTTTATAGTGGCGAGGTTTAATTTTCTATAATCAATACAAATTCACCATCCAGTTACTTATCTTATTGGTATTAATTAATTTCTTTCATTAACTACTACCAACACTCCTCTTTTCTTTGGAACACAATGAATAGTACTAACCCATGCACTATCAGAAATAGGATAATTAATTTCCACATCTAACCACTTTAGAATTTCTTTACTCACCACTTCTTTCATTATTGGGTTTAACCTTCTTTAAGGATTAGCCCTAGGTTTATGATTATCTTCCATTAAAACTATTTGAATACAGATTGAAGGACTGAACCCTTTAATATCGGCTAATGTCCATCCAAAAGTTTTCTTATAATTTTGTCATGTCTATTATAATTTTTTTGTTGATCTTTCGTTAAATTATCACAGGTAAAGTTGATGAACTTCTTAAAAATGCATACCTTAAATATATAGGAAGTCTTTTATATCAAGTTCAGGAGGTTTTTCAATTGAAGGGATTAAAGATTTACTATTTTCAGTATATCCAAAATCACAAAATTCTCCTAAACATAATTAGTATTCTCAGCATTTATCTCCAATGATTTTTCTTCAAAATCACATTCAGCTTCACTTTCTGATTCTTCTTGATCTAATATAACTTATTCTTTTGGCTTAGAAATAACTTCACATCTTTCTTGATAATTTTTAGTAGTTATATAATCAATAATATCCATTCTATATCATTTACTATCTTTTTCTTTGGTAGGATACCTCGTTGACTTCAGAACATTAAACATTACTTCATGGTCATGAACTCTCATGGTTAACTTTTCTTTCTGCACATCAATCATAGCATGTATGGTTGCAAGGAAAGGTCTTCCCAAAATAATAAAAATTTATTTAACTCTCATGGTTAACTCTCTTCTTCCATGTCTAGCACTATAAGATCTACAGGAAAGATAATTTTATCCACCTTAACTAGGACATCTTCTATAACTCGTTTAGGATAAGTGATGGATCGATCAGCTAACTGAAGGGTTACAGTAGTGAGAAAAATCTCTCCTAAGTCCAACATTCTAAATATTGATAAAGGCATGAGATTAATTCTAGCTCCTAAATGCATAAGGCATTTCCATAATTTTTTTCTCTAATTGTAAAAGGTATAGTGAAACTGCTAGGGTCTTTAAGCTTTTAAGGAAGCTTATTTTAAACTATTGCACTACATTTCTCACTAAGTATAACATTTTCATAAGCTTCAAACTTCTTCTTCTTATTTAATATTTCTTTCATAAATTTGGCATAACTTGATATTTGTTCTAAAGCTTCTGCAAACATAATTTTGATTGTAAGCTTTTTAAATATCTCAAAAAACTTTGAAATTTGTTGATCAAGCTTTAATTGTATAAGTCCTTAAGAAAAGGAGGTGGTGGAATCATTTTTAGTTGGAGAGACGGGTTCTTCTTTATCCTTTGAAATAATTTATTTAGGTTTTTTAGTTTCTTCAGTTTCTCTATCAATTTCAAGCTGTTTTTGAATTCTAAGTTAATTCCTTTCCACTCCTAAGTTGAGCAGCTTTAATTTGTTCTTGTTCTTTGGTTTTATCTTTTGGATTTATCTCAACATTCCTAGGTAATGTTCCCTAGGGTCTATTGCTAAGTGAGTTAGAAATTTATCCCAATTAATTCTACATGTTTTTTATAGCAGCCCCTTGACTTTGCAATTGATAACCCATTTGTAAAACAACTTGTTCTATAGACAACTTCTTTTTCTTTAATTGATGGTTATTAAAAGCAAAAGAATAAGAAGGTCGATAGTTAGAACTACCTTAGTTGTTTCAGTTTCTTGTTGGGTTAGCTTGATTATTCCCCCATTGTTGATTTCCACCACTAGAATTATTATTCTAGTTAAAGTTGGGGTGGTTTTTCCAACTCGGGTTATAAAAATTAGAATATAGGTTATTGGGTTTATCAGTTAACCACAAGTAAAGTTTCTAATGATAGAAAATCATTCAATTATCCTAATAAGTTTTCCTCACTCATTTGAGGTGTTTGAGAAAAGTTCATTGTAAAATTATCTAACTTCCTAGATATCACAGCAACTTGAGATGTCAAGATAGATATAACATCATTATCATTACTACTAGGTACTCTCTTAGGATTTACCCTTTGTGATGGCCATTCAAAATTACTAGTAGTCATTTTTTCAACAAAGGCATAGGCTTCATTAAATGATTTTGACATTAAAGATCCTCCAACAACAACATCAATTATAAACCTAAGGGATCCTATTAACCCATTATAAAATTTTTGAATAATTAACCAATCAGGTAAAGCATGATGTGGACACTTTCTAAGGAGCTTTAAATCGTTCTCAAGCATCATAAATTGACTCCCCTCTATATTGAGTAAAAGATGCATTATTGACCGCGACTTTATATATTAAGCAAGAATTTATGAAGTCAAATTTATATATTTAGAATGATTTAGTAAAGTCACAAAATCAACACAAGTATACGTATCGTATCAAGTAATATAGGGCTTTAATGGAGTCTTGGTTATCGATCCCACAGAGAGGTGAACGTTCTTTAAATCAGATAATATAGCACTGAAATCCAATACCCAATGTAACAATTACGTAAGTGTACTACCACTAGTTAATGCAAAATATAATAAAGCTACTACAATTACTTCTAATTACTGAACTATATTAACTAACAAACACACTAACTTATGTGATTTATAAGATACTTCTATATGAAAAGTGTCTTTCTTCTAGCAAAAAGATTATTATGTGTGGATGATGATGAATGGTAATTATTTGTGTTGTGCCAAATAGGAGCATATTTGCTTCTTTACCTTTAAAAGAGTACCCCCACTTCCAAGCAGGTAAAGAACATTTCCATATCTCAAGTTTAGTTACTAAATCTAAGGCTAGGCTGGAAGGATACTGGCTCTCACTTCGGAGCTCCCACTCACCCTCACCCGAAGGCTAACCATAGGCTTTAGTTACCAATCTTAAGACCAAATTGGGGATCCCATTCTGTCACCATGAAACCTCCAATTTTAAGTCCATCAAAACTCATTTCCCTATTTACTTGCACTTAATCCCCATGAACTACGCAATTGATTCACGAACATTAAATGGTTTCTTCATTCTTGTTGTAGAACATTCAATTCTTTTGGAATTAATGTTCCTAAACAAGTTTTAAAAATTCAATTGGCTGGATTGAAAAGTAAATTAAGTTCCAAATTAAAGAAACATCACAACTTTTATAACACTTAAAGGGCACATCAACATCACAACTTTTATAACACTTAAAGGGCACATCATTTCCACATCACCACATCATAATTACATCATGCAAGAAGAAAGGCAAGGGAGACCGCTCACTAACCATGGACAAGATGTCATAGAAACTACAATATATAAAATAAGAGTCATAGAAACTACAATAGTAAATACAACTTATCTCTTTCTCTTCCTCAAGCAAATTCCTTCAAAGTCCCCTTGATTCCTTTTCTCTTCCTCGCAACACTTGATTCTCTCCTTGGAACAAAGATGAAGAAGCAATCTCTCACTTTACTCCCTCTTCTCCCCTCCTTAGAGAAGAATCTCTCTTAAAATCACAAAACCTAACTCTCTCTCACACTTTCCCCACACTCTCTACAGCAATTCTCTTCTCTTCCTCCTCTCAATTTTCGTCTTGGACAATTAATTTAATGTTAGGAACGAATTCCCCAAGAGTTTCTTCAAGCACCTCTTCAAAAATCCACCAAAAGTTTTGAATTCGAAATGAACCGACATAGGGCGCCACCAGCGCCTGATAGTAGAGCCGGCGGTGCCCTATCGTGCCAATTAATTCTGGAGTCTCTGGAATAGGGCGCTGATCTATGAAAAATACTTATTTCTTTATATCTTAATTCTTATTAATTTCTAAGGATATTATGCTTTAATGAAAGGTATCTTTTATGTTTTTGGATGTAGGTAATGTAAAAAGGTCTAAGAAGGAAAAAGGAGCAAAAAGGAGCAAAAATGGAGCAAAATACCAAAAGTATAAAAAATTATGGGCTGGCGCCTAAGCGCCAGACTCGATACGAAAACTGTCAAGTTTTTTAAAATGCTTGATCAGTTATTTTGACAGAGTGAGCGGTTATTGTACATTCTAGAAGGCTGGCAGTTGTTCCTTGATAATAGGACATGTGATACATTGCATTTGGACGCTCCAAAACGGTTTTAATCACGAAGAGGTGCGAGCCAAAGTGAAGAGGTGTGAAGAACTGGACGCGGTGTCCGGCACCTAAGCGCCAGACCGACCTTCTAGAAGATTCATTGAATGTGGACATGTTTTGAAGAGGTGCCTCAAGGCAACCCTTGAAGCCTATAAATAGAGGTCCATTTCTACAGAAAACGTGCCGCTCCCATTGTACCCCTTTCTCTTATCTACTTTAGGATCTCTCATCCTTAGAGAGAGATTATAGAGAGAAATTTAGGGCCACTTTTGTTTTGTTTAGTGAGTTTATTTTCAAGTTATTGCATCTGGAGTTCATTACACTGTGGAGTCAGTAGGAATCAGAAGATCCGTAGAAGAAATATTTGAGATAAGTATATTTTTACATTTTATTCAAAGTTTAATTATCATGTTTTGCTATTTATTTTCAATGTGTTCTGAGTAGTTAGTTTACTTTCTTCCTTCAATTATGAAGAGATAGATAAGATAATATGAAGATTCGATGGAGAATTAAAATTCAAAATATTTTCAAAACATTGTGATGACATTAATACTTGATCTTACTTTACTTTTTAAATTGGTCGTTTGAATTGTTAAAACTTGTTGAAGAGTTTTGAGACCTTGAAGGAGAAGAACTCTTAACTTGTAAATGTCACATGAATCCTTGGGTAGTCGAAGGCCATGAGCGGGCTAGTCAAGGTGAAGTGCAAATAAATAGGAAGATAAGATTTAACGGGCGTAGAATTGATAAGTTTTTAGAGTGACAGACTAAATTCTTATAATTTGATTTATAGACTAGGAAAGGGTCACTAGTAGGGCCGACCATAGCCACCCTTGGACATTTAGAAGTGTGAGCCTAGATTAACCCATTCTACTAACAATACATCCGGACCTTTTCTGTAAATTAGCCAATGTTCTTTGCTCCTGGATTAAAGGGTAAAGAATAGGAATGCTTCTATTTGGCACAATACCATAAATCAAATTCTCCAACGAATATTAAATTATTTTAAAAAATCATAGATTAATTGAAGGAAAGAAAGTTGTTTATTTTATAGAATTCATAAAATCATTTTCTTATTATTGTTGTCTTTATTTTCATCTAGTAAATTAATAGTAATTTATCTAAAAGATAAAATAAAAATATTTTTAATATTTTATTTTTCTCGATAAATCTTCCCTGTAGGATCGATACTGAGGTCTTTGTTTAAAAACCCTATATTACTTGAAACTATACGTATACTTGCGTAGTACCCCTAGTGTGTAAAAATATTTTCTAAATTATATAATATTAATTTTATACACTAGCCGCTATTTATAAATTGAGTCAAAGCTTTTGGCTATCTTTTGGAAGCAAACATTACCGCGTTATTTGCGTTCGGATCAAGTTTTTGGCGCCTTTGCCGGGGAAGGAACTAAGAAATAGAATAGTTTAAATTTTATATTATATTCCTTGTTTTATGCGAAGATTTGGTTCTGAAGGATTAATACCTTTAGATTCTGAATTGAAAAGAACAATTAGAAAAATTAAAAAGGAAAAACAAATTCAAAAATTTCAAGAAATGGCTACTTTACAAAATCCAATTGAACTTAATGATCAAAATGTTTATAAGCCATTAAGGGATTATGCTAACCCTACAGTTGATGAACTTCATAGTAGTATTCAAATACCCACTATAGATGCTATTTCTTTTGAACTTAAACCGTCTATTATTCAAATGGTGCAAAACAATCAATTTGGTGGATCACCAAATGAGGATCCAAATTTACATCTTGTTAGTTTTTTAGAACTTTTTGCTACCTTTAAATATAACAATGTTTATGATGATGTTATTAGACTTAGACTCTTTCCTTTTTCTTTAAGAGATAAAGCAAAGATGTGGTTAAACTCATTAGCGACTGGTTCTATTAAAACATGGGATGAAATGGCACAAAAATTCCTTGCTAACTATTTTCCTCCTTCTAAAACTGCCAAATCAAGAAATGATATTACTTCATTTAGTCAATTTGACGGGGAGACAATATATGAAACTTGGGAAGGATTTAAAGAGCTATTAAAAAAATGTCCTCATCATGCTTTACCTGATTGGTTGATTATTCAAACATTTTATAATGGATTAATTGGATCTTTAAAATCAATTATTGATGCTACTTCTGGAGGTTCTTTAATGTCTAAATCATTTGAAGAAGCTTACAATTTAATTGAAGAAATGGCTAATAATAATTTTCAATGGCCTTCCTAAAGGATTAATCCTAAAAAGATGGCCAGTATTCAAGATAATGAAGCATTTTCTATCTTAGCTTCACAAGTTGCAGCAATGTCTAAGAAATTAGATAATTTTGCAATTAATATTTCGCATAATAACTCTGCTAATATTGAAGATTCTCAAACTATTGAAACTTTACAAGCTATTGCAAGTAAAAATAATCCTTATTCAAATTATTATAATCCTGAGTGGAAAAATCATCCTAATTTTAACTGGAATAATTCACAACAACAATGGAGTAATAATCAATCTCATCCCACTGGAAATTAGAATAATCAAGTTAATTCAAATTATAAACCTCCTGGATTTAATAATCAACAGAAAAAGTTATCAATAGAAGAATTAATTATGCAAATGAATAATCAATTACAAAATCAAAATACTGTTATTCGTAATATTGAAAATCAAATGGGGCAAATTGCTACTTTAATTAATAACAGACCTGTAGGAACACTTCCTAGTAATGTTGAAATCAATCCAAAAGAAACTGGAAAAGAACATGAACAAGTTAAAGCTGTGCAACTTAGAAGTGGAAAGGAATTAAAAGAAAGATTGCAGAATGAAATTGAAAAAGAGATTGAGGTTGAAGAGATTGAAAAACCTAAAGAAACTCTCTCTCCTAGTCAAGATCAGACTGTTATACCTATTAATGTGGAAGTTGAAAAACCACTACCACCTTTTCCTCAAAGACTTAAACAGTAGAAACTTGATCATCAATTTTCTAAGTTCTTTGAAATTTTTAAGAAACTTACTATTAACATACCTTTTGCTGAAGCTTTGGAACAAATGCCAACTTACGCAAAATTTATTAAGGATATTTTAAGCAAAAAACGAAAATTTGAAGCTTTTGAAACTGTTGCATTAAGTGAAGAATGCAGTGCAATAATTCAAAAGAAATTACTTGAAAAGCTTAAGGATCCTGGAAGTTTCACTATACCCTGTGCTATAGGAGAAAAATATTGCGGAAAAGCTTTATGTGATTTAGGAGCAAGTATTAATCTCATGCCATTTTCTATCTTTCGAAGATTGGATTTAGGAGATATTACTCCCACCACTGTAACTCTTCGATTAGGCGATAGATCTATCACTTATCCTAAAGGAGTTATAGAGGATGTCCTTGTTAAAGTGGATAAATTTATCTTCCCTGTAGATTTCATAGTACTTGATATGGAAGAAGATAAAGAGATACCTATTATTTTAGGAAGACCTTTTCTAGCTACCGGACGAGCTATGATTGATGTGCAAAAAGGAAAATTAACCATGAGAGTCAATGATCAAGAAATTAAATTCAATGTTCTTAAATCAATGAAGTACCCTGATAAAGAGAAATGTTATCGAATGGATATAATTGATTATTTAATTGAAAAACATTATCAAGAAAAATGTAAAGTTATTTCTGAAGAAAAATTTGAATTTTTAACTGATGAAGATGAAGTAATAGAAGAAGAAGAGACTCATTTTATTAAAGATAATTGGGAAACTTTAGACATAACTCAAAATGATATACTTTTACCCTCAATTAAAAAAGCACCTGAACTGGAATTAAAAATGTTACCTTCCCATTTAAAATATGTGTTTCTTAGAAATTTGTTAACTTTACCTGTTATTATTTCTTCTGAACTGAGTAAAGATCAAGAAGAAAAATTACTAGGTGTGTTAAAGAATTATAAGAAAGCTTTTGGTTGGACTATTGCTGATATAAGAGGAATAAGCCCTTCCATTTGCATGCATAGAATTTTAATGGAAGAAAATTTTAAACCTACTATAGAATCGCAAAGAAGATTAAATCCTATTATGAAAGAGGTTATTAGAAAAGAAATTATTAAGTGGTTAGATGCTGGTATTATTTATCCTATTTCGGATAGTCAATCGGTAAGTCCTTTTCATTGTGTTCCGGAGAAAGGAGGTGTAACTGTCATTGTTAATCATAAAAATGAACTTATTCCTACAAGACAAGTTACTGGATGGCGAATTTGTATTGACTATAGGAAACTAAATAAAGCCACTAGAAAGGATCATTTTCCTTTACCTTTCTTGGATCAAATGCTCGATAAATTAGTTGGACACTCATATTTCTTTTTATGGATGGATATTCTGGTTATCATCAATTACTTATTGCTCCTGAGGACCAAGAAAAGACAACTTTTACAAGTCCTTATGGAACATTTGCTTTTAGAAGAATGTCTTTTGGTTTATGTAATGCACCTACAACTTTTCAAAGATGTATGATGTCAATATTTTGTGATTTGATTGACAAAGGAATTGAAATATTCATGGACGATTTTTCAGTCTTTGGAACTTCTTTTGAATCTTGTTTGGAAAACATAGCCAAAGTTACGAAAAGATGCGAAGAAACAAATTTAGTTCTTAAGCGGGAAAAATGTCAATTCATGATCACGAAGGCATTGTACTTGTTCACAAAGTATCACAAAAAGGGATGGAAGTAGATCAAGCAAAAGTGAAAATTATTGCTTGAATTGCAACCACCTACTATCATTACTGATGTGAGAAGGTTTCCAGGTCATGTTGGATTTTATAGAAGATATATAAAGGATTTTTCTAAACTTGCTAAACCTCTTTGTCATTTATTAGAAAAAGATGCACAATTTGAATTTAATAAAGAATGTATTAATACTTTTAATATTCTAAAAGAAAAATTAATAACGCACTTTTATCATTGTTGCACTATTGGAATAAATCTTTTGAATTAATGTGTGATGCAAGTGATTTTGCAATTAGAGCTGTATTAGGACAAAAATATGAGAAAGTTTTCAAAGTTGTATATTATGCTAGTAAAACTCTCACTGAAACACAAAGAAATTACACTACCACTGAGAAAGATCTTCTAGCTCTAGTATATGCCTTTGATAAATTTAGACCTTATCTTCTTGGTACTAAATGCATAGTTCATACTGATCATTCTGCTATTAAATATCTAATATTTAAGAAGGATTCTGAACCTAGACTTATAAGATGGGTTTTACTTCTACAAGAATTTGATTTTCAAATAGTAGATAGAAAAGGAACTGAAAACCAAATTGCTGATCATTTGTCTAGAATTAAAAATGATATTATTTCGGAAGAAAATATAAATGAGAAATTCCCTAATGAATCTTTATATGTTATTCGAAGATACAAAACACCGTGGTATGTTAATATTGTTAATTATTTAGTTAGCAATATTTTGCCTTATGACTTGGATAACAAATTTATTAAGAAATTTAAATATGATGCTAAATCTTATATTTGGGAAGAACCTCATTTATTTAAATTTGGTAAAGATGCTATGATTCGAAGATGTGTATCTTATGAGGAAACTTTTGTTATTATTCAAAAATTTCATGATTCTGATTTTGGAGGACACTTTGGCATAGATAAAACTGCATTTAAAATTTAAAATTCTGGATTTTATTGGCCTACCTTATTTAAAGATGTGAGACAATATGTGAAAACATGTGATCGATGTCAAAGAATGGGAAATATATCTAGGAAAGATGAAATGCCTTTAAACTATATATTGGAAGTTGAAATTTTTGATATATGGGGATTAGACTTTATGGGACCATTTGTTCCATCATCTGGAAAAATTTATATTTTATTAGCAGTTGATTATGTTTCAAAGTGGATTGAAGGCTTGTTGCTTTACCCAATTGTGATTCCAAAAGTGTTTCAAAATTTTTAAAGAAAATGATATTTTCAAGATTTGGAATGCCAAAGGTAATTATCACTGATGGTGGAAGTCATTTCAGGAATATAAGAATTCAATCATTACTACAAAAATTTGGAATCAAACATAGAATTGCAACTGCTTATCACCCTCAAACTAGTGGAATGGCTGAAGTATCAAACGAGAGAAATTAAAAGAATTTTAGAAAAGGCTGTTAATCCTAAAAGAACTGATTGGGTTGATAGACTTGATTCTGCATTATGGGCTTATAGAACAGCTTATAAGACACCAATCGGAATGTCACCTTACCGGTTAATTTATGGTAAACATTGTCACTTATCTGTAGAACTTGAACATAAAGCTTATTGGGCGATAAAGGAGTTTAATTTTAATTTGAATAAAGCAGGAGAAAAACGATTATTGCAACTAAATGAGATGGAAGAAATTAGAAACGAATCGTAAGAAAATGCGAGAATTTATAAAGAGAAAATGAAGATGTTGCATGATAAGACAATTTCAGGAAAAATTTTTGAGCCTGGACAAAAAGTATTACTATTTAATTCTCATTTAAGACTTTTTCCTGGAAAATTAAGATCTAAATGGATTGGACCTTATTTAGTTGAGAAAGTATACCATTATGGAGCTGTGGATATTAAAGATCCCAAAAAAGGAAAATTTTTTAAAGTAAATGGATTAAGATTGAAGCCTTATCTGGGAGATATTAAGAAGATTTATAAAGAGGCTTATAAATTGAGTCAACCTGATTAAAGATTTACTTAAGTTGGGCTGACGACGTTAAACCAAGCGCTTTGTGGGAGGCAACCCATAATTATCTTGTGTTTTTGTGTTTTAATGTAAGGTTATGCCTCGATCTTGATTAATTTTATATTACTTTAGAAAAATTTGATGCTTATAAGTCTTATTTGACTTAGGATGAAAATTATTTTGAAGTATGTAAGATTTAAAAATAGGATCACTCTATTTTGAATATGAGTAAAAAGGAGATCAAGTTAACCTTCATTATGAAAGTGAGTTATCAAGTCTAAATTACTCTTACCAGTATAATTTACCTATCTTGGAGAACGAAATTTTGAAAATTTGACGATTAGGCGAAACGGAGTTGAACATAGTTCCGGTGCCTAGGCGCGGCGCCTAAGTGCCAGAATCAACTATGTATCAATAGGTCCGGCGCCTAAGCGCCAGATTTGGCACCTATGCGCCACGAATACTGGGTAGTGCAAAAATAAAAAATTTTTCAGTTTTTCACACGATTTTCACCTTTAAATCAACCCATCTTCTTCCCTAACCATCAAGCAATCAAAATTACGTCCCTTACACTTCATTGTTGAGAGATTTGATAAATTTTTGAAGAAATGGAAAGAAGAAATCATGGAGAAGAGGCTAGGGACAAGGTATCAAGGGATCCTCAACCCTACTTCAATGGTTTCATCGCTGTAAGTTTAAAGAAAATTTCTAGTCGTTTGGATAAGTTTGAAGAAGATTTTAAAAGGATTGGAAATCACCTTCATGAGATGTTTCATCAAGTTGAACATCTAGAATGGCAAATGAAACTTCAATTTGATCATTTTGCGGCTTATCAAAATGCTCAAGTTGAATGTATGCGAAGAACAAATGGATTGACGAAAAGACGGCTACGGATTTCCCGAGAGCGTTAGTATTCTTTCCAAGTGGAATACACAATTTCCCTTGTGAAGATTAGAATATTATGGTAATGAGATAGTTATTAGGGTTTGTTGAGTCGTTGTATCGATTTAGAGAATCGATTGTGATTGTTTGTGTATTTGCTTTCATGTTCGATGTGTGTTGTTTTGCTTTGAAATTGTTATGTTTGAGTGTGTATTAGGAACTTGAATCAAATGTAGTACTTATCTGGAATGTATTGAGTATTGAAGATTTTAAATGGAAATTAGTGAGTTTGATTGAAACCTTATGTTTGATTGGTGGATTTAATATTTAATTTTTATAAATTTTTGAAAAATGTTGTGGAAGTTAGAAACTGAAGCTCTACTCTGATATGAGTAATTGGAAGTTGAATTTATGAATTTTGGTGGAAAAATAAATTTTAAAAAAAATTTTTGTGAAAGGCGAGTCTGGCGCCTAAGCTCCAGTTCGGCCTGTACCCAAAAATTTACTTAAATAACCCCCGAAAAGCCATTTTTGACGCCTAAGCTTCATCTTCTTCCGCATTTTCATGAAAATACATCCTCTAGATCCATTTTGAGGTCAAAACATCAAGGATTTGAGCGCGAAACCACTCGATTTCTTCGTCTCAAGGTCAGATCTACACTTTAAACCATTTATTTTCGATTTTCACCACAGATTTCCCTAAGTCTTGCTAAGAACCAAAAATTTTGAAAAAATATTCAATTTTTAGTGATTTCCTTGAATTTCTAAACTTATTTTAAGTTTTATAAACTTAAAAAGAGTTTATATCTTTGATTCCTACATTTGTTCTTGTTTTCTTTCACGTTTAGATGGCTCCAAAATCTAAACGCGGGAAGGCACGAGATAAATTTGATAGCAGCAAATTCTCTACTGCGGCTGTGCATTTTCGCTTCCATGAATTTGCGACATCCAGAAAGTTCATTTCTGAACGAAGTTTCTACCATCCTTGAGAAATGATCTAAAACACTATTGTTGAGCACAACTGGCAACGATTCTATTATTTTACTGCTGTTGCTGTTATCCCGATTGTTCGATAATTTTATGCAAATTTTTTGGATGCCGAGGATTATGAAGTCTTTGTTAGAGTAATCGGAGTAGGATTTAGTCTAGAAAGAATCAACATATTTTATGGCCTGCCACCAACTATTGAGTGTTATTATTCTGGATTATCACCATCTGAGGGAGATTTGGATATGATTATTACTTATCTGACTGACGGTACTGGATCTTGGAAGATCAGGAATGGAAAAAGGGTAAACTTCAAATCCTCTGAATTAAATGGTGTATCTAAAGCATGGCATTATTTTATTTCTGCAAGATTGTTACCTTCCAACCACCTGAGTGAAGTGACTAGAGATCGAGCGATCTTAAATTACTTCATTTAGGAGAGGAAGCCTATTGATGTCGGGAGAATTATTTATGATTCTGTGGAGTCTACTGCGAGGTCCAGCACTTCTGTTGGATTGGAATTTCCATCTCTGATCTACTCAATATGTGTTAGTAGTCACTGCTGATATTTCTGAGGAGAAGCTGAAGTCTACTAAGCCAATTGGGCAGGAGAGTGTTAGTATCTATGATCGTCTTCGAGGGAAGAGATCAACCGCTCCTTCTACTTCTACACATACTTCAGGTAGACCTTCTACTTATAGACCCTCTACTTCTGCTTAGCCACCATCAGATTTCTGGGAATCAATGCATGATCAGTTTTTAGAGCAGCAACAGGAGTTATTTCGAACTCACTGCAGGATTGATACTATTGATAGAAAAGCAGATCATTTATTTGATTATACCCAGAGGAAGAGTAATTATGATGCTGAGTATGATGAAGCCCTAGTCAGATTTCTGAAGGGTGAACATGATGTTAATTTTCCTACTTTTCCTAGTTTCACACCATTTGTAGATCCTAAGGACGTAGAATTTTCCTTTAGTGATGAAGATGATGATGAGGCTACAGCTAGTGATTAGTAGTTATAGAACTCTATGATGTGTTACTCTGTTAGTTTGTTTTATTTGGATTGTTTGTTAGTTTTATATTTGATGTATGTTGACTGATTAGTGTTAGGATTTTATTATGTTGAGACTGAAGTTAGAATTAATTTATATGTTGTTTTAGTTTAATGTTTAGTACTTAATTATTTTGTTCTATTTTTATTTTGTTTCAAATTTAATATCATCATAAAATTAGCCTGCTTACTTTTTATATACATGCTTCAATTTTATCTTAATTATTCATAAAAGCATGATTAGAAGTTAATTTTTCTTTTTAAGATTGTTTTTACATACTTATTAATAATTCTGATGATTTTCTTTCTCTCATACTTTCAAATTATCATAGTATACCAAAACTTAAGTTTAGGGGAAGGGAAAATCCATTCAAGATTAAATTTTATTTGTCCATAAAGAGCTAATATTTTTTTAATAATAAAAACTTTTTAACATAACTTAAGAAAATACCTAATCAAAAATTGGCTTCACTTGAATTATCTTATAGGAAGAAAACTAATTACATACTTTACTTAATTTTTATACATAAATATTTATTTAGAAAAGATTTTTCAAGAAGATCTTTTTCTTGTAAATAGTCTATGAAAGCTTAATATAATAGACTTCTATTATTTTCAAAATGAATGAAAAGTTTGAAATCTTATGATTTGGTAGTTAAATATTCTTCAAATTCTTAAAATTAAGCCTAGTTAGTGAAATTGGGTTAATTTACTAAAGACTTTATAAAATCTAAAATTATAAGGAATCTTAAATATTTATCTTTATATCCAAAGGTTATATTTTTTATATAGTAGAAAGAGTTACTTGAGGACAAGTAACATTTAAGTTTGGGGGATTTTGATCTATAAAAAAATACCTATTTCTTTATATCTTAATTCTTATTAATTTCTAAGGATATTATGCTTTAATGAAAGGTATTTTTTGTGTTTTTAGATGTAGGTAATGTAAAAAGGTCTAAGAAGGAAAAAGGAGCAAAAAGGAGCAAAAATGGAGCAAAATACCAAAAGTATAAAGAATTATGGCCTGGCGCCTAGGCCCCAGAAACTGGCGCCTAAGAGCCAGACTCGATACGAAAATCGTCAAGTTTTTTACAACGTTTGATCAGTTATTTTAACGGAGTGAAAGGTTATTGGGCATTCTAGAAGGCTGGCAGTTGTTGTGAAGAGGTGTGAAGAACGGACGCGGTGTCCGGCGCCTAGGCGCCAGACCGACCTTCTAGAAGATTCATTGGATGTGGAAATGTTTTGAAGAGGTGCCTCAAGGCAACCCTTGAAGCTATAAATAGAGGTCCATTTCTACAGAAAACGTGCCCCTCCCATTGTACCTCTTTCTCTTATCTACTTTAGGATCTCTCATCCTTAGAGAGAGAATTAGAGAGAGAAATTTAGGGCCACTTTTGTTTAGTTTAGTGAGTTTATTTTCAATTTATTGCATCTGGAGTTCATTACACTGTGGAGTCAGAAGAAATCAGAAGATACGTAGAAGAAATATTTGAGATAAGTATATTTTTACATTTGATTCAAAGTTTAATTATCATGTTTTGCTATTTATTTTCAATGTGTTACGAGTAGTTAGTTTACTTTCTTCCTTCAATTATGAAGAGATAGATAAGATAATATAAAGATTCGATGGAGAATTAAAATTTAAAATATTTTCGAAACATTGCGATGACATTAATACTTGATCTTACTTTACTTTTTAAATTGGTCGTTTGAATTGTTAAAACTGTTGAAGAGTTTTGAGATCTTGAAGGAGAAGAACTCTTAACTTGTAAATGTCACATGAATCCTTGGGTAGTCGAAGGCCATGAGCGGGCTATTCGAGGTGAAGTGCGAAATAAATAGGAAGATAAGATTTAACGGGCGTAGAATTGATAAGTTTTTAGAGTGACAGACTAAATTCTTATAATTTGATTTATAGACTAGGAAAGGGTCACTAGTAGGGCCGACCATAGCCACCCTTGGACATCTAAAAGTGTGAGTCTAGATTAAACCATTCTACTAACAATACATCCGGACCTTTTCTATAAATTAGTCAATGTTCTTTGCGCCTGGATCAAAGGGTAAAGAATAGGAATGCTTCTATTTTGGCACAATACCATAAATCAAATTCTCTAACGAATATTAAATTATTTTAAAAAATATTAGATTAATCTTAGAATTCATAAAGTCATTTTCTTATTATTGTTGTCTTTATTTGCATCTAGTAAATTAATAGTAATTTATCTAAAATATAAAATAAAAATATTTTTACTATTTTATTTTTCTCGATAAATCTTCCCTGTGGGATCGATACTGGGGTCTTTGTTTAAAAAACCCTATATTACTTGAAACAATACGTATACTTGCGTAGTACCCCTAGTGTGTAAAAATATTTTCTAAATTATATAATATTAATTTTATACACTAGCCGCAATTTATAAATTGAGTCAAAGCTTTTGGCTATCTTTTGGAAGCAAACATTACTGCGTTATTTGCGGTCGGGTCAGGCGCCGGCGGCGCCAGGGCTGTTTTCCTCCAAATTAGTCCATTTTGCTCCAAATTAGTTCCTTTTTGCATCTTTACGCTCCAAACCCATAATCATCATACCTACAACAAATCATGAAAAATACCTTCCTTTAAAGTGCAATATCACCAAAAATAGGTAAAAACATATAGCTAAAAGAGTATATATTTTTGGTGCATCAAAATCCCCTAAACTTAAACTATTACTTGTCCTCAAGTAGTCCTTTTACTACATAAAAATATAACTCTAGGCAATGTACTTTTCAATTGTAAGAGACCAAAATTTTTCATTCAAAAGAATATAGTGTTTAGATTTTCAGAAAAAGTTTAGCAACTCAGTTCAACATTACAGGTATAAGAATATTCAGTACTTAAGTCTAAGAGTTCTAGTCTTCTATTTATTTCAAGATGAACCATAATTTGTTATATTAAGAGTGCTTTAAAGGACTATGTGAAAAAGGAGTTCATGCAAACTTTACTAGAATGTAGGCTAGTACCTTAAACATAAATTCAGAAATGAAATCAAGCTCTCCCTTTAAGGTGATTCAAGTGAAGCCAATTTTTGATAAGGCATCTCCTCAAGCTTCTCCTCATAATATTTTTCTTTTCTTTTTTTTTCTTTTTCTTTTCTTTTGCTTTTCTTTTTCTTTTTTTCTTTTTTTTCTGAGGATTACTATATCTGGATAGTCTTTAATGATTTTGAACTTCACTCTCCTCTTTATAAAGTTGAAACTTAAGTCATCTCTTTACTTTATAGTTAAGTAAAAGCTTTATTATTCATCATAAAGTTACAATCTCTTCTTAACACACAATACTTTAAATCCCTTAATATTTCAAAAATATAGTTTTCTTTACTTTAAATAGTTGACTATAATCAAATCCTTTCATACCAAATATCTTACTTCTATAAAATTAACCTTTATCACTAATAAATTTCATCCTTTCCTTCCATAATTTTCAACTGAATTGAAAAGTTTTAGTTATCTTATAATGAAGTTCAACTACCAAAAGTTATGCTAATAATTTTTGAAAATATAATAATTGAGAACAAATAAAAGTTTAGCATTTCTCTAACCTCCCCCAAACTTACATTTTTCAATAAATTTGAAATAGTTGAGAGTAAAAGAAAACTAACCTTTATGTGTTGAGATTTTGAAATCTTCATAATTTACCTGGTATTAATCAAAATTTACAGCTAGCAAGCATTAAACAATTAGTAGCAGTGATATAACAATTTTAAATATTTGCATGGGTAAAGAGAAATAAAAATTAAACAACTAAATATCCAACAGAACACTATAACATAAAGCAAATTATCACACCACATAACAGTACAACTGACAGTTCAACATAAAAAATAAATGACACTACATCACATAGTACAACACAAGGTTACACATCACATGAAAAATAAATGTTCACTACATCACATCAATACATCTCAACAGACTAATAATAATAGAAATAAAACAAACAAGCTATCTACCAATCTCCATCACCAGGATCAGCAGCAGGGTCATCAACAGGGTCAGAAGGTCCAGGCCTGTATGGTGTATAACTAGGGCAAGAAGGAAATGTCACATCGGACTCCCCCCTCATAAATCTGACCTGAGCATCGTAATAAGCCATATCAAACTCAACTCTTCTTTGTAAATAGTCTTCATGCGCATCACTTCGAGCCTCAAATACATCCATCCTATGATGCATCCTATCCATACTATCACTCTGCAATCTCAACTGCTGCATGATATCAGATAGTGTCGGGGGCTCAGAAGTAGATGGAACATCATAACTTGTGGTAGGAATATCAGTACTCCTACTCTCCTCTCTTGCACCCACATGAGCCTCATAAGTAAGAATAATGGTCTTCGTAATCAGCCTCAAAGGTATTGCCACTTCCTCAAAACTACTATACTCCACTTCAGACTGAACACAAAGTGCATAAATCAGGGCAGGATGCCCTAATCCACCAGTGGTTTCTCCTTTGGCAATAGAGTGAATTCTCTTAAAAATAATGGCTCTAATATTAATCTTCTTCATATTCTAGATGCAATAATTTAAAATAGCTCGATCCCTAGTAACTTCACTATGATGATAAGAAGGTAATAGTCTTGCAGAAATGAAATAATGTCATGCTTTAGAAGCAACATTTAAAGTAGAAGCAGGGAAGTTAATCAATTATCTCTGATTCATCTTCCATTCCCCTCTTCCATCGGTCAGATACGTGATTACCCTCATCAAATTCCCTTCACTAGTATCAAAATTCTCAAATTCACAAACAAAAGGTTCTCAAATTTGATAAAATGCATTGATACGTTGTGGGTTGAACTCAACCAGTTTCCCTCGGGCTAGCACATATTCCATTTCAGACCAGGGCACGTTAGCATAAAATTCTCGGACTACTCCCAAAAAGCATTAGCAGAAAAGTAACAGAAATGTTCCCAATTTCGCTCAGAAATCAACTGTTCTATAGATCCACCAGGATTTTCAAACGCTCGATCCTGAATACACTTCTTATTTTGCAATTGAGAGTTGAAGCGAAACTGAGCCTTAATATTAATAAATCTTTCATCATCCCAATCAAATTTTTGTTTCCCCTTGCTCGTTCTAGGAGTGTATTTCTAAAAAAAATTTGCAAAGATTTGCCAATAAATTCCAAATCCACAATGTATTAACTCCAAGCTTTAATCTATACAAGTAAGAACAAATTCTACCATATGAAACTTCACATTTTCTCAAAAATCACCAAAAATATCATCCAACAATGTGAGTGTTTCACATGGCGAAGATCCAAAAATTTTAGGTTAAAGTAAATCTCTTACCAAGAGAAGTGCAGAACTAGCCTCAAAAATCCTTGAAATCCTCTCTAATCCGAGATCTAACAAGCCCTAAAGCTTCAAAATCGTGAATATGGAGGTGGGAGATGAAAGAAATGGCGAAAAAATGGGTCCCAGGCTATTTTCGTGAATTTTTAAGGGTCCCGGGCTATTTTTGGTGTTTGGGTGCTGGCGGCGCCCGATCTGGCGCCAGCTGCGCTCTATTCAAAATAATAGCCTGTTTCTCTGGATTTGGGCGCCAGCGGCGCCAGTCCAAAATTCTATTGGGTTCAAAAAATTTCGTCGCAAATTCAATCGTTTCAACCTCCGCATTCCTATTTAACACATCAACAAGCATCTATATCATCTCACAAACATTAAACAACATCAATTTACACAAACAACACATCACATTACTTTCATATATATAAAATCCATGATACAATGATTACACACATATGTTCATCAAATATAAGCAAAACTCCTTAGATCCTTGTTGTTGCAAGGACACAACGATAAGCAAACATTAAGTCCTAAGTACACACAAGAAATCAAAGAAAAGTCCAAATACACCCTACTAAAACAAAGCAAAGCAAACAACATAGCAATCAAAGCAAACACTTAAACATAACAAAGCAGCATATAGAATCTACTAATTATTCCTCATCAGTCTCAGAAGTCTCATCCTCTCTAATGTCTCCCATTGATTGAAGATGAATGAACAGATTGTAGAATGGACGATATGGAAATTCATCAGATGAATCTTCAGCCACCACAGCATTCTTCTTCAACAAATTAACCAAACCCAACTCAATTCGACCGGTATGATCAAATTGCTCTTTCATCCTCCAATCAAGGTGATCAAATAAATCAGAAATGTTATTAATAGCATTCATAATATTTTGTACCTCATTTTTGAACTTCTTTATCTTCTTCAGTATCACCCTCAAACTTTCAGAATAGTAAGGCTGAATAGGTTGTGAACTCTCAGTGGGCTGATCAGCAAGCACATCCATGTCTCCTTCATCACCTACTGCAGATCAATGGGATCAATAGGTCTCCAGGGTAGAAGAACTTTTTCTCAAGTCTCATATGGCACTTGTGATTGACTACATAACAGAAATATGGTGGACGGGTGTCCAAGCCCATATTTAGATCCATTCACAATCAATCCCAATATAGATTTAGTAATGATTGATCCAATATCCACTGGCCTTCCAGTTTGTATGCAGAAATTCAGAATAGCACTTTCCTTCGTTACCTTACTTATCTTCATAGTAGGAATTAATTTTGTCGAAATAAAGTAATTCCACTGCTTTGATACCGGATTCAAGGATGAAGAAGAGAAATTAATATCTCCATTATCCCTTACTTCCCATTCTTCATTCTCATCCGTCAAATAATGATAGATGTCGTTCATATCATTGCTCGTCGCATTAAAATTTGCATAATGACAAATAGGTATACTTTCTATCATGAAGAGATCATTTATCCTCGCAGGAGTGAATGGTACATACCTTCCTCGCACAAAAACACATCCTTGGTTGATCCCATGCAGATTTGCATAAAATTCTTTCACAACCGGAACAACCACTGCGGAGGTAGTGTAGCATAACACTTCCCAACGTCTTTGCTTCACTATCTCTTCAACTCTTGTAGTCGGACTCTCCAAACCACAATTCACAAAGCCTCTTTCCTTGATAATCCTTCTCTTTAACATCACTTTATGGAATAGATGTTGTTTTTCGAAACTAACGAACTTCCATCTATTGTAGATGCGAGATCTAGGGAGTTCAATGGAGTGGGAATCCATGGGATGCAAATTGAGAAAGGGAGTTTTCGTTTCTCTGGTGGTTATGGATTTAAAATGGAGTTTTGGGGTGTTTTAAGGAAGAAAATCCTGCTCAAAACCACCAAAAACCGCATTTTAAAACATAAAAACTGTCACCCAGAATTTGGGCGCCGGCGGCGCTCAAACTAGAAATTCAGCTGTTATAAAAGAATAGGGCACCAGCGGCGCCAGTGATAAAAATTTTCACCAAACTTCGTTTGGCTCGAAATACTTCATTTTCACAATACGATCCAATAAATTTTAAATTTTTAACTTATTTAGGGATAATTAGGATTCTTTAATATTAAACTAAAAGTACAAACAACAATAAGCAAGCAAACTCAACATACAAATACACATATGGTTGCCTCCCACAAAGCGCTTGGTTTAACGTCGTCAGCTCGACAAACCATTCAGTTAACTAGGATGACTTAGCAATAAAACCTCTTTGAAATCAGATAAAGACCTCCAAAGTAATGTTCTAAACGATACCCATTAACCTTGAAAATATTTCCAGCTTTAGGATCCTCAATATCAACAGCTTCAAAAGAATGAACTTTTACTACAGTAAAAGGTCCTATCCATCTAGACTTAAGTTTTACCAGAAATAATTTCAATCTCGTATTATATAATAAAACTCTTTGTCCCAGTTGAAATCATTTTTTCAATATCTTCTTATCATGCCATAATTTCATTTTCTCTTTATAAATCCTGTCGTTTTGATATGATTCATTTCTAATTTCTTCCAACTCATTTAATTGCATAAATCTTTTTTCTCCCGCATTTCTCAAATTAAAATTCAACTCCTTAATCGCCCAATATGCTTTATGCTCCAATTCAACCGGCAAATGGCAAGTTTTCCCAAACATTAATCTATAAGGAGACATTCCAATAGAGGTCTTAAAAGCAGTCCTATAAGCCCATAATGCGGTGTCTAATCTGACAGACCAATCTAATTTATGAATATTCACTATTTTCTCCCAAATTCTTTTAATTTCCTGATTCGATACTTCTGCTAATCCACTAGTCTGGGGATGATAAGCAGTAGAGATTCTATGAATAATGTTATATTTTCCAGTTAATCTCTTAATTTGATTGTTTCTGAAATGAGATCCACCATCAGTTATAATCACTCTCGGCATTCCATATCTTATAAATATATTTTTCTTTAAAAATTTAAAAACACTCCAATTGACCTCATTTTTTATGAGGTTCTCTCTTCTCTCTTTAGTGTTTAGGATCTAGCCTTAGGCTTTTCCTTTGACTATCTTAGAGGACTAGAATTGGGACCCATCCCTTAGAAATTTGAACCACTTCTTGCCTCCCTGCAAACCCCACAAGCTTGATTGTAGACCCCTAATCACCTAGAGGGTTGAAATCAAATGTGAAGGTTTAAAGGATGAGTTCTCTATAGGACTCTTTGGCCTTAGGACCACCCTGGGTGGCTTGGTCTGGTGAGGGTTGACTTACACACTCACTACACTCACACTTTACACTCTCACACACACAATTCAGATCCTAAAACCACACCCATACCCAACTTGAGTCCTTGACTCATGTAGGTAATTCATACGGATGGACCTTAACCCCTAAGCCCCTAGCTAAGAGGGTTAGGAACAACATAGCGAATGCCTCAAATGAGTCCTCTCATGGCTCATATAGGCTTAACATGGCTTCATGGCTCAACCAAAGTGCTTCCATTTCACTCATATTTGATCAATCTTCTTTTTTCCAAAATTTCAATTTTTTACCCCGAGGACCCTACACCCATCAAACCTACTAAAAGCACTTAAAATTGCCCAAATCCTCCAAAATTTTCAAATCACCCAAAATTCCCCAAAACCATTCCTAAACATTTCCCTCCACTCAAATTGATCATCCATAGCCAAAAATACCAAAAATTCCAAAAATACCCCCCAATACCCTCAAAATACCCAAAATGCCCCTCTTAGCCAAAAAATCCAAAGAAAATTCCTAGAAAATTCCAGAAAATCCCAAACATTCCCAATTTCATTTTATCCAACTACACCATGTGCCAATTTTGTAAATTTACCCCACTTTTACTAAAACCCCCAATTTAGCCCATTCTTAACCTAAGTGAACCCAATGTCAAACCAAACCTACCCAATTGACCCCAATTTTGGTGCAATTCAATTCTAAACTTCCATTTAATATCCACAATATCAATCTAGACCAAATCCAAGTCCAATTTGATTGACATTTGAATCCAATTTCACTTTTGACCTTAAAGCCCAATTTGTACCCATGACCCAAACTTAGCCCAGAACCAAACCAGTTCAACTCCAATTGACCCCAAACCTTTTCTAAACCTTCCCTAACATCCCCATAAACAAAACACTAACATAATTTACCCAAAATTTGGACCCAAACCCCATTCAAATTCAACCCAAAACCAAAAAGCCCAATTTTGACCTAAACCCAAACCTTACCGAAATAAGCCCAAGTCCCAAAACCAAAACCCAACCAAAGTTGAAATCTCCTTGAAACACTCCCATAAACATTTCCCAACATTAATTTTACATCAATTTCAACCCTAGCCCAACATTGGCCCAAGTTAGCCCAATTTGACCTACATTGGCCCATTTACCAAAGAAACCCAAATTCAACCCAATTCAAACCCAAACCACCTCAAATTCATTTCAAATCACTCATGACACATCCCTTAACTAAACCCAACATTTATTTGGCATGCCCCTTTACAAAATTTTCATCTAAAAGCCCACTTCTAAAGGACATTCAAAAGCCCATTCCTAACCAAACTCAAAAGCCCAAGCCCATCCTAAAGCCCACATTACAATCTCATCTCATCCTCACTTAATTAAAATCATTCCTAAGTCCTAAATCAGCAATCAAATCTTTCTAAACAAAGCCATATGACAAACCATCCAAATTTTACACCAAATTACCAAAATTTCTAAAAACCCTTTTTCATGAAATTGACCAAACTTTTTCCCAAGCCAAAGGTGAGCCATGAAGCCATTCTTAAGCCACATGCAAGCCATGTGAGTTGTTGACATGTGACCTTACCACATTGGGCAAAAAGAGGAGGTCCTTTAAGAACTTCCTAAAAGCCATTAACCTTACTTATGATTCCCCTTAACCCAAATTTAATCTAAATATTATTGGATGGAGACTTCTCCACTTAGGACCAGCTGACCCAACTGATTCACCCAGCCCAAAACCAGGTCATAAAAAGGTGAACCAAGCCCAAAATCATGGGTTGACCAATTTGAGCCCAAAATGAGCCCTTACCCTTTCCATTTCAAGCCATCCTCTTTACATATGGCAAAGCTCAATTGCCTGCACAAACCTCCAGCCCTGACCCACCTGGACCTGAGGGTGACCCATGTCTGTCGGCCAGCCGCCTGGATCGCCGGAAAACACCATGGCCGAGACCTTGGGAGGAGCCAAACTTTTCAATTCTGCCTTGCTGAAGTGTCCCAACCCAATTGAACACCATGGCTGTTCTTCTCTTGCATGGAGCAGTTGATCCCAAGCCTTAAACCCCCCTGGGAGGCCCTCCACCCTCTCCTATTTAAACACCACCTCCTCTCGGCCAAGAGAGGTGCTGAACCAAAACTTATTGAAACCCTGCCAAAATCATCCCAGACCACTCTCCACACATAGAGAACTTGATCCCCACTGAAATCCCCATTCCATTTCTTCTCTGTGAGCTCAATTTCAGAGTTGAATTCCAAGCTCAAAACCAGGACACTTCACCACAGTGAGCCAATCTCCAAATTGATTGGTCCTACACCTTCACCGGACCAAGAGGAGAAGTTTCCCGAGCAAAAGCCCCCTCACCGAGCCAACCATTGCTCCCGGCCTCCAAGCTTTGTGATCGGGCTGTGGTCGAAATCATACCTAGACAATTCACCGAGCCAATGGACTTCATCCGGAGCTTGCTTGGACCCAATCGAAGGTGACACAACTCTCGGATCGAAGCTTCACTTCTCGCGAGCAAAGGTATGGATTCACTCTTCTTCCCGAGCTTACAGAGATTCTCCATTTAATTTGAATCAATTTCAATGCATGTTTACCGTATGGATGTGTTCGTCTCTTCAAGACGAATCCATAGAGCATAAGAACTCAAAAGTCCATTGAGAATCGAGTGAGAAATTAGGGTTAGAAGGTTGACGGTCACGGGTTCACACCAGTCGTAGACGATGACTGGGAACTGTTGGATCGCGCGTGTATCGAGTGGACAGCCAGGATCGCGCCGGACGGAGCAATTGGTCATGAACCGCGGGCCCCTGGAGCTCTGAGTCGGATGGCGGCGCCGAATCAGAGCGCACCGCGTGGCCCTTCGGAGCTGCCAAGGATGGCGTGGCGCCGCGTGGATAAGTAGGAAAATAAGGATTTTTCTTATTTATTAAATACCCAGAACTTCAAAAATTCATAACTTTGTGTAGAAAAATCCTAAAAATAAAATAAAAATACCCTCTTGCTCAGTGAACAGAGGAGAATAATGTGGCATGAGACCATAGGGCTTTTGAACCCTCTGAACTTGAGAACATTCCCTGTACTTTCCAAGGTCAGAGGCCATCCCTATGAGAAGTTATTGATTTTTCAAGTTCATGTTACTGTTTTGAGTATTTTAATTCCAATAATTAGCATGTTGATAAATAAATTCTAGGAAAACTTGGTGATATTTCTTATGACCAGAGAGACCTAGGAAAAATAATTTTTAAGCTAATTCACTTTGAACAACCCTAATTGTTCTAAATACCCAAAATTGAACTTTAATTAGTTAAGGTTAACCATTCATCAACTTAACTTAAAAACAATTCTCCACTGTCCTCTAGGGATAGGAGAACACCACATAAAAATTTCAAACCAATTGGACTTGGTTCACCCCACCAAATGAGTTGATTAAGCCTCTTAAGCAAAAATGGGTAAAATTAAACTTTAAAAATTCATAACTCACAAAATACTTTTCAAAAATTCACAAAATGGTTTTGGAGCTTCTCGGATATCAGAGGAACTTAGGAAAATTCAAATTGTAATTTTCTAAAAAAGTTTATTTTTATCATTATTTTAATATTTTTAATAATTAAAAAATAATAAAAATCACAAAAATATTAAAAATCACCAAAATGTCATATTTTGAATTCTAAACACTTAGGAACAAACGAAATATTTTTCTTAAGTTCCTAGGATAAGATATTGAATTTTAAAGGTTTAATGTAATTTTTAATATTAAAAATGTATTTTTCAACCTTTTCACTAAAATAATTCTAATAAAACAAAGAAAAATCAGCAAATTATGAAAATTGGTTCTCTGGTTTCCCTGATATCAGAGAGATTTTTGAAAAATATTAAATTCATTTTTCACCTTTATTTTATTTTTAAATTAATTAATACTCCAAAACTCAAAATAATTATAATAAATAAAATAAAATTCAAAAAATCACCAAAATTAGTCTAAATGGTCCTCTGGTCATTAGGAGTGCCCCATAATTTTCTTAAGAACAGAAAAATTCCCTTGGTCATCTTATTGAATTTTCCTCGGAAATCCATATTTTCTACAAAAAATAATTATATAAATAAATTAAATACAGAAAAATCACATTTTCTCCTCTAATGTCTTAATTGACATGTTAGTGAAGCCACATAAAAATTTCAAATTCATTTAAGCTCAATTTAGTGAGTTATGGAATTATTAAGCTTGAAGGGCAAAATGGTAATTAAAATTTTAACCCTTAATTAAAACTTCAGGCTTAATAAAATGAGAGAGTAAAATATTTGATCCTAATCTGATTTGGATGATTGAAATTTAAATAATTAAAGGGTAGAAACCCATCAATCATTTTTTAAGAATAAACCTTAATCAATTAATTAATTAAATTTGGAAGATTAATAAAAATTGAAATTATTAAAATAGGGATATTATTTAGAAAACATTTATTCTTTAATTTAAGAGTCCCTAAATTAATCACCTCAATAATATTTAATTCCCAATTAAAATGATAATCCAAACTCAAGATTTAAAATACTAAAAGACTTAATCATTAAATTAAATTAAAATTAAAGCATTTAAATTAAATCCTTCCAAATTTTCAATTAAATTAATACTTTAACAATTAAATTAAATAATCTTTAAAACATAAAAAATAAAAAATAAAATTCAAATTCAAATTAAATTAAAATTAAAATTAAATTAAATTAAAATTAAATTAAATTGAATTAAATTAAATTAAATTAAATTAAATTAAATAAAAAAATAAAATCAAATTAAAATAATGTCTAAATTAAATTAAAATTAAAAATAAAATTAAATTAAAATTAAAACTAAACCAAATTAAATTAAATTAAATTAAATTCAATTCAATTGAATTAAATATGACATCACTTAAGACATAAAGAATTCAAAATAAATCTAAAACAACTTGAACACTATTTTAAACTTAAACCCATTAATTAAAATTAAATTAAATCACAAATAACTTAAATATCAATTTGCCCTTAAAAGCTCTTGTTATCATAACTCCTAAATGGAGTATTAGGTGAAGTGTCACTTCATTCATAGGATATTCAAACATCCTAGTTCAATGAGCAAAAGAACAAAACTTAATTAAACCTCGGATGATTACTTCACCTGATTAATTAAATCCATTTGGACTTGGAACAATCCTAGAGGTATTGAAAAGATGTTTGAGACTCGTCTTAAGCACTTCCTCAATATGATAGGATGTTTATAAGAACAATTGAACTTAATTGTTCTTTGATGAAGAAAATCATCCTTAAACCAAAATACAAGAACCTAGACGTCATAGGAGATGACTAGCTATAGGATTAGGACTTTGGTAGACAACCAAAACCTTTCCCTTAGCTTTACCTAGGTACTTGTTAGAATATTTAAATGCCTTAACATGAATTTTAAGTGCAGCTTGGGATGACGGGAAGACCCTCCAGGTACACTTTTATTTTATTGCAATTTACTTTATTGCAAATGCACTTTACTTTTCTTGCATGATAAATAACTGTTGCATGAAAACCAAAACCTTTAGGATAGTCCTTAAACTGAAACCAAAACTAAATTAAAAATCACTGCAAGATAAAATTCACCGCCACAACATTTCAAAATATAAAACACTCAAAATTTAATCACAAACAGAATACAAAACTATAATTGCAACTAAATTAAAACGTCTCGTTGAATGATCGGGAATACCTCGGATGATGTAACCCACGTGTTGCTAACGGGATTTCCCACGGTCTAAATGAAAGTGTGGAACTCATTCAGTTGAGTTTAGCAAATTCATCCGGACTAAGTGAATTCGATGAAAATAATGGTGTCGGGATGACGGAACCGTGGGATCTTAATCGGTTCTGTTATAATCAACTTTAAGATTTGTTTTAATTAAAATATTAAAAAACACTTGGATTTTAAGATTTCTAAACCAAAACACTTCTCTCATCTCCTGATTTATGACTTCTAAAACTAAACCTCTGCAATAATAAGGAGCTCAGAGCATGGTGGGCAGCACAGCCATCGTCATCAACAAAACTCGACTCTACTTCAACTAAACCATTCCTAGAATTTAAACAACAAAGCCATAGGATTTCGAGGTAGTTTGCCTAGCGCAACATAAATCCTCAACTCTTCGTTAGGCATTTGCATAATCATGTTATGCAAATTAAGCCCTAACCGGTCTTAGGACTCCGAGGTAGTTGTTTGTACGACATAAACCCTCACATCTTCTAGGCTGATTGTATGATTATGTCATACGAATATAAGTCCTAATTAACTAAAATTGGCAAGATTGAAATATCAGATAATATTAGGATTTTCTTAAAACTAAGCCAAACAATAGGATAGTTTTGGAAGTTGCCAAGATTCCTCTTGGATCCTCAGCTTCTCCTACTTCTCTTCCTTTGGATTCTCAAAAATAAATTGTTCCAAATTTTGAGTCATTCCCTTTTGAATTTCCAAAAATCTGATCCTTTGAAAACCTTAAACTTTGAAATTCTTGAGAGCAAAACCACTGATCATTATCGAGAGTTTTCTTAAATGATTCCCGTCATTTAAGATGTAATTAACTATAGGGGCTTGCCCTTATAGGGAACTTTAAGAACCCAGGTAATATAAACCACGCTTAATTTATTTGTATTAAGCTGGGGAACTTGTCGGCTTATAAAATTGGTTCGCGGACCAAACGGATGTCACAAATCTTCTAGTTTATTTAATCGAGCCCCATCATCAAGCGATGTGTCTATTCTTCGGGATAGATACACGGTTTGTGATGTGGCGCTCATTTATATAAACTATTTGGGATGTGAGATCAGTTTGATTTCATATCTTAAAATTTTCAAATTTAAAATTATTTTCAAAATCAAATAATACTTTTCAAATTATTTATTTAAGTTATAAAAATTCGCCCACAATTTCTGTAGGCGACCTCTTTTCAAAAATACAACACTCAACCTAAAAATATGCCGACAACTTCTGGCGACTCTGCTGGGGAAAAGTTCATCTCTCCATTTTAATCAGATGGTTTTGCTTTCATAAATCGGTAGTGAGCCCATGCCCCTAGTGGACCAAACTACCATTCTTCCGTTGGAATACCCCGTTCATTTCTGTCTTGAACGAGTATAGCCAACTCCTTTTGGATTTAGGAGCCACTGTTTAGACACCCCTAAACGGAGAGGTTCCGAGATCCTTTTACCTCTTTTCTGAGGTGGGGTGGACCCCCAATAGGTGTTAGTTTAGGAGCGGTCCTTCGAGTCGAGAAGTCCTGCATAAGACTTTCTCTTCTTTTCCAATTCTGAATCGATTCCTTACCTTCTCTACGCCTTTGAGCATTCCGTTCCTAATAAACAAACCCTCTAATGAATGACTCTTTTAACAAATAACTTCTTTTTATAAATACATGAACAAAAATGTGTTCGGACTCTTTTCGATTCCTTTCTTTTCGTCCTGATGAGAAGAAGCATAACTTGGGACCGACAATCGAATCTACCCCGAAGATGTCGCCAGTGTTTTCTCCTTCACCAATGGATCGGACTTCGCTGTTTACAAGGATGAGCTGCCCGACAATGGGATCATCCGGTTTGGACAAGGATTCGAGAACACAAATGTCAAGATCACCGACGTCACCCTTTTCGACACTTACGGACAAAGTATACGAAGCGAAAGACCTTCGATCGAATTCAACCTCAAGTCAACTCGAGAGTTCCTTCCCCGCGAAGGGTTCCAGTCGAGAGGAATACTACTTGTCCATAAGAGGACTCGTTATCTCTACCCCCACCGGTCTAGTCGTCTCTGCACCTACCCCGGCTTCCGCCAAACTAAAGGGGAAGGAAGTTCAATATTGTAACGAGCATGTTACCGTGGAGGGTACAGATTTCCTGCAAGACCTTCTATTTTCGAAATTGGGTCCAGCTCAAGGGTTCCACCCCTAACATGGACTCAGAGAAGAAACAGAGGTAGGAAGATTGCCAGGAAAGCCAGAGCTGCTGAAGTTGCTTTCTTGGAAGAAATCCCTGAGTACACACCACTACCTAAGTACATACCATTACCTGAGTATACACCGCTTTTGGAAGGAAGTAGATTCCATCCCCTTTCCGCTGTAGCAGACGAAGAAAATGTCCGCAGGATTGCTTCTACATTACCTCGACCCGCATACTATAGCGACAGCCGAAGGAAAAGGGCTAGGATTACACCATTTACCCGACTGCAGACTGTGATAGAGAAGTTAGCAAAGAAAGAGAAGTGTCCTGTATTAGAGATTTTAAGAAGAATAGGGTGAGTGCCAGCCAAGTCCCGTCTTGGGCCGCGAGTAGAACCCGTTATCGCATAGAAAAGCCGAATAAGAAGATGAAGGCTAGTCCACCTGTTGTTGTTTCAGGTTTACGGATCGGGGAGGATACCACCTTCCGACATTCGGCCGACGGACCATCCGGTCCTAGGCCTTCGCTGCTAGAAGGATGGTATGGCGTCCTACTACTGGTCAATTGAGACCGAAACAACGACCCGAAAAGGAAAGTCTCGTCAGGAGACTCGAGTCCGAAGAGAGCGCCACTGCAATGAAGGGGACTCCCAAGAAGGAAACCCAACAGCCATCGCATGATAACTGCGAAACCGCACGAAAAAGACCATTGGAGGACGCTATGGAAAAGCTAAGAACCGACATTCAACGATTAGCAAGAGAAAGAGAAGAAAAGTTTGGAGATGAAGTTGACTCGTCGGAGTTCATGGATGACGAATATGTGGAGATCAACATGGTTGAAACACGAGCATCGTCGACTTCGCAAGGTGCCCGGCGATCGCGGAGAGAGATGAACCGGAAGCATTAAGAGCACAAATTCGAGAAAAAGATGATACAATCTCTCGAATGGCAAAAAGGATGGAAGAGATGGGCTGCGGCCCTAGCCACTCTTCGAGTCGGGCTCAACCCCCAAGAGAAACGCCTCCAGAAGTTATTCATATTACAGACGGAGGAAAAGATATTACATCCGTTAACGGAGACGATCAGCCGAAGAAAGATTCTACCCAGAATATGATTCCGGAGAAGGACATCAAGAACATGGTGGAACAGCAGGTGTGAGAAGCCTTAGCACATTCTAAGAGTGAAGCATCTATTCAGACGGGTAGACCTTACCCCGAAGAATTTGATGCAGTGCAATACCCAAAAGGCTTCGTACCACCTCTGTTCAAGACTTTCGATGGTACCGGAAACCCTCGACAGCATGTTGCACATTTTCGTGCTAGTTGTTGCAACGCCGGTGGGAGTGACGCCTTACTCTTCCGACAATTCGTCAGCAGCCTGTCAGGGATCGCCTTCGATTGGTACGCAGAGTTACCGAACGGTTCGGTAAAGACATTTTCAGAATTGGAAAACCTCTTCGTGAAACGGTTTGCCGGAGCTCAGCACCATATCACCATCGGTGACTTAGTGGTGGAGAAACATAAACCGAACGAAACTTTAGTGGACTACATACTTCGATGGAGAAATCTAAGCATGAAGTGTGAGCCACAGCTACAAGAGCAGCATGCAGTCGGTATCTTGCTTAAAAGCATTCACGGCTCGATAGCACTTCTCCTTAAGGGATTTACAATTAAGACTTTCGAGAAGTTGTTAAGCAAGTCCGGAAGCTTGCAAGAGGAAGCAAAGAAACTAAGTTTCGTCGACAAAACAGACAAACCGAAGCCTGTGAAGACATTTAAAAAGGAATCCGGGATCGTCGCGGCGGTCGATAAGGGCAAGCAGCCAATGCAAATACGGTCGGAACGGCCGCGGCCCGGCTATCAACAACCTCGGCGAGAACTACCAACAACCTCAACCCGGTTATCGGTCAACTCAACAATATGAGCAACCGCCTCGCCCACGGCGCACGTTAAAGGAGCTTATAAACGAGAGTATCCATTCAAGAATGAGGCGAGTGCCAAAGATGTTCCGCGAGTTGATGAAGACTTCTGATTTTCGACTGCCAGAACCCAGGAAACCAGAAGAAGTCAACAAGAAAGACCATCCCAACTACTGCCCTTAGCACCAGATGCTTGGACATAAGATAGAGGATTGCATTACCTTCAAAAGTTGGCTTGACAACAATCTCCGAAAGGGAACATAACGATCACAAAGGAATACATGAAAGAACCCTAGAAAGGAGGTTCTGTCAATGTTATTTCAACGGATCCCATTGTTCAGATAGACCCTTACGCGACCGATGATGGATGGAGTACCGCTTGGACGAAGTCATCGAAGAAAATTTTGGATCACATCCAAACCGCTTCGGCGCATGCTTCAACTCAGAGTTTGAAACCTGTCAAGCCGGCACTGTCGCTTGCAATTGAAGAACCGCCCCAGGAAGAAAAGATCATAGAAAAGAAAGGAGATCGTAGAAGAAGAAAGGACCGAGGCTCCTAAAGCTAGACTAGGGGCTGCTTATCCTAGGATGGTTGTTTCCGATTCGGGTGAAAAATTCCTCGAACCTCTGACTCTGTATGACTATTTGCTCGCTCCGGTGGGATCTTATAATGATAAGAGTTATGGCGTTGGCTACTTTTTGACTGTTTCTAACGATTACGTAACTAACGATAACCAATCTAATCCGAATCTCGATTCCGATACCAATAACAATTCTCAAATCATGCACGACCTTGACAATCACGATGACAAATAAGACATTCACCAAGAAGGCTACGAAAGTTCAACAAGCAATGAATCTATTTGTGAATTCCAAGGAACTCCAATCACAATAGAGTTAGAGCTTTTAGATTTCGAAGCGACTTCAGAAGAACCTGTCATGCCAATTCAAAAGGAGACACCAGTAAACTCAGTACCAGACTCAGAAGAAATCACAGAAGTCAACTTAAGGAGCGGAAAGGTTCTACCTTCGAGAATGGTCCAAAAGACAAAGGAAAGCAGGTGGTTGTTCAGGAAGAATCAACCCCAGCAGAAGAACTGCCCATTCGGGACGAAAGCCGAGACACATGGTAACAAAGTGGACTATAACGTGCTAGCCCATCTTAGGAAACTACCGACCAAGCCGAGCATCTACGACGCTCTCATCTTATCAAAAGAGATGAGAGAAGCTCCGATCAAGGCCTTATTTGATCCGGAGATTTGTTTAGCTCGGATGGCCGGAGAATCCTTAGACGAGGTTTGCTCGTTAAAGGAACAGACGAGGTGTTACCTTCACGGACGGTGATCTACTACTTGGGACGACCCGATCACAACCGACCATTGTACATTTTAGTCACAATCGGAAAGTTTACGCTCTCCAGAGTATTGGTGGATCCAGGAGCGTCAATCAACATAATGAACCTTCGGACGCTAGCATACTTGGAAATTGATGCTCGCAAGCTTGAAGCGGATAAGATGTTACTAAGAGGATTCAGCCAGAAAGGAGAAAGAGCCCTTGGATCAATAACACTATTGATGAAGACCGGTGACATAGCAAAGACAACCGCAAAATTCCACATAATTGACTCTGAGACATCGTTCAACGCTCTACTGGGCCGACCGTGGATCCATGAAAACTGGATAGTATCATCGTCTCCGCATCGGTGCATAAAATACTACGAAGGAGGAGAACGAGTGCATTAAAGGTGATTTGCAACCTTTCTCCGTACATGAGATTGGAATCCATGAAGATGCAGCTTATTGCGCACCTCCGAAGAAAACAATCTTCTCCAGAAACACCCTGCCAAATGAAGCAAAAGAAATTCGGTACAATGAAGAACCTGAAGTTCTAGTCCAACAGTCACTCACCACTCCCTTACGGCGAGATGGTGAAGGTTTCTCCAGAACTCGCATTCGAGGTCGAGGCCAGGGATGAGGTCGTGGAAGAGACACTGGGATAGTTGGACAAAAAAAGCCGATGATCAACGTTGATTGGAAAAATAGCTCTAAGGAAGAAGAGGAAATCAAGAAAGAAACAGCTACAATAAACCGGAAGAAACCACAATTCAAGATTTCTCTCGAAGATGAGAAGAACGAAGAATACAAATCGATGTACGAGAAGATTAATCACTATGTACACACTATGACCTTGACCCCGATCCAGTCTAATAAGATCGAGGGTATGGTGGTCAAAGAAGTACATAGCAGCGGTGCAAAGCCAATCAAATTTTACCGTGGCACTTCTTCTTCCAATACTGAAAATAATGTACAATTTGAAGATGTCACTTCTTCCGAATTAATGGAATTACCTTTTGAGTGGTACTCTCCTGTGTTCAAAATTTAATTCAGCGTGGTGTCTTACCTCGACAATGGACAAAAGGCCGATCACAACACTTCGAAAAATTATGGAATAATGTCGGTCGGCCTCCCAATTCAAAACATGGTCTCGGATTCGGCACAGTAGGTTCAGTTGACGATACGAAATTTTGTTTGGTTGTCACTTGCGAACCTAATGAAGACTGCTTGGAAACTACAGAAGAGCTTGAAGATCTACAATTGGAGACGCTCCACCAGAGTTCGAAGAAGAAATCAAATCTACAATAGATGAGTTAATGGAAGTTAACTTAAGAACTAACGAAAAGCCTAGACCAACCTTTTTTAGCTCCTTACTCAATAAAGAAGATTCCGAGGAAGTGATCAAGCTATTAATGGAATTCAAGGACTGTTTTGTTTGGAGTTACGATGAAATATCGGGATTAGCTCCAGAAGTCGTAGTTCACAGGCTAGGAGTGCATCCTACTTCTGTTCCAGTCAGATAAGCTTCCAGAAGAATGCGTCTAGAAATTGAACAACAAGTAATAGCCGAAGTTAAGAAGCTAATCGACGCTAAATTTATCCGTGAAGAACAATACCCTAATTGGCTAGCCAATGTGGTACCAGTCAGGAAGAAGAATGGTCAGATCAGAATCTGCGTGGATTTCAGAGACATGAACAAAGCATGTCCGAAGGATGAATTTCCACTACCAATTCCAGAGTTAATGATCGACATCACTTCGACACATAAAATTTTCTCTTTCATGGATGGATCTTCAGGATTGTTGATCTCATTTTTGATGAGGTCTTCTCTTCCTTTTTTAGTACTTAGGATCTAGCCTTAGGCTTTTCCTTTGACTATCCTAGAGGATTAGAATTGGGATCCACTACTTAGAAATTCAAACCACTTCTTAACTCCCTGCAAACTCCACAAACTTGATTGTAGACCCTAATCACCTAGAGGGTTGAAATCAAATGTGGAAGTTTAAAGGATGAGTTCCTATAGGATTCTTTGGCCTTAGGACCGCCACAGGTGGCCTCGGTGCAGTGAGGGCTGACTTACACACACACTACACTTATACACTACACTTTCACACACCTCCTAAAACCACACCCATACCAAACTTGACCTCCTAACTCATGAAGGTGATTCACATGGATGGTCCTTAACCCCTAAGCCCTTGGCTAAGAGGGTTAGGAACAACAAAGTGAATGCCTCAAATGAGTCCCTTCATGGCTCATGTGGGCTTGACATGGCTTCATGGCTCAACCAGAATGATTTCATTCCACTTACATTTACCCAATCTTCAATTTTCTAAATTTTCAATTTTTGACCCCCGGACCCCAGACCCTTCTAGCTACCCAAAACCCTTGAAATTACCCAAATTTTCCAAAATTCTCCAAAATCACCCAAATTCCTCAAAATCAATCCTAAACATTCTCCCACCACTCAAATTGACCATTTTTACCCAAAATACCCAAAATTCCAAAAAATACCCCCAATACCCTCCAAATTACCAAAATGCCCCTCTTGACCCATAAATCCAAAAAATTCCAAAAATTCCCAAAAAATTCCAGAAAATCCCAAGTATTCCAAATTTCATTTTGTTCAACTGTACCATGGGCCAATTTTGTCAATTTACCCCACTTTTGGCAAAATCCCCAATTCGACCCATTTTAACCCAAAGTGAACCCAATGTCAAACCAAACCTACCCAATTGACCCAAATTCTGGTCCAATTCAATTCTAAACTTCAATTCAACATCCCCAACACCAATCTAGACCAAATCCAAGCCCAATTTGATTGGCATTTGAATCCAATTTCACTTTTGACCTTAAAGCCCAATTTGGACCCATGACCCAAACTTAGCCCAAACTAACCCAATTCAACTCCAATTAACCCCAAATCTTTTCTAAACCTTCCTTAACATCCCTACAAACAAAAAACTAACATGATTTGCCCAAAATTTGAACCCAAACCCAACTCAAATTCAACCCAAAGCCAAAACTCCTTACATGGGCCTACACCTAAACCTAACCCAAATAGGCCCAAACCCCAAAATCCAAACCCAACCAAAGTTGAAACCTCTTTGAAATAGCCCTACAAACATTTCTCAACATTAATTTTACACCAATTTCAACATTAGCCCAACATTAGCCCAAGTTAACCCAATTTGTCCTACCATTGGCCACTTTACCAAAAAGCCCAAATTCAACCCAATTCAAACCCAAACCACCTCAAATTTGTTTCAAATCACTCATGACACATCCCTAAACCAAACCCAACAATTATTTGGCCCAAAATTTTACAAATTTCCCATCCACCAATTTATTTCCAAGCTTAAAAAGACCACTTTCTCAAACCTTCCTAAAAACCCATCCAAAACAAATTTAAAAACCCAAAACTTATTCCAAAAGCCCACATGAAATTTCTCTCATCATACCTATGATTTAAAACACTTCCTAAGTTCCAAAATCAATAACCAAATAGTTCCAAATCAAGCTTCATGAAATTTGTCCTCTAAAATACCAAAATTCCTTAAACCCACTTTCATGAAACCAAGCCAACTTTTCCCAAGCCATATATAAGCCATGAAGCCACTCTTAAGCCACATGCAAGCCATGTGAGTTGTTCACATGTGACCTTACCACATTGGGAAAAAGAAGGAGATCATTTCCACATTCCCTTAAGGTGATTAACCATTTCCATGTCTCCCCTAAACCATGTTTAATCCTAATTGTACTTGGATTGTGACTTGACCCCACTAATCAAGCTGATCCAAATCACTTTCTCTTTAGCCTAAACCAAGCCTTGGGTGGTGCACCTAGCCCAAAAGTATGGGTTGACCCATTTAGAGCCAAAATAGCCATGCCCCCATGCCATTTTGATCCAACTCCTTTACACATGTCCAAACCCAATTGACTTCACCATTGCCAAGCCCTGACCTCCCTGGTCAAGATGGTGACTCATGTCTGCCGGCCAGCCGCCTGGGTCGCTGGAAAACACCATGGCCGAGACCTTGGAAGGAGCCAAACATTGAAATTCTCCCTTGCTGAGTTGCCCCATGCCCAGTAGCCATTGCATCTGTTCTTCCCTTGCCAAAGCGGTCGATCCCGGTCCACTAACCCCCTGGGAGGCCCTCCAGCCTCTCCTATTTAAACCTCACCCCTCTCGGCCATGAAGAGGTGCTGAACCAACCTTAAGGAAACTCTGCCAAAATCACTCCAGACTCTCCCCCACACCTAGAGCATTTGATCCCCACTGCTCTCTTGCCCTAATCCCCACTAATTGAGCTCAATTTTAGAGCTCAATTCTCAGGCCAGAACAGGACACTCCCAAATCCTCCACCAAAGTCAAATTAAACTCACCCACACCTGCACAAGACCAAGAGAAGGAGTTCCCAGGTGAAAGCCCCCTCTCCGGGCCACCCATCCGTTCCGGACTCCAAAGGTTGAAATCGGGCTTGGTCAAAATCATACCGGACAATTCACCAAGCCGAGGGACTTCATGCGGGGCTTGCTTGGACCCAATCGAAGGTGACACAACCCTCGGATCGAAGCCACACTTCTCTGAGCTAAGGTATGAGCTAACTCTTTATCCCCAGCCTCTGGAGATTGTCTATTTCAAATGCTTTAATTTCAATGCATGATCACCATATAGATGTGTTTATCTCTTCAAGACGAATCCATAGAGCACAAGAACACGAAAATCCGTTGAGAAATGAGTGAGTTCTTAGGGTTTTAGTGTGGACGGCTCTCGGGTGAGAACAGCTGGGGACGATGAGCGGATGTCATCCATTCAATACACGCGCGGACGGACGGCTCAGATCGGGTCGGATCGGCGGATGATACGCAGAAGGCGGGACCCGGGCTGCTGACTCAAGTGGCGGCGTCGAAGGCAGCGCGACATGCGACGTTTCGGAGATGCCTAGAATGAGTCAGCGCCGCCGTTTTAAATAGAAAATCAGGGTATTTTTTGATTTATTTAATTTCCTAAAGTTCAAAAATTCATATCTTTGTATAGAAAATTCATAAAAATAAAATAAAAATACCCTCTGGCTCAGTGAACAAAGGAGAATAATGTGGAAAAGAAATCATTTAATTTCATTGAATATTTGATTTTTAATGATTTATTTACTCTCTGCACATTTTCAATTCTCCATGCATGTAGACAATTCACTATGGCATGAGAACATAGAGCTTTTGAAGCCTCTGAATTTGGGGACATTCCCTGAATTTTCCAAAGTCAGAGGCCATCCCTATGAAGAGTTATTGATTTTTCAATTTTAGGTCAATATTCTGAGTATTTTAATTCCAATAATTAGCATGTTGTGAAATAAATTCTAGGAAAACTTGGTGATGTTTCTTATGACTAGAGGACCCTAGGGAAAATAGGTTTTGAGTTAACTCACTTGGAATAACCCTAATTGGCTTAAACACCCAAAAAGGAGCTTTAATTAATTAGAGCTAATCATACATCAAATTGACATGAAATCAATTCTCCACTGACCTTTAGGATCAGAGGAACCCATCATAAAAGTTTGAAGTCAATTGGATCTGGTTAGCCCTATCAAATGGGTTGATTAAGCCATTTAGCCAAACTTAAACTTTAAAAATTCATAACTTTCAAAATACTTTTCAAAAATTCACCAAATTGGTTTGGAGCCTCTCTGATATCAGGGGAATTTAAAAAAATTAAAATTGCAATTTTCTAAAAAAGTTGATTTTTTTGCATTATTTTAATAGTTTTAATAATTAAAAAATAATAAAAATCACAAAAATAATAAAATTCACCAAAATGTCACATTTTGAATTTTAATCACTTAGGAATAAACCCCATATTTTTCTTAAGTCTCTATGATGAGATATTAAGTTTTAAAGCCCTAAGGTAATTTTAAAATATTAAAAAAATGTATTTTCTAGCATTTCCACTAAAATAACTCTAATAAATCAAAGAAAAATAAGAAAATTATAAAAATTGGTTCTCTGGTTTCCTTGATATCAGAGAGATTTTTGAAAAATATAAAATTCATTTTTCAACCTTTATTTTATTTTTAAATTAATTAATACTCTAAAACTCAAAATAATTATAATAAAGAAAATATAATTCAAAAAATCACCAAAATTGGTCCAAGTGGTCCTCTGGTCATTAGGAATGTCCCATAATTTTCTTAAGGACAGAAACTTTCCCTTGGTCATGTTATTGAATTTTCCTTGAAAATCCCTATTTTCCACCAAAAATAATTACATAAATAAATTAAATACAGAAAAATCACATTTTCTCCTCTAATGTCTTGATTGATATGTGAGTGAAGTCACATAAAAATTTCAAATTCATTTGAGCTCAATTTAGTGAGTTATGGAATTAGTAAGTTTAAAGGGCAAAATGGTAATTAAAATTTTAACCTATAATTAAAAATTTTAGGTTTAATTAAAAGGGTGGGTAAAATATTTGATACTAAGTTGATTTTGGATGTTTGAAACTTAGGTAATTAAAGGGTGGAAACCTACCAAACAATTTGAAAATAATTAAAATAAACCTTAATTAAATAATGAATTAAATTTGGAAGAATAATGAAAAATTAGAATTATTAAAATAGGGATATTATTAGGAAGAGATTTGTTCTTTAATTTAAGAATCCCTAAATTAATCACCTCAATAATATTTAATTCCTAATTAAAATGATAATCCAAACTCAAGATTTAAAATGCTAAAAGACTTAATCATTAAATTAAATTAAAGTTGAAACATTTAAATTAAATCCTTCCAAAATTTCAATTAAATTAATACTTTAACAATTAAATTAAATCATCTTTAAAACATAAAAAATAAAATATTAAATTAAAATTAAAATAAAATTAAATTAAAATTTAAATTAAATTAAATTAAATTAAATTAAATTAAATTAAATTAAATTAAAACATATTAAATTAAATTAAATTAAATAAAAAATAAAATCAAGTTAAAATAAAATTAAAATTAAATTAAAAAATAAAATTAAATTAAAATTAAAACTAAACCAAATTAAATTAAATTAAAATTAAATTAAATTAAATTAAATTGAATTAAATATAACATCATCTAAGACATAAAGAATTCAAAATAAATCTAAAATAACTTGAACACTATTCCAAACTTAAAATCATTAAGTAACTTTTTATGATTAAATCAAACTAAATTAAATCATTAAATCATTAAAAATACTTTAAATATTAATTTGCCCTTAGGAGCTTTTACTACTATAACTCCTAAACGGAGTATTAAGTGAAGTGTTACTTCACTTATAGGATATTCAAATGTCCTAATTCACTGAGCAAGATAACAAAACTTAAACTCTTGGATGATTAATTCACTTGTATAATTAAATTCTCTTGGACTTAAAACAATCCTAGAGGTATTGAAAAGATGTTTAAGACTCGTCTTAAGCACTTCCTCAATATGATAGGATATTTATAAGAACAATTAAACTTAATTGTTCTTTGATGAAGAAAATCGTCCTTAAACCAAAACACAAGAACATAGACGTCATAGGAGGTGACTAGCTATAGGATTAGGAACTTGGTAGAAAACCATAACCCTTCCCTTAGCTTTACCTAGCTTTTACTCTAGAATTTGTTTTAAATGCTTAAATATTCTAAATTGTGTTTTAAGTGCGACTTGGGATGACGGGAAGACCCTCCCAGTACGCTTTTATTTTATCGCAATTTACTTTATCGCAATTTACTTAATCGCATCGCACTTACTTTTCTTGCATGATAAACAACTCGTTGCATGAAAACCCACACCTTTAGGATAGTCCCTAAAACTGAAACCAAAACTAAGTTAAAAGTCATTACAAGATAAAATTCACCGCCACAACATTTCAAAATATAAAACAACTCAAAATTTAATCACAAACAGAACAACAAAACTACAATACAACTAAATTAAAACGTCTTGTTGGATGATCGGGAATACCTCGGATGATGTAACCTACGTGTTGCTAACGGGATTTCCCACGTCTAAATGAAAGTGTGGAACTCATTTAGTTGAGTTTAGCAAATTCATCTGGACTAAGTGAATCCGATAAAAATAACGATGCCTGAAAGATGGAACCGTGGGATCTTAACCGGTTTTGTTATAATCAACTTTAAGATTTGTTTAAATTAAAACATAAAAAACACTTGGAAATTAAGACCTTCTCTAAACCAAAACACTTCTCTCATCTCTTGATTTATGATTTCTAAAACTAAACCCTCTGCAACAACAAGGAGCTCGGAGCATAATGGGCAACACGGCCATCATCGTCAGGCAAAACTCGGATCTACCGCAACAAAGCATTTCTTAGAATTAAATAACTAAACCATAGGACTTCGAGGTAGTTCGCCTAGTGCGACATAAATCCTCAACCTTTTGTCGAGCATTCGCATTGCAAATTAAGCCCTAACCGGTCTTAGGATTCCGAGGTAGTCGTCCGATACGACATAAACCCTCACATCTTCAAGGCTATTTTGTGTGATCACATCATACGAATATAAGTCCTAATTAATTAAAAATTGGCGAGATCGAAACATTAAATAAACATTAGGGCCTTCCTAAATTCGAAGCGAACAATAGGATAGTCGAGAAATTACCGAAGTTCGCTTCGAATATGTGATTTCTCCTAACTTTCTTCCTTTGAATTCCCAAAATAAAATGTTCCAAATTTGATCCATTCCCTATTGAAATTCCAAAATTCAATCCCCTGAAAACTTAAACTTAGAAATTCTTGAGAGCAAAACTACTAATCATTATCGAGAGTTTTCTTAAGTGATTCCTGTCATTTAAGATGTAATTAACTATAGGGGCTTGCCCTTATAGGGAATTTTAAGAACCCAGGTAATATAAACCCTGTTTAATGCTTTCATATTAAGCAGGGGAACTTGTCGGCAAATAAAATGGTTTCGCAGACCAAACGGATGTCACAAACCTTCTAGTTTATTTAATCGAGCCCCACCATCAAACAGTGTGCCTATTCTTCGGAATAGACACGCGGTTTGTGGTGCGGTGCTCGTTTATATAAACTATTTGAGATGTGAGATCAGTTTGATTTCATATCTTAAAATTTTTAAAATTATTTTCAAAATCAAAACACTACTTTCCAAATTATATATATATGTAAATTAAATTTAAAATTCGCCGACAATTTCTGTAGGCGACCCCTTTTAAAAAAAAAGATTAAACGACACAACCTAAAAATAGCCGACAAGGATACAACCAGATAAAGATGGCACCAGAAGACGAAAAGCTCACGGCATTCAGAACACCAATCGGAGTGTATTGCTACACAGTAATGCCATTCGGACTAAAGAACGCAGGAGCAACATATCAAAGAGCAATGACAAAGATTTTCGATGATCTCATTCACAACCAAGTCGAGTGCTATGTGGATGATGTGGTCATCAAAAGCAAACTGAAGGAAGATTACCTGTATGATTTGAGAATTGTCTTCGAGCGACTAAGGCAATCCAACCTTAAGATGAATCCCTTAAAATGCGCCTTCGGCGTTACCTCCGGGAAATTCTTAGGATTTGTTGTCTGACATCGCGGAATTGAAATTGATCCGGAAAAGATTAAAGCTATCTTAGAAATGCCGCTTCCCAAAACCTTAAAATAGCTATGATCCTTTCAAGGGAAGCTGGCATATCTTCGACGCTTTATTTCGAACTTGTCAGGTAGGTGTCAGTCCTTCTCGGCATTAGTTAAAAAGGACGCCAAATTCGTTTGGGAAGAGAAATGCCAACGGGCCTTCGAGGACATTAAGCAATACTTAATGACACCTCTCGTCTTAGCAGACCTCGATCTCGGGTAGACCGTTGATACTTTATACCACGGCTCTAGACGACTCCTCGGAGCCTGCTAGCCCAGGTCAATGATGAGGGAAAAGAAAATGCTCTCTACTACTTAAGCCGTCGTTTGATTTTGATGGAAGTAAAGCATCCTCCAATTGAGAAGCATTGTTTAGCCCTGATCTTCACCGCACAGAAACCCAGGCATTACATGCTCTCTCATAAGGTTAACCTTATCTCGAAAGTTAATCCGTTGCAATATTTGATGACCCGTCCAACACTTTCTGGCAGACTTGCCAGGTGGTCGATGATACTATTGCAATTCAACATAAATTTCGTTCCTCTTCGTGCCATAAAGAGACAAGTGCTAACTGACTTCCTTGCAGCGTACCCTTTACCGGCAGATTCGCCTCTCGACGATGACTTGCCAGACGAACAAATAATGAGCCTAGAAGACACTGATGATCGACGTTGGGAACTATACTTCGACGGAGCGTCCTCAGTACAGAAAGACAGAATTGCAAACGATAGTGCCCGGTAAGGCAGGAATCGGACTAATCTTTATAACACCGGAGCGGGGGATGTTAAGATACTCCTACCACTTAACGAGCCATGCACAAACAACGAGGCGGAATACGAAGCCCTCATAATAGGACTAGAACTGACCATTCAAATGGGAATAACAGATATCAATATCTACGGAGATTCTCAGTTGATCATTCAACAGGTCGCCGGACAATACAGAATTTTAAAGCCAAGACTCGAGCAATACTTTCAATATGTCATGAAAGTGTTGGAACAAATTCCGAATGTAACAATCTACAAAATCCCCAGAAGAGGAAATGCTCTCGCGGATGCGCTAGCTCGCCTTGCAAAAGAATTTGCCTGCTCACAAGATGAGTCAGTTGAAGTGTTAGTTCGAGGACGACGGAGTCCTATCACGACTCGACATGGATATGATACGGAAATCGGAAAAAACGAGAGGAATCGATTGTAGCGATGACGGAAAACACGGAAGATTGGCGTCAGCCGCTAATAGACTACACACGCAAACGAGGAAATTACCGGATGATAAGTCATTAGCGCATCAAATCAAGAAAAGAGCTCGTCTTACGCATTAATAAACGGTACATTATACGGAAGGTCTTTTGATCAAATGTGGTTAAGATGCACGAACGGGTCCGAGGCTCGTGAAATTGTCAAAGAAGTACATTCGGGACTTTGTGGTGCTCATCGGTCGGGTCCGAAAATGAAAATGAAAATTAAAAGACTAGGGTATTACTGGCCCTCGATGATGACCAATTGCATGAAGATTGCCAAAAGTTGTCACCAGTGCCAAGTGCACGGAGTGGTTATACACCAACCTCCAAACGTGCTACATCCGACAATTGCGTCATGGTCATTTGAGTGTTGGGGTACAGATATAGTGAGTCCCATAGAACCACCTTCTTCAAGAGGACATCGCTTCATCCTTGCAGCTACAGACTACTTTTCTAAATGGGCAGAAGCAGTTCCACTCAGAGAAGTAAAGGCACACCATGTGCTCCAATTTTTCAAAAATCAAGTTGTTTACCGTTTCGGAGTACCGCGTAGAATCATTTCAGATAATGGATCCGCCTTCAGAAGTACAAAGATCAACAATTTTGTCAGAAGACATGGAATCGATTGGTGATACTCAACAATCTACTACCCAAGAGCAAACGACTTGGCCGAGGCTTTTAATAAAACTCTCATTCAAATTTTAAAGAAAACATTGGATGACAACAAGAGAAATTGGCATGAGAAGTTGTTAGATGCCTTATGGGTCTACAGGACGACTTTCAGGACTCCTACTAGTCTACACCTTACACTTTAGTGTACGGGTCCGAGGCCGTTTTACCTTTGGAGGTCCAGCTTCCATCACTCAGGATTGCAGTTGCGAATAAAATTACTACAGAAGAAAATGCCAGATTACGATCAGAAGAACTGGAAAACTTGGAAGAAAAAAGACTTGCAACACAACAAAATTTGGAACTGTACCAAGCTAAGATGATCCAGGCCCATGATAAAATGGTCCGCCCGAGAACTTTCAAAGTTGGTGACTTAGTTCTTGTTCTCAGAAGACCTAATCTTGCACATCGCAAGATAGGAGGCAAATTTGAACAGACTTGGGAAGGGCCGTTTCTGGTCGAGGCAGTCTACTCAGGAGGCTCCTACCAAATTTTGAATTGCCAAGGAGAACGACAAATGCTTCCAATCAATGGACGATATTTGAAGAAGTATTACGCAACCTGATGTTTCGAAGGGTGGCCTCTAAAATAGAGTCTTATCCCTAGAAACACGGGTAAAGCAATCACTTTGTGACTGGGTCCGAACCCAAAAACATAAAAATGGATAAAATAAAAAAATATATGTGCTAAAAATAAAATATTTCAAATCATAATAATAAAGTTTTACCCTTCCTTTCAAATCAAATCTTTTTCCTGATCTTTCTTCATCTTTTCCTACTTTCCTTAAAAATTAAAAATTGGAATAAATGAATAAGAATCTTCAGTGATAAATATTTTCCTAATGTTCTTGTTCTTAGTACAGCCCCTGATCCTTTCCTAGTCTTCTTTGCAGGGAAATGTCGAACGGGCGGTTGGTCCTAAACTTTAAAAATGGCGTGAGTCTCGCACTCGATGAAAAGAGGGTGAAGGATGGAGCGATGATAGAAATTGATTCGACTTCACACCGGCTAGCCTACGAGTATGAAGAAAATGACTGGATCCCGGTGGACCGAGAAGAGCTTCATAGCCGGACGGTAATGAAGATGGGTGGCCCAAGCCACCAATCCAGCAACAAGAAAAGAAAGACAAACATTGAAGAAAGCAAGAAAATCAAGTCAGTAGTTGCCACGGCAGAGGGCAGGCTCGTCAGCGCCGCGCCCGCAGAAATTGAAGAAGTGAGGAGAGATACGCTCACTGCTACTCAAAGAAGAAATAAAAATCGCCGTATCCGCAAGATGTTGACTAAGCTTGCAGCAGATCAACACAAGGAAACAGCCACCTTCACAGACATACACATTTCAAAGATACCGGTTCGGCAGGAACCAGAAAGAAGAAAGTCAACGCCGAGAGAATCGAACGGATCGGAGAAGTGCCAAGAAGGACGAGAGATAGAATCGGTACCTCGACGCCGGGCGGAGATACCATATCGAAGAACCTTGTTGCTGAAGCAACCCCGGAGGATGTCCCGACAGAGACAATCCCCGAGGAGCCAAGGTATGCAGAATAACGTGACGGGATTGAGCCATACATCCCGCAATACGTTACTAGGCCTCGTCACTTACAAATCATCCCAGAATATGAACTAGAAAGAATGCAAAATGTTGAGAAGAAGACTTTCGAATATTTTGAAAGGATTAGAGGCAGAAGAATCAACATTTTGGAAGGCCTCGAGTTACACACAAATGTATTCTCAGAGTACGAGCAACAGCAGATTGTGGATTGCATTCTAGAACTTCAGAAGATGGGTTGAGCAGGCCGTCTGAGAGAAAAGACTTATTCGGAACCCCAGAAATGGATGTCAGGGAAAGGAAGAGTCAAATACAATATAACTTCGCAGAGGACAGAAAAGGAAATCCACCAGGGATACTCCGTCACGGTGAGTTGGATCCAATGCCGAGAATAATTAAAAGAATGGTGAAAAGAATGATAACGTGGAGGGTACTGCGCAGTGGATCGCATACCTAACGGTTGCATCATCAACATTTATCGGAAGGGCGATCGCATACCTCCACACATAGACCACCACGACTTCGTCGGACCTTTCGCACGAGTTTCGTTCATCAACCAATGCAATATCATGTTCGGATCTGACCTCCGGATAGCAGGCCCGGGTAAGTTCCGAGGGCCGGTGGAGATACCACTGCCGGTAGGTTCTGTCATGATATTACAAGGAAATGGAGCAGACGTCGCAAAGCATTGCAAACCGGGAGTACCAGTGGAACGGATCTCCGTCACTTTTAGAAGGATGGACGACGAAAAGGCACCATACCACTTCCAGACGGATCCGGAGTGGAGAATCTCCGGCCCTACGAGCTATGAGTTGCACGGGAAATAACACACCTCCAATGCACATCCATGCGGCATTCCTGCCAAGGATGGCTTGGAAGGTGATGTTATTGACTGTGTATCTTATTATTTAGACATGGATTTGACAGACACTTTTTGGATGGATCAACAAGAATCATACATAGTCTATTTTGAGTCATGGATCGTATGAGAGATATTTCAGATTGAGTTGTATGATGTATCTTCAACAAGATTGGAATGAAAGTGACCATGTCACATTTTGCCTTCACCTCTTTTTGTGCAAATTGACTGGGAAACGCCATTAAAGTTAAATGAACTTCGAACAAAGAACAGAAAAGAAAAAGGATAATAAATAAGAACTTTCTTCCATAAAAATCCAAACATTAAAAAGAATTTCAAATCCACATGAACACCAAATAAACAAAAAAAATGGGATAGTTAAAGAACAAACAAAACAAATCTAAAGCTCAAATTGAATTCCAGTTTACGTCCATCTTTTCAAATCCTCCAATCCTTCTTCAAATCAATATCTATTCCAGACTTCCTCTGAAACCCTCTCTCAGGATGATTTCAGAATAACGAAGAATTTTCAATTTGATTCGGATGGCATGGGTTTGTACCCTTCGACAAGTAATCAGACTTTGATTGATTCCCATGGGATATGGAACACTTTCATATCTCATTTCGATCTCAGCATAATCCAAATCTCAGCAAAATTTTGCATAGTCACAGCATAAATCAAATATCAACAAAATTTTTCACAACCACTGCATAAACTAAATCTCAGCAATCGGGGTAGGCTTCCGCCCTACTCCCATCTCAGCAATCGGGATAGGCTTCCGCCCTACTCCCATCTCAGCAATCGGGATAGGCTTCCACCATACTCCCATCTCAGCAATCGGGATAGGCTTCGGCCATACTCCCATCTCAGCAATCGGGATAGGCCTCAAACGTACTCCCATCTCAGCAATCGGGATAGGCCTCCGCAGTACTCCCATCTCAGTAATCGGGATAGGCTTCCGCCGTACTCCCATCTCAGCAATTGGGACAGGCTTCCGCCGTACTCCCATCTCAGCAATCGGGATAGGCCTCCGCGCTACTCCCATCTCAGCAATCTCAGCATTCGGGATAGGCCTCCGCCCTACTCCCATCTCAGCAATTCTCAGCACTCGGGATAGGCACAGTCATACTACTTTCTCAGCAATCTCAAAATTTGATCCTCCCAGCAATAAATTGAAATTAAAGCACTCTACATTCCGGATAGGCTTTGTCCTTTTCTTCCTCAGCATTTGGAATAGGTCTAGTCCTGCTTCCTTCTCAGTATACAAATGCATTCGGGTGGGCCTCCGCCCTACTCATTTCTCCGCATAAAACCAAAATTGAAACTCGAATCGAAATTCAAACTCATAATTAAAACTTAAAATAAAAAAATGAAACGAATCTAAGATCTAATCTCTTGAAATCTTGTGATCTGAAATTCACCTCCTTTTTTCCCAGCGAGAGTTCTGGAATCTTCAGTCTTGGAGATTTACCTGATACTCCCCAGTGAAAATTCTTCTACTTCGTCCTAAGTTTGTCACTTGGACATCTGTGTTGGTTTTTTTTATCTCTTCGGTCAACACCAATACACGCGGTGTGCTTGGTTAGCACACCACACCTATTGGGGGTCCATTTGTTAACCTCATTTTTGATGAGGTCCTCTCTTCTCTCTTTAGTGTTTAGGATCTAGCCTTAGGCTTTTCCTTTGACTACCTTAGAGGACTAGAATTGGGACCCATCCCTTAGAAATTTGAACCACTTCTTGCCTCCCTGCAAACCCCACAAGCTTGATTGTAGACCCCTAATCACCTAGAGGGTTGAAATCAAATGTGAAGGTTTAAAGGATGAGTTCCCTATAGGACTCTTTGGCCTTAGGACCACCCCAGGTGGCTTGAGTCCAGTGAGGGTTGGCTTACACACTCACTACACTCACACTCTACACTCTCACACACACAATCCAGATCCTAAAACCACACCCATACCCAATTTGACTCCTTGACTCATGTAGGTAATTCATATGGATGGACCTAACCGCTAAGCCCCTGGCTAAGAGGGTTAGGAACAACATAGCGAATGCCTCAAATGAGTCCTCTCATGGCTCATATAGGCTTAACATGGCTTCATGGCTCAACCAAAGTGCTTCCATTTCACTCATATTTGATCAATCTTCTTTTTTCCAAAATTTCAATTTTTGACCCTGGGGACCCTACACCCATCAAACCTACTAAAAGCCCTTAAAATTGCCCAAATCACCCAAAATTTCCAAATCACCCAAAATTCCCCAAAACCATTCCTAAACATTTCCCTCCACTCAAATTGATCATCCATAGCCAAAAATACCAAAAATTCCAAAAATACCCCCCAATACCCTCCAAATACCCAAAATGCCCCTCTTAGCCAAAAAATCCAAAGAAAATTCCTAGAAAATTCCAGAAAATCCCAAACATTCCCAATTTCATTTTGTCCAACTACACCATGGGCCAATTTTGTAAATTTACCCCACTTTTACTAAAACCCCCAATTTAGCCCATTCTTAACCTAAGTGAACCCAATGTCAAACCAAACCTACCCAATTTACCTCAATTTTGGTGCAAGTCAATTCTAAACTTCCATTTAATATCCACAATATCAATCTAGACCAAATCCAAGTCCAATTTGATTGACATTTGAATCCAATTTCACTTTTGACCTTAAAGCCCAATTTGTACCCATGACCCAAACTTAGCCCAAACCAAACCAATTCAACTCCAATTGACCCCAAACCTTTTCTAAACCTTCCCTAACATCCCCATAAACAAAACACTAACATAATTTACCCAAAATTTGGACCCAAACCCCATTCAAATTCAACCCAAAACCAAAAAGCCCAATTTTGACCTAAAACCAAACCTTACCGAAATAAGCCCAAGTCCCAAAACCAAAACCCAACCAAAGTTGAAATCTCCTTGAAACACTCCCATAAACATTTCCCAACATTAATTTTACATCAATTTCAACCCTAGCCCAACATTGGCCCAAGTTAGCCCAATTTGACCTATATTGGCCCATTTACCAAAGAAACCCAAATTCAACCCAATTCAAACCCAAACCACCTCAAATTCATTTTAAATCACTCATGACACATCCCTAAACTAAACCCAACATTTATTTGGCATGCTCCTTTGCAAAATTTTCATCTAAAATCTCACTTCTAAAGGACATTCAAAAGCCCTTTCCTAACCAAACTCAAAAGCCCAAGCCCATCCTAAAGCCCACATTACAATCTTATCTCATCCTCACATAATTAAAATCATTCCTAAGTCCTAAATCAGCAATCAAATCTTTCTAAACAAAGCCATATGACAAACCATCCAAATTTTACACCAAATTACCAAAATTTCTAAAACCCTTTTTCATGAAATTGACCAAACTTTTTCCCAAGCCAAAGGTGAGCCATGAAGCCATTCTTGAGCCACATGCAAGCCATGTGAGTTGTTGACATGTGACCTTACCACATTGGGCAAAAAGAGGAGGTCCTTTAAGCACTTCCTAAAAGCCATTAACCTTACTTATGATTCCCCTTAACCCAAATTTAATCTAAATATTCTTGGATGGAGACTTCTCCACTTAAGACCAGCTGACCCAACTGATTCACCCAGCCCAAAACCAGGTCATGGGAAGGTGAACCAAGCCCAAAATCATGGGTTGACCAATTTGAGCCCAAAATGAGCCCTTACCCTTTCCATTTCAAGCCATCCTCTTTACACATGGCAAAGCTCAATTGCCTGCACAAATCCAGCCCTGACCCACCTGGACCTGAGGGTGACCCATGCCTGTCGGCCAGCCGCCTGGATCGCCGAAAAACACCATGGCCGAGACCTTGGGAGGAGCCAAACTTTTCAATTCTGGCTTGCTGAAGTGTCCCAGCCCAATTGAACACCATGGTTGTTCTTCTCTTGCATGGAGCAGCTAATCCCAAGCCTTAAACCCCATGGGAGGCCCTCCACCCTCTCCTATTTAAACACCACCTCCTCTCGGCCAAGAGAGGTGCTGAACCAAAACTTACTGAAACCCTGCCAAAATCATCCCAGACCACTCTCCACACATAGAGAACTTGATCCCCACTGAAATCCCCCTGCCATTTCCTCTATGTGAGCTCAATTTCAGAGTTGAAATCCAAGCTCAAAACCAGGACACTTCACCACAGTGAGCCAATCTCCAAATTGATTGGTCCTACACCTTCACCAGACCAAGAGGAGAAGTTTCCCAGCAAAAGCCCCTCACCAGGCCAGCCATTGCTCCCAGTCTCCAAGCTTTGTGATCGGCTGTGGTCGAAATCATACCTAGACAATTCACCAGGCCAAGGGACTTCATCTGGAGCTTGCTTGGACCCAATCAAAGGTGACAGAACTCTCAGATCGAAGCTTCACTTCGCTGAGCAAAGGTAAGGATTCACTCTTCTTCCCGAGCTTACAGAGATTCCCCATTTAATTTGAATCAATTTCAATGCATGTTTACCGTATGGATGTGTTCGTCTCTTCAAGACGAATCCATAGAGCATAAGAACTCAAAAATCCGTTGAGAATCGAGTGAGAAATTAGGGTTAGAAGGTTGACGGTCATGGGTTCACACCAGTCGTAGACGATGAGTGGGAACTGTTGGATCGCGCGTGTATCGAGTGGACGGCCAGGATCGCGCCGGACGGAGCAATGGGACATGAACCGCGGGCCCCTAGAGCGCTGAGTCGGATGGCGGCGCCGAATCAGAGTGCGCCGCGTGGCCCTTCGGAGCTGCCGAGGATGGCGTGGCGCCGCGTGGATAAGTAGGAAAATAGGGATTTTTCTTATTTATTAAATACCCGAACTTCAAAAATTCATAACTTTGTGTAGAAAAATCCTAAAAATAAAATAAAAATACCCTCTTGCTCAGTGAACAGAGGAGAATAATGTGGAAAAGAAATCAAGTAATTTCATTAAGTATTTTATTTTTAATAATTTATTTACTCTCTGCACTATTTCGATTCTCCATGCATATAGGAAATTCACCATGGCATGAGACCATAGGGCTTTTGAACCCTCTGAACTTGGGAACATTCCTTGAATTTTCCAAGGTCAGAGGCCATCCCTATGACAAGTTATTGATTTTTCAAGTTAATGTTACTATTTTGAGTATTTTTAATTCCAATAATTAGCATGTTGAGAAATAAATTCTAGGAAAATTTGGTGATGTTTTTTATGACCAGAGAGACCTAGGAAAAATATTTTTTGAGCTAATTCACTTTAAACAACCCTAATTGGCCTAAATACCCAAAATTGAACTTTAATTAGTTAGGGTTAACCATTCATCAAATTCACTTAAAAACAATTCTCCACCGTCCTCTAGGGATAGGAGAACACTACAAAAAAATTTGAAACCAATTGGACTTAGTTAACCCCACCAAATGGATTGATTAAGCCTCTTAAGCAAAAATGGGTAAAATTAAACTTTAAAAATTCATAACTCACAAAATACTTTTCAAAAATTCACAAAATGGTTTTGGAGCTTCTCTGATATCAGAGGAACTTAGGAAAATTAAAATTTTAATTTTCTAAAAAAGTTTAATTTTATCATTATTTTAATATTTTTAATAATTAAAAAATAATAAAAATCACAAAAATATTAAAAATCACCAAAATGTCATATTTTGAATTCTAAACACTTAGGAACAAACCAAATATTTTTCTTAAGTTCCTAGGATAAGATATTGAATTTTAAAGGTTTAATGTAATTTTTAATATTAAAAATGTATTTTTCAACCTTTTCACTAAAATAATTCTAATAAAACAAAAAAAAATCAAAAAATTATGAAATTGGTTCTCTGGTTTCCCTGATATCAGAGAGATTTTTGAAAAATATTAAATTCATTTTTCAACCTTTATTTTATTTTTAAATTAATTAATACTCCAAAACTCAAAATAATTATAATAAATAAAATAAAATTCAAAAAATCACCAAAATTAGTCTAAATGGTCTTCTGGTCATTAGGAGTGCCCCATAATTTTCTTAAGAATAGAAAAATTCCCTTGGTCATCTTATTGAATTTTCCTTGGAAATCCCTATTTTCTACAAAAAATAATTATATAAATAAATTAAATACAAAAAAATCACATTTTCTCCTCTAATGTCTTAATTGACATGTGAGTGAAGCCACTTAAAAATTTGAAATTCATTTAAGATCAATTTAGTGAGTTATGAAATTATTAAGCTTGAAGGGCAAAATGGTAACTAAAATTTTAACCCTTAATTAAAATTTTAGGCTTAATAAAATGAGAAAGTAAAATATTTGATCCTAATCTGATTTGGATGATTGAAATTTAAATAATTAAAGGGTAGAAACCCATCAATCATTTTTTAAGAATAAACCTTATTCAATTAATTACCTAAATTTGGAAGATTAATAAAAATTGAAATTATTAAAATAGAGATATTATTTAGAAGACATTTATTCTTTAATTTAAGAGTCCCTAAATTAATCACCTCAATAATATTTAATTCCCAATTAAAATGATGATCCAAACTCAAGATTTAAAATACTAAAAGACTTAATCATTAAATTAAATTAAAATTAAAGCATTTAAATTAAATCCTTCCAAAATTTCAATTAAATTAATACTTTAACAATTAAATTAAATCATCTTTAAAACATAAAAAATAAAATATTAAATTAAAATTAAAATTAAATTAAATTAAAATTAAATTAAATTGAATTAAATTAAATTAAATTAAATTAAATTAAATTAAAAAATAAAATCAAATTAAAATAAAGTCTAAATTAAATTAAAATTAAAAATAAAATTAAATTAAAATTAAAACTAAACCAAATTAAATTAAATTAAATTAAATTAAATTGAATTGAATTAAATATGACATAACTTAAGACATAAAGAATTCAAAATAAATCTAAAACAACTTGAACACTATTCCAAACTTAAACCCATTAATTAAAATTAAATTAAATCACAAATCACTTAAATATCAATTTGCCCTTAAAAGCTCTTCTTATCATAACTCCTAAATGGAGTATTAGGTGAAGTGTCACTTCATTCATAGGATATTCAAACATCCTAGTTAACTGAGCAAAAGAACAAAACTTAATTAAACCTCGGATGATTACTTCACCTGATTAATTAAATCCATTTGGACTTAGAACAATCCTAGAGGTATTGAAAAGATGTTTAAGACTCGTCTTAAGCACTTCCTCAATATGATAGGATGTTTATAAGAACAACTGAACTTAATTGTTCTTTGATGAAGAAAATCGTCCTTAAACCAAAATACAATAACCTAGACGTCATAGGAGATGACTAGCTATAGGATTAGGACTTTGGTAGACAACCAAAACCTTTCCCTTAGCTTTACCTAGGTACTTGTTAGAATATTTAAATGCCTTAACATGAATTTTAAGTGCGAGCTTGGGATGACGGGAAGACCCTCCAGGTACGCTTTTATTTTATTGCAATTTACTTTATTGCAAATGCACTTTACTTTTCTTGCATGATAAACAACTGTTGCATGAAAACCAAAACCTTTAGGATAGTCCCTAAACTGAAACCAAAACTAAATTAAAAATCACTGCAAGATAAAATTCACCGCCACAACATTTCAAAATATAAAACAACTCAAAATTTAATCACAAACAGAACACAAAACTATAATTGTAACTAAATTAAAACGTCTCGTTGAATGATCGGGAATACCTCGGATGATGTAACCCACGTGTTGCTAACGGGATTTCCCACGGTCTAAATGAAAGTGTGGAACTCATTCGATTGAGTTTAGCAAATTCATCCGGACTAAGTGAATTCAATGAAAATAATGGTGTCGGGATGACGGAACCGTGGGATTTTAATCGGTTCTGTTATAATCAACTTTAAGATTTGTTTTAATTAAAATATTAAAAAACACTTGAATTTTAAGATTTCTAAACCAAAACACTTCTCTCCTCTCCTGATTTATGACTTCTAAAACTAAACCTCTGCAACAATAAGGAGCTCGGAGCATGGTGGGCAGCACGGCCATCGTCATCAACAAAACTCGACTCTACTTCAACTAAACCATTCCTAGAATTTAAACAACAAAGCCATAGGATTTCGAGGTAGTTTGCACTAGTGCAACATAAATCCTCAACTCTTCGTTAGGCATTTGCATAATCATGTTATGCAAATTAAGCCCTAACCGGTCTTAGGACTCCGAGGTAGTTGTTTGTACGACATAAACCCTCACATCTTCTAGGCTGATTGTATGATTATGTCATACAAATATTAGTCCTAATTAACTAAAATTGGCAAGATTGAAATATCAGATTATATTAGGATTTTCTTAAATCTAAGCCAAACAATAGGATAGTTTGGGAAGTTGCCAAGATTCCTCTTGATCCTCAACTTCTCCTACTTCTCTTCCTTTAGATTCTCAAAAATAAATTGTTCCAAATTTTGAGTCATTCCTTTTTGAATTTCCAAAAATACGATCCTTTAAAAACCTTAAACTTTGAAATTCTTGAGAGCAAAACCACTGATCATTATCGAGAGTTTTCTTAAATGATTCCCGTCATTGAAAATGTAATTAACTATAGGGGCTTGTCCTTATAGGGAACTTTAAGAACCCAGGTAATATAAACCCTGCTTAATTTCTTTGTATTAAGCAGGGGAACTTGTCGGCTTATAAAATTGGTTTGCAGACCAAACGGATGTCACAAATCTTCTAGTTTATTTAATAAGGCCCCATCATTAAGTAGTGTGTCTATTCTTCGGGATAGATACACAGCTTGTGATGTGGTGCTCATTTATATAAACTATTTGCGATGTGAGATCAGTTTGATTTCATCTTAAAATTTTCAAATTTAAAATTATTTTCAAAATCAAATACTAATTTTCAAATTATTTATTTAAATTAAATTAAAAATTCGCTGACAATTTCTGTAGGCGACCTCTTTTCAAAAATACAACACTCAACCTAAAATATGCCGACAACTCCGATCATCACATCTTGGTAAAGCAACAGCTTCAATCCATTTCGAAACATAATTAACAGCAACCAATATATATAAATTTCCAAATGAAGGTGCAAATGGTCCAATAAAATCTAATCCAAACATCAAAAATTTCAACTTCCAAATTGTAATTCAGAGGCATTTCATTTCTTCTAGAAATATTTCCTACTCTTTGACATCGATCACAAAATTTAACATATTTATAAACATCACGTAAAAGAGTGGGCCAATAAAATCCAGATTGTAAAATCTTATAAGTCGTTTTATCAACACCAAAATGACCTTCAAATTCAAAATCATGACATCTTTGAATGATTGGATTAATTTCTTCATGTGGCACACATCTTCTATTAATCAGATCCTTACATTGTTTATATAAATAGGGATCATCCCAAAAATAAAATTTAGCATCATATTTAAACTTTTTTGTTGTTTCCTTGTTAAATCTGATGGTATAATATCACTTACAATATAATTCACAATATCAGCATACCAAGGCAAATTCTTTTCCATAAGAATATACAATTGTTCATCAGGAAAAGTTTCTGCAACTTCCTTCTCAAATTCAGATAATTTATCATATTCTATTCTTGACAAATGATCAGCAATTTGATTATCGGACCATTTCCTATAAACTATCTTAAAATCAAATTCTTGCAAAAGGAGTATCCATCTAATCAATCTAGGTTTAGCATCCTTCTTTTGCATTAAATACTTGATAGTTGAATGATCAGTATGCACTATACTTTTAGTTCCAATTAAATAAGGTCTAAACTTATCGAAAGCAAATACTATAGCTAATAACTCTCTTTCAGTAGTGGTATAATTAATTTGAGCATCATTAAGAGTTTTACTAGCATAGTAAATAACTTTGAAAGTTTTATCATACCTTTGCCCCAACGCAACTCCAATAGCATAATCACTAGCATCACACATTAATTCGAAGGGTTTCTCCCAATCAGCTGAAACAATTATAGGAGCAATGATTAATTTTTCTTTAAGTAATTCAAAAGCACACAAACATTCATCATTAAAATCAAACTTCCTATCATTTTCTAGAAGTTGGCACAAAGGTTTAGTAATTTTAGAAAAATCATTAATATAACGCCTGTAAAATCCAGCATGTCCTAAGAAACTCCACACCTCTCTCACAGTAGTGGGTGGTGGTAATCTCTCAATCACTCGAATTTTAGCAGGGTCGACCTCCATACCATATTCAGAAATTTTATGCCCAAGCACTATTCCTCTTGCAACCATAAATTGACACTTTTCCCAGTTCAGAACTAATTTTTTTTTCTCACAGAGTTCCAAAACTTTTGCCAAGTTTTCCAAACAAATATCAAATGAAGTTCCAAACACAGATAAACCATCCATGAAAACTTCTATTCCATTATCTATTATACTACTAAAGATAGACATCATACATCTTTGAAAAGTTGCAGGTGCGTTACACAATCCAAAAGGCATTCTTCGAAAAATAAATGTTCCTAGGGCCTAGTAAATGTTATCTTTTCTTGATCCTCAGGAGCAATAGATACTTGATGATAACCAGTATATCCATCCAAAAAGCAATAGTACTTGTGTCCAGCAAGTCTATCCAACATTTGATCGAGAAAAGGTAGAGGAAAGTGATCTTTTTTGGTGGCAGCATTTAGTTTTCTATAATCAATACAAATTCGCCATCCATTAACTTGTCTAGTAGGTAAAATTTCATTCCTTTCATCCACTTCCACAGTCACTCTGCCTTTCTTCGGTACACAATGAATTGGACTTACCCAAGAACTATTCGAAATAGGATAAATAATTCCGACATCAAGCCATTTTAAAATCTCCTTCTTAACTACTTCTTTCATTATAGGATATAATCTCCTTTGCGGATCAATTTTAGGTTTATGTTCTTCATTTAATAAAATTATATGCATACAGATTGAAGGATTGATTCCTTTGATATTTGCCAAAGTCCATCCAAAAGCTCTTTTGTATCTTTTTAAGATTTCTAATAATTTTTGTTCTTGATATTTAGTTAATTTCGAAGATACAATAACTAGTAAGGTAGATGATTCTCCTAAGAACATATACTTTAAATGTTTAGGGAGTATTTTCATCTCAAGTTCAGAAGGTTTAACAATAGATGAAATTAAACTTTTATCTCTACCTTCCATTGTATCTAACAGTTCAAATTTCTCCTGAATATACTCCAATTACTTATTCTTCTCATTATCTGAATCTGTTTCATTTTCCATTTCATCTTCAATTATATTTTCATACTCCACTTTCTTTTCAAACATCTCTTTAAAATAATCATTTCTCAAATATTTGCATACTTCCATCCTAAAACATTCATTATCATTTTCAAATGAGGGATACTACATAGACTTAAAAATATTAAAGGTCACCTTTTGATCATTAACTCTCATAGTTAATTCCCCTTTTTGAACATCAATTACAGCTCTTCCAGTAGCTAGGAATGGTCTTCCTAAAATAATTGGAATATCTTTATCTTCCTCCATATCAAGCACTGATAAAATCCACGGGAAAGATAAATTTATCCACTTTTACTAACACATCTTCTACCACTCCCTTAGGATAAGTAATAGAACGATCGACTAATTGAAGAGTTACGGATGTAGGAGAAATTTCTCCAATTCCCAATCCTTTGAAAGTTGATAAAGGCATAAGATTAATACTAGCTCTCAGATCACATAAGGCTCTTCCAAAAAACTTTTCACCTATAGCACACGGGATAGTGAAACTACCAGGATCTTTAAGTTTTTCAGGAAGCTTTTTCTGAATTATTGCACTACACTCTCCGCTAAGTGCAACAGTCTCATGATCCGTGAACTTTCTCTTCTTTTTAAGAATATCCTTCATAAATTTCGCATAATCAGGCATCTGTTCTAATGCTTCAACAAAATGTATATTTATTGTTAACTTCTTAAGGATTTCCAAAAATTTTCCAAATCTATTATCCTTATTCTTCTGCTTCAAACATTGAGGGAATGGAGGAGGTGGTTTCTCAACACTAATCTTCATTGGTTCAAGAGGATATTCCAGGTCTAGATAAATCTTATTTGAACCTTTTTCAATATTCACCTTCTCCTTCTCTTCTTCAACTTCTTTCTGCGTTCTAGTTTCTAATTCTTTTCCACTCCTTAATTGAATAGCCTTAAGTTGCTCCTTGTTTTGATCTTTTGGATTGATTTCTACATTACAAGGAAACGTTCCAGAAGGTCTATTATTAAGCACAGTGAAAATATGTCCCAATTGACTTTCAATATTTTTTATCACAACACCTTGAACTTGTAATTGGTTACTCATATTCAAAATCATTTCATCTATAGACAACTTCTTATCCTTAAACTGTGGGTTATTATTAAATCCACGAGGATAAGATTGTCTAAAGTTAGTATTTCCTTGGTTGGTTGAGTTTCCAACTAGGTTTATAGAATTGTGTCCCCATTGTGGGTTCACATTAGCATTATTATTACTCCAATTAAAATTTGGGTGATTCTTCCAACCAGAGTTATAATAATTCAAAAAACGGTTATTAGGTCTATTAATCAAGTTCAAAGTTTCATAAGGTGTTTGAGATTCAGTTATCTGCCCAAATGAATTTTCCTCTAACACTGGGGGTGGTTGAGAATAATTCATTACATATTGATCTATTTTCTTAGAAAGTGCTGCTATTTGAGAAACTATCATAGTCATCATGTCAGAATCATGAACACTAGCTACTCTTTTAGGATTTACCCATTCAGAGGGCCATTGAAAATTATTAGTAGCCATCTCTTCAATTAATGAATATGCTTCATCAAAAGGTTTTGACATTAACGATCCACCAGTAACAGCATCAATATTGATCTTAATGATCCCACTAATCTGTTATAAAAAGTTTGAATTATTAACCAATCTGGCAAAGCATGATGTGGACACTTCCTAAGAAGATCTTCAAACCTCTCCCAAGCTTCATATATTGACTCTCCTTCAAATTGACCAAAAGATGTGATATCATTTCTTAATTTAGCAGTTTTCGATGGAGGGAAATATTTCGATAGAAACTTTTGAGAAAGTTCTCCCAAATTTTGAATAGATCCAGGTGCTAACGAGTTTAGCCACGCCTTAGCCTTATCCCTTAAGGAAAAAGGAAAAAGTCTAAGTCTGACAGCATCACTCGACACTCCGTCAAACATAAAAGTAGCACACAGTTCTAAAAAACCAGCGAGATGTAAATTTGGGTCTTCATTAGGTGTTCCTCCGAATTGATTATTTTGTACCATTTGGATAATAGCAGGTTTAAGTTCAAACAAATTAGCAGCAACATCAGGATTTTGAATAGTTATATGAATTTCATCTGCTGTTGGGTTAGCATAATCTCTTAAAGGTCTTGGCAAATTTCCAACATTAATATTTTGATTCTCTTGATTATTCGCCATTTCACAGTAATTTTCAGTTTATTTTTGTTGTTTTCTAATTTTTCTAATAGTACGCTCTAACTCTGAATTATAAGGTATCAAACCTACAGATCCACTACTACGCATATAAAATCACACTACAAAGTAAAGGTGTTCAGTTATTACAATATCTATAAATAAGTACCGTTTATCTACCTCCCCGGCAACGGCACCAAAAACTTGACTGCGACTTTATATATTAAGCAAGAATTTATAAAGTCGAATTTATATATTTAGAATTATTTAGTAAAGTCACAAATTCAACGCAAGTATATGTATCGTATCAAGTAATACAGGGCTTTAATGGAGTTCTGGTTATCGATTTCACAGGGAGGTGAACATTCTTTAAATCAGATAATATAGCACTAAAATCCAATAACCAATGTAACAATTACGTAAGTGTACTACCACTAGTTAATGCAAAGTATAATAAAGATACTACAATTACTTCTAATTACTGAACTATATTAACTAACAAACACACTAACTTATGTGATTTATAAGATACTTCTATTTGAAAAGTGTCTTTCTTCCTGCATAAAGATTATTATGTGTGGATGATGAAGAATGGTAATTATTTGTGTTGTGCCAAATAGGAGCATATTTGCTTCTTTACCTTTAAAAGAGTACCCCCTTTTCCAAGCAGGTAAAGAACATTGTCATATCTTAAGTTTAGTTACTAAATCTAAGGCTAGGCTGGAAGGATATCGGCTCTTACTTCGGAGCTCCCACTCACCCTTCACCCGAAGGCTAACCATAGGCTTTAGTTACCAATATTAAGACCAAATTGGGTATCCCATTCTGTCACCATGAAACCTCCAATTTGAAGTCCATCAAAACTCATTTCCCTATTTATTTACACTTAATCCCCACGAACTACGTAATTCATTCACAGACATTAAATGGTTTCTTCATTCTTGTTGTAGAACATTCAATTCTTTTGGAAATATTGTTCCTCAACATATTTTAACAATTCAATTGGCCGGATTGAAAAGTAAATTAAGTTCCAAATTAAAGAAACATCACAACTTTTATAACACTTAAAGGGCACATCATTTCCACATGACCACATCATTATTACTTCATGCAAGAAGAAAAGCAAGAGAGACTAATCACTACCATGGAGAAGATATAAAAACACATGGATTTTATATATAAAAGAAGAGTCATAGAAACTACAATAGTAAATACAACTTATCTCTTTCTCTTCCCCAAGCAAATTCTTTCAAAGTCCCCTTAATTCCTTTTCTCTTCCTTGCAACATTTGATTCTCTCCTTGGAACAAAGATGAAGAAGCAATTTCTCACATTACTCCCTCTTCTCCCCTCCTTAGAGAAGAATCTCCCCTAAAATCAACCCTAACTATCTCTTACACTTTCCTCACACTCTCTATAGTAATTCTCTTCTCTTCCTCCTCTCTATTTTCATCTTGGACACTTAATTTAATGTTAGGAACAAATTCCCCAAGAGCTTCTTCAAGCACCTCTTCAAAAATCTGCCAAAACTTTTGAATTCAAAATGAACCGACATAGGGCACCGGCGGCGCCCGATAGTGGCACCGGCGGCGCCATATCGTGCCTTATAGGGTTGTTTTCCTCCAAATTGCTCTATTTTGCACCAAATTAGTTCCTTTTTGTATCTTTTCGCTCCAATCACCCATAATCATCATACCTGCAACAAATCATGAAAAATATCTTCCTTTAAATTGCAAAATGACCAAAAATAGGTAAAAACATATAGCTAAAAGTGTATATTTTTTTGGTGCATCAATTATCATTTATTAGCTTAGCAGTTTTTGAAGAAGGAAAGTATTAGCAAGGAATTTTTCTACCAAATCTCCCCAAGTTCTAATAGATTCAGGTGATAATGAGAGTAAGAATATATTAGCTTTTTCTCTAAAGGAAAATGGCAAAATTTTAAGTGTGACAGCGTTGTTTGATACACCATTATATTTAAATGTAGCACAAAGTTCTAAAAAACTTGCAATATGTACATTTGGATTCTTAGATGGTGTTCCCCCAAACTAATTATTTTGCATCATTTGTATTATTGCAGGTTTAAGATTAAATCAATTGGCCACTATAATAGGAATTTGAATACTTAAGTGAATTTCATTTGTTGTAGGGTTTGCATAATCCCTTAAAGGTTTTTGTAAATTTTGATGTTCATTTTCAGTAGTTAATATCTCAGTGTTATTTTGTGATGTGTTTGCCATTTCTTGAGAATTGTGAGGTTATATTTGCTTTTGAATTCTCTTTATAGTTCATTCTAATTAGACTCATACGTTATTAAATCTTCGAATCCAAAACTTTGCATGAAAAAGTAAAATTCAAAAAATAAAATACCCAAATAACATATTTTTATTTTTTTGATTTTTGCAATTTTTTTGTTTTTTTTTTAATTTAAAACTAATTTTTAGTAATTCTACAGTTCGAATAAAGCTTCTAAGTCAAAAAGTTCTAAAAAGAAACTTCCTTTTAATTCCTTTCGCTCCCTGATAATTGCGCCAAAAAACTTGAATATTATAAAATTTAGATTAATAGTTTTCTTACTAGGGGAACTGCGCAAGTATACATATCATATCCAAACCACTACTTCATTACTTCATAATGCAAGGAGAAAGAAAGAAAACTACTTAGAATGCATTGGGATAACAAAACAAAATATATTTATAAAACTCAAATCCAAAGTACGACACTTAAAGAAAAAGACAAAAATAATTATCTGGAATGTTTCCCCAAGTATTTCTTTGAAGATCTCTGTTTTTTGGTTATTTATGTAGTTTGTTGATGTATTTGTGTTAAAAAATGAAAATGTAATGAACTTTGTGTTAGTTGTTTAGTAATTTGAATTAAGATTTTGATGTTATGTTGGATGTTTAATGTTTAAATGTTTAATGTTTCTTCACCCTAGCAAACTTTTAATGTTATATATATCACTGCTTCTAACTGTTTTATGCTTGCTAGCTTAATTTATTGATTAATACCAGCATAGCTTCAGAAGATTTCAAAATCCCAGTACAAAAAGGTTAGTTTTCTTTTACTCTTTACCATTTCAAATTTATTGAAAAACTTAAGTTTAGGGGAGGGTAAAAGTATTAACTCTTATTTATTCTCAATTAATATAATTTCAAAAATTATTCGCATAACTTTTTGTAGTTGAACCTAAATTTAGATAACTAAATTTTCGATTTCATTTAAATATTATGGTAGATTTAGATGAAAGTTTTAGTAATAAAGGTTAATTTTATAGGGCTAAGATATTTAGTATGAAAGGATTTGATTATAGTTGACTATTTAAAGTAAAGAAAACTATACTTTTGAATTGTTAAAAGACTTAAAGAATTATGTGTGAAGAAAGGATTGCGACTTTATGATGAATTATAAAGCTGATATATCTTTATAAAGTAAGGAGGTGTTTCAGATTTGAACTTTACAAAGAGGAGAGTGAAGTTTAAAACCATTACAGGCTATCCAGATATAGTAATCCTCACATAAAAAAAAGAAAAAAAGAAAGAAAAGAATGATTGAAAAACAATCCTAAAAGAAAAAGAAAAAGAGAAAAAAAATAAAGAAAATATATGTGAGGAGAAGCTTGAGGAGATGTCTAATAAAAAATTGGCTTCACTTGAATCAACCTAATGGAAGAACTTAGTTACATTTCTGAATTTATATTTAAAGTATTAGCCTACTTTCTAATGGAGATTGCATGAGCTTCTTTTTCATATAGTCTTTTAAGGCACCCTTAATGTGACAAATTATGGTTCATCCTGAAATGAATAGAAGACTAGAATTCTTAGACTTGACTACTGAATGTTAAACCTGTAGTTTTAACCTGAGTTACCGAACATCTTTCTAAGAGTCTTAAAATTACATTCATTTAAATGAAAAATCATAGTCTTCTACAGGTGAGAAGTTCACTACTTTGAGTTATATTTTTATGAAGTAAAAGGATTACTTGAGGACAAGTAATAGTTAGGTTTGGGGGATTTTGATTCACCAAAAATATATTAGATTTTTGCTATATAATTTAACTCATTTTTTGTGATATTGCACTTTAAAGGAAGGTATTTTTCATGTTTTGATGCAGGTGTTATGAATTTAGGTGATTGGAGCAAAAGGAAATAAAAAAGGAATGAATTTGGAGCAAAAAAAGGAGCAAAATGAAGAAAATTGACTTTTAGCGCTGTCGGCGCCCAATTCTAGAGAGTTCAAACAATTATTGGCGGCCCAGCACTGCTGGTGCCCAATGTTGGTTCAAGTCAAATTCAACATATTTGGATGACTTTTTGAAGGGTTGCTTGAGGAAACTCTTAGTGAATTCATTTCTAAGATATTTTAGACAGTTTTGAATGCCACTTTTAGTGGGGTGTGTGAGAGAGGAGAGGGAGAGAAGTCATTAGGAATGAAGAGAGTGTGTTAGAGTTTGTAATAAGTGTGAGGAAAGTGTGTAAAAGCCTTTTATTGTGAGGGATTGTTCTCTAAGGAGTGTAGGAGAATGAGCAAAGTGAGAGTACTTCTTCCTTACCATTCTAAAGAGAGAATTGAGTGTTGAAGAGAAGAGAGAAAAGGATTCAAAGGAACTACGAGAGATTTGCTTGGGGAAGAGAAATAAATAAGTTGTATTTACTTTTGCGGTTTGTATGACTTTGCTTTTATATATATAATTCAAGTTTTTTTGTATCTTCCTAATGAGTTCTGAGTAGATTTCTTTGTCTTTTTTTGTAATGAGATGTGGTGAAGTGTTGATGTAGATTTGATGTGCCATAAAAATGTTAAGAAATTGTGATGGTTTTTCATTTCAAACTTCATTTAATTTATATCTGGCCAATTGAATTATTAAAATCTATTGTGAAACATCCAATACAAAAGGATTCAGTGTTCTACAATAATAGTGGAGAATCCATTCAATGTCCATGAAAGAATTGCGTAGTTCATGGGAATTGAGTGCAAATAAATAGGGAAATATGGTTTAATGGGCATCGAATTGGAGGTTTTAGAGTGACAGGTTGAAATCCCCAATTTGGTCCTAAATTTTGGTGACTAAAGCCAGGGTTAGCCTTCAGGTGAAGGGAAGTGGGAGCTCTGAAGTGAGAGCCAGTATCCTCCCAGCCTAACCACGGATTTAGTGACTAAGCCTAGGATTTGCTGATGTTTTTTACATGACTTGGAAGAGGGGGTACTCTGATGAGGGTAAATAATATGAATTCTCCAATTTGGCACAATATAAATCTATTATCAATCTATATCAATCACTCATCATAGAATCATTGTAAGATGGAATACACTTTTCCATATATAAACCTTTCAATTACAAATCTTTGCGTGTGTGTTAGTTAATCCTGTTTAGAAAATTTAGAAGTAACTTGTAGTAAATCTAGTTGTTGTTATCTTTGCATTAGCATATTAAATAGTACTTGAACTTGTGTTATGAATTGAGTGTTGGATTTCAACATCTTTGTTATATTTTGAAGAGTTCCTGCTTTACTCGTTGGATCGATAACCAGGACTTCACTAAAGCCCTGTATTACTTGAACGATACCTATACTTGCATATACGGGTGACTGCCTAATTATTAAATTAATCTATTTGCAAAACTAAACTAAAACTATCTTTTGAATATTGAATTTCGAGAAAGCTCACACATCCGATCAGTAGGTTTCTCAGTTTTGAGGTGATTTGAATCCCTTCTTCAGCAACAATGTGTTACATTATACCAATGCATTCCCTTTAGTGTTAAGAGGTGGTTACTTGTTTTATATCTCCTAGAAAATAGCACTAACAACGGCATCTATGAAATTAATTTAGGTTTTTATAATTTGACTAACCTAGGGTAGGTGTATGATCCATAGCTCTAGTGCCCAAGTTGGCTAGCCTATGGTTAGTGTCAAATTTAGCTTGGTTTGATTTTCATTTTTTATATTGGTGTGTTTTAGTGTTATTTGAGAAGTGTGAAGAAGAAGAAGCAAGATGAAGAAGAAGTGTGAAAAAGAGGAAGTGTAGGTTTTTATAATTAATTTAGGTTTTTATAATTTGACTAACCTAGGGTAGGTGTATGATCCATAGTTCTAGTGCCCAAGTTGGCTAGCCTATGGTTAGTGTCAAATTTATCTTGGTTTGATTTTCATTTTTTATATTGGTGTGTTTTAGTGTTATTTGAGAAGTGTGAAGAAGAAGAGCAAGATGAAGAAGAATTGTGAAAAAGAGGAAGTGTGAAAGAAGAGGAAATACGAAGAAGTGTGATGAAGAAAGTAGAAGAATAAAGAGAAGATTGAAAAGAGAAGAAGAACTTACAGTGGTGAGGCTTAAGAGCTCCTGAGGAGATGGTGACCAAATAAGAACACCAAAGTAGTCGAGCAAGCCAAAAGAGTGGAAGGATGTGGTGGGTCTTTTCTTCTTAGAGACGAGGAGATGGGGGTTAAAATAAAGGGTAGAAGTGATGGTATGAAAAGGTGTCATCGGTTGGTGCTTCAAAATTGAGTGTCAGGAGTTAGAGTAGCAACCACACATTCACACAACTCCTAAGCCTAATTAGGCCACTCTCTTCGATTAAGTGTCATAGTTACACCACATGGTGGCATGGCTACTCCATGGGTGGTGTAACCAAGCTTGAAAGAGGTGTGGTTACACCAGTTAGAGCTAAGCTTTCTGAAGCTTTTGGGCTTGTTTCAAGCATGGTAACTTTGTCTTCATAGAATGACTTCCTATGGGAGGATGGGTGAATATTTTGGTCTAGAAAAATATGACCAAATGCAGAGAGGAGAAGAGAATTAGAAGAATGCATGAAAGACTTCATTTAAGTCATGAAGCATTAAAATTTGTAAAAAAGGTTTGGGGAGGGAGGGAAGACATTCAATCAAATGAAAGAAGGAAAGAAGGAGAAAAGAGGAGAAATTTTAAATGAGAGAGTTAAGATAGCCACGGGTGGTTAGGACCAAAAAATTAGGTAATTTAAATTATAAAAATTAGGGGAACACTATGGTAAAATCATTTTTGGTCAAGGTGGTATCTATCTCAAGAAATTTAAAGTCAAAGTACGGGGCCCATACGAGAGAGAATTTTTGTGAAACTATTATGAAAATTTTTTAAGTAATTTTGATTAATCAAATTTCATATTTTAAACTCATTTTAGCTTAATTTAGTTTGATATTGATTTAAGTTTAATTTGGGATGGTATTATGATTATCCTTTTTATCATTCAAATTATCGTAGTTTTGATGGGCCTCCAAACAAAACCCAATTTGACTACAAAAGAGCTCATTTGAAAGGTTCTGATGTTCAAGATGCACTTGTGCAATCCATTTTAAAAAATAATGCTTATATGATTTTTGTTGCATAGAACAATTTTTTATACATGAAAACCCAAAACAAAGATTTTATTTAAAACACCATCAGATTCTTATTAAACTTGTTTCCATATAATTCATATGTGATAATGAACATCATGTAGCTTTCAGAATGAGTTTAAACACCAAAATGGTCTGTGGATATTGTGTTAATTTTAGAGTGCATTTAATTTAAAATAATTTTTAGTTTGATTTTAGGGTTTGTTAAAATTGGTAATATTAAATTTTCATTTTATTTTTATTAATTAGATATTTAATACAATTTAAATTTTTTAAATTTTAAACTAAAGGTAGCTAAAAATTTAGTTTAAGTGGAGTTCAAGTCTTCTCTGATCCAAGTTTATTTCAGTGATTTAATGATATTCAAATCGCCTTAGGTTTAGATGAGATTGGATATAATCTAAGTTAAATGATTGATTAAAAGTAAGGATGACATTGTAAGCGGAAGTTATCGTTGGGCCTTCGATCAAGAACAAGCTTTGAAATTTCTCTTCTTCTTCCCCCATCAAGTGAAGAGTGTCTTAGTGACTGAGAAGCCTAAAAAATGCTTAAGCTTTCATATACATTCAATACTTAATTTTAATGTTATTACACTTTAAATGAAGGTATTTTGTATGTTTTTTGGTTTTAGGTACAATAAATTGACATTTGGATAAAAAGAAGCAAAAATAGTGCAATTTGGAAGAAAACAAATTATGGCTTGTCACATTTCGATAAGTCTTTCTATGCTTAATCTCGTTTACACTTCTTGTATTTTTGAAAGAGATTACACTTTAAAGGAAGGTTGTTTTCATGCTTATTTTGTAGGTCTATTTGTTAGGAATGCAACGCAACTGAAACGAGGCTAAACAGAGCTAAAACGGAGCAAAACGGTGGAGCTGCACAGAACTAGCACCGGGGGCGCCCAAACCAGCGCCACCGGCGCCCAAATCTAGATAAGAACTTGAATAGGGCGTTTTCGGTGCCCTATCCAGTGCTGGTGGCACCCGAGACAGTTCAGACTCAATTTTGGGCGATAATTGGCCATATACATTGAATCTGGATGCTTTTTGGAAAGTTTCTTGAAGCACCTCTTCGGAAATTCGTCCCTATACTATATTAGAATGATTATATGTCATAACAAGTAATAGGAATGTTAGGAAAAACGTGGAGAATGCTTAGAGATATTAGAATAGGAGTAGAAATGTAGATTTCTACCTTTTTGGAGAGATTGGAGAGGGGATTTTAAGAGAATTTATAATGGTTTGTACTAGATTTGCATGGATCAGCGGGAGACTTTGTGAGAGAGATCTTCATCTGTCTTTGAAGGGAAAAAAGCTATTTATTGTGTTCATTATTTTATGATTTTGTAAACACTTATGTAGTGGATTTGCTTTGATGAAATGAAGTTTTCTGTTGTGTTTTCTTCGTGCTTTGTGATGTCTTTCTCTTACTCTTTCTTCTTATTTGGAAATAGTGGCATAAGAAGATTATTCCATTGTTTTCATTCTACTTTTTTTTGCAATGAGTAGGATTCATGTTTAGGATATTGGGATGCATGCTAGAAGAATTTTTTAATTATCAATGTGATGGTTTTTACTTGCGCTTCATTTACATTACTAAAAGAGCTCGTTGTAGTGTTAAAATTCGTTGTAATTGTGCTATGATCCGAGAGGGCGGTGTAATTCTCAAAAAAGTGGAACCACATTCAAATTTTGATGGATGCTGAAGTTCATGAGAGTTGAGTGCAAATAATTAAGAAAATATACTTTTATAGACGTAGAATTGGAGATTTTAAGGTGACACACTAAAATCCACAATTTGATCCTAGTGTTTGGAAACTAAAGTGAGCGTTAGCCTTCAGGCGAAGGGAAGTGGGAGCTTGTTAACCTCACTTTTGGTTGAGGTCTAGTCTCTCTCTAGAATAGCCTAGGGTCTAGCCATAGGACTCTCCTGGTGACTTTCTTAGAAGATTAGTCATGGAACCCTCCCCATAGCAATTCAAACTTTTCTCACTTCACTGGGAGTTTTCATATGCTTAAGGCATAACCTCTAGCTTTTGGGAGGAAGAGCCCAAGCATAAGGAAGCCCAGGGGAAGTCTCCTATAGGTGGTTAGACCGTAGGATCTACCTCGAGAGGTTTGGATCTCACATCACACTCACACCACACTTGCACTACATACTCACAACCCTAAATAAGGCACATCACCACTGATCCCCTAACTCTTTGGAAACGCATGAAAGTGGTTTTCCCAAGCTCTTAGCCTCAGGTAAGGGTTTGTCTAGTACCAGCACATAGAGGACCAAATGAGGGTGACCCTTGGTCCATGGCTCCACCTAAACAAATTCATATTACTCATTTCCAACCAATCCCAATTTTCCCAAAGATTTCAAATTTCTAACCCCTTTGCTCCAAAATTTCCAAAATTACCCAAAATACCTAAAATACCCCCAAAACCCTAAAATCCCCCAACATTCCAAAATCACCCAAATTACCCCTAATCCTCCCAAAATCATTTCAAAATGCTCCCTACCACTCAAAGTAGCCAAAATTACCCATGATTGCCAAATTTTCCAAAAAAATCCCCAAAATGACCAAAATGCCCCTCTTAGCCCAAAATTCCAAAAATTCTCATAAATTCCCAAAAACATCCCAAATATTCCCAATTTCATTTCTCTAAACTACCACATGACCCAATTTGGCCAATTTAGCCCAATTTAACTAAAAGCCCCAATTTGACCCATTTAACCCAATAGTGCCCAAATTAAACCCAATTGGCCCAAATCTTGCCAAATTTCAATTCCAAACTTTAATTCAACATCTCCAATACCAATCTAAACCAAATCCAAGCTCAATTTTACCCGCATTTGACTTCAATTTCATATAAAACCCAAAATCTCCAATTTTGCCTAAGTGACCCAAATCCCCAAATTGACCTAACACCAATAAATTTCTCCCCAATTTCAATTCTAAACCTTTCTTAACACTCCCCTAAATTGAATTGAACCATCAATTGCCCTCAATTTGAGCCAAGTCTCACCCAAATCCACTTGAACAAAGCTTGCCCAATTTTGGACCCAAACTTGCCATATGCCCAAAATCTTCCAAATTAATTGCCCTACTCCAAAAATTTCCACTCAATTGGTGTTGGAAACTCTTTATGACATCCCCATAAACCATTTGGAATCATCAATTGGCCTTGGACCCAACCCTAGCCAAACCTAAACCTGAGTTAACCCAACTTGCCCCAAATTGACCAAAACCCCAAACCAATCCAAATTGATATACCAAACCAATCCAAAACCACTCCAAACCTTTTCTAAACACTTTATGACAATCATATACACAATATTACTTAATCATTTGGGCTCAACCCAAGATCAAATACAAGTTAGCCCAATGTGAACCCAAAGTGACCCAAATGAACCCATGACCCAATTTAATCAAATTGAATCAAATGTGACCAAACCAACCCCTCCACAGCCACAAAGTTGACCCTAGAGACTGGGCTACACCCACCAAGCCCACCCTAGTGGAGCCATGGACCAAACGTCCCCCAAATTAGGGTATGTCCTCCCTTAAATGGTTAAAACTATGGGGGATTTGTCATAATGCATTAACCACTTAAGCTCACCCAACGATGGCCTGCCTACTGGCTCACCTGACCTACTGGTCACCTCCCCTGGCCTGACTGACTGGCCTAGTCATTGGAGGAGGCCAAACTGAGAGCCACCTCACACTTGGACAAACCCAAACTCCACCCTATGGCCAAGACAGCCTAAAATTTCCATTGGAGCTCTTCTGCACTCCACCTAGGCAGCTCTTTGCACCTGAATTAAAGCCCTGATAGCCACTCCATCCATGGCTATTTAAGCCACCACCCTTCACGACCAAAAGTTTGGGCTGAACCAGACCTTAACAAAACTCTACCAAAATCACACCAAAACCTTTCCATAGCATAGAGAAGCCAATACACACATCATTCCTACCCCGAAACCCATTGACCCAGCTCAATTTTGAAGTCCAATTTTAGGCCAGAAATAGGACATCTCCCTAAACTCCACCAAACTAAAATTAAACTCACCCAAACCATCCCTAAAGAAAGAGAAGAAGTTCCCCACTGAAAGCCCCATCACCAGGCCACTCCAACAGGGACTTCCATCAAAGCTCCAAATCAGGTCTGGTCACTTTCATACCTAGGCAAATTCACCAGGACAAGAGGCTTCATCCCTAAGCTCTTGGGACTCCAATGAAGGTGTAGAGCATCTCTGATAGAAGCTTCACTTCTTAGAGCTAAGGTATTTACCTCTTCTTCTTCCCCAGCTTTTTTGGATTCTCCATGTAATTAGGGTTAATTTAAATCATGATTAACTGTATGGATATGTTCTCCATGCTTAGAAGAGTCTATGGGATCAAACCTAAAATGATTTAGTTGAGTCTAGGCTGAGAAATTAGAGTTTTAGTGTGGACGGTCATGGGATCACACCGGACGGGTGATGTACCAAAAATATATACTCTTTTAGCTATATGTTTTTACCTGTTTTTGGTGATATTACACTTTAAAGGAAGGTATTTTTCATGATTTGTTGCAGGTATGATGATTATAGGTGATTGGAGCGAGAAGATGCAAAAAGGAACTAATTTGGAGCAAAATTGAGCAATTTGGAGGAAAACAGTTCTGGCGCCGCCGACGCCCTATTCCAGAGAGTTCAAATTTATTGGCACGATAGGGCGCCGCCGGTTCACTTTGAATTCAAAAGTTTTGGTGGATTTTTAAAGAGGTGCTTAAAGAAACTCTTGCGGAATTCGTTCCTAACATTAAATTAAGTGTCCAAGATGAAAATAGAGAGGAGGAAGAGAAGAGAATTGTTGTAGAGAGTGTGAGGAAAGTGTGAGAGAGAGTTAGGGTTTGTGATTTTAAGAGAGATTCTTCTCTAAGGATGGGAGAAGAGGGAGTAAAGTGAGAGATTGCTTCTTCATCTTTGTTCCAATGGGAGAAATCAAGTGTTGCAAGGAAGAGAAAAGGAATCAAGGAGACTTTGAAGAATTTGCTTGGGAAAGAGAAAGAGATAAGTTGTATTTACTTTTGTGGTTTGTATGACTCTTCTTTTATATATAAAATCCACGTGTTTTTTATATCTTCTCCATGAATTGTGAGTAGTTTCCCTTGCATTTCTTCTTGCATGAAGTAGTGATGCTGTGGAATTGATGTGCCCTTAAAGTATTATAATGTTGTGATGTTTCTTTCATTTTGAACTTAATTTACCTTTAAATCCGGCCAATTGAATTGTTAAAACATGTTGAGGAATATTAATTCCAAAAGAATTGAATATTCTACAACAAGAATGAAGAAACCATTTAATGTCCATGAATAAATTGCGTAGTTCATGGGGATTAAGTGCAAATAAATAGGGAAATGAGTTTTGATGGACTTCAAATTGGATGTTTCATGGTGACAGAATGGGATCCCCAATTTAGTCTTAAGATTGGTAATTAAAGCCTATGGTTAGCCTTCGAGTGAAGGGTGAGTGGAAGCTCCGTAGTGAGAGCTGGTATCCTCCCAGCTTAGCCTTAGACTTAGTGACTAAACTTAAGAAATGGCAATGTTCTTTGCATGCTTAGAAGAGGGGGTACTCTTTTAAGGGTAAAGAAGCAAATATGCTCCTATTTGGCACAATACAGATAATTAACATTCTTCATCATCCACACATCATGATTTTTATGCAGGAAGAAAGACATTTTTTCATATAGAAGTATCTTATAAATCACATAGGTTAGTGCGCATGTTAGTTAAGAGTTTAGTACGTAGAAGTAATTGTAGTAATTTTATTATTGAACTTTGCATTAACTAGATGTAGTACACTTAAGCAATTGTTACATTTGGTATTGTATTTTAGTGCTATATTATCTGATTTAAAGATGTTCACCTCCCTGTGGGATCGATAACCGGGACTCCATTAGAGCCCTGTATTACTTGATACGATACGTATACTTGCGTTGAAAGTGTGACTTTATTAAACCATTATAAATATATAAATCTAAATTCAGAAAGTCTTGTATTTTTAAGTATATAAAGTCACCGCATCAAGTTTTTGGCGCCGTTGCCTGGGAGGTAGATAAACGGTACTTATTTATAGATATTGTAGTAACTGAAAACCCTTACTTTGTAGTATATTTGTGTGCTTATTTACTTGGTAGTGTGATTTTATATGCGTAGTAGTGGATCTGTAGGTTTGATACCTTACGATTCAGAGTTAGAGCGTACTATTAGAAAAATTAGAAAACAACAAAAACAAACTGAAAATTACTGTGAAATGGTGAATAATCAAGAGAATCAGAATATTAATGTTGGAAATTTGCCAAGACCTTTAAGAGATTATGCTAACCCAACAGCAGATGAAATTCATGTAAATATTTAAAATCCAGATGTTACTGCTAATTCGTTTGAACTTAAACTTGCTATTATCCAAATGATACAAAATAATCAATTCGGAGGAACACCAAATGAAAACCCAAATTTACATCTCACTAGTTTTTTTAGAACTGTGTGCTACTTTTAAGTATGTCGGAGTGTCGAATGATGCTGTTAGACTTAGACTTTTTCCTTTTTCATTAAGGGATAAAGCTAAGGCGTGGCTAAACTTGTTAGCACCTGGATCTATTCGAACTTGGGGAGAACTTTCTCAAAAGTTTCTATCAAAATATTTCCCTCCATAAAAAACTGCTAAATTAAGAAATGATATCACATCTTTTGGTCAGTTTGAAGGAGAGTCAATATATGAAGCTTGGGAGAGGTTTAAAGATCTTCTTAGGAAGTGTCCACATCATGCTTTGCCAGATTGGTTAATAATTCAAACTTTTTATAACGGATTAGTGGGATCATTAAGATCAATTATTGATGTTGCTGCTAGTGGATCGTTAAAGTCAAAACCTTTTGATGAAGCATATTCATTAATTGAAGAGATGGCAACTAATAATTTTCAATGGCTCTCTGAACAAGTAAATCCTAAGAGAGTATCTAGTATTCATGATTCTGATATGATGACTATGATAGTTTCTCAAATAGTAGCACTTTCTAAGAAAATAAATCAATATGGAATGAATTATTCTCAACCACCCCCAGTGTTAGTGGAAAATTCATTTGGGCAAATAACGGAATCTCACACACCTTATGAAACTTTAAACGCAATTAATAGACCTAATAACCCTTATTAAAATTATTATAACTCTGGTTGGAAGAATCACCCAAATTTCAATTGGAATAATAGTAATGCTAATGTGAACCCACAATGGGGACAAAATTCTATGAACCCAGTTGGAAATTCAAACAACTAAGGAAATACTAACTTTAGATCATCTTATCCTCTTGGATTTAATAATAACCCACAGTTTAAGAATAAGAAGTTGTCTACAGATGAAATGATTTTGAATATGGGTAATCAATTACAAATTTAAGGTGTTGCGATCAAAAATATTGAAAATCAATTGGGACATATTTTCACTGTGCTTAATAATAGACCTTCAGGAACACTTCCTAGTAATGTGGAGATCAATCCAAAAGATCAAAACAAGGAGAAACATAATGTTATTCAATTAAGGAGTGGAAAAGAATTAGAAACTAGAGTGCAGAAAGAAGTTGAAGAAGAGAAGGAGAAGGTGAATATTGAAAAAGGTTTAAATAAGATTTATCCAGATCTGGAATATCCTCTTGAACCTATGAAGATTACTGTTAAAAAATCACCTCCTCCATTTCCTCCAAGATTGAAGCAGAAAAATAGGGATAATAGATTTGGAAAATTTTTGGAAATCCTTAAGAAGTTAACAATAAATATACCTTTTGTTGAAGCATTAGAACAGATGCCTGATTATGTGAAATTTATGAAGGATATTCTTAAAAAGAGGAGAGAGTTCACGGATCATGAGACTGTTGCACTTAGCGGAGAGTGTAGTGCAATAATTCGAGAAAAGCTTCCTGAAAAACTTAAAGAACCTGGTAGTTTCACTATCCCGTGTGCTATAGGTAAAAAGTTTTTTGGAAGAGCCTTATGTGATTTTGGAGCTAGTATTAACCTTATGCCTTTATCAACTTTCAAAAGATAAGGAATTGGAGAAATTTCTCCTACATTTGTAACTCTTCAATTAGCTGATCGTTCTATTACTTATCCTAAGGGCGTGGTAGAAGATGTGTTAGTGAAAGTGGATAAATTTATCTTTCATGTGGATTTTATTGTGCTTGATATGGAGGAAGATAAAGATATTCCAATTATTTTAGGAAGACTATTCCTAGCTACTATAAGAGCAGTAATTGAGGTTCAAAAAGGGGAATTAACTATGAGAGTTAATGATCAAGAGGTGACATTTAATATTTTGAAATCTATGAAGTATCCCTCAGTTGCAAAAGATAATGAATGTTTTAGGATGGAAGTCTACGAATATTTAAGAAATGATTATTTTAAAGAGATGTTTGAAAATAATATGGAGTATGAAGATATAATTGAAGATGAAACTGAAAATGAAACAGATTCAGATAATGAGAAGAATAAGAAATTGGAGTATATTCAGGAGAAATTCGAAGTGTTAGATACCATGGAAGGTGGAGATAAAAGTCTAATTTCATCTATTGATAAACCTCCTGAACTTGAGATGAAAATTCTCCCTAAGCATTTAAAGTATATGTTCTTAGGAGAATCATCTACCCTACCAGTTATTGTATCTTTAGAGTTAACTGAATATCAAGAACAAAAATTATTGGAAATCTTAAAAAGATACAAAAAAGCTTTTGGATGGACTTTGGCAGATATCAAAGGAATCAGTCCTTCGATCTAAATGCATAAAATTTTATTAAAGTAAGAACATAAACCTAAAATTGATCCACAAAGGAGATTAAATCCTATAATGAAAGAAGTAATTAAGAAGGAAATTTTAAAATGGCTAGATGCTGGAATTATTTATCCTATTTCGGATAGTTCTTGGGTAAGTCCAATTCATTGTGTACCGAAGAAAGGTGGAGTGACTGTGGAAGTGGATGAAAAGAATGAAATTTTACCTACTAGACAAGTTGATGGATGGCGAATTTGTATTGATTATAGAAAACTTAATGTTGCCACCTGAAAAGACCATTTTCCCCCTCCTTTTCTCGATCAAATGTTGGATAAACTTGCTGGACACAAGTATTATTGCTTTTTGGATGGATATACTAGTTATCATCAAATACCTATTGCTCCTGAGGATTAAGAAAAGACAACGTTTACTAGCCCCTATGGAACATTTGCTTTTCAAAAAATGCCTTTTGGATTGTGTAACGCACCTGCAACTTTTCAAAGATGTATGCTGTCTATCTTCAGTAGTATGATAGAAAATGGAATAGAAGTTTTCATGGATGATTTTTCTATGTTTGGAACTTCATTTGATATTTGTTTGGAAAACTTGGCAAAAGTTTTGCAACTCTGCGAAAAAACAAATTTAGTTCTGAACTGGGAAAAATGTCAATTTATGGTTGCAGGAGGAATATTGCTTAGGCATAAAATTTTTTAATTTGGTATGTAGGTTGATCCTGCTAAAATTTGAGTAATTGAGAGATTACGACCACCCACTACTGTGAGAGAGGTGCGGAGTTTCTTAGGACATGCTAGATTTTACAGGCGTTATATTAAAGATTTTTCTAAAATTACTAAACCCTTGTGCCAACTTCTAGAAAATGATAGGAAGTTTGATTTTAATGAAGAATGTTTGTGTGCATTTGAATTATTTAAAAAAAAAATTAATCACTGCTCCTATAATTATTTCACCTGATTGGGAGAAAATCTTTGAATTGATGTGTGATGCTAGTGATTATGCTATTGGAGTTGCGTTGGGGTAAAGATATGATAAAACTTTCAAAGTTATTTACTATGCTAGTAGAACTCTTAATGATGCTCAAATTAATTATACCACTACTGAAAGGGAATTATTAGCTATAGTATTTTCTTTTGATAAGTTTAGAACTTATTTAATTGGGACTAAAAGTATAGTGCATACTGATCACTCAACTATCAAGTATCTAATGCAAAAGAATGATGCTAAACCTAGATTGATTAGATGGATACTCCTTTTGCAAAAATTTGATTTTGAAATAGTTGATAGGAAAGGATCTGATAATCAAATTGCTGATCATTTGTCAAGAATAGAATATGATAAATTGTATGAAATTGAGAAGGAAGTTACAGAAACTTTTCCTGATGAAAAATTGTATATTCTTATGGAAAAGAATTTGCCTTGGTATGCTGATATTGTGAATTATATTGTTAGTGACATTATACCATCAGATTTAACAAGGAAACAACAAAAAAATTTAAATATGATGCTAAATTTTATTTTTGGGATGAGCCCTATTTATCTAAACAGTGTAAGGATATGATTATTAGAAGATGTGTACCACATGAAGAAATTAATCCAATCATTCAGAGATGTCATGATTCTGAATTTGGAGGTCATTTTGGTGTTGATAAAACAACTTATAAGATTTTACAATCTGGATTTTATTGGCCAACTCTTTTTCGTGATGTTTATAAATATGTTAAATTTTGTGATCGATGTCAAAGAGTAGGTAATATTTCTAGAAGAAACGAAATACCTCTGAATTATAATTTGGAAGTTGAAATCTTTGATGTTTGGGGATTAGATTTTATGGGACCATTTACACCTTCATTTAGAAATTTATATATATTGGTCGCTGTAGATTATGTTTCGAAATAGATTGAAGCTGTTGCTTTACCAAGATGTGATGCTCGGAGTGTTTCTAAATTTGTAAAGAAAAATATATTTACAAGATATGGAATGCCGAGAGTAATTACAACTGATGGTGGATCCCATTTCAGAAATAATGAAATTAAGAGATTAGTTGAAAAGTATAACATTATTCATAGGATCTCTACTGCTTATTATCCCCAGACTAGTGGTTTATCGAAAGTATCTAATAGAGAAATTAAAAGAATTTTGGAGAAAATAGTGGATATTCATAAATTAGATTGGTCTACTAGATTAGATATCGCATTATGGGCTTATAGGACAGCTTTTAAAACCTCTATTGGAATGTCTCCTTATAGATTAGTATTTGGAAAAACTTGCCATTTGCCAGTTGAATTGGAGCATATAGCATATTAGGTGATTAAGGAGTTGAATTTTAATTTGAAAATTGCGGGAGAGAAAAGATTTACGCAATTGAATGAGTTGGAAGAAATCAGAAATGAATCATATCATAATGATAGAATTTATAAAGAGAAAATGAAATTGTTGCATGATCTAAAGATATTGAAAAAATGATTTGAACTTGGACAAAGAGTTTTATTATATAACACGAGATTGAAATAATTTCCTAGGAAACTTAAGTCCAGGTAGATAGTTACCACAAGAAAATATATTGCAAATTTTAAACCAATTTCATATAAAATTACACTTTAAAGAAAGGTATTTTCTGTGTTTTATTGCAGGAATGCTGATTTATAGGTGCTGAGAGCAAAAAGAGTAAAAAGGCGTGAATCTGGAGAAAAAAGGACAAAAATTGATGAAAATTGAACTGTCCCGCTGACGGCGAGATTTAAGCCGCTGACGGCAAGATTTTCCCGAAAGTTTTAAATATATTATAATAGAGCTCGCCGATGGCGAGATCGAGCCCGCCGACAGCTAGCCTGAACGGTTAGCCTTGCTTCTAGAAGCCCGCCGACGGTGAGATCAAGCCCGCCGATGGCGAGACAGTTGATTCAAGCCAAATTCGATGAATCTGGACGTGTTTTGAAGAGGTGCTTAAGCAACCTTTGGAAATATGACTCCTTCTATAAATAGAGACGATTTTGTGTGTTATGGTGTGTCAGTTGGTGTCAATTGAGTGTTTCTTTTGTAGTAAGAGTTAATGTTTAGTGTCTTGGTGAGTTATAAGTGTGTTGTACTAGAAGGAAGAGGAGGAACTTGAGGAATCTGCTTGGAGAGAAGAATTGAGATAAGTATATTTGTTTATTGTTTTATAAATTTAAATGAAATCCAACATCTGTGTTATTATTCCCATGCATTCTGAGTAGTTTCCTTTGTCTTTCTCCTTGTTGTTGAGGTTTTGTGAAATGAAGAATTAAAAGAGTTGTGTTTAATAATATTAAATAGAGATTGTGATAATCTTTTACTTAAATCTTAATTTACTTTCAATTTGGTCAATTGAGTTGTTAACATATGTTGAATTATCAACTATAGTAAAAATTACATCCAAGATTCAGGGAATTCAAAAGCCTTGAAAGGAGGGTGCAAATAAATAGGGAAATATTAATTATCGGGCGAAGAATTGAATATTTTAGTGTGACAGACTAAAATCTTCAATTCGGTACTATTATTTGGGAGCTGAAGTGTAGATGTTAGCCCTCAGGCGAGGGGAACGTGGGAGCTCTAAAGTGGCAGTCAGTATCCTCCCAGCCTAGCCACAAATTCAGTAACCAAACATAAGCATTAGTCAATGTTCTTTGCACCTGGACCAAAGGGTAAAGAATAGGAATGCTCCTATTTGGCACAATATAATTCTAAACTCGTTTAATTATTCATTCACTCAATCCTCTTAACAATGAAAAAGATACTTTTCTAAATTGACTTGTATATTTTGTCTCTTAAGTATTAGTTTTAAGTTTAAGAGTTCTTTATATTCTTATACTATACTAAATTAGATTAGTGATCAAATTTTACTAAAAATTAGTCTGTAAATCTCTAACTTCCTTGTGGGATCGATATCTAGGACTCCAATAGAGCCCTTTATTACTTGAACGATACGTATACTTGCGTTGATTAAAGGGGAGGGAGTACAATTGCTATTTTTCTTTAAAAAAATATATAACTTTATTAAGCTTAAAAATTATATATATCCTTCTATTTTTACCCTACTCTCCCCCTAGGCTGAATTCTTTTATTTGCAGCCGGAGGTCAGATAGGACCTTTTACTGTAGTGAAAGTTTAGTCTTTCGGAGCTGTTGATATCGAGGATCCTAAAACTAGAAATATTTTCAAGGTTAATGGGCATCGTTTAAAACCATACTTTGAAGGGTTTTCCCTTGATTTCAAAGAGATTTTACTGCTAATTCATCCTGATTAACTGAATGGTTTGTCGGGCTGACGACGTTAAACCAAGGGCTTTATGGGAGGCAACCCATATGTTTGTTTGTGTGTTGTATTTGCTTGCTTATAATTTTTTATGCTTTTAGTTTGATATTTAAGAATTTTAATTACCCCTAAATAAGTTAAAAATTAAAAATATATTGGATCGTATTGAGAAAACGAAGTATTTTGAGCCAAATGAAGTGCGGTGAAAATTTTTGTCACTGGCACCGCCGATGCCCTATTCTTTTATACCAGCCAAATTTCTAGTTTGAGTGCCGCCGGCGCCCAAATTCTGGGTGACGGTTTTTAAATTTTAAAATGCGTATTTTGGCGGTTTTGAGCGGGATCTTCTTCCTTAAAACACCCCAAAACTCCATTTTAAACTCATAACCACCAGAAGAACGAAAACTACCTTTACCAATTTGCATCCCATGGATTCCCACTCCATTGAACTCTCTAGATCTCACATCTACAACCGATGGAAGTTCATTAGTTTTGAGGTGCAACATCTATTACATAAACTGATGATGAAAAGAAGGATTATGAAGGAAAGAGGCTTTGTGAATCGAGGTTTGGAGAGTCTGACGATAAGATTTGAAGAGATAGTGAAGCAAAGACGTTGGGAAGTGTTATGCTACACTACCGCCGCTGTGGTTGTTCCGGTCGTGAAGGAATTTTATGCAAATCTGCATGGGATCAACCAAGGTTGTATTTTTGTGCGAGGAAGGTATGTACCATTCACTCCTGTAAGGATTAATGATCTCTTCATGATAGAAAGTGTACCTATTTGTCATTACGCAAATTTCAATACTACGAGCAACGATATGAATGAAATCTATCGTTATTTGACGGATGAGAATGAAGAATGGGAAGTAAGGGATAATGGATATGTCAGTTTCTCTTCTTCATCCTTGAATCCGAGTATCAAAGCGAGTGGCATTACTTTATTTCGGCAAAATTAATTCCTACTATGAAGATAATTAAGGTGACGAAGGAAGGTGCTTATTCTTAATTTACGTATACAATTCGGAAGGCCGAGTGGATATTGGATCAATCATTATCAAATCTGTTCTGGGATTGATTGTGCATGGATCTAAATATGGGCTTGGACACCCGTCCACCGTATTTTTGTTATGTAGTCAATCACAGGTGCCATATGAAAGTTGGAAGAAAGTTCTACCCTGCAGACCTATTGATCCCAATGATCTTTATGACTACAGAATAGTTGGTGATGAAAGAGACATGGATTTGCTTGTTGATCAGCCCACTGAGAGTTCACAACCTATTTAGCCTTACTATTCTGAAAGTTCGAGGATGATATTGAAGAAGTTAAAGAAGTTGGAAAATGAGGTACAAAATGTTATGAATGCTATTAATAATATTTCTGATTTATTTGATCACATTGATTGGAGGATGAAAGAGCAATTTGATCATATTGGTCAAATTGAGTTGGGTCTGATTAATCTATTGAAGAAGAATGTTGTAGTGGTTGAAGATTCATCTGAGGAATTCCCATATCAACCATTCTACAATCTATTCGTTCATCGTCAATCAATGGGAGACATTAGAGAGGATGAGACTTTTGAGACTGATGAGGAGTAATTAGTGGATTTTGTATGCTGCTTTATTATGTTTAAGTCTTTGCTTTGATTCCTATGTTGTTTGTTTTTGCTTTGCTTTAGTAGGTGTGCTTAAACTTTGCTTTGATTTCTTGTGTGTATTTAGGACTTAGTGTTTGCTTATCGTAGTGTACTTACAACACTAAAGATCTAAGGAATGTTGCTTTTAGTTTGATGAACTTATGTGCGTAATCATTGTATCGTGGATTTTATATATAAAAGTGATGTGATGTGTTGTTTGTGATGTGATGTTGTTTAATGTATTATGAGATGAAATAGATGCTTATTGATGTGCTAAATAAGAATGTGGAGGTTGAAACGATTAAATTTGTGACGAAAATTTTTGAACCCAATAGAATTTTGGACTGGTGCCATCGGCGCCCAAATCCAAGGAGCCTGGCTAATATTTTGAATAGAGCGCCGCCGACGCCCGATAGGCGCCCAAATACAGAAAAAGGCCTAGAATCCTTAAAAATTTGTGAAAACCGCCTGGGACCCATTTTTCCGCCATTTCTTTCGTCTCCTACCTCCATATTCGCAGTTTTAAGCTTTAGGGCTTGTTAGATCTCGGAATAGAAAGGATTTCAAGGATTTTTGAAGCCGGATCTGCACTTCTCTTGGTAAGAGCATTAATTTAAACTAAAATTTTTGGATTTTCACCTTGTAAAACTCTCACATTGATTGGATGATATTTTTGGAGATTTTTGAGAAAAATAGAGATTTCATATGGTAGAAATTGTTCTTACTTGTTTAGATTAATGTTTGGAGTTAATACATTGTGGATTTGAGATTTATTGGTAAATTTTTGCAGTATTTAGAAATCCACATGGCTCCTAGATTGAGTAAGGGGAAGCGAAAATTTAATTGGGATGATGAAAGATTTGTTAATAATAAAGCTCAGTTTCGCTTCAACTCTCAATAACAAAACAAGAAGTGTATTCAGGATCGAGCATTTGAGATCCAGGGGGATCTGTGGAACAATTAATTTCTGAGCGGAATTGGGAGTGTTTCAGTTACTTTTCTGCTAATTTTGTTTTGGGAGTGGTACGACAATTTTATGCTAACGTGCTGCGGTCCGAGACTCGAATATGTCTTAGTCGAGGAAAAGCTGGTTGAGTTCACCCCACAACGTATCGATGCATTTTATCAAATTCGAGAACCTTTTGTTTGCGAATTTGAAAATTTTGATACTAGTGAGGGAATTTGATGAATGTAATCACGTATCTGACCGATGGAAGAGGGGAGTGGAAGATGAATCAGAGACAGATGATTAACTTCCCTGCTTCTAATTTGAATGTTGCTTCTAAAGTGTGGCATTATTTCATTTCTGCAAGACTATTACCTTCTTATCAACACAATGAAGTTACTAGGGAATGAGCTATGTTGAATTATTGTATCCATAATATGAAGAAGATTAATATTGGAGCCATTATTTTTAAGAGCATTCACTCTATTGCCAAAGGAGAAACCACTGGTGTATTAGGACATCCTGCCCTGATTCATGCACTTTGTGTTCAGTCTGGAGTGGAGTATAGTAGTTTTGAGGAAGTGGCAATACCTTTGAGGCCGATTACAAAGACCATTATTCGTACTTTATGAAGCTCATGTTGGTGCAAGAGAGGAGAGTAGGAGTACTGATATTCCTACTACGAGCTATGATTTTCCATCTACTTCTGAGCCCCCGACACTATCTGATATCATGCAGCAGTTGAGATTGCAGAGTGATAGTATGGATAGGATGCATCATAGGATGGATGTATTTGAGGCCCGGAGTGATGTGAACGAAGATTATTTACAGAGAAGAGTTGAGTTTGATATGGCTTATTATGATGCTCAGATCAGATTTATGAGAGGGGAGTCCAATGTGACATTTCCTACTTGTCCTAGTTATACACCGTACAGGCCTAGACCTCCTGACTTTGCTGATGACCCTGCTGATGATCCTGCTGATGGAGACTGGTAGATAGTTTGTTTGTTTTATTTCTGTTGTTTTTAGTCTGTTGTGATATATTGATGTGATGTAGTGGATACATACTTTTTATGTAATGTGTAATCCGGTGTTGTACTGTGTGATGTAGTGTCATTTACTTTTCATGTTGAACTGTTAGTTGTAATGTTATGTAGTGTGATAGTTTACTTCATGTTATAGTGTTCTGTTGGATATTTAGTTGTTTAATGTTAATTTCTCTTTACCCATGCAAATATTTAAATTATTATATCAATGCTACTAATTGTTTCATGCTTGCTAGCTGTAAATTTTGATTAATACCAGATAGATTATGAAGATTTCAAGATCCCAGCACAGAAATGTTAGTTTTCTTTTACTCTCAACCATTTCAAATTTATTGAAAAATGTAAGTTTGGGGGAGGGTAGAGAAATATTAAACTTTTATTTGTTCTCAATTATTATATTTTCAAAAAAATTATTTGCATAACATTTGGCAGTTGAACTTCATTATAAGATGACTAAAACTTTTCATTTCAGTTGAATATTATGGAAGGAAAGGATGAAAATTTTTTTAGTGATAAAGGTTAATTTTATAGAAGTAAGATATTTGGTATGAAATGATTTGATTATAGTTAACTATTTAAAGTAAAGAAAATTGTGTTTTTGAAATGTTAAGGGATTTAAAGTATTGTGTGTTAAGAAGAGATTGTAACTTTATGATGAATACTAAATCTTGTACTTAACTATAAAGTAAAGAGGTGACTTAAGTTTGAAATTTATAAAGAGGAGAGTGAAGTTCAAAATCATTAAAGGCTATCCAGATATAGTAATCCTAAAAAAAAGAAAAGAAAAGAAAAGAAAATATTTATGAGGAGAAGCTTGAGGAGATGCCTAATCAAAAATTGGCTTCACTTGAATCACTTTAAAGGGAGAGCTTGATTTCATTTCTGAATTTATATTTAAAGTACTAGCCTACATTCTAATAAAGTTTACATGAACTCCTTTTTCACATAGTCTTTTAAAGTACTCTTAATGTAACAAGTTATAGTTCATCTTGAAATAAATAGAAGACTAGAATTCTTAGACTTAAATACTGAATATTCTTATACTCGTAATGTTGACTCGAGTTGCTAAATTTTTTCGAAAATCTAACCACTATATTCTTTTGGATGAAAATTTTAGTCTCTTACACTTGAAAAATACATTGCCTAGAGTTATATTTTATGTAGTAAAAGAATTACATGAGGACAAGTAATAGTTTAAGTTTGGGGGATTTTGATTCACCAAAAATATATACTCTTTTAGCTATATGTTTTTACCTATTTTTGGTGATATTGCACTTTAAAGGAAGGTATTTTTGCAGGTATGATGATTATAGGTGATTGGAGCAAAAAGATGCAAAAAGGAACGAATTTGGAGGAAAACAGTTCTGGCGCTGCCGGCGCCAGAATGGGCGCCGCCAGTGTCCTATTTAAGAGAGTTGAAATTTATTGGCACGATAGGGCACCACCGGTGCCACTATCGGGCGCCACCAGCGCAATATGTCGGTTCACTTCGAATTCAAAAGTTTTGGCAGATTTTTAAAGAGGTACTTGAAGAAACTCTTGGGGAATTCATTCCTAACATTAAATTAAGTGTCCAAGACGAAAATAGAGAGGAGGAAGAGAAGAGAATTGTTGTAGAGAGTGTGAGGAAAGTGTAAGAGAGAGTTAGAGTTTGTGATTTTAAGAGAAATTTTTTTCTAAGGAGGGGAGAAGAGGGAGTAAAGTGAGAGATTTCTTCTTCATCTTTGTTCCAAAGGGAGAAATCAAGTGTTGTAAGGAAGAGAAAAGGAATAAGGGGACTTTGAAGAATTTGCTTGGGGAAGAGAAAGAAATAAGTTGTATTTACTTTTGTGATTTGTATGACTCTTCTTTTATATATAAAATCCATGTGTTTTTATATCTTCTCCATGAATTGTGAGTAGTTTCCCTTGCCTTTCTTCTTGCATGAAGTAGTGATGATGTAATGATGTGGAATTGATGTGCCCTTAAAGTATTATAAAGTTGTGATGTTTCTTTCATTTAGAACTTAATTTACTTTTCAATCCGGCCAATTGAATAATTAAAATATGTTGAAGAATATTAATTCCAAAAGAATTGAATATTCCACAACTAGAATGAAGAAATCATTTAATGTCCGTGATTGAATTGCGTAGTTCATGGGGATTAAATGCAAATAAATAGGGAAATGAGTTTTAATGGACTTCAAATTGGAGGTTTCATGGTGACAGAATGGGATCCCCAATTTGGTCTTAATATTGGTAACTAAAGCCTATGGTTAGCCTTCGGGTGAAGGGTGAGTGGGAGCTCCGTAGTGAGAGCCAGTATCCTCCCAGCCTTGCCTTAGACTTAGTGACTAAACTTAAGATATGGCAATGTTCTTTACATGCTTAGAAGAGGGGGTACTCTTTTAAGGGTAAAGAAGCAAATATACTCCTATTTGGCACAATACAGATAATTAACATTCTTCATCATTCACACATCATGATCTTTATGCAGGAAGAAAGACACTTTTTCATATAGAAGTATCTTATAAATCACATAAGTTAGTGCATGTGTTAGTTAAGAGTTTATTACGTAGAAGTAATTGTAGTAATTTTATTATTGAACTTTGCATTAACTAGTTGTAGTACACTTAAGCAATTGTTACATTTGATATTGGATTTTAGTGTTATTTTATCTGATTTAAAGAACGTTCACCTCCCTGTGGGATCGATAACCAGGACTCCATTAGAGCCCTGTATTACTTGATACGATACGTATACTTGCATTGAAAGTGTGACTTTATTAAACCATTATAAATATATAAATCTAAATTCATAAAGTCTTGCATTTTTAAGTATATAAAGTCGCCGCATCAACGGGGATGAAGACTGGCAGCCGTTGGTGTCGGCATATTTTTAGGTTATGTGTTTTATTTTGAAAAGGGAGTCGCCTACAAAAATTGTCGGCGAGTTTTTTATATTTTAAATTTAATTTAAATATATAGTTTAAAAGATAACATTTGATTTTGAAAATAATTTTAAGTTTAAAAGTTTTAAGATATGAAATCAAACCGATCTCACATCCCGAATAGTTTATATAAACGAGCACCGCACCACAAACCGTGTATCTATCCCGAAGAATAGACACACTGCTTGATGATGGGGCTCGATTAAATAAACTATGAGATCTGTGACATCCGTTTGGTCTGCGAACCAATTTTATAAGCCGACAAGTTCCCCTGCTTAATATGAAAACATTAAACAGGGTTTATATTACCTGGGTTCTTTAAAATTCCCTATAAGGGCAAGCCCCTATAGTTAATTACATCTTAAGTGACGGGAATCACCTAAGAAAACTCTCGATAATAATCGATAATTCCGCTCTCAAGAATTTCAAAGTTTAAGTTTTCAAAGAATTGAATTTTTGAATCTCGATAGGGGATGGATCAAGTTTGGAACATTTTATTTTGGGAATTCAAAGGAAGAAAAGTAGGAGAAATTATGGATTCGAAGTGAACTTCGATAATCTCCCGACTACCCTATTGTTTGGCTTGGATTTAGGAAAGTCCTAATGTTTATTTAATGTTTTAATCTTGCCAATTTTAATTAATTAGGCTTATATTTATATGATAGAATCATACAAATAGCCTGGAAGATATGAGGGTTTATGTCATATAGGACGACTACCTCGGAATCCTAAGACCGGCCAGGGCTTAATTTGCAATGCAAATGCCTAACGAAGAGTTGAGGATTTATGTTGCACTAGGCAAACTACCTCGAAGTCCTATGGCTTTGTTGTTTAGTTCTAGGGAAGTTTCTGTCGAAGTAGGTTTCGGTTTGCTTGGCGACGATGGCCGTCTTGCCCACCATGCTCCGAGCTCCTTGTTGTTGCGAGAGGTTTAGTTTTAGAAGTCATAAATCGGGAGATGAGAGAAGTGTTTGGTTTAAAGAAAGTCTTAATTTCCATGTGTTTTTAACATTTTAATTAAAACAGATCTTAAAGTTGATTATAACGACACCGGTTAAGATCCCACGGTTCCATCCTTCCGGCATCATTATTTTTATCGGATTCACTTAGTCCAGATGAATTTGCTAAACTCAACTGAATGAGTTCCACACTTTCATTTAGACCGTGGGAAATCCCGTTAGCAACACGTAGGTTACATCATCCGAGGTATTCCCGATCATCCAACAAGACGTTTTAATTTAGTTGTAATTGTAGTTTTGTGTTACTGTTTGTGATTAAATTTTGAGTTGTCTTATATTTTGAAATGTTGTGGAGGTGAATTTTATCTTGTAGTGTCTTTTAATTTAGTTATGGGTTTCGAGTTTTGGTTTCGTCCTAAAGGTGTAGGTTTTCATGCAACTGTTGTTTTATCATGCAAGAAAAATAAGTGCGATGCAATTAAATAAATTACAATAAAATAAATTGCAATAAAATAAAAGCGTACCTGGAGGGTCTTCCCGTCATCCCAAGCTGCACTTAAAATACAATTTAAAGCATTTAAGCATTCATAGCAATTTCTAGGTAAAGCTAAGGGAAGGGTTATGGTTTTCTACCAAGTTCCTAATCCTATAGCTAGTCATTTCCTATGACGTCTAGGTTCTCGTGTTTTTAGTTTGAGGACGATTTTCTTCATCGAAGAATAACTAAGTTCAATTGTTCTTATAAATGTCTTATCATATTGAGGAAGTGCTTAGGAAGGATCCCAAACATCTTTTCAATATTTCTAGGATTGTTTTAAGTCCAAGAGAATTTAATTATGTAAATGAATCGATCGTCCAAGGTTTTCAAATTTTATTAACTTGCTCGGTGAACTAGGACATTTGAATGTCCTATAAGTGAAAGTAACATTTCATTTGATATTCCATTTAGGAGTTATGATAACTAAAGCTCCTAGGGCAAAATGATATTTTTAATGATTTGTGATTCAAATTTAAGTTAATGATTTAAGTTTGGAATAGTGTTCAAGTTATCTTAGATTTATTTTTGAGTTCTTTATGTCTTAGGTGATGTTATTTAATTCGACTTAATTCAATTTAATTTAATTTAATTTAATTTAATTCAATTTAATTCAATTTAGTTTGATTTGGTTTAATTTTTAATTTAATTTAATTTAATTTAATTTAATTTAATTTAATTTAATTTAATTTAATTTAATTTAATTTAATTTATAATTTGATTTAATTTAATTTTAATTGAAATTTTTGAAAGAGTTTAATGATTTAATTTTAGTTTAATGATTAAGTCTTTTAATATTTTAAATTTGAGTTATCATTTTAATTAAGAGTTGAATATTAATGAGATGATTAAATTTAGGGATTTTTAAATTAAAGAATAAATCTCTTCCTAATAATATCCCTATTTTAATAATTCCAATTTTATTATTCTTCCAAATTTAATCAATTATTTAATTAAAGTTTAATCATTTTAAATTGCTTAATGGGTTTCTACCCTTTAATTATTTAAATTTCAATCATCCAAATCAGGTTAGGATCAAATATTTTACTTGTTAATTTTTTATTAAACCTAAAGTTTTAATTAAGGGTTAAAATTTAATTACCATTTTACCCTTCAAGCCTAATAATTTCATAACTCACTAAATTGAACTCAAATGAACTTGAAATTTTTATGTGACTTCACTCATATGTCAATAAAGACATGAGAGGAGAAAATGTGATTTTTCTGTATTTAATTTATTTATATAATTATTTTTAGTAGAAAATAGAGATTTTCAAGGAAAATTTGATAACATGACCAAGGGAAAGTTTCTGTCCTTAAGAAAATTAGGGGACGTTCCTAATGACCAGAGGACCACTTGGACTAATTTTGGTGATTTTTTGAATTATATTATTTTTATTATAATTATTTTAAGTTTTAGAGTGTTAATTAATTTAAAAATAAAATAAATGTTGAAAAATGAATTTCATGTTTTTTTAAAAATCTCTCTGATATCAAGGATTCCAGAGAACCAAATTTTACAATTTTCTGATTTTTCTTTGATTTATTATAATTATTTTGGTGAAAATGCTAGAAAATACATTTTTTTAATTTTAAAATTACCCTAGAGCTTTAAAATTTAATATCTCACTAAATAGACCTAGGAAAAATATGGGATTTGTTCCCAAGTGATTAAAATTCAAAATGTGACACTTTGGTGAATTTTATTATTTTTGTGATTTTTATTATTTTTTAATTATTAAAAATATTAAAATAATATTAAAAATCAACTTTTTTAGAAAATTGAAATTTTAATTTTCTTAAATTCCCCTGATATCAGAGAGGCTCCAAAACCAATTTGGTGAATTTTTGAAAGGTATTTTGAAAGTTATGAATTTTTAAAGTTTAAAATGACTAAATGGCTTAATCAACCCAATTAATAGGGCTAACCAAGTCCAATTGACTTCAAACTTTTATGGTGGGTTCCTCTGATCCTAAAGGTCAGTGGAGAATTGATTTCAAGTCAATTTGATGTATGGTTAGCTCTAATTAATTAGAGACCTATTTTGGGTGTTTAAGCCGATTAGGGTTATTTTAAGTGAATTAACTCAAGTCCTATTTTTCCTAGGGTTCTCTGGTCATAAGGAACATCACCAAATTTTCCTAGGATTTATTACACAACATGCTATTTATTGGAATTAAAATACTCTAAACGGTGACATGAATTTGAAAAATCAATAACTCTTCGTAGGGATGGCCTCGACTTTGGAAAATTCGAGAGAATGTTCCCAAATTCAGAGGCTTCAAAAGCCCTATGGTCTCATGCTATGGTGAATTGTATGAATGCATGGAGAATTAAAACAATGCAGGGAGTAAATAATTAATTAAAAATAAAATACTGGACAAAATTAATTAATTTCTTTTCCACATTATTCTCCTCTGTTCACTGAGTAAGAGGGTATTTTTATTTTATTTTTATGATTTTCCTACACAAAGTTATGAATTTTTGAAGTTTAGGGAATTAAATAAATAGAAAATACCCCTAATTTTCTACTTATCCACGCGGCGCCGGCGAAACATCGGCGACTCCGAAGGGGTACGTGTCGCGCTGTGATTGGGCGCCGCCATCCGAGTCGGCCCGTCCCGGGGCCCGCTGTATCGTTCGTCTCCTCATCCGGCGCGATCCTGGCCGTCCGTGCGCGCGTGTATTAAATGGACGGCATCCGTTCATCGTCCCCAGTGTCCTCGCCCGAGAGCCGTCCACACTAAATCCTTAATATCTCACTCGATACTCGATGGATTTTCATGTTCTTATGCTCTATGGATTCGTCTTGAAGAGACGAACACATCTATACGGTTATCATGCATTGAAATTAAGGCATTTGAAATGGAGAATCTCCGAAGCTCGGGATGAAGAATTAGTTCATACCTTTGCTCGGAGAAGTGTGGCTTCGATCCGAGAGTTGTTGCACCTTCGATTGGATCCCGCAAGCTCCGGATGAAGTCTCCTGGTGCAGTGAATTGTCTAGATGTGATTTCGACCAAGCCCGATCACAAAGCTTGGAGGCTGGAGCAACCGGGTGGCCCGGAGATGGGGCTTTTCTGGTGGACACCTTCCCTTGGTGCAGTGAAGGTGTAGATCCAATCAATTTGGGGATTGGCTCACTGTGGAGAAGTGTCCCGGTTTTGGGTGGAATTTCGACTCGAAATTGAGCTCGCGAGAGAAGAAATGGCAGGGGGATCTCACTCGGGGATCAAGTGCTCTAAGTATGGAGAATGATGCGGAGCAATTTTGGCGAGTTTCGATAAGGTCCGGTTCGGTACCTCTTCATGGCCGTGAGGGTGAGGGGTTTAAATAGGAGAGGCTGGAGGGCCTCCCGGGGAGTTGAGGGCTGGGATCGACTGCTCTTGGCATGTGAAGAACGGCCATGGTGGCCAGTGGGCATGGGGCGGCTCAGCGAGGAGAATTCCAAAGTTTGGCTCCTCCCGAGGTCTCGGCCATGGTGTTTTCCGGCGACCCGGGCGGTGGCCGGCGGAGCATGGGTCACTCTCGGGTCCGAGTGGGTCGGGGCTGGAGGCTTGTGCGATCGATTGGGCCTTGCCATGTGTAAAGGGTTTGAATCGAAGTGGAATGGGAAAAGGACTAGTTTTGGGTCTAAATGGGTCAACTCTTGGTTTTGGGTTAGGTTCACCCTCCAAGGCCGATTTGGGCTGAAGGGAAAGTCACTTGGATCGGCTTGATTAGTGGGGTCAAGTCACGATCCAAGTACGATTAAGCTTAAGCAAGAGTTAGGGGAGACATGGGAGTGGTTAATCACTCTTAAGAGAATCATTAAAGGGTCCCCTCTTCTTGCCATTTTGGGCATGGTGACAAGTCAAACCCCCATGGCTTCATGTGGCTTGTCTATGGCTTGCATGGCTTGCATTTGGCTTGAAAAAAAGTTGACTTGTTTCATGAAAAAGGGTTTTAGAAATATTTGTCATTTAGGGGGTAATTTGGCATGAGGCTTAATTTGGAATTATTTAATGATGTGATTAGAACTTAGGGAATGGCTTTGATCAAATGGATGGCAAATGGAAATGTCATGTGGGCTTTAGGGCCAATTTTGGGCTTTTGTATTTGGTGGAAATGGGCTTTTAGGAAGGTTTAGGGAAGTGGGCTTTTAGGTTTGAAAATGAATTTATGGATAGAAATTTTGTAAAGAGGTTGGGCCAAATAATTGTTGAGTTTTGTTTAGGGATGTGTCATGAGTGGTTTGGGGTCAATTTGGTGTGATTTGGACTTGAATTGGTTTGAATTTGGGTTTAATTGGTAAGTGGGCACTATGTAGGTCAAATTGGGCTAACTTGGGCTAATGTTGGGCTAGAGTTGAAATTGATGTAAAATTAATGTTGGGAAATGTTTATGGGAGTGTTTCAAAGAGGTTTTGGCTTTGATGGGTTTTGATTTTGGGATTTGGGCTCATTTGGGCTAGGTTTGGGTTTAGGTCAAAAATGGGCCTTTTAATTTTGGGTTGAATTTGAGTGGGGTTTGGGTCTAAATTTTGGGCAAATAATGTTAGTGTTTTGTTTATGGGGATGTCAAGGAAGGTTTAGAAAAGATTTGGGTTTAATTGGAGTTGAATTGGGTGAGTTTGGGTTAAGTTTGGGTCATGGGTCCAAATTGGGCTTTAAGGCCAAAAGTGAAATTGGATCCAAATTTCAATCAAATTGGGCTTGGATTTGGTCTAGATTGGTGTTGGGAATGTTGAATTGAAGTTTAGAATTGAATTGGACCAGTTCTTAGGTCAAATGGGTAGGTTAGGTTTGACATTGGGTTTACTTTAGGTTAAAATGGGTCAAATTGGGGGTTTTGATAAAAGTGGGGTAAATTGACAAAATTGGCCCATGGTGTAGTTGAACAAAATGAAATTGGGAATATTTGGGATTTTCTGGAATTTTCTGGGAATTTTCTGAATTTTTGGATTTTTGGCTAGGAGGGGTATTTTGGGTATTTGGAGGGTATTGGGAGGTATTTTTGGAATTTTTGATATTTTTAGGTATGGATGATCAATTTGAGTGATGTGGAAATGTTTGGGAATGATTTTGGAGAATTTTGGGTGATTTGGAAATTTTTTGAGAAATTTGAAGTTATTCGGGGCTTTGGGTAGGTTAGCGGGTGTAGGGTCCCGGGGGTCAAAAATTGAAAATTTGGAAAATTGAAGATTGGGTGGATGTAAGTGGAATAAAATCATTTTTGTTGAGCCATGAAGCCATATCAAGCCCACATGAGCCATGAAGGGACTCATTTGAGGCATTCACTATGTTGTTCCTAACCTCTTGCTGAGGGCTTAGGGGTTAAGGACCATCCATGTGAATCACTTACATGAGTCAGGAGGTCAAGTTAGGTATAGGTGTGGTTGTAGGTGGTGTATGGAAGTGTAGTGTATGAGTGTAGTGTGTGTGTGAGTCAACCCTTCACCAGACCAGGCCACCCAGGGTAGTCCTAAGGCCAAAGAGTCCTATAGGGAACTCATCCTTTAAACTTCCACATTTGATTTCAACCCTCTAGGTGATTAGGGGTCTACAGTCAAGTTTGTGGAGTTTACAGGGAGTTTAGAAGTGGTTTGAATTTCTAAAAGGTGGGTCCCAATTCTAATCCTCTAAGATAATCAAAGGAAAAGCCTAAGGCTAGATCCTAAGTACTAAAGAGAAGAAGAGAAGACCTCATCAAAAATGAGGTCAACAGTTGGATCACGTGTGTTTTTGTTGGACTACTCTAATCGCGCCAGATGAGGAGATGAAAAAGAACTGCGGGTCGCATGGCATCCCAGTCAGCTGGCAGCGTCGAATAGGTGCGCGCCGCTTGGGTCCTCAATCCGCCGTAGGTTGACGTGGTGCTGAGCTGGTTAGGTAGGAAAATATGAATATTTTTTAATTATTTAAACCACCTGAACTTTAAAAATCCATATCTTAGCCTAGAAAAATCATAAAAATAAAAGAAAAATATTCGTTTGCTCAGTGAACAGAAGAAAATAATGTGGAAATGGTTTGAAATTTATTTAAAGCATGTATGAATTTTAATTAATTAAATACCCTCTGTGGTATTTTAATTCTCCATGCATGTATACATTTTACGATGGCCTAATATTTTGGTATGTTATAGCCTCTGTCATGGGGGATCTCCCTTGATTTTTCCAAAGTCAGAGGAGACCTCTATGAAGAGTTCTATATTTTTCAAGTTTAGGAATTTATTTTTATAAATTAATTCTAATAATTAGCATGGTGATTATAAAAATTCAGAAAAATCATGGTAGGTTCCTTATGATCAGAGAACCCTAGGAAAAATGCAAACTTGATTTAATTCACTGAAAATAACTCTAATAGTAATAAGGCTTAAATATCAAATAAAAATAAATTGAATTATTTATAAATGAAAATGATCCAGAAACAATTCTCCATTCTATTTTAAAGGTCAGAGGACTCCCCAAAAAAATTTCATGGCATTTGAAGTTCATTAGGTCACCTAAATGAATTTTCTAAATCAAATGGTAATTTCGAACATTAAACTAATTTTAATATTTAAAATAAAATTCAAAAAAATTGTAAAATTGGTTTTGGGAGTTCTCTGTGATCAGAGGATTTTTTAAAAAAATAAAATTGGGATTTTACAAAATTTATATTTTTAATCATATTTTAATATTTAAATAATTAAATAATAATAAAAATCACAAAAATTTTAAGAAATCACCAAATTGTCACTTTTGGTCTCCTAATCACCTAGGAACCATCCCCATAATTTTCATATGCTTCAAAATTAAAATATCAATTTTTAAAGGCTTAAATTAATTTTTAAAAGGCTAAAAATGAATTTCCTTAATTTTCCACTAAAATAATTCTAATAATTAAAAATAAAATCAGAAAAATATAAATTTTGTTTCTCTAGGTTCCCTGACCTTAAAGGGACCTAATAAAAATATAAAATTGAATTTTTAACTTTTAAAATATTTTATAATTAATTAAGACTCCATAAATTAAAATAATTCTAATAATTAAATTAAAACTTAAAAAAATCATGAAATTTGGTCCAAGTGGTCCTCTGATCTAGGTCTACCTACCATAAACATTTCAAAGTCATATGTTTTGTTTTGGACAAGTTATTGAATGTAGATTGAAAACTCTTATTTTTGCATGAAAATAAATATATAAATTAAATTAAAATTTGAAAAATCACATTTTCTCCTCTGATGTTTTAATTAACCCATAAGTGAGGTCACATAAAAATTTCAAAGTCATTTGAGCTAAATTTAATGAATTATGAAGTGATAAAGGCCTTTAGGGGTAAAATTGTAATTTTAAAAAATTTAGACTTAATTAATATTTAAGCTTAATAAAAAATGGGAAAAGAGCAATAAATGATCTTAATTATTATGTTGGATGATTGAAACATTAAGGGACAAATGGTAGAAATCCATTGTAATTTTCTCATATTAAATATTTAAATGTCCTTAATTATTATAATTTGGAAGAAAAAACAAATTGAAAGAACCATAAAGTTAGAGGTTGACTTTGGAAGTTAATATTCCACTAATTTAATTTCCCTTTATTTGATGATTCAAATGATAAATCAATCTTTTGATAAGGATCATAATCATGAAATTCATAATACCTTTTTTTTAAGACATAAAAATACCAACCAAATCTTAAGGGCTTAGTAATGAGCTAGGCTTAATCAAAAGAATTAATTAACATGGGGAATAGAAAAGAAAACAAGATTAATCTTAAACTACCTTTTAAAACATTACAAGCCCATCAAAATTTGATAAATTCTTCCATAAGATAATTTTGCCTCTAAGGGCTCACTCACATAATTCCTAAGTAAAGCACTAAGTGATAATTACCCCTCCTTTCGGGATGATTAAAATGTCGACTCACTGAGTATAGGGGTATTAAACAGATAAATCGTTTAATCTCTATAATAAGTCCAAAAGAACCTTAAGTAAGTTCAAAAGTACTGTGAAATATCTGGGTTTTTCATGTACCGTTTCACAAGTCTTCTAGACACCTTGTAGGACAACTGGACCCATTATATTTATTAAATGAAGAAATCTTAAAATGAATAAGAGTTCACCGGGTTATGACTTAGGACTTAGCAGGTCTGTGATGAACCTATCCATAGAGCTTTACTTCCCTACAAAATATAAATGTCTATTGCAAGAAAACTTTAGTTCCAGATAGAGATGACGAGAAGACTTACCAGGTATGCTTTTATTTTAATGCAATTTACTTACCTGCACTCTATTGTACTTTCTTTTCTTGCAAACTTGCATGATAAACAGCAATGCCACCCTGCATGAAAACTGAAACCTTTAGGATAGCCAAAAAACTGAGACCATAATTAAAATTAAAAATCAAGACAAGATAAAATTCACCGCCACAACATTCAAAACTATAAAAACAACTCAAACGTTAATCACAAATTAAACAAAAACCACAATTGCAACTAAATTAAAACGTCTCGTTGGATGATTGGGAATTTCTTAGAGGAGGTAAACTATGTGTTGCTAACAGGGTTTCCCTACTGTCTAAATGAAAATATGGAACCCATTAAGTTGAGTTTAGTAAATTCATTTAGACTAAGTGAATCTGATGAAAATAGCGATGCCGGGATGATGGAACTATGAGATCTTAACCGGTGTTGCTATAATCAACTTTAATGTTTCCCTAAAAAAATATTAAGACACCTCTATTTAAACTTTTCTAAAATATAACACTTCTCTCTTCTCCTCAATTGACACTTCTTAAACTAAACCTGCTACGACGAGGAGCTTGGAGCATGCATAGTGGGCAGCACGACCACCTTCAACAGCAAAATTTGTCTAAACTAGGAAAATAATTCCTTAGAAATTAAAACAACAAACCATTGGACTTCGAGGTAGCTTGCCTAGTGCAGCATAAATCCTCACCTTTTCTTTAGGCCTTTGTACAACCTGGCTGTGCAATATAAGCCCTAATTCGCTTTAGGATTATGAGGTTGTCGTCTGATACGACATTAATCCTCCCATCTTCCAGGTTATTTGCATAATTCGATATTATGCAAATGTAATTCCTATAATTAATTGGCAAGATTGAACTTCAAATAAATTCATTTTTAAGATTTAAAGCCAAACCATAGGATAGTTTGGGAAGACATCAAGATTTTTCTTGAATTTATATTCTTCACCTCGCCTTCTCTTCTTTGAATTCTGATAAAAATGAAATGTTCCAAGATTTGAGCCATTCACCTATTGAATTTTCGACTATCACATTTTCTTTGAAAACCTTACCCTTGGAAGTCAGAATATAATGTTTCTTGATCTATATCAAGAGTTTTTTTGGTGACTTGATTATCTAAGATGTAATTAACTATAGGGGCTTTCCCTAATAGGAAACTTAAAGACCCCATATTAATATAAACTTTATCTAATTCCTTCATATTATATAGGGGAAATTTTCGGTAAAAAATGGTTCGCAGACCGAACGGATGTCATGAATTCTTTAGTTTGTTTGATCAAGCCTCATCCCAAGTCATATATCTATTCTTCGGGATAGATACATGTCTTGTGATGAAGTGCTTGATTATCTAAACTAACGTTCATATGAGATCAGTTTGATTTCGTATTCTTCATTAAAATATTATTTTCAAAATCCATATATATATTAAGTTAAATCAAATCTCCATTTTTATAAAAATATATTCTAAAAATATTTTCAAAACAAAACACCAAAAACAAATTTTTTAAAAGAAGAAGATTTTAAATGGCCGATAGAGCTTTAGAGTGAAAGCCAGTATCCTCCGAACCTAACCACAGATTTAGGGACTAAACCTAGAATTAGCTAATGTTCTTTATAGCACTCGGAAGAGGGTAAAGAATAGGATTGCTCCTATTTGTCACATACAATATTTAATGCATCTCATTCCTTTACATTATTTAATTCACTACATATGAATAGTAAAGTTTATCATCTCAAAATTCACCAAACCAAATTATCCAGAAAGGGTTATCTATAGAATTAATATCTTCATTTAGGAGTAGTTATTAGTTATTTTAAACTTAAGCTTACTTTTAGGAGTAGTTTTTAGAAAAACCAATTAAATCGACCTTCCAAACTAAAGTCTGATAGTAGTATACTAAAATTTGACTAAAGACCTCTTACCTCACTTCACTGTGGGATCGATAAACGAGACTCCACTTGAGCCCTGTATTACTTGAATGATACGTATACTTGTGTAGAACCCTAGTGTGTGCACATACATACAAACATAAAAACAAGCAGAAAAATAGCACACGACGGAGGCGTGTCATGTTTTTGGTGCCATTGCCGGGGAAGCTTCTATAAGATTTAGGAGAATTTTAGTTAAACCTAAAAGACTTAGATTTAAAATTTATAGTATTATTATATAGCGAGTTTAGTTATTTTGTGTTTATTTTCAAGAAAAATCCAAAATACCAAAAATATTTTTTATATCTGTCCTTTTAGTTAAGTTTTTAAGTTTGAATGCGTTGTTTAGGAGTTGTAGACCATGAAGCTTACGAATCAGATTTAGAGAGAACTTTTGGGAAGATGATGAATCAGAAAAGACTCCATGAATTTAATGTAAAAATGGCAGATCAACATTATAATGAAGATTCAGATTTGGATTATAATTATAGTAGCTTTGAAACAGTAAACCTCAAGAGAGTAATGAGTTATCAAGAAGATATGCTTACTATATTAAGTTCTCAGGTTGCTAATATTGAGAGGAAATTAGATCAATACATAAAGAGTTATCCTCATGGTCCCCCAATTATTAAGAAAAATTTATTTTGACAATTAATTGAGTCTAACTATTTTGAAACTGGTCCTGAGATACACAATCCTTATTCAAATTATTACAATTCAGGTTGGGAAGATTATTCAAACTTTAACTGGAATACTAATTTTGGAAGATAATCACTTTAATCAGACATGTAATTAGAATAATCAGGGCAATTTTAATGATGAACTCTCTTTTCCTCATGATTTTAACTTTAACCCACATAATGAGGAGAAGGAGTCGATTTTAGAAGAGGATGTGATTCAATTGAAGAGTTAGTTGGAAAGTCAAAAGAGTGAACTAGAAAGTCAAGGGGCTGCAATTAAGAATATAGAAAACTATTTAAAGCGGATTATTAATGCAATTAATAGTTATCCTCCAGAGAGTTTACCTAGTGACCCTGAGATAAACCTTAAGTAGATGAGTGATAAGCAATTTAAAGTTATTGAATTTGAGGATATGATTCAAATAAATGATAGTCGAGAAAAGAAGAAAAGGATATTTAAAGACCAGTAGAAGAAATTCCTAATGAATTAGAAAGATATATAGAAAGACCACCTCAACTCTTTACTCGGTACCAAGGGGAGGAATTGGAAGATAACTTAAATTATAAGAGTAATCTAGATGAATTTAATTCAAAATCTCAATTATGTGGAGAGAATCTGATCCAAATTTTAGGAGATCTTGAAGTATCATATAAATATCCATTTCTTATAAATTTCACGGATGATATTAATATGAAAATTTAGAAAATCAATAGAAGAATATTGGATCAAGAAAGAAATATGAGGAACAATGGTATGAATTAATCTGAAAAGGAGGAGCTGAAAGAAAAATTACAATTTGAGAATTTTGTAGGAATTCCTGGATCTGAAAAGGATTGGGCAATTCATCAAGGATTACTTAAATCAAATTTTGATACAGGAGGAATCATTTGTCAGGCTGGCAACTTTAAACCAAGCGCTTTATGGGAAGCAACCCATAGTTATCAGTGTGCTTTGATTTAGTATGCTTTGGAGTATGATTGTTAGTGTTGTATTGTGTTTGCTTTAGTGTGGATTGATCATTTTGATTGTTGATTGGTAGATGTTTGGATTGTTAGTCGTTTGATTTGATCTTTGTGTGTCTTGAGGGAGGTGATTCCTTAACTTCTTATTATTGCTAGACTTGTATGTTCTCTTGTATTAGTTGGATTGACGAGTCCATTGTGACTCGGGTCTCAACCACACTTGAATTTTACAAGAAATATCATGAATTTGATTAGTAACAGATCCATCTCTATTTTGCTACTTCCTTTCTCTGACTTTGTTTTCATTTGATAGGAGTCACGAACCTATTTGATGAATAACTTGTGGATCATCTTATACTACGATTTATAACTGTAAAAGGTGCTTAATTACGGGACTAGATGATTCCTGAGGTTGGTGCACATGATTAAATACATCAGGGATAATCTTATCTTTGAGATTATAATCTTTAAAATCATTTAAAATGTACTTAATTTATTAGTGTAGTGATTTCGTTAGAAATTAGTGGTAAATTAGTGAGATGCGATGAGTTAATGGAAGAATTGCCTCATTTATCTTATGTGTTTGTTTGTGTGTTGCAACTTTATATAAGACTTGAAGAACATTTTTATATTCCCATGCTAATACCTACTGCGCTAGTTAAACTTTTATTTAGTCAATTTCATTCTGGCATGCCTAGTTTAGATTTACTTTCTGCTACATGATTACTATCCTGATTAATAATTGTAGATATTTTTTATAGACATTCGTGGTAGATAAAATTTCTGAAATATTTTCTTCCTACATATATTCTCTGTACTAAATATTACATATGATAAAATTTAAGATTGGGGGTAGGAAGAAAAATTTTTAAAATGTAACTTTTATGAATTTATTATAAAGTTAGTATGCTTCCTTTTAGTTTAATATTATTGCAAGTAGGCTTTAGGCTAGATTTACTTTCTCCTGCAGTCATTCTATCCTGATTATGTATGTTTATAAATTTGATAGGATGTTGTAGTAGTTAGTAGATTTAACTTTTAGTTTTTCTTCCTGCTATATTTTATGGATATAATTGTAAAATATTTAAAAGTTCAAGTTTGGGGAGAAGAAAAAATTTTAAAACGTAACTTTATTTGTCCTCGGTAGCCTATATTTAATTTAATATCACTTTTCAAATGACTTGTAGCATGTGGTGTTATCTTTAGATTACTATAATTTTGATTTTAGGAATGTTAGAAAATTATTTTTGTTGAAAACCTATGTGATGAAACTGTTCTAGAGTTAAGATATTTTGTAGGAAACATTGGGAACATGATTTTACTATTTATGGTGAAAGGAGTTGAATATTTGAAAAGCTATGATTTTTAGATTTATACTTTATTGAGAATTGAGCCTTTATTGAAATATTTTTCAAACTAATTTTAAAAAGTGAGGGAAAGTTTTGAGTTTTGGACTTTAGAAATGGGATAGTGAAATTCAAAATCATTAAAGGCCTATCCATATATATTAATCCTCACATAAAAAAGAAAAGAAGAAAAAAAGAAAGAGGATTGAAAATGATCCCTAAGAAAAAAAAGAAAAAAGAAAAGAAATGAAAAAGAAAAGTAAAAAGAAAATATGTGAGGAGAAACTTGAGGAGAAGCCTAATCAAAAATTTGTTTCACTTGAATCTTTTTAAATGAAAAGACTTAAAACAATCATAAGCTTATTATTATTTCAAAAGGTATTGATCAAATTGTTATAGACAAGGTGCTTTAATTCTATTTTTATACTTTCTTTGAATTTTTAGTTTGGCAAGTTTCAATAAATTTTGAAGTAAATAGGAAATCATGATTCCTAAGTTGAATATGAGATATTCTTACACTCTAGTCCTAGGTTGATTTGCTAGAATTTCTCCTACTTTACACTATAACATTTCTGAGACAAAATTATAGGAAACTCTACTGAAACACACAACCACAAGTCAACATATTTTGTTTTTAAAGTTATAGTGTTACTTGAGGACAAGTACCAGTTAAGTTTGGGGGAGTTGATAAGTAAAAAAAATGTTTGATTTTTCATATACATTTTATGCTTAATTTAAATGATATTGCACTTTAAAGGAAGATATTTTTAATTTTTTTTGTTTTTAGGTACAAGAATTTGACTTTTGGAGAAAAAGAAGCAAAAATGGTGCAATTTGGAGCAAAAACGAGCAAGAAAGCAAATTCTGGCCTGACACATTTCGATATGTTTTTCTATGCTTAATATCTTTTACAGTTCTTGTATATTTTTAGTGATATTACACTTTAAAGGAAGGTTATTTTCATACTTATTTTGTAGGTCTATCTGTTAGGAATGCAACGCAACTGAAACGGGTCAAAACGGAGCTAAAACGGAGCCAAATGGAGTAAAACGCTGGAGCTGCGCAGAACTGGCGTCGCTGGCGCCCTATCTATCACCAACGGCACCTGAGATGGTTTAGAATTGAGTTTGGGAGGTTATTGGTCATATACATTGAATCTGGATGCTTTTTGGAAGGTTTCTTGAAGCACCTCTTGGGAAATTCATCCCTATACTTTATTAGAATGATTTTATGTTAGAAAAAGTGATAGGAATGTTAGAAAAACCTTGGAGAATGCTTAAAGATATTAGAATAAGAGTAGAAATGTAGATCTACCTTTCTGGAGAGATTGGAGAGGGGATTTTGAGAGAATCTATAAGGGTTTGTACTAGCATTGCATGGATCCGTGGGAGACTTTGTGGGAGAGATCTTCATCTGTCTTTCAATGGGAAAAAGATATGTATTATGTTCTTCATTATCTTATAATTTTGTAAACACATATGTAGTGGATTTGCTTTGATGAAATGAAGTTTTCTGTTGCATTTTCTTCGTGCTTTGTGATGTCTTTCTCTTACTCTTTCTTCTTATTTGGAAATAGTTTCATAAGAAGATTATTCCATTATTTTCATTCTACTTTTCTTTTGCAATGAGTAGGATTCATGTTTAGGATATTGGGATGCATGCTAGTAAGAATTTTTTAATTATAAATGTGATTGTTTTTACTTGCACTTCATTTACATTACAAAAAGAGCTCGTTGTAGTGTTAAAATTCATTGTAATTGCGCTATGATCTGAGAGGGCGGTGTAATTCCAACAAAGTGGAACCACATTAGAATTTCATGGATGGTGAAGTTTATGGGGGTTGAGTGCAAATAAATAGAGAAATATAGTTTCATGGGCGTAGAATTAGAGATTTTAGGATGACAGACTCAAATCCTCAATTCGATCCTAGTGTTTGGAAACTAAAGCGAGAGTTAGCCTTCAGGCGAAGGGAAGTGGGAGCTCTGGAGTGAGAGCCAGTATCCTCCCAGCCTAACCACGAATTTAGGGACTAAATCTATGATTAGCCAATGTTCTTTATAGCACTCGAAAGAGGGTAAAGAATAAGATTGCTTCTATTTGGCACATATAATATTTAATGCATCTCATTTCTTATCCAATTCATTACATAAGAATAGTAGAGTTTATTATCTCAAAATTCACCAAACCAATTTATCCAGAAAGGGTTATCTTTAGAATTACTATCTTCCTTTAGGAGTAGTTATTAGTTATTTTAAACTTAAGCTTACATTTAGGATTAATTGTTAGAAAACCCACTTAAATCGACCTTCCAAACTAAAGTCTGATAGTAGTATACTAGAATTTAACTAAGGACCTCTTACCTCACTTCCCCGTTGGATTGATAAACAAAACTCCACTAGAGCCCTGTATTACTTGAATGATATGTATACTTGCGTAGAACTCCTAGTATGTGCACATATATACAAACATAAAAACAAGCAAAAAAACAGCACACGCCAGAGGCGCATCAGTGACTTCATAGTTGAGTGGCTCATATTGATCCTCATCGATTATAGATTTTCTTTTGATTAGAGTGAATTAATGTCTCCATAACTGAGTGATCATATAGATGCTTGAATTGATTATATATTTATATATTTGAGTTCATTTGACTATTCAATGGATGATTTAAAGCATCCATATATATATTAATGGCTTGATCTGGGCTTGATTTTATCCAGATTGATCCAACATTGATATCATCGGGTTCGACTTGTCGAAAAGATCAGTTTGACTACAAAGTTGTCAAAATCAGGGCTTTAGAAGATCTTAAATTTGAATATATAGTGTTTATTACTCAAAAATACATCAAGATTTGTGATGGATGATAAAAATTTATTACTAATGAATCAAATATAATGATAGAAGTGTGATTACTTTATTTTTTGTTAATAAAAATAAGAATGATATTAATAGTTGAAAGTTATAAATTATAAGTTTTCTAATCATACATTAATAATATTACAATATTAATAAGTCATAATAAATTTTTTTTAATATTGCTAATGTGAGAAACAAGAATAAATGGTTAAGAGAATTAGTTGAAAAGTTAGTTTGTGCCCATGTATTAAAATTTTTCTTGCTTCCCCACTGCATCTTTTACAAATTATATTTAGTGGATACAATAACTAATTAGATTATTTATCTCTCTTTTTTTTCTTATGAAGTATATTTTATGTGATTAAATCTAACATAAAATATGTTTTTATATCAAATACTTTTTGTCTGAATTTAAATGGTATAATCTTACAAATAAATTTAACTAGAAATTTGTAGAAGATTGTGAAAAAGGATTACTTTTTATTTATTTATTATTATTTATATGTCATTTGCATCATCATGAATGTTTTTATCCTTATGCCAAACATTGTTATAAGGATCATTTCTATAGAAATCATAATGCATCATAATATGACAAATATCTTTTATATTAAAGATGTTATTTTATAATGTCTTTCAGACTTCCTCTTACATTATGATCTCATTTACATTCTTTAGGTTAATTATTAACTTCTGAAAGAGTTCTATCTTTTTTTTTCTACGAGTTCAAGTAACATTTTTACACTTAACAACATCTTGAAGTACAAATGATCTTATAGCTGTCTTACTTATATTGGAATGCATTTCAATAACTCTAAACTAAGAGCCTGTTTAGTAGCAGAATTTGAGTAGAATTTAAGTAGGGTTTAAACTAAAACATATCAAACAACAAATATGATAACCTAAAATCTTATAGAATTTGAAATCTTGATTCTCTTCTATTTTTCCTTAAATCTTGGATTTAATGTTATATTGACAAGTGGATTCATGGGATTTACTCAAAATGGAACACATGAAAAGTGTGTAGTAGGATATACGAGTTACTTGATTTCAAGACATTGTGGAGCTCAAGGAGAACAAAGAGGGGATTTTTTTTGTTGGCGGGGTGGGGGGGAGGGGAATGTTAGATGAGAGTTTTAATATAATCATATTTAAGTTAAATTTATTTTTTTTACTAGTTAACAATTAATTAATATATTAACTTAACCTACTTATAATATAATAAATTTAATTACAATTAATATAGGCTTGATAATTAACTATTAATTCATATTGAATGAATAAAATTTTTGTTATAAAGTATTATTTAATTGATTTTATAAAATTTCATGTAATAATTAATGAACTTAGTAAATAATTGATTAATAATTACTAAGTAAATATTAAAATACTGAGTAATGAATAAATATTTTAAAAATCTTTATTTGTCCCAAGATACATGTGGACTATGGATTATCTACTTTCAGAGTATCCAAATATACTGCTCCTACCTCCCATCCCTTAATGACTTATCAAATGTGTCCATCTAACTAAGGGGACTATCCTAAGAAAAATTTTCCTTACACAACTAACATTATTCACTCTATGGCCACCTTAGATGATGTCAGCCATTAATCCTACCACCACAACATAAGGGCCATATTTCAATGCTTATTTCCACACTAATTCCCCACATGCAAAAATTTTGGATGTCTATTATCACCCCCATTTCCGAACAAACAACAATACATGACATATCTATCAAGAAAGGCTGAAGATTTGGAAGATCAAATGCATCATTTATGAGATGAACCACCCTCACATGTCTTAAATAACTACACTATATGATATGAAGCCACAGATCCACATAATGTCACATACATTAGTAGGGCATATGTGCGTGATGTATTAGAGATCTTTGATGTATTTTTTACACTAACTTTTTCTTCTGATATGAGATATAAGAAAATTTTCATTTATTGTATAAAGTTTTAAAGTTTCATTATTATCTATTATAGTTGTTTCAAATAATTCAAATAAAAATTTTCATATTAAGTTTTAAAGTAAACATAAATTAAATTAAATTTTTAGTAATCATTTCACTTTTTCTGGTGCTATTAGCTTATTTAGAATAATTATTTTAACAACTTAAGAATTAATATCACTTAATTTAGATTAATTTTTAAAAATATATTTATTTAAAATATGAATGTATGTTGATCACTAGAAAATATATTAAGAATTTCATACCAATTTTATATAAAATTACACTTTAAAGAAAGATATTTTCTTTGTTTTATTGTAGGAATGAAGATTTATAAGTATTGAAAGCAAAAAAGCACAAAAGAAGAGAATTTGGAGTAAAAATGACTCAATTTGATAAAAATTGAACTGTCCCACCGACGGCGAGATTTAAGCCGCCGACGGCGAGTTTTCCCTGAAAGATTTATAATATATTATAAGGAGCCAGCTGACGGCGAGATCAAGCCCACCGACAGCGAGATCGGTGCTGTTAGCCCATCTTCTAGAAGTCCGCCGACGGCGAGATCAAGCCGCCAACAACGAGACAGTTGAAAAGAACCAAAATACATTGAACCTGAACACTTTTTGAAGAGGTGCTTAAGCAACCTTTGGAGATTTGACCCCTTCAATAAATAGAGATGAACTTTAGTCATGTGTGTGTCAGTTTTGTGTCATTTGTGTGGAAGTTAAGTGTAATTTAAGAGTCTTTTGAGTGAGTAGATAAAGTGTTTAGCATTTTGGTGTGTTGTACTGGAAGGAAGAGTCAAATGAACTTCAAGGAGTCTGCTTGGGGAAAAGAATTAAGATAAGTATATTTGTTATTTGTTTGTTAACTTTAATGAAATTCATGCTTTGTTTTACTTTTCCCATGCATTCTGAGTAGTTTCCTTAGTCTTTCTCCTTGTTACCGAGATTTCATGAAATGATGAATTAAAGTAGTTGTGCCTAAAAATATGATAATAGAAACTAATCTTTTACTTAAATCTTAATTTACTTTCAATCTGGCCAATTGATTTGTTAACATATGTTGAATTATCAACTATAGTAAAGATTACGTTCAAGATTCAGGGAAGTTAAAAGCCTTGGAAGGAATGTGCAAATAAATAGGGAAATATTAACTATCGGGCGTAGAATTGGACATTTTAGTGTGACAGACTAAAATATTCAATTCGGTCTTATTGTTTGGGAGCTGAAGTGTAGATGTTAGGCCTCAGGCGAGGGGAACGTGGGACCTCTGAAGTGGCAGTCGGTATCCTCCCAGCCTAGCCGCAGATTCAGTAATCAAACATAAGACTAGTCAATGTTCTTTACACCTGGACCAAAGGGTAAAGAATAAGAATGCTCCTATTTGGCACAATACAATTTAAAACTCATTTAATTCTTCATTCACTTAATTCTCTAAAACAAGGAGAAAGATACTTTTCTGAAATCTTAAATTCAACCTTTAAGCATTAGTTTATTTTAGTCTAAGTATTCTTAATTTCCATATACTAGATTAGTAAGTAAGTTTACTTTAATTTGTCTTTGAAATTCTCTAACTTCCCTGTGGGATCGATATCTAGGACTCCATTAGAGCCCTATATTACTTGATAATGATACGTATACTTGCGTAGTATCCACAATATAAATCATAAAATCCATAACATAATCACCAGTATCTAAATATATTCAGTGCGGGATTAAGTTTTTGGTGTCGTTGCCAACTTTTTATATCATAATTGTAAGTATAAATATCGAAAAGTGGATCAAGTTTTTGGCGCCGTTGGCGGGGAAGTAAAGTAAAGTAATTATTAAGGTAATTAATAGAATTATTAAAATAATTACTAGAGTAACGGACTATTTTAAATATTACTTAAAAATTGTATGCGTAAATTTGGAAATGAAAATTTAATACCTTACGATTCAGAATTAGAGCGCACAATTAAAAGAATTAGAAAATAAAAGAGAGAAATTATAAATTTAACACAAATGGCAAATAATCTAGAAATTGAAAATATAAACCAACAAAGACCATTAAGAGATTATGCCAACCCTACATTAGATGAAATTCACCTAACTATTCAAAACCCCGATGTAGCTGCTAACTCATTCGAACTTAAACTCGCAATTATCCAAATGGTACAGAATAATCAATTTAGTGGTTCACCTAATGAAGATCCTAATTTACATCTTGCTAGTTTTTTGGAACTAAGTGTTACTTTTAAATATGAAGGAGTATCTAATGATGCTATTAGACTTAGGCTTTTTCCTTTTTCTTTAAGGGATAAGGCTAAGATGTGGTTAAATTCATTAGCACCTGGATCTATTAAAACTTGGGGAGAATTATCTCACAAATTTCTATCCAAATATTTTCCTCCTTCGAAAACTGCAAAACTTAGAAATGATATAACATCTTTTAGTCGATTTGATGGAGAATCCATATATGAAGCTTGGGAGAGATTTAAAGAACTTCTTAGGAAATGCCCACATCATGCATTACCAGATTGGTTAATTATACAAAATTTTTATAATGGATTAGTAGGATCTCTTAGATCAATGATTGATGTTGATGTTGGAGGTTCATTAATGTCAAAACCATTTGATGAAGCCTATGCATTAATCGAAGAAATGGCTACTAACAATTTTCAATGTCCTGCTGAAAGAATAAATCCTAAAAAGATAGCTAGTGTTCATGAAAATGATGCAATATCTATGTTAGCTTCTCAAATTGCTGCTATATCAAAGAAATTAGATCATTTTGGAATGAATTACTCTCCTACTATATTAGAAGAAAACTCATCTGGACAAATTATAGATTCTCAATCTCCTTATGAAACTATAAATGCTATTTATAATAGACCCAATAATCCTTATGTGAATTATTATAATTTTGGTTGGAAGAATCATCCAAATTTTAATTGGAATAACAATACAGCTAATCAACAATGGATGAACAACTCTATAGAAAATCCACCTAATCAAGGAAATACAAATTATAAACCATCTTATCCACCTGGATTTAATAACAATCAATTTAAAGATAAGAAGTTATCTATAGAAGAATTAATATTGAGTATGGGTCAGCACTTGCAAAATCAAGGAAATCAATTACAAATTCAAGGAAATCAATTACAAAATCAAGGAACTGCTATTAAAAATATTGAAACTCAACTCGGACATATCGCTACCGCACTTAACAATAGAATTCCTGGAACTTTTCCTAGTAATGTGGAAATAAATCCTAAAGACCAAGGAAAAGAACAAATTAAAGCGATACAATTAAGAAGTGGAAAAGAGTTAGAAACTAAAATTCAGAAAGAAACAGAAAGTAAAAATGAGGATGTGGAAATAGAAAAAGAAAAGGATCAGCAAGATCAAAACTTAGAATATCCATTGATACCTATGAAAATATCTATAGAAAAACCACCACCAACATTTCCTCAACAACTAAAACAACATAGAAAGATAAACAATTTGCTAAATTCCTTGAAATTTTAAAAAAATTAACGGTAAATATTCCTTTTGTAGAAGCATTAGAACAAATGCCTAATTATGTAAAATTTATGAAAGATATTTTAAATAAAAAAAGAAAATTCACAGATAATGAAACTGTTGCACTTAGTGAAGAGTGTAGTGCAATTATTCAGAAAAAGCTTCCTGAAAAATTAAAAGATCCTGGTAGTTTCACTATACCTTGCGCTATTGGAGAAAAATTTTATGGAAAAGCTTTGTGTGACTTAGTAGAAAGCATAAATCTAATGCCTCTATCAATTTTTAAAAGATTAAAATTAGGAGAAATTTCACCTACTTCAGTAACTCTTCAGTTAGCTGATCGTTATGTGACTTATCCTAAGGGAGTTATTGAAGATGTGTTAGTAAAAGTGGATAAATTTATCTTCCCAGTAGATTTTATTGTTCTAGATATGGAAGAAGACAAAGAAATTCCCATAAAATTAGAAAGACCCATTTTAGCCACTGGAAAAGCTATGATTGATGTTCAGAAAGGAGAATTGACTATGAGAGTAAACGATCAAAAAGTAACTTTTAACATAGCAAAATCAATGAAATATCCTGTTTTATAAAAAGAAGATGAATGTTTTCGAATGGAAATACTTGAAATTTGCAAAATGAACATTTTAAAGAATATTATGAAGAAAAGTTAGAAAAAGAAAATACTGAATTAATTGAAGAAGCAGATAATGAAAAACTGGATTATATACAGGAAAAATTTGAAATGTTGGATAATACTAAAAACTCTGAAATGAAAATAATTCCGTCAATTATTAGACCTCCTGAACTCGAATTAAAAATTTTAACTAATCATTTAAAATATGCTTACTTAGGTAACCATTCAACCCTACCAGTTATTATATCAACTGAATTGAATGAATCACAAGAACAAAAACTGTTAGTTAAAAAAATATAAGAAAACTTTTAGTTAGACTTTAACAGATATTAAAGGAATTAGTCTTTCAATATGTATGCACAAAATTATTTTAGATAATGAACATAAGCCAAGAGTAGATCCTCAAAGGAGATTAAACCCAATAATGAAAGAAGTAGTCAAGAAAAAAATATTAAAATGGTTAGATAATGGTATTATATATCCTATTTCGGACAGTGCTTGGGTAAGCTCGATTCACTGTATTCCTAAGAAAGGAGGAGTGACCGTTAAAGCTAATGAAAATAATGATTTAATACCTATAAGAAAAGTTACTGGATGGCGTATATGTATTGACTATAGAAAATTAAATGCAGCCACTAGGAAAGATCACTTCCCATTACCATTTCTAGACTAAATGTTGGATAGATTAGCCGGACATAAATATTTTTATTTTTTAGATGGATATACCTCATCAGATACATATTGCTCCTAAGGATCAAGAGAAAACTACATTTATTAGTCCTTATGGAACATTTGCTTTTAGAAGAATGCCTTTTGGATTATGTAATGCACCTGCAACATTCCAGAGATGTATGATGTCTATATTTAGTAAATTAATTGATGATGGAATAGAAGTATTTATGGATGATTTCTCTATATTTGGAACGTCATTTGATACATGCTTGAATCATCTTGAAAAAGTATTAGAAGTATGCGAGAAAACTAACTTAGTTCTAAATTGAGAGAAATGTCAATTTATGGTTGCTGGAGGAATTGTATTAGGGCATAAAATTTTAGAAAATAGGATGGAAGTAGACCCTGCAAAAATTCAAGTTATAACTAAATTACCACCTCCAACTACAGTAAAAGGGGTAAGAAGTTTTCTTGGACATGATGGATTCTACAGACGCTACATAAAAGATTTTTCAAAAATTACTAAACCTCTATGCCAACTTTTAGAAAAGGACAAGAAATTTGAATTCACAACTGAATACCTAAATGCTTTTGAATTATTAAAAGATAAATTAATCACAACACCTCTAATAGTTTCACCTGATTGGGAGAAACCATTTGAACTTATGTGTGATGCTAGTGATTATGCTTATAGGAGCGATACTTAGGCAAAGATATGATAAAATTTTCAAAGTTATATACTTATGCTAGTAAAACTCTTAATAATGCTGAATTGAATTATACAGTTACTGAAAAAGAGTTATTAGCAATTGTTTATGCTTTTGATAAATTTAGGCCTTATCTAATTGGAACTAAATGTATTGTGCATACTGATCACTCTGCTATTAAATATCTAATGCAAAAGAAAGATTTCAAACCAAGATTAATTAGATGGATATTACTAATGCAAGAATTTGATTTTGAAATCATTAATAAAAAATGAACTGAAAATCAAATTGCAGATCATATATCAAGGCTAGAATATAATGAATTATCTGACACTGATAATGAAATTATTGACAGTTTTCCTGATGAACAATTATATAATAAAAATGAGTGGAAAATACCATGATATGCTGACATAGTAAATTATATTGTAAGTGATATTTTACCACATATGTTAACTTTGCAACAACAGAAAAAATTCATTCATGACACTAAAACATATTTTTGGGATGAACCATATTTATATAAGCAATGTAAGGATCTTATAATTAGAAGATGCGTGCCTTATGAAGAAACAGAACAAATCATTCGTAATCGTCATGATTCTAGTTTTGGAGGACATTTTGGAACAGATAAAACTGCTTATAAAATTTTACAATCTGGATTTTATTGGCCTACTCTTTTTAGAGATGTTTATAGATATATCCGAACTTGCGATAGATGCCAACGAGTAGGTAATATATCTAGAAGAAATGAAATGCCTCTAAATTTTATATTAGAAGTTGAGATTTTTGATGTTTGGGGATTAGATTTTATGGGACCATTTGTTCCTTCATTTGGAAACTCATATATATTAGTTGTTGTTGATTATGTTTCTAAATGGATTGAAGCACAAGCTTTACCTCGATGTGATGCTAAGAGTGTTTCAAAGATTCTAATGAAAAATATTTTTACTAGATTTGGAATGCCGAGAGTGATTATCACTGACGGAGGTTCTCATTTGGAAATAAATATATTCACAAACTAGAAGAAAAATTTAACATTATTCATAAGATATCAATCGCTTATCATCCACAAACCAAGTGGATTAGGCTGAAGTTTCTAATCGAGAAATTAAATATATTTTAGAAAAGACTGTAAACCCTAATAGATTGGATTGGTCTATAAGACTAGACACTGCATTATGGGCAAACAGGACTGCTTATAAAACTCAAATTGGAATGACTCCTTACAGGCTTATTTATGGAAAGACTTGCCACTTACCAGTTGAATTAGAACATAAAGCTTATTGGGCAATTAAAGAATTTAATTACAATTTGAAAGAAGCTGGAGAGAAGAGATTATTGCATTTAAATGAATTAGATGAATCAAGAAATGAATCTTATCATAATGATATAATTTATAAAGAAAAAAATGAAATTATGGCATGATCGGAAGATTAACCTGAAAAATTTCGAGCCAGGACAAGAAGTTTTACTTTATAATACAATATTGAAATTATTTCCTGGGAAATTGAAATCACAATGGTTAGGGCCTTTCATTATAACTCAAATATTTTCATACGGAACTATAGAAATTGAAGATCCAAAAACTGGGCATAGATTTAAAGTAAACGGATACAGATTAAAACCTTATTTTGAAGGGAGAAGACCAAATTTTAAAGAGGTTTTAATGCTCAGTTAACCAGATTACTAACTAAATTAGGTCGGGCTGACGACGTTAAACCAAGCGCTTTATGGGAGGCAACCCATAGTAATTATTAATTATGATCTATTTATTAAAGTTATTGAAAAATTAAAATATAAAATAAATTCTACTCATTGTACTTTTTAGAATCATCACAAATTTGAATCTATACGAAGAAATCAGAAAATATTCGAACCGGAGCGAAAATTGGGCAATTTACCTAATCTCGCCGACGGCGAGATCGATCCAGCCGACAGCGAGATCAGTACACCCAAATTTAGTTTAAATTTATTAACTATCCCGCCGACGGTGAGATCATTACCGCAGACGGCGAGATAGTTAAAAAGTGGTTTTTGTGAGTTATTTTGCGGTTTTGGACAGTTCTAAGGCCATTTCTCTATATAAAACGTTTAAAACTTCATTTTTATACTATCTTCTTCCTTTGAAACGATTAGAGTCCCTCCAAAACAATCAATTATGGCCTCCAAACCACTTGAAACCAGAAAATCCAGAGTTTTTAACCGACGAAAGTTCGTCAGTTCTGAGGCTCGGCGACTATTCAACAAGGTTTTGATGAAAAAACACCTGATTAAAGAAAGAGGATTCGTAAACAGAGGAGCGAAGAATTCAACAACAACAATTGAAGAAATGATTGTTCAGCGATGTTGGGAGGTATTCTGCTATACCACATCCGTCGTAGTCATTCCGGTAGCCGAGGAATTCTACTCTAATCCGCATGCGATCCATAATGGAAGTGTTTATGTAAGAGGCGGATGGGTAACTTTCATCGCTTCTTGAATAAATGAATTATACTCGATTGAAAATACACTCGTTTGCCACTATTCAAATTTTGTTCCTACAAGATACAACATGAATGAGATCTACAGATATCTAACCGACGAACCTGATGATTGGGAATTACTAGAAGACGGGTATGTTAGTTTTTCTACGTCACTTCTTAACCCCGTCTCAAAGCATTTGCATTTCTTTATTTCATCAAAGTTATTACCCACTATGAGGGTAAACAAAGTCTCGAAGGAATGCACAATCTTAAATTACTGTATTCAATCTGGATTGCCTATTGATGTTGGATCTATCATTGTGAAGTCTGCATTAAGATTAATTGTGCATGGGTCGATTCATAGACTTGGACACCCATCAACTATATTTGCTTTATGTAGTCAATACCAAGTTTCCTACGAAGCTTGGGAAAAAGTGCTATTGCCTTGGAAACCACTAGATCCGTCATATTTGTTTCCAACATTGGATAACAATGATGAAACAGTAATTATTTCTGATCAAGCATCCCAAAACAATCCTTTAGTTAAGCCCCTGACTGATAGAACAAACCTCATTTTATGGAAACTTAAAGGATTGGAGAAGGAACTACAGAATGTGATAAATTCTATTGATAATATCTCTGATTTATTTGATCACATCGGTTGGAGAATGAAAGAGCACTTTGATCATACAGGACATCTGGAGGTAAGTTTTATACGACTATTAAGACAAAAAGGGTGGATTGAAGAAGATTCTACTGCAGAATTCTCTTTCAGGCCTTTCTATAATTTGTTTGTGCACATGCGTTCTATTGGAAACATCAGAGAAGAGATCAGTTCAGATTCCGATGAGTAGCAGAAATTTCTATTCATATTACATGTATGTGTGTTGATTTGAATTTAGTTTTTGATATAAATTGAACTTTACGTAGATAATCTCAGTTTATATGAGATTATATGTTGTTTGTTTAGTATCAGCATTTAGAGTATCGTGGTGTGGATTACAATGCTGAGTTAGATGTGTTTTGGTTAATTAGATAAGTCAATTGTTAGTTTTGTAGTATTTGAAGTTTGTAAGTTCATGGATTTCATTTATAAAGTTATAATGTTTGTGTTGTGTGAATTTATGTGTTAATATAGTATATAATTTTAAATATATATATATATATATATATATATATATATATATATATATATATATATATCAAATTAAGTGACCAGAACAATGAACAAGGCTTAATCTAGATTGAAAACATTATAAATATTAAAAAATATTAAAATTTTAGAAATCCCACCGATAGCGAGAAAATCCCGCCGACGGAGAGGAAAAGTCCGCTGACAGCGAGAAAATCCCACTGACGGTGAGATTTTCCCGAAACTTTGGCCTTGGTGAATTAATTAGCTCGCCGACAGCGAGATCGTGAAATGTACTATATTTTGACCGGTCAACCGACACTATTCATCATCTCCTTCCTCAAAACTTCGAAAAACGACCTAGGGCTTGTGGAATCTTGGATTTGAAGCGATTTCAACACATTTTGACACCGAATTTTATCTTCCCTTGGTAAGAGCTTCACTCCTATGTAAAAATTTTTGATTTTCACCATGAATTTCTTCTACATTGAGGATTTTGGAAAAATGTTGAAATGTGAAGAAAGAACTTGGAAGAAATTCATGGAACTTGATTTAGATTGATTTTAGTAACTATTGGAAGGCATCTTAGTAATATTTAGAAATTTAGTTTAAAAGTATAAGAATATAGTTAACTATTTAAAGTAAGGAAAACTATATTTTCAAATATGAAATTCTTGAGTATTTAGCTGAGAAAAAAAAAGATTGAAACTCAATAAAGTAAAAACTTTGAAATATATATAAGAGAAGTAAATGTTTCCAGTTTCAAATTTAGGAAGAGGAAAATGAAGTTCAAAATTATTAACAGGCTAATAAAAAATAGTGATCATCACTTAAAAAAGTAAAGAAAAAGGGATTAAAAATTAATCCAGAGAAAAAAAAAGAAAAAGAAATATATATATATATATATATATATAAAGTGAGGAGAAGCTTAAGGAGATGCCTTATCAAAAATTGGCTTCATTTGAATCAACCTAAAGGGTAAACTTCAATTACATTTCTGAACTTATATATATGGATTAGTATTTTACTAAGTAGTGTTTTCATGAACTTCTTATCATCTGAATATTTCAAGTAATTTAATATTTCAAATATAGTCATTCTTGAAATAAATAGAAGACTAAAAATCTTATACTTGATGACTAAATAACCTTATATCTAAAAAAAGTTCTATTAAAATTTACTATAATACTTATTTAAATCAAAATCATAGTATTTCTGAATTAAAACTTTACTACAAATAATCATTTACTTTTATGTAGTATCTATATTACTTGAGGACAAGTAATAGTTAAGTTTGGGGGAATCTGATCACTAGAAAATATATTAAGAATTTCATACCAATTTTATATGAAATTGTACTTTAAAGAAAAGTATTTTCTTTGTTTTATTGCATGAATGAAGATTTATAAGTACTGAAAGCAAAAAGCACAAAAGAAGTGAATTTGGAGCAAAAATGACTCAATTTGATAAAAATTGAACTGTCCCGCCGACAGCGAGATTTAGGCCGCCGACGGTGAGTTTTTCCTGAAAGATTTTTTAATATATTATAAGAAGCCAGTTGACGGCGAGATCGAGCATACCGACAGCGAGATCGGTGCGGTTAGCCCATCTTCTAGAAGCCCGCCGACGGCGAGACAGTTGAAAAGAGCCAAAATACATTGAACCTGGATGCTTTTTGAAGAGGTGCTTAAGCAACCTTTGGAGATTTGACCCCTTCTATAAATAGAGACGAATTTTAGTCATTTGTATGTCAGTTTTGTGTCATTTGTGTGGAAGTTAAGTGTAATTTAAGAGTCTTTTGAGTGAGTAGATAAAGTGTTTAGCGTTTTGGTGGGTTGTACTGGAAGGAAGAGTCAAAGGAACTTCAAGGAGTCTGCTTGGGGAGAATAATTGAGATAAGTATATTTGTTATTTGTTTGCTAACTTTAATGAAATCCATGCTTTGTTTTACTTTTCCCATGCATTCTGAGTAGTTTCTTTAGTCTTTCTCCTTGTTATCGAGATTTCGTGAAATGATGAATTAAAGTAGTTATGTCTAAAAATATGAAAATAGAAATTGTGCTAATCTTTTACTTAAATCTTAATTTACTTTCAATCTGACCAATTGATTTGTTAACATATGTTGAATTATCAACTATAGTAAAGATTACATTCAAGATTCAGGGAAGTCAAAAGCCTTGGAAGGAAGGTGCAAATAAATAGGGAAATATTAACTATCGGGCGTAGAATTGCACATTTTAGTGTGACAGACTAAAATATTCAGTTCGGTCTTATCATTTGGGAGCTGAAGTGTAGATGTTAGCCCTCAGGCGAGGGGAACGTGGGAGCTCTGAAGTGGCAGTCGGAATCCTCCCAGCCTAGCTGCAGATTCAGTAATCAAACATAAGACTAGTCAATGTTATTTGCACCTCGACCAAAGGGTAAAGAATAGGAATGCTCCTATTTGGCACAATACAATTAAAAACACATTTAATTCTTCATTCACTTAATTCTCTAAAACAAGGAGAAAGATACTTTTCTGAAATCTTAAATTCAACCTTTAAGCATTAGTTTATTTTAGTCTAAGTGTTCTTAATTTCTGTATACTAGATTAGTAAGTAAGTTTACTTTAATTTGTCTTTGAAATTCTCTAACTTCCCTGTGGTATCGATATCTAGGACTCCATTAGAGCCTTATATTACGTGATAACGATACGTATACTTGCGTAGTATCCACAATATAAATCATAAAATCCATAACAGAATCATCAGTATCTATATATAGTTAGTGTGGGATCAAGTTTTTGGTGCCGTTGCCAACTTTTTATATCATAATTGTAAGTATAAATATCGAAAAGTGGATCATATGTCCAAAAGTGTCAACACGGATCTATATGAGAGCTGACAATAGCAAAGACAAGTCGGCTACCTCATTCGACCGGCCACCCTAGCCCACCGACTGGCCACCTTGCTAGATGGACCCAGTAACAAAAATGTGCCATACATATGAAAATGTGTCAAATAAAAAAAAGGTGTCAGGCATATAAAAAAGGAGCCAAATATACAAAAATGTTTTAAACATACAAAAATGTGTTAGATATATGAAAATGAGTCAGATATTTGAAAAGGTGAATGATATATGAAAATGTATATGATATACGAAAAAGTGTCAGACATGTGCAAGGTGTAAGACATTGTCAGGCATATGAAAAGTTTCCAGATATAGGAAAAAATGTCAAATATACGAAAAGTGTCAGATATACGAAAAGGTGAGAGGCATACGAAAAGGTCACACATATATGAAAGGGTGTCAAACAACGAAAAGCTATCAACGAAGATAATAATAACATGTAGATTTTGGAGGCATGGATGTAATTTTCACACTTTTGTCCTTCTATCTTCTATAAATACGATAACCTTGTTCTTGTAAGGAGATAGAGGCCATTTAGGCTTTCTATCTGTTTAGGCATAGCTTTCTCCTTCTCTTATAACAACTTCTTTTAGTATATAAAATGGGTCTAAAAGCCCAGAGAACACCCTCCCTTTGGCCTGCTGGGGACACTCTTTCTCCCTCTCAGTTTCTATGCTCTATTCCTTGAGCATGATCTACATGATAAATACGGATTCAATATTTGGTATGGTGAGCATGGATTTAATAATAAGACAAGCAACACCAAGGAGAAACTCTTCGTAGAAGCACTCCTAACAAGACATACACATGAGGAACTTTTATAGCGGTGGATTCACATCATTTATTCCTCACTAGTGGCGTTATCCCAGAAGCTTTGCCTCACTCCCTGTAAATTAGCAGGAATCACTTTCACTTTTCTTGATAGATCCAATGGAGGCCCAACTTATGATTTTTCTCCTAAATAAATTGCTCATTAGAAATTTACTTAGAAGGCACCACCTACTAAGCTCACATCAAAGAAGCCTAACATGAAGGTGCAAGCCATGAAATTTACCAAAGCAGTATAAGTCTCCAGCCGACCTCCCTCAGTTGTGCAGACCACCACCACCAGTTAGTCACCTGACTCTAAGCGGCCACCACTGACATTGTCTCCCGATTTCTACTGGTTGGCCAACATTTCATCGGCCTCCCTCCATCTATCACGCAAAAGGTCCCAACACAACCCATACTGTCACTCAAAGACCACTCCGACCAACTAGCTTTTCCTCCTTTTTGGTCGTGCAAACTGCCAGCCTTCAGCCGACCGATCACTACTAACTTCTCTCCCTATTTTTCTTAACAAGCTACACTTCACTTGTCTCCCTCCATTTGTCACGCAGAAGATCCCTGCATGGCTCCTATTATAGCATGAGGATTGCTCTGACTAACTTGCTTTTCCTCTCTCTCTCTCTCTCGGACACGCGAATCACCCACCTTTGGCCGACCACCGATGACATTCTTTCTCAATTCCCATTAGTTAGCTAACACTTCACCGGCCTTCCTCCATTCGTTACACAGAATAGCCTCTCATGGCTCCTATTTTTGTGTGAAGACTACTCCAACAGACACAATTTTCCTCCCTCTTGGTCATGCGGACTTCCTGATTCGGGTAGGCCACCACCAACCTTCTCTCCGATTACCGCTAGTCGATCACCATAATCCCGATCAAATGACTCAAACTGCTTCATCTGGAAATGATGGAGGAAGATATATCAATTTTGTGGCTTCATTTTGTCTAAACCACTTCTAGCAAAAGTTAAATGAAATCCAGCTGGCCACCTCATCGGCCAACTGCCGCACCATCCTATGCTTAGTAATGGAATCAAGAAAAAACCCAATCTCACGGAAATCCCATTCATAAAAAATTAAAGATGGTCAAAATTTAGAAGGTTGAAATATCCACACAACCAAAAAATTATGACAACTAAAAAATCTTGGTGACCAAAAAAATTCTATATTGTTAAAATTCAGACGATCGCAATGTTCAGGCAATCAAACATTCATCGATCGAAATATCCAACAATGATATTTTAATTTTTTTTCTTTGAAACATCTATATATAAAATTTTCTAATTATATTTTCCTAGGTCTGATGGAGACTTGAGGAACTCGAAGTGTTCATAGATATCTAAATCTAAGCTGGCACTCAAGATATTCAAACCAACCAAACAAATCAAAAACTCCCCTCCGGAGCGAGCATATCAAATACTCCCATCTAGGGCTTCTCTCCGATTACCGCTAGTCGGCCACCATAATCCTGATCAAATGACTCAAACTGCTTCATCTGGAAATGATGGAGGAAGATATATCAATTTTGTGGCTTCATTTTGTCTAAGCCACTTCTAGCAAAAGTTAAGTGAAATCCAGCTGGCCACCTCATCAGCCAACTGCCGCACCATCCTATGCTTAGTAATGGAATCAAGGAAAAACCTAATCGCACGGAAATCCCATTCATCAAAATTTAAAGATGGTCAAATTTTAGAAGGTTGAAATATCCACACAACCAAAAAATTAAGACAACTAAAAAATCTTGGTGACCGAAAAATATCTATATTGTTAAAATTCAGACGATCGCAATGTTCAGGCAACTAAACATTCAGCGATCGAAATATCCAACAATGATATTTTAATTTTTTTTCTTTGAAACATCTATACGTAAAATTTTCTAATTATATTTTCCTAGGTCTGATGGAGACTTGAGGAACTCGAAGTGTTCACAGGTATCTGAATCTAAGCTAACACTCAAGAAATTCAAACCAACCAAACAAATAATCCCTCCAAGATAAGTAAAACCTACGAAAACATTCATCACTGAGCAAATATCATAAAAAATTAACCCATCTGAGGTAAAATGCAAAATTGAAAGTGAAAAATTACAAAAACTTGCTATATTTGCATATTTGTGATGGTTACAAAACCTTTTTATGTTTTTTTTCTTTTAAATAAAAGAAACAAAATAACAATATTAACTAAGTGACAAAAGAATCCAATAGGACTGACCGAAGGTCACCTCAACCAGCAGAAGTTCAACTAACTGATCGGCAACGCATGTAAAAAAATTGACCCGAAAAAGCCGTTGGAGAGCACTTCAGGTTCGGAGAAAACACGGTTAAAGAGATGCTGAATTTAAGGGAGTATAATTATTGTATTATTGTGATTGCATTTTTGAAATTTAATAGCTCTCATTGTTATCACAGCTTCACTTTTAAGAAGTAAGGCATTTATGTATGTACAAAATATGCTCAGGCGGATCTAGATGACTACCGACGATAACGAGAGCGGTCGACCACCTCATTCGGTTGGCCACCATCGCTAATCAACCGACCACCTTGCCGAATGGAGCCATCAATGAAAAGGTGTCAGACATATGCAAATGTGCCATATATGCAAAAAGTACAAGACATATGAAAATTTGACGACTATATGAAGGGGTGCCAACAAATGACTAGGTGTCAGATATACAAAAGTGCATTAGACATATGAAAAGGTGCAAGCTATGCAAAAATGTTCTAGACATACGAAAATGTGTTAGACATATGAGAATGTGCTAGGCACATGAAAGGCAGACAAACAAATGAAATGTTACTAGAGATACGGAAATGCACCATATCTACAAAAATGTGCAAGACATACAAAAATGTGTTAGACATAAGAAAATGTGCCAGACATACAAGAAGGTACAAGACATACAAAAGGTGTCAGACATATGCAAATGTTCCAGATATACGAAAATGTGTCCGACAACAAAAATGTATCAATCAAGATAATAATATGTAACTTCCAGGAGGAATGATGCAATTTTTACACTTATATTCTCATATCATCTAAGAATAGGAGGACTTTTTCATGTAAGGGAACAAAGGATATTTGGGCATTACAACTATATAGACATCACTCTCTTATTCTCTTGTAACAACTTCTTTCAATATATAAAATAGGCTGAGAGCCCGAGGAACACCCTCACTTTACCCTGCTGGGGGTAATTGCTACGTCACTCTTTCTCTCTATCTATCTCTCTCTTTCTCCATCTTTCTCAGTTTCTATACTCTATTCATTGAGTACGATCGACATGATAAATACAGAATCAACAATAAATTTAGAAGTAATTGTTAAAATTTTGTTATTTTGTTAATTTTTGGAAAAATGTTTATTATATTTTTAAGACATTTACTTTTTTTTAAACTAATATTTCTTAAAAAAATTTAAATAATTTTTATCATTCAATATTTTTAAAAAAGGAAAAATTCTTTTGGCTAATTCTAAACACCTTATGTGATCTCCTAAGCATATCGATTTTTAAATAAATTTAGAAGATGTTAATTCATAAAATTAGAGGCATTTACATATATACCACCTAGTTCTTATATATTTCTATTTCTACTCTTCAAATCTTTCATATCACATAAAACAATATCATCATTTTAATTTTTAGAAATTAAATATATTTTTATGGTGAACTATATATAAAAATTGAAGTATAGTTATTATATATATGTAAATATATAATATTTTTTGGTAGGTATGCAAATCTTCCAGAAAATTATCTAGCATTGTTAATTAGAATTTCTTCAAAACGACAACTAAAAAAGTCAACAAGTCAAAGCTTACCCTAATAACATACTAAGCTTTTTTTCTTCTCACTTCACCTTTATCTTCTCCAAATTCCAGCCTGCGCATATATCCCTTTATTTTCAAATGAATCCTAATATAATGCTTCTATTATTCCTTCCCCCTTATATTCTCTGTCGAATATAGCTCATTCGGTCGGCCACCACAGCCCAACCAATTGGCCACCTTGTCGAATGGAGCCATCAATGAAAAAGTGCCAGACATATACAAATGTGCCATATATACAAAAAAGTGCGAGAAATATAAAAATGTGTTGAATATATAAAATGGTGTTAACAAATGAAAATGTGTCAGATATACAAAAATGCACCAGATATATGAAAAGGTGCAAGCTATACGAAAAAGTATTAGACATACAAAAATGTGTTAGACATACGAGAAGGTGCTAGACACATGAAAGTACGCAGAACAAATGAAATGTTACTATAGATAAGAAAAGAAGCTATACACACAAAATGGTGCATGATATATAAAAATGTGTTAGACATAATAAAATGTGTCAGACATATGAAAATGTATTAGTCATATAAAATGTGTTAGACATATGAAATGTCTCAGATATACAAAACGGTGTCAGACAATGAAAGAGTGCCAAAGAAGATAATAATAATATGTGACTCTCAGGAGGAAGGGTGTAAATTTCACACTTTTATCCTCATATCAACTATGAATTTTACGACATTTTCCATGTAAGGGGACATAAGCCATTTGGGCATTCCAACTATATAAACATCACTTTCTCATTCTCTTGTAACAACTCATTTCAATATATAAAATGGGTCGAGAGCCCGAGCAACACGCTCACTTTATCTTGCTCTGACTAATCGCTACGTCACTCTTTCTCGGTTCTTTCTGTTCTATTCCATGAACATGATCTACATGACAAATATAGATTCAACAATAAATTTAAAAATAAGAGTTAAATTTTGCTATTTTGTTAATTTTTGGAAAAATATTAATTGTATGTTTAGGACATTTAACAATTTTTTAAATTAACTATTTCTTAAAAAATATTTAAATAGTTTTATTATTGAATATTTTAAAAAAAGAAAATTTTTTTTGGCTAATTCTAAGCACTTTATGTGATGTCCTAAACCCTAAATTTAAAAACTATTAATTAATAAAAATTAGGGGCATTTACACATATATCACTTAATTCTATTTATACCACTCAAATCTTTCATATCACATATAACAATACATCATTTAATTTTTAAAAGTTAAATATATTTTTCATGATGAACTGCATATAAAAATTGAAGTATGGTTGTTACATATGTAAATCTATAAAAATTTTGTGGTATACATGCAAATCTTCCTGAAAATTATTTAGCGTCGTGAATTGAAATTTCTTCAAAACGACAACACAAAAAGTCAAGAAGTCAAAGCTTTACCTAATAACAGACCATGCCTTTTTTTTGTCACTTCACCTTTACTTCATCTTCTCCAAATTCCAGCCTGCGCATGTATTCCTCTTTTTTCAAATGAATCCCAATATAATGCTTCTATTATTCCTTCCCCCGTTATTTTCTCAGTCGATTATAGCTCTAGCAGCCAACTATAATCCACAAAATTGCGAGCCCAAGAGCTGCGGCAATCTCACCAAAGTCTCGTATCCTTTCTGGATCCGTGACCAGCAGCCAGACTACTGCGGCTTCCCTGCTTTCGAGCTCCGCTGCGACAAGGAGAAGAACGCCTCAATTCAAGTGGCACAAGAAAGTTACATCGTCCTCAACATCTTCTATGAAAACCAAACTCTTATACTTGTTCGCCCAAGCATCGACGGCCGCAATGTCTGTTTTCCTCCTCAAAACAACCTTTCCCTTTACTTTTCATCCTTAAAAGTTAGCTCAGTGAACCACGAGCTTATTTTTGCCCACAACTGCACGGTGTATCCGTCTGGATATAAGAGGATCGCTTGTCATGGCCATAACAAAAGCCTCATCTTTCTCGGGGAGCTTATGGGACGCCGGATGATGACGGTGTCTTCGGCTCCTGTCACACGGTGGTGAGACCAGTGTTGAGTTTTCCCGGAGCTAAAGTTGAAGACTATGTTAAGCTTTTGGCGTCTGGATTTTTTCTCGACTGGTCTGCGCCAGATTGCTCAGAGTGCAGGGCGAGCCATGGGCAGTGTGGTTATAACAATGATACTCAGAAATTTATGTGCATTTGCTCTGGTCGATTACATTGGAGGAGTTGCTGTAAGTCTTTTATTAATTTGTAGCTTTGCTGTTTTAAATAAATAAAGAAATTTTATTTAGGTGATGTTTTCCGGTAGGATTTCGTTCAGGTGTTAGTTTTTGTTTTTCGATAGTTACCGAGCTAAAGAGAGTTGTTTTCTTAACTATAACTTGAGAATGAATTTTGCGTAATAGGAGCACATAGAACATGAAATGTTTGACGGCTTATCTATAGGGCTATGAAACAAATTGGATGGCTTCCGTCACTAATCCAATCCAAAGGGGTTTTGGATTATTATTGCATCAGAGCACAGTTCTCATCCTAATATCAAAAGTGATTCAAACCCAAACAACAATAAACAATCAGAGGCTATGTGAGTCTAATTAGATAATAAGATGGAACAAAAAGTTCAATTGTATGCATCAATAACTCGAAAGAATAGAAGGAATCTCTACACAAGTTGTGGTAAGGAACTTGAGTTTCATGAGAATATCGATAAAAATTAATGAATGAAATACTTATGATGAGGAAGGCCATCCAATCACTAGACTGATTCTTCTTTTTTTTCTATTTTGATACTAAAATGGAGTGCTTACTTTTGATGACATATGGGTTATTGTTAAGCTAGGGAATTGGCTAACAGCCTTAGAAACTTCTTTCTCCTCTTACAATTATACTTCTTTTTTATGTGAGGCCACGCCTAGTTTTATTCGAAAACAAGAAAGCTTACAGAAAGGTAACAAAATACATTATAGAGAAAGAAAAGAGGCCCAAAAAAATGGCAATTAAACAAAAATAAGAAGAAATAACAAAAACTAGAGACAGCTGAGCCACAATTGAGCTTCACACCCCAACCAATCTAAGATCTTTAGAAAGAGGATCCACAATCATATAAGAGATCCTGCAAAAAAGACAAACATAAACAACAGAACCAAAGCAACAATCGAAATAAAATGAAAAGAATAAGAAGAAAGAAAAAAGTAACAAAAAAATAGTTTAAGAAGAAAAGCAGGTGATCTCAGAACTTAACTGCAAATAAATATTAAAATTCCATGTTAACGTATTAAATATATAAAAATTTATTCAATACATGGTTGAACTTTAATGTATGTTGGATATCATCATAGGTCAATATCAATCACAACAAATAGTCAAGATCCGACAATAGAAGTAAAATATACCAATCACAACCATAATTTAAGATCAGGTAGAAGAAAAAATCAAAAAACCAAAACGCAGGTTAAGTGAAGCCAAACCACAAATGAGTTTCAGAAAGCAACACATCCTAAAACTATAAAAATGATTCACAAGATACAAAAGTTTGAGCATAAGATTATAAAATTCCTTCCGAAAGTATTAAATATATAAGAATATATTCAACACATGGTTGGATTTTAATAAAACAAAACCAAATCACATGATTCAGTCAAGACCAAGTAAAGGATAGATTCACGCCAAGTCTTTAGAAATCCACAAGATACAAAAAGTTCTATGTATAATTAGTAAGATTCCATCATAACACATTAAATACATAAGAATATATTCAACACATGGTTGAATTTTAATAAAGCAAAACCAAAAGCACAAGATTGAACCAAGATCAAGTGATCACATATTCAAGCCCAACCTTCAGTGACAAATAAGACAACCAAAAACCATCAAAACCAGAGACACAAGAGAACAGATCAATGGAAATCAGAAAAAAAAAAAATCACCAATTAAAGTTATAAAATTGAACAATGTTAGAATGAAATGAATTTTTGAATTTCTATTTCCTGTTCTTATAAAAGATTAACAAAAAAATATGACGAATAGTAGAATCAACGAGTTGATTTCCTATTCCCGAAAATCATAGCATTCATCTCATACCAAATCACATAGGCAATCACTTATAAAGCCAAGAGATAAAAACATTTAAAAATTTTGCAAGATTAAGTATTAGAATGATAAATAACTTGTAAGATATTGCAAACCGTATTGCAAGAATTACCAATATAAATACACATTTTGAGAAGTAAATGTGAACGGACATTCAAAAAAAGATGATCATGAGATTCAAAATCATTTAAACATAAAAGACAAATTAAATTAATATGTTTACCTCTTAAATATAAAATATTGTAAGTTTTTAGTCCTTTAATAATAATCATTCAAACTTGAATAGAATACTCAAAGTAAAACCTTTAAATCAGACAAACTTAAACAAATTTAACTTAGGGTAAGAGGCATAAAAAGAAAAATAAATATGTTTATGAGAATAGGTGGTACACCTTTTCCAAGCATAAACAAGATCTTTTGAAATAAGAGTCCTACAGATAGCCTCAATACAATAAATAGGATCTTGGTGATTGAGAGGCCAATTCCAACAATTATTATAAACAATATCTGTAAGTTTAAAATTGAGGAAACTTAAATCAATTAAAAATAGAAACACAAAATTTCTTGATATGAGAGACCCCCTGAAGCCAAGGATCAAAAGAAAAAGGCATATTGCAATTATTAGTGTCATGAAAACTTAGAGAATACCTGAATTTAGTAGCAATTCTACCCAGTTCTTTCCAGAAAAGAGAAGATGTAGAAGAAGCTTTCCGCCACAAAGTACCATAATGATTAAAGAACCAATTGCTCAAAATAAGTATGAAAATGATAATATTTCCAAATGATTTTGATTTTAAACATCAATTGTATAGAATTAAAGCAGGAAGACCTAAACCCCTATTCTTCATAGGCATATTTACTTTATTCTAAGAAATGATATGTAGTTTCTTGTTATCATCAATGTTAAGAAAGAATTTGGAAATTAAAGAAGAAATTTTCTTTGTTAAACTTTTGGGCTGTAAAGAAGAATGAAACCAATAGCAAAGAAAACTCCAATAGTAAATTTAATAAGTTGAAATCTGCCAGCAACATATAATAACTTTATTTTCCAACCAACAAGCCAATAATTAATTCCTTCAATCAAGTTATAACAGTCAGAAATAACAAGCTTAGAAGGTTTTAAAGTAACACCAAGGTAGTTCTAAGGCAAATGTTTTATAGAAAAACCCATTAAAGTACTAAGAAATTTTTGAACATTACTATCCACATTGTTGAAAAAACAATGATAGATTTAGAAAAGTTTATATGAAGATTAGTAGGTTTAGGAAAAAAAAAAAAAAAGTAATAATATTGATATGATTAGCATCAACTTTGCTAAAAATAAGAATATCTTCTGCATAAATCAGATGATTAGTATAATCATTCCTAGCCAAGCTCTTATGAAGCTATAGTAATGACAAAAAAATAATGAGATAAATGACAACCTTGTCTTAGGTTAGTAGAAGAAGAAAAATAGTCTTTTAAAACATTATTTATAATAATAGAAAAATTGATCCCAGAAGTACAAGCAACAATCCATTTAATAAATTTAATAGGAATACCAATACGGTGTAATCTTAACTTAGTTAAAATCTTTATGAATGCCAATTTTTGCAAAAAATTTCTTATTGCCACTAGAAGAATTGAAACTATAAAGCACTTCATTCGCTATATTATACTGCTATATCACGACCGCAAATAAAAGCAGCATGGGAAAAATGAATAATCTTAGGAAGACTTATTTTAAGCCTATCAGCCAATAAAAAATAGTAATAATTTTGTAAAAAGTATTACGAAGAGAGATGAGAAGAAAATCAGTGAAAGATTTTGCATTTGTACTTTTAAGAATTAAAATAATTGCAGAATGTTTCACTCTATGAGGAAGTTTGGATGTGATAAAAAATGATTAATGAAAGCAATACAATCACTTCCAATAAATATCCCATGGTTCTTTAAAGAATTTAACAGAGAACCATCCGGCCAGGGGCTTTATTAGAGCTAATAGAGAATAAATCTTTTTAACATATTCATTAAAGAAACTTTGATTGAAAAAAGAAGTATCATCATTAGAGACAAAATTACTATTTAGAAAATTATTTTCCAAAAATGATCATTAGAAATAGGACCCTTAAGCAAATTAGAGTAAAAATTAATAGCTTCCTTAACAATATCATCATAATTATGAATAGAGTTGCCATGAACAAAAATTTTCTTTATAAAATTGAATTACAGTGAACTCTAGTTTTTTGATAGAGGAATTGAACATCATCTTCACCCTTAGGCAACGAAAAGCACTTAGCTCCTTGCTTGGCCCATTTATACTCACAAAAATTAGCATTAGAAATATTCATTTGGATAGAAGAATCTTTTTCCAAAGAACATTAGAAAGAGAAAAATTTTCCTACTGAGACATAATCTTATTCTGCTGTTCCTTAAGATCAAAAATATAAGAATATAAACCAGTAGAAGAATTCCAATGCCAATTCCTAAGAGCCACCTTAACATTACAAAGCTTATTATGAATAGAAAAAGTAGGATCACCTTTCACGGGAAGCTTCCAAGCATTATCAACAATTTTTAAAAAATTTGGACATAAACTCCAATAATTTTTATATAAAAACCTACTTTGCACATTGTAACAGCTATCAAGTGAAATTAAAATTGGATGATGATAAAAAATATAAACATTTAAAACTTTATAATAAAAGAGGGATAGAATTAAAACATTAAGAATTACATAAAGCCTTATCAAGAAGACATCTTATAGGGTTTTTTAATTGATTATTAAACCAACTGAAGGAATAGCCAGGATTTTGAATCCCAATAAGACCATAATTTAAAATGAAATTATTAAAATCAGAGAGTTTATTAGGCTGAGGAGGAATATCCCCCACTTTTTCTTTAATTCTAAGAATACAATTAAAGTCACCAAGAATGATCCAAGAAGAATTTATGTTATCAGCAATATTGCTAGTAAAACTCCAAATATTTTTCCTAGTATAAGCCTTATTATCAACATACATAACAGTAACATAGGAATTTATAGAAGAAGAGACAGAAACCACACCATTGATAAATTGACATTCATGTTAATAATAGTAAATTCAATAAGTCTTTATTCCACTTAATCCAAATTCTTCTATTTTCAGTAAGGTGAAAATTATTCACACTACATTTTTCTAATAAAAAATTATAAAGAGATAAAAACAGAGGATCAGACAGTAATGACGAATTTAATCTTGTTTCCAAAAGACACAAGAAATCAAACTTAAAATCTTAAAAAAAATCCTTGCAATCACTAAACGGGCTTCACCATTCAAACCTCTCACACTCCAAGCAGCCAATTTGAGGAAGAACTGAAGGAAACTGAAAGCAAGAACAAAATAATTTAGATCTACCTTTATTACTTCTCATAGATACATTAGAAGTAGAATCAATGCTAATAGGGACATTTCTAACAATATTAGAAGTAGATGCATCAGAATTAGATTGATTACTCACAGCCATACCACTGCCTTGAGAAGTAACAACATCAGAGTGAACATTAACCACTTTATCCTGAATAGAAATGCTATTAGAATGAATAAGAGCATGTAAAGCATGAATAACCCATCAACAATGTTAAGAGAATTGTCCAGAGAAATCCCCTCCAAAGCCAAATTACGATGGTCTAAAATAGAAACTAAAAATGAGCTTGAATTTAAATTATTAGCACGAGCAACATTGTTAACAATATTATTCTCAGGAATAGAAGCAGTAATAACCCCAGTAACAATATTATAAACAGGTGGAGCAACAGAAATATCAAGATCAGGATGTGACTTAGAAGTCAGGACATCATAAATATCAGTATTAGAAGTCAAATCTTGAATATGAAATCTATTAGTCCCTTGAGAGGCAACAAGAACAACAACAAAGCCTTAATCCCACTAAGTGGGGTCGGCTACATGAATCCTTTTTTTCCATTGCGTCCTATTTAGTGTCAAATTTTCGTTTATTTAACAAAATTTATAGATCTACCTGGATTTCATAAATCCCCCACCATATTTGGTGCTGACCAATTTCTTTCTCGTAGATTTGGATTCACAGTAACAGGCAAAGAAGAAGATTTTGGGCAATTAGAAAGACTATGAGAAAATGTTGAGCAAACAATATAAGAAATTAGTTTCTATTCATAAACAACAGGAATAATATATTCTTTTTCTTTAAGAACTAAAGTTATAGATTCAGGGAGAGGGGAATCTATGCTAATTTGAATATTAACCCTTGCAAAAGAAAGACTTGAACATGTAGCCGTCAACGAATCAGCTTCAAGGGGAATACCAATTTTACTGGCAATTTTAGAAATCTCATTTTTAGTCTAGCAAAACAACGGTAAATTAGGGAATTAACCCAATAGGAATTTCATTAAAATCTTCCCTAATAGTCGTAAATAAACATAGCATTTTTTAAAAATAAAAGACTTTCCACCAATAAACCAAGGACATTAAGATAAACCTATTTCAAGATCCTCAAGACATGTAAACTTAAAAATGATAAAAACCTTTACATAGAGAAAGATCAACCAAACCATTAAGCTTCCAAATCTTACCAATAGTCCAAAAAAGATTTTCATAAAAAGGCCTTCTTCCTAGAGCATACCCAAGCAATGCAAGTTTTCAAGGTTTGAACCAACCTCCATCTCATCATCTTAGAAAGAAATCTTATCTTCTGCACAAGGGACATAAGAAGTTCAAAACGACCACGGTTAGAATGATTAGAAGTAACCATGCCCTTCCAACTTAATGGTTGTCCAGGAGCAGGTAATCGATTAAAAAAGGATGCCATAAATCAGAGAAATATAGAAGCAAAACCCCTACAACCAAAAGAAAATCAGAATAGAGAGTAATATAGGTAGATCCAAAGATTTTGCCTAGAAAGAGGAAAGAAATCCCTAAACCGAAATAAGAAAAACCATAAAAACTCTAAACAATTTCCAAAAAACACCAAAGATATAACCAAAGCGAAAGTAAGAATAGATAAACATAGAAATAGATCTGAAATTTTTTTCAAGAGAAAATGAAAAAACACGAAGATTACGAAAGTGAAAGAGAAAACCATAGATGTTTTCCAAAAATCACTAAAGAAAATCAAAACTGAAATAAAAATATGTAAACCTAGAAATAGAAATGAAATTTTTCCCAAGAGAACGGGAAAAAAACTTGAAGAAAATGGAAGAAAAGAAGAAAGCCTAGAAGATTTTCAAAAATCACTAGAGAAAATCTAAACCAAAATAAGAAAGGTAAACATAGAAATAGAAATGAAAATTTTCCCAAGAGAAAGGGAAAAAACATGAAAAAAATGAAGGTAAAAGAAGAAACCCTAGAAGATTTCCAAAAATCACCAAAGAAAATCAAAACCGAAAGACTAATAGGTAAACATTAAAAAAGAACGGAAGTTTTTTCCCAAGAGAAAGGGAAGAAATCATGGAGAAAACGAACCCCCCCCCTCCCCGGTGTAAAAGTTATCATTAACCCAACTGAAAATGTTGTCGTGGACTAGCACATGGAGTACGAAATCCTTAGACTATGGCATGCCTCTTATGACAAGCAAAATCTAAGCAATTAGTAAAAGTTCAGTTTTACACCATCAACTATAAGGAGAAAAATGGATCCCTTGGTTTCAATTGAGAATAGAGTATGAGAAATTAGTGCAAGGGCATACCACCTGATTTCACGTGATGAACCTTTTTGCTTGGTATTTCTTTCCAAGGACAATCAGTGTATTTACTTTCTATTGGTGTGAAGGCCGCACAACAACCGAGCCTTAGATGCTGCTTTTAGAGAAGATGCCAACTATGAGGTGATCACTGAGGCTCTTAGCACCATAAATGGGGAAGTGTTTATATTCTTAGAAGCATATAAAGTAGAGCCAGCAACAAGCTTGTAACTCAATCTGATCCCAAATAGTGCCAAATCAAACCTAGCATTATTTCAAGGGATTTTGTTTGAATCTCTACTTTTTCAGCACAAATTAGTTTTTTCAGAATTAGTTGCTAATTTTCATGATTGTACATATTTTATTCTTAGTTTGAATTTGACTGAACATTTTTGAGATCATAGTTTTCTATAAAAGGGATCAACTGTACTTTAATTTTCAGGTTGGATTGTAGTGAATTAGCACTTAATATCATCCCTAAAACCCTTTCTATCATTGTATCTCTCACTATCTTTGTTGTTTCAACTCTAGGTAGGATACCTGCTAGCTTTCGTCTCCTGTTCTCTGTTTATAGTAATCATCCACCTTCTGTTATGTTTTATAGTTGCTTTTCCATTGGTTTTCTACGCTGAATGAGGAAATTTAATCTTCATTGTTTGTTCTTATTTCTATTTATTTAAAATGGTGAAATTCTTCACTACATAAAGTGTAAAATTAAGGGGAAATTAGAGGTAACAACAATGGAAATAGGGAGAACTAGAGAAGCTGTAGAAAATAAATTCAATGGGAAGTGTTTCATAGGAAACCTTAACCATAGGGCGGGCCACTCGGATGCTGCTTGAGCGCTTCTTGGCCAAATGTGCTAATTGATGTTTAGTCTTGGTGGAGGGTCATTGAGGAGATTGAAGGAAATCTGAAGAGTGGGAGTCTGTTTGTATTGTATTGTTCCCTGTGTTTACCCCATGATTGCATGTATAATCTGTGATAGTTGCTTTTGTGGTAGATTGTATATGTTGATGTGGATGGGGATGTCTAAGGAGGTGGGCTGTTATGGGTGTCAAAGTATTTAGATAGCTTATGAAGTGTGGCAAATTGGACGTTGAGAGCTGGCAAACCAACCAATCGATATTAATAAAGAGAGTAGAGGCATCAAATTTGTCTTAGATATGTGCTGTCCATTCAACCGACTAGTATCAACATTTCTGAGGCGCCATTACATTTGTTATTTAAGAAGTAGCTTAATTATTTGGTTGGTTCATGCAACTTTGTTCTGTCAGTTCTTGATTGAATGCATAAATGAGGTGTTTTAGTTGGTGACAAATCCTTACACGCCAAAATGCCCAAAGTCATTCTTCAATCCGCTTGCGCTTTCCACAAAGGAGGTTTTGGACTAGTAAAGGTTAATTTTATCAAAAGGTCGGGCAATTTGTTTGTGGATACCACAACATTATCTCTTAAAGGAAATCTCTTGTGTTTGAATGGTTGCAACCTCAATAATTTTGGATTTTCTATCCTTATTTTTTCCCTCCCTTTGCCAATGTATCCCTCTCCCCACACAACATCACCAACTGCGTATTTGATTTACACCTGACGAAGCATGTGTTATAAAGTTAGTTATATGTTCATTTGAATGCCGTGATATTTTTTCCAAGCTTTCATTGCCGAATTTTATGAAATGAATGCGAATTCTTGTGCTTTATCATGAATGCAAAAATGTGTGGCTTCCTTCTTATTCTTTATGCTCATTCTTGAACTTTTAAGTTATTGACGCGAGAGCATCTTTCGCTGGTGGCATCCAAGAGTTGTGGGATGCCAACTTGTGGCCAACCCGTCGCCGGCGAGATTCTCTCGTGTTGATGTCAATGTCATTGTTTGGAGTCGCCACTCTGTTTGTCTATTTTATTGCCCTAATATTCAAGAAATCTTATTTCTTTGGATCACGTGTATGATCCTCAAATACTAAGAAATTTGAAGAAACTAAAGGCTGATAAAATAGAAAACAGTAGAAAAAGAAATGTTAGTGATAATTCTTACACAAGAAGATTCTAGAATATTTAATTCTAAAAATTTTTTATATATAAGGAGGATCACATGTGAAATTTTGATAACTAGAGATTTCTAGGTGTGATACCTATTATGAGTTCTTCAATCTTCTATAGGAGCAAGCTCCTATAGTTAATTACATCTTAAACAATTAAGGTTATCTAAGAAAACTTCTGATTAATATTAACACTTATTTTCTAAGAAATTTCAAGAGCAAGAAAATAAACGTCAATGATCAATCCTAGGAGTAACATGTTTCTAAATGTCACGTACTACCCTAAATGTTTGATTTTGTCAATTTCATTTGTTATGTCGTTTTTTATTTTTATTTTGTTATTTATCATTTTTTTGTTATTTTGTTTTGTAGTTTGTTATTTATTTGGTGGCTATACTAAAAGTTTAGGTTTTATGACTATCACTAAAAGTTTAGGTTTTGTTTCGTTGTTTGTCTTGATTATATTATTTTAGTTTTGTTTTCAATGTTATTTATGTTATTTTTATTTTGTTTTGTTGTTTGCCCCGTCTTCAGAATGTCGCCTGTAAAAATAGAGTTAGCATACCCTAATAACATGCAAAGTAAATCTAAAGCGGAATTTATCTTTAACCTACAAGAAAACAGTGTCAGTGATTCTTACAAAAGAAATAATGTCGATTTTATTTCTTAAAATTTTGATTTGGTTGATTTTAAATTAAATCTAATATGAATTAGATTTTGATTCAATGTCTTTTGAATTTAAAGATATTTGTGTTTAAGTCTAATTAGACTTTAGAGATGAAATCTAACATAAGTTAAATTTTAAAATTTTTTGATTCAATGTCTTTTGAATCTAAAGATGTTTGTGTTAAGTCTTAATATAAATTAGACTTTAGAGATAAAATCTAACATAAGTAATATTTTTAGATTCGATGTCTTTTGAATCTAAAGTCATTTGATTAAGTCTTACTAGACTTAAAATTGGGGAAAATTTTAGATTCAGCGTCGTTTGAATCTAAAGATGTTTAAGTTAAATCTTAGATTCAGTGTCATTTGAATCTAAAGATTTTAACTTAGGCGTATTGGACCAAAGTATGATTTGAATTAGGTTTACTGTTGGTTGAACTATTTTAAGTTTGAATCAAGTTTAATGTAAGTTGAACTCGAGTTAAGTTTGAGTTAAGTTCAATATAATTTGAACCTAAGTTTGGATTAGGTTCAATGTAGGTTGAACCTAAAGGTTTGGTTTAAGTTAGGTCTAATGTAGTTTGAACCTAAGTTTAGATTAAGTTAGGTTCCATGTAGATTGAACCTAAGTTTATATTAAGTTAGGTTCCATGTAGGTTGAACCTAAGTTTATTTTGAATTATGTTCAATATAGGTTGAACCTAAAGGTTTGAGTTTGACTTGGGTTCAAGTTGAGTTGAATCTAACTATAGGTTAAGGTTAAGTTCAATATATGTTGAACCTAAAAGGTTTAAGTTTGACTTAGGTTCAAGTTGGGTTGAACCTAAGTTAGATTAAGATTATGTTCAATTTATATTGAACCTAAAAGGTTTAAGTTTAAGTTTGACTTAGGTAGATTAAGGTTAGATTCGATGTATGTTGAACACTAAAAGGTTTAAGTTTGACTTAAGTTCGAGTTAGGTTGAATCTAAGTTAGGTTAATGTTAGGTTCGATGTATGTTGAACACTAAATGTTTAATTTTGACTTCGCAATTATCCTATGGTTTGACTTGAATTTAGAGGAGAAATTACTTAAATGTTTCATCTTGCCAATTTTATGAATTAGTGCTTACATTTGTATGAAACAGTCACATAAATAGCCTAGAAGATATGAAGATTTAGGTCGTAACGAACGATAACCTTGGAATCCTAAGACGAGTTAGGACTTATATTGTAAAACAGAGCTATACGAAAGGCCTAAAGAGAAGTTGAGGATTTATGTCGCACTAGGCGAACAACCTCGAAATCTTATGAATTGTTGTTTAATTACTAAGGAATGGTTTAGCTGGTGAAGATATGTTTTGCTGTTGAAGTTGGCTGTGCTGCCCACCGCGCTAGCTCCAAGCTCCTTATCGTGACGAGTTCGAGTTTTCTATGGTGTCAAGTTATGATGTCAAATCAAATAGCCCTATGGTTGTAGTTCTCTGAATATCCTATGAAAGCATGTTTAAGGTTGTAAGTGCATAGCGTAACAGCAAGGTGTATAGTACAGGAAAAACAGTAGAGTATGCAGTAAAGAGTGTGGTACAACATGCTTATGTGGGAGAAAAAAGTAGTAGGTACAACGGAGAAAGTAACATGCTTATAAATATAAAACAAACCTATATACGCAGGAGATCCGTTATTTTCTTAGATGTAGCAGTCTGAAATACATCATGAGAGCAAAACAGAAAAAGAAATGTCGTCCAGAAAACTCGAGAAAGAACGATAAATGACCTACGACGGAAAACTCAGAAAAATAAATAACAATTTAAATAAAATCATCAAAAACCTCGGGAAAGTCCCGGAGAAAAGACCACGAGTCCTTCACCAAAATCATACAAAAAATTCGAAGGAAACCGTAAACACTCGGGTCGGGACTAGGCTCAGAAACTATGTAGTTATACTCGAGGGTCGTCGAAGGCTACTCGGTCACCCGAATGTATAGAGCCCGCCACTCAACTAGAAGAGTGTCCTACTAAACCTAACCCAGGAGGGTGCTCCTTAGCCCGGTACTGATAATCAACAAGTAGACAACCAAGTTATAATATATTTTTAAAATTTATATTTTTATCATGTATGTGGATTTCAGGCATACAAAAGAGAGTTTGTATCCATGTTTTGATTGTAGTGAAAATATGTTTTGTTGTAAATATTGTATATGTTCTTATCAAATCCATTCTTATCCGTTTTTTTTAATTATAGTTGTCCGCGAGTTGATCACTTCGTCGGGCGTAAGATCACTAACAACCTAAAAAGGTACGGATGCCCCTACGGTTCATCGGGTCCTTGGAGTAGGTCCTGATGTCGTAGGATCGAATATCGTTCTACTCTACTACCGGTGTGCACTGTCATCAACGACTCTATGCTCCAAAACAAAACCAAAACCAAATCCAAATAAAACAAAAGAAAACAAACCAAAGAGAAAAAGGGGAAGGAAAGGAGACTAACCCACCTCCAAATCCAATTTAGAAAGAGAGGGGCCCAAACGGTAGGAGGGTTAATCTAAAACACGCCCAAAAAAGACTTGAGACATTTCCAAACCCCACAAATTAAATCAAAGAGGAGCAATCCAAGAAAGACCCTCACTAGTATTTCCAAACCCCAAATATTGAAATCTTCCAACTCCCAACTTGATTCACAGCCTAACATATCACATAAATATAAGATCTTCCAATAAATTCAAGTAGATGCTCGCAGCCAAGACAGGACAGGGCCAGTGAAGCTCACGGCCAAGGCAACATGGGCCAAAGAAGCTCACAGCTACAACAATAACATGAATACCATCCCAATATAAAGCTTTTAACACATAAGAAAGTGAATGGACAAGTTCACAAATCTTCCAAATTAACTCCAACTCTCTCAAGTAAGACATAGGAAAGATACCCCAAAAGATAATTCTCAATCACCTCTCCTCAAGCCAAGGGGATTCCAAACCATCACAAGGCATAACAACACTCACCCCAAGGCCATAACCGCAGCCCAGCACACAACCAAAAAGACTGAATCATCACAGGGCTGAAACCGAGCCAACATAGGGTCCAAAATCCAAGCCATGATAAGACTGAAATCAAGCCCAACACAAAGCCAAAGATAGAACCACAACAAGGCTGAAACCGAGCCATCACAAGGTTAGGACAAACCCAACATAAGGGCAAAAACTGCATCTGCCATGAGCCAGAAATCAAGCCACCACAAGGCTAGGACCGAGCCAAGCACAAGGCTAAGACAAGCCCAACATAAGGCCAAAATTGAGCTACCATAAGGTTGAGATTAAACCAAGCACAAGACTAAGAACTGAGCCATCACAAGGCTAAAATCGAGCCAAGCACAAGGCTGAAAGCTGCAGCATTAAATAAGCCTCACACATATATTTAAAACGTTTTAAAACAGTCAACAAAGCTTCTCCCAAATCAGAATAAAGTCCCTCATAATAGATATTTTCAAATCAAAAGTGCTTATAAAATGCTAAGGGCAAACCCCTAGCGAAGGCTAAAGCGAATTAAGTCACTCCTCCCATAGCTATTGTGCAAGGAAAGGAAAAAAATACATCAAAGTAGGCTCTCGGGTAAGGGCTAAAGCAAGCAAACCAAGCCCCCAAACAAGGCTAAAAATGGATCCTGCAAAGCTTTAAACAAGGACAAACGTAATACATTAAAATAGGCTCTTGGGTAAGGGCTAAAGCAAGTAAACCGAGCCCCCAAACAAGGCCAAAAACAGATCCTTCAAAGCTCTTAAATAAGGACAAACATAATACATCAAAATAGGCTCTCGGGTAAGGGCTAAAGCAAGCAAACCGAGCCCAAAACAAAGCGAAAACAGGTCCTGCAAAGTTTTCAAGCAGGAGCACATACAATTCATCAAAATAGGCTCTCAGGTAAGGGCTAAAGAAAGCAAACCGAGCCCCAAACAAAGCCAAAACAGGTCCTGCAAAGCTTTCAAGCAGGAGCACATACAATTCATCAAAATAGGCTCTCGGGTAAGAGCCACAGCAAGCAAACCGAGCCCTTACAAAGCTAACATCCAGATCTTTCCAAAATGAATTAAATAAGGGCCAAGCTTGAGCCACAACATCATCCTCATGCTTTCAATATATCAAAACATAAAACTGCCATATGCTTCAAGTAAGAACTAACATAGGATCTTTCCCAATCAATCCTAGCATGCATTTTCGAGCCAAAGAAAACTCGAAGACATTAAAACCAATCCTTCCATATGCTTGTAAGACTCGAATGAGCCTTTTCGATATCTTATGTTAGATAAGCATAAATGTAAAGCCATATGATACATATCCTAACGTGCTTGTAAAGAGGAATAGCATGATCTTAAGGCCACACCTTTAACATTTTGAACTTGCTTTGAACATAAAGAAAGAGGAAGGTAATAGCATGCCATTAAAACCAGACTTTTCACATGCTTTAAGTAATAAAACATCTCCAAATCTTAATATAACAACACACTAGCATGGCACTAGAGAGGGTGAAAAGAAACAGTCATTTGAGCAAGTAAATAAAATACTCCATGGAACATAAGTGTCCAGCCGAATGACCAAACAGGGAGAAGAAATAGAGCCGGGCAAAGTGAAGCAAACCCAAGCCCCACCAAGCAAGGCTAGGTTAAAGAGAAGGGGAAAAGTGTTACCAGATAGTGTAGAGTACACAAGAAGAGCAAGGAATCCAAAGTTCAGTCCAGCGGCACCTCCCCTCCTGCCAAATTCGGCCGACACCGGGGACGCCTCAGTAGGGCTCTTTTATAGGCTAGAGGGCGGAGAGGGTGCTGAAATTACCTATGGGAGGTGAGGTCAAGTGGAGGAGATCCTGGCAGCAGCGACAAAATGTCGCAGCTAGGAGCAGGTGGCCACGGGCTCACACAGGGGAGAGTAGAGGAGAAGACGTCGCAGCCAGGGATAAGGAATGAGAGCGAGTACGTGTGGCTCGAGGAAGAGAAGGCCGCAGAGGATACGATCGAGCAAGAGGAAGGAAGATACGGTATGGGCGACCTGCTCGTGCGCGGGAGAGGGAAGAGCGAGCTCTCTCGATCGTGCGAATGGGAGAGGTGTGGGCACCGATCGAACGGGGGAGATTTAGGGCTTAGATTTTAATTAAAGGGGGAGAAATAAAAAAAATATATAATAATAATAAAAATATAGGTATTATTATTATTATAAGAATAATAATTCATGTTTCATAAATTTCGTTCCTAACAGGCTATCGTCACAAAACGAACGTCTATTTTAGGCAAAATCGATGTTACGGACGCATCGACGTAGTCAATTTCGTCATTCGGGGTCGCTAGGAAAACCTCGTCGACGGTCGCACCGAAAGTGCGTCAAAACCTGGTCCTTTCTGAAATTCTGACTTTGATGTCGATCATCCCAGTGTTCTGGCTTCAGCTCCAGTCCATTTCAAAGAAATTGAAGGTGTCGAGGCCGCAAACAGAGATTTTGTGCGTCCAGGTGTGTAAGACATGCACGAGGCTGTCGTAATGTCCAAGGATCCTATAAGGACTCAATTTGAATTTCTGATGTCAACTTCGACTGGCTATAGATTAGCGGTACAAAATCTCATGCAGGATTTCAAAGAGTAACGAAGTGGCTTGAGACGCTCTAAAACGAGGTGGGCTCCATCTCTAGGAATCTAGGATCGTCGGGGAAGCTGCTGAGGTTTGGATTCTAAATCTAGGGGGAGAACTAAATCTCGACAAAAATGAGGTCAATAAATGGACCCCAATAGGTGTGGTGTGCTGGGCAGGCACACTGCGCGTATTGGTGTTGACCGACGAGATCAACAAAATCGATACAGACTCCTAGGTCGACAGACCTAGAAAGAAGTGTAGAGTGAAGTGCTAGTCGTTCCCGCTGGGGAATTAGCACGTGGATATTCGATTAAAGTTAAGGATTAGAAACTCTCGCTGAGGATTGGAGAGTGGATTTTGGGTTATGAAGTTTCAGATGTGTCGCGAGGATGGGAATCAGTATTTAGGTACTGAATCCGAGGTGGGAATTGAAATATAGGTATAAATCTCGGAGATGAGAGTCGGAATTTAGGTACCGACCTCGAAAGATAGGAATCAGGATATAGGTGCGATCCGAAATGAGAAGCTAGAATATAGATGCTTAGCGTCGAAATGAGGATCAGAATATAAATACCGACCTTGAAAGATAGGAATCAGAATATAGGTACTGATCCCGAAAAGTGAACTAGAATATAAGTACTAGTCTCGAAATGAGGATCAGAATATAGGTACCGACCTCGGAAGATATGAATCAGAATATAGGTACTGATCCCGAAAGAGAACTGAAATATAGGTAAAATTGTGGTGGAAGGAAGAGAAAAGGATGTCATATTTCATTTAAGGAGGTCTTGCACTAATCTCGAAAATGATTGAGAATAAGATCTCATATTCCATTTAAGGAGGTCTTATACCAGTCTCGAAAGATTGAGAATAGGATGTCATATTCTATTTAAGGAGGTCTTATATCAATCTTGAGGATTAAGAATAGGATGCCATATTCCATTTAAGGAGGTCTTATACCAATCTCGAAAGATTGAGAATAGGATGCCATATTTCATTTAAGGAGGTATTATACCAATCTTCTATATTCCATTTAAGGAGGTCTTACACCAAACTCGAAAATGATTGATAATAGATGCCATATTCCATTTAAGGAAGTCTTATACCAATCTCTTAGGATTGAGAATAGGATGCCATATTCCATTTAAGGAGGTCTTATACTGATATCGAAAGATTGAGAACAGGATGCCATATTCCATTTAATGAGGTCTTATACCAATCTCGAGGATTGAGAACAGAATGCCATATTCCATTTAAGGAGGTCTTACACCAAACTCGAAAAGGATTGAGAATGAGTTGTTATATTTCATTTAAGGAGGTCTTACACTAATCTCGAAGGATTGAGAATATAATGTCATATTCCATTTAAAGAGGTCTTATACCAATCTCGAAGGATTGAGAATAGGATGCCATATTCCATTTAAGGAGTCTTATACCAATCTCGAAGGATATTGAGAATAAGATGCCATATTCCATTTAAGGAGGTCTTATACCGATCTCGAAAGATTGAGAACGGGATGCCATGTTCCATTTAAGGAGGTCTTACACCAGTCTCGAAAGATTCAGAATAGTTTGCCATATTCCATTTAAGGAGGTCTTATACCAACCTCGAAGGATTGAGAATATGATGTCATATTCTATTTAAGGAGGTCTTACACCAATCTCGAAGGATTAAGAATAGGATGTCATATTCCATTTAAGGAGGTCTTAGACCAATCTCGAAGGATATTGAGAATAGGATGCCATATTCCATTTAAGGAGGTCTTATACCGATCTCGAAAGATTGAGAACGGGATGCCATGTTCCATTTAAGGAGGTCTTACACCAGTCTCGAAAGATTGAGAATAGGATGCCATATTCCATTTAAGGAGATCTTGCACCAATCTCGAAAAGGATTGAGAATAAGATGCCATATTTCATTTATGGAGGTCTTACACCAATCTCGAATGATACTGACCACGAAAACAACCTGAAAACAGTGTAAAGAGATCGTGGATATGTGTCATGCGATAAGATTGATATTGGTGAGGAAGATATATGAGATTTTGTGAGATTTTGTGCAGAGTGTGAGATTCTGTGGGGATGTGAAGAAAACTAGTGCGGACTAGGATAGTCACGCTGCGCAAGCAGAGAGTGAGAAATCTCGAGCTCGAGATAAACAAACTCAATAAATTTATTTCCTTATTATTATTATTTTTTTAATTATCAAAACATGTTTTTTTTTTAAATTTGATTTTCGTTGATTGGTTTTTCAAAAGAGTATTTTGTTTGAATTTTATTATTCTCAAGTTTTCATTATTTCGTTCTTTGTTCATTGTAGTTCAGAACCAACGCATAGTTCAATGGCTTTTTATCTATCGTACAAAATGACGAGTTGAACAAACGAACAGATTCCGGAAGAGATTTCATTAATAAGCTTCAAACATAAATTACAAAGCTGAATGTAAGTCGAAGCATCGAAAGGTACAACATCTTGAACGCATCGAAAGTACATATGAAAATATCTCATGTCGAGTACATTTCACAAGTTGAGCACATTTGGTACATATGTCATCATATCTCGCTGTGTCAAAAGCGATACTGAAAAGCTGTCTCTTGGAAGTTCATCTTTGGTGAGGCGAGCTCTTGATCGAGCCGACATGTTAAGCCACGCTCCAGTACAAGAATTCCCTTCGCATGTACTTAAATGTGCGACCTTCTCACAACTCGTAAGGTAGTAGTTCTTCCAACTCTGGATCTTGACGAAACCTATATGACATCTTGCTGTTATCCATTCTTCTAAAAGTTACATAAACTCCTGGAATGCAATGTTTAGCGATGTCTGCTCCATTTCCTTTGAGAACTAGTAGTGAACCCTCTGGTAGCGGAATCTCCACAGATCCTCTGAACTCGCCGGGGACCAGAACATCTATTTCTTTTCCAAACAGGATATTACTTCTGCTCATGAAGGAGACGGTAGATAAAGGTCTCACGAAGTCATGGTGGTCTATATGTGGGGAATGCAGTCACCCTCATCGTAGATATGGATGATACAACTGTTGGGAATGCAGTCAGCTGGAAGTATGCTCCATCGAACCATACTCTTGATCATCTATTTTATCATTGGAGGTAGCGGATCTACCTCATCATGTCTCAAAATTCCTGAGGAATTCCCTTGTCTGTCCGTGGTGAAATTGTAACAGCAACCACATTGGATGGTGATTCTATCTTTTCCACGCATCCATTTCTTTGGTTCAGAATATGTCCTTTCCATTAAAAGACTTGCTAGACCCCTGTCTTTTAAGTCGAATATGCAGCTGAGAATACTCTTTTCATCGCTTTCGGAGAAAACTCTGGTATATAGCTCAAAGCCTTCTAGTATATTGATGAATCTTCCCTGAACTTCTTCATAAAATTCGAATTCTCTTTTCTTTACTTTAACCAGTTTGTCAAGTTCTGTCAGGTGATCATTGGTAGTTGTCGAGGACGCTCCCTCATTTCAGTGTCGGTAGGAACCCAAGCTGATGCTGCCTCTGTATCCAGCGGAATATACTACTATGCATCCAGTGGAACATTTGATTCTCTTGTTGAGTGACCGGTGATTTGTAATCCATCGTCTGTGGACATGTACTCCTCCAGAGTACTGTAACGCTCTAGGTGGAGGACATTACAGTCTAGGCATTTCACAAATGCCTTTGTAGCAGACGTACGTACGGGAATCTCTGTGTTGCATGTCGGGCAACCTGGATAAAGATCATCTGGAACCTCTGGTGTTTCCGTCTCTGAAGCGAACTCAGTCTCTCTCATGCCTGGCACGTAGATTTCTCCTTCTGGAAACAAATTTTCTGTTTCTCGCGCCAGTCTTCTTTCTTCACGTCGGAAGGCTCTGTGTTTTCGGCGGTTGGCATTTCTGTGTTGAGTTTTTTGCGACAGTGTATCTTGCAGTTTCTCATTATCAGCAGTGACTACGCCTCCAGTTGGTGCAGTTATCATGGACAGCATGCGACTAGTTCCCTCCATCGGATCTTGCTGTATTATCATTTCTTCCCCTTTAGTGAGGTATATTTCCTGGTGCTGATCTTTAATAACGACGGTAGCCCCTCTTTCTCTTGATTGCTAGCTACACCCAGCAGGGGACTCTTATAGTCCACATTGACTTGATTGAAGTCCAAGTCAAAGTCTATGATGCCACCCTGTGGTGCCCTTTCTTTGTCAAGTGCGAGATTCAAGCCATCCTTAAAAGTGAAAATCAACTTCTTTCTTGACATTTTCTCTGTAGACGACAGGAACAAAAACAAAACAAAACACCTACCAGAGAAGGCTTTAATTTATGTTGGTGAGAATATTATTTTATTTAGTAAAAGTAGAAAACAAAAGTCGAAGTATGCATTTTTCAAAAGTTTTCATTTTATTGAAATTAACTTTTATTACAAAATTTTTTTTGGACCCTGTCACAGACATTTGGCCAAATAAATAACCCTAGAACAATCGAAGATTTCAAAGTTTCAATTCGGAGCGATGTCGAGTTGCGTAGTATGTCTTCAGTATCGTCAGTTGATCGCGACATGGGAATTCCGTCTTGAGAATCCACCAGCTGGTAGGCTCCTCCTGAATAGACTTGTTCAATGACAAATGGTCCCTCCCAGGTTGGCTCAAATTTCCCACCTATGTTGCGACGCGCAAGAATAGGTCTCTTGAGAACGAGAACGAGGTCACCGACTTTGAACGTCACTAGGGCGGACCAACTTGTCGTAAGCTTGTGCCATTCTTATACGAGTAAAACTCCAAATGCTGTTGTGCTTCTAGTCGCTTTTCTTCGAGACTTTCCAATTATTCAAGTTTGAGTCTTGCACTTTCTTCTGTTGTAAGCTGATTGGTGACAGCGACTCTGAGAGACGGCGTCTGAACTTCTAGCGGTAGCACGACCTCTGATCTGTATACGAGTGTGTAGGGTGTACATTGGGTGGGAGTCCTGAATGTTGTCTGGTAGGCCCACAAAGCTTCTAGCAATTTGATATGCCAATCTCTTTTGTTTTCGTCCAGTGTTTTCTTCAAAATCTATTCCAGTGTTTTGTTTAAGGCTTTGGCTAAGCCATTTGTCCTGGGATAGTAGATTGTTGAGTACCTCCAATCTATCTCATGCTGTTTGACGAAGTTGTTGATCTTGGTGCTTATGAAGGCTGTTCCATTGTCAGAGATTACTCTGCGCGGAATTCCAAACGGTAGACTATCTGACTCTTGAAAAAGAGAAGGACGTGCTATGTCGTAACCTTTTGTAACGACACTGCCTCTGCCCATTTAGAGAAGTAATCCGTAGCTGCGAGAATAAATCTGTCTCTTAGAAGATAGAGGTGTCTATCGGACCTATTATGTACGTGCTCGACACTCGAATGGCCACGAAGCAACGGTCGGGTGCGGCACATTCGGAGGTTGGTGTAAGACCGACCCATGCACTTAGCATTGGTGACACTTTCTTCTTGTATCCATGCAATCGGACATCATTGCTAGCCAATAATATCCGAATTTTTTGATCTTCATCTTCATTTTCGGTCCTGACTGGTGAGCATCACACAATCCGGCGTGTACCTCTTTGACAATACTTTGCTCTTCTGCTCTGCTTAGGCACCACAGCCACATCTAAATCGTACGACATAGCCCTTCTTGTAATGTGATATGCTGTTGACTTGTCTTCCTGTAACTTTTCAGTTTACAAATATTCTATAAATGGCTTGCGCCAATCCTCGTTGACATCAACAACTGCAACTGTCATTCTTTCTTCTTCGAACTTTTGTAGATCTTCGAGGTCGATTCGGGAAAAAACTTGTCTTCCTTGTACTGTGATGTCGATGGAACCCTGCGGGGGACACGCCAATTCTTTTGCAAGTTTTGCTAAAGCATCAGCATGAACATTATCTCCCTGAGGAACCTGGTAGAAAGTCACATTGGGAATGCGCTCCGACGGCCTCATTGCGTACGTGATACTACTGTTAACCTTGGTTTCAAAATCTTATATTGTCCGGCGACTTCTTTGAATTATAAGTCGAGAGTCACCGTTGACGATGATATACGTTATATTCATTGAGATTGCCAATTACAATCCGGTGATTAAGGCTTCATACTCTGCTTCGTTGTTTGTGCACGGCTCTGTCAGGTGGTAGGAGAATCTCAACATACACTTATCTGGAGTAATGAAAATCAAACAAATTCCTGCTTTGCCTGGTATAACTATTCCTGATCCTTTGTCTTTTCTGGCTGACGAAGCTCCGTCGAAGTACATCTCCCAGTGTTGCGCATTGGAGAATTCCATTTGTAATATCTGCTAATCTGGTAACTCATCATTAAGAGGGGACCTAGCTGGAAGTGGGTGTGCAGCAAGAAAATCTGCTTAAATCTGTCCCTTGATAGCGCGGAGGGGAACAAAATTTATATCAAATTGTAATAGAATTATCGACCATCTTGCTAAACGTCCGGAAACTGTTGGTCGGGTCATCAAATATTGCAATAGATTAAATTTCGAAATCAGGATTATTTTATGAGAAAACATGTAGTGTCTAAGCTTTAGGGTGGCGAAAATTAAAGCTAGACAATGCTTCTCGATAGACGGATACTTTATCTCCGTCGGTATTAGACGTCGACTTAACTAATAAAGTGCATTCTCCTTACTCTCGCCATTGACTTGAGCTAGCAGGGCTCCGAGAGAGTCGTCTAATACCGCGGTATAAAGTATCAAATGTTTTCCCGGAATTTGGGCTGCCAAAACAGGAAGTGTCATTAAGTATTTCTTAACATCCTCGAAGGCCCATTGGCATTTCTCTTCCCAAACAAATTTGGTGTTCTTTTTAAGTAATGTTGAGAATGGCTGACACCTACTTGAGAGATTAGAAATAAAGCGTCTCAGATGTGCCAACTTCCCTTAGAAGGAATGTAGTTGTTTCAAGGTTTTGGGAGGAGGCATTTCCAAGATAGCTTTAATCTTATCCGGGTGGATCTCGATTCCCCGATGACGAACAACGAATCCTAGAAATTTACCGAAGGTAACGCTAAATACGCACTTTAAGGGATTCATCTTGAGATTGTATTGTCGTAATCGTTCGAACACTATCCTCAAATCATGCAAATGGTTTATCTTCTGTTTACTCTTGATAACCAAATAATCCACGTAGCATTCCACTTGATTGTGAATGAGGTCGTCAAAAATCTTCGTCATCGCTCATTGATACGTTGCTCCGGTGTTCTTTAACCCAAATGACATTACTTTATAGCAGAAAATCCCAATAGGTGTTATGAAGGCTGTAAGGGCCGCATCTTCTGAAGTCATCCTGATCTGGTTGTATCCCGATGATCCATCCATGAAGGAGAAAATCTCATGCGTCAAAGTGATGTCCACCATAATTTCTGGTATCTGTAACGAAAACTCATCTTTTTGACATGCTTTATTTAAATACCTGAAATCGACACATACACGGATCTGTCAATTTTTCTTCTTAACTGACACAATGTTAGCTAACCATGTGAGGTATTGCTCTTCTCTTACAAAGTTAGTATCTATTAGTTTCTTCACCTCGGCTATCACTTGCTGCTTTATTTCGAGGCTCATCCTTCTTGGAGCTCGTTTCTTGAGGTCATATCTTTGTCTACCCCGAGTTTATGAAGCTGCAATCTCTTGACGATCCTGACATTTCATCATAACTCCATGCGAAGCAATCTCTAAATTCTGATAATAACTTTATTAATTCTGTGGATTATTCCCTATTGAGTAGAGAACTTATGAAGGTTGGCCGGGGCTGCTCTTCAGTCCCGAGATTGATTTCTTTTAACTAATCAACTGTTGACTTACTTTCCTTTTTAAATTATGGCGGAGCGTCTTCTATTAGCTGATCAGTAGAGTCATTTTTCACATCGAGGCAATTCTCTGTCGATTCACTAGTAACAACAATGTAAAATCCCGAATCATTGACTGGTCCGACTGTACCAAATCCGAGACCCTCTTTCGAGTTAGGAATTCGGCTCTTAACATTCCATAATTTTTCAAAGAGTTGCAACTTATCTTTCAACATCTGTTTTGGCAAATGTCCCTGTTGAATTAATTTTTGCATACAAGGCGAAAAGTAACCAAAAGGTAATTCCATTAATTCATTAGAATCCCCAACTAAATTTACATGATTTTCGAGACTGGTAGAAGCACGAACACAGTAAAATTTGATCGGCTTTAAACCAACACTGCGGACTTTCTTGAACTCTAAACTCTCGATCTTTTAAGGAAGGACCAGAGTAATGATCATAGCGTTCACATAGTGGTTTATCCGATCATACATCGTCTTATATTCATCTTTCTCTGTATCTTCTAAGGATATCTCGTACTGAAGTTTTTTCTGTTTTGTCATTATTGTTTCTTCTTCGGAACTCTTTTCTTCATCGATGTTGATGGTCGGCCTAGTCCATTCAACAATTACATCGGCTCTTCTTCGTCCATGTCCCCGACCTCGATACGGGTGTATGGGCTAAAAGTACCGCTATCACTTCATTGCGAAGAGATAATAGTAGACTGTCGAAGCGAAGTTGAATGGCCTCTTCTGTGTGACTCTTCTGAATCCTTCACCTTATTTGTCATAACTTCACGAGAGAAAACGGTCTTCTTTAGAGGCGAGTAGTAAGCGGCGCCTTCATGAATGCCAACTTCATGAATTGAAAATGGTTGTAAATCTCCTTTGATGCAATATTTCTATCCTTCCTTGTAATACTTAATGCATTGATGTAGGGAAGACGAAACCATGTCATGCTCGTGAATCCAGGTCGACCGAGTAGAGCATTAAAAGAGGTCTCGGCGTCGATGAAATGAAATTTAGCAGTTGTTACTAGCTCTCCAACTTTCATAAGCAATGTGATTGATCCGAGGGATCTCTCTCCTTCCGAGTTGAATCCTCTTAACATCATCTTATTGTAGCGTAAGCTCACGAGCTTCAATGTCCGAATAGGCAGTGTTCGTAGACTCATCAAGTTGAGGGATGCTCCAGGGTCTACCAAAACTCTGGATAGTACGAATCTGCCAATATTAAAGGAGATATAGAGTGGACGGTTATGGTCGGCGGTACCGAGTAACAAGTCTTCATCTGTGAAAGTTACCTCTGACTGTCCTTTTAATGAGCAAACTTCATCTGAGGATGTGCTGGCCAGCTGGGCTAAGCAAATATCTGGATCAAACAGCGCCGTAACTAGAGATTCTCTCATTTCCTTTGACAAAATTAGAGCGTCGTAAATGCTTAGTTTGGCCGACAACTTCCTAAGATGAGCTAGCACGTTATAATTCACTTTATTTGAGCTTCTAATCTTCTCTTGGGCACGTGCTCTTCCACTGCTGGGGGTGCCTCTTCTTGTGTAACTGCTTGTTTTCCTTTATCCATTGGAGCTGTTCCTGAGGGCAACACTCTCCCTCTTCTCAAATAGACCTCTGTTATCTCTTCTGACGCTGTGGCTGATCTTTCTGGTGTCGACTCTGAATCAGAAAAGTTCAAGTTGATGGCTATCAGCGTCCCTTTTGCATTCGAGGACTGGCTCGTCATTTCCTGAACTGTCGTAGCCGGTGTCATCAATGTCTTCTTCACTCTGGTTAGCAGGTTCATCGGACTTAAGCACGATTTGAGGATCGGTTTGGGAATCGAAATCGAAGCTAGAGTGACCAAAATCAGTCACACTATCAGCAGAAACAGTTAAAACATAGCCAAAATCATCATCATTATATTTATAATACCTCGTTGAGGCAAAAATATAATCATACAAGGTCAGAGCTTTGAGGATTTTCTCCCCCGAATCAGAGACAACCAATCTAACAGAGGCAACCCCTATCCTACTCCACACACTATCAGTCTTCGTAACGTCGTTCTTATCTTTCTCAGGTTGCGGTAATCTTTCTGATGAAACTTCTATCTCTGGCTGAACAGGTTGTAAATTCTGAATGCTTGCCTGAACCGAATTGGTCTGAATCTGATGCAATATCTTTCTGGATGACTTGTTCCAAACTGTAGTCCATTCATCTCTTTCTGAGTATGGATCTATTCGCTCAGCCGAAATCATATTTATAGAATCTCTTTCGGGTTCCTTTAAATATTCTTTCGGGATCGTTATATTTCCTTTTTTGAGATTCCTCTTGAGCCAATCCTTAAAGACGAAGCAATTCTCTATGGTGTGTCTGAGCATCCTGTGATACGGGCAAAGATTAGGCTGATCCTTCTTATCGACATCTTCTGGTTTCTTCGGATCTGGTAATCTGAACTCGGACTTCTCCATTAGGCTTCTGAACATCTTGGGTATTTCTTCATCTTTAAAGGAATATACCACTTTGCTTCGTTCCGCCATGGTCATTTTTCTATTCTCTGTTCGGTATGATCCTCCTTGATGTGGTTGCCGGCTAGGCTGGCCATATTGTTGCGTCTGTTGCTGCTGGTTACGCTGTGATGGTTGTTGGAAATTCTGACGAGAATCTTCTGAATAAATCTTCATTGGTTGTTTTCTTTTATCGACAGTTGCTACTGTCCCGAACTTCTTTTCGAATATCCTGGTTGTTCTGGACTTCTCGGCCTTCTCATGAGAATCCATATGCTTGGTTTCTTCTTGCAGATTGTTGGTTTTGCTGAGTAATTTCTCGAAAGACTTGATGGTGAGTCCCTTGAGCATGAAAGCTATTGGCTCATGGATGCTTTTGAGCAAGATCTCAATTGCATGATGTTCCTGTAGCTGAGGTTCACATTTCATGCTAAGATTTTTCCACCTCAAAATATAATCTACTAGAGTCTCGTTAGGCTTTTGTCTTTCTATCACGAGATGTCCTATAGAAACATGGTGCTGCGCTCCGACAAATCTCTTCACGAACAACTGTTCTAAGTCAAAGAATATCTCACTGATCCATTAGGTAATTCGGCATACCAATTAAATGCTTATCCTCGACAAGTCGTCGACAAGCCGACGACAAAGCAATGCTTGATTACCTCACGGTGTTGCCACAACAGCTCGGAAATGTCTTATGTCTTTGTCTGAGATTTCCGGTCCCGTCAAATATATTAAAGTTCAGTGACACAAAGCCTTTAGGGTAGGGTACGACATCAAATTCCTCCGGGTAGGATCTACCCTTTAAAATCAATGCCCCACTCTTAGACTGGGCTATGGCCTCCCGAACTTGTTCGACCATTTGTTTAAATTCCCTCTTTGGTATGATGCTCTGGGCAGAGTCCTTTTGTTGATCATCTCTGTTAGCTGTGGCAACTTCCCTCCTTTCATCTATGATTTGTATAATTTCTGGTTGGTTGACTTACGGGAAGGTGATGCATTGCGGTTGAGATTGTCCTTGAGTCTGCGACCATAGCGAGTCATGGCGGTGGTCATCTCTTTCATCCTTTTCTCCATTTGAATGATTTGCTCATCCCTCAGGAGGACAATACTACGCAGCTCATCTACGACGTTCCCTTCAGTAAGAGGTTGGGCATCGCGCGCAGATTTAGCGGCTCTGGTTTCGATGACGTTAATATCCATACAGTCCTCCTCGAGGTAGTCTTCGAAGTCTTCATTTTCATCATCAATGAGAATTCCCAGTCTCTAGGCTAATTCTGAAATCTCGCTCTTGAGCCTTTCGATCTTGTCTTCAATCATCAACCCTCGTATCATTTGGAGATCCGGAGGCCTTTGCTGGACATCCTGTACCTGCGCATCCCCTTTGCTTGCAATTGCTGTAACCTTGTCGGATTCTTCAGATCTCTGCTTTATTCCATAATTCTGACTTACGGGCTCACTGAATCGTATCAGTGTGGTGACTTTGGGTATCCACATCTTTTTCTTTGGCAGTGATGCTTTGAGACTGGGTGCCTCAACAGAAACATCGACATGTCGAAGAAAGGTGTGCTCTCCATGGCAAAGGCCAGATACCGTATCAGTCAACCTGTTTATCCTTTTTTTTGGAACTTTAGGAACATCTTTATGGCTGGTAATCTGTAGAACTCTTGGACCCAGACGTGACTTAACTGGTCGACGACCCACTGGTTTAGTAACGATAGAGTTGGTAGTGACGCTGTTAGCATCAACTCTGCTCCTCAACGGAACCTGACGGGAATTTGTGGAGGTGAAGCTTCAACAGGTGTCTGAGACTGTTTGGCAGATCTGACATTCTTTAGTATTTCTTTCCTCATGTGTGGGGATACTGCACATCCTACTCGCTTGAGCAATTCACTAACTGAACGACTCTCTTTGGCAGCTAGTCTCTGAAACACTGTACTGATTCGGGTGATAGGAGCAGACTTCCTCTTCTCCTCACCATGTTCATGAGGTATTGATAACGTAGCGGCAATCTTTTGGATACTCTTGTGTCCGTCGGTGTCCATTAAGGGTTGGAACCTACTCCCTTGCAAGAGCGGGGAGGTGCACAACAATCCCAGTTCCTCCGGACGAGAAATCTCATCAACATATATCTCTTCAGAAATTTGCTTTAGTAGCCTTGCGACTCTTTCGGCTGCGGCTTCTTCTTTGCGACCGAGTTAGTGGCGCAACTTTCGAACTCGATTCAATTTCAAATACTGACGGTGGGACAACAAATCCTTTAGTCTGGTCTTCGATGATCATAACCTCTTTTCCTTTAGCAGAAACGGGAGAAACAAACTTAGCAGCTGTTGTTTTGGCAGTAGTCTTTTCCTCCTGGTAAGAAGGGAAATCTTGTAGGCAATTCAGGTTGAACTCTGCGGACGGCTCTTGGTCCTCCGGAGCGGCGACTTTCATTACGACGAACAGGGCTTTCCCGAGTATGACCTCGAATTTATCGAACCCTGTTCCAAACTTGATGGTAGAAGTGACGTTGCGGGCGTTACGACTCGTCGGCAAGTTGCAGGAAAAGGTGAGCATTGGGAACGCCATTACAGAAACTTCAAAAAGAAAACCCTGGGGTTAGTTATTAGGCCAACGCCTCGTAATCATAGTGCAAGCACTACAAATTAGCAAAGGTCGATCTGTAGACCAGGTAACTCTTTATTTAATTGGTGAATTGTTTAAAAGTATGAAGATTTAATTAAAGAGCAAGCGCAGCGCGACACAATTCGATTTGATTTGCAGAATAGCAAATTAAACTCAAAAGGACACAAAAATGAAAGTAAAGTTTAGGACCCAGCGCGGAACTAACTTTACAACGCATAATATCCGGGTGGAACTAGCTCACCAACACACCTATTGGGGGTCCGACCCCACATAAAGATCGAGAAGTCCTTAATGGCCCTCCTAAACCTCTCTGTTCAAAAGGTGATTGAACAGATGATCCTGAAGTCCAAAAGAGTTCAACGTGTTCACCCAAGAAAGAAATGGGTGAAGCATGTCAACGGAAGAAGGGTAATCTGGTCCATGAGGGACATGGACACATTACCGATGTATGAAGATAAGATTTCCGATTTAAATGGAGAGAGAAGCAACTCCCAGTGAGTCGCCGAAAGCTCGTGGCGTTATTTTGAGTGCGGAGTTGCCGTTGTAGGTCGTCGTTCGTCGGAATCGAAATCCTGTCGCTCGCTTCGGAAGGACATTTTAATTTGCATATATATATATATAATTTTTAGAAAAATATGAAATCAACCGACCCCATATTTTTCATAGTATAAATGAAAGAGCACTACACCTTAAGACCTGCAATTATCCCGAAAGATAAACACAAGACTTGAGGGTGAGACTCGATTAAATAAACTAAGAAATATATGACGTCTGTTTGGTCTGCGAAAACATTTTATTTGCCGACAAGTTCCCCTATTTAATATGAAGAATTAAATAGGGTTTATTTTAAGTTTGGGTTCGGATAAAGCTTCTATAAGGGCAAGCCCCTACAGTTAATTAAATCTTAAATGGCCGAAGTCATTTAAGAAAACTCTCAATAAAAATCAGGAAATATTATCTTCAAGGAGGTAAAAAAGATAAAACTTTTCAACGAAATCGGACAAGGAGGTGTGAAAGGGGATTGACTCAAATTTGGAACATTTATTGTGGAATCCAAAGCAGGAAATACTAGTGGATGTCATAGATTCGGAAGAGAAACTCGGTGACTTCCCAAACTATCCTATGGTTTGGCTTAAATTTAGAGGAGAAATTACTTAAAGGTTTCATCCTGTCAATTTTATTAATTAGAGCTTACATTTGTGTGAAACAGTCACATAAATAGCCTAGAAGATATGAGGATTTAGGTCGTAACGATGGACAACCTCGGAATCCTAAGACGAGTTAGGACTTATATTGTACAACAAAGCTATACGAAATACCTAAAGAGAAGTTGAGGATTTATGTCGCACCAGGCAAAGAACCTCGAAATCCTATGGATTGTTGTTTAATCACTAAGGAATGGTTTAATTTGGTGAAGATATGTTTCTATCATTGAAGATGGCACATCTTGCCGCACTCGCAACTTCCAAGCTCCTTGTCCTGACGAGTTCGAGTTTTCTAGGGTGTCAAGTTATGATGTCAAATCAAATGGCCCTATGATTGTAGTTCTCTGAATATCCTATGAAAGCATGTTTAAGGTTGTACAGTGCATAGCGTAACGACGAGGTGTATAAGTACGAGAAAAACAGATAGAGTATGTAAGTAAAGAGTGTGAGTACAACATGCTATGTGGGAGAAGAAAAGTAGTAGATACAACAGGAAAGTAACATGCTATAAATATAAAACAAACTTGTATACTTAGGAGATCCGTTATTTTCTTAGATGTAGCAGACTGAAATACATCATGAGAGCAAAGTAGAAAAAAAAATGTCGTCTAGAAAACTCGAGAAAGAACGGTAAATGACCCACGACGGAAAACTCGGGAAAATAAATAACAATTTAAATAAATTCATCAAACACCTCGGGAAAGTCCCGAAGAAAAAATCACGAATGCTTCACCAAAATCATACGAAAAATCCGAAGGAAACCGCAAGCACTCGGGTCGGGGCTAGGCTAAAAATCTATGTAGTTATACTCGAGGGTCGTCGAAGACTACTTGCATTCCGAATGTATAGAGCTTGCCACTCAACTAGAAGGGTGTCCTATTAAACCTAACCCAGGAGGGTGCTCCTTAGCCCGGTACTGATAATCAAGAAGTAGACAACCAAGTTATAATATTTTTTTAAAATTCATATTTTTATCATGCATGTGGATTTCAGTCATACAAAAGAGAGTTTGTATCAATGTTTTGATTATAGTGAAAATATGTTTTGTTGTAAATATTGTATATGTTCTTATCAAATCCATTCTTATCAGTTTTTTTTTTAAATTATGGTTGTTCTCGAGTTGATCACTTCGTCGAGCGTAGAATCACTAACAACCTAAGAAGGTACGGGTGCCCCGCTAGTCTCGTAGCAGTGAATGATACCGTCATCCTACGGTTCATCGGGTCCCTGGAGTAGGTCCTGATGTCGTAGGATGAAATATCATTCCACTCTACCACTGGTGTGCATTTGTCGTCAGCACCCTATGCCCCAAAACAAAACGAAAACCAAATCCAAAGAAAACAAAAGAAAACAAACCAAATAGTAAACGGGGAAGGAAAGGAGACTTACCCACCTCCAAATCTAATTTAAAAAGAGAGGGGCCCAAACGGTAGGAGGGTTAATCTAAAACACCCCTAAATAAGGCTTGAGACGTTTCCAGACCCCACAAATTAAACCAAAGAGGAGCAATCCAAGAAAGACCCCCACTAGTATTTCCAAACCCCAAATATTAAAATCTTTCAACTCCCAACTTGATTCACAGCCTAACATATCATATAAATATAAGATCTTCCAATAAATCCAAGTAGATGCTCGCGGCTAAGACAAGACGAGGCCGGAGAAGCTCACGACCAAGGCAACGAGGGCCATGGAAGCTCGCGACTACAACAATAACGAGAATACCATCCCAACATAAAGCTTTTAACGCATAAGAAAGTGAATGTACAAGTTCACAAATCTTCCAAATTAACTCCAACTCTCTCAAGTAAGACATAGGAAAGATACCCCAAAAGATAATTCTCAATCACCTCTCCCCATAAGCAAGCCAAGGGGATTTCAAACCATCACTATGCATAACAACACACACCGCAAGGCCATAACCGTAGCCCAGCACAAAACCAAAAGACTGAATCATCACAGGGCTGAAACCGAGCCAACATAGGGCCCAAAACCCAAGCCATGATAAGGCTGAAATCAAGCCCAGCACAAAGCCAAAGATAGAACCACAGCAAGGCTGAAACCGAGCCATCACAAGGCTAGGACAAGCCCAATATAAGGGCAAAAACCGCATCTGCCATGAGCCAGAGATCAAGCCACCACAAGGCTAGGACCGAGCCAAGCACAAGGCTAAGACAAGCCCAACACAAGGCCAAAATTGTGCTACCATAAGGCTGAGATTAAACCAAGCACAAGACCAAGAATTGAGCCATCACAAGGCTGAAACCGAGCCAAGCACAAGGTTGAAAGCTGCAACGATCAAATAAGCCTCACACATATATTTAAAACGTTTCAAAACAGTCAACAAAACTTCTCCCAAATAAGAATAAAGTCCCTCATAATAGGTATTTTCAAATCAAAAGTGCTTATGAAATGCTAAGGTTAAACCCCTAGTGACGGCTAAAGCAAATTAAGTCACTCCTCCCATAGATATTGAGCAAGGAAAGGAAAAAATACACCAAAGTAGGCACTCGGGTAAGGGCTAAAGCAAGCAAACGGAGCCCCCAAACAAGGCTAAAAATGGGTCCTGCGAAGCTTTTAAACAAGGACAAACATAATACATCAAAATAGGCTCTCTGGTAAGGGCTAAAGAAAGCAAACTGAGCCCCCAAACAAGGTCAAAAACAAATCTTTCAAAGCCCTTAAACAAGGACAAACATAATACATCAAAATAGGCTCTCGGGTAAGGGCTAAAGCAAGCAAACCGAGCCCCTAAACAAAGCCAGAACAGGTCCTGCAAAGCTTTCAAGCAGGAGCACGTACAATTCATCAAAATAGGCTCTCGGGTAAGGGCTAAAGCAAGCAAACTGAGCCCCCAAACAAAGCCAAAACAGGTCCTGCAAAGCTTTTAAGCAGGAGCACATACAATTTATCAAAATAGGCTCTTGGGTAAGAGCCACAAAAAGCAAACCGAGCCCTTACAAAGCTAACATCCAGAATCTTTCCAAAATGAATTAAATAAGGGCCAAGCTTGAGCCACAACAACATCCTCATGCTTTCAATATATCAAAACATAAAACTGCCATATGCTTCAAGTAATAACTAACATAGGATCTTTCCCAATCAATCCTAGCATGCATTTTCGAGCCAAAGAAAACTCAAGACATTAAAACCAATCCTTCCATATATCTGTAAGACCGAATGAGCCTTTTCAATACCTTATGTTAGATAAGCATAAATGTAAAGACATATGATACATATCCCAACGTGCTTGTAAAGAGGAATAACATGATCTTAAGGCCACACCTTTAACATTTTGAACTTGCTTTGAACATAAAGAAAAGAGGAAGGTAATAGCATGCCATTAAAACCAAACTTTTCACATGCTTCAAGTAATAAAACACCCCCAAATCTCAATATAACAACACACTAGCATGCCACTAGAGAGGGTGAAAAGAAACAGTCATTTGAACAAGTAAATAAAATACTCCATGGCACATAAGTGTCCAGCCGAAAGACCAAATAGGGAGAAGTAACAGAGCCGGGCAAAGTGAAACAAACCCAAGCCCCACCATGCAAGGCTAGGTAAAAGAGAAGGGGGAAAAGTGTTACCAGATAGTGTAGAGTACACAAGAAGAGCAAGGAATCCAGGGTTCAGTCCAGCAGCACCTCCCCTCTACAAATTCGGCCAACACCAGGGACGCCTCAAGTAGGGCTCTTTTATAGGCTAGAGGGAGGAGAGGGTGCTGAAATTACCTATAGGAGGTGAGCTCAAGTGGAGGGGATCCTGACAGCAGCGACAAAAATATCGCAGCTAGGAGCAGGTGGCCACGGGCTCGCACAGGGGAGAGCAGAGGAGAAGACGTCGCAGCCAGGGAATAGGAATGGGAGCGAGTACGTACGGCTCGAGGAAGAGAAGGCCGCAGAGGATACGATCGAGCATGGGGAAGGAAGATACGGTCGGGGCGACCTGCTCGTGCGCGGGAGATGGAAGAGCGGGCTCTCCCGATCGTGCGAATGGGAGAGGCGCGGGCACCGATCGAACGGGGGAGATTTAGGGCTTAGATTTTAATTAAAGGGGGAGAAATATAAATATATATATAATAATTATAATAATATAGGTACTATTATTATTATAAGAATAATAATTCCCGTTTCACAAATTTCGTCCCCAACAGGCTATGGTCGCAAAATGAACGTCGTTTTAGGCAAAATCGACGTTCCGGACGCATTGGCGTAGTCAATTTCATCATTCGGGGTTGTTCGGACAACCTTGTCGACGGTCGCGCCGAAAGTGCGTAAAATCTTGTCTTTTCTGAAATTCTGACTTTGATGTCGATCATCCCAACGTTCTGGCTTTAGCTCCAGCCCATTGTAGAGAAATTGAAGGCGTCGAGGTCGCAAACTGAGATTTTGTGTCCAGGTGTGTAAGATGTGCATGAGGCTGTCCTAATGTCCAGGGATCCTATAGGGACTCAATTTGAATTTCTGACGTCAACTCCGACCGGCTATAGATTAGCGGTACGGAATCTCGTGCAGGATTTCAAAGAGTAACGAAGTGGCTTCAGACGCTCTAAAACGAGGTGGGCTCCATCGCTAGGAATCTAGGATCGTCGGGGAAGCTCCTGAGGCTAGGATCTTAAATCTAGGGGGAGAACTAAACCTCGACAAAAACGAGGTCAACAAGCATTCTCGGAGTTCAATACCAAGCATGGTCTCTATAAAATAAACGACCCAGCTCAAGGGGGTGTGGGGAAGTTCAGGAAGGTTGGACCAACCAAAGAACTACAAGATCTTAGAGGATTGAATTGAAGATAACTTTGAAAACTCCTTGATTAGTTTTACTCTTTTTCTATTTATGTTAGTTATGTTTATTTCAGATTTATTTTCTTTTCATATTTAGATTAGATATATTTGGTAAGACTATAAATTAGGCGGGATCGGTTTCCTTATATATATAGCTTATGTGTGAATAATGAAAGTGAGCAGAGATTTTTCCTCCCAAAGTTGGTTTACAACAATGAGTAGCTGGTTTTATAGATGCTAGGTTTGCACTTTTTCCTAATTAGTCTTGCATGACAAAATTAATCTATTATATGCAATATCTTTGGTTCAACGTCTATCTTGTTATCTTTGATCCAACCAGCTCCTTAATCCTTCAACGTCAATTTTGTGCCCTTCATTGTGCATGTTTCAAACACAAGTATATTCATCACTTTATCGTGAATAAATATACTCCAATCATCCTCTTATTTTAATCATTACTTGGTTCATTTTTTTGTAGTTTTGCTAAACATCCATATTATCATTTTGCTTTTTGTCACGCCTAATTTGGCTGTTAATAACTTTTTTTACTCTCCAGTACTCAGATTACATACAACTAATTGAAATGATTACCGTATTAATAAAACTTATTTAAGTCCCCATAATTTACACTTTTCTCAAATTATTCTTTAAGATGTTTTTATGTACTCCAGGCACATTTTAATTTTATTCTCATTCGTTTCCCTTTCCTTTAATAAAAATGATTAAATATATTTAAACAGTCTCTTGTAACTAGCATTTTATCATTTAATATTATTGATTGATAATTATTAATTTCACCTTCATTACTCAATTTTCTTTTATTAAATTTTAGAACATTTATCTTCTATATATTTGTTCAGTCCTTACTTCTAAACTCATTAGATTTCAGATGATTATTATACCTGGTGTCTTCACTAAGTTATTACAGGTCTGTTCAACTGCAAGCCGTTCTAGCAAAGGCATAACTAAATTTAACTTTGTCACGCATGAATTTTCCTGAATAAGGTTTTGCTGCAATAATTTAATTGCCTTTATCCTCACTGTCCGTTAGCTAATTTCTTGTTTCTGTTGCAGCTAACAATCATCTGAAGGAAGTTCTTATAATTGGTAAGCAAACAATTCCTGTTATTTTCTATTTCCTTGCAGCATTTTCCTCGTCTGATATATGATAAAAAATTTAAAGTTTCTGTTTCAATTCATTATATGTAGTTATATTGATGTTGTTGCAGGGTCTCCACGAACAATTTTCTAAAAACCTACTTTCTACATTCATTCACGAGTCATGCCAAATTTCAAAATAAAATGACTTAATTTATTCAGGTGAAAATGTATTCTCCTTGTGATATTTCTGAGGTGCATTTCAGTTTCATTGTACAGCTTTAACTCTAAAATATACATTCTCGTTTGTATAATTCAATATGCATAAAACTTATAAAACTTTAAATCGTTTAATATTCTGATAATATTAACCCATAATTATAAGTATCGCACCCGAAAATGTGACTGATCGTATACTTGATCGGTGTTCTTTTCTAAGTTCTTTTTCTTTTAAATACATTTGCCCAAGATATATTTGTTTCAATTTTTAAACTTACTATTATATTCTATTAGGTTCTTACAATTGATACCCTTATTACGATGCTACAGATATCTTGTAAGGAGCAGCATTTAGAAAGTCCGGCTATGCATTAAATTTAACATCATCATCATCATACATGAATGTATCAGGGATAAAATCTCACGGCAACAATTACGTTTTCCTAAATCATCTTTAACCTGTCTTTGAACAAACCTATGTCGTCATTATCTATTTCCTTGTAATTAAGTTGATAAAAAATAAATGTTCCCTTTCAGTTAATTTTTGTTGTTTGCCATTCAGAGTTTTATGAACATTATACTTTTCTCAGACAGCCACTATTCTAAGCAAAACATCAAAATAATATATTATTTTATTTAATTGAAAATCATGTTTTCTTGTTCATTTATATAGATAAGTAACTCATAGCTATTAGTGGCATGCTATGTATGACGTAGAAAATGCTTGCTATTGCATTTTTAGATCACAAAAATCTCTGAATACGTTCAATTTAATGTCCTTTAGTTTATGATGTTTGTTTTCGACAGGTTTTAGCACAGCAGTTGGATTGAGCTTGGCCATATTGTGCATCCTTTTCTATGTCCTGCATATATGCAGGAAGAGAAAGCACTCTTGCTCAAGTCTCCTCAAAAGAATTGCTTCTTTTCAGCCATCTTCTAAAGCAGACTCTGAGCTTTGTTTCTCTATCCAGTCTCCCATCTTTACCTATGAGGAGCTCTATGAAGCCACAAATGGCTTTGATGCCTCTGGTGAACTTGGTGATGGCAGCTTTAGTGCAGTCTATAAAGGTAACTCATTGTAGCAACCATCTCAAACTATTTGTTCGAGACCTGATCCCATGATTGCTTATTCGCATTACAGGAAAGCTGCCAGATGGACGAGTAGTGGCAGTGAAGCGTCTCTATGAGAACAAATACGGTCACCTCAAGCATTTTATGAACGAGGTTAAAATCCTATCACTCCTTCAACACCAAAACCTTGTCAGCCTCTACGGCTGCACCTCTCGACGGAGCCGTGAACTCCTCCTTGTTTACGAGTTTGTGCCCAACGGAACAGTCGCCGACCACCTCCATGGCCGGCTGGCATCCCAATCTTTTCTGCCATGGAAAGTGAGGTTGAACATTGCCATCGAAACGGCTGAAGCCCTAAACTATCTTCACTCCATTGACCCGCAGATCATTCACCGCGATGTCAAAACCAGTAACATTCTCCTTGACGACAGCTTCCATGTCAAGCTTGCGGATTTTGGCCTCTCGAGGTTCTTCCCAACCAACGCCACGCATATCTCCACTGCCCCGCAGGGAACGCCAGGCTACATCGATCCCGAGTACTACCAATGTTGTCAGCTCACGGACAAGAGCGATGTTTATAGTTTTGGAGTAGTATTGATGGAGCTTGTTTCTTCAAAGCCTGCTGTTGATTTCACCCAACAGTGGCATGAGTTCTCTCTCGCTAACATGGCGATTAACATGATCCAAAGGCAGGAATTACATGAGATTGTGGATTTGAGATTGGGGTATCAGTCAGATCGCTGCATAAATAGGATGATTGCCCAGGTGGCGGAGCTAGCTTTTCAGTGCTTGCAGTCAGATGGAGAGTTGAGGCCTTCCATTAATGACGTGCTTGAGATTTTGAGAGAAATTAAGAACAGTAGTTACAATGATAATTTTTGTGAGGAACTAGATACTTCATTGGTGGATGCTAGTCTGTTAAAGGGCTCTCCTCCCTGCTCTCCAAATTCTGTTACAGAAGTATGGATGAGCAGGGTGACAACGCCAAATACCAGTGTGTGAGATTTATGTAATCATTCAGAAAATAATGTACTTGTTAGTTGCCCAGTTAGTATGTTTAGGAGAAATAACAGTTCTACTTTTGAAAGTTTTAGAAATTTAAGGGATATGTAAATGGGAAAAATTAACATTGGATGCCTCGAGTTAGGTTAATATGATGGAATATTCACTAATAGAGCCTTGTTTTTGGCAGCTGGACTAATGCTGTGTCCTTATGTTACAGTGGTCTTCGTCATCCAGTTTCAAATTATTTTAATTCGGTTTTATAAATTCCCAATTTTTTATTTATTATTGCAGTTGTTTACTGGTCACAGCCTTATTTTTAACCATTCTATTTACATTTTCGACATTAACTTCGTGTAATGTCTATTACTTATTAAACATATAGGCGGAGCTTGTGATGTTAGCTTGTATAGATGACCAAAGAGTGTAGATAACTACTAATTTATTTCATGGTTCTTTTATATAATTCTGATGATAAAAAGCCTTCCATTTTAAACATGATCATTAAAATAGGAGCATTTTTTTTATCTTCATGTGTACGAGTTATGAGCAAGAAATGAAAGCAAGTTTGCGGCAAGTATAATTAGCCAACACCAATTTAATTAACTAATTTTAATTTTTATATTATAATATTTAATCATAAATTCTAATAAATCATGTAACATTTGTTCAATGCACTTCAATATTAAAGTTGGAAGAGAAATGATTAAAAGTACGTGTATGTAAATTATCGCGTTTTATATAAAGTTTAATCCTTTGCAAATTTAAAGGGTCCTGCAAAACCTTACTTCAGCCTATAGACAAGCAACAGTATTTGAACTGTATTAGAATTTATAATTATTTTACAAGCCCCCACACTCTTTAGCGGCACATTGTTGATTATTTTGTGTGCCTCAATTAATCATGTCGGATACTATGTTATTGTTTAAATATTGGGTCATTTACTTACATGCAACCAAATTCTTATACATTTGTATATCGGGAATATGTTTGCACAAATGTTGACATTGCACAGAATCAAGTGCAAGGAAGGTTCACGTTCGAGCATTCAACATGAAATTGGCCAGACCATGAAGCCAACTGAGGGAGATTGACTGGCTGAGCCCACATCACATGACCATGCAATGCTATTAACATCAACCATTACAAAAGATCAACATTCGATTGAAGACGATTCCATCAACAGAAGAGTATCGGCCTAGTAATTAGGAGTCGAATGAATGAACACCAAATGCCCATTACGAATGTGAAGCGACATTTGGAGTAGTTACAGATGCGAAGCGACACCTACGAAAGTTATAGAGCCAAAATATGTCTTAATCAATTATCAATAATTAAGGATGTAATGGAATATATTCGTGATAACGTTCCCATTAAAAGGAGGGACAATCATGTAATTTGTAATACCCTATCGCATAGTTATAAATAGAAGAATCATTTTCACTGCCGAGGGGACTGCAGAAAAACTTCCAAAAAACTAAGTATTACTTGTGCCTTGTTTCTCTTTCCTTCAATCGATTAATGTTCTATTTCTTGGGTGTGATCCACAGAACAATTTAGGATACAACATCCAAAAAGGTGCGATGCGCATAGAATCATGCCTTCTACAAGAAGAGGAGCATGTCAGGGTGAAGGAACACAACAAGGAGAAACCTTCGACATGGAGAATGTTCGGGATTTTGTACAAAACCAAATCCAAGGACTTCCTGATCGGATGGTCAGACAGATTGCGGAGCTAGCCCGAGTGGTGCTTGAGGGAATGACACAGCCTCTCCTGCAACCCGATCTACCAACGCCCGAGCCTCAAATTCAACAGGCGGCCCAAGAAACTAAACAAGTGGACGAGTCCCAGTACCAGAACAGTGCCAGGTCCGCACCAAAGGGAGAACTCAAACCAGGAGCGATATAAGACTATTGTCGGATGGAGAACACGTTCGCTCGACATATTATGGAAGCCGAGCCACCAGAGAAGTTAAATGTTCCATCTTCGCAATCATACAAAGGTTGAAGTGACCTTGCTGACCATGTTGCATCCTTTGTCTCTGCAATTTTACATTTGAAGATATCGGATGCATTATAATGTTGATTGTTCTATAATACACTGAAGATTTCGCTCTCAGGTGATTCAACGGACTTCACGTAAGAATTATTAATACTTCTGAAGACTTCAGAAAATTATTTTTTGTATAGTTTGCTAGTGCCTAAGCTATAAACATATTCAAATTCTTTGTGGTATATAAAATTGGGATTGAATGAGAGCCTACGAGCATATGTTACAAGGTTCCAAAAAGAGGTGCTTAAGGTTCGAAACCTAGAGCTGATAGTTGCCAATGTAGCACTGGCACAATGACTGAAGAGTCCTTAATTTCTATTCTTTTTGGTTTTAAGAAAGTTAGCCCTCATTCGAAACATGCGAGAGGCTGGTCCTCTCGAAGAGATAAAGAAGATAAACAAGATAGACAGAAACATAGCTGATCGAATGACCTATCTACCAGAGACAAATGGATGTCAAAGTTTACACCACTTTGAGTTTCTATGGCGGAACTTGTAGAACCAATAGAAGACAAGGAGTATTCTTGAAAGGTGGCTTTAATGAAAGCTAATGCTTCCCTCCGAAACCTAAACAAATACTCTATCATCGAGAACATAGGCACGATACTGAGGATAGACACCTCTGCAGCTTTGTAGAGGAGCTGATCTTGGTTTGAAAGCTCAATGAGTTTGTATTCTTAGAGGCTTTCACTCGAAGGTAGGGCAAGGCTCCAGCGGAAGGCAAGTCGGGCAAACCAATCCAGAAGAATGCCATTCATGTAGCAAGAATAGTACCAATAATAGTGGGAGGTGATTCATATGCCAAGGCCGATTAGAAAATAAGCGAGTAGGGAATTACTGCGTTGTGATCTCGTTTCAAAGTGGAAACCAATTCCACCAGTTATTTTTATCGATACAAATTTTCCTCTAGCCTCCCTACAGTGATGCCATCATTGTTATAGCACTGATCAATAATTACCAATTGGAAAATATTCTTTTCAATACTAGAAGCTCAAGGAACATTTTGTTCTGAGTTGCGTTTGAAAAGCTGAATTTACAACCGATCGGTTAACTGCACTGGCCTGCTGCTGTAGAATTTCTCTGGAATGAAAGAAAGCACTTGAAGTCTTGGTGTAATAGTGATCACTATTACTTGGGGGAGAAAGAGACAATTGATTTACCAACATGAAGGATTTTTTGGTGGTCGACTCACCATCATTATACAATGTAATATTCGGTCGACCTATCATCAACAATGTTTGTGCGGAGGTATCAACATACCACAAAATTGTGAAATTTATTTGTCTCGGGGAAATAATTACTGCACATGGAGATTTGGAGTAGTCCCAAATGTGTGCTGCATGTGAGCCATAGCAAGCCTAGAGCACGAAACATTAGACTTACAACACCAATGAGAAGGAGGCCTTGAAATCTATGAGGTTATTACCAAAATCCCAGTGGATCTAGAGGATCCTTATAACAAATTAGTGAGACTTTTGATGCAGCTCTCAAAGATTCGTTGATCAAGATTCTCCAAAAAGACCATGATGTTTTTGTGTGGTTGCCAGCCAAAATTTATGGCATTTCCAGTGACTAGCTTGTCACAGACTACATGTCAATTACACCGCCAATAAAGCAGAAGCTCTGGTCACAAAGAAGTCAAGGAACTTTTAGAGGTGGATACATTTGACAAGTTATATACCCCAATGGATATCCAACATACTCTTGGTGCTAAAGTCCAACGACAAATGGAGAGTGTGGACTATAATGCCCGCCCAAAGGATGGCTATCCATTACCGCAGATTAACTCGACGCTCTCTGGATGTCACCAAATCAAAATGAACTTGGACGACACGGAGAAAATGAATTTTATTACTAGTGATGGAATGAATTATTTTATTCGAGTTGAAAAATGCTGGCGCAATTTATAAGCTCATAATGGATCTAAATTTTTTTCTGAACAAAAAGGAAAAAATGATAAAATCTATTTGAATGATGTGTGATGCAGATGTTTCTTTTTTATATTTTTATATAATCACAAGGATGCAAATGTAAGTATACGTATTGCTCAAGTACTACATAACTCTAGTGGAGCCCTGGTTATCGATCCCACAGGGAAGGTGTAAATTTATGATAGTAGCACTAAAACACAACGTTCAAACTATATAAAATTTAAAGTGAAAAGCATAAGATGACAATATTTAAATGATGCTAATAGAACTAAGTTTACCAAACTACTTTCTAAACTTAAAAGTAAATTTACTAATTCTAAACAAAATTTTACTATTTTTTTAATGGAAGGTTCAAATTGGAGAAAATATCCTTCCCCTTACAATGAGGTTATGGTTAGTGAAAGATTTAGATTGATGAAAATTGTATTGTGCCAAATATGAGCAATCATATTATTTACCCTCTTCCGAGTGCACTAAGAACATTGGCTAATTCTAAGTTTAGTCCCTAAATCTGTGGTTAGGCTGGGAGAATACTGGCTCTCACTCTAGAGCTCCCACTTCCCCTTCACCCGAGGGCTAACTCTCGCTTTAACTTTCAAACACTAGGACCGAATTGGGGATTATAGTCTATCATCCTGAATATCTCTAATTCTACCACCCAACAAAGTATATTTCCCTAGTTATTTGCACTCAACCTCATGGACTACATTCTCATCCATGGAATTGACTGTGATTCTCATTTTGTTGTAGAACACATAGTCCTTTTTGATTACATGTTTCACAATAAATTTTAACATTTCAATTTCTCAGATCAAAAAGTAAATGAAGTACCAAGTGTACAATCATAACAAGTATTTAACATGTAAATTGCATATTCAATCTATCTGTTGATTTTAACATATCTCATTGTAAGGAGAAAGATAAAGAAATATAATCAGAATTCATGAGAAACATATTACAAAATACGGATTTTATATATAAAAGAAAGTTCATACAAACAAAAATTAATAAACTCAACTTATCTGAAACTTTTCCCCAAAGAAAATCCCTTAAAGTTCCTTTGAATCTCTTTCTCTCTTTACAACAATGCTCAATTCTCTCTCAGAAAAGTAAAAAAGAAGAAATCTCTCACTTTCCTTCCTCCCCTACAAGTTTATAAAAACCATCTTTAAACTTCAATCTTTACACTCACACTGATTTTGACACACTTTCCACACACTTCCCCCTGCCTTTTCTGACATTCAAGCACTCTAATATAATGTAGAGACAAATTTCCCAAGAAATACCTCAAGCAACCTTCCAAAAATCGTCCCAATACATTGAATCTACAAAAAATGCAATAACCATCACGAGCGCCGTTTGCGCCCATGCTATTGCAAATGGCATCGTCGGCGCCAGAGCACAATTTGGATCTACCCTTTTCTAGATACTGGCACCGTCGGTGCCAGAGCAATGTTTGAAAATGCCTCTTTTGACTCCAAATTTCTTCCTTTTTTGCTTCCTTTTTGCTCCAAATGCAAAAAAATCAATATACCTACAACAAACATGAAAATAACTTCGTTTAAACTGTACTATCACCAAATATAAGTATAAAATGTATATGAAAAATCAATAATTTTTTTGGTGTATCAATGTGTTAGCAAAAAAGTAAGAAGACCAACTGTACTATTTAAACAAAACCTTCAAAATTCTTATAAAGTTTAATATGAAATTGAATCCATTGAATTACACATTTAGAGCTTCAAAGGGGAAATTCTTTAAGTATCTCTTGACACACGATGACATTAGCCTAATCTTGAGTAAGTAAAGGCACTCCTTGACACATCTTCTCCTTGAAACACCAAGGTAGTGGAAAAGCTGACTGGCTGGATTGCAGCACTGAGTCAATTTATTTCCAAATAAGGAGACAAACATGTCGTCTTCTTCAAGGTAATGAAGAAAGAAAAGATGTTTGAATGAATGAACAAATTTGAGAAAGCTTTCAAGAATTTAAAGAAGTTAATCTCCCCACCACTGCTGCAAAGTCCGAAGCAAAAGAAAAAAATTTCACGTTACTTGGGAGCCAGGTAGGAAGTCATTAGGTTAGTCTTCATCTAAGAAGAATCAGGGAAGCAATTTCCCATTATTATACTAGTCAGGTCCTTAGAGGAGCCGAAATAAGGTATCCTCTTATGGAGAAACTAATAATTGCTCTTATTTTTTTTTATCGAAAGCTCAGTCTTGTTTCCACACTCATCCATTTAAAGTGATCACTGACCATCCAATTAATTCTATACTCACCTGGTTAGAACATTCGGGTCGACTATTAAAATGGTCTGTAGAGCTTAGTGAGTATGACCTTATGTGCCTTGAATGGCAATCAAAGCTAAAGTTATAGCAAATTTGTAGGTGGATTTCTTAGAATTGGGTGGATAAAGTGAGGAACACCAAGCTGAAATGCAAGCTTGAATTTTTCATGTGGATGGAACTTTGTGCCAAACAAAAGAAGGTATTAAGCTTGCTTTAAGCAGTTATACTAGAGATCATATATACGATTCAATCGTTCATGATTTCACTATCACGAATAATCAAGCATAATATGAGAATCGATAGGTTAGCTTCTGTTAGCTCAAGAAATCAGCACACTACATCTAATAGTGAAGTCTAATTCTCAACTAGACAAAGTTAATGGGGAATTTGAATCTCTAGATGAGATGATGATCAGGTACTTGAAAAAAGTTAAAAATTAAAATTGTTAAGTTCATAAGATTTAGCATTGAATACGTCAAGCAAGAAGAGAATCATGTAGCAGATCTCTTATAAAAAATTTACACATTGAGAATAGGGTGCTCAAATGCTTTTTTTGACAATCATTTAAGTGATGGAGGTAATGGAAATATAAGCTGGTGATATAAAAAGTTGGGTGGATTCTTTCATCTACTACTTCAAAATAGGAATAATCCATGAAATAGTAACTAATCTACAGAGGTTCAAATTTAAACTCACCCAATATCTTATCATTGGAGGCACGTTATTCTGAAGATCAGTCACATCATTGATTTTAAGGTCTGTCAAAAAGAGTGAAGTGAAAATCCTCTGAGAAATACATTTAGGCAAATGTGGAAGCTATTCAGAGGGAAAAAAATATGGCTCATTGATCACAAAGAGAATATTATTTTTGGCTGGCAATTTTATCAAAGATGTGAACAATGTTAGAAATATGCTCCGATACACCACCAATCGACTTAGAAATTATAGAAAATTAATAGTCCCTAGCTTCTTGCTATGTAGGGGTTGGATATCCTCAGACCATTTTCACCTTCTAAGGTGTTGACATCATTTTTGGTCAGGTTTATCCACCTCTTTAAAGTCCAGGATCTAGCCTTAGAACTTTGTAACTGTTTCTCTGTTTAGTATTGATACCAACACCACTTAGAAATTTAAATCACTTCTTAACTTTTGTAGTTTCATATGTGTGGTTTCAAATCCTCAACATATTGTTGAGTCAATCGGAATTAATATATTGAACTTAAGTTGAGTTCCTATAAGGATTAGAAATGCCTTAAGAAGACTTTTTGGAGTTAGGGATTTTCATTTTTTGAAACAACGAACACAAACATCACAATTCACACCACACCCACATTCACACTTACATACACTCCACCACTAAATAAAAATTAAAATCATTTTTTTTAAAGAATAAATCATTAACCAAAATTCAAAAAAACTTAATTTGACTCTTTTTTGATGTAAACCTATGATCCTTCAACGCATGTTAAGAGGCACGCTACCGAGATTATTCTGCTAGACTATGATTGCACTTAACTGAAGGTCGGTCAGCATTTCGATTATCGGACAACTCTGGTTGGACCAAAGGATCTCATTCACTGCATCACACATATATTAGACTTAAATTTGCCAGATCATCGACCGGTTTTTCTAGCCGACCTCGGATGGCGATACAGACTGCTCAGTGCATCCTGTATGTCCATTTTACTTAGACAAGACACCCATATTGATATGATTCCACAAATACGTGCATAGCATGTAAATCAATGCATATAAATTAAAATTTTCAAAAGGAACTTAATTATATATATATATATATATATTTAAACTCACACACCCCTCCATCATGACAGATCTAAGATCAGGTGGGCCCTAGCTCCCTCTTTTTGAGAAATGCCACTCGTAGTTCTCTTTGGTGCAATGCTAACATGTCGATGCTCCTCACCAATGAACACTCCCACTGATGATTTTCTCCTTCACTACTGGAGCTGCTACCTAAAGGTTTTCACACGGGGACTTTGGCCTCTTCCTCGCCTCGGCTGCTTGCTCACATGTGTCTTCAGTCTTTTCCTACGACGTACCTCAATGTTGGCATCCAGATCCCATTAGCCCTAGCCCTCTCTCATGCAAACCTCTAGTGGGACACCAGATCCCTCCTTTGATTATTAGCGATTGAAGCCCTTACCCCTCAGTTTTCTCTCCCACTAGCAAACCCTCCTTCGACATGCAAACCTCCCATTGGTGTTCCATGGCTGGCTATTCCCTCCTTCACATACAAAACCTAGGGCAGAGCACGCTGCTCTCCCCTGTATAAGCTTCTCAACTGAAGTGCCTCGTCAGCCCTTGTTCCCAGGTGGTATCTAATGAAAGATCTCATTTTTCTAACATTGGTTTGCTTGTTTTCTTCTCTTGTAGCATCTCATGGTGTCTATTCTTGTTGAAAATTCATGCTTTGTTCTCAGTCCGTTTATTCAAAGATTGCTTGGTTGAGAGGGTTTTGCAAATCATTTAATGGAATGAGCTGAAGTTGTTAGAACGAGCTTCCATGATTTGCAGTACTCTATTTCATCAGGAAGCAACTGCTAGAATAGTGTAATTTATATTAATTTCTGCACGGTTATCCATATTGTCAAACAGTATGAAGGAAAGAGGCTTGACATTCAAGATCTACTCAAAGAAGGAAGTTCGGGTCTGATGTAGAGATTGAAGAAGTTCAAGCCCAAAATTGGTTGCAGATTCTCAACCTATGCTTATTGGTGGAAGCACCAATCGATCAAGAAAGCTATTTTTCAACATTCTCGAATAGCCTACCTCAAGAAAACGTGTTTGCAGAGCTATAAAGATGCGAAGAGAATTTTCTTACAAAAAGGCCAGACTCCCACAAATGAGGAACCAACTAAACGACCTAGCATGCATGTTGAAAAATTAGAGAATTTTTTGAAGTTCTCAAGAAATCCTATTTCAATCCAAGCTCATACATGGATTGACCAGGAAATAACTTTACAATAATTAAAACTATAGGAATTAAAGAAGTGTCTGCTGATCATGTCATATCTAAACCACTTGATGTGGGTTTTGAGTTTTTTAAAGCAATTGAAACTTTAAAAGCTATTGGTCCAATTCTAAATGATGTTGTGGACTTCATTTTGAATTATTCTTATGACAAAAATAAATATAGGATGGCTCAAAATTCCTTAACCTATTCCAATACTCAAAACCACTCCTCGTAGGAAGATGGAAAACATCACAATCACTAATGTGGATGATGCAATCCAACATCACAGATCACCTCCAATCATTTTCCAGAAGCAAAAAGGACATTTCTGTGAATTCATCTAAGCATTCATTTGTCGACGTATAGATCCACGAACAACCCTTATCATAAAGTACGTCGGTCCATGGATTGGACATCGACAACTCAGAGGAAGTGGAGAGGATGCCCGTAACCAACAAAATGGTACAAAAATTTCAAACTCTTGTGTTTTTCTTTCCTAGCTAGCCTAGATGATCAAACACAATACTTCTTGTGTTATATGTCTTGCAAGACATCTTACATATTCATGATCAAATGCTTGAGATACTTTTCAAATGTCTGTCTCTACACTTACCTGACTCGAATGATTCTTCCCAGTAAGGATCATCACCCTTTTGGGTCACTGCCTCCAAGACACACCCATCTATTGGTTCACTGAGTCCATGACCCAAGCCACAATTATGCAGATAATTTAAACTTATAAAAGATATGTAAACTTGACCATAAAATAAACGGCTAGTGTACAAGATTTAAATAATTTTTAGATAATAATAAACACACTATGGGTACTACGCAAGTATACGTATCATTTTAAGTAATATAGGATTTTCTTTTTAAAACTCCAGATATAGATCCCAAGGGGAAATTAGTGTGAATTAAAAGAAAAATTTAATTATATCGTAAATAAATAGAAGTGTTAATTCTTAATAACTAAAAAAGAGAAAAATTAAAACTTTCTAAACTTTCAGAATTATGCAAGTAAATGTCTAAGACAATGAATAAAATACTTAATTTAAGATACTTTCTCCTTACAAATATTTATGTAATTAGTAGAAGAATTCAATTTGTTTAGAACTTATAAATGATATATTGTGACAAATAGGAGCATAAATTTTCTTTACCCATTGGTCCTGACACAAAAAACATTGGCTAGTCTAAAGGTTGGTGCAGGATGTGTTATTAGTAGTGCTGAGTAGATTCTATGCTCTCATTTCTAGATTACCCACTGTGCCATCTCTATAGGACCTACTAGTGACCCATTTTCCTCACTTTAAACTAAATTGATAGAATTTAGCTTGTCACTCTAAAAAAATTCAATTCTATGCCCATTAAATCTTATCTCCCTAACTATTTGCATTTCCATTCAGATGATAACAACAAATCTTCTAAAGTGAAATGTGATATTTACAAGTTAAGAAATGTTAACCCACGGTCAAGTCTATAAAGTTTCTCCACATATTTTAATAATACAATTGGCCAAGTTGTAAAGTAAAAGAAGTTTAAGTAAAATGTCATCACAATTTTAGATAAGAAAAAGAACAAGTTTTTAAACAAAAATCCAAACCTCTTGATTTAATTACATTGTATTTGTAAGAAGAAAGAGAAGAAAAATACTCAGAAAACATTGGATTAATAAAAAAAACATATTTAAAAACATTAAAACCAAAGCACACAACTTAAGAGTTAAGTTACAAATACTTATCTGGAATGTTCACCAAATCAATCCTCTAAAGTTCTCTGACTTCTCTAACTCTGTCACACTCTTTAAGAAACTTTAAACTTCAGGGAACCCCAAGCACTCACTAAACTCTTACAAACTTGAACTTTAAGTGAAAGAAACTAAGTATTAATTAAGAATGACTCTAAAATGACTCTCCTGTAGAATTACTTACTATTTATAGAGCTTCAAAAATGAACAAGGGTTGCTTCAAACATGTTGATCTCTGAATATTTATGCTTACATTTTACACTTTATAGATATATTTCTTTACAACGACACCAAAAACTTGATTCCGAAGCAAATAAGAAATCAACTTTAATTATTTTTATTATGAGATTCTACGCAAGTATACATATCATTTATTAAGTAATATATGACTTTATAATTAAGCCCCGAGAAATCGAACCCACAGGGAAATGTGTAAAAATTTAAAGAAAGTAGAAAAAACAACTTTTTACTTTTCAAAATGATTTTGCAAGTTATGTTTTATAATTAAAAAGTTTAAATTCTTTTTGCTAATCATTGTTAGAAAAAGTAAAGTAAGCAACTAAAATTAACAAGACTTTTAAATGACATGAAAGAAAATGAGAATAAAATATCTTTTTCTTCTTCCAATGAATCACTAATAATTATGGAATTTTGTTGTGGAAGTATCTGAATGTGTTGTGCCAAATAGGAGCAGTTATATTGTTTACCCTTACTTGGTTCTTTAAAGAACATATGCTAATTTGAAGTTTTGATATCTTGTAGATGGGTTAGGAAGAGAAGATACTAGCTCTCACTCTAGAGTTCCCTCTTTTCCCTCCACCTGGGGGCTAACATCTCATAATAAAACTTAAAACATCAAACCAAATTGGGGGCTTTAGCCTGTCACTCTAAATCCTCTAATTCTACACCCAATCAAAAGCATATCTCTCTATTTATTTGCACTCAAATATATGGACTACAATTCTCACACATACAATTTCATATTATTCACTCTAATTTTTTATTGAGACAATACCGCATTGGCTCTTACATGTTCTCACAATAAATTTTAACATCTAAATTGGCCAAATCAAGAGGTAAATAAAGTGCAAGGTAGTGGAATCATCACAACTTCTTCCAACATTAAACATCTATACTTCACACAACTTCCTTCTATAATTTAATTACTTCATCATTTGAAAGGAAAAAAATAAAGAAAACTACTCAAAACTCATGGAGGAATCACAAACACAATTTGATTTGAAAGTAGAAATCATAGTGAAAACATGATAAGTCTTACTTAATACCAAATGTAAAAACAAAGATAAAAACTTATCTCAGAATCCTCTCCACAATACTCTTGAAGTTCCTCTGAAACTTTTGCTTTCCACTACATAACTCCTTAGGGGTTGGTGCCCAACTCTAAGGATTCACTCTCCTAAATTCTAATACAAACTATGTTAAAATAAAGTTTAAAAGTAAAGAAAGTATGACAAGAAGAAGACTCTCTTTCTTCCTCTTTCCCTTCAACCACTTTAAGATTTTCTCCAACTTCTCCCGCCAATACTTCTATTCAAAACTCTTCTCTTTTTCTGATCTTCAACTCTTCATTTTAATAATTCTTCAAAAGGTGCTTTGGTGTCTCTTCAAATCCTGTCCAGATTCAATGTATCTACCAATACATGCATCTCTTCCTTTCGAATTTGCCGCCCAAAAGAAGTTAAGGAAGTTTAAACCAAAAGTTGCTTCAAACACCACTTGGAAATAGCACTAAATTTGATTTAATTTGCCACTTTTAACTATCGCTCTTATGCGCCAGCCATCAGTGCTTAGGCGCCAGAGCTAATTTTTCACACCTTTAATTTTTGCTCCAAATTTGATCCTTTTTTGCTTCTTTCATCAAAATTACACATTTTAATCATATCTGTAAAAAAAACATGAAAATAAATTCCATTAAAGTGCAATATCATAAAAAATAAGTATAAAAATGTGCATAAAACACTATATATTTTAGGTGTATCTAAGTTCTTCAAACTTAAAATGTTACTTATCCTCAAGTAACACTATAATCATATAAAAATCAAACATGCAAATTATGTAAATGAGTTTCTTTAGGAATGTTTCAAAAATTTGTTCTAGAAATGAAACAGTCCAATTTAGAAAAAATTTTAGTAGATGAGACCAACTTAAAATTTAGAAAGTTCTTAAGTAAAGGATCATGAAAAATATGAATTCTTATCTAATTCAGAAATATTTGTAGATTTTTCAAAATATTAGATTTAAACATTTTATTTTCCTCACTTCAAAATTTTTATTAGAAAATAATTTTATTAACTATATTATATTCTCAAGCTTTAGATTTTCAAAAAAATTATATTTTAAAAATTCAGGTGTTGAACCAATTTTTGATTAGGCCCTTAAATCCTCATGCTTCTCCTTCCCCCTTTTTTAAGATACTCTTTTTTTAACATACTCTTCTTTCTTTTTTTCCCTTTTTAGGCAAGGATTACTATATCTGGATATTCCTTTAATGATTTGAATTCAACCATTCCATGTAATCAAAGCTTTGATGTATATCCTTAACTTAAAAATTAAAATAATAGTTTTGAAAATTATTTTTTAATAAAAAAATTTAAGTTTTTAAAAATAAAAGTCAAATTTTCTATTTTTCAAAAAATACAATATTTCCTACTAAAGATAGTTTATCTATATTTAACATTTCTTTACTAAGAAATTTTTAACTTCAAAATTTTCATCATTATTATAGATTATAACTAAATTTTCTTACTCATTTCTATATTTAAAATTTTGCTTCCCTAATATAACTTCATATACATAATTATTTTCAATAAAAAAATCAAATTTTATTTATTGTAATCTTGAGAACAAATAAAATTTTAGTTTTTTAAAAATGTTTTTAAATTCCCCCAAAACTTTAAAGTTTTAATTAAGATAAAATATTTAAGCATAAGAAATGATGCATGGGTAAGAATTAAAAAGTAAAATAACATGCTTATAGGAATCTTCATAACCTAAATATGCAAGTATAACAATTTAAAAACAAGAGTAAACAAAAATCAAATTCTATTTTTAATTTCTCATAAAATAGAAATTTCAAAGGACTTATAATGTAGTGGAGATTTACAAAGCAAATACACACCAACTTAATATAATAAATACTAGAAAATGTGTGGTAGTAAATCTTAATAAGTGTAAACATGCAATTTAAATAGTGGTTTCTAATAGTGTTCTAAATTTTCCTAACAGTTTTTGGAATTAAATAATACACAACTAAAAACATAATAAACTATAACTATATTAAAACATTTACTACCACAAACATATTACAATAATACATCACATAAATCATAACTATTACAAAACATTAATCCAACACAGATATATCTGAATATGCATAACATAAAAAATACAACTATAAACCACACATTTCAGAGTTCATAACAAAATACATCAAATAATAAAATGTCTAAACATCACAAAACACAAATAAAAACATCACAGACACAGCCAATATCAATCCTAATCATCATCTTCATCAGCATCATTTCCCTCGTTCCAATCTTTGGAAGGCACATATGGAATATAATAAGGATGAGGAGGCATCTCAGCACTGTGATCTCCTTTAATCAGTCTGCCCATATAATGCAAATAATTTTCCTCATACTCATCATGTTTATGAATATATCTCTCAATATTTTCCACTTTCCCATCTATAACCTTAACATGTTCTCTGTTTAGACTTACTTTCTTCAAAATCTTCTGTAACAATCTAGTCAGTGGACCAGAAAACTCACCTCTAGATGATGCTGCTTGCGAAGTAGAAGCACGAGTAGTAGAAGCAGCAGAACTAGGAGCTCTAACAGATCCTCCTTTCCAGCAAAATTCTAAATGCACATTTAAGTGTTCACATTTACACTAGTAATAGGTATAAGTGGTTGAAGAACCTCTTGCAAAGTTTCAAACTTAACACTAGACTGCATAGAAATTGAAAGAACCAGGGAAAAAAATCCCATACCTGTAGTAGTAACAACTCTGACACAGTTGATGATATAATAAATAATAATAGCTCCAATGTCATCGGCTTTCCCTGCTAAATACTATAATTAGAACAGCTCTTTCTCTCGTAACATCACTAACATGATTTGAAGGTAATAGCTTAGATGAGATAAAATAATGCCAAACCTTGGAGGTGGCTGATCTACCTAAAAAATACCCATTTTTATGCCTTATTTATGATTCAATTCTTAAGGATATTATGCTTTAATGAAAGATATTTTTATGTTTTTGGATGAAGATGATTTTAAAAGAGTCCAAGAAAGAAAAAGAAGGAAAAATGAACAAAAAGGAGAAAAAATGGAGCTTATGGAGCAAAATTTTGGAATTATTGGCCTAGCGCCTGGCGCCTAGGCGCCAGTTTGATACAGACTCTGTCAAGTTTTATTGATGACTTTGGGCAGTTATTTTGACGGTGTTAAGCGGTTATTGGAGCTTCTTGAAGACTGGAAGTTACTCATAATATATAGGACATGTGATACAATGTATTTGGACACAAGGAAACAGTTGTACGGCTTATTTTTGGGTTATGTGTTTTATTTTGAAAAGGGAGGTCGCCTACAGAAGTTGTCGGCGAATTTTAAATTTTAAATTTAATTTAAATATATATAATTTAGAAAGTAGCATTTGATTTTTGAAAATAATTTTGAATTTGAAAATTTTAAGATATGAAATCAAACTGATCTCACATCCCAAATAGTTTACATAAACGAGCACTGCATCACAAACCGTGTATCTATCTCGAAGAATAGACATACTGCTTGATGATGGGGCTCGATTAAATAAACTAGAAGATTTGTGACATCCGTTTGGTCTGCGAACCTATTTTATAAGCCGACAAGTTCCCCTGCTTAATATAAAGGAAATAAGCAGGGTTTATATTACTCGGGTTCTTAAAGTTCCCTATAAGGGCAAGCCCCTATAGTTAATTACATCTTAAATGACAGGAATCATTTAAGAAAACTCTCGATAATGATCAGTGGTTTTTCTCTCAAGAATTCCAAAGTTTAAGGTTTTCAAACAATTGGATTTTGGAATTTCAATAGGGAATGGATCAAATTTAGGACAATTTATTTTGAGAATTCAAGGGAAGAGAAGTAGGAGAAGTTGAGGATCCAAGAAGAATTTTGGCAACTTCCCAAACTATCATATAATTTGGCTTCGAGTTTAAGAAAATTATTTAATGTTGCAATCCTGCAAATTTTAATTAATTAGGACTTATGTTTGTATGACATAATCACACAAATAGCCTAGAAGATGTGAGGGTTTATGTCGTATCAAGCGACTACCTCAGAGTCCTAAGACCAGTTAGGGCTTAATTTGCATAACATGATTATACAAATGCCTGACGAAAAGTTGAGGATTTATGTTGCACTAAGCAAACTACCTCGAAATCATATGACTTTGTTGTTTAAAACTAGGAAAGTTTTGCTTAAGTAGATTCAAGCTTTGCTGATGACGATGACCGTGCTACCCACCATACTCCGAGCTCCTTGTTGTTGCAGAGGTTTAGTTTTAGAAGGTGAAAATCAGGGGATGAGAAAAGTGTATTGGCTTAAAGAAAATCTTAAAATCCAAGTGTTTTTAATGTTTTAATTAAAACAAATCTTAAAGTTGATTATAACAACACCGGTTAAGATCCCACGGTTCAATCATTCCAGCATCGTTATTTTTATCGGATTCACTTAGTCCAGATGAATTTGCTAAACTCAACTGAATGAGTTCCACACATTCATTTAGACCGTGGGAAATCCCGTTAGCAACACGTAGGTTACATCATCCGAGGTATTCCTGATCGTCCAATGAGATACTTTAATTTAGTGGTAATTACAATTTTGTTGTTTTGTTTGTGATTAAATTTTGAGTTGTTTTATATTTTGGAATGTTGTGGCGGTGAATTTTATCTTGTGATGACTTTTAATTTAGTTTTGGTTTCAGTTTTGTGGCTATCCTATAGGTTTTGGTTTTCGTGCAAAAGTTGTTTTACCATGCAAGAAAATTAAAATGCAGCACATGTAGGTAAATTGCAACAAAGTAAAAGCGTACCTGGAGGGTCTTCCAGTCATCCCAAGCCGCACTTAAAGCACATGTTAGAGCATTTAAACATATTTTTGCAAGAAATACCTAGGTAAAGCTAAGGGAAAGGGTTTTGGTTGTCTACCAGAATCCTAATCCTATTGCTAGCCATTTCCTATGACGTCTAGATTGTTGGTTTTGTTTAAGGATGATTTTCTTCACCAAAGAACAATTAAGTTCAATTATTCTTCTAAAACAACACCCCATCGTATCGAGGAAGTGTTTAAGACGAATCTTAAACATCTTTTCAATACTTCAGGATTATTTTGAGTTCAAATGAATTTTATCAGTATTGGTGAATTAATCATCAAAGGATTTTAATTTTGTTTTGTTTCTTCCTCGATGAACTTAGGACATTTGAATATCTTATGTGTGAAGTGACACTTCACTTGACGCTTCATTTAAGAGTTATAACAATAAAAGCCTTTTAAGGGCAAAGTAATAAATATTTTAATGATTTAATTTGATTTGATTTAATTATAAAAATTAATTAATGATTATTAAGTTTGGAATAAGGTTCGAGTTATTTTAGATTTAATTTAAATCTTTACACTTTAAGTGATATTATATTTCAGATTAACTTTTTATGTTTTAGATTTACTTATATTGAAAAAGGTGTTGAAATCTTTCATATGTTTTGATTTAACTCTTAATGATTTCATTTAGGTTTGTTGTTAAGTGATGTTAATTTAATTTAATTTAATTTAATTTGATTTAATTTAATTTAATTTAATTTAATTTAATTTTAATTTAATTTTAATTTAATTTAAATTTAATTTAAATTTAATTTAATTTAATTTAATTTTAATTTAATTTAATTTTTGTTTCAATATTTTAAATTAAATTTAATTTAATTGTTAAGGTGTTAATTTAATTTAATTTAAACTTTGACTTGACTTAATTTAATTTAATTTAATTTAACTCCAAGATTTTAAATTTGATTTTAATTATTGGGCCATTTAACATTTTAAGCTTTAATTCATTTAAGGGTTATCTTTTTTTATTTTTTAATTTATTTAGTTTGGATTATTATTTTAATTTTTAATTAAGAACTAAATATTATCAAAGTGACTTATTTAGGGGTTTTTAAATTAAAGAATAAATATCCTCTTAATAATATCCCTATTTTAATAATCCAAATTTTAAATATATCTTTCCAAAATTTAAATTATTTAATTAATTAGAGTTTCATTTTGATATTTTCAAAGTGTTTAATGGGTTTCTACCCTTTTAATTTCCCTAAGATTCAATCATCCAAGAGAAAGTTAAAATCAAATATTTTACCCTCCATTTTGATTAAACCTAAAGTTTTAATTAAGGGTTAAAATTCTTTAATTACCTTTATGCCCTTTTGGGCTTATTTATTTCATAACTCACTAAATTGAGCTCAAATGAATTTGAAATTTTTATGTCACTTCATTCATATGTCAATTAAGACATTAGAGGAGAAAATGTGATTTTTTTTACTTTAATTTATTTATATAATTATTTTTAGTGAGAAATAAGGGTTTTCAAAGAAAATTCAACAACATGACCAATGTAAAGTTTCTGTCCTTAAGAAAATTATGTAATGTTTCTAATGACTAGAGAACCACTTAGACCATTTTTTGTGATTTTTTGAATTATATTTTATTTATTACAATTATTTTGAGTTTTAGAGTAACAATTAATTTTAAAATAAAATAAAAATTGAAAAATAGATTTTATATTTTTTTTAAATTTCTCTGACCTCAAGGAGTCTAGAGAAACAAATTTTATAGATTTTTCTTTGATTTATTAGAATTATTTTAGTGAAAAAGGTTGAAAAATTCATTTTTTTAATATTAAAAATTACATTAAGCCTTTAAAATTCAATATCTTATCCTAGGGACATAGGAAAAATATTTGGTTTGTTCCTAAGTGATTAGAAGTCAAAATGTGACATTTTTATGATTTTTAATAATTTTGTGATTTTTATTATTGTTTAATTATTAAAATATTAAAATATTGTGAAAAATCAACTTTTTAGAAAATTCCAATTTTAATTTTCCCGAACTCCCTAATATCGAAAAGCTCCAAAACCATTTTTGTGAATTTTTGAAAAGTATTTTTGGAGTTATGAATTTTTAAAGTTCCATTTTGCTTATGAGGCTTAATCAATCCATTGGGTGGGGTTAATCAAGTCCAATTGATTTCAAAATTTTATGTAAGCTTCCTCCGACCCTAAAGAGGAATGGAAAATTGTTTTCAAGTCAATTTGGTGTGTGGTTAACCCTAATTAATTCAAATTCAATTATGGGAGTTTAGGCCAATTAGGGTTATTATGAATGAATTAACTCAAAATATATTTTTCATAGGGTTCCCTTGTCCTAAGAAACACCACCAAATTTTCCTAGAATTTATTTTACAACATGCTAATTATTGGAATTAGAATACCTAAAATAGTGACATGAACGTGAAAAATCAATAACTTTTCACAAAGATGGTCTCTGACCTTGAAAAATTCAGGGAATGTTCCCAAGATCAGAGGCTTCAAAAGCCCTCTCATGCCATGGTGAATTATCTATGCAAATGGAGAATCAAAACATTTGAAACAGTAAATAAATTATTAAAAATAAAAAACTCATCCAATTAACTTGATTTCTTTTCCACATTATTCTCCTCTATTCACTGAGCAAGTGGGAATTTTTATTTTATTTTTGTGATTTTTCTATGCAAATATATGAATTTTTGAAGTTCTGGTATTTAAATAAATCCAAAAAAATCCTAATTTTCTACTTATCCAACTCGGCGCCGCGTCAACCTCGTCCGGATCGAAAGCCCATTTATGGGATGGTCACATGTCAAACTTCTCATGGCTTTACATGGGGCTTAAGAATGGCTTCATGGCTTCATTTGGGCTTGGGGATGGCTTAGTCAATTTCATTGGAATGGATTTTAGGAATTTTGGCATTTTGATGGGAATTTGGATAAAGCCTAATTTGGAATGATTTAATCATAGGTTTCAAACTTTAGGGAATGATTTTATCAAGTGGATGATGAGAAGGAATTGTCATGTGGGCTTTGGATGAATTTTTAGGCTTTTGGGTTTGGTGGAAGTGGGCTTTTTGGTAAAGGGGCTAAAGTGGGCCAAATTGGGCTAACTTGGGCTAAGGTTGGGCTTAGGTTGAATTTGGTATAAAATTAATGTTGAAAAATGTTTATGGGAGCGTTACAAAGAGTTTTCAACTTTGGTTGGGCTCTAATTTTGGGATTTGGGCCCATTTGGGTTAGGTTTGAGCTTAGGTCAATTTAAGGGATTTTGGTTTTGGGTTAGGTTTGGGTAGAGTTTAGGTTCAAATTTTGGGCAAATCAAGTTAGTTTTTTGTTTATGGGGATGTTAGAAAGGCTTTAGAAAAGATTTGGGGCCAATTGGAGTTGAATTGGGCTAGGTTTGGGTCTTGGGTCAAAATTGAGTCTTAAGCCCCAAATTGGAATTGGGCCCAAATGTCAATCAAATTGGACTTGTATTTGGTCTAAATTGATATTGGGGATATTGAATTGAAGTTTAGAATTGAATTGGACCAAAATTGAGGTCAATTGGGGTGGTTTGGTTTGACATTGGGTTCACTTGGGTTAAAAAATGGGTCAAATTGGGAGTTTTGGTAAAAGTGGGGTAAATTGGAAAAACTAGCCCATGGTGTAGTTGAACAAAATGAAATTAAGAATATTTGGGATTTTCTGGAATTTTTTGAGAATTTTTTAGAATTTTTGGATTTTTGGGGTAAAAGGGTATTTTGGTAATTTGGGGGGGGGGGGTTAGGGGTATTTTTGGAAATTTTGGTATTTTTGGCCAAAGATGGTCAATTTGAGTGGTGGGAAGTATTTAGGATTTATTTTGAGAAATCTTGGGTAGTTTAGGTAATTTTGCAAATTTTGGGTCATTTCAAGGGTATTTGGTAGGTTTGGTGGGTCCGGGACCCTGGGGGTCAAAAACTGAAATTTTGAACAAAAGAAAATTGATCAAGTGTGAGTGAAGTGAAATCATTTTGGTTGAGCCATGAAGCCATATTAAGCCCATATGAGCCATGAGAGGACTCATTTGAGGCATTCACTATGTTGTTCCTAACCCTCTTAGCCAGGGGCTTAGGGGTTAAGGACCATCCATATGAATTACCTTCATGAGTCAGGAAGTCAAGTTGGGTGAGAGTGTGGTTTTAGGACTTGGAATGTGTGTGAGAGTGTATTGTATGTGCAAGTCAACCCTCAACAGACCAGGCCATCCAGGGTAATTTTAAGGCCAAAAAGTCCTATAGGGAACTCATCCTTTAAACCTCCACATTTGATTTCAACCCTCTAGGTGATTAGGGGTCTACAATCAAGCTTGTATGGTTTGCAGGGAGTTAAGAAGTAGTTTGAATTTCTAAATGGTGGGTTCCATTTCTAGTCCTCTAAGATTTGTCAAAGGAAAAGCATAAGGCTAGATCCTAAGTACTAAAGAGAGAAGCAAAAGGCCTCACCAAAATTGAGGTCAACAAATGGACCCCCAATAGGTGTGGTGTGCTAACCAAGCACACCACGCGTATTGGCGTTGACCGAAGAGATCAAGAAAACCAACACAGATGTCCAAGTGACAAACTTAGGACGAAGTAGAAGAATTTCTGCTGGGGAGTATCAGGTATATTTCCAAGACCGGAGATTCCTGAACTCTCGCTGGGAATGGAAAAGGAGGTGAACTCCAAATCACAAGATCTGGGGAATTCGATTTAGATTTCATTTTACTTTTAAATTTCAAGTTTCAATGTGTGAGTTTAGATTTTGATTTGTTCTGAGTTTCAATTTCGATTGAAGTTTAATTTAAAATAAATTTAAGGAAATTTTGAATTTGAAATGAGAATTGAAACTTGGGTTTCAACCTCGGGATTGCGAAGAGAACTGGAATTTAGGTACCAGCCTCGGAGTGAGAATCAGAGTTTAAGTATCGACGGAAAAAGGATGAGAATCAAAATTTAGGTACTGATCTTGAGAGAGTGAGATTTGAAATTTATGTATCAATCCTGAAAGAGAATCAAAATTTAGGTATCGATCTCGGAAAGAGAGTCGGAATTTAGGTACCGACCTCGAAATGAGAACCGAAATTTAGGTACCAGTCTCAAAAGTTGTGAAATAAAATTTAGGTATCAATTCGAATGAGAGTCAGAATTTGGTACCGACCTCGAAGGAAGAGAATTGAAATTTGGTACCAGTCTCGGAAATTTAGAATTGAAATTTGGTATCAATTCGAAAGAGTGTCAGAATTTGGTCTCGACCTCGAAGGAAGAGAACAATAATTTGGTACCAGTATCAGGAATTTAGAATTGAAATTTGGTATCAATTCAAAAGAGAGTCGGAATTTGGTACCGACCTCGAAAGGAAGAGAACTGGAATTTGGTACCAGTCTCGGGAATTTAGAATTGAAATTTGGTATCAATTCGAAAGAGAGTCGGAATTTGGTACCGACCTCGAAGGAAGAGAACTGGAATTTGGTACTAGTCTCGGAAATTTAGAATTGAAATTTGGTATCAATTCGAATGAGAGTCAGAATTTGGTACCGACCTCGAAGGAAGGGAACTGGAATTTGGTACCAGTCTCGGGAATTTAGGATTGAAATTTGGTATCAATTCGAAAGAGAGTCGGAATTTGGTACCGACCTCGAAGGAAGAGAACTGGAATTTGATACCTGTCTCGGAAATTTAGAATTAAAATTTGGTATCAATTCGGAAGAGAGTCGAAATTTGGTACCGACCTCGAAGGAAGAGAACTAGAATTTGGTACCAGTCTCGGAAATTTATCTGTATGAAGGGGGACCCAGTCTTATGCCATCAGAACCAAATCGAACAAAGTTCGTGGCTCCGTGTCAACAGAACTAGTCGATCCTCTAAAACACAGAGGAAAGAGAACTGAAAGGAACTAGTAAGCGTACCACAAGTTGGAGAGAATATTCAAATTTCAAAAGAGTTTCCAACAGATTTCGATGGAGGAAAGAACTGAAAGGTTCGAATCAGAGGTTTGAGATCGAAATTCAATTCAGAGTTTAGATTCGTTTTGTTTGTCCTTTAACGATCCCATTTTTTTTTGTTTATTTAGTGTTCATGTGAATTTGAAGTTCATTTTAATATTCAGATTTTTAGGAAAGGTTCTCATTTATTTTATTTTATTTTCTGTTCTTTGTTCAAAGTTCTTTTAACTCTAATGGCGTTTCCCAGTCAATTTGCACAAAAAGAGGTGAAGGCAAAATATGACGTAGTTGTTTTCATTCCAACTTGCTGAAAATACATCATACAACTTGATCTAATCATGATGACATTTTGCTCGGAAATTTAATGTCTCATACAATCCATGTAAATCCAAAACGGATTGTGTAAGATTCTTGTTGATCCATCCAAAAGCGTCTATCAAAAATCCATATTTGAATAGTAAGAAACATGGGCAATAACATCACCTTCCAAGCCACCCTTGGTAGGAATGCCGCATGGATGTGTATTGGAGGTGTGCTATTTCCCATGTAACTCACAACTCGTAGGGCCAGAGACTCTCCAATTCTGGATCTGGCTGAAAGTGGTAGGGCATTTTTCTATCGTCCATTCTTCTAAAAGTAACTGAGATCCGCTCCACAGGCACTCCTGGAGTGCAATGCTTCACAACGTCTGCTCCGTTTCCTTTTAACACCAGGACGGAACCTACCGGTAGTGGTATCTCCACCAGCCCTCGGAACTCACCGGGGCCTGCAATCTGGAGGTTAGATCTGAACATGATGTTGCACTGGTTGACGAATGACACTGTGCAGAAGGGTCTAACAAAGTCATGATGCTCTATATGTGGAGGTATGAAGTCGCCTTCCTTGTAGATGTTAATAATGCAGCTGTTGGGTATGCAATCTGCAGGCAATACCCTCTATGTTATCATCCTTTTCACCATTCTCTTAATGATTCTTGGCATCAGATCCACCTCACTGCGACGGAGTATCCCTGGTGGTTTCCTTTTCTGTCTTTGGCAAAATTGTGGCAACATCCGCATTGGATTGTAACTCTTCCCTTTCCTGGCATACATCTTTGGGGTTCTGAATAGGTATTTTCTCTCAGGCGGCCAACTCGGCCCATTTTTTGTAATTCGAGGATGCAGTTTACAATTTGTTGTTGCTCGTAATCTGAGAATACATCTGTATGCAGCTCGAGGCCGTCTAAAATGTTGACCCTCTTGTCTCCAATTCTTTCAAAGTATTAAATGGTTTTCTTCTCAACTAGTTGCATTTTCTCCAACTCGTATTCCAGAATTATCTGAAGTCCTCGGTGTCTAGTAACATACTGCGGGATGTATGGCTCAACCCCAGAACGTTCATCTACATGTCTCGGTTCCTCGGGGATAGTCTCTATAGGGACATCCTCCGGGGTTGCTTTCGCAACAAGACTCTTCAGATCCGATACATCTGCTCGGCGTCGAGGTACTGACTCTATTTCTGCTTTTCTTGGTACTTTTTTTATCTGTTCCGACTTTCTTGGAGTTTACTTTCTTCTTTCTGGTTCCTGACGAACCGGTCTCCTTGGAGCATTTTCACTAATGGTATCCACTAACTGTTTATATTGATCTTCTGCTAACTTGGTCAACATTTTACGAATGCGACGATTCTTATTTCTTCGCTGGGTAGCAGTGAGAGTAGCTCTCCTTACCCCTTGAATTTCTGTGGGTGCGGCGCCGACAAGCCTACCCTCCGCCTGTGGAAACCACGGACTTAACTTTCTTATCTTCTCCGGTTGCATGAGCGGCGTTTGCTTTTCTTTTCTTCGTCGTTGGATTGGTGGCTCGGGCCACCTATTTTCATCACTCGTCCGTCGTGAAGTTCTTCTCGATCAATCGGGATCCAATCATTTTCTTCGTATCGTAAGCCGACTCGGTGTGAAGTCTGAGTCAATCTCTATCACTGCTCCATCCCTCACCCTCTTTTCATTAAGTGCTAGACTCAAGCCATTTCTAACGTTTAGAACCAACCGCCTGTTCGACATTTCCCTGTGAAAAAAATAAGGAAAGGATCAGGGGTTGTACTATGAACAAGAAAAATAAGAAAAACACTTAAAAATTCTTATTCACTTCTTTTAAATTTAAAGAAGTTGGAAAAGATAAGAAAATATCAGGAATGAATGGATTTAAAAGGAAAGATTGACATTTTATTATTATGATTTCCCATATTTTCTTTTTAACATTTTCGTTGATGAGATTTTTTTTATCATCAATTTTATTTTGTTTTGGGTTCGGACCCAGTCACAAAGTGATTACTTCACCCATGTTTCTAGGGATAAGATTCTACTTTAGAGGCCACCCTTTGAAACATCAGGTTGCGTAATACTTCTTTAAATACCGTCCATTGATTAGAAGCATGGGTCGTTCTCCACTATAATTCACCAGTTGGTAGGAACCTCCAGAGTAGACTGTCTCGACCACAAATGGTCCCTCCCAGGTTGGTTTAAACTTACCTCCTTTCTTATAGTGTGCAAGGATACGTCTATTGAGAACAAGAACTAAGTCATCGACTTTGAAAGTTCTTGGGCGGACCAGTTTATCATGGCCTGGATCATCTTGGCTTGATGCAGTTCCAAATTCTGCTGCGCGGAAAGTCTTTTCCCTTCCAAGCTTTCCAATTCTTCCAGTAGTAGTCTGGCATTTTCTTCTCGTAGTGATCTTTTGCAACTCGCACTCGGAGTGCGGAAGCCGAACTTCCGAGGCAAGACGGCCTCGGACCCATACACTAAAGCGTAAAGCGTAGATCGAGTAGGAGTCCTAAAAGTCGTCCTGTAGGCCCATAAGGCTTCTAACAACTTCTCGTGCCAATTTCTCTTGTTGTCGTCCAAAGTTTTCTTTAAAATTTGAACGAGAGTTTTATTAAAAGCCTCGACCAAGCCGTTTTCTCTTAGTTAGTAGATCGTTGAGTATCACCAATCGATCCCGTGTCTTCTGACAAAATTGTTGATCTTTGTACTTTTGAATACAGAACCATTATCTGCAATGATCCTGCGCGGTACCCCAAAATGGTAGACGACTTGGTTCTTAAAAAACTGTAGCACGTGGTGTGCCTTCACTTCTCTGAGTGGTATAGCTTCTGCACATTTAGAAAAGTAGTCTGTAGCTGCAAGAATGAAGCGATGTCCTCTTGAAGAAGGCAGTTCTATCAGACCCACCATATCTGTGCCCCAACACTCAAATGGCCACGACGCGATTGGTGGATGTAGCACATTTGGAGGTTGGTGTAGAACCACTCCGTGCACTTGGCACTGGTGACAACTTTTGGCGACTTCCATACAGTCGGCCATCATTGAGGGCCAGTAGTACCCTAGTCTTTTAATCTTCATTTTCATTTTTGGACCCGACTGATGAGCCCCACAGAGTCCTGAATGCACTTCTTTGACAATTTCACGAGCCTCGGACCCGCTCAGGCACCTTAGCCACATCTAGTCAAAAGACCTTCTGTATAAAGTATTGTTTATTAATGCGTAAGACAAAGTTCTTTTCTTGATTTGATGAGCTAACGACTTATCGTCAGGAAGTTTTCCTGCTGCAAGTACTCTATTAATGGCTGCCGCCAATCTTCTGTATTTTCTATTTTTGCCGCAATTGATTCTTCTGCTTTTTCTGATTTGTGTATTGTATCCATGTCGAGTTGTGATAGGACTTCTCGTCCCTGTACTGACATTTCAATTGACTCATCCTGTAAGCAGGCAAATTCCTTTGCAAGATGGGCTAACGCATCTGCGAGAGCATTTTCTCTTCTGGGAATCTTATAGATTGTTACGTTTGGAATTTGTTCCAACAATTTCATGGCATACTGTTGACCTCATTTTTGATGAGGTCTTCTCTTCTTCTCTTTAGTACTTAGGATCTAGCCTTAGGCTTTTCCTTTGACTATCCTAGAGGATTAGAATTGGGACCCACCACTTAGAAATTCAAACCACTTCTTAACTCCATGCAAACTCCACAAACTTGATTGTAGACCCCTAATCACCTAGAGGGTTGAAATCAAATGTGGAAGTTTAAAGGATGAGTTCCTATAGGACACTTTGGCCTTAGATCGCCCCTGGTGGCCCGGTCCGGTGAAGGGCCGACTTACACACACACTACACCTATACACTACACTTTCACACACCTCCTAAAAACACACCCATACCCAATTCGACCTCCCGACTCATGAAGGTGATTCACATGGATGATCCTTAACCCCTAAGCCCTCGAGCTAAGAGGTTAGGAACAACATAATGGATGCCTCAAATGAGTCCCTTTTATGGCTCATGTGGGCTTGATATGACTTCATGGCTCAACCAAAATGATTTCATTCCACTTACATTCACCCAATCTTCAATTTTACAAATTTTCAATTTTCGACCCCTGGACCCTACACCCACCTAACCTTACCCAAAACCCTTGAAATTACCCAAATTTTCTAAAATCTCCAAATCACCCAAAAATCCTCAAGACCAATCCCAAACATTCCCACATCACTCAAATTGATCATCCATACCCAAAAATACCAAAAATTCCAAAAATACCTCCCAATACCCTCCAAATACCAAAATGCCCCTCTTAGCCAAAAAATCCAAAAATTCAGAAAATTCCCAGAAAATTCCAGAAAATCCCAAATATTCCCAATTTTATTTTGTTCAACTACACCATGAGCCAAGTTTGTCAATTTACCCCACTTTTACCCTCAATTTGACCCATTTTAACCCAAAATGAACCTAATGTCAAACCAAACCTACCAAATTGACCCAAATTCTGGTCCAATTCAATTCTAAACTTCAATTCAACATCCCCAACACCAATCTAGACCAAATACAAGTCCAATATGATTGACATTTGGATCCAATTTCATTTTTGGCCTTAAAGCCCAATTTGGACCCATGACCCAAACTTAGCCCAAATTCATCCAATTCAACTCCAATTAACCCCAAATCTTTTCTAAACCTTCCTTAACATCCCCATAAACAAAACACTAACATGATTTGCCCAAAATTTAGACCCAAACCCCACTCAAATTCAACCCAAAATCAAAAACCAGGTCATGAGGAGGTGAACCCAACCCAAACACATGGGTTGACCCAAACCAAGCCAAAATGGCCTCTTCCCCATTCCATTCCAAGCCACCCCCTTTACACATGGCAAGGCCCAATTGACTGCACAAGCCTCCAGCCCCGACCCACCCGACCTTGAGGGTGACTCGACCCCGGCCGGCCGCCACCACAACCGCCGAAACCACTGTGCCGAGAGCTCACATGTGAGCCCAAACTTGGAATTCTCACCCGCCGAGCCGCCCCATGCCCAACGGCCACCATGGCCGTTCTTCCCATGCCAAGAGCAGCTCGATCCCAAGCCCTAACTCCCCCGGGAGAGCCTCCGACCATGCCTATTTAAACACCACCTCCTCTCGGCCATGAGAGGTGCCGAAACAAACCTTAAGGAAACTTCGCCAAAATTGTTCCGTACTACTCCCCACACATAGAGAGCTTGATCCCCACTCGAAATCCCCCTGCCATTTCCTCTCTGTGAGCTCAATTTCGAGTTGAAATCCAAGCCCAAAACCAGGACACTTCTCCACAGCTGAGCCAATCCCCAAATTGATTGGTCCTACACCTTCACTGCACCGAGGGAAGAAGTCCACCGAAGAAAAGCCCCCTCTCCGTGCCACCCATCCGTTCCGGACTCCAAGCTTTGTGGATTGGGCCGTGGTCACTTTCATAGCTGAGACAATTCACTGTGCCAAGGGAATTCATCCGGAGCTTACTTGGACCCAATCGAAGGTGACACAACTCTCAGATCGAAGCTTCACTTCTCTGAGCAAAGGTATGAACTCACTCTTCTTCCCGAGCTTTCAGAGATTCTCCATTTAATTTGAATCAATTTTAATGCATGTTTACCGTATGGATGTGTTCGTCTCTTCACGACGAATCCATAAAGCATAAGAACACGAAAATCCGTTGAGAATCGAGTGAGAAATTAGGGTTAGAAGGTCGACGGTCACGGGTTCGCACCAGTCGTAGACGATGACTGGGAACCGTTGGATCGCGCGTGTATCGGATAGACGGCTCAGATTGCGTCGGACCAGAAGATGTTACGTGAATGGCGGGTCTCGGGATGGCTGAGTCGGATGGCGGCGCCGAATCAGAAGACGACACGCGGCGCTTCGGAGATGCTAAGGTTGACGCGGCGCCGACTCGGATAAGTAGAAAAATAGGGATTTTCCGATTTATTTAATTCCCTAAACTTTAAAAATGCATAACTTTGTGTAGAAAAATAAAAAAAATAAAATAAAAATATCCACTTGCTCGCTGAACGTGAGGAGAATAATGTGGAAAAGAAATCATTTAATTTCATCCAAGTATTTTATTTTTAATGATTTATTTACCCACCGCATTGTTTTACTTCTCCATGCATATAGGAAATTCACCATGGCATGAGACCATAGTGGCTTTTAAGCCTCCGAATTCGGGAACATTCCCCGAATTTTCCAAAGTCAGAGGCCATCCCTATGAGAAGTTATTGATTTTTCAAATTCATGTTACTTTTTTGAGTATTTTAAATCCAATAATTAGTATGTTGTGAAATAAATTCTGGGAAAATTTGGTGATGTTTCTTTTGACCAGAGGACCCTAGGAAAAATAGGTTTTGAATTAATTCACTTGGAATAACCCTAATCGGCTTAAACACCCTAAATAGTCTTTAATTAATTAGAGCTAATCATGCATCAAATTGACTTGAAATCAATTCTCCACTGACCTTTAGGATCGGAGGAACCCACCATAAAAGTTTGAAGTCAATCGGCTTGGTTAGCTCTACCAAATGGATCGATTAAGCCATTTAGCCAATTTAAACTTAAAAAATTCATAACTTTCAAAATACTTTTCAAAAATTCACCAAATTGGTTTTGGAGCCTCTCTGATATTAGGGAATTTAAGAAAATTAAAATTTCAATTTTCTAAAAAAAGTTGATTTTTTGTATTATTTTAATATTTTCATAATTAAAAAATAATAAAAATCACAAAAATAATAAAATTCACCAAAATGTCACATTTTGAATTTTAATCACTTAGGAACAAACCCCATATTTTTCTTAAGTCTCTATGATGAGATATTAAATTTTAAAGCCCTAAGGTAATTTTAAAATAAAAAATGTATTTTCTAGCATTTCCATTAAAATAATTCTAATAAATCAAAGAAAAATCAGAAAATTGTAAAAATTGATTCTCTGATTTCCTTGATATCAGAGAGATTTTTGAAAAATATAAAATTCACTTTTCAACCTTTATTTTATTTTTAAATTAATTAATACTCCAAAACTCAAAATAATGATAATAAAAATAATATAATTCAAAAAATCACCAAACTTGGTCCAAGTGGTCCTCTGGTCATTAAGAATGTCCCATAATTTTCTTAAGGATAGAAACTTTTCCTTGGTCATATTATTAAATTTTCCTTGGAAATACTTATTTTCCACCAAAAATAATTATATAAATAAATTAAATATAGAAAAATCACATTTTCTCCTCTAATGTCTTTATTGACATATGAGTGAAGTCACATAAAAATTTTAAATTCATTTGAGCTCAATTTCGTGAGTTATGAAATTATTAAGCTTGAAGGGCAAAATGGTAATTAAAATTTTAACCCTTAATTAAAACTTTAGGCTTAATAAAATGAAAGAGTAAAATATTTGATCTTAATCTGATTTGGATGATTGAAATTTAAATAATTAAAGGGTAGAAACCTATTAAACAATTCAAAAATAATTAAAATAAACCTTAATAAAATAATTAATTAAATTTGGAAGAATAATAAAATTGGAATTATTAAAATAGGGATGTTATTAGGAAGAGATTTGTTCCTTAATTTAAAAATCCCTAAATTAATCATCCCAATAATATTTAATTCCTAATCAAAATGATAATCCAAATTTAAAATTTAAAATTCTAAAAGACTTAATTATTAAATTAAATTAAAGTTAAATTATTTAAATTAAATCCTTATAAAATTTCAATTAAATTAATACTTTAACAATTAAAATTAAATCATCTTTAAAACATAAAGAATAAAATATTAAATTAACATTAAAAATAAAATTAAATTAAAATTTAAATAAAATAAAATAAAATTAAATTAAATTAAAACATATTAAATTAAATCAAATTAAATCAAATTAAATTGAATTAAATTAAATTAAATCATATTAAATTAAATTAAATTAAATTAAATTAAATTAAATTAAATTAAATTAGATTAAATTAAATTAAAATAAAAAATAAAATCAAGTTAAAATTAAAATTAGATTAAATTAAATAAATTAAATTAAAATTGAAACTAAACCAAATTAAATTAAATTAAAGTTAAATTAAATTGAATTAAAAATAACATCACCTAAGACATAAAGAATTCAAAAATAAATCTAAAACAACTTGAACACTATTCCAAACTTAAATCCATTAACTAAAATTAAATCATAAACCACTTCAACATCCATTCGCCCTCAAAAGCTCGTGATGTCATAACTCTTAAAAGGAGTGCTAAATGAAGTGTTACTTCATTCATAGGATATTCAAATGTCCTAGTTCACCGAGCAAGACAACAAACTTGAACTCCCGGACGATTAATTCATTTGTATAATTAAATTTTCTTGGACTCAAAACAATCTTAGAAATATTGAAAAGATGTTTAAGATTCATCTTAAGCACTTCCTCGATATGATAGGATATTTATAAGAACAATTAAATTTAGTTGTTATTTAATGAAGAAAATCGTCCTCAAACCAAAATACAAGAAACTAGACGTCATAGGAAATGACTAGCTATAGGATTAGGAACTTGGTAGAAAACCACAACCCTTCCCTTAGCTTTACCTAGGAACTTACTTTAGATGCTTAAATATTCCAACTGTGTTTTAAGTGCAGCTTGGGATGACGGGAAGACCCTCCAGGTACGCTTTTATTTTATTGCAATTTACTTTATTGTAATTTATTTAATCGCATCGCACTTACTTTTCTTGCATGATAAACAACTCGTTGCATGAAAACCCACACCTTTAGGATAGTCCCTAAAACCGAAACCAAAACTAAATTAAAAGTCATTACAAGGTAAAATTCACCGCCACAACATTTCAAAATATAAGACAACTCAAAATTTAATCACAAACAGAACAACAAAACTACAACTACAACTAAATTAAAACGTCTTGTTGGATGATCGGGAATACCTCGGATGATGTAACCTACGTGTTGCTAACGGGATTTCCCACGGTCTAAATGAAAGTGTAGAACTCATTCAGTTGAAGCAAATTCATCTGGACTAAGTGAATCCGATAAAAATAACGATGTCGGAAGGATGGAACCGTGGGATCTTAACCGGTGTTGTTATAATCAACTTTAAGATTTGTTTAACTAAAACATAAAAAACACTTGGAAATTAAGACTTTCTCTAAACCAAAACACTTCTCTCATCTCTTGATTTATGATTTCTAAAACTAAACCTCTACAACAACAAGGAGCTCGGAGCATGGTGGGCAGCACGACCATCGTCATCAGCAAAACCTGAGTCTACTTTAGCAAAACCTTCCTTAGAACTAAATAACTAAGCTATAGGATTTCGAGGTAGTTTGCCTAGTGCAACATAAATCCTCAACTCTTCGTTAGGCATTTGCATGATCATGTCATGTAAATTAAGCCCTAACCGGTCTTAGACTCCGAGGTAGTCGTCCGATACGACATAAACCCTCACATCTTCAAGGCTATTTGTATGATTCTATCATACAAATATAAGTCCAAATTAATTAAAATCGACAAGATCAAGATATTAAATAAACATTAGGGCATTCTTAAATTCAAGCCAAACAATAGGATAGTCGGGAAATTACCGAAGTTCGCTTCGAATCCGTGATTTCTCCTACCTTTCCTCTTTTGAACTCCCAAGATATAATGTTCCAAATTTGATCCATTCCCTATCGAATTTCCAAAATTCAATCCTCGAGAACTTAAACTTTCAAATTCTTGAGAGTGAACTATCGATTATTATCGAGAGTTTTCTTAGGTGATTCCCATCACTTAAGATGTAATTAACTATGTGGGCTTGCCCTTATAGGGAATTTTAAGAACCTAGTAATATAAACCCCGTTTAATGTTTTCATATTAAGCAGGGAACTTGTCTGGCTTATAAAATTGGTTCGCAGTACCAAACGGATGTCACAAACCATTTTAGTTTATTTAATCGAGCCCCATCGTCAAGCGATGTAGTCTATTCTTCAGATAGATACACGGCTTATGGTGCGGTGCTCGTTTATATAAACTATTCGGGATGTGAGATCAGTTTGATTTCATATCTTAAATTTTTTTTTAAAATTATTTTCAAAATCAAAACACTACTTTCCAAATCATATATATATGTAAATTAAATTAAAAATTCACCGACAATTTCTGTTAGGCGACCCCTTTTCAAAATACAACACTTAACCCTAAAATATGCCGTACAATTTCTGGCGACTCCGCTGGGGACAATTCCTCTCTCCATTTTTAATCAGATAGTTCTGCTTTCAAAAATCGGTAGTGTATCCATGTCCCTAATGGATCAAACTACCCTTCTTTCCGTTGGGATACTATGTTCATTTCTACCTTGAACGAGTATAGCCAGCATTCTCTCGGATTTAAGAGCCACTGTTTAGACACCCCTAAACAGAGAGGTTCCGAAATCCTTTTACCTCATTTCTTAGGTGGGGTGGACCCCCAATAGGTGTTAGTTTAGGAGTGATCCTTCGAGTTGAGAAGTCTTGCATAAGACTTTCTTTTCCTTTTCCAACTCTGAATCGATTCATTACCTTCTCTACACCTTTCGAACATTCCGTTCTAAATAAACAAACCCTCTAATGAATGACTCTTTTAACAAATATACATGAACAAGAATGTGTTCGACTCTTTTCGATTCCTTTCTTTTCGTCCCGATGAGAAGAAGTATAACTCGGACCGACAATCGAATCTACCTCGCGAAATGGAGGCCCCAAAACCGATTTTCTCCTTCACTAATGGATCGGACTTCGCCGTTTACAAGGATGAGCCGCCCGACAATGGGATCATCCGGTTTGGACAAGGATTCGAGAACACAAATGTCAAGTTCGCCGACGTTACTCTCTTCGCACTAATGGACAAAGTGCCGAAACCGAGAAACCCATGATCGAGTTCAGCCTTAAGTCAACTCAAGAGTTTCCTCCCCCGCAAAGGGTTCCAACTCGAGAGGAATACCGCCGTCCATGGAGGACCGTTATCTCTACCCCCCACCGGTCTAGTCGTCTCCGCACCTACCCCGGCTCCAGCCAAACCGAAGGGGAAGGAAGTTCAAATTTGTAACGAGCATGTTACCGCGGAGGGTACGGATTTCCGTGTAAGACCTTCTATTTTTGAAATTGGGTCCAGCCAAGGGTTCCACCCCTAACACGGACTCGGAGGAGAAACAGAGGCGGGTAGATCGCCGTGAAGGCCGTAGCCGCCGAAGTCGCTTTCTTAGAAGAAACCCCCGAGTACACACCACTACCCGAATACATACCATCGTCCGAGTATACACCCCTTTTGGAAGGAAGTAGATTCCATCCCCTTTCCGCCGCAAATCGACGAGAAAATGTCCGCAGGATCGCCTCTACATTACCTCGGCCCGCATACTATAGCGACAACAGAAAGAAAAGGGCAAGGATTACACCATTTGCCCGACTACGTACTCGTGATCGAGAAGTCGGCAAAGAAAGAAAAATGCCCCGTATCGGAAATTTTAAGAAGGATAGGGCGGGGCCGGCCAAATCTCGTCTCGGGCCACGAGTAGAACTCGCTATCGCCGCAGAAGGGCCGAATAAGAAGATGAAGGCTAGTCCACCCGTTGTTGTTTCAGGTTTACTGCATCGTGGAGGATACCACCTTCCAAAGCATTCAACCGACGTACCATCCGGTTCTAGGCCTTCTACCGCTAGAAGGATGGTATGGCGTCCCACTACCGGCCAATTATGACCGAAACAACGACTCGTAAAAGGAAAGTCTCGTCGGGAGACTTGAGTCCGAAGAAAGTGCTACCGCAAGAAGGGGACTCATGAGAAAGAAACCCGACAATTATCACATGACAACCGCAAGGATGTACAGAAAAGACCACCGGAAGATGCTATGGAAAAGCTAAGAACCGATATTCGGCGACTAGCAAGAGAAAGAGAAGAGAAGTTCGGAGATAAAGTCGACTCGTCGTAGTTCATGGATGATGAATATGCGTAAATTAACATGGTTGAAACACGAGCTTCGTCGCCTTCACAAGGTGCTCATGCAGCCAGCAGAAGAGAAGAACCGGAATCGATGAGGAGGCAGCCTTCAAGAGAAAGATGATACGATCGCCCAAATGGCAAAAAGGATGGAAGAGATGGTCGTAGCCCTAGCCACTCTCCAAAGTCAAGTTCAACCCCAAAGGGAAACACCCCGTAAGTCATTCACATTGTAGACGGAGGAAAAGAGATTACATCCGTCAACTGGGATGATCAATTAAAGAAGGATGCAACACAAAGTATGATTCCGGAAAAGGATATCAAGAACATGGTGGAACAACGAAGTGCGAGAAGCCTTGGCACAATCAAAGAGCGGGACATCCATTCGGACGGCAGACCTTACCCCGAAGAATTCGATGTTGTCCAATATCCGAAAGGCTTTGTACCACCTCTCGTTCAAGACCTTTGATGGAACCGGAAACCCTCGAGCAAGATGTTGCACATTTTCGTGCCGCTTGTTGCAATACCGGCGGAAGTGATGCTTTACTCTTCCGACAATTTGTCGCGCACTCGTCGTGATCGCCTTCGATTGGTATGCGGAATTACCAAACGGCTCGGTGAAGACATTTTCGGAATTAGAGAACCTCTTCATCAAGCGATTTGTCGGAGCTCAACACCACATCACTATAGGTGATTTAGTGGTAGAGAAGCGTAGTCGAATGAAACTTTGGTGGACTACATACTTCGATGGAGGAACCTAAGTATGAAGTGTGAGCCGCAGCTATAAGAACAAAGATGTAGTCGGCATTTTACTAAAAAGCATCCATGGCCCGATAAGACTTCTCCTCAAGGGATTTACTATTAAGACTTTCGAGAAGTTGTTAAGCAAGGCCGGAAGCTTGCAAGAGGAGGCGAAGCAACTAAGTTTCACCGATAAAACAGTACAAACGAAGCCCATGAAAACTTTTGAAAAGAAGTCCGGATCGTCGTAGCAGCTGATAAAGGCAAGCAACCGATACAAATATCGTCGAACGGCCGCAACAACCTCAACAGAATTACCAAGAACCCCGACCCAGCCTATCGACTCATCTCAACAAGCATGAACAACCGCCTCGTCCACAACGTACGTTGAGGGAGCTTCGAGCAGGGAGTATCCATTCGAGAATGAGGCAGATGCCGAAAATGTTCTCGCGTATCCGATGAAGACTCCGGATTTCCAACCGCCGCAGCCTAAAAGACCAGAAGAAGTCGACAAGAAAGGTGATCCCAACTTTTGCCCTTACCACCGGATGCTCGGGCACAAGATAGAAGATTGTATTACCTTCAAAATTTGGCTCGACGACAATCTTCGGAAAGGGAATATAACGATCCCGAAAGAATACATGAAGGAACCCCAGAAAGGAGGTTCCGTCAATGTTATCTCGACGGATTTTATTGCTCCGATAGATCCCTATGCGACTGATGATGGATGGACTACCGCTTGGACAAAGTCTTCGAAGAAGATTTTAGATCGCATCCAAACCACTTCGGTGCGAGCCTCAATTCGTAGTTCGAAACCGTCAAGTCGGTGCTATCACTCGCGATGGAAGAACCACCTCAACAAGAGACAATCGAAGAAAAGAAGAAGATCGACGAAGAAGAGAAGACCGAGGCTCCTAAGGCTAGACTAGGGGCCGCTTATCCTAGGATAGTTGTTTCCGATTCGGGGAGAAATCCATCGAACCTCCGACTCGTATGATTATTCGCTCACTCCCGTGGGATCTTATAATGATGAAGGTTATGGCGTTGGCTACGTTTTCGATCGTTTCTAACGATTACGTAACTAGCGACAATCAACCTAATCCGGACGTCGATTCCGATACAAATAAAAATTCTCAAATCATACACAATCTCGACGATCACAATGACGAAGAAGACATCCACCAAGGAGGCTACGAGAGTTCAACAAGAAACGAATCTATTTGCGAGTTTCGAGGAGCTCCAAATACACATAGAGTTAGAGCCTTCGTACTCCGAAGCTAATCCCGAAGAACCTCGTCGTTCCGATTCGGGAGGAGACACCAAGAAACTCAATGCTAAATTCGAAGAAATCACGAAGTCAACTTAAGAAGTGGAAGAGTTCTACCTCCGAGAATGGGTCCAAAGGACAAAGGAAAGCGGTGGTTGTTCGTGAAGAACCAACCCCGCGGAAGAAATACCCATTCGAGAAGAAAACGAGGCACATGAAAACAAAGTGGACTACAACGTGCTAGCCCATCTTAGGAAACTACTGACCAAACCGAGCATCTACGACGCTCTCATCTTGTCAAAGGGGATGAGAGAAGCTCGATCAAGGCCTTACTTGATCCGTAAATTCGCTTAACTCAAATGACCTGGAGATTCCTTAGATGAGGTTTGCTCGTTAAAGGAACAACGAGGTGTTACCTTCACGGACAATGACCTACTACTGGGGATGCCAGACCACAACCGACCGTTGTACATTTCGGTTACAATCGGGAAGTTTACACTCTCCGCAGTATTGGTGGATCCAGGAGCATCAATCAATATAATGAATCTTCGAACGCTAAGCATACTTGGAAATCGATGCTCGTGAGCTCGAAGCGTACAAAATGTTATTAAGAGGATTCAACCGTAAAGGAGAAAGAGCCCTCGACTCAATAACACCGCTAATGAAGACCGGTGACTTAGCAAAGACAACCGCAAAATTTCACATAATTGATTCGAAACGTCGTTCAACGCTCTATCTGGCCGACCATGGATACATGAAAACCGGATGGTACCATCATCTCTACATCAATGCATCAAATACTACGATGGAGGGGAACAAGGCATCAAAGGTGACTTATAACCGTTCTCCGTACATGAAATTGGAATCCATGAAGATGCGAGTTATTATGCACCTCCGAAGAAAACAATCTTCTCCGGAGATACCGTAACAAATGAAGCAAAGGAAATTTGGGACAACGAAGAACCTGAAGTTCTAGTCCAACAGTCACTCACCACTCCCTTACGGCGAGATGGTGGAGGTTTCTCCACAACTCGCATCCGAGGTCGAGGCCGGGGACGAGGTCGTGGCAGAGACGTTAGGACAGTTGGACAGAGGAAACCAGCCATCAATGTTGATTGGGAAGATAGTTCTGAAGGAGAAAAAGAAATCAAACAAGAAGCATCGACAATAAGTCGGAAGAAGCCGCAATTCAGAATCCCTTTCGAAGATGAAAGAAACGAGGAATATAAATCGATGTACGAGAAGATTAACCACTATGTACATACTATGACCCTGACCCCGATCCATTCTAATAAGATCGAGGGTATGGAGGTCAAAGAGGTACGTAGCGGTGGTGCAAAGCCAATCAAATTCTACCGTGGTACTCCTTCCTCCAAAACTGAAAATAATGTACAATTTGAAGATGCTACTTCATCAGAATTAATGGAATTGCCTTTTGAGTGGTACTCTCCCTGTGTGCAAAATTTAATTCAGCGTGGTTTCTTACCTCGACAATGGACAAAAGGTCGATCACAACATTTTGAAAATTTATGGAATAACTCCGGTCGTCCACCCAATTCAAAACATGGTCTCGGATTCGCACGGTAGGATCGGCCGACGATACCGAATTTTGCATGGTTCTCGATTGCGAGTCTAATGAAAACCGCATGGAAGCTACAGAAGAACTTGAAGATTTACAAATCGAGACGCTCCACCGGAATTCAAAGAAGAGATCAAATCTACAATAGATGAGTTAACGGAAGTTAACTTAGGTACTAAGCAAAGAACCTAGACCTACCTTTGTTAGCTCCTTACTCAATAAAGAAGACTCCGAAGAAATAATTAAGTTATTAATGGAATTTAAAGACCGTTTTGCTTGGAGCTACGATGAGATGCCAGGATTAGCTCCGCAGGTTGCAGTCCACAAGCTAGGAGTGGATCATGCTTCGTCCCGACCGACAAGGTCCCGTAAGAATGCATCTAGAAATCGAACAACAAGTCATAGCTGAAGTTAAAAAGCTAATAGACGCTAAATTTGTCCGTGAAGAACAATACTCGACTTGTTTAGCCAATGTGGTACCAATCAGGAAGAAGAATGGTCGATCGAATTTGTGTGGATTTCGGAGATTTAAACAAGGCATGTCCAAAAGATGAATTTCCTCTACCGATCCCGAATTAATGATCGACATCGCTTCAACACATGAAATATTCTCATTCATGGATGGATCTTCAGGATACAACCAGATAAAGATGGCTCTAGAAGATGAAAAACTTACAGCATTATGAACGCCGATCGGAGTATATTGCTACACAGTGATGCCATTCGGACTGAAGAACGCAGGAGCAACTTACCAGAGAGCGATGACAAGAATTTTTTATGATCTCATCCACAATCAAGTCGAATGCTACGTGGATGATGTGGTCATCAAAAGCAAAGTAAAGGAAAACCACCTATATGATTTGAGAATTGTTTTCGAACGATTAAGACAATTTAACCTTAAGATGAATCCCTTAAAATGCGCCTTCGGCGTCACCTCCGGAAATTCATAGGATTCGTTGTCCGACATCGTGGAATCGAGATCGATCCGGAAAAGATAAAAGCCATCTTAGAAATGCCACCTCCCAAAACCTTAAAACAACTACGATCTTTTCAAGGGAAGCCGGCATATCTTCGACGCTTTATCTCGAACTTGTCGTGTAGGTGTCGACCTTTCTCGGCATTAGTTAAAAAGGACGCCAAATTTATTTGGGAAGAGAAATGCCGGAGGGCCTTCGAGGACATTAAGCAATATTTAATGACACCTCCCGTCTTAGCAGCCCCTGCCTCGTGTAGATCGCCGATACTTTATACCGCAGCTTTAGACGACTCACTCGGAGCCCCGTTAGCCTGTGTCAATGATGAGGGTAAAGAAAATGCTCTTTACTACCTAAGCCGTCGTTTACTTCCGACGGAAGTAAGGTATCCCACAATTGAAAAGCATTGTTTGGCCCCGATCTTCGCCGCTCAAAAGCTCGAGCACTACATGCTTTCTCATAAGGTCAACCTGATCTCGAAATTTAATCCATTGCAATACTTGATGACCCGTCCAACGCTTTCCGGCAGACTTGCCAGATGGTCAATGATATTATTGCAATTTGATATAACTTTCGTGCCTCTTCGTGTCGTAAAGGGACAAGTCTTAGCAGACTTCCTCGCAAAGACACCCTTTGCCGGCAGAATCGCCTCTCAATGACGACTTGCCAGATGAACAAATAATGAACTTAGAAGACCCTGATGATCGACGTTGGGAATTGTATTTCGACGGAGCATCTTCAGCACATAAAGACGAAGAATAGCAAGTGATAGTGCCCGGTAAGGCGGGAATCAGACTAATCTTTATAACACCGGAGCGGGGGATGTTAAGATACTCCTACCACTTGACAGAGCCGTGTACAAACAACGAAGCAGAATACGAAGCCCTCATAACAGGACTGGAATTAACTATTCAAATGGGTATAACGGACATCAACATCTACGGGGATTCACGATTAATCATTCAACGGATCGCGGACGATACAGAATTTTAAAACCAAGACTCGAGCAATACTTCCAAGATGCCATACAATATTGTTGGAACGGATTCCGAATGTGACAATCTACAAAATTCCTGAAAGAAAACGCTTTAGCGGATGCGCTAGCCCGTCTCGCAAAAGAATTTGCTCGTTTGCAAGATGAATCGGTGGAAGTGTCGGTTCACGGACGTCAGGTCCTATCACGACTCGACATAGTACACAATACACAAATCGAAAAGGAAAAAGGATCAATTGCAGCAGTGACGTAAAACACGGAAGATCGGCGACAACCATTAATGGACTACCCGCAAACAGGAAAACTACCGGACGATAGGTCGTTAGCCCATCGTATCAAGAAAAGAACTCTGTCCTACGCATTAATAAACAATACATTATACAGAAGGTCTTTTGATCAGATGTGGCTAAGATGCCTAAGCGGGTCTGAGGCTCGTGAAATCGTTAAAGAGGTGTACTCAGGACTCTGTGACGCTCACCAGTCGGGTCCGAAGATGAAAATGAAAATTAAAAGACTAGGGTACTACTGGCCCTCGATGATGACCGACTGCATGAAAGTCGCCAAGAGCTGCCACCAATGCCAAGTGCACGGAGTGGTTCTACACCAACCTCCAAATGTGCTACATCCGACAATTGCGTCGTGGCCATTTGAATGTTGGGGCACGGATATAGTGGGTCCAATAGAACCACCATCTTCAAAAGGACATCGCTTCATTCTTGCGGCTACGGATTACTTTTCCAAGTGGGCAGAGGCAGTTCCACTCAGAGAAGTGAAAGCACATAACGTGCTACAATTTTTCAAGAACCAAGTTGTCTACCGTTACGGGGTGCCGCGCAGGATCATCTCAGATAATGGGTCAGCATTCAGAAGCACGCAAATCAACAATTTTGTCAGGAGATACGGAATCGACTGGTGGTATTCAACAATTTACTACCCAAGAGCAAATGGCCTGGCTGAGGCTTTTAACAAAACTCTCGTTCAAATTTTAAAGAAGACTTTGGACGATAATAAGAGAAATTGGCACGAGAAATTGTTAGAAGCCTTATGGGCCTACCGGACAACCTTCAGAACTCCTACTCAAGCTACACCTTACGCTCTGGTGTATGGGTCCGAGGCAGTGTTACCCTTAGAGGTCCAACTTCCTTCACTCAGAATTGCAGTTACAAACAAAATCACGACATAAGAGAATGCCAAATTACGACTAGAGGAATTAGAAAGCCTAGAAGAGAAAAGACTTGCAGCGCAGCAGAATTTAGAATTATACCAAGCTAAGATGGTTCAAGCTCATGACAGACTAGTCCGCCCAAGAACCTTCAAAGTTGGTGACTTAGTCTCGTTCTCAAGAGACCTATCCTTGCACACCGCAAGATAGGAGGAAAATTTGAACCCACTTGGGAAGGACCGTTTGTGGTTAGGGCGCCTACTCGAGAGGCTCCTACCGACCTAGTGAATTGCTAAGGGGAACGACATATGCTTTCGATCAACGGACGATACTTGAAAAAGTATTACGCTACTCGATGTTTCGAAGGAATGAATTCTTCATCCCTAGAAGCACGGGCGAAGTAGTTACTTATGACTGGGTCCGAACCCAAAAATAATAAAAAATGTGCTAAAATAAATAAAATCATGATAATAAAGTTTTCCTTGTTTCCTCCTCCATGCCAAAATCTCTTTCCTGATCTTATCCCACTTCATTCCTGCTAAATTGAAAAATACAAAAGTAATAAAAAAATTTGTCTTTAATAAACATTTTCTTAATGTTCTTGTTCTTAGTACAGCCCCTGATCCTTTTCCTTGTCTTTTCGCAGGGAAATGTCGAACGGGCGGTTGGTCCCGAACTTTAGAAATGGCGTAAGCCTCGCACTCAATGAAAAGAGGGTGAAAGATGGAGCGATAATAGAGATCGACTCGGACTTCGCACCAGCAGCCCGCAATACGAGGAAAGTGACCGGGTCCCACCGACCGAGAGGAACCGCCCGACCGGACGAGAATGAAAGTGGGTGGCCCAAGCCACCAATCCAAGCAGCAGGAAAAGGAAAACGGACACCGAAGAAGACAAGAGAATCAAGTCCGTAGTCGCTACAGCAGAGGGCGAGCTCGTCGGCGCCGCGCCCACGAAACTCGGGAAGTACGAAGAGCTACTCTCACGAGCAACTCAACGAAGAAATAAAAATCGCCGTATCCGCAAGATGTTAACTAAATTAGCAACGGATCGGCGCGACGAGGCAGCTGCTGCCACCGCGCACATACACTTCGAGGACACCGGCTCACCGGGACCCGAAGAAAGGAGACCAGCTCCGAGAATAACGAAGAGACCAGGGAAATCTCAAGAAGAACGGAAGAAAGAAGGCTACTACGCCACCGGATAAAGTCACCGCAATGCATGACCTTGTTGCGTGAAGCAACCCCGCAGGATGTCCCGACGGACATCATCCCCGAGGAGCCGAGGTATGCGGGAGAACGTGAAGGGATTGAGCCATATATCCCACAAGACGTCACCGAGCCTCGCCATTTGCAAATTATTCCGTAATATGAGCTAGAAAGGATGCGGAATGTCGAGAAGAAAACTTTTGAATACTTCGAGAGAATCGGAGGCAGGAGGATCAATATACTGGAGGGCCTCGAGCTACATACGTACGTGTTCTCGAATACGAACAACAACAAATCGTGGATCGCATCCGGGATTTGAAAAAGATGGGCCGAGCAGTGTCGCTTAAGAGAAAACACTTACTCGGAACCCCGTGATGGATGCCGGGGAAGGGGAGAATTACAATACAATGTGGATGCTCGCTACAACTTCGCAGAAGATAGAAGGGAAACCCACCGGGATACTCCGACATGGCCGAGTGGATCCAATGCCATTAGTCATTAATAGGATGGTAAAAAGAATGATAAGCATGGAGGGTATTGCCAGCAAATTGCATACCCAACAGCTTGCATCATTAACATTTACAAGAAGGGTGACCGCATACCCCCGCACATAGATCACCACGACTTTGTCGACCTTTCGCACGCTTCTTTTCGAACGAGTGTAATATCATGTTCGGATCCGACCTCCGGATAGCGGGCCCGTGTGAGTTCCGAGGGCCGTAAAGATACCATTACCGGTAGGTTCCGTCATGATACCGAAGGGCAACGGAGCGGATGTCGCTAAACATTGCATACCGGGAGTACCGATGAAGCGGATCTCGCTTACTTTCGAAGGATGGACGACGAGAAAGCACCTTACCACTTCCAACTGCACCCGGAGTTAGAGAGCCTCCGACCTTACGAGCCGCGAGTTACATGGAAAATATCACACCTCCAACGTACATCCATACGGCATCCTTGCCAAGGATGGCTTGGAAGGTGATGTTATCGACCATGTACCTCACTATTCAAACATGGATTTTTGACGGATACCCTTTTGGATGGATCGACAAAGATCATACATAGTCCGTTTTGAGTCTATATGGATTGTATGAGATGTATTCCGGATCGAGTTGTATGATGTATTTTCAAGCATGATTGGAATGAAAGTGACCATGTCACAATTTTGGCCTTCACCTCTTTTGTGCAAATTGATCGGGAAACGCCATTAAAGTTAAATGAACTTCGAACAAAGAACAGAAAAGAAACAAAAAGAATAAAAGAAAACTTTCCTTAAAAATCTAAAAAATGATAAACTCCAAATTCTCGATAAAATAAAATCTGAATCGTTAAAAGACAAACAAAATGACATCAAATCAAATTTTAAATCAAATTCAAATTCAACCATTCAAATTTCACATCAAATCTCAATCGATTTCAAATTCGATTCTCCAAATCTCAAATCAAATCTCAATCAAATTCAAACTCAACCTTCCAAATCTGAAATCCAATCCGTTCTACTCTCTCCCCTGTCTGGGATGGAAGCGGTTGATTCCATTGACACGGATCGAATCTAGTGGCAAGGAATTATATCCAATCCAAACCAGCAACTTTCGATCAACTCTTTTGAATGGGATATATAGCATCTACATATCCCCTCCTAATCTATTTTCTTCCATGAAAGTTTTTTTTACAACTTTCATGAAGTTCTCGAAACACTAAAATTCCGTACTTTTCAAATCAACACTACAAATCTTTGCAAAATCAATTACCAATCAAAACCAAATTCTTGAGGTTGAGGATTTTACATCCGATACTGCACTACTTTAGGATTCTTTCCCTATTGCACCGAAATACATCAATATCAAATTCTTGGGGTCGAGGATTTTACATCCGATACTCGCATCGCTTTAGGATTCTTTCCCTATTGCACCGAAATACATCAATATCAAATTCTCGAGGTTGAGGATTTTACATCCGATACCGCACCGCTTTAGGATTCTTTCCCTATCGCACCGAAATACATCAATATCAAATTCTTGAGGTTGAGGATTTTACATCCGATATCTGCATCGCTTTAGGATTCATTCCCTATCGCACCGAAATACATCAATATCAAACCTTTGGGGTCGAGGATTTTACATCCGATACCGCATCGCTTTAGGATTCTTTCCCTATCGCACTAAAATACATCAATATCAAATTCTCGAGGTCGAGGATTTTACATCCGATACCGCACTCGCTTTAGGATTCTTTCCCTATTGCACCGAAATACATCAATATCAAACTTTTGGGGTCGAGGATTTTACATCCGAGATCGCATTGCTTTAGGATTCTTTCCCTATTGCAATGAAATACATCAATATCAATCTTTTGGGGTTGAGGATTTTACATCCGAGATCGCATCGCTTTAGGATTCTTTCCCTATTGCAATGAAATACATCAAAATCAAATTTTTGGGGTTGAGGATTTTACATCCAATACCGCATTGCTTTAGATTCTCTTCCTATTGCAATGAAGCACACCAAATCAAACTCTTGGGGTCGAGGATTTTACATCCGAGACTGCATTGCTTTAGGGTTCTCTCCCTATTGCAATAAAATACATCAAAATCAAACTCTTGAGGTTAAGGATTTTACATCCAATACCGCATTGCTCTGAGATCTCTCCTCATTGTAATGATTCAATCCAATCAATTCAATTTTCTTTTGAGGTTGAGGATGTTACATCTAAAACCACAAAATTTCAATTTTCATTTCAAATCAAATCCCTTCAAAATTAATCTTAACAAAACTTCAATCTAAATGAAAACTCAAAATCTAAACTTACACATCAAAACTTAAACTAAAATAAAACGAAAATCTAAATCGAAATTCCCCCATATCATGTAATTTGGGACTCACCTCCTTTTCCCTTCCCCAGCGAGAGTTCAGGAATCTCCATTCTCAGAGACATACTTGACACTCCCCAGCGGAAATTCTTCTACTTCGTCCTAAGTTTGTCACTTGGACATCTGTGTTGGTTTTGTTGGTCTTTTCGGTCAACGCCAATACGCGCAGTGTGCTTGGTTAGCACACCACACCTATTGGGGGTCCATTTGTCGACCTCATTTTCGATGAGGTCTTCTCTTCTTCTCTTTAGTACTTAGGATCTAGCCTTAGGCTTTTCCTTCGACTATCCTAGAGGATTAGAATTGGGACCCACCACTTAGAAATTCAAACCACTTCTTAACTCCCCGCAAACTCCACAAACTCGATTGTAGACCCCTAATCACCTAGAGGGTTGAAATCAAATGTGGAAGTTTAAAGGATGAGTTCCTATAGGACTCTTTGGCCTTAGGACCGCCTCAGGTGGCTCGGTCTGGTGAAGGGCTGACTTACACACACACTACACCTATACACTACACTTTCACACACCTCCTAAAAACACACCCATACCCAATTTGACCTCCTGACTCATGAAGGTGATTCACATGGATGATCCTTAACCCCTAAGCCCTTGGCTAAGAGGGTTAGGAACAACATAGTGGATGCCTCAAATGAGTCCCTTTTATGGCTCATGTGGGCTTGATATGACTTCATGGCTCAACCAAAATGATTTCATTCCACTTACATTCACCCAATCTTCAATTTTACAAATTTTCAATTTTGACCCCCGGACCCTACACCCATCTAACTCTACCCAAAACCCTTGAAATTACCTAAATTTTCTAAAATCTCCAAATCACCCAAAAATCCTCAAGACCAATCCCAAACATTCCCAAATCACTCAAATTGATCATCCATACCCAAAAATACCAAAAATTCCAAAAATACCTCCCAATACCCTCCAAATACCCAAAATGCCCCTCTTAGCCAAAACATCCAAAAATTCAGAAAATTCCCAGAAAATTCCAACAAATCCCAAATATTCCCAATTTCATTTTGTTCAACTGCACCATGGGCCAATTTTGTCAATTTACCCCACTTTTATCAAAACCCTCAATTTGACCCATTTTAACCCAAAATGAACCTAATGTCAAACCAAACCTACCAAATTGACCCAAATTCTGGTCCAATTCAATTCTAAACTTCAATTCAACATCCCCAACACCAATCTAGACCAAATCCAAGTCCAATATGATTGACATTTGGATCCAATTTCATTTTTGGCCTTAAAGCCCAATTTGGACCCATGACCCAAACTTAGCCCAAATTCATCCAATTCAACTCCAATTAACCCCAAATCTTTTCTAAACCTTCCTTAAAATCCCCATAAACAAAACTCTAACATGATTTGCCCAAAATTTAGACCCAAACCCCACTCAAATTCAACCCAAAATCAAAAAGCCCAATTTTGACCTAAACCTAAACCTAGCCCAAATAGACCCAAACCCCAAAATCAAAACCCAACCAAAGCCAAAACCTCTTTGAAACACTCCCATAAACATTTCCCAACATTAATTTTACATCAATTTCAACCCTAGCCCAACATTGGCCCAAGTTAGCCCAATTTGACCTATATTGGCCCATTCACCAAGGAAGCCCAAATTCAACCCAATTCAAGCCCAAACTACTTCAAATTGATTTCAAATCATTCATGAAACATTCCTAAATTAAATTCAACACTTATTGAATCCAATCCTTTGCAAAATTTTCATCCTAAAATTTGTTTTGAAATCTAAAAGCCCACTCTCTAAACCATCTTGAAAGCCCATCCAAAGTGAAATCTAAAAGCCCAAAGCCCACATGACAATTCCTTCTCATCATCCCTTTAATTGGAATCAATTCCTAAGTCCCAAATCAATCATCAAATCAACCTAAATTGAGCACCATCTAAATTTTTCACTAAATTGCCAAAATCCCCAAATTCCTTTTTCATATAAATGGATCCACTTTTCCTAAGCCAAGGATGAGCCAAATGAAGCCACATGCAAGCCATGACAAGCCACATGAAGCCATGGGGGTTTGACATGTCACCATGCCATTTTGGGCAAAAGGAGGAGACTCTTTCCTTAATCTCCTAAAGTCATTAGCCTTAACCATGATTCCCCTTAACCTAAATTTAATCTAAATATTCTTAGAAAGAGACCTCACCACCTTTGACCGACCGACCTAACTTATTCTCTCAGCCTAAAACCGAGTCATGGGGAGGTGAACCCAACCCAAACACATGGGTTGACCCAAACCAAGCCAAAATGGCCTCTTCCCCATTCCATTCCAAGCCACCCCATTTACACATGGCAAGGCCCAATTGACCGCACAAGCCTCCAGCTCCGACCCACCCGACCTCGAGGGTGACTCGACCTCGGCCGGCCAGCCACCACAGCCGCCGGAAACCACCAGGTCGAGAGCTCACATGTGAGCCCAAACTTGGAATTCTCACCTGCTGAGCTGCCCCATGCCCAATGGCCACCATGGTTGTTCTTCCCATGCCAAGAGCAGCTGATCCCAAGCCCTAACTCCCCCTGAGAGAGCCTCCAGCCATGCCTATTTAAACACCACCTCCTCTCGGCCATGAGAGGTGCCGAAACAAACCTTAAGGAAACTCGCCAAAATTGTTCCGGACTACTCCCCACACATAGAGAGCTTGATCCCCACCGAAATCCCCCTGCCATTTCCTCTGCGCGAGCTCAATTTCGCAGTTGAAATCCAAGCCCAAAACTAGGACACTTCTCCACAGTGAGCCAATCCCCAAATTGATTGGTCCTACACCTTCACCCGACCAAGGGAAGAAGTCCACCAGCAAAAGCCCCCTCTCCAGGCCACCCATCTGTTCCAGACTCCAAGCTTTGTGATCGGCTGTGGTCACTTTCATAGCTAGACAATTCACCAGGCCAAGGGACTTCATTTGGAGCTTACTTGGACCCAATCAAAGGTGACACAACTCTCAGATCGAAGCTTCACTTCTCTGAGCAAAGGTATGAACTCACTCTTCTTCCCGAGCTTACAGAGATTCTCCATTTAATTTGAATCAATTTTAATGCATGTTTACCGTATGGATGAGTTCGTCTCTTCAGGACGAATCCATAGAGCATAAGAACACGAAAATCCTTTGAGAATCGAGTGAGAAATTAGGGTTAGAAGGTCGACGGTCACGGGTTCGCACCAGTCGTAGACAATGACTGGGAACCGTTGGATCGCGCGTGTATCGGATGGACGGCTCGGATCGCGTCGGACCAGAAGATGTTACGTGAAAGACGGGTCCCGGACGGCCGAGTCGGATGGCGGCGCCGAATCGAAGACGACACGCGGCGCTTCGGAGATGCTAAGGTTGACGCGGCGCCGACTCGGATAAGTAGAAAAATAGGGATTTTCTGATTTATTTAATTCCCTAAACTTCAAAAATGCATAACTTTGTGTAGAAAAATCATAAAAATAAAATAAAAATACCCTCTTGCTCAATGAACAGAGGAGAATAATGTGGAAAAGAAATCATTTAATTTCATCCAATATTTTATTTTTAATGATTTATTTACCCTCTGCATTGTTTTAATTCTCCATGCATATAGGAAATTCACCATGGCATGAGACCATAGGGCTTTTGAAGCCTCTGAATTTGGGAACATTCCCTGAATTTTCCAAAGTCAGAGGCCATCCCTATGAGAAGTTATTGATTTTTCAAATTCAAGTTACTGTTTTGAGTATTTTAAATCCAATAATTAGCATGTTGTGAAATAAATTCTGGGAAAATTTGGTGATGTTTCTTTTGACCAGAGGACCCTAGGAAAAATAGGTTTTGAATTAATTCACTTGGAATAACGCTAATTGGCTTAAACACCCTAAATAGGTGTTTAATTAATTAGAGCTAATCATGCATCAAATTGACTTGAAATCAATTCTCCACTGACCTTTAGGATCAGAGAAACCCATCATAAAAGTTTGAAGTCAATTGGGTTTGGTTAGCCCTACCAAATGGATTGATTAAGCCATTTAGCCAATTTAAACTTAAAAAATTCATAACTTTCAAAATACTTTTAAAAAATTCGCCAAATTGGTTTTGGAGCCTCTCTGATATTAGGGGAATTTAAGAAAATTAAAATTTCAATTTTCTAAAAAAGTTGATTTTTTGTATTATTTTAATATTTTAATAATTAAAAAATAATAAAAATCACAAAAATAATAAAATTCACCAAAATGTCACATTTTGAATTTTAATCACTTAGGAACAAACCCCATATTTTTCTTAAGTCTCTATGATGAGATATTAAATTTTAAAGCCCTAAGGTAATTTTAAAATAAAAAAAAATGTATTTTCTAGCATTTCCACTAAAATAATTCTAATAAATCAAAGAAAAATCAGAAAATTGTAAATATTGATTATCTGATTTCCTTGATATCAGAGAGATTTTTGAAAAATATAAAATTCACTTTTCAACCTTTATTTTATTTTTAAATTAATTAATACTCCAAAACTCAAAATAATGAGAATAAAAATAATATAATTCAAAAAATCACCAAACTTGGTCCAAGTGGTCCTCTGGTCATTAGGAATGTCCCATAATTTTCTTAAGGACAGAAACTTTTCCTTGGTCATATTATTAAATTTTCCTTGGAAATCCTTATTTTCCACCAAAAATAATTATATAAATAAATTAAATATAGAAAAATCACATTTTCTCCTCTAATGTCTTTATTGACATATGAGTGATGTCACATAAAAATTTCAAATTCATTTGAGCTCAATTTAGTGAGTTATGAAATTATTAAGCTTGAAGGGCAAAATGGTAATTAAAATTTTAACCCTTAATTAAAACTTTAGGCTTAATAAAATGAAAGAGTAAAATATTTGATCTTAATCTGATTTGGATGATTGAAATTTAAATAATTAAAGGGTAGAAACCTATTAAACAATTAAAAAATAATTAAAATAAACCTTAATAAAATAACTAATTAAATTTGGAAGAATAATAAAATTGGAATTATTAAAATAGGGATGTTATTAGGAAGAGATTTGTTCCTTAATTTAAGAATCCCTAAATTAATCATCCCAATAATATTTAATTCCTAATCAAAATGATAATCCAAATTTAAAATTTAAAATGCTAAAAGACTTAATTATTAAATTAAATTAAAGTTAAATTATTTAAATTAAATCCTTTTAAAATTTCAATTAAATTAAATCTTTAACAATTAAAATTAAATCATCTTTAAAACATAAAGAATAAAATACTAAATTAAAATTAAAAATAAAATTAAATTAAAATTTAAATAAAATAAAATAAAATAAAATAAAATAAAAACATATTAAATTAAATCAAATTAAATCAAATTAAATTGAATTAAATTAAATTAAATCATATTAAATTAAATTAAATCATATTAAATTAAATTAAATTAAATTAAATTAAATTAAATTAAATTAAATTAAATTAAATTAAAATAAAAAATAAAATCAAGTTAAAATTAAAATTAGATTAAATTAAATAAATTAAATTAAAATTGAAACTAAACCAAATTAAATTAAATTAAAGTTAAATTAAATTGAATTAAAAATAACATCACCTAAGACATAAAGAATTCAAAAATAAATCTAAAACAACTTGAACACTATTCCAAACTTAAATCCATTAACTAAAATTAAATCATAAACCACTTGAACATCCATTTGCCCTCAAAAGCTCGTGATTTCATAACTCTTAAAAGGAGTGCTAAATGAAGTGTTACTTCATTCATAGAATATTCAAATGTCCTAGTTCACTGAGCAAGACAACAAACTTGAACTCCCGGACGATTAATTCATTTGTATAATTAAATTTTCTTGGACTCAAAACAATCCTAGAAATATTGAAAAGATGTTTAAGATTCGTCTTAAGCACTTTCTCGATATGATAGGATATTTATAAGAACAATTAAATTTAGTTGTTATTTAATGAAGAAAATCGTCCTCAAACCAAAATACAAGAAACTAGACGTCATAGGAAATGACTAGCTATAGGATTAGGAACTTGGTAGAAAACCACAACCCTTCCCTTAGCTTTACCTAGGAACTTACTTTAGATGCTTAAATATTCCAACTGTGTTTTAAGTGCGACTTGGGATGACGGGAAGACCCTCCAGGTACGCTTTTATTTTATTGCAATTTACTTTATTGCAATTTATTTAATCGCATCGCACTTACTTTTCTTGCATGATAAACAACAGTTGCATGAAAACCCACACCTTTAGGATAGTCCCTAAAACTGAAACCAAAACTAAATTAAAAGTCATTACAAGATAAAATTCACCGCCACAACATTTCAAAATATAAGACAACTCAAAATTTAATCACAAACAGTAACAACAAAACTACAACTACAACTAAATTAAAACGTCTTGTTGGATGATCGGGAATACCTCGGATGATGTAACCTACGTGTTGCTAACGGGATTTCCCACGGTCTAAATGAAAGTGTAGAACTCATTCAGTTGAGTTTAGCAAATTCATCTGGACTAAGTGAATCCGATAAAAATAACGATGCCGGAAGGATGGAACCATGGGATCTTAACCAGTGTTGTTATAATCAACTTTAAGATTTGTTTAACTAAAACATAAAAAAAACACTTGGAAATTAAGAATTTCTCTAAACCAAAACACTTCTCTCATCTCCTGATTTATGATTTCTAAAACTAAACCTCTACAACAACAAGGAGCTCGGAGCATGGTGGGCAGCGCGGCCATCGTCATCAGCAAAACCTGAGTCTACTTCAGCAAAACCTTCCTTAGAACTAAATAACTAAGCTATAGGATTTCGAGGTAGTTTGCTCTAGTGCAACATAAATCCTCAACTCTTCGTTAGGCATTTGCATGATCATGTCATGTAAATTAAGCCCTAACTGGTCTTAGGACTCTGAGGTAGTCGTCCGATACGACATAAACCCTCACATCTTCAAGGCTATTTGTATGATTCTATCATACAAATATAAGTACAAATTAATTAAAATTGACAAGATCAAGATATTAAATAAACATTAGGGCATTCTTAAATTCAAGCCAAACAATAGGATAGTCGGGAAATTACCGAAGTTCGCTTCGAATCTGTGATTTCTCCTACCTTTCCTCTTTTGAACTCCCAAGATATAATGTTCCAAATTTGATCCATTCCCTATTGAATTTCCAAAATTCAATCCCTTGAGAACTTAAACTTTGAAATTCTTGAGAGCAGAACTATTGATTATTATCGAGAGTTTTCTTAGGTGATTCCCATCACTTAAGATGTAATTAACTATAGGGGCTTGCCCTTATAGGGAATTTTAAGAACCCAGGTAATATGAACCCTGTTTAATGTTTTCATATTAAGCAGGGGAACTTGTCGGCTTATAAAATTGGTTCGCAGACCAAACGGATGTCACAAACCATTTTAGTTTATTTAATCGAGCCCCATTGTCAAGCAGTGTGTCTATTCTTCGGGATAGATACACGATTTATGGTGCGGTGCTCGTTTATATAAACTATTCGGGATGTGAGATCAGTTTGATTTCATATCTTAAATTTTTTTTTTTAAATTATTTTCAAAATCAAAACACTACTTTCCAAATCATATATATATGTAAATTAAATTAAAAATTCACCGACAATTTCTGTTAGGCGACCCCTTTTCAAAATACAACACTTAACCCTAAAATAAGCCGTACATCCACGTAGCACTCGACTTGGTTGTGTATGAGATCATAAAAAATCTTCGTCATTGCTCTTTGGTATGTTGCTCCTGCGTTCTTTAGTTCGAATGGCATTACTATGTAGCAATACACTCCGATCGGTGTTCTGAATTCCGTGAGCTTTTCATCTTCTGGTGCCATCTTTATCTGGTTGTATCCCGACGATCCATCCATAAATGAGAAGATTTCATGCATCGAAGCGATGTCGATCATCAGTTCTGGGATTGGTAGTGGAAATTCATCCTTTAGACATGCTTTATTCAAATCTCTGAAATCCACGCAGATTTTGATCTGACCATTCTTCTTTCTGACCGGTACCACGTTGGCTAACCAAGTTGGGTATTGTTCTTCACGGACAAATTTAGCGTCTATTAGCTTCTTAACTTCGGCTATTACTTGTTACTCAATTTCTAGACGCATTCTTCTGGGAGCTTGTTTGACTGGAACAGAAGTAGGGTCCACTCCTAGCCTGTGAACTACGACTTCTGGAGCTAATCCTGGCATTTCGTCGTAACTCCAAGGAAAACAGTCCTTGAATTCCATTAATAGCTTGTTTATGTCTTCAGAGTCTTCTTTATTGAGTAAGGAGCTAACAAAGGTAGGCCTAGGCTCTTCGCTAGTACCTAAGTTAACTTCCGTTAACTCGTCTATTGTAGATTTGATTTCTTCTTCGAATTCTGGTGGAGCGTCTCCGATTGGTTGATCTTCGAGGTCTTCTGAAGCTTCCAAGCAGTCTTTATTAGGTTCGCAAGTGACAACCAAGAAAAATCCCGTATCATCAACTGATCCTACTGTGCCGAATCTGAGTCCATGTTTTGAATTGGGAGGCCGACCGGCATTATTCCATAATTTTTCAAAGTGTTGTGATCGGCCTTTTGTCCATCGTCGAGGTAAGACACTGCGTTGAATTAAATTTTGAACACAATGAGAGTACCACTCAAAAGGTAGTTCCATTAATTCAGATGAAGTTACATCTTCAAATTGTACATCACTTTCAGTTTTGGAAGAAGAAGCACCACAGTAGAACTTGATTGGTTTAATATCGCCACCATGTACTTCCTTGACCACCATACCCTCGATCTTATTAGAATGGATCGGGGTCAGGGTCATAGTATGCACATAGTGGTTAATCTTCTCGTACATTGATTTATATTCTTCATTATTTTCATCTTCGAGAGAAATCTTGAATTGTGGTTCCTTCTGACTTATTGTCTCTGCTTCTTTCTCAATTTCTTCTTCTTCTTCGGAACTTTTCTCCCAATCAACATCGATGACCGGTTTCTTCTGTCCAACTGTTCCAACGTTTCTTCCACGTCCTCGTGCCCGGCCTCGACCTCGGGTGCGAGTTCTGGAGAAATCTTCACCATTTCACCGTAAGGGAGTGGTGATTAACTGTTGGACTAGAACTTCAGGTTCTTCATCATCTCGAATTTCTTTTGCTTCATTTGGTATGGTATTTCTGGAAAAGATTGTTTTCTTCAGAGGTGCGTAGTAGGCTGCATCTTCATGAATTCCAATTTCATGCATGAAAAACGATTGCAAATCACCTTTGATGCACTGTTCCCCTCCTTCGTAATACTTTATGCACTGGTGTAGAGACGACGGTACCATCCGGTTTTCATGGATCCATGGCCGACCCAGTAGAGCGTTGAACGATGTCTCAGAATCAATTATGTGGAATTTTGCGGTTGTCTTTGCTAAATCACCGGTCTTCATTAGTAGTGTTATCTATCCAAGAGCTCTTTCTCCTTTTTCATTGGAGCCTCTTAATAACATCTTGTCTGCTTCAAGCTTGCGAGCATCAATTTCCAAATATGCTAGCGTCCGAAGATTTATTATGTTGATTGATGCTCCCGGATCAACCAACACTCTGGAGAGCATAAACTTTCTAATAGTGACTGAAATGTATAACTGTCGGTTGTGATCAGCTATTCCCAGTAATAGATCATTGTCCGTAAAGGTAACACCTCGCTGTTCTCTTAACAAGCAAACCTAGTCAAAGGAATCACCAGCCATTTGAGCTAATCAAATCTCTGGATCAAGTAAAGCCTTGATCAGAGCCTCCCTCATCTCCTTTGACAGGATCAGAGTGTCGTATATGCTTAGTTTGGCTGGTAGCTTCCTAAGATGGGCTAGCACGTTGTAGTCCACTTTATTACCATGTTCCTCGGTTTCTTCCCGAATGGGCAGTTCCTCTGCTGGGGTTGACTCTTCCTGAGCAACCACCTGCTTTCCTTTATCCTTTGGACCCATTCTCGGGGGTAGAACTTTTCCACTTCTTAGATTGACCTCTGTTATCTCTTCTAAATTTACCGGTGTCTCCTCTTGAATTGGAACAACTGGCTCTTCTGAAGTTTCTTCGGTGTCTAATAGTTCTAATTCTATCGTGATCGGAGTTCCTCAGAATTCACAAATGGACTCGTTGCTTGTCGAGCTTTCGTAGCCTCCTTTCTGAACATCTTCTTTGTCATGGTCATCGAGGTTGTGTATGATTTGAGAATCGTTATTTGTATTGGAATCGAGATCCGGATTAAGCTGGTTGTCGCTAGTTACATAATCGTTAGAAACAGTCAAAACGTAGCCAACGCCATAACCCTTATCATTATAAGATCCCGCCGGGGTGAGAATATAATCATACAGAGTAAGTTGTTTGAGGGATTTCTCCCACGAATCGGAAATAACCATCCTAGGATAAGCAGCCCCTAGTCTACCCTTTGGAGTCTCAGTCTTCTTCTCTTCCACGATCTTCTCCTCCTTCTGGGGTGATTCTTCAATCGCAAGTGATAGTGCCGGCTCGACAGGTTTCAAACTCTGAGTTGAAGCGCGTACCGAAGCTGTCTGGATGTGATCCAAAATTTTCTTTGAAGACTTTGTCCAGACGGTACTCCATCCATCATCGGTCGTGTAAGGGTCTATCAGATCAATAGGATATGTCGAGATAACATAGATAGAACCTCCTTTTTGCGGTTCCGTCATGTATTCCTTCGGGATCGTTATGTTCCATTTTTGGAGATTGTCATCAAGTCAGCTCTTGAAAGTGATGCAATCCTCTATCTTGTGTCCGAGCATCCGGTGGTAAGGGAAATAGTTCGGATGATCTTTCTTGTTGAATTCTTCCGGCCTCTTGGGCTCTGGCAGCTGAAAATCCAGTGTCTTCATTAAGCTACGGAACATCTTCGCTATTGCTTCAGTTTTGAATGGATATTCCCTATTCAGCAAATCTTTCAGGGTACGCTGTGGACGAGACAGTTGTTCATAATGCTGAGGCAACTGATAGCTCGGTCGAGGCTGTTGATAGCCCTGCTGAGGTTGCTGATAGATCTGTTGCGGTGGTTGATAGCTAGGCTGTGGCCGCTCTGGCTGTATCTCCACTGGCTTCTTGCCCTAATAGACTGCCGCGATGATTCAAGATTTCTTTTCAAATGCTTTTACGGGGTTCTGCTTATCGTTCTTATCCATGAAACTTAACTGCTTTGCCTCTTCTTGCAAGCTCCCGGCCTTGCTAAGAAACTTCTCGAAAGTCTTGATTGTAAATCCTTTAAGGAGAAGTGCTATCGGGCCATGGATACTCTTGAGCAACATGCCGACTGCATGTTGTTCTTGAAGCTGTGGTTCACACTTCATGCTTAAATTCCTCTATCGATGTATGTAATCCACTAAAATCTCGTTCGATTTCTGGTGCTCCACCACTAGATCATCGATGGTGATGTGGTGCCGAGCCCCGACAAACCGCTTAACGAAAAGGTTTTCTAACTCTGCAAAGTTCTTAACTGAACCATTTGAAAATTCTGCGTACCAGTCGATGGCGATCCCTAACAAACTGCTGACGAACTAACGGAAGAGTAAAGGTCACTCCCACCGGCATTGCAGCAACTAGCACGAAAATGTGCGACATGCTGCCGGGGGTTTCCCGTTCCATCAAAAGTCTTAAACAGATGTGGTACGAAGACTTTCGGGTATTTGACTGCATCGAACTCTTCGGGGTAAGGTATACCCGTCTGAATAGATGCTCCACTCTTAGATTGTGCTAGGGCTTCTCTCACCTGCTGTTCTACCATGTTTTTAATGTCCTTTTCGGGAATCATGCTCTGTGCAGAATCCTTATTTGGTGGCTCGTCTCCGTTGATAGATGTGATCTCTTTTCCTCCATCTACAATATGGATGATCTCTGGGGGTGTCTCTTTCTGAGGCTGAAACTGACTCTGGAGAGTGGCTAAAGTGGCATCCATCTCTTCCATCCTCTTTGCCATCTGGGAAATTGTATCATCCTTCTCTTGAAGTCGTGCTCTCATCACTTCCTCGTTCATCTCTTCTGCATTGCTCGGAGCACCTTGTGAAGCCGATGATGCTCGCGTCTCAACCATGTTGATTTCAGCATACTCGTCATTCATAAACTCTGATGAATCAACTTCATCTTCTAGTTTTTCTTCTCTTTTTTTTGCTAACCGTTGGATGTCGGTCCTTAACTTGTCCATGGCATCTTCTAGTGGCCTTTTCCGCACGATCTCGCAGTTGTCACGTGACGGTTGTTGAACTTCCTTTCCGGGAGTCCCCTTTATTGTAGTAGCACTTTCTTCTGATTAAAGTCTCCTGACGAGACTTTTCTTCTCATGACATTTTTTTGGTCTTAGCTCGCCAGTAGTAGGTCGCCATACCATCCTTCTTGCAACCAGAAGCCTAGGACCGGATGGTCTGTCGGCTATATGCTGGAAGGTGGTATCCTCCCTAATTTGTAGACTCAATACAACAACGGGTGAACTGGCTTTTATCTTCTTCTTTGGTTTCTCTGTGGCAGCAACAGGCTCTGTTCGCGGTCTGAGGCTGGATTTAGCTGGTACCCGTCCCATCCTTCTTAAGATTTCTGACACAGGGCATCTTTCTTTCTTGGCCAATCTTTCTATCACAGCTTGCAATCGAGCAAATGGCGTAGTCTTATCCCTTTTCCTTTTGTAATTATTGTAGTATGCAGGTCGGGGTAATGCAGTGGCGATCCTTCAGACATCCTCTTCATCTGATGCGGCAGAGAGAGGGTGAAACATGCTCCCTTCCAACAGAAGTGTATACTCAGGCAGTTTAGGGATCTCTTTTAGGAAAGCAATTTCAGCGGCTTTGGCCTTCTCAACCCGGGCTATCTTTCTGCTTCTATTCCTTCTTTGAGTTCGAGTTAGGGGTGCAACTCTCGAACTGGACCCAATTTCGAAAATAGACGGTATCGCAACAAAATCTGTACCCTCCACGGTGACAGGCTCATCACGGACTTGGATTTCCTTCCCCTTCGGCTTGGCGTAAGTCGGGTAGGTGCGGAGATGACTAGACCGGGTGGGGGTAGAGACAACAGTCCTCCTACGAACAGTAGTACTCCTTTCAGCTGGAACCCTTTGCAGGGGAGGGAATTCTTAAGTCGATTTCAGGTTGAACTCAATCAAGGGTTTCTCAGTTTCTGACACTTTGTCTGCTAGTGTGAAAAGAGTGACGTTAGTGATCTTAATATTTGTGTTGCCGAATCCTTGTCCGAAAAGGATGATTCCATTGTCGGGCAGCTCATCCTTGTAAACGGTGAAGTCCATTCCATTGGTGAAGGAGAAGATTAACTTTGGGGCAGTCATTTTCTGCAGGGCAGATTTTGAATGTCAGTCCCGAATTATACTTCCTTCGTCGTAAAGTTTAGGACGAAAAAGAAAGAGTCCGAACACATTTTCTTTTATCTTAGTGTATTTGTGATTTTTTTAAAAGAGATTGTTTATTAGAAGGTTTTTTATTAGCGGGTTCGTTTGTTAGAAACAAAACGATTAAAGGGAAAAGGTTATAGAAAAGGTAAAGGGCCCGATTTAGAATTGGAAAGGAAGAGAAAGTCTTATGCAAGACTTCTCGACTCGAAGGACCGCTCCTAAACTAACACCTATCGGGGTCCACACCACCTCGAAAAGAGGTAAAAGGATCTCGGAACCTCTCCATTTAGGGGTGTCTAAACAGTCGCTCCTAAATCCGAGAGGAGTTGGCTATACTCGTTTAAAACAGAAATGAACAGGGTATTCCAACGGAAGAATGGTAGTTTGCTCCACTAGGGACATGGATACACTACCGATTTATGAAAGCAAAACCATCTGATCAAAATGGAGAGAGGAACTGCTTCCCCAGCGGAGTTGCCATAAATTGTACGGTTTATTTTTGGGTTATGTGTTTTATTTTGAAAAGGGGGTCGCCTACAGAAGTTGTCGGCGAATTTTAAATTTTAAATTTAATTTAAATATATATAATTTAGAAAGTAGCATTTGATTTTTGAAAATAATATTGAATTTGAAAATTTTAAGATATGAAATCAAACCGATCTCACATCCCAAATAATTTACATAAACGAGCACTGCACCACAAACCGTGTATCTATCCCGAAGAATAGACATACTGCTTGATGATGGGGCTTGATTAAATAAACTAGAAGATTTGTGACATCCATTTGGTCTGCGAACCAATTTTATAAGCCGACAAGTTCCCCCGCTTAATATAAAGGAATTAAGCGGGGTTTATATTACTCAGGTTCTTAAGGTTCCCTATAAGGGCAAGCCCCTATAGTTAATTACATCTTAAATGACAGGAATCATTTAAGAAAACTCTCGATAATGATCAGTGGTTTTGCTCTCAAGAATTTCAAAGTTTAAGGTTTTCAAACAGTTGGATTTTGGAATTCCAATAGGGATTTGATCAAATTTAGGACAATTTATTTTGGGAATTCAAGGGAAGAGAAGTAGGAGAAGTTGAGAATCCAAGAAGAATTTTGGCAACTTCCCAAACTATCCTATTATTTGGCTTCGAGTTTAAGAAAATTATTTAATGTTGCAATCCTGCCAATTTTAATTAATTATGACTTATGTTTGTATGACATAATCACACAAATAGCCTCGAAGATGTGAGTGTTTATGTTGTATTAAGCGACTACCTCGGAGTCCTAAGACCGGTTAGGGCTTAATTTGCATAACATGATTATGAAAATGCCTAAAGAAAAGTTGAGGATTTATGTTGCACTAAGCAAACTACCTTGAAATCCTATGGCTTTGTTGTTTAAAACTAGGAAAGGTTTTGCTGAAGTAGATTCAAGCTTTGCTGATGACGATGGTCGTGCTACCCACCATACTCCAAGCTCCTTGTTGTTGCAGAGGTTTAGTTTTAGAAGGTGAAAATCAGGGAATGAGAAAAGTGTTTTGGCTTAGAGAAAATATTAAAATCCAAGTGTTTTTAATGTTTTAATTAAAACAAATCTTAAACTTGATTATAACAACACCGGTTAAGATCCCACGGTTCCATCATTCCAACATCGTTATTTTTATCGGATTCACTTAGTCCAGATGAATTTGCTAAACTCAACTGAATGAGTTCCACACTTTCATTTAGACCGTGAGAAATCCCTTTAGCAACACGTAGGTTACATCATCCGAGGTATTCCCGATCGTCCAATGAGATACTTTAATTTAGTTATAATCACAGTTTTGTTGTTTTGTTTGTGATTAAATTTTGAGTTGTTTTATATTTTGGAATGTTGTGGAGGTGAATTTTATCTTGTGATGAGTTTTAATTTAGTTTTGGTTTCAGTTTTGTGGCTATCCTATAGGTTTTGGTTTTCATGCAACTGTTGTTTTACCATGCAAGAAAATTAAAATGCAGCACATGTAGGTCATTTGCAACAAAGTAAAAGCGTACCTGGAGGGTCTTCCCGTCATCCCAAGCTACACTTAAAACACATGTTAGAGCAGTTAAACATATTTTTGCAAGAAATACCTAGGTAAAGCTAAGGGAAAGGGTTTTGGTTGTCTACCAGAATCCTAATCCTATTACTAGTCATTTCCTATGAAGTCTAGGTTGTTGGTTTGGTTTAAGGATGATTTTCTTCACCAAAGAACAATTAAGTTCAATTATTCTTCTAAAACACCCCATCGTATCGAGGAAGTGTTTAAGACGAATCTTAAACATCTTTTTAATACTTCTGGGATTATTTTGAGTTCAAATGAATTTTATTGTATTGGTGAATTAATTATCAAAGGATTTTAATTTTGTTTTGTTTCTTTCTCAGTGAACTTAGGACATTTGAATATCTTATGTGTGAAGTGACACTTCACTTGATGCTTCATTTAAGAGTTATAGCAATAAAAGCCTTTTAAGGTCAAAGTAATAAATATTTTAATGATTTAATTTGATTTGATTTAATTATAAAAATTAATTAATGATTATTAAGTTTGGAATAGGGTTCGAGTTATTTTAGATTTAATTTAAATCTTTACACTTTAAGTGATATTATATTTCAGATTAATTTTTTATGTTTTAGATTTACTTATATTGAAAAAGGTGTTGAAATCTTTCATATGTTTTGATTTAACTCTTAATGATTTCATTTAGGTTTGTTGTTAAGTGATGCCATAACTTAATATTCTCTTTATAAATCTTAGCATTTTCATAAGATTTATTCCTTATTTCTTCATGCTCATTTAATTCCAACATTCTCTTTTCACCAGCATCTTTCAAATTATAATTTAACTCTTTAATAGCCCAATATGCTTTATGCTCAAGTTCAACTGGTAAATGAAAAGCTTTCCCGAAAATTAGCCTATATGGGGACATTCCTATGGGATTTCTGTATGCAGTCCTATAGGCCTACAAAGCATAATCCAGTTTGATTAACCATTCTTCCTGTTTGGATTAACAGTCATTTACAATATTCTTTTAATTTCAGGATTGGATAATTCAACCAAACCACTAGTTTGCGGATGATAAGAAGTAGCAATGCGATGGTTAATATGATATTTCTTTACTAGCTTTTCCTTAATCACATTTCTAAAATGACATCCCCCATCAATTATGATAACTATTGGTATTCCAAATCTGCAAAATATATTCTTTCTTAAAAATTTTGCAACACTTTGAGCATCACATCAAGGTAAAGCAATAACTTCTATTCATTTGGATACATAGTTTACTACAATCAAATGTGAATATTTTCGAAAGATGGTATAAATGGTCCCATGAAATCTAATCCCCAAATGTCAAATATTTTAACTTCAAGCATATAATTGAGGGGCATCTCATTTCTTCTAGAAATATTGCCTACACATTGACATCGATCACAATTTTTAATATAAGCATTAACATCCTTAAAAATTGTAAGTCAATAAAATCTAGATTGTAAGATTTTATATGCAGTTTTATCAACACCAAAATGTCCCCCATAATCAGAATTATGATATTTGTGAATAATTTCATAAGTTTCTTCTAAAGGCATGCATCTTCGAATAATCAGTTACTTTCATTGTTTCAATAAAAATGGGTCATCCCAAAATAAGTCTTAGCTTTAGATAAAAATTTCATCCTTTCTTGGTATGTCAATTCATAGGGTAAAATATCACTGACAATAAAGTTTACAATGTCGACACACTACAGAACATGCGACTCATTGATAGTGAACAAATTTTCATCAGGAAAATGTTCATTAATTTCCTTTTCAAAGTAGAGATATTTTTCAAAATCAAGCCTGGATAAATGATCAGTAATTTGATTATCATCACCTTTCCTATCTACTATTTCAAAATTAAAGTCTTACAGAAGAAAAATCCATCTTATCAGTCTTGGTTTTGCATCCTTCTTTTTCATTAAATACTTAATAGCAGAATGATCAGTATGCACCACACATTTTGGTCCAATTAAATATAATTTTAATTTATCAAAGACAAATACTATAGCCAGTAAATATTTCTTAGTTGTGGTATAATTAATTTGAGCTTCATTAAGTGTTCTACTAGCATACTATATCACTTTGAAAATCTTGTGATATTTCTGACCTAAAACAACTCCAATAGCATAATCACTTGCATCACACATTAATTCAAAAGGTTTTTCCCAGTTTGGTTAAACTATAACATGTGCATTGATTAATTTTTCTTTTAATGATTCAAAAGCTTTTAGGCATTCTTCATCATAATAAAAAATCACATCTTTTTCTAGTGAACAGTATAAAGGCTTTGAAATATTTGAAATGTCTTTAAAATAATGCCTGTAGAATCCAACATGTCCCAAAAAACTTCTAATTCCCCTTGCATAAAATTAGTGATTACTTGAATTTTTGCAAGATCTACCTCCATACCTTCTTCTGATATACGATGTCCCAATACAATTCCTCATGTTACCATAAATTGACATTTTTCCCAGTGAAGGACTAAATTAGTTTTTTCACAGCAGTTAAGAACTTTTGATAGATTTTCTAAACATGATTCAAATGAAATTTCAAACACTGAAAATTCATCCATAGAAACTTTAGTTCTTTCTTCAATTAAATCACATAAAATTGCCATCATACATCTCTAAAATGTAGCAGGGGCATTACATAAACTAAAGGGCATTGTTCTAAAAGCAAAAAGTACCATAAATACTGATTAACATTGTTTTCACTTGACTTTCATGAGCAATTTGTAGTTGGTGGTAACCAGATATCCATCCAGAAAATAAAAGTCTTTATGCTCAGTCAGTATATCCAACATTTGATCTAGAAAGGTTAGTGGAAAATGGTCTTTCCTTATGGCAAGGTTAATTTTCTATAATCAATGCATATTTGCCATCCTGTAACTTGTCTTGTTGGTATTAAATCATTTTTTTCATTAGCAGTCACAATAACTCCTCCTTTCTTACAAACACAGTGAATAGAACTAACCCATACACTTTTTAAAATAGGGTAGATAATTCCATCATCCAACCACTTTAAAATTTCTTTCTTAACAACATCTTTCATGATAGGATTTAATCTTCTTTGAGGATTAGTCCGAGGTTTGCAATTCTCTTCCAAAGGATTCTATGCATAGGAATTGAATGACTGATTCTTTTAATATTAGCTATTGTTCATCCAAAGACTTTCTTATATTACTTTAAAAGTTCAAGCAAAGTCTCTTCTTCTTTTTTATTCAATTGAGAGGAAATTATAATTGGCAATGTTAAGGAATCATCTACAAAGACATGTTTTAAATGAGTAAGAAGCATCTTTAATTCAAGTTCAGGAGGTTATTCAATTGATGGACTAAAAGATTCATCTTTTTCAGTCATGTCCAACAATTCAAAATTTTCATGAAGCTAATTTTAATCTTCCTCATGAAAATCTTCAGAATGTTGTAATTCCTCTTCTTGTGCGTGTTCCAATTTTTCACTTTTAGATTTCTATTCATAATTTTATTTGAAATGACATTCACTTAGATATCTGATAACATCCATTCTGTAGCATTCATCATCTTTACCTCTTGCAGGATATTTCATTGATTTTGATATATTGAATGTAACAGTTTGATAATTGACTTACAAAGTTAATTCCCTTTTTTGCACATCTATCAATGCTCTTCTTGTGGTTAGGAAATGTCTCCCTAAAATTATAAGTATTTCTTTATCTTTCTGCATATCTACCCCAATGAAATCAACATGAAAGATAGATTGATCCACCTTCACTAAAACATATTCTATAACTCCTTTAGGATACGTGATCGAATGATCCACTAATTGCAGAGTTACAATAGTCAGGGTTATTTCTCATAATCCCAGTCTTTTGAATATAGATAATGGCATAAGGTTAATGTTTGCACCTAGATCACTGATACACCTAAAATATATAGTATTTTTATGCACATTTTTATACCTTTTTTAATGATATTCCACTTTAAGGGAAAGTATTTTGGGTTTTTCTTGCAGGTATGATGAAAATGGATTGTCATGATGAACGGAGCAAAATTGGATCAAATTTGGAGCAAAAAAAATGAAAAATCAAAATTTTGGCACTGGCGCTAAGCGCCACTGGGTCGGCGCTTAGCCGCCACAGTTAAAAGTTAAAATTCAAATGAATTTGGCGCAAATTTCAAAGGGGATGGTGCAACTCTTGGTGGTAACTACCATAACTTCCTTTGAGAGGCAAGTTTGAATGAAGGGGGTGCATTCCTTGGTAGATACATTGAATCTGGACACATTTTGAAGAGACACCAAGGCACCTTTTGGTTTACTATTTAAAGAGTGTCTTAGGATAGATTAGGAGACTCTTCCTTTGCATTTTGAAGGGTTCTTTCTTTCTTTCTTTTGTTCTTCCACTGCATTTTAAGTGTTTTTATTTTAGAGTAGGAGTAGAGAGTAGAAAGGAGAAAAGGGTCGGAGTGAAGTCTTCTTCTTTCCACTTCTTTTCTTTCTTTTAGTTTAGTTTTTATTGAAGTATGAAGTTTGTATTATAAGTCATCAGAGTTGGGAGACTTGCTCTGACGAGTAGTTTAGGGAAGAGTCAAAGTTTCAGAGGAACTTCCTTAGTCTTGTGGAGAGAATTTTCAGATAAGTGTTTACTTTTAATCTTTATATTAATACTTGCTTTAGTTTCTTATTTTTTATTGTTTTTAATTTCAAATCAATGTGTTTTTGTATTTTCTCAATGCATTCTGAGTAGTTTACTTTATTGTTTTCTTTCTTAAATGGAGAAGTAATTAATTTACAAAGAATTTTTGTGGAAGGTATAAGTGTTTAAAGTTGGAAGAAGTTGTGAAGATTAATTCTTAAAACTTTGTTTACTTCTTAATTTTGGCCAGTTAAGTTGTAGAATTTCTTGAGATTAAGTAAAATCCAATGCGTATTGTCTCATAAAAGTTAGTAAGAATCACATGCAATTATATGGGAGAGAATTGTAGTCCATATAATTGAATGTAATATTAGAAGATATTTTTATAAAAGGGAGTAAAATTAGAGGATTTTAGAGTGACAGGCTAAAACCCCTAATTTGGTTTGAAATTTTGAGTTTTGTTATGAGAAGTTAGCCCCCAGGTGGTGGGAATCGAGAGAACTCTAGAGTGAGAGACTGGTATCTTCCCTGCCTAACCATGTTCAAAATAATATAAATTTCAAATTAATCTATGTTCTTTATAGAACCAAGTAAGGGTAAAGAACACATTTGCTTCTATCTGTCATAATAAATTTGAATACTTCCACATCAATACTTTAAGAATTATTACTACTTCATAAAATGAAAGAAAAATATATTCTAGTTAATAATGTTTTACATCCAGTGTTATTAGTTATTATAATTTTAATTTCTTGCTTAACCTTTTAAGAAAATTTCAAAAGACAAATCAACTTTTAAAAATTTTCAAAATCAAGACATACTTTTTCAAAAATATGTAAAGAAAGTAAAAATATATTTTTCTGATTCCTTTAAGATTTTTACATTTTCCCTGTGGGTTCGATATCACGGGGCTTAATCAAAAAGTCCTATATTACTTGATAAATGATACTTATACTTGCGTAGTATCCCATATTATAAAATCATAATTTTCTTATCTAAATCATCAGCGCATATATTCCTAGTGGCCCAAGTTTTTAGTGCTGTTTGCCGGGAATCAAGTTTTTAGCGTCGTTACATTTACAGGACATTATCAAGTTTTTGGCGCGGTTACATTTATCGGGGATCAAGTTTTTGGCGCCGTTGCTGGAGAAAATTAATTAAATTGCATTCTAAAGAGAATTAAGAAATTTTAAATTTTTACTTTTCTTTGTTTTTGTTAGTGTGTTGTGTTTTGTTTTGTTTTATTGTTGTATGCGTAGTTCAGGTTCTGAAGGACTTGTGCCTCACGATTCTGAATTAGAAAGAACTATCAGAAAAATAAAAAAAAAACTAAAAATATAGAAAAAGATAAAAATATTCAAGAAATGGCAAATCATCAAAATCAAAATGTTGGCATCGATCAAGAATTAAGACCTTTAAGAGATTATGTTAACCCTATAGTAGATGAACTTTGTTGTAGTATTTAAAACCCTGCTGTAGCTGCTAATTCTTTTGAACTTAAACCTGCTATTATCCAAATGGTGTCTAATAATCAGTTTGGGGGAGCAACAACTGAAGATCGTAATTTGCATCTTGCTAATTTTCTAGAGTTGTGTGCTACTTTTAAATATGATGGTGTTTCAGATCATGCTATTAGACTTAGACTTTTTCCTTTCTCACTAAGGGATAAAGATAAAATATGGTTACATTTGTTAGCACCTGGATCAATAAGAACTTGGGGTGAACTGTCACAAAAATTCCTTGCTAAATATTTTCCACCATCTAAGACTGCTAAGTTGAGAAATGATATAACATCTTTTTGTCAGTTTGAAGGGGAATCAATATATGAAGCATAAGAAAGATTTAAAGATCTCCTCAGGAAATGTCCACATCATGCGATACCAGATTGATTAATAATTCAAACTTTTTAGAATGGATTAGTTGGATCTCCTAGATCAATCATCGATGCTGCTGCTGGTGGATCATTAATGTCTAAACCATTTTCAGATGCTTATGCTTTAATTGAAGAAATGACTACTAATAATTTTCAATGGCCTCCTGACAGGTTAAATCCTAAAAAGGTAGCCGGTGTTTATGAAAATGATGCTTTTACAATGTTAGCAAAACAAGTTGTTGCTGTATCAAGGAAGATAGACCAATTTGGGATGAATTTTTCTCAACCAAATCTCATGATTGAAGAAAATTCATTAGGCCAAATGGTTGATTCTTATTCTTCACCAGAAAATGTGAATGCTATAATCAAACCTAACAACCTATATTCTAATTATTATAACCCAGGTTGGAAGAATCATCCAAATTTTAACTGGAATAACAATAATCAGGGTGGTGTCTATAAGGAGAAGAAGTTGTCTATGGAAGAAGTAGTATCACATATGGGAAATCAATTACAAATTCAAGGAGCAACCATTAGAATATTGAAAATCAATTGGGAAAAATTGCAAATGCCTTAAGTAATAGATCCCAAGGAATGCTTCCAGGTAATACTGAAGTGAATCCAAGAGAAAAGAATAAAGAACAAGTGAAAGCAATTAAACTGAGAAGTGGAAAAGAATTGGAAGGTAGAGTTCAAAAAAAAACTGAAGTAGAAAAAGAAGAAATTGAAAGACCTAAAGACGACGCTCCAAAAGGTTTTGAAAGACCTATTTCTCCACCTAAGGTAGTTTTAGAAAACCACCACCTCCATTTCCTCAGAGACTTCGTCAACAAAAGTTGGATAAGTAATTTTCAAAATTCTTGGAGATATTAAAGAAGCTTACCATCAATATTCCATTTGCTGAAGCCCTAGAACAAATGCCAAGCTATGCGAAATTTATGAAGGATATTCTTAATAAAAAGAGGAAGTTTGAAGAAAATGAGACTGTTGCACTTAGTGAGGAGTGCAGTTCGATAATTCAGAAAAAGCTTCTTGAAAAACTTAAAGATCTTGGTAGTTTAACAATTCCATGTGCAATCAGAGAAAGATTCTATGGAAAAGCTTTATGTGATTTGGGTGCAAGAATAAACCTTATGCCTCTATCAATATTCAAAAGACTGGGACTAGGAGAAATAACCCCAACTACTGTAACTCTGTAATTAGTAGATCGTTCGATCACATATCCTAAAGGAGTTATAGAAGATGTTTTGGTAAAAGTGGATCAATTTATTTTTCCCGTGGATTTCATTGTCTTAGATATGGAGGAAGATAAAGAGATAACCATAATTTTGGGGAGACCATTTCTAGCTATAGGCAGAGCCATGATAGATGTGCAAAAAGGGAAATTAATGATGAGGGTTAATGATCAGACTGTTACATTTAATATTTCAAAATCGATGAAATATCCTGCTAGAGGTAAAGAAGATGAGTGTTATAAGATGGATGTTATTGAATATTTAAGTGAATGTCATTTCAAATGAATTTATGAAGAGAAAGCTGAAAGTGAAGAATTTGAATATAAGCAAGAAGAGGAGTTATTTGATTTTGAAGATTTTCAAGAGGAAGATTTAAAGTATGTTCGTAAAAGTGTTGAATTGTTGGATATGACCGAGAAAGATAAATCTTATGGTCCATCAATTGAAAAACCTCCTGAACTTGAGCTAAAAATGCTTCCTGATCATTTGAAGTATGTTTTTCTAGGTGAATCCTCAACCTTTCCTGTTATAAATTCCTCTTAATTAACTGAAAAAGAAGAAGAGAGTTTGCTTGAAATTTTGAAGAAGCACAAGAAAGCCTTTGGATGGATAATTGCTGATATTAAAGGAATCAGTCCTTTAATTTGTATGCACAGAATTCTTATGGAAGATAATTGCAAACCGCGGGCTGATCCCCAAAGGAGATTAAATCTTATCATGAAAAGACGTTGTTAAGAAAGAAATTTTAAATGGTTGGATTCTGGAATTATCTACCCTATTTCAGATAGTGCATGAGTTAGCCCTATTCACTATGTTCCTAAGAAAGGAGGAGTAACTGTGATTGTTAATGAAAAGAATGAAATGATACCAACAAGACAAGTTACAGGGTGGCGAATTTACATTGATTATAGAAAGTTAAACCTTGCCACAAGGAAAGATCATTTTCCACTCCCTTTTCTAGATCAAATGTTGGATAGACTGCTGGGCATAAATACTTTTATTTTGTGGATCGATATACTGGTTACCACGAAATTCAAATTGCTTCTGAGGATCAAGAGAAAACTACATTTACTAGTCCTTATGGTACATTTGCTTTTAGAAGAATGCCCTTTGGTTTATGTAATGCCCCTGCTACATTTCAGAGATGTATGATGGCTATTTTTTGTGATTTAATTGAAAAAAGGATTGAATTTTTTATGGATGACTTTTCAATGTTTGGAATTTCATTTGAATCATGTTCAGAACATCTATCAAAAGTTCTAAAACGCTGTAAAGTAAATAATTTGGTCCTTAATTGGGAAAAATACCAATTTATGGTAGCAGGAGGAATTGTTTTGGGACATCGGATTTCAGAAAAAGGTTTGGAGGTAGATCTTGCAAAAATTTAAGTTATATATTATTTACCTTGCCCAACCAATGTAATGGGAATTAGAAGTTTTTTAGGACATGCTGGATTCTACAGGCATTACATCAAAGACTTTTCAAAGATTGCAAAACCTTTATGCCATTTACTGGAAACGGATGCAATTTTTAATTTTAATAACGACTGCCGTAAATCCTTTGAAACATTAAAAGAAAAATTAATCACTGTACCTGTAATAATTTCACCAAATTGGGAAAAACCTTTTGAATTAATGTGTGATGCTAGTGATTCTGCTATTGGTATTGTTTTGGGTCAGAAATATGATAAAATTTTCAAAGTAATTTATTATGCTAGTAAAACTCTTAATGAAGCTCAAATTAATTATACCACTACTGAGAAAGAGTTATTAGCTATAGTATTTGCCTTTGATAAATTTTGATCATATTTAATTGGAACTAAATGTGTTGTGTATACGGATCATTCTGCTATTAAATACTTAATGAAGAAAAATGATGCAAAACCAAGACTGATAAAATGGATTCTTCTTTCGCTAGAATTTGATTTTGAGATAGTATATAGGAAGGGTTATGATAATCAAATTGCTGATCATTTATCCAGGCTTGAAAGTGAAAATCTCTCTATGATATTGAAGAAATTAATGAACATTTTCCTGATGAAAAACTGTTCACTATTAAAGAATTGCGTGTTCCGTGGTATGCGGACATAGTAAACTTTATTATTAGTAATATTATACCCTATGGTTTGACATATCATGAAAAGAAGAAATTTACGTACGATGCTTAAGACTTATTTTTGGGATGACCCATTTTTATATAAACAAGAAAAGGATCTTATAATTCAAAGATGTGTACCTTTGGAAGAAACTTATGAAATTATTCAAAAATGTCATGATTCTGATTATGGGGGACATTTTGGAAGTGATAAAATTGCATATAAAATATTACAATAAGGATTTTATTGGCCTACAATTTTTAAGGATGTGAATGTTTATATTAAAAATTGTGATAGATGTCAGCGTGTAGGCAATATTTCTAGAAGAAATGAGATGCCCCTCAATTATATGTTGGAAGTTGAAATATTTGATGTTTGGGGACTAGATTTTATGGGATCATTTACACGATCTTTCGAAAATGTTTATATTTTGATAGCAGTAGACTATGTTTCCAAATGGATTGAAGTTATTGCTTTACCTTGATGTGATGCTCAAAGTGTTGGAAAGTTTTTAGAAAAGAATATATTTTGCAAATTTGGAATACCAAGAGTAATCATAACTGATGGTGGAAGTCATTTTAGAAATGCGATTATTGGGAAATTAGCAAAGAAATATCATATTAATCATCGCATTGCTATTGCTTATCATCCGCAGACAAGTGGTTTGGTTGAATTATCCAATCGTGAAATTAAAAGAATATTGGAAAAAAACTGTTAATCCAAATAGAATGGATTGGTCAATTAAACTGGATTATGCTTTGTGGGCCTATAGGACTGCTTACAGAACACCGATAGGAATGTCCCCATATAGGCTCATTTTTAGAAAAGCTTGTCATTTACCTTTTGAACTTGAGCATAAAGCATATTGGGCTATTAAAGAGTTTAACTATAATTTGAATGATCATGCTGAAAAGAGATTATTGCAATTGAATGAGTTTGAAGAAATAAGGAATGAATCTTATGAAAATGCTAAGATTTATAAGGAAAAGAAGAAGTTATGGCATGATCGGAAGATTCTTACTAAAAATCTTGTACTAGGACAAAAAGTTTTGCTTGATAATGCTAGATTGAGAATATTTTCTAGAAAACTTAAGTCCAGGTGAATGGGTCCATTTATTGTGATAAAAGTTTATTCTTATGGAGCTGTAGATATTCAGTATCCTAAGACTGGAAAAATGTTTAACGTTAACATACATAGACTTAAACCATATTTTTCAGTCAATAAATCTAAATCTGATGAGAATTTGATGTTGGGTCATCCAGAATGAGTTCTAGGTATGTCAGGCTGAAGACGTTAAAACAAGCGCATTGGGGGAGGCAACCCATATTTATAGGTGTGCTTTGCTTTATGTTTGTTTTGTGTGTTTTGTTTGCTTTGTTTGGTTTGTTTTTATGTTTTTAGTGGTAGTAATTTGGAGTTTTTAAACTTAAGTAGAGTTTTTTTGACCTTAATGGATGATTAAGAGAAGTCAGAATGAAAATTTAGACACTTAGCAGGCCTGTGCTAAATTGTGCACTGGCGGCTAAGCGCCGACTAGTGGGCGCTTAGGCACCGGAGTTATAAAAACATGAAAAATGTGGATCTAGAAGCCTAGATCGTGGGGGAGAAGTTTTGGGAGTTATTTAGGAGTTTCTAAATGTCTTGGGGAATATTCTAGCATTTCCCAAGTCTATAAAAAGGATTTGACTTAAGAAAAACACTTGCCCCAAGTCCTATTTTCATTTTTGAAGATTTAAGAAGAGAATTTTGAGTGCATCATGTCTTCCTGGGAGAACGAGATGAAGAAGAAGCAAGATTCTGACAAAAGTAAGTTCATTAGTGATAGTTCTAAGGAGTTATTTAATGGATATCTCGCTATTAGTATTCAAGGTATTGCAGAAATGATTGCAAAAATTGAAGCCCGAGTGACTTCGATGGAAGCAAAGATCAATGAAACTAACCTGCATTTAGATCACATGGAATGGCAACTCAAGATGCAATTCAATCATTCAAGGTACGTGGTAGAAATAGATAAGTCAATGTTTGTGAGGAACAAATGGATTGAATAAGATGATGTTAGAATGAACAATGATCGACCGTTCTATCAAATTTATAATCTAGAAGGGTCAGATGAGAATAATAGTGGTCCTGGATATATTCTTCCTAATGGAGAATGGAATTAAGAGTGCTTTGTTTTGTTTTGTTAGTGTTCTTACGTGTTATGTTAGTGTTCTTGTGAGTTCATGTTTGGTGTGTTTAGTGTTTATATTTAAGTATTAACTAAGCCTGATGATGTGATGGTTACATCCTAGAGATGTATAATTATCAGTTTGAGATTAATGTCTCTTGTATTTAGAGAATTTCATCCTCTATGTGTGGATGGAAATTCTAGTATTGTATTAAATGTTATGTTTGTTTTAATATAAGTTTATGTTTTTATGAAATTTGTGTGGAATCAATGGTTATTTAACTTTGATTTGGAGTATTGGAAGATATGTGGGGAGAAATAATTATTTTGGAGTAATTAATGGTAATTAACAAAGTGATTTAGTGCATATACCTTAATATTGAAAATTTAGGTACTGGCGGCTAAGCGCCAGAGTGCCGACTCTTACACGCCAGATTTCGCGGTTAAGCGCCGAAAGTTCGGCTTAGGCGCCAGTTCACGAAAATTGATTCCCGAAAGTTAAAAACCCGAAAATTGCCATTTTCAACCGCCCCATCGTCTTCAACCTTCATTTACCATGAAAGAGGAGCCTAGGGTATCATTTTGTGGATCATTTAAGAGCCGATCTCAACAAAAATTGTTAGATTTAGATTCCTTGAGGTAAGTGCACTACTCCTAAGTAAACATTTTTTTATTTTCACCATGTATTTTGAGTACATTATGGAAAATCTTAAAATCACTATTCATGGTGAAAATTTGTGGAAAAACTTGAGAAATTGCTTGGATTTAGTGAAAATATCTTTTGGAAGATATTTTAGCAAGTTTAGTTTGATTTTGGAATTTATGGTGAATATTTCGTGAATTTTTAGAGATGGCTCCAAAGTCAAAGCGTGCACGAGTAAAGACGAAGTTTGATTCTGACAAATTTGTTAGTATGAGGGATGAGGAATGATACGTCGATGCATTGCAGTCACGTAAGTTGATTCCTGAGTGTGTGTTTAGTAAGCCAGGAGAGGTGATTGAAGATATGATTGCTAGAAGAAACTGGGAGAATTACTGTTGCTTCTCCGCTGTTGCTGTTATTTCTGTGGTTAGAGAATTTTATGCAAATTTACCTTCCGCGAAGAGAATCAAGTGATGGTTAGAAGGCAGGAGGTCAACTTTTCTTCTGGTGCAATCAATACTTTTTATGGACTACCTCTTGACATGTTCTGTTTTTATTCTAACTATCATCCTTCAGAAGGAGAATTAGATGAGATCATAGAATTTCTGACTGATGGAAGAGGATTTTGGAAAATAACAAATGATAGAAGAGTGAACTTTCCTGCTTCCAAATTGAATGCCATTTCTAAGGCATGGCATTATTTTATCTCATCTAAGTTGTTCCCTTTGAGTCATACTAGTGAAGTAACGAGAGAAAGAGCTGTGTTGAGCCATTGTATTCAGCAAGGGAAGCCTATTGACATTGGATGTATAATTTATGATTATGTTTTGAACTGTGCTAGATCAACCACTACTGCAGCTATGGGATTTCCTTTCTTGATTCATTCACTATGTGAACGATTTGGAGTGAAGTTTGAAACCTAGGAAGAGGTACTTCATCCATTGAGACCAATTACTAGTGTAAACGTTGGTGCTTACACTGTACATTCAGAGTTTGGTTGGAGAGGAGGATTTGGTAGGGCTTCTATTGCTTCTACTTCTGCTGCATCTAATTCTCGTGTTACTACTTCATGTGCTTCATCATCTACTGATTCGCAGATTGGTTTATTAAGAAAGATTTTGAAAAAAGTGAGTCTTACTCGAGAGCGTATGAGAGATATGGATGGTAAGCTGGATAATGTGGAAAGATATATTGTAAAACATGATGAATATGAGTAGAATTATCAACAATGTGCAGATAGACTGATTAGAGGTGATCAGAGTGCTGAGATGCCCCTTCATCCATTCTACATACCTTATGTGCCATCCAGGGATTGGAACGAGCAGAATGATGATGATGATGAGGATGATGAGTAGATTTGTGTTATTTGTTTTTGTTGTGGTGTTGTTGTTGATGTATGTTTGTTTTGTTAGTATTTAATTTCATTATTTGTGATGTGAACCTTGAGAGTATGCATATTGTAGTTGTACTATTTTTCTGTTATGCATATTCAAATGTATTGTTGTTGTTGTGTTGTTGTTTTATATGTTGTTTTGTGGTAGTGTGTGAAATAGTAAATTTTTTTTTATGTGTATGTTATGTCAGAGTTTTTAGTAGTGTGTACTTTAATTCAAGAACTGTTAGGAGATTATAAACCACTATTAGGAACTTCTACTTAGGAAACTACATGTTTAAAATTTTTTAAATTCCACTACTATCTGTTATCTGTATCAGAGTGTTATTTTAGTTGGTGTGTATTTGCTTTGAAAACCTCCACTACTGTAAAAGTCTTTTTAAAATTTTTACTTTTCTATGTATAAAAAAAAATATTTTTTGAAAAAGTAAATTTGATTTCATTTTACTCCTGTTATTTAAATTGTTATACTTGCATATTAGGATATTAAAAATTCCTGCAAGCATGATATGTCAGTTTTTATTTCTCATCCATATATCATTTCTTATGCTTAAATGTTTTATCTTAATTAAAAAATTAAAGTTTTAGGGGGATTTATTTTTAAAAACAAAGATTTAAAAAAAAAAACCTAAAATTTTATTTGATTCTCAAGAATACTTAAAAATAAATCATATTTTTTATTGAGAACAATTATGTACATGAAGTTATAGTAGGGGAACAAAATTTTGAATATAGAAATGAATAAAAGAATTTAGTTAAAATTTATAGTAATCATGACAAACTTAAAGTTAAAATTTTCTTAATGAAGAGGTGTTAAATAAAGTTAAACTATCTTTAGTAAGAAGTTTTGTATTTTTGGATAAATAGAAGATTTGACTTTTATTCTTCAAAGCTTAAATTTCTTTTATTGAAGAATAATTTTCAAATACTATTATTATGATTTTTAAGTAAAAGATGTATATCTGACATTTATTTTAAATGGAAGGGTGGAATTCAAAATCATTAAAGGCATATCCAGATATAGTAATCCTTGCCTTATAAAAAAAAAAGAGAAAAAGTGAAAAATAGTATAAGAAAAGGGAGGAGAAGCCTGAGGATTTAAAGGCCTAATAAAAAATTGGTTTTATACCTAAAGTTTAAGATTTAAGTTCAGAGAAAATCTAAAGCTTAAGGTTACAATATAGTAAGTAAAAATTATTTTCAAATAAACATTTTTAAGTAAGAAAAATAAGTGTTTGAATCATATATTTTGAAGAATCTACAAATATTTCTCAAATAGATAGAGACATATATTTGTCATTTTTCTTTACTTAAGAACTTTCTAAACTTTAAGTTGGTTTTAATTACTGAAATTTTTTCTAAATTGGACTATTCCATTTCTAGAACAAAATTTTGTTATCTTCCTAAGAAACTCATTACATAATTTGCATGCTAAAATGTTCTATGAGATTAATTGTCACTTGAGGACAAGTAACATTTTAAGTTTGGGGGATTTTGATACACCTAAAATATATAATATTTTTATGCACATTTTTATACCTATTTTTAATGATAATGCACTTTAAGGGAAAATATTTTGTATTTTTCTTGCAGGTATGATGAAAATGGATGGTCATGATGAAAGGAGCAAAATTGGATCAAATTTGGAGCAAAAAAATGAAAAATCAAAATTTTGGCACTGGCGGCTAAGCGCCGCTGGGCCGGCGCTTAGCCGCCACTGTTAAAAATCGAAATTCAAATGAATTTGGCGCAAATTTCAAAGGGGATGGGATGCAACTCTTGGTGGTAACTACCATAACTTCCTTTGGGCGGCAAGTTTGAATGAAGGGGTGAGTTCCTCGGTAGATACATTGAATCTGGACACATTTTGAAGAGACACCAAGGCACCATTTGGTTTACTATTTAGAGAGTTTCTTAGGAAAGATTAGGAGACTCTTCCTTTGCATTTTGAAGGGTTCTTTCTTTCTTTCTTTTGTTCTTCCACTGCATTTTAAAAGTTTTTATTTTAGAGTAGGAGTAGAGTGTAGAAAGGAGAAAAGGGTCGGAGTGAAGTCTTCTTCTTCCCACTTCTTTTCTTTCTTTTAGTTTAGTTTTTATTGAAGTCTGAAGTCTATATTCTGAGTCATCCCACGAGTAGTTTAGCGAAGAGTCAAAGTTTCAAAGGAACTTCCTTAGTCTTGTGGAGAGAATTTTCAGATAAGTGTTTACTTTTAATCTTTATATTAATACTTGCTTTAGTTTCTTATTTTTTTATTGTTTTTAATTTCAAATCAATGTGTTTTTGTATTTTCTCAATGCATTCTGAGTAGTTTACTTTATCCTTTTCTTTCTTAAATGGAGAAGTAATTACTTTACAAAGAATTGTTGTGGAAGGTATAAGTGTTTAAAAGTTGGAAGAAGTTGTGAAGATTAATTATAAAAACTTTGTTTACTTCTTAATTTGGCCTGTTAAGTTGTAGAATTGCTTAAGATTATGTAAGATCCAATGTGGTATTGTCTCATAAAAGTTAGTAAGAATCACATGCAATTATATGGGTGAGAATTGTAGTCCATATAATTGAATGTAATATTAGAAGATAGTTTTATAAAAGGGAGTAAAATTAGAGGATTTTAGAGTGACAGGCTAAACTCCCCTAATTTGGTTTGAAATTTTGAGTTTTTTTATGAGAAGTTAGCCCCCAGGTGGTGGGAATCGAGGGAACTCTAGAGTGAGAGACTAGTATCTTCCCTGCCTAACCATGTTCAAAATAATAAAAATTTCAAATTAACCTATGTTCTTTATAGAACCAAGTAAGGGTAAAGAACACATTTGCTTCTATCTGTCACAACAAATTTGAATACTTTCACAACATTACTTTAAGAATTATTACTACTTCATAAAAGGAAAGAAAAAGATATTCTAGTTAACAGTGTTTTACATCCAATGTTATTAGTTATTATAATTTTAATTTCTTGCTTAACCTTTTAAGGAAATTTCAAAAGAAAAATCAACTTTCAAAACTTTTCAAAATCAAGACATACTTTTTCAAAAATAATTAAAGAAAGTAAAAAGATAATTTTCTGATTCCTTTAAGATTTTTACATTTTCCCTGTGGGTTAGATATTGTGGGACTTAATCAAAACGTCCTATATTACTTGATAAACGATACATATACTTGCGTAGTATCCCATATTATAAAATCATAATTTTCATATCTAAATCATCAACGCATATATTTCTAGTGACCCAAGTTTTTAGTGCTGTTTGCCGGGAATCAAGTTTTTAGCATCGTTACATTTACAGGACAGTATCAAGTTTTTGGCGTGGTTACATTTATCGGGGATCAATCACATAAAGCTTTCCCATGAAATCTGTCTCCAATGGCACATGAAATTTTTAAACTACTAGGATCTTTAAGCTTTTCAAAAACTTTTTTTTGAATTATTGCACTTCACTCTTTACTATGTGCAACAGTTTCATTATTTCAAACTTTCTTTTTTTATTGAGAATATCCTTCATAAATTTCACATAGCTTGACATTTGTTCTAAGGCTTCAGCAAATGGAATGTTGATTGTAAGCTTCTTAAATATTTTCAAGAACTTTGAAAATTGCTTATCTAACATTTGTTGTCGAAATCTATGAGGAAATGGAGGTGGTGGCTTTCCTAAATCAATCTTTGGTGGAGAAATAGGTCTTTCCAAACCTTTCAGAGCGTCCTCTTTTGGATATTCAATATTTTCTTTCTCTACTTCAATCTCTTTTTGAACTCTACCTTCCATTTCTCTTTCTTTTCTCAACTAAATAGCTTTTACTCGCTCTTTATTCTTATTTCTTGGATTTACCTCTGTATTACTTGGAAGTGTTCCTTGGGATCTATTACTTAATAAATTGACAGTCTGTCCAAATTAATTCTTAATATTTCTGATTGTAGCTCCTTGGCTTTGCAATTTATTTCCCATTTGTAACACCACTTCTTCAATAGACAACTTCTTCTCCTAAATTGTGAAGCATTGTTAAAACCTGGAGGATAGGTTGGTCTATAATTATTATTCCCTTGGTTGTTCCAGTTCCCTAATGAGTTTACTTGATTGTTCCCCCATTATTGATTACTACCACCTTGATTATTGTTGTTCCAGTTAAAGTTTTGATGGTTCTTCTAACCTGGGTTATAATAATTCAAATATGGGCTATTAGACTTATTTATGGCGTTCACAGTTTCTAATGATGTTTGAGAATCAACCATTTTGGCATAATTAATTTTCTTCAATCATGAAAATTGATCGAGAAAAATTCATTCCAAACTGGTCTACCTTCCTTGAAATTGCAGCCACTTGATTTACTAGCATTGTAAAAGCATCATTTTCATGAATTATGGCTACCTTTTTAGAATTTAACATTTCAGAAGGTCATTGAAAATTATTAGTAGCCATTTCTTCAATTAAAGCATAAACATCAGAAAATTATTTAGACGTCAATGAACCAACAACAGCGGATAATAGATCAAAGAGATCCAGCTAATCCATTGTAAAAGGTCTGAATTATTAACCTATCCTGTAATGAACGATGTTTACACTTTCTTAGGAGATCTATAAAATATTTCCATGCTTCATAAATAGATTCCCCTTCAAATTGACAAAAAAATGTACTATCATTTCTAAGCTTCGCGGTATTTGATGGTGTAAAATATATATCAAGCAATTTTTGCGCTAAATCACCCTAAGTTCTGATAGATCCAGGTGCTAATAAGTTTAACCATATCTTAGCCTTATCCCTCAGTGATAAAGGAAAACGTCTAAGTCTAATAACATTGTCTGAAACACCATTGTATTTAAAAGTAGCACACAATTCTAGAAAATTGGCAAGATCTAAATTAGGATCTTCAGTTGGTGCACCCCCAAACTGATGATTAGATACCATCTAGATAAAAACATGTTTAAGTTAAAATGAATTAGCCACTACAACAAGGTTTTGAATACTACCATGAAGTTTATCTACTGTAGGGTTAGCATAATCCCTTAAAGGTCTAAATTCCTTATGAATTTCAACATTTTGAATTGCCATTTCTTGAATATTTTTGTCTTTTTCAATATTTTTAATTTTTTTGATTTTTCTTATAGTTCTTTTTGATTTAGAATCATAAGGCACAAGTCCTTCAGAACCTGAACTATGCATACACAATTATAAAGCAAAATAAAATAAACACACTAAAAAAAGCAAGGAAAAGTAAAAAATTAGTTTTTCTTGAGTTTTCTTTTTAAAATTTTTTAATTAATTTCCCCGGCAAAGGCACCAAAAACTTGATCCCTGAATATTTATGCTTACGTTTTACACTTTATATTTCTTCTTAATGATAATATCACTTTTTTTACAATGACACCAAAAACTTGAATCCTAAGCAAATAAGAAATCAACTTTAATTATTTTTAATATGAGATTCTACGTAAGTATACGTATCGTTTATCAAGTAGTGTAGGACTTTCTGATTAAGCCCCGAGATATCGAATGCACAAGGAAATGTTTAAAAATTTAAAGAAAGTAGAAAAATAACTTTTTACTTTTTAAAATGATTTTGCATGTTATGTTTTATAATTAAAAAGTTGAAATTCTTTTTGTTAATTTTTTTAGAAAATGTAATGTAAGCAACTAAAATTAACAAGATATTAAATGATATGAAAGCAAATGAGAATAAAATATCTTTTTCTCTTTCAATGAATCATTAATAATTATGGAATTTTGTTGTGAAAGTATCTACATGTGTTGTGCCAAATAGGAGCAGTTATATTCTTACCCTTACTTGGTTCTATAAAGAACATATGTTAATTTGAAGTTTTGAAATCTTATAGATGGGTTAGGAAAGGAAAATACTAGATCTCACTCTAGAGTTCCCTCTTTTCCCACCACCTGGGGGCTAAAATCTCATTACAAAACTTAAAACATCAAATCAAAGTGGTGGCTTTAGCCTGTCACTCTAAAGTCCTCTAATTCTACACCCAATCAAAAGCATATCTGCCTATTTATTTGCACTCAACTATATGGACTACAATTCTCACCCATACACTTTCATGTGATTCACTCCAATTGTTGATTGAGACAATACAGGATTAGTTCTTACATGTTCTCACAACAAATTTTAACATCTCAATTGGCTAAATAAAGAGGTAAATAAAGTGCAAGGTAGTGGAATCATCACAAATTCTTCCAACATTAAACAACTATACTTCACACAACTTCCTTCCATAATTTAATTACTTCATCAGTTGAAAGTAAAAAGATAAAGAAAACTACTCAGAATGGAGAAAACACAAACAAAATTTAATTTGAAAGTAGAAATCATAGTGAAAACACAACAAGTCTTACTTTAAAACCAAATATAAAAACAAAGATAAAAACTTATCTAAAAATCCTTTCCACAAGACTCTTAACGTTCCTCTGAAACTTTTGCATTCCACTAAATAACTCGTTAGGGGGGTGGCACCCAACTCTAAGGATTCACTCTCCTAAATTCTAATACAAACTATGATAAAATAAAGTAGAAAAGTAAAGAAATTATGGCAAGAAGAAGACTCTCTTCCTCTTTCCCTTCAACCACTTTAAGCTTTTCTCCAACTTCTCCCGACAATACTTCTCTTTAAAACTCTTCTCTTTTTATGATCTTCAAGTCTTCATTTTAATAATTCTGCAAAAGGTACTTTTGTGTCTCTTCAAATCATGTCTAGATTTAATGTATCTACAAAAAGATGCATCTCTTCATTCGAATTTGTAGCCCAAAAGATGTTAAGGAAGTTTAAACCAAAAGTTTGTTTAAATACCCCTTGGAAATGACACCAAATTTGATTTAGTTTGCCATTTTTAACTATCGCGCTTATGCGCCAACCATTGGTGCTTAGGCGCCAGAGGTTAATTTTGAACACCTTCTATTTTTGCTCTAAATTTGATCCTTCTTGCTCCTTTTATTACAATCACTCATTTTAATCATACCTGCAAGAAAAACATGAAAATACCTTACATTAAAGTGAAATATCATAAAAAAATAGGTATAAAAATGTGCATAAAAAAACTACATATTTTAAGTGTATCACTTCTCTTCAAAATTCAGCCACATTTAACGAATCTTCTAGAAAGTAACTGTTGTGCCTAGGCGCCAAGTTTGGCTCCTAGGCTCCAGCTCAAATGCATCAATTACCCTCCTTTTTACTTCAAGGGACACATCTCTTCATTAAAATGTGTCTAGATTCATTGTATAATTCATTTAAAATGTGCTCTATCATGTGGGGCCTTCTGGAATACTTTGGAACCACTAAAATTCAAAAATTAACTACTCTAACCGTCTCTGGCGCCTTGGCACCAGTTCTGGCACCTAGGAGCCAAAGTGTGTTTCTTCATTTTTCTTCATAAATATGCAATTTTGCTCCATTTTTCTTCTTTTGTGCATAAGCTTTATCTTCTTATTTCTACAACCAAAAACATAAAAACACCTTTCACTAAAACATAATATCCTTAAAAATATGAGAATAAGTTATCCATAAAAATTATTAATTTTAAGGTAGATTAACTCCTCAAACTTAAAGTTACTTGTCCTCAAGTGACACTAATCTTAGAAATAAACAAAATATGTGAATGAGTTTCTTTAGGAGATTTCAAAATTTTGTTCAGAAATGTAGTAGTCTAATTTAGAAAAAATTCTAGTTATTGAGACCAATTTAAAGTTTAGATATTTCTTAAGTAAAGGTGAATGAGAAATATGAGATCCTATCTTTTTTAGAAATAGTTATAGATTTTTCAAAATATATGGTTTAGGAATTTTTATTTTCTTTACTTAAAAATCCATACTAAAAATAATATTTCTAACTATATTATATTTATAAGCTTTAAGATTTTTTAAAGTCTTATACCTTTAGAAAGATCAGGTGTGGAACCAATTTTCGATTAGGCCCTTAAATCCTGAAGCTTCTCCTTCCTTTTTCACATAGTTATTTTTAACTTTTCTCTCTTCTCTTATTTTTCTTTTTTCTCTTTTTTTTCTTCTCTTTTTTCTTTTGTTTTAACATAAGGCAAGGATTACTATATTTGGATTGGCTTTTAATGATTTTGAATTCCACCATTCCCTTTCCTAAAGCATACGGTAGATATATATCTTTAACTCAAATATACAACAAAAGTTTTAAAAATTATTTTCAATAAAAGAAAATTTAGGTATTAAAGATAAAAGTCTAATCCTTCTATTTTTTTCCCAAAAATACAACTTTTCTTACTAATGATAATCACAAAAGATTTATCGTTTCTTCACTAAGAAATTTTTAACTTTAAAATTTTCATCATTACTAAAAAAAAAATTTAACCAAATTTTCTTACTCATTTCAATATTCAAAATTTTAATCTCCCAATGTAACTTCATTCATATAATTATAGTTTAAATCCAATTTATTTTTAGCGCATTTGAGAATAAATAAAATTTAAATTTATGAAATTTGATTTTTATTCTCCCCCCAAACTTAAATTTTAAATCATATTGTAATATAAAGTTTCTAATAGGATTAAAGAAGGAAAAAACATTAAAGGTATTTTTAAGCAGGAGAATAATTACAAGTATAGAAAATAATACATCAAAGTAACAGTTTGAATTGTATTTAGAAACTGACACACATTTCTAGCACTGAAACGATACTAAATAAACACAAGAGTAAACAGTCACAATGATAAAAAACATAAATTCTCAAACATCCCAACATAGTCATCATAGTCTAAACATAAAAAATAAAAGATACATGTGACCCACTGAAAATATGTTAAAATTTTCATGCCTATTTTATATTGATTTTGATGATATTGCACTTTAAAGAAGGGTATTTTTGATGATTTGTTGTAGATATATTGATTTATGACAATGGAGCAAAAAAATGTAAAAAGGAGCGAATTTGGAGCAAAAATGACAAAAAATGTGAAGATTTGATCTAGGGTGCCGACGGTGAGATAGACGGCGCCGACAACGGATTTTTCCCGAGAGTTCAGAAAATAGTACAAGGATGCCCGCCGATGGCGAGATCGAGGCCGCCGACAGCGGGCCTTATGAAAGAGAGTCCAAGGCTAAGTATTCTAGAAGGCCACCGACGGCGTGCTCGATGCCGCCAATGGTGGGAAAGTCGGTTCTCTCACGAGGTGCATCGAATGTGGACGATTTTTGAAGGGATGCTTAGGAAACTCTTGGAAACTCTTCGACCACTTTAAAAGAAATAATTTGGGGCCGAAAATGGTGTCCACTAAGGTGTCCACTAGTGTCCATTGTTGTTGTCTATTGTTTTCAGTGAGTGTTAGTTAGTGTCTTGATTCTATGATAGCTTTAGATAGTGAGTTCAATTAGTGATATTTGTGAGGAATTCTTCGAGAGATAGTAAGAGTGAAAGGGAAGTGAGAGATTTCTTCCTTCTTACCATTTCGAAGAAGAATTCTGCGTGCTTAAAGAAAGGAGGAGATTCAGAAGAACTTCACGGAGTTTGCTTGGGGAGGAATTTGAGATAAGTTGTATTTACTTATTTTAGTTTGTTAAACTTTGTTTTTGTAATATGAAATCCAAATTTAGTTGTATCTTCTCGATGAAATCTGAATAGTTTTTCTATCTTTCTCCTTGTTTTGATATTTTTGTGAAGTGGTAATTAAAATTAGTGTGCTAAGAGAATTTTAAAAGAAGTTGTGAAAATCTTTTAACTTAAATCTTTATTTACTTTCAATTTGGCTAATTGTTTAGTTAAAATATGTTGAGTTTAACAGCTATAGTAAAGATTACATCCGAGATTCAAGGAGGTCAAATTCCTTGAAAGTAGGGTGTAAATAAATAGGGAAATAATATTTATCGAGTGTAGAATTGGAGATTTTAGAGTGACAGACTAAAATTCTCAATTCAGACCTATCGTTTGGGTGCTGAAATGTAGATGTTAGCCCTCAGTCGAGGGGAACGTGGGAGCTTCGAAGTGAGAGCCGGTATCCTCCCAGCCTAGCCGTAGATTTAGTAACCAAGCATAGGATTAGTCAATATTCTTTATGCCTGGAACAAAGGGTAAAGAATAGGTATGCTCATATTTGGTACAACACCATTTTTAAACTAATTTTAATGATCCAATCACTTAAATTACTTAACAAGGAGAAGGATTCTTGCTTATCTATTTGAATTTCACTTAATTAGTAGAATTAGTTAACTGTGGTAGAACTAGTTTATTTAAAATTTATCTTATTTACGATTGCATATTAGTGACAGATAGGCAATTCGATTTACAAAGTTGTGATTCTAAATTGGTTTCTATAATCCTAGTCCGTAGCCTCTGACCGTAGCTTCTGAACTATCCCTGTAGGATCGATATCCAGGACTCCATTAGAGCTCTGTATTACTTGAACGATACATATACTTGTCTTGAAAGATAGCTCTGCTATTATTGAATATCTTTATACACATCTTTATCAAATAAAGCAATTTTAAATTAACGCAAAGTGCGCGGGGTAGTTCAAGTTTTTAGCGCCGTTGCCGGGGATAGTTAGAAAGATAGTAGAGCGTCAGTTAGATAGGATAGAAAAGATGGATAAATATATAACCTAACTAGAGTAACAGATGATTTAGGACAATTATAAAACTTTTTAAAAGAATTTGTAACTTATTATTATTTAGTCAACTATTTTTCTATGGACTGATTTTGATTGCATGTGTAAATCTGGATCTGAAAATCTTATACCCTACTATTCAGAATTAGAACACACTATTAGAAGAACTAGAAAATAGAGAAAAGAACCTAGAAATCCTCATAATCTTAATACAATGGGAAACAACGTAAACAACCAAAGAATAGAAAATGAACATCAATCTAGACCACTAAGAGATTACGCTAATCCTACATTTGATGAAATACACTTAACCATTCAAAATCCAAAAGTTGTTGCTAATTCATTTGAGCTTAAACATACAATTATCCAAAATGGTACAAAACAATCAATTTGGCAGAACTCCTAACGAAGAACCTCGTTTAGATCTTGCAAGTTTCTTAGAACTTTGTGCTACTTTTAAATATGACAGAGTGTCTGATGACACTGTCAGACTTAGACTTTTTCCTTCTCCGCTAAGGGACAAGGCTAAGGCTTCTTTTAATTTGTTAGCATCTGGATTTATAAGAATTGGGGGGAACTTTCAAAAAAATTCTTATCAAAATATTTTCCACCATCTAAGACTGCTAAGCTCAGAAACGATATCACATCTTTCAGTCAGTATGAGGGAGAATCGATATATGAATCTTGAGAAAGATTTGAAGAACTTCTTAGGAAATGTTCACATCATGCTTTACCAGATTGGTTAATTATTCAAACTTTTTATAATGGATTAGTAGGATCTCTTAGATCCATTATTGACGCTGCTGCAGGTGGATCATTAATGTCTAAACCTTCTGAAGAAGCTTATGCTTTAATCGAAGAAGTGGCTACCAATAATTTTCAATGGCCTGCTTAAAGGGTAAATCCTAAGAAAGTAGCCGGTATTCATGATTCAGATGCTTTAACTATGATAGTTTCTTAAATTGCTGCTCTTTCAAAGAAAATAGATCAATACGGAATGAATCGTTCTCAAACACCTCCAGTGTTAGAAGAAAATTCATTAGGGCAAATTGGAGACACTCAATCTTCTTATGAAACTATAAATTTGATAAATAATAGACAAAATAACCCTTATTCAAACTATTATAATCCAAGCTGGAAGAATCATCCAAACTTTAATTGGAATAACCGAGGTCCTGTTAATCCTGTTAATCCTCAGTGGGGGAACAATCTTGTAAACTCATTGAGAAATGCAAACAATCAGGGCAATTCTAATTATAGACTTCTAATCCACCATGTTTTTATAATAATTCACAATTCAAGGAGAAAAAGTTATTTATGGAAGAATTAGTCTTGAGTATGGGAAATCAACTACAAAGTCAAGGAGTTGCTATTAAAAATATAGAAAACCAATTAGGGCATATTGCTACTGCACTAAGCAATAAACCTGTTGGAACTTTACTTAGAAATGTTGAAGTAAATCTTAAAGATCAAGGAAAAGAACAGATTAAGGCTATTCAATTAAGAAGTGGAAAAGAGTTGGAAACAAGTGTCCAGAAAGAAACTATAGTTGAAAAGGAAAAAAAAAAGTGGATAATGAAGGAGAAAAATGAGAGTTTATATCCTGATTTTCCTCTGAAACCTATGAAAATCACTGTTGAAAAACCACCACCACCATTTCCTCAAAGATTAAAGCAACAAGATAAGGGAAAAAGATTTGCTAAATTCTTAGACATTTTAAAAAAATTATCAATAAATATTCCTTTTGTTGAAGCTTTGGAACAAATGCTTGATTATGTTAAATTTATGAAAGATATACTCAATAAAAAGAATAAGTTACTAGATCATGAGACAGTTGCACTCAGTGAAGAATTTAGTGCTATAATTCAGAAAAAGATTCCTAAAAAACTTAAAGATCCTGGTAGTTTTACTATCCCGAGTGCTATTGGTGAAAAAAATTATGGTCGAGCATTATGTGATTTGGGAGCTAGCATAAACTTAATGCCTTTATCAACTTTTAAAAGGTTACGAATAGGAGAGATTGTACCAACTTCTGTAACTCTACAGTTAGCTGATCGATCTATTACACATCCTAAAGGAGTTATAGAAGATGTTCTGGTTAAGGTTGATAAATTTATCTTTTCTGTAGATTTTATTATTTTAGATATGGAAGAAGATAAAGAAATTTCAATCATTTTAGGAAGACCATTTCTATCGACAGGAAGAGCCATGATAGATGTTCAAAAAGGAGAGTTGACTATGAGAGTAAATGATCAAGAAGTAACCTTTAACATCTCAATGTTAATGAAATATCCTTCAATTGAAAAAGATGATGAATGTTTTAGAATGGATATATGTGATTATCTGAGAAAAGAATATTTCAAAGAAAAATTTAAAGAAAATGAAGATATAGAAAATGATAAATATGATGAAATTGATAACGAAGAAGTTGATTATGTCTAGAAACATTTTGAAACACTCAATTCAACAGCACCAGAGAACGAAATATTAATTCCATCAGCTGTAAAACCCCTAAACTTGAATTAAAGACTCTTCCAAATCATTTGAAATATATATTTTTAGGAGAATTGTCAAAATTACCATTAATTGTATCCTCAGACTTAAATGAAATTCAAGAAAAAAAATTAATGGATACATCAAAAAAGTACAAAAAAGCTTTTGGATGGACTTTCGCTGATATAAAGGGAATTAGTCCTTCAATTTGTATGCACAGAATGTTATTAAATGATGAACATTAACCAAGAATTTATCCACAAAAGAGACTGAACCCTATTATGAAAGCGTAGTTAAAAAAGTAATTTTAAAATGGTTTGATGCTAGAATTATATACCCTATTTCGGATAATACTTGGGTAAGTCCAATTCATTATGTTCCTAAGAAAGGAGGAGTAACTGTTGAAGTAAATGAGAATAATGAATTAACACCTATCAAACAAGTTACTGGATGGCGTATTTGTATTGATTATAGAAAATTAAATGCTGCTACCCGGAAAGATCACTTTTCTCATCCTTTTCTAGACCAAATGTTGGATAGACTTGCTGGACACAAGTACTTTTGCTTTCTGGATGGATATACCAGTTACCATCAAATTCCTATTGCTCCTGAGGATCAAGAGAAAACAACTTATACTTGTCCGTATGGAACTTTTGCTTTTCGAAGAATGCCTTTCAGATTATTTAATGCACCAGCAACATTCCAGAGATGTGTGATGTCTATATTTAGTAAGTTAATTGATAATGGAATAGAAGTATTTATGGACGATTTCTCTGTATTTGGGACATCATTTGACACATGCTTAAATCATCTTGAAAAAGTTTTGGAGTTATGCGAAAGAACTAATTTAGTTTGAAATTGGGAGAAATGTGAAGTTATGGTTGTAAGAGGAATTGTATTAGGGCATAAAATATCAGAAAAGGGCATGGAAGTAGACCTTGCAAAAATTCAAGTTATAGTTAAATTACCACCTCCTACTACAGTGAGAGGGGTAAGAAGTTTTCTTGGACATGCTGGTTTCTACGGGCGATATATTAAAAATTTTTCAAAAATTACCAAACCTCTATGCCAACATTTAGAGAAAGAAAAAAAATTTGAATTTACTGAAGACTGCTTAGATGCCTTTATGTTATTAAAGGAAAAACTAATCACAGCACCTATAATAGTTTCACCTGACTGGGAGAAACCATTTGAATTAATGTGTGATGCTAGTAATTATGTTATTGGAGCTGTTCTTGGTTAAAGATATGATAAGATTTTTAAAGTTATATACTATGCTAGTAGTACTTTTAATGATGTTCAAATTAACTACACGGTTACTGAAAAAGAGTTACTGGTTATTATGTATGCTTTGACAAATTTAGATCTTCTTTAATTGGGGCTAAATGTATTGTGCATACTGATCACTCTGCTATTAAATATCTGATGCAAAAGAAGGATACTAAACTAAGATTAATTAGATGGATACTTTTAATGCAAGAATTCAATTTTATGGAAATGGATAGAAAAGGAACTTAAACATCAAATTGCTGATGATTTGTTGAGATTAGAATATCATGAATCTTCTGACACCGAAAATGAAATAACAGACAGTTTCCCTGATGAACAACTTTATAATATTAATGAGTAAATAATACCTTGGTATGCTGATATAGTTAACTATATAGTAAGTGATATTTTGCCACCTATGTTAACACTGCAGCAACATCAAAAATTTATTCAAGATGGAAAAGCATATTTTTAGGATAAACCATATTTATATAAGCAATGCAACGATTTTATTATTAGGGGATGTGTGCCTTATGAACAAACTGAATTGATTATTAAAAAATGTCATGATTCTGAATTTGGAGGACATTTTGGGATTGACAAAACTGCGCACAAAATTTTACAAGCTGGATTTTATTGGCCTACTCATTTTATTGAAATTAATTTTATTACAAAATTTTTTTTGGACCCGGTCACAGACATTTGGCCAAATAAATAACCCTAGAACAATCAAGATTTCAAAGTTTCAATTCAGGCAATGTCAAGTTGCATAGTATGTCTTCAAGTATCGTCCGTTGATCGGCAACATGGGAATTTCGCCTTGAGAATCCACCAGCTGGTAGGCTCCTCCTGAATAGACTTTTTCAACGACAAATGGTCCCTCCCAGGATGGTTCAAATTTCTCACCTATGTTGCGGCGCACAAGAATAGGTCTCTTGAGAATGAGAACGAGGTCACCAACTTTGAAAGTCTTAGGGCGGACCAACTTGTCATAAGCTTGTGCCATTCTTATCTGGAAAAGCTCCAAATGTTGTTGTACTTCTAGTCGCTTTTTTTCGAGACTTTCCAATTCTTCAAGTTTGAGTCTTACACTTTCTTCTGTTGTAAGCTGATTGGCGACAGCGACTCTGAGAGATGGCGTCTGAACTTCTAGCGGTAGCACGGCCTCTGATCTGTACACGAGTGTGCAGGGTGTACATTGAGTGGGAGTCCTGAATGTTGTGCGGTAGTCCCACAAAGCTTCTAGCAATTTGATATGCCAATCTCTTTTGTTTTCGTCCAGTTTTTTCTTCAAAATATATTCCAGTGTTTTGTTGAATGCTTCGGCTAAGCCATTTATCCTGGGATAGTAGATAGTTGAGTACCTCCAATCTATCTCATTTCGTTTGATGAAGTTGTTGATCTTGGTGCTTGTGAAGGCTGTTCCATTGTCAGAGATTACTTTGCGAGGAATTCCAAAACCGTAGACTATCTGACTCTTGAAAAAGAGAACGACGTGCTATGTGATAACCTTTCGTAACGGCACTGCCTCTGCCCATTTAGAGAAGTAATCCATAGCTGCGAGAATAAATCTGTCTCTTAGAGGATAGAGGGTCTATCAGACCTATTATGTCCGTGCCCCCAACACTCAAATGGCCACGAAGCAACAGTCGGGTGCAGCACATTCAGAGGTTGGTGTAAGACCAACCCATGCACTTAGCATTGGTGACACTTTCTTGCTGTATCCATGCAATCAGACATCATTGCTAGCCAATAATATCTGAGTTTTTGTTCTTCATCTTCATTTTTGGTCCTGACTGGTGAGCATCACACAATCCAGCGTGTACCTCTTTGACAATACTCTGCTCTTCGGCTCTGCTTAGGCACCATAGCCACATCTAATCGAACGATCTCTTGTAGAGGATATCACCTACTAAAGCGTACGACATAGCCCTTCTTGTAATGTGATATGCTGTTGACTTGTCTTCCGGTAACTTTTCAGTTTGCAAATATTCTATAAATGGCTTGAGCCAATCCTCATTGACATCAACAACTGCAATTGTCATTCCTTCTTCTTCGAACTTTTGTAGATCTTCAAGGTCGATTCGGGAAAAAACTTGTCTTCCTTGTACTGTGATGTCAATGGATCCCTGCGGGGGACACGCTAATTCTTTTTCAAGTTTTTCTAAAGCATCGGCATGAGCATTATCTCCCTGAGGAATTTGGTAGAAAGACACATTGGGAATCTGCTTCAGCAGCCTCATTGCGTACTGATGATACTCTGTTAACCTTGGTTTCAAAATCTTATATTGTCCGACGACTTGCTGAATTATAAGCTGAGAGTCACCGTTGACGATGATATCTGTTATATTCATTGAGATTGCCAATTCCAATCCGGTGATTAAGGCTTCATACTCTGCTTCATTGTTTGTGCACAGATCTGTCAGGTGGTAGGAGAATCTCAGCATACACTTATCAGGAGTAATGAAAATCAGACCATTTCCTGCTTTGCCTGGTATAACTGTTCCTGAACCTTTGTCTTTTCTGGCTGACGAAGCTCCGTCGAAGTACATCTCCCAGTGTTGCGCATTAGAGAATTCCATTTGTAATATCTGCTAATCTAGTAACTCATCATTAAGAAGGGACCTAGCTGGAAGTGGGTGTGCAGCAAGAAAATCTGCTTAAATCTGTCCCTTGATAGCGCGGAGGGGAACAAAAGTTATATCAAATTGTAATAGAATTATCGACCATCTTGCTAAACGTCCGGAAAGTGTTGGTCGGGACATCAAATATTGCAATGGATTAAATTTCGAAATCAGGATTATTTTATGAGAAAACATGTAGTGTCTAAGCTTTTGGGTGGCAAAAATTAAAGCTAGACAATACTTCTCGATATGCGGATACTTTACCTCCGTCGGTATTAGACATCGACTTAAGTAATAAAGTGCATTCTCCTTACTCTCGCCATTGACTTGGGCTAGCAGGGCTTCGAGAGAGTCGTCTAATGCCGCGGTATAAAGTATCAAATGTTTTCCCGGGATAGGGGCTGCCAAAATAGGAGGTGTCATGAAGTATTTCTTAACATCCTCGAAGGCTCGTTCGCATTTCTCTTCCCAAACAAATTTGGTGTTCTTTTTAAGTAATGTTGAGAAGGGCTGACACCTACTTGAGAGATTAGAAATAAAGCGTCTCAGATATGCCAACTTCCCTTAGAGGGAACATAGTTGTTTCAAGGTTTTGGGAGGAGGCATTTCCAAGATAGCTTTAATCTTACCCTAGTCGATCTCAATTCCCCAATGACGAACAACGAATCCTAGAAATTTACCGAAGGTAACGCTAAAGGCGTACTTTAAGGGATTCATCTTGAGATTGTATTGTCGTAATCATTCGAACACTATCCTCAAATCGTGCAAATGGTTTATCTTCTGTTTACTCTTGATAACAAATCATCCGCGTAGCATTCCACTTGATTGTGAATGAGGTTATCAAAAATCTTTGTCATCGCTCATTGATACGTTGCTCTGGCATTCTTCTACCCAAATGACATTACATTATAGCAGAAAATCCCAATAGGTGTTATGAAGGCTGTAAGGGCCGCATCTTCTGAAGTCATCCTGATCTGGTTGTATCCCGACGATCCATCCATGAAGGAGAAAATCTCGTGCGTCAAAGCGATGTCCACCATCATTTCTGGTATCGGTGATGAAAACTCATCTTTTTTGACATGCTTTATTTAAATCCCTAAAGTCGACACATACACGGATCTGTCCATTTTTCTTCTTAACTGGCACAATGTTAGCTAACCATGTGAGGTATTGCTCTTCTCTTACAAAGTTAGTATCTATTAGTTTCTTCACCTCGGCTATCACTTGCTGCTCTATCTCGAGGCTCATCCTTCTTGGAGCCTGTTTTACTGGGGTCATATCTTTGTCTACCCCAAGTTTATGAACTGCAATCTCAGCTGACAGTCCTGGCATTTCATCATAACTCCATGCGAATCAATCTCTAAATTCTGATAATAACTTTATTAATTCTGTGGATTATTCCTTATTGAGTAGAGAACTTATGAAGGTTGGTCGGGGCTGCTCCTCAGTCTCGAGATTGATTTCTTTTAACTCATCAACTGTTGACTTAATTTCTTTTTTAAATTATGGCGTAGCGTCTTCTATTAGTTTATCAGTAGAGTCATTATTCACATCGAGGCAATTCTCTGTCGATTCACTAGTAACAACCATGCAAAATCCCGAATCATCGACTGGTCCGACTGTACCAAATCTGAGATCCTCTTTCAAGTTAGGAATTTGGCTCTTAACATTCCATAATTTTTCAAAGAGTTGCAACTTATCTTTCAACATCTGTTTTGTCAAATGTCCCTGTTGAATTAATTTTTGCACAGAAGGTGAAAAGTAACCAAAAGGTAATTCCATTAATTCATTAGAATCCCCATCCAAATTTACATGATTTTCGAGACTGGTAGAAGCACGAACACAGAAAAATTTGATCGGCTTTAAACCAACACTGCGAACTTTCTTGAACTCTAAACTCTCGATCTTTTAAGGAAGGACTGGAGTAAGGGTCATAGCGTTCACAAAGTGGTTTATTCGATCATACATCGTCTTATATTCATCTTTCTCTATATCTTTTAAGGATATCTCGTACTGAAGTTTTTTCTGTTTTGTCATGATTGTTTCTTCTTCGGAACTCTTTTCTTCATTGATGTTGATGGTCCGCCTAGTCCATTCAACAGTTACATCAGCTCTTCTTCGTCCATGTCCCCGATCTCGATCTCGGGTGTATGGGCTAAAAGTACCCCTATCACTTCGTTGCGAAGAGATAATAGTAGACTGTCTAAGCGGAGTTGAATGGCCTCTTCTGTGTGACTCTTCTGAATCCTTCACCTTATTTGTCATAACTTCACGAGAGAAAACGGTCTTCTTTAAAGGCGAGTAGTAAGCGGTGCCTTCATGAATTGAAAATGGTTGTAAATCTTCTTTGATGCAATATTCCTGTCCTTCCTTGTAATACTTAATGCATTAATGTAGGGAAGACGGAACCATGTCATGCTCGTGAATCCAGGTCGACCGAGTAGAGCATTAAAAGAGGTCTCGGCGTCGATGAAATGAAATTTAGCGGTTGTTACTAGCTCTCCAACTTTCATAAGCAATGTGTTTGATCCAAGGGATCTCTCTCCCTTCTGGTTGAATCCTCTTAACATCATCTTATCGGCTGTAAGTTCCTGAGATTCAATGTCCAAATAGGCCAATGTTCGTAGACTCATCAAGTTGAGGGATGCTCTAGGATCTACCAAAACTCTGGATAGTACGAATGTGCCGATATTAAAGGAGATATAGAGTGGATAGTTATGGTCGGCGGTACCGAGTAACAAGTCTTCATCTGTGAAAGTTACCTCTGACTGTCCTTTTAACGAGCAAACTTCATCTGAGGATGTGCTGGCCAGCTGGGCTAAGCAAATATCTAGATCAAACAGCACCGTAACTAGAGATTCTCTCATTTCCATTGACAAAATTAGAGCATCGTAGATGCTTAGTTTGGCCGATAACTTCCTAAGATGAGCTAGCATGTTATAATCCACTTTATTTGAGCTTCTAGTCTGCTCTTGGGCACGTGCTCTTCCACTGCTGGGGGTGCCTCTTCTTGTGTAACTGCTTGTTTTCCTTCATCCATTGGAGCCGTTCCTGAGGGCAACACTCTCCCTCTTCTCAAATAGACCTCTGTTATCTCTTCTGACGCTGTGGCTGATCTTTCTGGTTTAGACTCTGAATCAGAAAAGTCTAAGTTGATGGCGATCGGCGTCCCTTTGCATTCGAGGACTGGCTCGTCATTTCTTGAACTTTCGTAGCCGGTTTCGTCAATGTCTTCTTCACTCTGGTTAGCAGGTTCATCGGACTTAAGCACGATTTGAGGATCGGTTTGGGAATCAAAATCGAAGCTAGAGTGACCAAAATTAGTCACACTATAAGCAAAAACAGTTAAAACATAGCCAAAATCATCATCATTATATTTATAATACCCCGTTGAGGCAAAAATATAATCATACAAGGTCAGAGGTTTGAGGATTTTCTCTCCTGAATCAGAGAAAACTAATCTAACAGAGGCAACCCCTATCCTACCCCCCACGCTGCTGACAAACTGACGGCAAAGCAATGCTTCGGTACCTCCGGTGTTGCCACAACTGGCTCAGAAATGTGCTATGTGCTGTATGAGATTTTCAGTCCCGTCAAATATATTAAAGTTCGGTGACACAAAGCCTTTAGGGTAGGGTATGACAACAAATTCCTCTGGGTAGGGTCTACCCTTTAAAATCAATGCCCCACTCTTAGACTGGGCTATGGCCTCCCGAACTTGTTCGAACATTTATTTAAATTCCCTCTTTGGTATGACACTATGGGCAGAGTCCTTTCGTTGAGCATCTCTGTTAGCTGTGGTAACTTCCCTCCTTTCACCTATGATTTGTATAATTTATGGTTGATTGACTTCTAGGGAAGCTGGCTGTGAAATAAACCCCATCTAATTTTTCTTCAGTCCTACATTTCACCTTCACTTTCTTGCCTTCTGAGTTAGACTTGTTTTTAACAATATAGGCTAAATATCACTCCTAAAATCCCTTCATTAAAATTAGAAATGAAATAGTGTTCGTCAAAATTTTTAAAAAACCTCAAAACCTATAAATAAAATGTTAAAATCAACAAAATAAAGCAAAACTCAAAATTTAAAAAAAGTCAAAACAAAAAAAAAGAAAATAATGATACTCAAATAATCCCTTGAATAAGTTTCGAAAGAAACACTTAGTTTGACAGATGAGTCGTGAAGTGATTTTTCTCTTCAGAAATATCCAAAACTAGAATGGAGCATTAAATTGAATTTAACAGATACTCTAATGTTTGTAAATTTCAATGGAATGTCTTATAAGTCGACCTACCCGATTGTGAGTGGGTTGAGCCTACTTACAAGCTAAAGTTTCAGAAATCACCAATCAATTTCTTATTAGCTTCAGTAAAATTAAAGTAATTCTTGGAAATGATACCCTTCACAATAATGAAATTAGTCACCATAAAGATTGCATAACTGTCAGCTGGAGTTGATCTAATATTAGCTCAGGAATTTTTATTGCTAAATAGGGATTGAAAGAAGAAGAGCCCGTTGTCATTAAACATACAATGAAGTCAATCAATGTCTCTCTCATTACTTTCTACTGTGCTCTGCCAAAGTGGCCAATGTTCTCAAGAGATGTGGACATTAAATGCAAAGAAGAAAAAAGGATATAAAAAAGAAAATACTAAAAGATATAGAAATTTAAGATCATCTTATTGTAACTCAATGAATGAGTGAAAACTCTATAATTGGCATCTAAGGTCAAGGTCGGGGATAAGGATGAAGGAGAGGAAATATGATCATTAATAAAGAGAAAAAAAACTATGGAGGCCATATTGTTATGAAAGGAGACTTTCGGTGACAAGGAAGTTAGACATTCTAAGACTCTTCACTATTAAAGGATGGTAGATTTTATCTTTTGATTGCTACCATTGATAAAAATTGACATCAATATGATAATTGTTTGTTTGTCCCAACCTTCTGACCACAAAAAATAATTGGTAGACTTTATCTTTTGATTGCTACCAGTGTTAGTTCGTCCGTGATGTGTATCATTTTGGGCTGGTTAATTTCTGGAGATGCTTTTGGTCGTGACTGTGACTATCCGTGTAGTGTAGCCATGGTGGTCATGGTGGCGGTCATCTCCTCCATCCTCTTTTCTAGACAAATAATTGTTCGTCTCTTGTCAATATGACCCTCTGAAGCTCTTCCGCGGCGTTCTCCTCACTAGGAGCATCATGCATAGACGATGTGTACTTGGTCTCAACCACATTAACCTCCATGAACTCTCCTTCCATGTAATCTAGCAGGTTGTAATCTTCAATTTCAATATCTAGTCTTCGTTCTCTTACTAATTCTGAAATTTCTGCTAAGAGCTTTCAAACTTTATCATTGACTGTTTTCTCATTAATTGACTTCAGATCTGTAGGTTTTCCTTGACTTTCACTTCTTTCTACAACTGACTAGGAAGCAATGACGGTAGTGGCAACGAAAACATCAGACTCATGATCCATCTTGTAATCCGTAGATTTTTTGGAGAGTACTAGTACAACGACCTTTGGTAAGCATAATTTCCTCTAAAAAGTCAGGGCCTTTAGATGGAGTGTCTCGGCGGGCACATCAGAGTGGTGAGGGTAAGTGTGCTCTCTAGGGTGTAGACCATGTACAAAGGGAAACAATCCTCTCTTATTCTTTCTCTTTCAGAATTTCTAATAATCATCGGCAGATGGTACTCTCGGACCCAGCTGAGATTTGAATGATCTGCGCACTACGGGTGTCGGAATGACAGTAGCATCTGTAGTAGTAGCATCAACATGCTTCCCCAAATGGTGTTTAATGGATACTTGGATGATTCTCTCCCTCCTCAGAATCTCATTTTTTATTTCAGTGGGTATTACACATCCCTTCTTGAGGATTTTGACAACGGAAAACCCTTCTTTTTCAGCCAATCTTCAATGAAGGGAATGAACTCAGGTGATGGGTGTGGGCCTCTCCCTCACTTCATCATGACCATGTGGTGATGGAAGCGTAGCAACACTCTTGTAGAGGCTTTCATCTCTATTAGTATTAACCAATGAGTGGAACCTACTACCTTGAAGGGCAGGAGAGGTATTCGGTAAACCGAGTTCCTCATTTTGAGGAATCTCATTAATCACTAATAGACTTACAGCTTGTGCCCTGGCAGCTTTGAGAACCTTACAATTGCAGTTCCTCCTTTAAGACCTAGTTGGCAGGGGAATTTTAGAACTAGAACCAATCTCAAAGACAGGCGGAGGGGCAAGAAAGGCATTATCAGAATCTTCTTCATGTAGAATTTTCTTCTCTTTGGCAGACGAGAAATTAGGTGAGGTGACGGTAAAACCAATAGCGGTATGGGTGACAACTCTCCTAAGAACGGAGATGACTGACTTGACGGGAACAGTCTAAACCTTCATCTTCTTAGCAAAAGGGAAATCTTTGTGTGATTAAGTCGAACTTGGAAGTCGGCTCCTGGACTTCGGGGTGACAACTTTCACGACAACGAATGGGGCATTTCCAAGCATGACCTCAAACTCACTGAAGCCGATCCTGAACTGGATCGTTAAAGCGGAAAGTCAGGCCCCACGGAAGAGAGCCAGTTCCAAGAGAAGGTAAGAGTAGGGTTCGACATATTGACTGTTGAAAGAAACATTTTAAAAGGTAGCGAAGACCAAAACCTTATGATCATAGTGCTAACAATGCAAGAAACGTCACTCTGTGAACTAGGCACAATTTCACTTCATTTCGTATTTTAGTATTTTTTTTATCTTGTCTTTAATTTTCATATATTTGTTAAAATGAGTTTAAGATTTAAGAGGGACATGGTTTGATTTGTTGATTGCAAGCTCGAACCCAAAAGGCATAAAGGAAAAGTGAAGTGTGGGACCAACACATCTATTGGAGGTTCAACCCGACAAAATCAAGAAGAAATCTAGAGATTCCTAAAACCCTCTGTTTAAGGATGGTTAAATAGATGGTCTTGAAATCGAGGAATGTTAATCAAACTTTCCTAAGATAGAAATGGGTAAAGCATGTCAATCAAATGAAAGTTAATCTGGTTCATGAAGAACTGGAACACATTACTGATATATGAATATAGTATTTCCTGATCTTCATGATGAGAGAAACAGATCCTCAACAGAGTCATCAGAAAATTTTCTGCTGCAAAATGGATTGAGAGATGGATTTATTTTAATATATGTACATAATTTCAGAAAATATCATTTTGATTTTGAAAAATATGAAATCAAATTGTTTTCATATAATCAGTAGTTTAAATAATCATGCTATGTACCTCAAGTCATGTATCTATTTTGAAGAATGGACACATTGCTTGGTGTTGAGGCTTGATCAAATAAACTAAATGATCCATGAATTTAGTTTGGTCTGCTAACCATTTAAGTTATCCAACAATTTCCCTTATTTGGTATGAATCAACTAGGTAGGGTTCATATTAATCTGGGGTCTTTATGTTTCTTATAAGGGCAAGCCCCTATAGTTAATTACATTTTAGTTAACCAAAGTTGTCTAAGAAAACTCATGATAAAGATTAGGAAATATTGTATTCATGACTTTTGAATGGTAAGATTCTTCAAGAAAGTGTGATAATGGGAAATCTAATAAGTGAGTGGCTCAAGTCTCAGAACAGTTATTGTAGGAATCCAAAAGGAGGAGAGAGCTATGTGAAAGATAAAGATCCAAGAAGAAACTTGGTGTTCTTTCCCAAACTATCCTACAGTTTAGCATCAACTTAAAATATTTATTTAATGTTTCATCCTGACAATTTTATTATTTAGGGCTTACATTCACTTGATATCGATCATGTGAATAGCCTGTAAGATGAGAGGATTTATGTCATATCCGATGACAACCTTGGAATCCTAAAACGAGTTAGAGCTCATATTGTATAGCATGGTTATGCAAAAGCCTAAAGATAAATTGAGGATTTAAGCTGCACCAGGCTAGCTACCTCGAAGTCCTATTGCTTGTTGTTTAATTCTAAAGAGTTTTACTGTTGAAGATGGCCGTGCTACCCACTATGCATGCTTCAAGCTCCTTGTCTTAGCAGGTTCATTTTAAAGAAGTGTCAATTAAAGAGAAAAGAGAAGTGTCATGTTTTGAAAATGTTTAAATTGTGGTGTCTTAATGTCTTATTGGGGTAAGTTTATATTAATTATAGAGACACTAGTTAGGATCCCATGGTTCCCTCATTCCGACACCACTATTTTTTTCAGATTCACTTAGTCCAGATGAATTTACTAAACTCAACTCAATGAGTCCCATACTTTCATTTAGACCGTGGAAAAGTTCATTAGCAGACCTACGTTTCATCATCCTAGGGATTCCTGATCATCCGATAGAGGTGTTTTAATTTAGTTGCAATTGTAATTTTTGTTTTATTTATGATTAAATTTTGAGTTCTTTTATATTTTGATTATTGTGGCGGTGAATTTTATTTTGTTTTGTTTTAAACTTTTGATTTTTGGTTTCAGTTTTGTGGCTATCCTAAAAGTTTTGGTTTTCATGCAGGGTGACATTGTTGTTTAGCATGCAAGCTTATAAGGAAGAAAAGTATAGTAAAGGAAGTACTGAAAAGCAGGTTTTATAAACTTGTAAAAGTGTACTTGACGAGTCTTCTCGTTCCTCCACTTGTAACTTTAGTATCTTTTGCAGTAAGCATTTATAATTTAAAGGAAAGTAAAAGCCTATAGATATGTTAATCATAAACCTACCAAATCTATATCATAACTTGGTGGGGCCTATTTATTCATTAGAGATATGCCTTCTTTTAATAATTATGATAGGTTCAGTTGCCCTACAAGGTTTCCACTATAATTGTGAGAAGGTCCAAGTAATACCAAGATACTTCACAACCTTTTTGAACTTCCTTAAGTTCATTTTAAACTTATCATACTTACTCAATGATTAATCCATCTCATACCCTTATACTTAATGAACTGATGTTTTAATTATCCCAAAAGGTGGGATAAATATCACTTGGTATTTCATTTATGAATTATGTAAGTGGGGTCTTTAGAGGTAATTTAATTTATAAAAGAATTTAACCAATTTTGATGGTATTGTAGTGTTTCAAATATGTTTTAAAATTTATTTGTGTTTTCTTTTCTAAGCTTCATTAGTCAAATTTTGATTAAGCCTAGCTCACTACTAAGCCCTTAAAATTTTAGTGGGTATATTTGTAATTTTAGAAAAAGAGGTTAAGTTGACTTTTATGATCATAATCAAAATATTGAATTATCATTGAACCATTAATAAGGAGTTTTAGATCATTAAATATCACCTTCCAAAGATGAAACCCCTAATTTATGATTGTTTAATTTTGACTATCTTCCAAATCAATATAAATAAAGAAACTACAAGCTTATCTTTTAATATGATAAAAATGAGATTGATTTCTACCATTGATTCCTTTATGTTTCAATCCTTCAAACATGTTAATCAAGATCATTCATTACCCATTTTCCTCTTTAATTAAGCTTAAATATTGATTAAGGCAAAATTCTTCAAAATTACAACTTTGCTTATAAGGCCTTAACACTCCATAATTAATCGAATTTAATTCAAATGACTTCAAAATTTTTATGCTGCTCTACTCACGGGTCAACTAAAGCATTGGAAGAAAAAAATGTAATTTTTCTTAATTTATTTAATTTATATAATTATTTTCAAGCAAAATATGGATTTTAAAAGAAAATACAATAACTTAATCAAAACACATCGCTTATTTTTTAAAAAATTATTGGAAGTTCACGTAGACTAGTGAACCACTTGGACTAATTTTCATGATTTTTTGAATGTTAATTTAATTATTATGATTATTTTAATTTTTGGAGTATTAATTAAATATAAAAAATTATTTAATTGGAAAAGTGTGTTTTATATTTTTCTTAAATCTCTCTAAGGTCAGGAAACCCAGAGGACCTAATTTTATATTTTTTTATTTATATTTTAATTATTATAATTATTTTAGTAAGAAATTAAGGAAATTCCATTTTTAGGCTTTAATAATAATTTTAACCCTTTAAAATTTAATATGTTTACTTAAGGGGTTATGAAAAATATTCCAATTATTTCTAAGTGATTAGGAGACAATTAGGAATATTTCCATCAATTTTATTAATTTTGTGAATTTTATTGATTTTTAATTATTTAAAAAGTGAAGTAGTGTTTAAAACTGATAATTTTATTTTAATTACAACTTGGTTTTCCAAGGACTCCTCTGATCACAGAGAACTCTGAAAATTAATTTAGTGATTTTTTGAAGTTTATTTTAATTATTAGAATTATTTTAATGCTAAAAATGATATTTAACTTAGAGAATTCATTTAGTTGTTTAAATTAACTCAAAATGAATTGAAAATTTTATTGTAAGTTTCTCTGAACTTAAAGTACAATGGAGAATGATTTTTTAGGTTATTTTTATTTATATTTAATACAATTTATTTTTATTTAGTATTTATGGTTTAATTACAATTAGGGTTATACTTAATGAGTTAAACCAAGTTTACATTTTTCCTGTGTTCCTCTGGTCATGAGTAAGCTACAAAAATAAATTTTTATTTTTCTCATGAGTATTTTAATTATCACAATTTTTATATCACAACAGACTCACATATCATGAAAAATATCTCTTCACAGAGACCTCCACTGACCTTGGAAAAGTTAGGGAAGATCCCCCAAGACAAAGAAAACAAAACCCCTAACTTTCAAGCCATGGTGAAATGTCAATTCAAATGGAGAATTAAAATACTCAAAATAGTATTTAATTAATTAAAAATAAAATATACATCAAATAAACTTGAAACCATTTCCACATTGTTCTCCTCTGTTCACTGAGCAAGAGAGTATTTTTATTTTATTTTTCCAATTTTTCTACACCAAGTTATGGATTTTTAATAGAGCACGTATTTAAATAATTCACAAAATCTGTATTTTCTACTTAAGTGACTCAGCACCACGGTAACCTTAATGGCTTCGAAGGCACACGTGGCGTGCTCCCGCTCAACACCACCACCTGTGTCACCACACGCTTTATGTCCCGCAGTTTCATCCGGCACAATCAGAACCCTCTGTTGAATACACGCTTGAATGAATGGCTGTGGGTCATCGTCTTCACTTGGTTCATCGCGAGAGCCGTCCACCTTCTAGGCCTAAGAACTCGAGCTAGAATCAATCAAATTGCATGGGAGTTTGATCGTAGAGATTCATCTAAGCAAGACAAACCTATTTATATTGCTTATATAGTATGAAATACAATACACATGTATGGAGAACAAAGAATAGCTCGGGAGAGCGAGAAAGTTCAATACCTTTATCTGAGAGGGGAGGCCTCAATCAGATGGTTGTAGCAGCTTCAATTAGTCCCAATAAACCTCCATATGAAGCCTCTTGCCCTGGTGAAATGTGTAGAATTGAATTTGACCAAGGCCAATTTCAGGTGTTGATCAAGGTCTGGTAAGGAGGCTCTCTATGATAAGGCTTTTGTTAGGGATCTTCTTCATTTAGTGTGGGATGGTGTGGGTGTAGTTAATTGAATTTTGGTGGAGTGTGGAGGTGTGGCCAAGTGTGTCCTTGTTTTAGCTAGACTTTGAGCTCAAAAATTGAACTCAGATAGTGGAGATGATGGCTGGAAATTGGTTGGCTTGAGCATAGGAGGGCTAGAGGAAGCATTGGAGGTAATTTGGCAGAGTTTCCCCGAGGTAAAACTTTATTTCCTCATTAGGCCATGAAGAGGACATGCTTAAATACCCATTGCTGGGGTGAAGCTCAGGATCTCAATTCAGGTGCATTAGGCCGCTTATGTGGAGGGCACTAAGGCTCCAATGACCATTCAGGGCTTGACACATCAAGTCAGCTCAATTGGCTGAAGAATCAAGTGGGGTGGCTCTCTTTGTTTGGCTCTTCCAGCAACTAGGCCGCCCAACCAGGCTAGGGGAGGTGGCCAGAAGTTAGGTGAACTAGAGGTCAGACCATCATGGTCAGTAATTAAGTTGGTAAAGGCTTTGGGTAAGAGAGCTTCCTTGATTTAGGCATAGATGGGGTAAAATCGCCTAATATAGTTAACCATTGTTCCATGGCTCAAATAGGTTGGGATAAGTGGTCCTAGGGTGGTTCCTAGGGTCAACTTTGTGGTTGTGGATGGCTTGATTTGATCAATTTGGCTATTTTTGGTCAATTTGTCTCATGAGTTTAATTTTAGGCCTGTGGCCTAGGATAGGTTGGGTTTAAGCTTGTGTCAAGCTCAATTGATTGAGAAATAATGTGTATATGATTGTCATGAAGCATTTAAAGAAGGATTGGAGTGGTTTTGAATTGATTTGGGAGGTGGATTTGGGGAAATTTGGATATTTGCTCAATTTTCGGACATTTGGGTTAGCTTGGGTTAGGTTAGGCTAGAGTTAGATCAATGGCCAATTTATGGTTCCAAATGGTCTATGGGGATGTTATAAAGAGTTCCCAATAGTATTTGGGTGTCAATTTTGGGTTGAGGGCATTCAATTAGATGGATTTTGAACATGTGACCAATTTGAGGCAAATTTTGGATTTTTTTGATTTGGTTGGACTTGGGTGAGGTTTGGGCTCAAATCGGGGGTAATTGATGGTACAATATTGTTTAGGGGAAATTTGTGAAGATTTTAGAATTAAAAATTGAGGGAAACTGATTGACATTGGGTTTAATTTGGGAGATTAGGCCATAATGTCAAAATTGGGGCTTTTTGGTTTGGGTTGATATTGAGTTCAAATGTGGGTCAAATTGGGCTTAAATTTGGTTTTAATTGGGATTGGGGTTGTTGAATTAAATTTTGGAATTGGAATTGGGGAGAATTGACATCAATTTGGTGGAGAATTGAAGTCAATTTGGTGGACATTGGAGGTGATTTAGGCATTTTGGGACTTAAAGGGCAATTTGGGGCTTGATACACCTAAAATATATAGTGCTTTTATGCACATTTTTATACTTAATTTTGATGATATTCCACTTTAAAGGAAGTTATTTTGTGTTTTTCTTGTAGGTATGATGAAAATGAATGATTATGATGAAAGGAGCAAAAGTGGATCGAATTTGGAGCAAAAAACAAAATTAGACTTTGGCGGCTAAGCGCCGTCTGGTCGGCGCTTAGCTGCCACAGTTAAAAATCAAATTTTCTTCATTTTGGCACCAATTTCAATGAGTGTTTGAAGTAACTTTTGGTGGTGACTTCCTTAACTTCCCATGGGCGGAAAATTTGAATGAAGGGATGCATCTTTTGGTGGATATATTGAATCGGGACATAATTTGAAGAGACACCAAGGCACCTTTTGGATTATTATTAAAATTATGTCATGTAATGAGTCTAAGAGTTTTTAGAGAGTCTAGTTTTCAAGAGTCTTTTCTAATTTTCAGAGTCCTCTTCTAGTTTCAAAGAATTTTTACTTTTAGTCTTTTATTTTTTATAGTTAGTTAGTTTAGTTTTAGAGGAGAAAGGGTTGGTGTGAAACCTTCTTTCCACCAATTTTGTTTCATCCATTTATCTAGCTCTGTTGAAATCTAAACTCAGAGTTGGAGTCAACAGAGTTGGGTGCCAACCTCTATAGTGTTTTCCTGTGGAAACTCAACTTTCAAAGGAACTTCCGGAGTCTTGTGGAGAGGATTTTCAGATAAGTGTTTACTTTTATTTTTATATTTAGTTTTTTTCTTGTTATGTTTTCTTTATGATTTCTATTTTTATATCAATGTGTGCTTGTGTTTATTCCTTGAGATCCGAGTAGTTTTATTTATCTTTTTCTTTCTTAAATGAAGAAGTAATTAAATTATGTAAGATGTTGTGGAATGTATAAGTGTTTAAAGTGGAATAAGTTATAAAGATTTAATTCCATGAACTTAATTTACTTCTTAATTTGGCCAGTTAAGATATTAAAATTTGTTGTGAGATTATGTAAGATCCAATGCGGTATTATCTCAAACAACAATTGGTAAAATCACATGCAATTATTTGGGTTAGAATTGTAGTCCATATAATTGAATGCAATTAATTAGGAAGTATGTTTTTAATGGGGAGTAAAATAAGAGGTCTTTAGAGTGACAGGCTAAAGCCCCCCAATTTGGTTTGATATTTTAAATTTTGTTATGAGAAGTTAGCACCCAGGTGAAGGGAATCGATGGAACTCTAGAGTGAGAGCTGGTACCTTCCCTACCTACCCATGTTCAAAATGTTAAAATTTCAAATTAACCATTGTTCTTTATAGAACCAAGAAAGGGTAAAGAATAAATTTGCTCCTATTTGTCATACCACATTTAAATACTTCCACAATAATACTTTCATAACTATTACTGATTTATAAGAGAAAGAAAAAGATATTTTATTTCCTAGTATTTTATATCGTGTTTTAAAGTTTTGATAATTTTCATTTCCTGCTTAGCTTTATATCAAAAATACGAAAAAAAATTTTCAAACTGTACAATTCAAAACATACTCTCACAAGTAATTTAACAAGTAAAAAAATAATTTTCTTATTTCTTTAAAACGTTTTTACATTTCTTTGTGGGTTCGATATCTCGAAGCTTAATCAGAAAGTCCTATATTACTTAATAAACAATACGTATACTTGCGTAGTATCCCATAATATAAAATCATAATTTTTATAACTAAATCATATTAGCACAGGTATATTCATCGGGGATCAAGTTTTTGGCGCCATTGCGTGGGAAATTAATTAAAACTGTATTTTTAAAGAAAATTAAGAAAAATTTAAATTTTTACTTTTCTTTATTTTTGTTAGTGTGTTGTGTTTTATTTTATTTTATTGTTTTATGCATAGTTCAAGTTCTGAGGGACACGTGCCTTATGATTCTAAATTAGAGAGAACTATCAGAAAAATTAAAAAAAATTAAAGATTCTGAAAAAGATAAAAATATTCAAGAAATAAAAAATCATCAAAATCAAAATGTTGGCATCCATCAAGAATCTAGACCTTTAAGAGATTATGTTAACCCTACAGTAGATGAACTTCATGGTAGTATCAACACCCTGCTGTAGCTGCTAATTCATTTGAGCTTAAACCAGCTATTATCCAAATGGTGTCTAATAATCAGTTTGGGGGAGCAACAGATCGAAGATCCTAATTTGCATCTTACTAATTTTCTAGAGTTGTGTGCTACTTTTAAATATGATGGTGTTTTAGATGATGCTATTAGACTCAGACTTTTTTCCTTTCTCACTAAGGGATAAAGCTAAGATTTGTTTAAATTCTTTAGCACCTGGATCTATCAAAACTTGGGGTGATTTAGCACAAAAATACCTTGCTAAATATTTTCCACCATCGAAGACTACAAACTTGAGAAATGATATTACATCTTTTTATCAGTTTGAAGGTGAATCAATATATGAAGCATGGGAAAGATTTAAATATCTCCTCAGGAAATGTCCACATCATTCGATACCAGATTGGTTAATAATTCAAGCATTTTAGAATGGCTTAGTTGGATCTCTTAGATCTATTATTGATGTTGCTGGTGGATCATTAATGTTTAAACAGTTTTCTGATGCTTATGCTTTAATTGAAGAAATGGCTACTAATAATTTTCAATGGCCTTCTTAAAGGTTAAATCCTAAAATGGTAGCCAGTGTTCATGAAAATGATGCTTTTGCAATGTTAGCAAATTAAGTTGCTGTAATTTCAAGGAAGATAGACCAATTTGGGATGAATTTTTCTCAGCCAAATTGCATGATTAAAAAAATTCATTAGGCTAAATGGTTAATTCTTATTCTTCACCAGAAACTTTGAATTCTATAAGCAAGCTTAATAATCCATATTCCAATTATTATAACCCAGGTTAGAATAATCATCCAAACTTTAACTGGAATACTAATAATCAGGGTGGTATTAATCAACAATGGGGAAACACCAAGTAAAGCCATTGGAGAACTGAAAAAACTAAGGAAATAATAACTATAGACTAAAATATCCTTCAGGTTTTAACAATGCTTTACAATTAAAGGAGAAGAAGTAGTCTATTAAAGAAGTGGTGTCACATATGGGAAATCAATTGCAAATTCAAGGAGCAACCATCAGAAATATTGAAAATCAATTGGGGTAAATTGCAAATTCATTAAGTAATCGATCCTAAGGAATGCTTCCAAGTAATACTGAAGTGAACCCAAGAGAGAAGAATAAAGAGCATGTAAAAGCAATTCAACCGAGAAGTGGAATAGAGTTGGAAGGTAAAGTTTAGAAAGAAACTGAAGTAGAAAAAGAAGAGATTGAAGAACCAAAAGGGGACGCTTTGAAAGGTTTGGAATGACCAATTTTTCCACCTAAGGTTGATTTGGAAAAGCCACCACCTCCATTTCCTCAGAGACTTCGTCAACAAAAGTTGGATGAGCAATTTTCAAAATTCTTGGAGATAATATTCCATTTGCTGAAGCCATAGAACAAATGCCGAGCTATGTGAAATTTATGAGTATATTCTAAACAAAAAGAGGAATTTTGAAGATAATGAGAGAGTTGCACTTAATAACGAGTGCAGTGCAATAATTCAGAAGAAGCTTCCTGAAAAGCTTAAAGATCCTGGTAGTTTCACAATTCCATTTGCAATCAAAGACAGATTCTATGGAAAAGCTTTATGTGATTTGGGTGCAAGCATTAAACTTATGCCTCTATCAATATTCAAAAGACTGGGATTAGGAGAAATAACCCCAACTACTGTAACTCTGTAATTAGCAGATCATTCGATCACATATCCAAAATGAGTTATAGAAGTTGTTTTGGTTAAAGTGGATCAATTTATCTTTCCTGTTGATTTCATTGTGCTTGATATGGAGGAAGATAGAAAGATACCCATAATTTTGGGAAGACCTTTTCTAGCCATAGACAGAGCAATGAGATGAGGGTAACGATCAAACTGTTACATTCAATATTTTAAAATCGATGAAATATCCTGCAATAGGTAAAGATGATGAATGTTATAGGATGGGTATTATCAGATATTTAAGTGAATGTCATTTCAAGTTAACTTATGAAGAGAAATTTGAAAGAAAAGAATTGGAACATTAGCAAGAAGAGGAATTACATCATTCTGAAGATTTTCAAGAGGAAGAAATAAATTATGTTCATGAAAATTTTGAATTGTTGGATATGACTAAGAAAGATGAATCTTGTGGTCCATCAATTGAAAAACCACCTGAACTTGAGTTAAAAATGCTTCTTGATCATTTGAAGTATGTTTTTTGGGTGAATCCTCAACATTTCCTGTTGTAATTTCATCTCAGTTGACTGAAAAATAAGGAGAGAGTTTGCTTGAAATTTTGAAGAAGTACAAGAAAGCCTTTGGATGGATAATTAATGATATTAAAAGAATCAGTCGTTCAATTTGTATGCACAAAATTCTTATAGAAGATAATTGCAAACATCGGACTGATCCTCAAAGGAGAATAAATCCTATCACGAAAAATGTTTTTAAGAAAGAAATTTTGAAGTGGTTGGATGCTGGAATTATCTACCCTATTTCAGATAGTGCATGAGTTAGTCCTATTCATTGTGTTTCTAAGAAAGGAGGAGTAACTGTGACTGTTAATGAAAAGAATGAAACGATTCCGACAAGACAAGTTACGGGGTGGCGAATATGCGTTGATTATAGAAAATTAAATCTTTCCACAAGGAAAGATCATTTTCCACTCCCATTTCTAGATCAGATGCTGGATAGACTGGCTGTGCATAAATACTTTTATTTTCTGGATGGATATACTGGTTACCACCAAATTCAAATTGCTCCTAAGGATCAAGAGAAAACTTCATTTGCCAGTTTTAATGGTACGTTTGCTTTTAGAAGAATGCCCTTTGGTTTATGTAATGCCCCTGCTACATTTCAGAGATGTATGATGGCTATTTTATGTGATTTAATTGAAAAAAGGGATTGAACTTTTTATGGATGACTTTTTCAGTGTTTGGAAATTCATTGGAATCATGTTTAGAACATTTTTCTAAAGTTCTAAAATGCTATGAAGAAACTAATTTAGTCATTAATAGAGAAAAATGCCAATTTATGGTAGGAGGAATTGTATTGGGACATCAGATTTCAGAAAAAGGTTTGGAGGTAGATCCTACAAAAATTCAAGTTATCTCTAATTTACCTTGCCCAACCAATGTAAGGGGATTTAGAAGTTTTCTGGGACATGCTTGATTCTACAGGCGTTACATCAAAGACTTTTTAAAGATTACAAAACTTTTATGCCATTTATTGGAAAAGGATGCAATTTTTTATTTTGATGATGATTGCCTAAAAGCTTTTGAAGCATTAAAAGAAAAATTAATCACTACAACTGTTATAATTTTACTAAATTGGGAAAAACCTTTTGAAGTAATCTGTGATGCCAGTGATTATGCTATTGGTGCTATTTTAAGTAAAAATATGATAAAATTCTCAAAGTAATTTATTATGCTAGTTTTAATGAAGCTCAAATTAATTTTACCACTACTGAGAAAGAGTTATTAGCTATAGTATTTTCCTTTGATAAATTTTGATCATATTTAATTGGAACTAAATGTGTGGTCCATACTGATCATTCTGCTATCAAATATTTATTGAAGAAGAAGGATGCAAAGCTGAGATTGATTAGATGGATTCTTCTTTTGTAAGAATTTGATTTTGATATTGTAGATAAGAAGGGTTCTGATAATCAAATTGTTGATCATTTGTCCATGCTTGAAAATGAAAAATCTCTCTGTGATGCCAAAGAAATTAAAATGAACATTTTCCTGATGAAAAATTATTCACTGTTAATGAATGGTGTGTTCCGAGGTATGCGGACATAGTAAAATTTATTTTCAGTAATATTATACCCTATGGTTTAACATACCAGGAAAAGAAGAAATTTCTATCTAATGCTAAAATTTATTTTTGGGATGACCCATTTTTATATAAATAAGGAAAGGATCTTATAATTCAAAGATGTGTACCTTTGAAAGAGACTTATGAAATTATTCAAAAATATCATGATTCTGATTATGGGGGACATTTTGGAGTTGAAAGAACTGCATATAAAATCTTACAATCTGGATTTTATTAGCCTACAATTTTTAAGGATGTGAATACTTATATTAAAAATTGTGATAGGTGTCAGGGTGTAGGCAATATTTATAGAAGAAATGAGATGCCCCTCAATTATATGTTAGAAGTTAAAATATTTGATGTTTGGGGATTAGATTTCTTGGGTGAACTTACACCATCTTTCGGAAATGTTTATATTTTGATAGCAGTACACTATGTTTCAAAATGGATTGAAGCTATTGCTTTACATCGATCTGTTGCTCAAAGTGTTGCAAAGTTTTTAAGAAATAATATATTTTACAGATTTGGAATACCAAGAGTAATCATAACTAATGGAGGAAGTCATTTTAAAAATGCGATTATTGAGAAGTTAGCAAAGAAATATCATATAAATCATCACATTGCTACTGCTTATCATCCTCAGATAAGTGGTTTGGTTGAACTATACAATCAAGAAATTAATAGAAAATTGGAAAAGACTGTTAATCCAAACGAAAAGGATTGGTCAATCAAACTGGATTATGCTTTGTGGGCCTATAGGACTGCCTACAGAACCCCTATAGGAATGTCCCACATAGGTTGATTTTTAGAAAAGCTTGCATTTGTCTATTGAACTTGAACATAAATCATATTGGGCTATTAAAGAGTTCAATTATAACTTGAAAGATGGTCTGAGAAGAGATTATTGCAATTAAATGAGCTTGAAGAGATAAGGAATGAATCTTATGAAAAAGCTAAGATTTATTAAGAAAAGACGAAGTTATGGCATGATCAGAAGATTCTTACTAAAAATCTTATGCCAGGATAGAACGTTTTGTTGTATAATGCTAGATTGAGAATTTTTTCTGGAAAACTTAAGTCCAGATGGAATGGTCCATTTATTGTGATAAAATTTTATTCCTATGGAGCTGTGGAAATTTAAGATCCTAGGACTGAAAAATTACTTAAAGTTAATGGTCATAGACTTAAACCTTATTTTTCAGTCGATCAACTTAAATCTGATGAGAATCTGATGTTGGGTCACTCAGAATGAGTTCTGGGTATGTCAGGCTGATGACGTTAAACCAAGCTCTTTGTGGGAGGCAACCCATAGTTATCGGTGTGCTTTGCTTTATGTTTTCTTTGTGTGCTTTGTTTAGTCTATTTTTATGTTATGGTGAAAGTACTTTGGAATTTTTATGTTATGGTGAAAGTACTTTGGAATTTTTATGTTATATTACTGTTTATTTGACCTTATTTTATGACTTAGAGGAGTCAGAATGAAATTTTGGACATTTGGCAGACCTGTGTTAAATTGAGCACGGGCGGCTAAGCGCCACCTAGTTGGCGCTTAGGCGCTGGAGTTATAAAACATGTGATAAATGAGGTTCTAGAATCCTGGATCATGGGGAAGTGGTTTCTGAAGATATTTTGGAGTTTTAAAACAGATAAGGGTGGTTTATGCACTTCTGAAGTCTATAAAAAGGCCCTGGATTAAGAGAAACACTTGCCCCAAGTCCTATTTTCATTCCTGAGTCTTAAGAAGAGTGTTTTGAGTGCATCATGTCTTCCTGGGAGAATGAGATCAAGGAGAGAGAAGATTCTAATAAGAGTAAGTTTATTACTGATAGTGCTAAAGAGTTATTCAATGGATTTCTTGCCATTAGTATTCAAGGAATTGCAGAAAAGATTGCAAAGATCGAAGCTCGAGTGACTTCAATCGAAGCAAAGATTAATGAAACTAACACACATTTGGAGCATATGGGATGGCAACTCAAGATGCAATTCAGTCATAAAATTCACGTGGAAGAAGCAGATAAGGCGATGTTCCTAAAGAACAAGAGGTTAGAAAAAGAAAATGTAAGAGTGTTCAATCATTGCCCGTTCTATCAAATTCTTATTCCAGTGGTTCTAGATATATTCCGCCTATTGGAGAGTGGAATTAAATGTTAGTTTGATTTTGTGGTTTGTTTTGCGTATCTTATGTTTTATGTGTTTGAATGTTTTAAGTGTTTAATGTTTTATGATTGTGATTTGTTGCACTTTAATGTGTGATTGTTACATCTTAGTGATGTAAACCTATTTTTACGATTATTGAGTCCTTTTCTATTTAGGGAATTTCATCTAAAATGTTTTGATAGAAATTTTTAGTTTGTATTAAGTGTGGTTTGTTTTTAATGAATATAAGTTTGTGTTTGGGTGAAACTTGTTTGGAATCGATGGATATTATAATTTGAAATTGGAGTATTGGAGATTTATGAGGAAGAGACAATTATTTTGAGAAGATTAAGGTTGATTAACTAAGTGGTTTAGTGCATTTTCTTAATTGTGAAAATCTGGGCACTGGCGGCTAAGCGCCAGAGTGCCGGCGCTTAAGAGCCAGATTTTGAGGCTAAGTGCCGAAGGCCTCACGCTTAGGCGCCAGTTTGCGAAAATTGTTTTTCAGCTGTTTAAAACCCAAAAATCACCATTTTTAACTTACCTATCATCTTCAACCTCTAATGTTTGCGACAAGGACCCCAGGGCATCAATACATTGGATCATTTGAAAGCCGATCTCAGTGAAAATTGTTAGATTTGGATTCCTTAAGGTAAGAGCACTACTCTTAAGTAAAAATTTTTAATTTTCATCATGTATTTTGAGTACAATTTGGAAAATCCTAAATCATTATTCAAGTTGAAAAATTGAGAAAAAGCATGAGAAATTTCTTGGATTTAGTGGAAATTACTTTTGCAAGTTAATTTAGCAAGTTTAGTTTGACTTTGGAATTTATGGTGAATTTTTTTTTGTGAATTTTTAGAAATGGCTCCAAAGTCAAAGTGCGAGAGAGAAAAAACAAGATTTGATTATGATAAGTTTGTAAGTGCAAGGGCTGAGGAACGATACGTCGACAGACTATAGTCACGTAAATTGATTCCTGAGCGTGTGTTTTGTAAGCCAGGAGAGGTTATTGAGGAGATGATTTCTAGAAGGAATTGGGAGAATTATTGCTGCTTCTCCGCTGTTGTTGTTGTTTCTGTGGTCAGAGAGTTTTATGCAAACTTACCTGCAGCAGAAGAGAACTTTGTAATGATGAGAAAGCAAGAAGTACATTTTACATCTGTGGTAATCAATACCTTTTATCGACTGCCTCCTGATATATTTTGTTTTTATTCTAACTATCATCCTACTGAGGGAGAGTTAAATGAGATAATGGCATTTCTGACTGATGGAAGGGGGTTATGGAAGATCACTAATGATAGACGAGTTACTAAGGTTGATTAGCGGATTTATTTTTTTTATGTGTTACTGAGTTTTTGTTGACGTATTGATGCATGTTATGTCTTGTGTTTTATTTTGATGTTGTGTTTGTGGTGTGAACTCTGGTAATATGATGATTATAGTTGGACTATTATTTTTTCCATGCATATTCAGATGTATCCTGGTTAGATTGATACTCTATAGGTTCTTTTGTGTGATATATGTGTAGTAGTAAATGTTTTAATGTGTATGTTATGTCAGAGTTTTTTATAGTGTGTACTTTAATTCCAAAACTATTAGGAGATTATGGAACAATATTAAAAACTATTATGTAAAAAATGCATGTTTAAAAATTTTCAAAATCTACTACTACCATTTGTTATATAGTATTGGTGTGATTTCAGTTATTTTCAGTTGGTGTTTATTTGCTTTGAAAACCACCACTATTGTAGAAGTTTTCTGAAATTTTGAAATTTCTATTTAATGAAAAACTTAAAAAAATTTGAATTTGATTTCTTTTTACTCCTGTTTTTAAATTGCTATGCTTGCATCTTTAGGATATTAAGATTCCTGCAAGCATGTTATGTTAGTTTTTAATTCTAACCCATGTATCATTTCTTATGCTTAAATGTTTTATCTTAACTAAAAATTAAAGTTTAGGGGGGGAATTTTAAAAACAGGAAATTTTTAAAAAACCTAAAATTTTATTTGTTCTCAAGAATACTTAAAATTAATTTGATTTTTGATTAAAAACAATTATGTATATGAAGTTATACTAGAGGAACAAAATTTTGAATATAGAAATGAATAAGAGAATTTAGTTAAAATATATAGTAAAAATGAAAATTTTAAAGTTAAAATTTTCTTAGTAAAGTAGTGTTAAATATAGTCCAACTATGTTTAATAAGAAATGTTGTATTTTTGGATAAATAGAAGATTTGACTTTTATTCTTCAAAGCTTAAATTTCTTTTATTGAGGAGTAATATTCAAATACTATTATTATGATTTTTAATTGAAAGATGTATATCAGACCTTTATTTTAAATGAAAGGGTGGAATTCAAAATCATTAAAGGCCTATCCAGATATAGTAATCCTTGCTTTATAAAAAAAAGAAGAAAAAGAAAAGAAAATAAAAAGAAAAAAAAGGAAAAAGAGAAAAAAAAGTGAAAATAGTTTGTGAAAAGGAAGGAGAAGCTTGACGATTTAAGAGCTTAATCAAAAATTGGTTCCATAACTAAAATATAAGATATAAGTTCTGAGAAAATCTAAAGCTTAAGGTTATAATATAGTAAGTAAAATTATTTTAAAATAAATATTTTTAAGTGAGAAAAATAAATGTCTGAATCCTATATTTTGAAGAATCTAAAAGTATTTCTGAATTAGATAGAAACTTATATTTTACATTATCCTTTACCTAAGAACCTTCTAAACTTTAATTTGGTCTTAATTACTAAAATTTTTTCTAAATTGGACTATTCCATTTCTAGAACAAAATTTTGTTACCTTCCTAAGAAACTCATTACATAATGTGCATGCTAAAATTTTCTATGTGATTAAGAGTCACTTGACGATAAGTAACATTTTAAGTTTGGGGGATTTTGATACACCTAAAATATATAGTATTTTTATGCACATTTTTATACCTATTTTTGATGATATTGCACTTTAATGGAAGATATTTTGTGTTTTTCTTGCAGGTATGATGAAAATGAGTGACTAAGATGAAAGGAACAAAATTGGATCAAATTTGGAGCAAAAAAAAAAAAATGAAAAATTGGACTTTGGCGGCTAAGCGCCGCCTGGTCAGCACTTAGTCGCCACAGTTAAAAATCGAAGTTTCTTCATTTTTGGCGCCAATTTCAAGGGATGTTTGAAGAAACTTTTGGTGGTGAACTCAACTTCCCATGGGCGGCAAATTTGAATGATGGTATGCATCTTTTAGTGGATACATTGAATCGGGATATAATTTGAAGAGACACCAAGGCACCTTTTTGGATTATTATTAAAATTATGTCATGTAATGAATCTAAGAGTTTTTAGAGAGTCTAGTTTTCAAGAGTCTTTTCTAATTTTCAGAGTCCTCTTCTAGTTTCAAAGAGTTTTTACTTGCAGTCTTTTATTGTTTAAAGTTAGTTAATTTAGTTTTAGAGGACAAAGGGTTGGTGTGAAACCTTCTTTCCACCAATTTTCTTTCATCCATTTATCTAGTTCTTGTTGAAGTCTAAAGTCAGAGTTGGAGTCAACAGAGTTAGGCGCAAACTTCTGTAGTGTTGTCCTATGGAAAGTCAACTTTCAAGGGAACTTCCAGAGTCTTGTGGAGAGGATTTTCAGATAAGTATTTACTTTTGTTTTTATATTTACTTTTTTTTATTGTGTTTTCTTTATGATTTCTATTTTCAAATAAATGTGTGCTTGTGTTTTCTCCATGAGATCTGAGTAGTTTTCTTTATCTTTTTCTTTCTTAAATGAAGAAGTAATTAAATTATGTAAGATTGTTGTGGAATGTATAAGTGTTTAAAGTGGAATAAGTTGTGAAGATTTAATTCCATGAACTTAATTTACTTCTTAATTTGGCCAGTTAAGATGTTAAAATTTGTTGTGAGATTATGTAAGATCCAATGCGGTATTTTCATAAACAACAATTGGTAAAAATCATATGTAATTATTTGGGTGAGAATTGTAGTCCATATAAATGAATGCAAATATATTAGGAGATATGTTTTTAATGGGGAGTAAATTTAGAGGTCTTTAGAGTGACAGACTAAAGCCCCCTAATTTGGTTTGATATTTTAAATTTATTTATGAGAAGTTAGCCCTCAGGTGGAGGGAATCGAGGGAACTCTAGAGTGAGAGCTGGCATCTACCCCGCCTAACCATGTTCAAAATGTTAAATCTTCAAATTAACCAATGTTCTTTATAGAACCAAGTAAGGGTAAAGAATAAATTTGCACCTATTTGTCACAACACATTTAAATACTTCCACAATAATACTTTCATAATTATTACTGTTTTATAAGAGAAATAAAAAGATATTTTATTTCATAGTATTTTATATCGTGTTTTAAAGTTATGATAATTTTCATTTCCTGCTTAGCTTTATATCAAAAATACCAAAAAAAGTTTTCAAACTTTACAATTCAAAACATACTTTCAAAAGTATTTTAAAAAGTAAAAATATAATTTTCTTATTTCTCTAAAAAGTTTTTATATTTCCATGTGAGTTTAATATCTCGGGGCTAAATCAGAATGTCCTATATTACTTGATAAATGATATGTATACTTGCGTAGTATCCCATATTATAAAATCCTAATTTTCATATCTGAATCATATTAGCACACGTATATTCATCGAGGATCAGGGCTTTTGGTCAAATTAGGCAATTTTGGTCAAATTAGGTCAAATAAAGTGGTTAAAATTGAAATTGGGAATATTCAGTGTGTTTTGGGAATTTTTGGAATTTCTGAAAATTTTGGGCTAGGAGGGGCTTTTTGGTAATTTTGGGGATTTTGGGGCTATCTTAGGAATTTTGGTTTTGAGATATTTTGAGTAGTTTAAGTGGTGAGGAATGTTTTGGGATGTGTTTTGAGAGATTTTGGTAATTTTGGTATATTTTGGGAATTTTGGGCAAAATTGGGGTTTTAGTGGTAATTTGGTCACTTGGTGGAGTTTAGTGGCAGGCAATAAGGTAGAAAAGTTTAGATTTTTGTTGAAGTTGGGGTTGAATGAGACTGATAATCCATTTGAGCCATGGACTAGGGGAATACTGGTACTAACCAAACTCTAGCTGGGGCTAAAAGCTATGGAAACCACCCACATGAGTTTCCAAAAGAGTAGGGGATCAAGTGCTTGGGAATTTTGGGCAAAATTGGGGTTTTAGGGGTAATTTGGTCACTTGGTGGAGTTTAGGGGTATGCAATAAGGTAGAAAAGTTTAGATTTTTGTTGAAATTGGGGTCGAATGAGATTGATAATCCATTTGAGCCATGGACTACGGGAATACTGGTACTAACCAAAGTCTAGCCTGGGGCTAAAAGCTAGGGAAACCACCCACATGAGTTTCCAAAAGAGTAGGGGATCAAGTGTAAAGAAGTTTGGTTTAGAGTTGTGAGGTAGTGTTTGAGAGTGTAATGTGTGAGTGTGTGTGTGAGTGGCCTGACCGCAATTACGCAAGTAAAATAGCTTATAAAATTATCGCCAAACATGACCCCAAATCTGATTAAGCAGCTAATGTAAAATATTTAAAGATTAAAGTTTTGATAAATATAAATTGCACATTAGGAGTACTACGCAAGTATACGCATCGTTTCAAGTAATATAGGACTTTCTAATTAAGCCCCAGATATCGATCCCATGGGGAAATTTACGTACAAATAAATATGAAAAGAAAGATGAAAAATCTATTTATAAACTAATCAATTTTTAAGTATGAATATGCAAGTTATCTAAAATAGCAGTTAGAAATAAAGTTGTCGTTTAAATTCTTCAACACAATAAACAAAGAGTCTTTCCCCATACGAAATATTTAATGATTAGTAAACATCTAATTTAGTTTTATAACTTAAATAATGTGGTAATGTGATGAATAGGAGCATAATTATTCTTTACCCTTGTTACAACATCTAAACAACTTTGGCTAGTTTTAGAAGATAAGATCAGAATGTATTATTAGTAGTAAGGGACAAAGTTCTGGGCTCTCACTTCTAGTTCCCCTAATGGGTGCCTATGGTCAGGCCTACTAGTGACTCGTCACCTACTATTAAACCAAATTGATGGAATTTAGCCTGTCACTCTAAAAACCTATTCAATTCTACGGCCTTTAAAGATGATCTCCCTATCTATTCTCACCTCCCCCTTTAAGGATTTACCATATACCTTTCCAAGGGAGATGTGATACTTACAAGTTAAGAATTCTTAGCCCACGCTCAGGTCTTAAGAACTCTCTACAGATTTTAACATTACAAGTGATCAAGTTGTAGTGTAAATAAAAATCAGGTAAAGTAACATCACAAATTATTAATGAAGAAAAATAAGTTCTCAAAACTAAATCAAATCTTTATTTTAATCATTACATATTTGCAGGGAGAAAGATAAGAAGACAACTCAGAAAACATATGAATCACACCACAAACCATATTTATAAAATTTAAATTCAAAGTACAAAACTTAAGAACTAAATTATAAATAATTATCTAGAATGGTATCCAAGCAATCCTTTAAATTTTCTCTGACTTTAACTGACTTCTACATGACTCCAACACTCTGAACTCTAACTAAGGAAAAGTAAATAACACGAAACACTCTTTTCTCTAAATTAAGTGCCACACCCCTTTCACTTTTATAACACTTACACACTCCAAACGACCACACCTTTGTTGTAGAATTATCCTTTATTTATAGAGCTTCGAAAATAACAAGGGGTTGCTTCAAGAATCATTTAAAAATTTGTCCAAATTTGTTGAATATTCTAGAAGGTAACTGTGGCACCTAAGCGTTGAATATTCTAGAAGGTAACTGTTGCACCTAGGCGCCAGTCTTCTGCACGAATGATTTTGAGTGGCATCTCCTTGTTGATAACTGATTCCCTGTGTCTAAATTCATTTTAACTTGTTTATAACATATGGGAAATTGTCCAAAGGCTTCTAGATCACTTCTGAGTCATCAATAACCTTTACAAAATTGTCCACAAGTGCTATAGAATTCCCTGCTGAGTCTGGCGCCTGGGTGCCAGAGTCAGCCCTTTTTTCTTCTTTTCTTCAATTGACTCATTCTTGCTACTTTTACTCCTTTTTTGATTCTTTTTCTTCATAAACTTATTTTCTTGTACCTGCAACAAAAAACATAAGAAATACCTTTCATTAAAGCGTAATAGCCTTAAAATATTAGTTAAAAAAGATATAAAAATTTAAATAACTTTAAGGGTGATCAATTCCCCAAACTTAAACGTTGCTTGTCCTCAAGTAACTCTTAACTTTTTTACTACCAAAAATAATAATCTATGGAAAAATTTTTCTTTAAGACTTCTATAACAGTTTATTTTATAAATAGAATAATGAAACTTATAAAGCTTTTTAAAATAACTTAGTCTAAAAGCAAAATATGTAAAATATTTAATATGTAAGTGTTAAGAGCTCTCCTCTCATATTTATTTCAAAAAATAATTTTAATTATCATATTAAGAATATGTAGATGTTGACCTCATTTTTGATGAGGTCTTCTCTTCTTCTTTTTAGGCTTTTCCTTTGACTATCTTAGAGGATTAGAATTGGGACCCACCACCTAGAATTTCAAACCACTTCTTAACTCCCTGCAAACTCCACAAACTTGACTGTAGACCCCTAATCACCTAGAGGGTTGAAATCAAGTGTGGAAGTTTAAAGGATGAGTTCCTATAGACTCTTCGGCCTTGGGATCGCCCCGGCGGCCTCGGTCCGGTGAGGGGCTGACTTACACACACACTACACTCATACACTACACTTCCATACACCTCCTAAAACCACACCTATACCTAACTCGACCTCCCGACTCATGTAAGTGATTCACATGGATGGTCCTTAACCCCTAAGCCCTCGGCTAAGAGGTTAGTGAACAACATAGCTGAATGCCTCAAATGAGTCCCTTCATGGCTCATGTGGGCTTGATGTGGCTTCATGGCTCAACCAAAATGATTTTATTCCACTTATATTCACCCAATCTTCAATTTTCCAAATTTTCAATTTTTGACCCCCGGGACCCTACACCCGCCTAACCTACCAAATGCCCTTGAAACTACCCAAAATTTCCAAAAATCACCTAAATTACCCAAAATTCCTCAAGACCAATCCTAAACATTCCCACATCACTCAAATTGATCATCCATAACCAAAATACCAAAAATTCCAAAAATACCCCCCAATACCCTCCAAATACCCAAAATACCCCTCTTAGCCAAAAATCCAAAAATTCAGAAAATTCCCTAAAAATTCCAGAAAATCCCAAATATTCCCAATTTCATTTTGTTCAACTACACCATGGGCCAATTTTGCCAATTTACCCCACTTTTATCAAAACCCCCAATTTGATCCATTTTAACCCAAAGTAAACCCAATGTCAAACCTAACCCACCCAATTGACCCAAATTCTGGTCCAATTCAATTCTAAACTTCCATTTAACATCCCCAACACCAATCTAGACCCAATCCAAGCCCAAGTTGATTGGCATTGGGATCCAATTTCACTTTTGGCCTTAAAGCCCAATTTGGACCCATGACCCAAACTTAGCCCAAACTCACCCAATTCAACTCCAATTAACCCCAAATCTTTTCTAAACCCTCCTTGACATCCCCATAAACAAAACACTAACATGATTTGCCCAAAATTTAGACCCAAACCCCACTCAAATTCAACCCAAAATCAAAAAGCCCAATTTCGACCTAAACCTAAACCTAGCCCAAATAGACCCAAACCTCAAAATCAAAACCCAACCAAAGCCAAAACCTCTTTGAAACACTCCCATAAACATTTCTCAACATTTATTTTACATCAATTTCAACCCTAGCCCAACATTGGCCCAAGTTAGCCCAATTTGACCTACATTGGCCCATTTACCAAATAAACCCAAATTCAACCCAATTCAAACCCAAACCACCTTAAATCTATTTCAAATTATTCATGAAACATCCCTAAACCAAAACCAACAACTATTTGGCCCAAACTTTTACAAAAATTCCCATCCATGAACACATCCTTAAACTTAAAAGCCCACTTCCCTTAAACCTTCTTAAAAGCCCATTTCCTTCAAAATTCAAAAGCCCAAATCATCCTAAAGCCCACATGTCACTTCCCCTCATCATCCATTTGATCAAAATCACCCCTAAGTTTCAAAATCATCAATTAAACCATTCCAAATCAAGCCACATGTCAAATTACCCCCTAAATGTCAAATATTTCTAAAACCCTTTTCATGAAACAAATCAACCTTTTCCCAAGCCAAATGGAGCCATGAACAAGCCATTCTCAAGCCACATGAAGCCATGAGGGCTTTAACTTGTCATTAGTCCATTTATGGCAAGAAGAGGGGGTTCTTTCTTAAACCTCCTTTAACCCTTTTTACCTTAATCATGTCACACACTAAACCATGTTTAGCCACCTCATCATGGATGGAGACTTCACCACTCCTTCTAAGCCGACCTAAATGATTCCTCAACTCAAAATCGAGCTTGGAAGGGTGCACCAAGCCCAAAATGGTGGGTTGACCCAAACCAAGCCAAAGTGAGCCTTCTCCCATTCCATTTAAATCAAACTCCTTTACACATGTCAAACCTCAATCGAATGCACCAAACCCCGACCCCGACCCACTCGAACAAGATGGTGACCAATGCTCGGCCGGCCGCCCACTGTGTCGCCGGAAAACACCATGGCCGAGAGCTCACATGTGAGCCAACTTTGGGATTCTACCTCGTCGAGCCGCCCCATGCCCAATGGCCACCATGGCCGTTCTGCCCTCGACCTAAGCAACCGATCCCAAGCCACTAACTCTCCCCGGGAGGCCCTCTACCCTCTCCTATTTAAACACCACCCTTCTCGGCCATGAGAGGTGCCGAACCAAACCTTAAGGAAACTCGCCAAAATCACTCCGCATCACTCTCCACACATGAGCACCCGATCCCCACCGAATCCCGCCCACCATTCCCTCCGACTGAGCCCAATTCTCGAGCTCAAACTTTAGCCCAAAACCAGGACACTTCTTCACAGCGAGCCAATTCCCAAATCGATTGGTCCTACACCTTCACCGGACCAAGAGGAGAAGTTCCCCACCGAAAGCCCCATCTCCAGGCCACCTAGCTTGCTCCAGCCTCCAAGATTTGTGATCGGCCGTGGTCGAAGTCCAACCTAGACAATTCACTCGCATCAGGAGACTTCATCCGGAGCTTACTAGATCCAATCGAAGGTGCAACAACTCTCAGATCGAAGCTTCACTTCTCTGAGCAAAGGTATGGACACCCTCTTCTTCCCGAGCTTCCAGAGATTCTCATTTTAATTTGAGTCAATTTAAATGCATGTTTACAGTATGGATGTGTTCGTCTCTTCAAGACGAATCCTTATAGCATAAGAACACGAAAATCCGTTGAGAATCGAGTGAGAAATTAGGGTTGGAAGGTCGACGGTCACGGTGCACACCCGCCGTAGACGATGACCGAGAGTCGTTGGATCGCGCGTGTATCGAGCGGACGGCTCGGATTGCACCGACCGTGGAATGATACGTGAACCGCGGGTCCCGGGACGGATGACTCAGATGGCAGCGCCCAATTACAGCGCGACACGTACCCCTTCGGAGCTGCCGATGTTTCGCTGGCGCCGCATGGATAAGTAGATAAATAGGGTATTTAATGTATTTATTAAATATCAGAAACTTCAAAAATCCATAACTTTGTGTAGGAAAATCACAAAAATAAAATAAAAATACCCTCTTGCTCAGTGAACATAGGAGAATAATGTGGAAAAGAAATCATTTAATTTCATCAAGTATTTTATTTTTTATAATTTATTTACTCTCTGCATACATTTAATTCTCCATGCATGTATACAATTCACCATGGCATGAGACCATAGGGCTTTTGAAGCCTCTGAACTTGGGAACATTCCCTGAATTTTCCAAAGTCAGAGGCCATCTCTGTGAAAAGTTATTGATTTTTCAAATGCATGTTGCTCTTTTGAGTATTTTAATTCCAATAAATAGCATGTTGTGAAATAAATTCTAGGAAAATTTGGTGATGTTCCTTATGACCAAAGAACCCTAGTGAAAAATAGGACTCGAGTTAATTCACTCGCATTAACCCTAATTGGCTTAATCACTCAAAATAGGTCTCTAATTAATTAGAGCTAACCATACATCAAATTGACTTGAAATCAATTCTCCACTAACCTTTAGGATCAGAGGAACCCACCATAAAAGTTTAAAGTCAATTGGACTTGGTTAGCCCTATTAATTGGGTTGATTAAGCCATTTAGTCATTTTAAATTTTAAAAATTCATAACTTTCAAAATATCTTTCAAAAATTCACCAAATTGGTTTTGGAGCCTCTCTGATATCAGGGGAATTTAAAAAAATTGAAACTTCAATTTTCTAAAAAAGTTGATTTTTAATATTATTTTAATATTTTTAATAATTAAAAAATAATAAAAATCACAAAAATAATAAAATTCACCAAAATGTCACATTTTGAATTTTAATCACTTAGGAATAAACCCCATATTTTTCTCAGGCCTATTTGGTGAGATATTAATTTTTAAAGCTCTAGGGTAATTTTAAAATTAAAAAATGTATTTTCTAACATTTTCACTAAAATAATTATAATAAATCAAAGAAAAATCAGAAAATTGTAAAATTTGGTTCTCTAGAATCCTTGATATCAGAGAGAATTTTAAAAATTATAAAATTCATTTTTCAACATTTATTTTATTTTTAAATTAATTAACACTCCAGAACTTAAAATATTTATAATAAAAATAATATAATTCAAAAATCACAAAAATTGGTCCAAATGGTCCTCTGGTCATTAGGAATGTCCCATAATTTTCTTAAGGACAGAAACTTTCCCTTGGTCATATTATTAAATTTTCCTTGGAAATCTCTATTTTCTACCAAAAATAATTATATAAATAAATTAAATACAGAAAAATCACATTTTCTCCTCTCATGTCTTTATTGACATATGAGTGAAATCACATAAAAATTTCAAGTTCATTTGAGTTCAATTTAGTGAGTTATGAAATTATTAAGCTTGAAGGACAAAATGGTAATTAAAATTTTAAACCTTTAATTAAGACTTTAGGCTTAATGAAATTAATAAGTAAAATATTTGATCCTAATCTGATTTGGATGATTGAAATTTAATAATTAAAGGGTAGAAACCCATTAAACAATTTAAAATAATTGATTAAACTTTAATTAAATAATTGATTAAATTTGGAAGAATAATAAAATTGGAATTATTAAAATAGGGATATTATTAGGAAGAGATTTATTCTTTAATTTAAAAATCCCTAAATTAATCATCCCAATAATATTTAATTCCTAATTAAAATGATAATCCAAGTTTAAGATTTAAAATGCTAAAAGACTTAATCATTAAATTAAATTAAAGTTAAATTATTTAAAACAAATTCCTTTAAAATTAAAAATTAAATTAAAAATTAAGAATTAAATTAAATTAAACTAAATTAAATTAAATTAAATTAAATTAAATTAAATTAAATTAAATTATATTATATTATATTAAATTAAACTAAATTAAATTAAATTAAATTAAATTAAATTAAATTAAATTAAATTAAATTAAATTAAATTAAATTAAATTAAATTAAATTAAAACTAAATTAAATTAAATTAAATTAAATTAAATTAAATTAAATCATATTACATTAAATTAACTTAAGTTAAATTAATTTAAATTAAACCACATTAAATTAAATTAAGTTAAATTAAATTAAATTAAATTAAATATAAAGACAAAGAATTCAAAAATAAATCTAAAATAACTTCAACACTATTCCAAACTTAAATCATTAATTTGAACTTAAATTTAATCACAAATCATTAAATATCATTTTCGCTCTTAGAGCTTTTACTATTATAACTCCTAAATGGAGTATCAAGTGAAATGACACTTCACTCATAAGGATATTCAAACATTCTAATTCACCGAGCAAGAAATAAAACTTAACTCAAACACCCTGGATGATTAATTCACTTGAACAATAGAATTCATTCGGACTTCAGACAATTCCCGAAATATCGAAAAGATGTTTAAGATTCGCCTTAAACACTTCCTCAATATGATGGAATGTCCTTAAGAACAAATCGAGCTTAGTTGTTCTTCGTGAAGAAAATCATCCTTAAAACCAAAATCAAGACCTAGACGTCATAGGAGACGACTAGCCATAGTGATTATGAACTCGGTAGAAAACCATAACCTTTCCCTTAGCTTTACCTAGGAACTTACTTTAAATGCTTAAATATTCTAACCGTGTTTTAAGTGCAACTTGGGATGACGGGAAGACCCTCCAGTACGCTTTTATTTTATTGCGATTTACTCTATCGCAACTTATTTAATCGCATCGCACTTACTTTTCCCGCATGATAAACAACAGCTTGCATGAAAACCTACACCTTTAGGACGTAAAACCAAAATTGAAACCCATAACTAAATTAAAAGACACTACAAGATAAAATTCACCGCCACAACATTCAAAATATAAAGCAACTCAAAATTTAATCACAAACGTAACAACAAAACTACAAATACAACTAAATTAAAACGTCTCATCGAATGATCGGGAATACCTCGGATGATGTAACCTACGTGTTGCTAACGGGATTTCCCACGGTCTAAATGAAAGTGTGGAACTCATTCAACTGAGTTTAGCAAATTCATCCGGACTAAGTGAATCCGATAAAAATAATGATGCCGAAGGATGGAACCGCGGGATCTTAACCGGTGTCGTTATAATCAACTTTAAGATTTGTTTTAATTAAAACACAAAAAACACTTGGAAATTAAGACTTCTCTAAACCAAAACACTTTTCTCATCCCCCGATTTATGATTTCTAAAACTAAACCTCTCGCAACAACAAGGAGCTCGTGAGCATGGTGGGCAAGCACGGCCATCGTCGTCAAGAAAACTCGAATCTACTTCACAGAAACTTTCCTAGAATTAAACAATAAAGCCATAGGACTTCGAGGTAGTTTGCCTAGTGCAACATAAATCCTCAACTCTTCGTTAGGCATTTGCATTGCAAATTAAGCCCTAACCGGTCTTAGGATTCCGAGGTAGTCGTCCGATACGACATAAACCCTCATATCTTCCAGTGCTATTTGTATGATTCTATCATATAAATATAAGCCCTAATTAATTAAAATTGGCAAGATTAAAACATTAAATAAACATTAGGACTTTCCTAAATCCAAGCCAAACAATAGGATAGTCGGAAGATTATCGAAGTTCACTTCGAATCCGTAATTTCTCCTACTTTTCTTCCTTTGAATTCCCAAAATAAAATGTTCCAAACTCGATCCATTCCCTATCGAGATTCAAAAATTCAATCCTTTAAAAACTTAAACTTCGAAATTCTCGAGAGCAGAATTATCGATTATTATCGAGAGTTTTCTTAGGTGATTCCCGTCACTTAAGATGTAATTAACTATAGGGGCTTGCCCTTATAGGGAATTTTAAAGAACCCGTGTAATATAAACCCCGTTTAATGTTTTCATATTAGGCAAGTGGAATTTGTCTACTTATAAAATTGGTTCGCAGTACCAAACGGATGTCACAAATCTTGTAGTTTATTTAACCGAGCCCCATCATCAAGCGTGTGTCTATCCTTAGGGATAGATACACGGCTTGTGATGCGGTGCTCGTTTATATAAACTATTCTGGGATGCGAGATCGGCTTGATTTCATATCTTAAAATCTTCAAAATTTAAAATTATTTTCAAAATCAAATATTACTTTCTAAATTATATCTATATTTAAATTAAATTTAAAATTCGCCGACAATTTCCGTAGGCGACCTCCCTTTTCAAAATAAAACACATAACCTAAAAATATGCCGACAACTTCTGGCGACTCCGCTGGGGACAATTCCTCTCTCCATTTTAATCGAATAATTCTGCTTTCAAAAATCGGTAGTGCATCCATGTCCTTTATGGATCAAACTACCCTTCTTTTCGTTGGGATACTATGTTCATTTCTACCTTGAACAAGTATAACCAACATTCTCTCGGATTTAGGAGCCACTGTTTAGACACCCCTAAACGCAGAGGTTCCGAGATCCTTTTACCTCATTTCCGAGGTGGGGCGGACCCCCAATAAGTGTTAGTTTAGGAGTGATCCTTCGAGTCGAGAAGTCTTGCTTAAGACTCTCTTTTCCTTTCCAACTCCGATTCAGATTCCTTACCTTCTCTACACCTTTGAACACTCCGTTCTAAATAAACAAACCCTCTAATAAGTGATTAGTTTAATAAGTGATTCCTTTTTATAAATATATGAACAAGAATGAGTTCGGACTTTTTTTCTCAATTCCTTTCTTTTCGTCCTAAAGAAAAGAAGCATAACTTGGGACTGACAACCAGAATCTACCCCGTAAATGGAAGCCCCGAAACCGATTTTCTCTTTTACCAATGACCGGACTTCGCCGTCTATAAGGATGAGCCGCCCGACAATGGAATCATCCGATTTGACAAGGATTTGAAAACACGAACGTCAAGATCACCGACGTCTCCCTCTTTGCACCGATGAACAAGGTATCCGAAGCCGAAGAGCCGCCGCTCGAGTTCAACCTCAGTCGACCCAAGAATTCCCTCCTCTCGCAAAGGATCCCGACTAAGAGGAATACTACCGTCCGCAGGAGGACCTGTTCTTACTACCCCCACTCGGTCTAGTTGTTTCGCACCTACCCCGACTTTTGTCAAATCAAAGGGGAAAGAAATCCGTAATTATGATGTACCCGTTACCGTGGAGGGTACGGATCTTCTCGTAAGACCTTCCGTTTTCGAAATCGGGTCCGAGTCAAAGATTTCGTCACCGACAAGGACCCAAAGAAGAAACAAGTAGAAGGATCGCTAAAGAAGCTAGTAGCCGCCGAAATTGCTTTCCTGGAGGAAATTCCAGAATCGCTGTAATATACACCGCCGCTCGAATACATACCACTCTTGGGAGGAAGCAGGTTTCATCCCCTCTCCGCCGCAGAAGATGAAGAAAATATTCGCAAGATTGTCGCCACATTACCACGTACCCGCATATTACAACGATAGCCGCAAGAAAAGAACTAGAACTACGCCGTTTGCTCGACCGCAAACTTTGTAGAAAAGTTAGCAAAGAAGGAAAACCGCCACGTATCGGAAATTCTACGAAGGATAGTGGCGAGTGCCGCCAAATCTCGTCTCGGCCCCGAGTAGAACCCGCCATCATGACGTAAAAGCCAAGTAAAAGAATGATGGCTAGTCCGCCCGTTGTCGTCTCGAGATTACAAATTAGGGAGGATACCACCTTCCAAGCATTTGGCCGACGGACCATCTCGGTCCTAGACCTTCTATCGTTAGAAGGATGGTATGGCGTCCCACTACCTGGGCAACTGAGATCGAAACAAGCAGCCTCAAGAAAGAAAGTCTCGCCAGAGACTCGAATCCAAGAAAGTGCTACCGCGATGAAGGGGACTCGTGAGAAGGGGACCCGGCAGATATCGCACGACAACCACGAAGACACACGAAAGCCCCGCTAGAAGATGTCATGGAAAAGTCGAGAACCGATATCCGACGATCGGCAAAAGAAAGAGAAGAAAAGTTCGGAGACGAGATCGATTCATCGGAATTCATGGACGACGAATACGCAGAAATCAACGTGGCCGAGACATGAGCTTCATCGCCTCGCAAGGTGCTCCCGCAGCCGCAGAAGAGAGGAGCCGTAACCGATGAGAAGGCAGCCTTCAGGAGAAAGACGACACGATCGCTCAAACGGCGAAAAGGATGGAAGAGATGGCCGTAGCTCCGGCCACTCTCCGCAGTCAAGTACAACCACATGAGAGACACCCCCGCAGGTCATTCACATCAGTAGACGGAGGAAAGGAGATTACGTCCGTCAATGGGGATGATCAACGAAAAGGATACAACACAAAGTATGATTCCCGAAAAGATATCAAGAACTTGGTGGAACAAAGAAAGTGCGAGAAGCCTTAGCACAATCGAAGAGCGGGACATCCATTCGGACGGTAGACCTTACCCGTAAGAATTCGATGCCGTCCAATACCCGAATGGCTTCGTACCCCTCTCGTTCAAGACCTTCGATGGAACCGGGAACCCCCGACAAAGATGTGGCACACTTTCGTGCCGCTTGTTGCAATGCCGGCGGGAGCGATGCATTACTCTTCCGACAGCTCGTCGGCAGCCTATCAGAATCGCCTTCGACCGGTATACGTAATTACTAAATGGTTCTGTGAAGACGTTCTCGCAGCTAGAGAACCTCTTCATCAAGCGTTTCGCCGGAGCTCGACGACCACATCACTATAGGTGATTTAGCAGGTAGAGAAACAAAAGCCGAATGAAACTTTGGTGGATTACATACTTCGATGGAGGAACTTAAGCATGAAGTGTGAACCACAACCGCAAGAACAACACGCAATCGGCATTTTACTTAAAAGCATTCACGGCCCGATAAAGCACTTCTCCTCAAGGGATTCACTATTAAGACTTTTGAGAAGTTGTTAAGCAAGGCCGGAAGCTTGCAAGAAGAGGCGAAGCAATTAAGTTTCCCCGACAAGACGGACAAACAAAAGCCTGTAAAGACTTTTGAAAAGAAATCCAGGATCGTTGCAGCAGTTGACAAAGGCAAGCAACCGATGCAAATACCACCGTAACGGCCGCAAGAACCACAACAGATTACCAAGCAACCCCGCCCAGCGTATCACTCATCTCCGCAAGATGAACAACCACCTCGTCCGCAACGTACGTTAAGGGAGCTTTTGAGCGGAGAATATCCGTTCAAGGATGAAGCAAGGCCGAAAATGTTCCGTAGTCCGATGAAGACTCCAGCATTTCCACCGCCGCAGCCTAAAAGACCAGAGGAAGTCAACAAGAAAGGTGATCCCAACTTTTGCCCTTACCACCTGGATGCTCGGGCACAAAATGAAGATTGCATTACCTTCAAAAGTTGGCTCAATGACAACCTTCGTAAAGGGAATATAACGATCCCGAAGGAGTACACGAAGGAACCCCGTAAAGGAGGTTCCGTCAATGTTGTCTCGACCGATCCCATCATTCCGATAGATCCCTATACGACTCGACGATGAATGGACTACCGCTCGGACGAGGTCTTCGAAAAGATTTTAGACAAGCATCCAAACCGCTTCGTGCGAGCTTCAATTCGTAGTTTGAAACCCGTTAAGCCGATACTATCACTTGCGATGAAGAACCACCTCAACAGAGACGATCGAAGAGAAGAAGAAAATCGACGAAGAAGAGAGGACTAAGGCACCTAAGGCTGGACTAGGGGCCGCTTATCCTAGATAGTTGTTTCCGATTCGGGGAGAAATCCCTCGAACCCCCGACTCGTATGATTATCTCGCTCACTTCGGTGGGATCATATAATGATAAGGGTGATGGCGTTGGCTACGTTTTGACTGTGTCTAACGATTACGTAACTAACGATAATCCGGATATCGATTTCGATACAAACGACAATTCTCAAATCATACACGATCCCGACGAGCAAAATAACGAAGAAGACATCCATCAAGGAGGCTACGAGAGTTCAACAAGCAACGAATCTATCTCGCGAGTTTCGAGGAGCTCCAATCACGATAGAAGTTAGAGCCTTCGTACTCGAAGCTAATCCGGAAGAGCCTATCATTCCGATTCAAGAAGAGACACCTAGCAAGCTCAACAATAGATTCGAAGAAATCACGAAGTCAACTTAAGAAGTGGAAGAGTTCTACCTCCGAGAATGGGTCCAAAAGACAAAGGAAAGGTGTGGTCGTTCGAGAAGAACCAACCCTAACAGAAGAAATACCCATTCGAGAAGAAAACGAGGCACATGAAAATAATGTGGACTACAACGTGCTAGCCCATCTTAGGAAACTACCAACCAACCGAGCATCTACGACGCTCTCATCTTATCAAAGGAGATGAGAGAAGCTCCGATCAAGGCCTTACTTCGATCCAGAAATTTGCTTAGCTCAAATGGCCGGAGAGTCCTTAGATGAGGCTCGCTCGTTACAGGAACAACGAGGTGTTACCTTCACTGACAATGACCTACTACTTGGAACGACAGATCACAACCGACCGTTGTACATTTCAGCTTACAATCGGAAAATTTACCCTCTCCGCAGTATTGGTGGATCCAGGAGCATCAATCAATATAATGAATCTTCGAACGCTAGCATACTGGAAATCGATGCTCGCGAACTCGAAGCCGACAAAATGTTATTAAGAGGATTCAACCGTAAAGGAGAAAGAGCCCTCTGCTCAATAACACCGCTAATGAAGACCGGTGACTTAGCAAAGACAACCGCAAAATTTCACATAATCGATTCGTAAACATCGTTCAACGCTCTACTGGGCCGACCATGGATACATGAAAACAGGATGGTACCATCATCTCTACATCAGTGCATCAAATACTACGATGGAGGGGAACAGTGCATCAAAGGTGACTTACAACCGTTCTCCGTAGATGAAATCGAAATCCATGAAGATGCAGCTTATTATGCACCTCCGAAGAAAACGATCTTCTCCAGAGATACCATAACAAATGAAGCAAAGAAAGTTCAAGACAACGAAGAACCTGAAGTTCTAGTCCAACAGTCACTCACCACTCCCTTACGGCGAGATGGTGAAGGTTTCTCCACAACTCGCATCCGAGGTCGAGGCCGGGGACGAGGTCGTGGTAGAGACGTTAGGACGATTGGACAGAGGAAACCGACCATCAATGTCGATTAGGAAGATAGCTCCAAGAAGAAAAAGAAATCAAACAAGAAGCAACTGACAATAAGTCGGAAGAAGCCGCAATTCGAATCCCTCTCGAAGATGAAAGAAACGAAGAATATAAATCAATGTACGAGAAGATTAACCACTATGTACATACTATGACCCTGACCCCAATCCATTCTAATAAGATCGAGGGTATGGAGGTCAAAGAGGTACGTAGCGGTGGTGCAAAGCCCATCAAATTCTACCATGGTGCTCCTTCCTCCAAAACTGAAAATAATGTACAACTCAAGATGCTACTTCATCCGAATTAATGGAATTGCCTTTCGAGTGGTACTCTCCCCGTGTTCAAAATTTAATTCAACGTGGTTTCTTACCTCGACAATGGACAAAAGGTCAATCTCAACATTTTGAAAATTATGGAATAATTCCTGTCGTCCACCCAATTCAAAGCATGGTCTCGGATTCGCACAAGTAGGATCGGCTGATGATACCGAATTTTGCTTGGTTGTCACTTGCGAATCTAATGAAAACTCGCATGGAAACTACGGACGAACTCGAAGATTTACAAATTGGAGACGCTCCACCGAATTCGAAGAAGAAATCAAATCTACAATAGATGAGTTAACTGAAGTTAACTTAGGTACTAGCGAAGAACCTGGACCTACCTTTGTTAGCTCCTTACTCAATAAAGAAGACTCCAAAGAAATAATCAAGTTATTAATGGAATTCAAAGATCGTTTTGCTCGGAGCTACGATGAGATGCCGTGTTTAGCTCCGCAGGTCGCAGTCCATAAGCTAGGGGTGATCCCCGCTCTGGGCCCAGCGACAAGGTCCCGTAAGAATGTGTCTAGAAATCGAACAACAAGTCATACCGAAGTTAAAAAGCTAATAGACGCTAAATTTGTCCGTGAAGAACAATACCCGACTTGGTTAGCCAACGTGGTACCGACCAGAAGAAGAATGGTCGATCGAATTTGTGTGGATTTCGCAGATTTAAACAAGGCATGTCCAAAAGATGAATTTCCTCTACCGATCCTGTAATTAATGATCGACATCGCTTCAACACATGAAATATTCTCGTTCATGGATGGATCTTCGTGATACAACCGTATAAAAATGGCTCCGAAGATGAAAAACTTACAACGATTCGTAACGCCGATCGGGTATATTGCTACACAAGTTGATGCCATTCGGATCGAAGAACGCAGAGCAACCTACCGAAGAGCGATGACAAGAATTTTTGATGATCTCATCCACAATCAAGTCGAATGCTACGTGGACGATGTGGTCATCAAAAGCAAAGTAAAGGAAAACCACTCGTATGATTCGAGAATTGTTTTCGAACGATTAAGGCAATTTAACCTTAAGATGAATCCCTTAAATGCGCCTTCGGCGTCACCTCCGGAAATTCTTAGGATTCGTTGTCCGACATCGTGGAATTGAAATCGACCCGAGAAGATTAAAGCTATCTTAGAAATGCCGCCTCCCAAAACCTTAAAACAACTACGATCTTTTCAAGGGAAGTCGGCATATCTTCGACGCTTTATCTCAAACCCGTCGTGTAGGTGTCACCTTTCTCGGCACTAGTTAAAAAGGACGCCAAATTTATTCGGGAAGAGAAATGCCGTAAGGCCTTCGAGGACATTAAACAATATTTAATGACACCTCCCGTCCTAAGCAGCTCTCGGCCTCGTGTAGACCACTGATACTTTACACCGCGGCTTTAGACGACTTCTCTCGGAGTCTCGTTAACTTGTGTCAATGATGAGGGTAAAGAAAATGCTCTTTATTACTTAAGCCGTCGTTTGCTTCCGACGGAAGTAAGGTATCCCGCAATCGAAAAGCATTGTTTGGCTCCGATCTTCGCCGCTCAAAAGCTCGTGCACTACATGCTTTCTCACAAGGTCAACCTAATCTCGAAGTTTAATCCATTGCAATACTCGATGACTCGTCCAACGCTTTCCGCAGACTTGCCGATGGTCAATGATATTATCGCAATTCGATATAACTTTCGTGCCTCTTCGTGCCGTAAAGGGACAAGTCTTAGCGTACTTCCTTGCAAAGACACTCCTTCACGGCAGAATCTCCTCTCAACGACGATTCGCCGATGAACAAATAATGAGCATAGAAGACCCCGATGATCGACGTTGGGAATTATATTTCGACGGAGCATCTTCAACGACACAAAGACGAAGAATTGCAAGTGATAAGTGCCCTGCAAGGCAGTGAATCGGGCTAATCTTTATAACACCTGAGCGGGGATGTTAAGATACTCCTACCACTCGACGTAACCATGTACAAACAACGAAGCGGAATACGAAGCCCTCATAACGGACCGGAATTAACCATTCAAATGGGGATAACAGTACATCAACATCTACGGGGATTCTTAGTTAATCATTCAACGGATCGCCGGACAAGACAGTAATTTTAAAGCCAAGACTCGAACAATACTTCCAAGATGCCATACAAATTGTTGAACAGATTCCAAATGTGACAATCTACAAAATTCCCGTAAAAGAAAATGCTTTAGCAGATGCTTTAGCCCGTCTCGCAAAAGAATTTGCCTGTTTGCAAGATGAATCAGCAGAAGTGTCGCTCACCTGACGTCAGTCCTATCACGGTTCGACATGTACACAATACACAAATCGAAAAAGAAAAATGATCAATCATGCAGCAGTGACGTAAAACACGGAAGATCGGCGACAACCATTAATGGATTACCCGCAGACAGAAAATTACTGCATGATAGTCGTTAACTCATCGATCAAGAAAAGAACTCGTCCTACGTATTAATAAACAACACATTATACGTAAGGTCTTTTCGATCAAATGTGGCTAAGGTGCCTAAGCGGGTCCGAGGCCCATGAAATTGTTAAAGAGATACATTCGTGACTCCGCGGCGCTCACCAGCCGGTCCAAAGATGAAAATGAAAATTAAAAGACTAGGGTACTACCGGCCCTCGATGATGACCGACCGCATGAAAATCGCCAAGAGCCGTCATCGTTGCCAAGTGCACGGAGTGGTTCTACACCAACCTCCAAATGTGCTACATCCGACAATCGCATCGTGGCCATTCGAATGTCGGAGCACGTATATAGTGGGTCCAATAGAACCACCATCTTCAAAAGGACATCGCTTCATTCTTGCGGCTACGGATTACTTTTCCAAGCGGGCAGAGGCAGCTCCACTTAGAGAAGTGAAAGCACACCACGTGCTACAGCTTTTTAAGAACCAAGTTGTCTACCGTTTCGGGTGCCGCGCAGATCATCTCGGATAATGGGTCAGCATTCGAAGCACGCAAATCAACAATTTTGTCGTGAGACACGGAATCGACCGGCGATACTCAACAATTTACTACCCAAGAGCAAACGGCCTCGCCGAGGCTTTTAATAAAACTCTCGTTCAAATCTTAAAGAAAACCTTGGACGATAATAAGAGAAATTGGCACGAGAAGTTGTTAGAAGCCTTATGGGCCTACCGGACAACCTTCGTAACTCCTACGCAAGCTACACCTTACGCTCCGGTGTATGGGTCCGAGGCAAGTGTTACCTTTAGAGGTTCAGCCTTCCTTCACTCGTAATTGCAGCTTGCAAATAAAATCACAACGAAGAGAACGCCAAATTACGATTCGAAGAATTAGAGAGCCCGGAAGGGAAAAGACTTGGCAGCACGAACGTAATTTAGAACTGTACCAAGCTAAGATGGTTCAAGCTCATGACAGACCGGTCCGCCCAAGAACCTTCAAAGTTGGTGATTTAGTTCTCGTTCTCAAAGACCTATTCTCGCACACCGCAAGATAGGAGGAAAATTTGAACCCACTCGGGAAGGACCGTTTCGTGGTCGAAGCAAGATACTCGGGAGGTTCCTACCGCCTAGTAAATCGCCAAGGAGAACGACATATGCTTCCGATCAACGGACGATACTTAAGAAGTATTACGCTACCCGATGTTTCGAAGGAATGAATTCTTCAGCCCTAAGAAACACGGCGAAGTAATTACTTATGATTGGGTCCGAACCCAAAAAAAAAAAATAATAATAAAATGTGCTAAAATAAATAAAATCCTGATAATAAAATTTTCCTTGTTTTCTTTTCCAAATCAAAATCTCTTACCTGATCTTATCCCACTTCATTCCTGTTAAGTTTAAAAAATATAAGAAAAAATGTCTTTAATAAACATTTTCTTAATGTTCTTGTTCTTAAGTACAGTCCCCCGATCCTTTTCCTTGTCTTTTCGCAGGAAATGTCGAACGGCGGTTGGTCCCGAACTTTAAGAATGGCGTAAGCCTCGCACTCGATGAAAAGAGGGTGAAAGATGGAGCGATAATCGAGATCGACTCGGATTTCGCACCGTGAGGCCTACAACGACGAGGAAAGTGACCGGGTCCCGGCTGACCGAGAAGAACCGCTCTGACAGACAAATGATGAAAGTAGGTGGCCCAAGCCACCAATCCAAAGAACAAGAAAAGAAAGACAAACATCGAAGAAGATAAGAAAATGAAGTCCGTAGTCGCTACAGCTAGGCGTGCTTGCCGCCGCCGCGCCTACGTAAATTCAAGAAGTTCGAAGAGCTACTCTCACAGCAACGCAACGAAGAAATAAGAATCGCCGTATCCGTAAGATGTTAACAAAACTAACTGCGGACCAGCGCGACGAGACAGTTGCTAATGTCAGTGCATACACTTCAAGGACACCGGTTCGCCAGGAACTTAAAGAAAGGAGGCCAGCTCCTAGGATAACGTAAAGAACTGTGGAAATCTCCGTAAGATCGAAGAAAGAAGGCTACCACGCCACCGGATAGAACCACCAATGATGCATGACCTTATCGCAGAAGCTAACCCCGGGGATGTCCCGACGTGCATCATCCCCGAGGAGCCAAGGTATGCAGGAGAACGTGAAGGGATTGAACCGTATATTCCGCAATATGTCACTGTGCCTCGCCATCCGCAGATCATTCCGAATACGAGCCGGAGAGAATGCACATGTCGAAAAGAAAACCTTCGAATACTTCGAGAGAATTAAAGGCGTAAGAATCAATATACTAGTAGGGCCTCGAGCTACATACGTACGTATTCTCGCAGTATGAACAAGAAGAATCGTGGATTGCATCCGGATTTGAAAAGAATGGGCCGAGCGGGCCGCCTAAGGGAAAACACATACTCGTAACCCCGAGATGGATGCCGTGGAAGGGAAGAATCACAATACAATGTGGATGTCGTTACAACTTTGCGAAGGACAGAAGGGAAACCCACCGGAATACTCCGTCATGGGCAAGTGGATCCGATGCCATTAGTCATCAAGAGAATGGTAAAGAGATTGATAACATGGAGGGTACCGCCAGCAGATTGCATACCCAATAGCCGCATTATCAACATCTACAAACAAGGTGACCGCATACCCCCACACATGCATCACCACGACTTTGTCGACCTTTCGCACGCCTCTTTCCCCGAGCGAGTGTAACATCATGTTCGGATCCGACCTCCGGATAGCAGCCCGAGTGAGTTCCGAGGGCCAAGTAAAGATACCACTACCGGTAGGTTCCGTCATGATATCGAAGGGCAACGGAGCAGTATATCGCTAAGCATTGCATACCATGAGTACCAATGAAGCGGATCTCGCTTACGTTCGAAGGATGGACGACAGGAAGACACCTTACCATTTCCAACTGCACCCGGAGCTAGAGAGCCTCCGCCTTACGAGCCGCGAGTTACATGGAAAATATCACACCTCCAATGTACATCCATACGGCATCCTTGCCAAGGATGGCTTGGAAGGTGATGTTATCGACCATGTACCCCACTATTCGTACATGGATTTTTGACAGATGCTTCTTTGGATGGATCGACAAAGATCATACACGATCCGTTTGAGTTTACATGGATTGTATGAAATATATTCCGCATCAAGATGTATGATGTATCTTCTACATGATCGGAATGAAAGTGACCATGTCACATTTTTGGCCTTCACCTCGTTTCAGTGCAAATTGATTGGGAAACGCCGTTAAAGTTAAATGAACTTCGAACAAAGAACAGAAAAAGAATAAAAAAAAAAGAGAATAAAAGAAAACTTTCCTTAAAAAAAAAAAAAAAAAATCTAAAAGAAAAATGACAAACACCAAATTCACATGAACATTAAACAAACGATAAAATAAAATTTGAATCATTAAAAGATAAACAAAATCAACATAAATGTTAAATCAAATTCTCAATCAAATTTCAAATGTGATCTTCCAAATTTCAAATCAAATCTTAAATCAAATTTCAATCGAGTTCAAACTCATCCTTCCAAATTCAAGTTCAATCTTTCCGTACCCAAATCTCAATCAAATTCAAGTTCAATCTTTCCGGATTCCAAATCTCTATCAAATCTCAAATTCGATCTTCCGCATCTTAAATCAAATCTCAACGAAAATTCAAATTCAATCTCCCAAATCTGAAATCCAATCCGTTCGATTCTCTCCCTTGTCCGGATGGAAGCGGTCGATTCCATCGACACGGATCGAATCCGATGGTGAGGAATCACATTCAATCCAAACCAGAGAACTTTCAATCAACTCTTCCGGATCGGGATATGTAACATCTACATATTCCCTCCTAATCTATTTCCTTCCATGAAAGTCTTTTACAACTTTCATGAAATTCTCGAAACACCAAAATTCCACACTCTTCAAATCAACACTACAAATCTTCGCAAAATCAATTACCAAAAAAATCAAATTCAAACTTTTGGGTCGAGGATTTTACATCCAAGACCGCACCGCTTTAGGATTCTTTCCCTATCGCACCGAAATACATCAAATTCAAACTTTTGGGTCGAGGATTTTACACCCAAGACCGCACCGCTTTAGGATTCTTTCCCTATCGCACCGAAATACATCAAATTCAAACTTTTGGGTCGAGGATTTTACATCCAAGACCGCATCGCTTTAGGATTCTTTCCCTATCGCACCGAAATACATCAAATTCAAACTTTTGGGTCGAGGATTTTACATCCAAGATCGCACCGCTTTAGGATTCTTTCCCTATCGCACCGAAATACATCAAATTCAAACTCTTGGGTCGAGGATTTTACATCCAAGATCGCACTCGCTTTAGGATTCTTTCCCTATCGCACCGAAATACATCAAATTCAAACTTTTGGGTCGAGGATTTTACATCCAAGACCGCACCGCTTTAGGATTCTTTCCCTATCGCACCGAAATACATCAAATTCAAACTTTTGGGTCGAGGATTTTACATCCAAGACCGCACCGCTTTAGGATTCTTTCCCTATTGCACTGAAATACATCAAATCAAGTTCCCGGGGTTAAGGATTTTACATCCGAGACTGCATTGCTTTAGGATCATTTCCCTATCGCAATGAAATACATCAAAAAAAAAAAAAAAAATCAAACTCTTGAGGTTAAGGATTTTACATCCAATACCGCATTACTCTGAGATCTTTCCTCATTGTAATGATCCAATCCAATCGATTCGATCTTCTTTTGGGGTCAAGATGTTACATCTAAAACTTCAAAATTCCAATTTTCATTTCAAATCAAATCCCTTCAAAATTAATCTTAACAAAACTTCAATCTAAATTGAAACTCCAAATCGAAATCTAAATTCACACATCAAAACTTAAACACGAAACAAAATTTAAATTGAAATTTCCCCGGATCTTGTGATTCGGAGTTCACCTCCTTTTCCTTTCCCCAGCCGAGAGTTCAGAATCTCCAGCCTCAGAGATATACTCGACACTCCCCAACGGAAGCTCTTCTACTTCGTCCCAAGTTTGTTACTTGGACATCCGTGTTGGTTTTGTTGATCGCTTCGGTCAACACCAATACGCGCGGTGTGCTCCGTCACTCACCACACCTATCGGGGGTCCATTTGTCGACCTCATTTTCGATGAGGTCTTCTCTTCTTCTTTTAGTATTTCAGATCTAGATCTTCAGCTTTTCCTTCGACTATCTTAGAGGATTAGAATCGGGACCCACCACCTAGAATTTCAAACCACTTCTTAACTCCCCGCAAACTCCACAAACTCGACTCGTAGACCCCTAATCACCTGGAGGGTTGAAATCAAGTGTGGAAGTTTAAAGGATGAGTTCCTATGAGACTCTTCGCCTTAGATCGCCCCGTGGCCTCGGTCTCGGTGAGGGGCTCGACTTACACACACACTACACTCATACACTACACTTCCATACACCCCCTAAAACCACACCTATACCTAACTCGACCTCCCGACTCATGTAAGTGATTCACATGGATGGTCCTTAACCCCTAAGCCCTCGCTAAGCAGGGTTAGAACAACATAACTGAATGCCTCAAATGAGTCCCTTCATGGCTCATGTGGGCTCGATGTGGCTTCATGGCTCAACCAAAATGATTTTATTCCACTTATATTCACCCAATCTTCAATTTTCCAAATTTTCAATTTTCGACCCCCGGACCCTACACCCGCCTAACCTACCAAATGCCCTTGAAACTACCCAAAATTTCCAAAAATCACCTAAATTACCCAAAATTCCTCAAGACCAATCCTAAACATTCCCACATCACTCAAATTGATCATCCATAACCAAAATACCAAAAATTCCAAAAATACCCCCCAATACCCTCCAAATACCCAAAATACCCCTCTTAGCCAAAAAATCCAAAAATTCAGAAAATTCCCAGAAAATTCCAGAAAATCCCAAATATTCCCAATTTCATTTTGTTCAACTACACCATGGGCCAATTTTGCCAATTTACCCCACTTTTATCAAAACCCCCAATTCGATCCATTTTAACCCAAAGTAAACCCAATGTCAAACCTAACCCACCCAATTGACCCAAATTCTGGTCCAATTCAATTCTAAACTTCAATTTAACATCCCCAACACCAATCTAGACCCAATCCAAGCCCAAGTTGATTGGCATTGGGATCCAATTTCACTTTTGGCCTTAAAGCCCAATTTGGACCCATGACCCAAACTTAGCCCAAACTCACCCAATTCAACTCCAATTAACCCCAAATCTTTTCTAAACCCTCCTTGACATCCCCATAAACAAAACACTAACATGATTTGCCCAAAATTTAGACCCAAACCCCACTCAAATTCAACCCAAAATCAAAAAGCCCAATTTCGACCTAAACCTAAACCTAGCCCAAATAGACCCAAACCTCAAAATCAAAACCCAACCAAAGCCAAAACCTCTTTGAAACACTCCCATAAACATTTCTCAACATTTATTTTACATCAATTTCAACCCTAGCCCAACATTGGCCCAAGTTAGCCCACTCGACCTACATTGGCCCATTTACCAAATAAACCCAAATTCAACCCAATTCAAACCCAAACCACCTTAAATCTATTTCAAATTATTCATGAAACATCCCTAAACCAAAACCAACAACTATTTGGCCCAAACTTTTACAAAAATTCCCATCCATGAACACATCCTTAAACTTAAAAGCCCACTTCCCTTAAACCTTCTTAAAAGCCCATTTCCTTCAAAATTCAAAAGCCCAAATCATCCTAAAGCCCACATGACACTTCCCCTCATCATCCATTTGATCAAAATCACCCCTAAGTTTCAAAATCATCAATTAAACCATTCCAAATCAAGCCACATGTCAAATTACCCCCTAAATGTCAAATATTTCTAAAACCCTTTTCATGAAACAAATCAACCTTTTCCCAAGCCAAATGGAGCCATGAACAAGCCATTCTCAAGCCACATGAAGCCATGAGGGCTTTGACTTGTCATTAGTCCATTTATGGCAAGAAGAGGGGGTTCTTTCTTAAACCTCCTTTAACCCTTTTTACCTTAATCATGTCACACACTAAACCATGTTTAGCCACCTCATCATGGACTGCGAGACTTCACCACTCCTTCTAAGCCGACCTAAATGATTCCCTCAACTAAAATCGCAGCTTGGAAGGGTGCACCAAGCCCAAAATGGTGGGTCGACCCAAACCAAGCCAAAGTGAGCCTTCTCCCATTCCATTTAAATCAAACTCCTTTACACATGTCAAACCTCAATCGAATGCACCAAACCTCCAGCCCCGACCCACCCGAACAAGATGGTGACTCGATGCTCGGCCGCCGCCACCGTGTCGCCGGAAAACACCATGGCCGAGAGCTCACATGTGAGCCAACTTTGGGATTCTACCTCGCCGAGCCGCCCCACGCCCAATGGCCACCATGGCTGTTCTGCCCTCGACCTAAGCAACCGATCCCAAGCCACTAACTCTCCCCGGAGGCCCTCTACCCTCTCCTATTTAAACACCACCCTTCTCGGCCATGAGAGGTGCCGAACCAAACCTTAAGGAAACTCTGCCAAAATCACTCCGCATCACTCTCCACACATAGAGCACCCGATCCCCACCGAATTCCACCCAATTCCTCTCCAACGAGCCCAATTTCGAGCTCAAACTTTAGCCCAAAAACCAGGACACTTCTTCACAAGCGAGCCAATTCCCAAATCGATCGGTCCTACACCTTCACCGGACCAAGAGGAGAAGTTCCCCACCGAAAGCCCCATCTCCAAGGCCACCCAGCTTGCTCCAGCCTCCAAGCTTTGTGATCGGCCGTGGTCGAAGTCCAACCTAGCACAATTCACTCGCACCGTGAGACTTCATCCGGAGCTTACTAGATCCAATCGAAGGTGCAACAACTCTCGCATCGAAGCTTCACTTCTCCGAGCAAAGGTATGGACACCCTCTTCTTCCCGAGCTTCCAGAGATTCTCATTTTAATTTGAGTCAATTTAAATGCATGTTTACCGTATGGATGTGTTCGTCTCTTCAAGACGAATCCATAGGAGCATAAGAACACGAAAATCCGTCGAGAATCGAGTGAGAAATTAGGGTTGGAAGGTCGACGGTCACGGTGCACACCCGCCGTAGTCGATGACCAGGAGCCGTTGGATCGTGATCGAGCGGACGGCTCGCATTGCGCCGACCGTGGAATAATACGCGAACCGCGGGTCCCGGACGGACGACTCGATGGCGGCGCCCAATCGCAGCCGCGACACGTACCCCTTCGGAGTCGCCGATGTTTCGCCGGCGCCGCGTGGATAAGTAGATAAATAGGGTATTTAATGTATTTATTAAATATCGAAACTTCAAAAATCCATAACTTTGTGTAGGAAAATCACAAAAATAAAATAAAAATACCCTCTCGCTCGGTGAATGTAGGAGAATAATGTGGAAAAGAAATCATTTAATTTCATCAAGTATTTTATTTTTTATAATTTATTTACTCTCCGCATACATTTAATTCTCCATGCATGTATACAATTCACCATGGCATGAGACCATAGGGCTTTGAAGCCTCCGAACTCGGGAACATTCCCCGAATTTTCCAAGGTCGAGGCCATCTCTGTGAAAAGTTATTGATTTTTCAAATGCATGTTGCTCTTTTGAGTATTTTAATTCCAATAAATAGCATGTTGTGAAATAAATTCTAGGAAAATTTGGTGATGTTCCTTATGACAAAAGAACCCTAGGAAAAATAGGACTTGAGTTAATTCACTCAGATTAACCCTAATTGGCTTAAACACTCAAAATAGGTCTCTAATTAATTAGAGCTAAACATACATCAAATTGACTTGAAATCAATTCTCTACTGACCTTTAGGATCAGAGGAACCCACCATAAAAGTTTAAAGTCAATTGGACTTGGTTAGCCCTATTAATTGGGTTGATTAAGCCATTTAGTCATTTTAAATTTTAAAAATTCATAACATTCAAAATATCTTTCAAAAATTCACCAAATTGGTTTTGGAGCCTCTCTAATATCAGGGGAATTTAAAAAAAATGAAATTTCAATTTTCTAAAAAAGTTGATTTTTAATATTATTTTAATATTTTTAATAATTAAAAAATAATAAAAATCACAAAAATAATAAAATTCACCAAAATGTCACATTTTGAATTTTAATCACTTAGGAACAAACCCCATATTTTTCTCAGGCCTATTTGGTGAGATATTAATTTTTAAAGCTCTAGGGTAAATTTAAAATTAAAAAATGTATTTTCTAGCATTTTCACTAAAATAATTATAATAAATCAAAGAAAAATCAGAAAATTGTAAAATTTGGTTCTCTGGAATCCTTGATATCAGAGAGAATTTTAAAAATTATAAAATTCATTTTTCAATATTTATTTTATTTTTAAATTAATTAACACTCCAGAACTTAAAATATTTATAATAAAAATAATATAATTCAAAAAATCACAAAAATTGGTCCAAGTGGTCCTCTGGTCATTAGGAATGTCCCATAATTTTCTTAAGGACAGAAACTTTCCCTTGGTCATATTATTAAATTTTCCTTGGAAATCTCTATTTTCTACCAAAAATAATTATATAAATAAATTAAATACAGAAAAATCACATTTTCTCCTCTCATGTCTTTATTGACATATGAGTGAAGTCACATAAAAATTTCAAGTTCATTTGAGTTCAATTTAGTGAGTTATGAAATTATTAAGCTTGAAGGACAAAATGGTAATTAAAATTTTAAACCTTTAATTAAGACTTTAGGCTTAATGAAATTAATAAGTAAAATATTTGACCTAATCTGATTTGGATGATTGAAATTTAATAATTAAAGGGTAGAAACCCATTAAACAATTTAAAATAATTGATTAAACTTTAATTAAATAATTGATTAAATTTGGAAGAATAATAAAATTGGAATTATTAAAATAGGGATATTATTAGGAAGAGATTTATTCTTTAATTTAAAAATCCCTAAATTAATCATCCCAATAATATTTAATTCCTAATTAAAATGATAATCCAAGTTTAAGATTTAAAATGCTAAAAGACTTAATCATTAAATTAAATTAAAGTTAAATTATTTAAAACAAATTCCTTTAATATTAAAAATTAAATTAAAAATTAAGAATTAAATTAAATTAAACTAAATTAAATTAAATTAAATTAAATTAAATTAAATTAAATTAAATTATATTATATTATATTAAATTAAACTAAATTAAATTAAATTAAATTAAATTAAATTAAATTAAATTAAATTAAATTAAATTAAATTAAATTAAATTAAATTAAATTAAATTAAAACTAAATTAAATTAAATTAAATTAAATTAAATTAAATTAAATTAAATCATATTACATTAAATTAACTTAAGTTAAATTAATTTAAATTAAACCACATTAAATTAAATTAAGTTAAATTAAATTAAATTAAATTAAATATAAAGACATAAAGAATTCAAAAATAAATCTAAAATAACTTGAACACTATTCCAAACTTAAATCATTAATTTGAACTTAAATTTGAATCACAAATCATTAAATATCATTTCGCCTCTTAGGAGCTTTTACTATTATAACTCCTAAATGGAGTATCAAGTGAAATGACACTTCACTCATAAGGATATTCAAACATCCTAATTCACCGAGCAAGAAATAAAACTTAACTCAAACACCCTGGATGATTAATTCACTTGAACAATAGAATTCATTTGGACTTAGGACAATTCCCGAAATATCGAAAAGATGTTTAAGATTCGTCTTAAACACTTCCTCAATATGATGGAATGTCCTTAAGAACAAATCGAGCTTAGTTGTTCTTTGGTGAAGAAAATCATCCTTAAAACCAAAATCGAAGACCTAGACGTCATAGGAGATGACTAGCCATGTGATTAGGAACTTGGTAGAAAACCATAACCTTTCCCTTAGCTTTACCTAGGAACTTACTTTAAATGCTTAAATATTCTAACCGTGTTTTAAGTGCAGCTTGGGATGACGGGAAGACCCTCCGTGTACGCTTTTATTTTATTGCGATTTACTCTATTGCAACTTATTTAATCGCATCGCACTTACTTTTCCTGCATGATAAACAACAGTTGCATGAAAACCTACACCTTTAGGACAGAAACCAAAATTGAAACCCATAACTAAATTAAAAGACACTACAAGATAAAATTCACCGCCACAACATTCAAAATATAAAGCAACTCAAAATTTAATCACAAACAGAACAACAAAACTACAAATACAACTAAATTAAAACGTCTCATTGAATGATCGGGAATACCTCGGATGATGTAACCTACGTGTTGCTAACGGGATTTCCCACTGTCTAAATGAAAGTGTGGAACTCATTCAACTGAGTTTAGCAAATTCATCCGGACTAAGTGAATCCGATAAAAATAATGATGCCGAAGGATGGAACCGTGGGATCTTAACCGGTGTTGTTATAATCAACTTTAAGATTTGTTTTAATTAAAACACAAAAAACACTTGGAAATTAAGACTTCTCTAAACCAAAACACTTTTCTCATCCCCCGATTTATGATTTCTAAAACTAAACCTCTGCAACAACAAGGAGCTCGGAGCATGGTGGGCAAGCACGGCCATCGTCGTCAGCAAAACTTGAATCTACTTCAGCAAAACTTTCCTAGAATTAAACAATAAAGCCATAGGACTTCGAGGTAGTTTGCCTAGTGCAACATAAATCCTCAACTCTTCGTTAGGCATTTGCATTGCAAATTAAGCCCTAACCGGTCTTAGGATTCCGAGGTAGTCGTCCGATACGACATAAACCCTCATATCTTCCAGTGCTATTTGTATGATTCTATCATATAAATATAAGCCCTAATTAATTAAAATTGGCAAGATTAAAACATTAAATAAACATTAGGACTTTCCTAAATCCAAGCCAAACAATAGGATAGTCGGGAGATTATCGAAGTTCACTTCGAATCCGTAATTTCTCCTACTTTTCTTCCTTTGAATTCCCAAAATAAAATGTTCCAAACTTGATCCATTCCCTATCGAGATTCAAAAATTCAATCCTTTGAAAACTTAAACTTTGAAATTCTTGAGAGCGAATTATCGATTATTATCGAGAGTTTTCTTAGGTGATTCCCGTCACTTAAGATGTAATTAACTATAGGGGCTTGCCCTTATAGGGAATTTTAAAGAACCTGTGTAATATAAACCCCGTTTAATGTTTTCATATTAGGCAAGTGGAATTTGTCTGCTTATAAAATTGGTTCGCGGACCAAACGGATGTCACAAATCTTGTAGTTTATTTAACCGAGCCCCATCATCGAGCAAGGTGTCTATCCTTAGGGATAGATACACGGTTTGTGATGCGGTGCTCGTTTATATAAACTATTTGGGATGTGAGATCGGTTTGATTTCATATCTTAAAATCTTCAAAATTTAAAATTATTTTCAAAATCAAATATTACTTTCTAAATTATATCTATATTTAAATTAAATTTAAAATTCGCCGACAATTTCCGTAGGCGACCTCCCTTTTCAAAATAAAACACATAACCTAAAAATATGCCCACAGTAGATAATTTATAGGAAAAAAATTTTCATGATAACTCTACTAGTAAGGATGCTTATACATAAATCTTAAGTAAAAAATTGTGTTTATGCCTCTTCCTATAAGATAATTCAAGTGAAGCCAATTTTTTATTTAGGTTTTTCCTCAAGCTTCTCCTCATTTTTCTTTTTATTTTTATTTTATATATATTTGGATTGCTTTCCAATCCTATATATTTTTCTTTTCTTTTTCAGGGATTGTTTTCAATCCTTTTTTCTCCTTTTTTTTAAGTGAGGATTACTATATCTGGATAGCCTGTTAATGATTTTGAACTTCACTATCCTTAACTTATATTTAATGACTTAGCACATTTTTTGCTTAATGAATATGTGTTTAGAAAAAATGTTTTTTATAGAGCTTCAATTCTATCTTCTCAAGTAAACATCTAGATTCCTTAATATTTTCAAAAGTACAAAATTTTTTTATTTAAATATTTGAATCAAAATTCTGACACCTTTTTATTAAATAATTACAATTTTTAGTATTATCCCTTGTTATATAAAAATAATTTTATAAGTTTATTATAGTATTCATGAAGTCAACAGTATATCTATATTAAATTAACTTTTCTTTCATAGGTTATGTTATTAATTTTGAAAATATTGTTTACTAAGGACAAGTAATATTTAAATTTAAGTTCTTTTCCCTCCCCCAAACTTAGTTCTTTTAATAATGTTTAAAACATTTTGCACTTTGATATATTAAATTAAGCAGGAAGAAAAAGTTAATATTTAAGGTATTTTAAAAAAGTAAATAATGCAGGCATAAACAACAATGTAAAAGAGTAGCAAAGTAAATAAAAATAAGAAGACTAACACTCTTTCACATTTTTAAACGTTTAACTAAACAACATGAGCATAAATAAGATTAAATTCTAAGCGATCTAATAACAAAAACAAACATAATTACTACAAAGTTCTCAAGCAGTACTATAATACATGAACAGTAAAAAACACACATAAAAGGCACACCAGCAGAGCAAAGCAAACATAAAGTCTAATCATCCTCAGTTGCTTCCTCATCATCAGAAGAATCATCAGGAACATGAATTATGGGGTTCATCCATGGGGTTAACTTTTGACAAGTAGGAAATTTAATGTTCCTATCTCCCTTCAGAAATTTTACAAATTCTTCATTTTACTCCCCATCATAGTCACTCTTCCTTTATATATATCTAGACACATGATCAATCTTACTATCTATCTCATCTACTCTGCATAGCATCAAAAATAGATCACTTAGATGCTCCAAATATCCCTGAAAAACAGTGTTCCACACATCTGGTGGAGGCTGAGAAGTAGAAGTGGAGGGTCCAGGTGCTGAAGTAGAAGGCATAGAAGAAGTAAATGCAGTGGAACTTTGACTTTTTGACTTTCCATATATGCCCACATGAGTTTTACCAATTGGCTTAAGTGGCTTAAGCATCTCTTCAGAATGAGAATAAGTAATACCAGCATTCTTGCAAATCAAGAAAATGAGAGCCGGGAAGCCTAAATAAGAAATAACATTTCCTCTAGCTGAAGTGTTGATCACATTATATATTATGACTCCCACATCTATAGGTATCATTTCTTGAATGCAGTAATTTAAAATAGCTCATTCTTTCTTCACTTCACTCAGGTGATGTGATGGAAGAATATGAGCAGAAATAAAGTAATGCCAGGCCTTTGAAGTAGCATTCAGCATAGAAGAGGAAAAATTTACCCGTTTGTTGTTTCTGATCTTCCACGATCCTCTTTTGTCGTCAAATAAGATATAATCTCATCAAGCTCTCTTTTAGAAGGAACAAGAATATCATAGAAGCGATCTGTAGCAAGGGGTAGACCGTAAAACATATTGATAACTTTAGGGGTAAACTCTACTCCCATACCCATAATATAAACTTCATTGTCAATAGTTTCTAGATAATTTGCATAAAATTCTCAAACCATTGAAATGACAGCAATTACAAAGAAATAACAGAACTGTTCCCACTGTCGAGAAACTATAATATTTTCGATTGATCCTCCAGGATGATAAAAACTTCATTCAGCTATGAATTTGGAAGATGACGCCAATTCATTATAGCGCACTTGGACACTTGCGCTAGAGAAATTGGACTGATCAAATTCACTCCGTGCTTTTCCTCGCTTTGATTTTGGTGCCATACTGTAAGTAAAAAATAATTCCAAATAATTTAAAAATCCAAAAAATGACACAAAAGCGAAGCTTAAAAATACTATATTAGGCTTAGATCCATGGATTTTCTACTAACAAAATAAATTTTCCTCTAAAATTTAGGCACTATTCATATGTAGAGAAATCCATGGTAAAGATTCAAAATAATGCCAAAGTAACGATCTAACCTCGAGAAGTTGGAATTCGGTGTTTTTTTTACGTCGAAACTTCATGAATCAAACACAATAAGGAGCCCTAGGACTGGTTTTCGTGGGTTTTAGGGAGAAAGATAAAGCTTAGGTGTTAACAATGGTGTTGGGTTCAGTTATATGGCCAAATTTTTTGTTCAGGTGAGCCAGCGCCTAGGCGCTAGATTTGCCAAAAATTCCAAAAATTTCCAAAAATTTTACATTATGTATTATAGGTGTTTCTAACCTCTGTATACTTAAAATTATGTCAAAAACTTCATTAAACATCTCTCATAAATTTAAGAGAATATCCAAGTCCAAAATAGATTCCAAATTTAAGATTCATTCCAAACACAATTTAATACAATCAAACTCAAGTTTCAATTCATTGTATTTCAGATCTTCAACATAAAGTTCAAAAAATTACAGAAAACACACATACATAACTTCTCACAATTCACAACAACACGTAATACTCACATAAATTACTTACACAATACAACATGCAAATTAATTAAAATTTCATATTCACAATCAATTTCTCCACATAAAGTCACCCTAAATTCAAGGATTCAGATCAGTACCTTCGTTAGTTCCACAAGGTAATTCATTACGAACAAAAGAGTGAAAGAAAGGGACACGAGGAAATTCCAAGGTCATCTTTTCATCAATCCATTTGTTTTGAGCATACATGGTTACCTGGTAGTCTTCAAATGCAGCCAAATGATCATAGTGTACCTTCATTTGCCATTCCATATGCTCATATTGATGGTAAATCTCATGCATCCTTTCTCCAATATGCATCAATTCTCCCTCAATCTTCTCAACTTGACCAAAAAGCTTCTCCAATGTCATGGTTAAGTAGCCATTGAAGTAGGTTTGAGAATCTTTGTGCATAAACTTGGCTTTCCCTCCATTCTCCATTTTAAGTCTCTCCATAAAAGCAATCTAACCTTTCTTTTCTCTCAAAAGTGTAATTCTAGGGTGGAAATTTGAGGGCCTGATGTTTTGGGACAAAGACATAGTGTTTTATAAATATTTGAGTGGGTAAAAACTTCATTTAGGCGGTTTTACCACGTAACAGAACTGTGACACCTAGGTGTCAATTTTGGTGCTTAGGCGCTAGGAATTCAGATATCTGGCACTTAGTTGCCAATTCTGGCACTTAGTTGCCAATTCTGGCACTTAGGTGCCAATTCTGGCACTTAGGTGCCAATTCTGGTGCTTAGGTGCCAATTCTGGCACCTAGGCGCCAGAATCCTAAAATTCACAGGTTCACCCTTCATCAAAGTTTCATAAGTTTCACTCCAAAATAGTGTCTAAAAGTGGATCAAAAGATATGTAACTAAGTGAAGTCACATATATAGCACACTTAATATCGAAACAAATTAAGTCATATTATGGGTTACCTCCCACAAAGCTCTTAGTTTAAAGTCGTCAGCCCGACATAACCAACAGTTTATTCCAAATGGGTTATATATAGCACATCTTTAAAAGATGGCCAAGTTTCTCCAATATAGGTCTTCAATCTTTTTTCATTTACTTTAATTAAAGAATTTGCTTTCTGATCGATATATCCACTGCTCCATAAGGATAAACTTTCTTAACAATAAAAGGTCTTGTCCATTTGGATTTCAATTTTCCTGGAAACAATTTTAATCTTGAATTATATAATAAAACTTCTTGTCCAGGCTCAAAAGTTTTTCTTAATATTCTTTTGTCATGCAGATTCTTCATTTTCTCTTTATAAATTTTATCACTTTCATATGAATCATTTCTAATTTCTTCAAGTTAATTTAATTGCAATAATCGTTTATCTCCTACATCACTTAAATTCTAATTAAACTCTTTAATCGCCCAATAAGCTTTTTGTTTCAATTCAGCAGGTAAATGACAAGGTGTTCCATATATGAGACTATATGGTGACATTCCAATAGGAGTTTTATAAACAGTGTTATAAGCCCATAAAGCATCATTGAGTCTAGCAACCCAATTAGTTCATTTTGGGTTAACTATTTTCTCTAAAATTCTTTTGATCTCCTGATTTGATACTTCAGCTAATCCACTAGTTTGGGTATGATAAGATGTTGAAATTCTGTGGTTAATCCAAAATTTACTCATGAATATTTGAATCATAAAATTCTTGAAATGACTTCCCCCATCTGTGATAATTATTCTTGACATTCCAAATCTGGTAAAAATAATTTCAATTAAAAATTTTTCAACACTTTTAGTATCACAATGAGGTAAAGCCTTAGCTTCAATCCATTTTGAAACATATTCAATAGCTAATAATATATAATCTTTTCCTGAAGAATGTATAAATGGTCCCATGAAATCTAAACCTCAGACATAAAAAATTTCCACTTCCAATTTAAAATTTAGAGGCATTTCATCTCTCCTAGAAATATTGCCTATATGTTGACAACTATTGCAGGATTTAACATAATTGTAAACATCCTTAAATAATGTAGGTCGATAAAATCTGGATTGTAAAATTTTAAAAGGAATTTTATCAATTCCGAAATGCATGCCAAATTCAGAGTTGTGGCATTTTTGAATAATCTCGATTGCTTCTTCATAAGGAACACATCTTCGTATAATAGAATCCTTACAGTGTTTAAAAAGAAAGGAATTATCCCAAAAGTAAAATTTCACATCATGTAAGAATTTCTTTTTCTGTTGATGATCTAATCCATATGATATAATGTTACTAGCTAAATAATTAACGATATCAGCATACCATGGGATTAATTCATCAAAAATAGTATAAAGTTGTTCATCAGGAAAACAATCATTTATTTCTTCCTTATCATTCAATTCCTTATCATTTTCTATTCTTGAATGATGATCGGTGATTTGATTATCAGACCCTTTTCTATCATCTAGTTGAAAGTCAAATTCTTGCAAAAGAAGGATCCATCCAATCAATCTCATTTTAGCTTATTTTTTTGTCATCAGATATTTAATAGCAGAATGATCTGTATGCACAATACATTTATTCCCAAGTTAATATGATCGAATTTTGTCAAAAGTATATACTATTGCTAATGGCTCTTTTTCAGTAGTAGTGTAATTAATTTGAGCTTCATTAAGAGTTCTACTGACATAATATATAACTTTAAACATTTTATCATATCTTAGTCCTAAAGTTGCCACTATATCATAATCACTCGCATCGCACATTAATTCATTAAGAGTTTTATATCTTTTTCTAAAAGATGACATAAAAGTTTAGTAATCTTTGAAAAATCTTTAATATATTTTCTATAAAATCCAGCATGTCCAAGAAAACTTCTTATACCAGTTATATTAGTTGGGGGCTGCAATCCAGCAAGAACTTGAATTTTTGCTTGATCAACTTCCATTCCATTTTTAGAAATTTTATGTCCCAGTACAATTCCTTCTATAACCATAAATTGATACTTCTTCGAATTCAAAACTAAATTTGTTTCTTGACAGCGTTTTAAAACTTTAATCAAATTATGTAAACAAGAATCAAAAGAAGTTTCAAATACTAAAAAATCATCCAAAAAAATTTCAATTACTTTTTCAATTAAATAAGAAAAGATAGCCATCATAAACCTTTGAAAAGTAGCAGGTGCATTACATAACCCAAAAGATATTTTAAGAAAAGCAAAAGTTCCGTAAGGACTTATAAACGTAGTCTTTTCTTGATCTGCAGGAGTTATATGTATTTGATGATAACCAGAATATCCATCTAAAAAACAGAAATATGAATGTCCCGCTAATCTATTCAGCATTTGATCTAAGAATGGAAGAGGAAAATGATCTTTCCTGGTGGAAGTATTTAATTTTCTGTAATCAATACAAATTCGCCAACCAGTAACTTGTCTTGTTGGAATCAATTTATTATTTTCATTTTCGACAACAGTCACTCCTCCTTTCTTTGGAACACAATGAATAGGTCTAACTCAAGGACTATCAAATATTGGATAAATTATTCCATCATCTAATTATTTTAACATTTCTTTCTTAACCATGTCTTTTATAACAGAGTTTAGTCTCCTTTCAGGTTCAATACTGGGTTTACTGTCATTTTCCAATAGTATTCTGTGCATACATATTGATGGGCTTATTACTTTAATATATGTTATTTTTCCATCTAAAAGACTTTTTATACTCTTTTAAAACTTCAATCAATTTCATCTCTTATTCTGTAGTTAATTCATAAGATATAATAACACGTAAAGCTAATGAATTCCCTAAAAAGGCATACTTTAAAGGAAAGGGTAATTCCTTTAATTCTAGTTTAGGAGCCTTTTCAATTGATGGTTTGAATTCATTACTTTCAATTGTATCCAATACTTCTAAATTTTCATTAATATAATCAATATCTTTTATATCTTCTTTAGAATCATTTTCATCACTTAAATCTTTAGGATCTAAGAACTCTTCTTCTCTAGAAATGATCTGACATTTTTCTTGATAGTGTTGTGCTATCATATAATCAAAAATATCCATTATATAACACTTCTCCTTGTTATGATACCGCATCGATTTAAGAACATTGAATATTACTTCTTGATCATTAACTCTCATGGTTAGCTCCCCTTTTTGTACATCTATCATAGCACGTCTGGTAGCAAGGAAAGATCTTACTAAAATAATAGGAATCTCTTCATCCTCTTCCATATCGAAAATTATAAAATCTACAGGGAAAATAAATTTATCTACTTTTACCAAAACGTCTTCTATCATTCCTCTTGGGTGAGTAGTAGATCGGTCTGCTAATTGTAAGATTACAGTAGTAGAATATATTTCTCCCAAATCTAACCTTTTAAAAAAGGATAAAGGCAAGAGGTTAATAATTTCTCCTAAATCACATAAGGCTTTTCCATGAAATCTATCTCCTATAGCACAAGGTATAGTAAAACTTCCACAATCTTTAAGCTTCTAAGGTAGATTTTTCTACACTACATTCTTCTCTTAATGTAACCATTTCAAAAGCTTCAAATTTTCTTTTCTTGTTAAGAATATCTTTCATAAATTTAGCATACTTAGACATTTGCTCCAAAGTTTCAGCAAATGGAATATTAATAGTAAGCTTTTTGAATACCTTAAAAAATTTTAAAAATTGTTGATCCAATTTTTGCTGTTTCAGTCGTTGTGGAAATGGGGGTGGATGTTTTTCAAATTCATCATGAGATTGTTTTTCTTTTTCAGTAATTATTTCCTTAGGTTTCTCAACTTCTACCACTTCAGTCTCTTTTTGAATTTTATTTTCCTTTCCATCCCATAGTTCTTTTACATTTCTATGTAATACAACATTAATCTGCTCTTAATCTTTTCCATTTTCTCTTTAATTTACTTCAACAGTACTTGGAAGTCTTCCACGTGGTCTGTTGTTAATTGCATTTGCAATTTGCCCCATTTGATTTTCAATATTTCTTATCGCTAGTACCTAAGTTAACTTTCATTAACTCGTCTATTGTAGATTTAATTTCTTCTTCAAATTTCGGTGGAGCATCTTCGATTGGCAGATCTTTGAGATCATCTGAGGTTTCTAAGCAGACTTCATTAGGCTCGCCAGCAACAACCAAACAAAATCCCGTATCATCAACTGATCCTATTGTGCCGAATCTGAGACCATGTTTTGAATTGGGAGGCCGACCGACATTATTCCATAATTTTTCAAAGTGTTGTGATCGATCTTTTGTCCATTGTTTAGGTAAGACACCACGTTGAATTAAATTCTTAACACAAGGAAAATACCACTCAAAAGTCAATTTCATTAATTCAGAAGAAGTAACATCTTCAAATCGTACATCATTTTCAGTTTTGGAAGAAGAAGCACCACGGTAGAACTTGATCGGCTTAGCACCACCACCATGCACTTCCTTCACCACCATACCCTCGATCTTATTAGGATAGATCGGGGTCAGGGTCATAGTATGTACACAGCGGTTAATCTTTTCATACATTGATTTGTATTTTTCATTCTTTTCATCTTCGAGAGAGATCTTGAACTGGGGTTTCTTTTGATTCACTGTTGCTGCTTCTTTCTTGATTTCTTCTTCTTCGGAACTGTTCTCCCAATCAACGTCAATGACTGGTTTCTTCTGTCTAACTGTTTTTTCTGTCTAACTGTTCCAACATCTCTTCCTCGACCTCATCCCCGGCCTCGACCTCGGGTGCGAGTTCTAGAGAAACCTTCACCATCTCGCCGTAAGGGAGTGGTGAGTAACTGTTGGATTATAATTTCAGGTTCTTCATCCTCCCGAACTTCTTTTGCTTCATTTGGTACGATATTTCTGTAGAAGATTTTTTTCTTCGGAGGCGCGTAATACGCTGCATCTTCATGAATTCCAGTCTCATGTACGGAGAATGGTTGCAAGTCACCTTTGATACATTTTTCTCCTCCTTCGTAATATTTTATACACTGGTGCAGAGACGACGGTACCATCCAGTTTTCATGGATCCATGGCCGACCCAGTAGAGTGTTGAACGATGTCTCAGAATCAATTATGTGGAATTTTGCGGCTGTCTTTGCTAAATCACCGATCTTCATTAATAGTGTTATCGATCCAAGAGCTCTTTCCCCCTTTTGATTGAACCCTCTTAATAACATTTATCGGCTTCCAGTTCACGAGCATCAATTTCCAAATATGCTAACGTCTGAAGATTCATTATGTTGATGTTGACCTCATTTTTGATGAGGTCTTTTGCTTCTCTCTTTAGCACTTAGGATCTAGCATTAGGCTTTTTCTTTGACTAATCTTAGAGGACTAGAAATGGAACCCACCACTTAGAAATTCAAACTACTTCTTAACTCTCTGCAAACCCCACAAGCTTGATTGTAGACCCCTAATCACCTAGAGGGTTGAAATCAAATGTGGAGGTTTAAAGGATGAGTTCCCTATATGACTTTTTGGCCTTAGGAATACCCCGGCTAGCCTGGTCTGGTGAGGGTTGACTTGCACATACACTACAGTCTCACACACATCCCATGTCCTAAAACCACACTCTCAACCAACTTGACTTCCTGACTCATGTAGGTAATTCATATGGATGGTCTTTAACCCCTAAGCCCCTAGCTAAGAGGGTTAGGAACAACAAAGTGAATGCCTCAAATGAGTCCTCTCATGGCTCATATGGGCTTAATATAGCTTCATGGCTCAACCAAAGTGATTCCATTTCACTCACACTTGATCAATCTTCCTTTTTTTAAAATTTCAGTTTTTGACTCCGTGGCCCTGGACCCACCAAACCTACCAAATACCCCTGAAATGACCCAAAATTTGCATAATTACCTAAATTACCCAAGATCCCTCAAAATTAATCCTAAACACTTCCCACCACTCAAATTGACCATCTTTGGCAAAAAATACCAAAATTTCCAAAAATACCCTAAACCCCTCCAAAATTACCAAAATACCCTTTTACCCAAAATCCAAAAATTCTAAAAATTCCCAGAAAATTCCAAAAAATTCCAAATATTCCCAATTTCATTTTGTTCAACTACATCATGGGCCAATTTTGCTAATTTACCCCCACTTTTACCAAAATCCCCAATTTGACCCATTTTTAACCCAAGTGAACCCAATGTCAAACCAAACCACCCCAATTGACCTCAATTTTGGTCCAATTCAATTACAAACTTCAATTCAATATCCCTAATATCAATTTAGACCAAATCCAAGTCCGCTTTGATTGACATTTGGGCCCAATTTCAATTTGAAGCCTAAGGCCCAATTTTGGCCCATGACCTAAACCTAGCCCAAACCAACCCAACACAACCCCAATTGGCCCCAAATCTTTTCTAAAACCTTCATAACATCCCCACAAACAAAAAAATAACTTGATTTGCCCAAAATTTGAACCTAAACTCCACCCAAACCTAACCCAAAACCAAAATCCCTTAAATTGACCTAAGCCCAAACCTAACCCAAATAGGCCTAAATCCCAAAATTAGAGCTCAATCAAAGTTGAAAACTCTTTGTAACACTCCCATAAACATTTTTCAACATTAATTTTACATCAAATCCAACATTAGCCCAACCTTAACCCAAGTTAGTCTAATTTGGCCCACCTTGGCCCCTTTACCAAAAAAGCCCAAATTCAACCCAATTCAATTCAAAATCACTTTAAACTTGTTTCAAATCACTCATGACACATGCCTAAACCAATTGCAACATTTATTTAGCACAATCCTTTACAAAATTTTCATCCTAAATTTACTTTAAATCCAAAAGCCCACTTCCTTGAACCACTTTAAAAGCCCATCCAAAATGATTTCAAAAAGCCCAAAATCAATCCAAAGCCTACATGACACTTTCATCTCATCATCCATTTAATTAAATCACTCCCTATGTTTCAAATTCATCACTGAATTTTTTCTAAACTAAGCCATGTGCCAAATTACCCCTAAATACCAAAAACTCTTAAAACCCATTTTCATGAAACAAGCCAACCTTTTCCAAGCCAAATGTAAGCCAAATGTGAGCCATTTGTAAGCCATATGAAGCCATGAGAGTTTTGACACCTCACCATGTCATTTATGGAAAATGGAGGGGCCCCTTTCTTAAGCCTTCCTTAAGCTTTTTTAACCTCATCCATGATACACACTAAACCAAGTTAGCCACCTAATCCTTGATGGAGACTATACCATTTCCTCTTGGCTGACCCAAGTGAACCTTTTCAGCCTAGATCCAGGCCTTCGGTGGTGCACCAAGCCCAAAACCATGGGTTGACCCATTTGAACCCAAAATAACCTTCTCCCCATGCCATTTCAATCCAACTCCTTTACACGTGTCCAAAGCCATTTGTTGGCACCAAACTCAAGCACTGACCTCCCTGACCCTGAGGGTGACCCATGCTTGGCCGGCCAGCCTCCACAGCCGCCGGAAACCACCAGGCCGAGAGGCTTGATTTGAATCAAAAATTCAATTTGAACTAGCTGACTTGTCCCAACCTAAATGGCCATTGCGTACTGTTCTTCCCTTGCTCTGAGCAGTGGATCCAAGCCATTAAACTCCCCTGGGAGGCCCTCCAGCCACCTCTATTTAAACCCACTCACCTCTCGGCCAAACCAGGGTGATGAACCAGACCTTAAGGAAACTCTGCCAAAATTGCTCCAAGACCTTCTCCTAATCTAGAGCAGTTGATCCCCAGTGTTCCTTTGCCCTAATCCCCATTAACAGAGCTCAATTTCTGAGTTGAAATTCCACCCAAAAAACATGACACTTCACCACAGTGAGCCAATCTTCAAATTGATTGACCCTACACCTTCATCAGACCAAGAGGAAAAGTTCCCCAGCAAAAGCCCCCTCACCAGGCCAGCCATTGCTTCCAGCCTCCAAGCTTTGTGATCGGCCTTGGTCACTTTCATACTTAGACAATTCCCCATAGCCAGAGACTTCATCTGGAGCTTGCTTGGGCTCAATCAAAGGTGACACAACCCTCAGATCGAAGCTTCACTTCTCTGAGCAAAGGTATGAACTCATTCTTCCTCCCGAGCTTCCAGCTATTCTCCATTTTGTTTGGGTTAATTTCATAGCTTATAAACTGTATGGATGTGTTCGACTCTTCAAGACAAATTGATAGAGTATAAGAACTCGAAAATCCATTGAGAATTGAGAGAGATATTAGGGTTTGAGTGTGGACGATCACGGGTGCACACCAGTCGTAGATGATGACCAGGACCCGTTGGATCGCGCGTGTATCGAGCGGACGGTCGAGATCAAGCCGGACAGCAGAATGTTACGTGAACCGCGGGCCCCTGGAGCGCTGAGTCAGATGGTGGCGCCGAATCACAGAGCGACGTGTGGGCTTTCGATCCGCCGTAGGATGACGCGGCGCCGAGTCGGATAAGTAGGAAATTAGGGTATTTTTGAATTATTTAAATACTAGAACTTCAAAAATTCATTTCTTTGCATAGAAAAATCACAAAAATAAAATAAAAATACCCTCTTGCTCAGTGAACAGAGGAGAATAATGTGAAAAAAAGTATGTTAATTGGATGAGTATTTTATTTTTAATAATTTATTTACTATTTCCAATGTTTTGATTCTCCATTTGCATAGATAATTCACCATATCATGAGACCATAGGGCTTTTGAAGCTTCTGATCTTGGAAACATTCCCTGAATTTTTCAAGGTCAGAGGCCATCTCTGTAAAGAGTTATTGATTTTTTAAGTTCATGTCACTGTTTTAGGTATTTTAATTCCAATAATTAGCGTGTTATAAAATAAATTCTAGGAAAATTTGGTGATGTTTCTTAGGACTAGACGACCCTATGAAAAATATATTTTGAGTTAATTCATTCATAATAACCTTAATTGGCCTAAACACCCAAAATTAAATTTTAATTAAATAGGGTTAACTACACACCAAATTGACTTGAAAACAATTCTCCATTGCTCTTTAGGGTCAGTGGAACCTTACATAAAATTTTGAAATCAATTAGACTTGATTAACCCCACCAAATGGATTGATTAAGCCTCATAAGCAAAATAGAAATTTAAAAATTCATAACTCCAAAAATACTTTTAAAAAATTTACAAAAATAGTTTTGGAGCTTTTGTGATATGAGGGGAGTTCAGGAAAATTAAAATTGGAATTTTTTAAAAAAGTTGATTTTTCACAATATTTTAATATTTTAATAATTAAAAAATAATAAAAATCACAAAAATATTAAAAATCATAAAAATGTCACATTTTGACTCCTAATTACGTAGGAACAAACCAAATATTTTTCCTATGTCCCTAGGATAAGATATTGAATTTTAAAGGCATAATGTAATTTTTAATATTAAAAAAATGAATTTTTAACCTCTTCACTAAAATAATTTTAATAAATAAAAAAAAAATCAAAAAATTATAAAATTTATTTCTCTGGACTCCTTGAGGTCAGAGAAATTTAAGAAAAATATAAAATCTATTTTTTGAACTTTTATTTTATTTTAAAATTAATTAATACTCTAAAACTCAAAATAATTATAATAAATAAAATATAATTCAAAAATCACAAAAATTGGTCCAAGTGTTTCTCTGGTCATTAGGAACATCCCATAATTTTCTTAAGGACAGAAACTTTACCTTGGTCATGTTGTTGAATTTTCTTTAAAAACCCCCATTTTCTACTAAAAATAATTATATAAATAAATTAAAGTCATAAAATCACATTTTTTTCTCTAATGTCTTAATTGACATGTGAGTGAGGTGACATAAAAATTTCAAATTCATTTGAGCTCAATTTAGTGAGTTATGAAATAAATAAGCCTAAAAGGGCATAAAGGTAATTAAAAATTTTAACCCTCAATTATAACTTTAGGTTTAATCAAAATAGAGGGTAAAATATTTGATTTTAACTTTATCTTGGATGATTGAAACTTAGGGAAATTAAGGGTTAGAAACCCATTAAACACTTTAAAAATATCAAAATGAAACTCTAATTAATTAAATAATTTAAAATTTAGAAAGAATATATTTAAAATTTGGATTATTAAAATAGGGATATTATTAAGACGACATTTATTCTTTAATTTAAAAATCCCTAAATAAGTCACTTCAATAATATTTAGTTCTTAATTAAAAATTAAAATAATAATCCAAATTAAATAAATTTAAAATTAAAAGAAGATGACTCTTAAATGAATTAAAGCTTAAAATGTTAAATGGTCCAATAATTAAAATCAAATTTAAAATCTTGGAATTAAATTAAATTAAATTAAGTCAAGTCAAAGTTTAAATTTAATTAAATTAACACCTTAACAATTAAATTAAATTAAATTTAAAATATTGAAATTAAAATTAAATTAAATTAAATTAAAATTAAATTAAATTAAAATGAAACTAAAATTAAAATTAAATTAAAATTAAAATTAAAAAAAATTAAATTAGATTAAATTAGATTAAATTAAATTAATTAAAATTAAAATTAAATTAAATTAAGATTTAAATCAAAACATATCAATAATTTCAACACCTCTTTCTATCTAAGTAAATTTAAAACATAAACATCAATCTGACATACTAAGATAATTGAAAGTGTAAAGATTTAAATTAAATCTAAAATAATTTGAACACTATTCCAAAATTAAAATTATTAATTAAAACCTCATAATTAAATTAAATCACTTTAAATCATTAACTCAAACTTTTAATTAAGGATGATTAAAATTCTCAACAAGCCAACTTGCCCTTAAAGGCTTTAATTATTATAACTCTTAAATAGAGTATTAAGTGAAATGTCACTTCATTCATCAGGTAATCAAATACCCAAGTTCCACGAGCAAGAGACAAAGTTTAACTAAACTCCTGGATGATTAATTCACCTGTGCAACTACATTTACTTGAACTCAAAATGATCTCGGAAATCTTGAAAAGATGTTTAGGACTCGTCCTAAGCACTTCCTCAATATGACGAGATGTTTTAGAAGAACAATTGAATTTAATTGTTCTTTGATGAAGAAAATCATCCTTAAACCAAACCAAGAACCTAGACGTCATAAGAGATGGCTAGTTATAGGATTAGGAATTTGGTAGACAACAAAAACCTTTCCCTTAGCTTTACCTAGGTATCTGTTGAAATATTTAAATTGCCTTAACATGTGTTTTAAGTGCAGCTTGGGATGACGGGAAGACCGTCCAGGTACGCTTTTATTTTATTGCAATTTACTTTATTGCAATTTACTTACATGCACTGTACTTTACTTTTCTTGCATGATAAATAAGACTGTTGCATGAAAACCAAAACCTTTAGGATAGTCCATGAACTGAAACCAAAACAAAATTAAAAGTCATTACAAGATAAAATTCACCGCCACAACATTCCAAAATATAAACTAACTCAAAATTTAATCACAAACATAACAACAAAACTACAATTACAACTAAATTAAAACGTCTCATTGAATGATCGGGAATACCTCGGATGATGTAACCCTCATGTTGCTAACGGCATTTCCCACGGTCTAAATGAAATTGTGGAACTCATTCAGTTGAGTTTAGCAAATTCATCTGGACTAAGTGAATTCGATGAAAATAACGGTGCCGGGATGACGGAACCGTGGGATTATAATCGGTTCTGTTTAAACAACTTTAAGATTTGTTTTAATTAAAATATTAAAAAACACTTGGATTTTAAGATTTTCTCTAAACCAAAACACTTCTATCATCTCCTGATTTATGAATTCTAAAATTAAACCTCTGCAACAACAAGGAGCTTGGAGCACAGTGTGCAGCACGGCCATCGTCATCAGCAAAACTCGGGTCTACTTCAGCAAAACCTTTCTTAGTTTTAAATAAACGAGCCATAGGAATTTGAGGTAGTTTGCTTAGTGCAACATAATTCCTCAAATTTTCGTTAGGCATTTGCATAATCATGTTATGCAAATTAAGCCCTAACCGGTGTTGACCTCATTTTTTGATGAGGTCTTCTCTTCTTCTCTTTAGTACTTAGGATCTAGCCTTAGGCTTTTCCTTTGACTATCTTAGAGGACTAGAATTGAGACCCACCTTTTAGAAATTCAAACCACTTCTTAACTCCCCGCAAACTCCACAAACTCGACCGTAAACCCCTAATCACCTGTGAGGGTTGAAATCAAATATGGAAGTTTAAAGGATGAGTTCCTATAGGACTCTTTGGCCTTAGGATCGCCTCGGGTGGCCCGGTCCAGTGAAGGGTCGACTTTCTCACACACTCGCACCTACACACTACACTTTCACACACTTCCTAAAAACACACCCATACCCGACTTGACCTCCTGACTCATGTAGGTGATTCACATGGATGGTCCTTAACCCCTAAGCCCTTGGCTAAGAGGGTTAGGAACAACATGGTGAATGCCTCAAATGAGTCCCCTCATGGCTCATGTGGGCTTGATATGGCTTCATGGCTCAACAAAAATGATTTTATTCCACTTACATCCACCCAATCTTCAATTTTCCAAATTTTCAATTTTTGACCCCCGGGACCCTACACCCCGCCTAACTTACCCAAAACCCTCGAAATTACCCAAATTTTCCAAAATTCTCCAAATCACCCAAAATTCTCCAAAATCAATCCCAAACATTTCCACACCACTTAAATTGATCATCCATACCCAAAAAATGCCAAAAATTCCAAAATACCCCCAATACCTTCCAAATACCCAAAATACCCCTTTTGACCCAAAAATCCAAAAATTCAGAAAATTCCCAGAAAATTCCAGAAAATCCCAAATATTCCCAATTTCATTTTGTTCAACTACACCATGGGCCAATTTTGTCAATTTACCCCACCTTTGTCAAAACCCCCAATTTGACCCATTTTAACCCAAAGTGAACCCAATGTCAAACTTAACCTACCCAATTGACCTAAATTCTGGTCCAATTCAATTCTAAATTTCAATTCAACATCCCCAACACCAATCTAGACCAAATCCAAGCCCAATTTGATTGAAATTTGGATCCAATTTCACTTTTGACCTTAAAGCCCAATTTGAACCTATGACCCAAACCTAACCCAAACTCACCCAATTCAACTCCAATTAACCCCAAGTCTTTTCCAAACCTTCCTTAACATCCCCATAAACAAAACACTAACATGATTTGCCCAAGATTTTGATCCAAACCCCACTCAAATTCAACCCAAAATCAAAAAGCCCAATTTTGACCTAAACTTAAACCTAGCCTAAATGAGCCCAAATCCCAAAATCAAAACCTAACCAAAGCCAAAACCTCTTTGAAAAACTCCCATAAACATTTCCCAACATTAATTTTACATCAATTTCAACTCTAGCCCAACTTTGGCCCATGGTAGCCCATTTTGGCCCACCTTAGCCTCTTTACCAAAAAGGCCCATATTCAACCCAATTCAAACCCAAATCATCTCAAATTTGTTTCAAACCACTCATGACACATCTCTAAACCAAACTCAACAATTATTTGGCCCAAGCCTTTACCAAAATTTCATCCCAAAACCCATTTTAAAATTCAAAAGCCCACTTTCCTAAAACCATTTTAAAAGCCCATCCTTTACCACATCCAAAGGCCCAAAATTGGTCCCAAAGCCCATATGACATTTCCCCTCATCATACTTTCAATTAAACTCAATACCTAAGTCCTAAATTCATCATCAAATCATTCCAAATCAAGTTCCATACAAATTTCCATCAAATTACCAAAAATTCCTATAATCCATTTTCATGAAATTGACCAAGCTTTCCCCAAGCCAAAGGTGAGCCATGAAGCCATGCATGAGCCACATGGAAGCCATGAGAGCCTCTTTACATGTCACCATACCATATTGGGTAGGAAGGAGGGCCCCTTTCCTTAATCCCTAAAGCTCATTAGCCTTAATCATGATTCACCTAAAACTAAATTTAATCCAAATATATTTGGATGGAGACTTCTCCATGCCAAACCAGCTGATCCCTTTGATCCCCCACAAGCACCCAAAGCCACCTTGAGGGGTGCACCAAGCCCAAATGGGTGAGTTGACCCATTTAGATCCAAAATGGTCTTCCCCCATTCCATTTCAATCCAAGCTCTTTACACTTGGCATTTGCCAATTGCTTGCACAAACACCCAGCCCTGACCCACCTGACCCTGAGGGTGACCCTTGCCTGCCGGCCAGCCACCCCAGTCGCCGGAAAACACCATGGCCGAAACCTTGGGAGGAGCCAAACTTTGGAATTCTCCCTTGCTGAGCTGCCCCATGCCCAGTGGCCATTGCAGCTGTTCTTCACTTGCCATGAGCAGCTGATCCCAGCCCTTAACTTCCCCTGGGAGGCCCTCCAGCCTCTCCTATTTAAACCCCTCACCTTCTCGGCCATGAGAGGTGCTGAACCAGACCTTACTGAAACTCTGCCAAAATTATTCCAGACTCCTCCCCACACACAGAGTACTTGATCCCCAGTGAGATCCCCCTGCCATTTCTTCTCCGCGAGCTCAATTTCGTAGTCGAAATTCCACCCAAAACCGGGACACTTCTCCACAGGTGGACCAATCCCAAAATTGATTGGTTCTACACCTTCACCGGATCAAGGGAAGGTGTCCACCAACAAAAGCCCCATCTCCGGGCCACCCGGTTGTTCCGGACTCCAAAGGTTGTGATCGGCTTTGGTGGAAATCACACCTAGGCAATTCACCACATCCCTGGGCTTCATCCCTAGCCTCCTGCATCTCCAACGAACGTGTCAAGCATCTCTCGATCGAGGCTTCACCTCTCGCAGCTAAGGTATGAGTTAATTCTTCATCCCGATCTTCTGGAGATTCTCCATTTCAAATGCTTTAATTTCAATGCATGATAACCGTATAGATGTGTTCGTCTCTTCAAGACGAATCCATAGAGCATAAGAACATGAAAATCCATTGAGTATCGAGTGGGATATTAAGGATTTAGTGTGGACGGCTCTCGGGTGAGGACACTTGGGGACGATGAACAGATGCCGTCCATTTAATACACGCGCGGACGGACGGCCAGGATCGCGTCGGATCGGAAGACGGAGCGATACGGCGGGTCCCGGAGCGCTGACGCGGATGGCGGCGTCGAATGGGAGCGCGCCGCGTGTGCATTCGGAGCTGCCGAGGTTGACGCGGCGCCGCGTCACTTAAATAGAAAATTAGGGATTTTCTTAATTTATTTAATTCCCTGAACTTTGAAAATTCATATCTTTGTGTAGAAAAATCCTAAAAATAAAATAAAAATACCCTCTTGCTCAGTGAACAGAGGAGAATAATGTGGAAAAGAAATTAATTAATTTTGTCCAGTATTTTATTTTTAATTAATTATTTACTCCCTGCATTGTTTTAATTCTCCATGCATTCACACAATTCACCATGGCATGAGACCATAGGGCTTTTGAAGCCTCTGAACTTAGGGACATTCCCTGAATTTTCCAAGGTCAGAGGCCATCTCTGTGAAAAGTTATTGATTTTTCAAATGCATGTTGCTGTTTTAAGTATTTTAATTTCAAAAATTAGCATGTTGTGAAATAAATTCTAGGAAAATTTGGTGATGTTCCATATGACCGAGAGAACCCTAGGAAAAATAGGATTTGGGTAAATTCACTCGGATTAACCCTAATTGGCTTAAATACCCAAAATAGATCTCTAATTAATTAAAGTTAACCATAGATCAAATTGACTTGAAATCAATTCTCCACTGACCATTAGGATCGGAGGAACCCATCATAAAAATTTGAGGTCAATTGGACTTGGTTAGCCCCACTAATTGGGTTAATTAAGCCACTTAGTCATTTTAAATTTTAAAAATTCATAACTTTCAAAATATCTTTCAAGAATTCACCAAATTGGTTTTGGAGTCTCTCTGATATCAGGGGAATTTAAGAAAATTAAAATTTCAATTTTCTAAAAAAGTTAATTTTTTAATATTATTTTAATATTTTTAATAATTAAAAAATAATAAAAATCACAAAAATAATAAAATTCACCAAAATGTCATATTTTGAATGTTAATCACTTAGGAACAAGTCCCATATTTTTCCTAGGTCTATTTAGTGAGATATTAATTTTTAAAGCTCTAGGGTAATTTTAAAATTAAAAAATGTATTTTCTAGCATTTTCACCAAAATAATTATAATAAATCAAAGAAAAATCATAAAATTGTAAAGTTTGGTTCTCTGGAATCCTTGATATCAGAGAGAATTTTAAAAATTATAAAATTTATTTTTCAACATTTATTTTATTTTTAAATTAATTAATACTCTAGAACTTAAAATAATTCTAATAAATAAAATATAATTCAACAAAATTACAAAATTTGGTCCAAGTGGTCCTCTGGTCATTAGGAATGTTCTCTAATTTTCTTAAGGACAGAAGCTTTCCCTTGGTCATGTTATCAAATTTTCCTTGAAAATCTCTATTTTCTACTAAAAATAATTATATAAATAAATTAAATGCAGAAAAATCACATTTTCTCCTCTCATGTCTTTATTGACATATGAGTGAAGTCACATAAAAATTTCAAGTTCATTTGAGTTCAATTTAGTGAGTTATGAAATTATTAGGCTTAAAGGGCAAAATGGTAATTAAAATTTTAACCCTTAATTAAAACTTTAGGTTTAATAAAAATTTTTAACAAGTAAAATATCTGATCCTAATCTGATTTGGATGATTGAAATTTAAATAATTAAAGGGTAGAAACCCATTAAGCAATTTAAAATGATTAAACCTTAATTAAATAATTAATTGAATTTGGAAGGATAATAAAATTGGAATTATTAAAATAGGGATATTATTAGGAAGAGATTTATTCTTTAATTTAAAAATCCCTAAATTTAATCATCTCATTAATATTCAACTCTTAATTAAAATGATAAATCAAATTTAAAATATTAAAAGACTTAATCATTAAACTAAGATTAAATCATTAAACTCTTTCAAAAATTTAAATTAAATTAAATTAAATTAAATTAAAATTAAAATAAATTAAATTAAAAGTTAAATCAAATAAATTAAATTGAATTAAATTAAATCAAATCAAACTAAATTAAACTAAACTAAATTAAATTAAATTAAATTAAATTAAATTAAGTTGAATTAAATAACCTCACTTAAGACATGAAGAAATAAATCTAAAATAACTTGAACACTATTCCAAACTTAAATCATTAATTTAAACTTAAATTTGAATCACAAATCATTAAATATCATTTTGCCCTTAGGAGCTTTAGTTATCATAACTCCTAAACAGAATATTAAATGAAATGTTACTTCACTTATAGGACATTCAAATGTCCTAGTTCACTGAGTAAGTTAACAAAAAAAATTGAAAAAACCTCGGGCGATCGATTCATTTACATAATTAAATTCTCTTGGACTTAAAACAATCCTAGAAATATTGAAAAGATGTTTGGGATCTCTCCTAAGCACTTCCTCAATATGATAGGATCTTTACAAGAACAATTGAATTTAATTGTTCTTTGATGAAGAAAATCGTCTTCAAACCAAAAACACAAAGAACCTAGACGTCATAGGAAATGACTAGTTATAGGATTAGGAATTTGGTAGAAAACCATAACCCTTTCCCTTAGCTTTACCTAGGAACTTGCTTAAATATTCTAATTGTGTTTTAAGTGCAGCTTGGGATGACGGGAAGACCCTCCAGGTACGCTTTTATTTTGTTGCAATTTACTTTCTTGCAACTTATTTAATTGCATGGCACTTATTTTTCTTGCATGATAAAACAACAGCTTGCATGAAAACCTACACCTTTAGGACTAGAAACCAAAGCCGAAACCCATAACTAAATTAAAAGACACTACAAGATAAAGTTCACCTCCACAACATTTCAAAATATAAGACAACTCAAAATTTAATCACAAATAGAACACAAAACTACAACTATAACTAAATTAAAACGTCTTGTTGGATGATCGGGAATACCTCGGATGATGTAACCTACGTGTTGCTAACGGGATTTCCCACGGTCTAAATGAAAGTGTGGAACTCATTCAGTTGAGTTTAGCAAATTCATCTGGACTAAGTGAATCCGATAAAAATAATGATGCCGGAAGGATGGAACCGTGGGATCTTAACCGGTGTCGTTATAATCAACTTTAAGATTTGTTTTAATTAAAACACAAAACACTTGGAAATTAAGACTTCTCTAAACCAAAACACTTTTCTCATCCCCTGATTTATGATTTCTAAAACTAAACCTCTGCAACAACAAGGAGCTCGGAGCATGGTGGGCAGCACGGCCATCGTCGTCAGCAAGACTTGAACCTACTTCAGCAAAACCCTTCCTAGAATTAAACAACAAAGCCATAGGACTTCGAGGTAGTTTGCCTAGTGCAACATAAATCCTCAACTCTTCGTTAGGCATTTGCGTCGCAAATTAAGCCCTAACCGGTCTTAGGATTCCGAGGTAGTCGTCCGATACGACATAAACCCTCATATCTTTTAGTGCAATTTGTATGATCCTATCATATAAATATAAGCCCTAATTAACTAAAATTGGCAAGATTAAAACATTAAATAAACATTAGGACTTTCCTAAATCCAAGCCAAACAATAGGATAGTCGGGAGATTACCGAAGTCCGCTTCGAATCCGTGATCTCTCCTACTTTTCTTCCTTTGAATTCCCAAAATAAAGATGTTCTAAATTCGATCCATTCCCTATTGAAATTTCCAAAATTCAATCCTTTGAAAACTTAAACTTTGAAATTCTTGAGAGCAGAATTATTGATTATTATCGAGAGTTTTCTTAGGTGATTCCCGTCACTTAAGATGTAATTAACTATAGGGGCTTGCCCTTATAGGGAACTTTAAGAACCCAGGTAATATAAACCCTGCTTAATTCATTTATATTAAACAGGGGAATTTGTCGGCTCATAAAATTGGTTCGCAGACCAAACGGATGTCACAAATCTTCTAGTTTATTTAACCGAGCCCCACCGTGAAGCAGTGTGTCTATCCTTAGGGATAGATACACAGTTTGCGGTGCGGTGCTCGTTCATATAAACTATTTGGGATGTGAGATCGGTTTGATTTCATATCTTAAAATCTTCAAATTTAAAATTATTTTCAAAATCAAATATTACTTTCTAAATTATATCTATAATTAAATTAAAATTCGCCGACAATTTCCGTAGGCGACTCCCTTTTCAAAATAAAAAAAACACAACCTAAAAAATAGTGCCGACATATTTCTGGCGACTCCGCTGGGGATTAGTTCCTCTCTCCATTTTAATCAATTCTGCTTTCAAAAATCGGTAGTGCATCCATGTCCCTTACGGATCAAACTACCATTCTTTCCGTTGGGATACTATGTTCATTTCTATCTTGAACAAGTATAACCAACATTCTCTCGGATTTAGGAGCCACTGTTTAGACACCCCTAAACAGAGAGGTTCCGAGATCCTTTTACCTCGTTTCTGAGGTAGGGTGGACCCCCGATAGGTGTTAGTTTAGGAGTGATCCTTCGAGTCGAGAAGTCTTGCTTAAGACTCTCTTTTCCTTTCCAACTCCGATTCGGATTCCTTACCTTCTCTACACCTTTGAACACTCGTTCTAAATAAACAAACCCTTTAATAAGTGATTCCTTTTTATAAATACATGAACAAGAATGAGTTCGGACTCTTTTCAATTCCTTTCTTTTCGTCCTAAAGAAAAGAAGCATAACTCGGGACCGACAACCGGAATCTACCTGCCGAAATGGAAGCCCCAAAACTGATTTTCTCCTTCGCCAACGGACTGGACCTCGCTGTCTATAAGGATGAGTTGCCCGACAATGGAATCATCCGATTTGGACAAGGATTTGAAAACACGAACGTCAAGGTCACCAACGTCTCCCTCTTTGCACTAATGAACAAGGTACCTGAAGCTGAAGAACCGCTGCTTGAGTTCAACCTTAGGTCAACCCAAGAATTCCCTCCTCTGCAAAGGATCCCGACTAAGAGGAGTACCGATGTCCACGGGAGGACCTGTTCTTTCTACCCCCACTCGGTCTAGTTGTTTCGCACCTACCCCGACTTTTGCCAAATCAAAGGGAAAGAAATCCGGAATTATGATGGACTCGTTACCGTGGAGGGTACGGATCTTCTCGTAAGACCTTCCGTTTTCGAGATCGGGTCTAGTTCAAGGATTCCGTCACTAACAAAGACCCGCAGAAGAAACGAAATAGAAGGATCGCTAAAGAAGCCGTAGCCGCTGAAATTGCTTTCCTAGAGGAAATTCCGGAATCGCCGTGAATATACACCGCTGCCCGAATACATACCACTCTTGGGAGGAAGCAGGTTTCATCCCCTCTCCGCCGCGGAAGATGAAGAAAACATTCGCAAGATTGTCTGCCAAATTACCACGACCCGCATATTACAACGATAGCCGCAGAAAAGGACTAGAACTACGCCGTTTGCTCGACTGCAAACTTTGGTAGAAAGGTTAGCGAAAAAGGAAAACCGCCCGTATCGAAATTCTACGGAGGATAGTGGCGGGTGCCGATCAAATCCCGTCTTGGGCCCCGAGTAGAACCCGCCATCATGGCGGAAAAGCCAAGTAAAAGGATGAAGGCTAGTCCGCCCGTTGTCGTCTCGGGATTACGGATTAGGGAGGATACCACCTTCCAAGCATTTGGCCGACGGACCATCCGGTCCTAGACCCTCTGCGCGCCGAAGGATGGTATGGCGTCCCACTACCGGGCGATTGAGATTGAAACGAGCAGCCCGAGAAAGAAAGTCTCGCCGGGAGACTTGAATCGAAGAAAGTGCTACCGCGATGAAGGGGACTCGTGAGAAAGGGACCCGGCAGCTATCGCACGACAACCACGAAGACACACAGAAAGCCCCGCTAGAAGATGTCATGGAAAAGTTGAGAACCGATATCCGACGATTGGCAAAAGAAAGAGAAGAAAAGTTCGGAGACGAGATTGATTCATCGGAATTCATGGACGACGAATACGCGGAAATCAACATGGTCGAGACACGAGCTTCATCGGCTTCGCAAGGTGCTCCTGCAGCCGCAGAAAGAGAGGAGCCGGAACTGATGAGAAGATAGCTTCAGGGAAAAGACGACACGATCGCTCAAATGGCGAAGAGGATGGAAGAGATGGCCGTAGCTCTGGCCACTCTCCAGAGTCAAGTACAACCACAAAGGGAAACACCTCCGGAGGTCATTCACATTGTAGACGGAGGAAAGGAGATTACGTCCGTCAATGGGGATGATCGACCGAAAAAGGATACAACACAAAGTATGATTCCCGAAAAGGATATAAAGAACTTGGTGGAACAAGCGAAGTGCGAGAAGCCTTAGCACAATCAAAGAGCGGGACATCCATTCGGACGGGTAGACCTTACCCCGAAGAATTCGACGCCGTCCAATACCCAAAAGGCTTCGTACCACCTCTCGTTCAAGACCTTCAACGGAACCGGGAACCCCCGACAAGCATGTGGCACACTTTCGTGCCGCTTGTTGCAATGCCGGCGGGAGCGATGCATTACTCTTCCGACGGTTCGTCGGCCACTCGTCGGGAATCGCCTTTGACTGGTATGCAGAATTACCAAACGGTTCGGTTAAGACATTCTCAGAGCTAGAGAACCTCTTCATCAAGCGATTCGCCGGAGCTCAGCACCACATCACTATAGGTGATTTAGTGGTAGAAAAACAGAAACCGAATGAAACTTTGGTGGATTACATACTTCGATGGAGGAACTTAAGTATGAAGTGTGAGCCACAGTTACAAGAACAGCACGCAGTCGGCATTTTACTAAAAAGCATTCACGGCCCGATAGCACTTCTCCTCAAGGGATTCACTATTAAGACTTTTGAGAAGTTGTTAAGTAAGGCCGGAAGCTTGCAAGAAGAGGCAAAGCAATTAAGTTTCACCGACAAGACAGATAAACAAAAGCCTGCAAAGACTTTTGAAAAGAAATCCGGGATCGTTGCAGCAGTTGACAAAGGCAAGCAACCGATGCAAATACCACCGTAACGGCCGCAAGAACCACAACAGAATTACCAAGCAACCCCGGCCCGGCCTACCAGTCATCTCCGCAGTATGAACAACCGTCTCGTCCGCAACGTACATTAAGAGAGCTTTTGAGCAGAGAATATCCGTTCAAGAATGAGGCAGTGCCGAAAATGTTCCGTAGTCTGATGAAGACTCCAGATTTCCAACTCGCAGAGCCTAAAAGACCAGAGGAAGTCAACAAGAAAGGTGATCCCAACTTTTGCCCTTACCACCAGATGCTCGGGCACAAAATAGAAGATTGCATTACCTTCAAAAGTTGGCTCAATGACAACCTTCGGAAAGGGAATATAACGATCCCGAAGGAGTACATGAAGGAACCCCAGAAAGGAGGTTCCGTCAATGTTGTCTCGACTGATCCCATCATTCCGATAGATCCCTATACGACTGACGATGGATGGACTACCGCTTGGACGAGGTCTTCAAAAAAGATTTTAGACAGCATCCATACCGCTTCGGTGCGAGCTTCAATTCAGAGTTTGAAACCTGTTAAGCCGGTACTATCACTTGCGATAGAAGAACCACCTCAACAGGAGACGATTGAAGAAAAGAAGAAAATTGACGAAGAAGAGAAGACCGAGGCACCTAAGGCTAGACTAGGGGCTGCTTATCCTAGGATAGTTGTTTCCGATTCGGGGGAGAAATCCCTCGAACCACTGACTCTGTATGATTATCTGCTCACTTCGGTGGGATCATATAATGATAAGGGTGATGGCGTTGGCTACGTTTTGATCGTTTCTAACGATTACGTAACTAACGATAGTCCGGATATCGATTTCGATACCAACGACAATTCTCAAATCATACACCATCTCGACGAGCAAAATAACAAAGAAGACATCCATCAAGGAGGCTACGAGAGTTCAACAAGCAACGAATCTATCCGCGAGTTTCGAGGAGCTCCGATCACGATAGAGTTATAGCCTTCGGACTGCGAAGTTAATCCGGAAGAGCCCGTCATTCCGATTCAAGAAAAGACACCGGCAAGCTCAACGATAGATTCGGAGGAAATTACGAAGTCAACTTAAGGAGTGGAAAAGTTCTACCCCGAGAATGGGTCCAAAAGACAAAGGAAAGCGGTGGTTGTTCGGGAAGAACCAACCCCTGCAGAAGAAATACCCATTCGAGAAGAAGCCGAGACACATGAAAACAAAGTGGACTACAACGTGCTAGCCCATCTTAGGAAACTACCGACCAAACCGAGCATCTACGACGCTCTCATCTTATCAAAGGAGATGAGAGAAGCTCTGATCAAGGCCTTACTTGATCCAGAAATTTGCTTAGCTCAAATGGCCGGAGAATCCTTAGATGAGGTTTGCTCGTTAAAAGAACAGCGAGGCGTTACCTTCACAGACGACGACCTACTACTTGGAACAGCAGATCACAACCGACCGTTGTACATTTCGCTTACAATCGGAAAATTTACACTCTCCGCAGTATTGGTGGATCCAGGAGCATCAATCAATATAATGAATCTTCGAACGCTAGCATACTTGGAAATTGATGCCCGCGAGCTCGGCGGACAAAATGTTATTAAGAGGATTCAACCGTAAAGGAGAAAGAGCCCTCGGCTCAATAACACTATCGATGAAGACCGGTGACTTAGCAAAGACAACCGCGAAATTTCACATAATTGATTCAGAAACATCGTTCAACGCTCTACTGGGCCGACCATGGATACATGAAAACAGGATGGTACCATCATCTCTACATCAATGCATCAAGAACTACGATGGAGGGGAACAGTGCATCAAAGGTGACTTACAACCATTCTCCGTACATGAAATCGGAATCCACGAGGATGCAGCTTATTATGCACCGCCGAAGAAAACGATCTTCTCCAGAGATACCATAACAAATGAAGCAAAGAAAGTTCGAGACAACGAAGAACCCGAAGTTCTAGTCCAACAGTCACTCACCACTCCCTTACGGCGAGATGGTGAAGGTTTCTCCACAACTCGCATCCGAGGTCGAGGCCGGGGACGAGGTCGTGGTAGAGACGTTAGGACGATTGGACAGAGGAAACCAACCATCAATGTCAATTGGGAAGAGAGTTCTGAAGAAGAAAAAGAAAGCAAACAAGAAGCAGCGACAATAAGTCGGAAGAAGCCACAATTCAGAATCCCTCTCGAAGATGAAAGAAACGAAGAATATAAATCGATGTACGAGAAGATTAACCACTATGTACATACTATGACCCTGACCCCGATTCGTTCTAATAAGATCGAGGGTATGGAGGTCAAAGAGGTACGTAGCGGTGGTGCAAAACCCATCAAATTCTACCGTGGTGCTCCTTCCTCCAAAACTGAAAATAATGTACAACATGAAGATGCTACTTCATCGAATTAATGGAATTGCCTTTCGAGTGGTACTCTCCCCGTGTTCAAAATTTAATTCAACGTGGTTTCTTACCTCGACAAGTGGACAAAAGGTCAATCACAACGTTTTGAAAATTTATGGAATAACTCCGGTCGTCCACCCAACTCAAAGCATGGTCTCGGGTTCGGCACGAGTAGGATCAGCTGATGATACCGAATTTTGCTTGGTTATCACTCGCGAATCTAATGAAAACTGCATGGAAACTACGGAAGAACTCGAAGATTTGCAAACCGGAGACGCTCCACCGAATTCGAAGAAGAAATCAAATCTACAATAGATGAGTTAATAGAAGTTAACTTAGGTACTAGCGAAGAGCTCTAGACCTACCTTTGTTAGCTCTTTACTCAATAAAGAAGACTCCAAAGAAATAATCAAGTTATTAATGGAATTCAAAGACTGTTTTGCTTGGAGCTAAGATGAGATGCCAGGTTTAGCTCCAGAGGTCGCAGTCCATAAACTAGGAGTGGACCCTACTTCTGTTCCAGTCAGACAAGGTCCCAGAAGAATGCGTCTAGAAATCGAACAACAAGTCATAGCCGAGGTTAAAAAGTTAATAGACGCTAAATTTGTCCATGAAGAACAATACCCGACTTGGTTAGCCAACGTGGTACCGATCGGGAAGAAGAATGGTCGGATCAGAATTTGTGTGGATTTCAGAGATTTAAACAAGGCATGTCCAAAAGATGAATTTCCTCTACCGATCCCAGAACTAATGATCGACATCGCTTCAACGCACGAAATATTCTCATTCATGGATGGATCTTCAGGATACAACCAAATAAAAATGGCTCCAAAGACGAAAAGCTTACAGCATTCGAACGCCGATCGGAGTATTTCGCTACACGATGATGCCATTCGGATCGAAGAACGCAGGAGCAACCTACCAAAGAGCAATGACAAGAATTTTTGATGATCTCATCCACAATCAAGTCGAATGCTACGTGGACGATGTGGTCATCAAAAGCAAAATAAAAGACAACCACTTGTATGATTTGAGAATTGTTTTCGAACGATTAAGACAATTTAACCTTAAGATGAACCCCTTAAAATGCGCCTTCGGCGTCACCTCCGGGAAATTCTTAGGATTCGTTGTCCGACATCGTGGAATTGAAATCGACCCGGAGAAGATTAAAGCTATCTTAGAAATGTCGCCTCCCAAAACCTTAAAATAACAACGATCTTTTCAAGGGAAGCTGGCATATCTTCGACGCTTTATCTCGAACTTGTCAGGTAGGTGTCAGCCTTTCTCGGCACTAGTTAGAAAGGACGCCAAATTTATTTGGGAAGAGAAATGCCAGAGGGCCTTCGAGGACATTAAACAATACTTAATGACACCTCCTGTCTTAGCAGCCCCGATCTCGGGTAGACCGCTAATACTTTATACCGCGGCTTTAGACGACTCTCTCGGAGCCCCGTTAGCCTGTGTCAATGATGAGGGTAAAGAAAATGCTCTTTATTATCTAAGCCGTCGTTCATCGCCAACGGAAATAAGGTATCCCGCAATTGAAAAGCATTGTTTGGCCCGATCTTTGCCGCTCAAAAGCTCGGGCATTACATGCTTTCTCATAAGGTCAACCTAATCTCGAAGTTTAATCCATTGCAATACTTGATGACTCGTCCAACGCTTTCCGCGGACTTGCCGGATGGTCGATGATATTATTGCAATTTGATATAACTTTCGTGCCTCTTCGTGCCGTAAAGGGACAAGCCCTAGCGAGACTTTCTCGCAAGACACCCTTTGCCGGCGAATCTCCTCTCAATGACGATCTGCCAGATGAACAAATAATGAACCTAGAAGACCTTGATGATCGACGTTGGGAATTATATTTCTACGGAGCATCTTCAGCGCACAAAGACGAAGAATCGCAAGTGATAGTGCCCGGTAAGGCAGGAATCGGGCTAATCTTAATAACACCGGAGCGGGGGATGTTAAGATACTCCTACCACTTGACAGAACCATGTACAAACAACGAAGCGGAATACGAAGCCCTCATAACGGGACTAGAATTAACCATTCAAATGGGGATAACAGACATTAACATCTACGGGGATTCACAGTTAATCATTCAACGGATCACGGACAAGACGAATTTTAAAACCAAGACTCGAGCAATACTTCCAAGTATGCCATACAATCTGTTGGAACGCATTCCAAATGTGACAATCTACAAAATTCCCGAAAAGAAAACGCTCTAGCAGATGCGCTAGCTCGTCTCGCAAAAGAATTTGCCCGTTTGCAAGATGAATCGGTGGAAGTGTCGGCTCACGGACGTCAGGTCCTATCACGACTCGACATAGACACGATACACAAATCAGAAAAGGAAAAAGGATCAGTTGCAACAGTGACAGAAAACACGGAAGATTGGCGACAGCCATTGATAGACTACCTGCAAACAGGAAAGCTACCAGATGATAGGTCGCTAGCCCATCAGATCAAGAAAAGAACTCTGTCCTACGCATTAGTAAACAATACGTTATACAGAAGGTCTTTTGATCAAATGTGGCTAAGGTGCCTAAGCGGGTCCGAGGCCCGTGAAATTGATAAAGAGGTACATTCAGGACTCTGTGGAGCTCACCAGTCGGGTCCAAAAATGAAAATGAAAATTAAAAGACTAGGGTACTACCGGCCCTCGATGATGACCGATCGCATGAAAATCGCCAAGAGCTTGTCACCAGTGCCAAGTGCACGGAGTGGTTCTACATCAACCTCCAAATGTGCTACATCCGACAATTGCATCGTGGCCATTTGAATGTTGGGGCACGGATATAGTGGGTCCAATAGAACCGCCGTCGTCAAAAGGACATCGCTTCATTCTTGCGGCTACAGATTACTTTTCCAAGTGGGCAGAGGCAGTTCCACTTAGAGAAGTAAAAGCACACCACGTGCTACAGTTTTTTAAGAACCAAGTTGTCTACCGTTTCGGGGTGCCGCGCAGGATCATCTCAGATAATGGGTCAGCATTCAGAAGTACAAAGATCAATAATTTTGTCAGGAGACACGGAATCGACTGGCGATACTCAACAATTTACTACCCAAGAGCAAATGGCCTTGCTGAGGCTTTTAATAAAACTCTCGTTCAAATCTTAAAGAAAACCTTGGACGATAATAAGAGAAATTGGCACGAGAAGTTGTTAGAAGCCTTATGGGCCTACCGGACAACCTTCAGAACTCCTACGCAAGCTACACCTTACGCTCTGGTGTATGGGTCCGAGGCGAGTGTTACCTTTAGAGGTTCGGCTCCCTTCACTCGAATTGCAGTTGCAAATAAAATCACAACAGAAGAGAACACCAAATTACGACTCGAAGAATTAGAAAGCCTGGAAGGGAAAAAACTTGCAGTGCAACAGAATTTAGAACTGTACCAAGCTAAGATGGTTCAAGCCCATGATAAACTGGTCCGCCCAAGAACCTTCAAAGTTGGTGATCTAGTTCTCGTTCTCAAAAGACCTATTCTTGCACACCGCAAGATAGGGGGAAAATTTGAACCCACTTGGGAAGGACCGTTTGTGGTCGAAGCGGTATACTCGGGAGGTTCCTACCGGCCTAGTGAACTGCCAAGGAGAACGACATATGCTTCCGATCAATGGACGATACTTAAAAAAGTATTACGCTACCTGATGTTTCGAAGGAATGAACTTTCCATCCCTAGAAGCACGGGTGAAGTGATTACTTATGATTGGGTCCGAACCCAAAAATAATAAAATGTGCTAAAATAAATAAAATCCTGATAATAATTTTTTCCTTGTTTTCTTTTCCAAATCAAAATCTCTTTCCTGATCTTATCCCACTTCATTCCTGTTAAGTTTGAAAATATAAAGATAATAATAAAACAAGATGTCTTTAATAAACATTTTCTTGATGTTCTTGTTCTTAGTACAGCCTCCGATCCTTTTCCTTGTCTTTCCGCGAGGAAATGTCGAGCGGGCGGTTGGTCTTGAACTTTAAGAATGGCGTAAGCCTTGCACTTGATGAAAAGAGGGTGAAAGATGGAGCGATAATCCAGATTGACTCAGATTTCGCACCAGCAGGCCTACAGTACGAGGAAAGTGATTGGGTCCCGGTTGACCGAGAAGAACTGCCCGGACATACAGTGATGAAAGTGGGTGGCCCAAGCCACCAATCCAAAGAACAAGAAAAGAAAGACAAATATTGAAGAAGATAAGAAAATGAAGTCCGTAGTCGCTACGGCGAGAGGGCGAGCTTGTCGGCGCCGCGCCCACAGAGATTCAAGAAGTTCGGAGAGCTACTCTCACAACAACGCAACGAAGAAATAAGAATCGCCGTATCCGTAAGATGTTGACAAAACTAGCTGCGGATCAGCACGACGAGGCAGTTGCTAATGTCAGTGCATACACTTCAAGGACACCGGTTCACCAGGAACCAGAAGAAAGGAGGCCAGCTCCTAGGATGACAGAAAGAACCAGAGAAATCTCACAAAGACCAGAAGAAAGAAGGCTACCACGCCACCGGATAGAACCACCAGTGATGCATGACCTTGTTGCGAAGCAACCCTGTGGGATGTCTCGATGGACATCATCCCCGAGGAGCCGAGGTATGCGGGAGAACGTGAAGGGATTGAACCATACATCCCACAATATGTCACGAGGCCTCGCCATCCGCAGATCATTCGGAATACGAGCTGGAGAAAATGCAAAATGTTGAAAAGAAAACCTTTGAATACTTTGAAAGGATTAGAGGCGGAAGAATCAATATACCTGGAGGGCCTCGAATTACATACGGACGTATTCTCGTAGTATGAGCAAGCAAGAAATCGTGGATTGCATCCGGGATTTGAAAAGACCGGGCCGAGCAGGCCGCCTAAGGGAAAACACATACTCGTAGCCCCGGAGATGGATGCCGTGGAAAGGAAGAATCACAATACAATGTGGATGCTCGTTACAACTTTGCGGAGGACGAAAGGGAAACCCTCCGGAATACTCCGTCATGGGCAAGTGGACCCGATGCCATTAGTCATCAAGAGAATGGTAAAGAGATTGATAACATGGAGGGTACTCGCCAATGACCGCATACCCAATACTGCATCATCAATATCTACAAACAGGGTGACCGTATACCCCCGCACATAGATCACCACGACTTTGTCGGACCTTCGCACGGCCTCTTTCCGAGCGAGTGCAACATCATGTTCGGGTCCGACCTCCGGATAGCGAGCCCGAGTGAGTTCCGAGGGCCGAGTAAGATACCACTACCGGTAGGTTCCGTCATGATACGCGAAGGGTAACGGAGCGGATATCGCCAAGCATTGCATACCGGAGTACCAGGTGAAGCGGATCTCGCTTACGTTCGGGAGGATGGATGACGGAAAGATACCTTACCATTTCCAGCCGGACCCGGAGCTAGAGAGCCTCCGGCCTTACGAGTCGTGAGTTACATGGAAAATATCACACCTCCAATGTACATCCATACGGCATCCTTGCCAAGGATGGCTTGGAAGGTGATGTTATTGACCATGCATCTCACTATTCAGACATGGACTTTTGACAGATGCTTCTTTAGATGGAACGACAAAGATCATACACGGTCCGTTTTGAGTCTACATGGATTGTATGAAATATATTCCAGATCAAGTTGTACGATGTATCTTCGCATGATTGGAATAAAAGTGACCATGTCACATTTTTTTGGCCTTCACCTCTTTTGTGCAAATTGATTGGGAAACGCCGTTGAAGTTAAATGAACTTCGAACAAAGAACGAGAAAAGAAAAAAAGGAATAAAAGAAAACTTTCGTTAAAAAAGAAAAAGAAAGAGGATCTAAAGAAAAATGACAAACACCAAATTCACATGAACATTAAATAAACAACAAAGTAAAATTTGGAACATTAAAAGATAAACAAAATCAACATAAATGTTAAATCAAATTCTCAATCAAATTTCGAATCCAATCTCTATCAAATTCAAATTCAATCTTTCCAGATTCCAAATCTCTATCAAATCTCAAATTCGATCTTTCCAGATCTCACATCAAACAATACATAAATTCAAACTCTTGGGTCGAGGATTTTACATCCAAGACTGCACTGCTTTAGGATTCTCTTCCTACTGCACTGAAATACATCAAATTCAAACTCTTGGGTCGAGGATTTTACATCCAAGACCGCACTCGCTTTAGGATTCTCTTCCTATCGCACCTGAAATACATCAAATTCAAACTCTTGGGTCGAGGATTTTACATCCAAGACTGCACTCGCTTTAGGATTCTCTTCCTACCGCACCGAAATACATCAATTCAAACTCTTGGGTCGAGGATTTTACATCCAAGACCGCACTCGCTTTAGGATTCTCTTCCTATTGCACTCGAAATACATCAAATTCAAACTCTTGGGTCGAGGATTTTACATCCAAGACCGCACTCGCTTTAGGATTCTCTTCCTATCTGACCGAAATACATCAATTCAAACTCTTGGGTCGAGGATTTTACATCCAAGACCGCATCGCTTTAGGATTCTCTTCCTATTGCACTCGAAATACATCAAATTCAAACTCTTGGGTCGAGGATTTTACATCCAAGATCGCACCGCTTTAGGATTCTCTTCCTATTGCACTCGAAATACATCAAATTCAAACTCTTGGGTCGAGGATTTTACATCCAAGACTGCACTCGCTTTAGGATTCTCTTCCTATTGCACTCTGAAATACATCAATTCAAACTCTTGGGTCGAGGATTTTACATCCAAGACCGCACTCGCTTTAGGATTCTCTTCCTATTGCACTCGAAATACATCAATTCAAACTTTTGGGTCGAGGATTTTACATCCAAGACTGCTATCGCTTTAGGATTCTCTTCCTATTGCACTCGAAATACATCAATTCAAACTCTTGGGTCGAGGATTTTACATCCAAGACCGCATCGCTTTAAGATTCTCTTCCTATTGCCTCTGAAATACATCAATTCAAACTCTTGGGTCGAGGATTTTACATCCAAGACTGCACTGCTTTAGGATTCTCTTCCTATTGCACTGAAATACATCAATTCAAACTTTTGGGTCGAGGATTTTACATCCAAGACTGCACTGCTTTAGGATTCTCTTCCTACTGCACTGAAATACATCAATTCAAACTCTTGGGTCGAGGATTTTACATCCAAGACTGCACTGCTTTAGGATTCTCTTCCTATTGCACTGAAATACATCAAATTCAAACTCTTGGGTCGAGGATTTTACATCCAAGACTGCACTGCTCTAGGATTCTCTTCCGATTGCACTCGAAATACATCAATTCAAACTTTTGGGTCGAGGATTTTACATCCAAGACCGCACTCGCTTTAGGATTCTCTTCCTATCGCACCGAAATACATCAAATTCAAACTCTTGGGTCGAGGATTTTACATCCAAGACCGCACTCGCTTTAGGATTCTCTTCCTATTGCACTTGAAATACATCAAATTCAAACTTTTGGGTCAAGGATTTTACATCCAAGACTGCATCGCTTTAGGATTCTTTTCCTATTGCACTGAAATACATCAAATCAAACTCTTGAGGTTAAGGATTTTACATCCAATACCACATTACTCTGAGATCTTTTCTCATTGTAATGACCCAATCCAATCGATTTGATCTTCATTTGGGGTTGAAGATGTTACATCTAAAACTTCAAAATTCCAATTTTCATTTCAAATCAAATCCCTTCAAATTAATCTTAACAAAACTTCAATTTAAATGAAAACTCAAAATCTAAACTCACACATCATGACTTGAACATGAAACAAAATAAAATCTAAATCGAAACTCTCCCAGATCATGTGATTTGGATTTTACCTCCTTTTCCTTTCCCCAGCGAGAGTTCAAGAATCTCCATTCTTAGAGATATACTTGACACTCCCCAGCGGAAACTCTTCTACTTCGTCCTAAGTTTGTTACTTGGACATCCGTGTTGGTTTTGTTGATCGCTTCGGTCAACACCAATACGCGCGGTGTGCTCGTCGACTCACCACACCTATTGGGGGTCCATTTGTTGACCTCATTTTTTGATGAGGTCTTCTCTTCTTCTCTTTAGTACTTAGGATCTAGCCTTAGGCTTTTCCTTTGACTATCTTAGAGGACTAGAATTAAGACCCACCTTTTAGAAATTCAAACCACTTCTTAACTCCCCGCAAACTCCACAAACTTGATCGTAAACCCCTAATCACCTAGAGGGTTGAAATCAAATATGGAAGTTTAAAGGATGAGTTCCTATAGGACTCTTTGGCCTTAGGACTGCCCTGGGTGGCCTGGTCTAGTGAAGGGTTGACTTGCTCACACACTGCACCTACACACTACACTTTCACACACTTCCTAAAAACACACCCATACCCGACTTGACCTCCTGACTCATGTAGGTGATTCACATGGATGGTCCTTAACCCCTAAGCCCTTGGCTAAGAGGGTTAGGAACAACATGGTGAATGCCTCAAATGAGTCCCCTCATGGCTCATGTGGGCTTGATATGGCTTCATGGCTCAACAAAAATGATTTTATTCCACTTACATCCACCCAATCTTCAATTTTCCAAATTTTCGATTTTTGACCCCGGGACCCTACACCCGCCTAGCTTACCCAAACCCTTGAAATTACCCAAATTTTCCAAAATTCTCCAAATCACCCAAAATTCTCCAAAATCAATCCCAAACATTTCCACACCACTTAAATTGATCATCCATACCCAAAAAATGCCAAATATTCCAAAATACCCAAAATACCCCTTTTGACCCAAAAATCCAAAAATTCAGAAAATTCTCAGAAAATTCCAGAAAATCCCAAATATTCCCAATTTCATTTTGTTCAACTACACCATGGGCCAATTTTGTCAATTTACCCCACCTTTGTCAAAACCCCCAATTTGACCCATTTTAACCCAAAGTGAACCCGATGTCAAACTTAACCTACCCAATTGACCTAAATTCTGGTCCAATTCAATTCTAAATTTCAATTCAACATCCCCAACACCAATCTAGACCAAATCCAAGCCCAATTTGATTGAAATTTGGATCCAATTTCACTTTTGACCTTAAAGCCCAATTTGAACCTATGACCCAAACCTAACCCAAACTCACCCAATTCAACTCCAATTAACCCCAAGTCTTTTCCAAACCTTCCTTAACATCCCCATAAACAAAACACTAACATGATTTGCCCAAGATTTTGATCCAAACCCCACTCAAATTCAACCCAAAATCAAAAAGCCCAATTTTGACCTAAACTTAAACCTAGCCTAAATGAGCCCAAATCCCAAAATTAAAACCTAACCAAAGCCAAAACCTCTTTGAAACACTCCCATAAACATTTCCCAACATTAATTTTACATCAATTTCAACTCTAGCCCAACTTTGGCCCATGGTAGCCCATTTTGGCCCACCTTAGCCTCTTTACCAAAAAGGCGCATATTCAACCCAATTCAAACCCAAATCATCTCAAATTTGTTTCAAACCACTCATGACACATCTCTAAACCAAACTCAACAATTATTTGGCCCAAGCCTTTACCAAAATTTCATCCCAAAACCCATTTTAAAATTCAAAAGCCCACTTTCCTAAAACCATTTTAAAAGCCCATCCTTTACCACATCCAAAGGCCCAAAATTGGTCCCAAAGCCCATATGACATTTCCCCTCATCATACTTTCAATTAAACTCAATACCTAAGTCCTAAATTCATCATCAAATCATTCCAAATCAAGTTCCATACAAATTTCCATCAAATTACCAAAAAATTCCTATAATCCATTTTCATGAAATTGACCAAGCTTTCCCCAAGCCAAAGGTGAGCCATGAAGCCATGCATGAGCCACATGGAAGCCATGAGAGCCTCTTTACATGTCACCATACCATATTGGGTAGTAAGGAGGGCCCCTTTCCTTAATCCCTAAAGCTCATTAGCCTTAATCATGATTCACCTAAAACTAAATTTAATCCAAATATATTTGGATGGAGACTTCTCCATGCCAAACCAGCTGATCCCTTTGATCCCCCACAGCACCCAAAGCCACCTTGAGGGGTGCACTAAGCCCAAATGGGTGAGTTGACCCATTTAGATCCAAAATGGTCTTCCCCCATTCCATTTCAATCCAAGCTCTTTACACTTGGCATTTGCCAATTGCTTGCACAAACACCCAGCCCTGACCCACCTGACCCTGAGGGTGACCCTTGCCTGCCGGCCAGCCACCCCAGTCGCCGGAAAACACCATGGCCGAAACCTTGGGAGGAGCCAAACTTTGGAATTCTCCCTTGCTGAGCTGCCCCATGCCCAGTGGCCATTGCAGTACGTTCTTCACTTGCCATGAGCAGGTGATCCCAGCCCTTAACTTCCCACAGGAGGCCCTCCGGCCTCTCCTATTTAAACCCCTCACCTTCTCGGCCATGAGAGGTGCTCGAACCGAACCTTACCGAAACTGCGCCAAAATTATTCCGGACTCCTCCCCACACACGAGTACTTGATCCCCGAGTGAGATCCCCCTGCCATTTCTTCTCCGTGAGCTCGATTTCGAGTTGAAATTCCACCCAAAACCAGGACACTTCTCCACGGTGGACCAATCCCAAAATTGATTGGTTCTACACCTTCACCAGACCAAGGGAAGGTGTCCACCAGCAAAAGCCCCATCTCCAGGCCACCCGGTTGTTCCAGACTCCAAAGGTTGTGATCAGCTTTGGTGGAAATCACACCTAGGCAATTCACCACATCCCCAGGCTTCATCCCTAGCCTCCTGCATCTCCAACGAACGTGTCAAGCATCTCTGATCGAGGCTTCACCTCTCAGAGCTAAGGTATGAGTTAATTCTTCATCCCGATCTTCTGGAGATTCTCCATTTCAAATGCTTTAATTTCAATGCATGATAACCAGTATAGATGTGTTCGTCTCTTCAAGACGAATCCATAGAGCATAAGAACATGAAAATCCATCGAGTATCGAGTGGGATATTAAGGATTTAGTGTGGACGGCTCTCGGGTGAGGACACTTGGGGACGATGAACGGATGCCGTCCATTTAATACACGCGCGGACGGACGGCCAGGATCGCGTCGGATCAGAAGACGGAGCGATACAGCGGGTCCCGGGAGCGCTGACGCGGATGGCGGCGTCGAATGGGAGCGCGCCGCGTGTGCATTCGGAGCTGCCGAGGTTGACGCGGCGCTGCGTCACTTAAATAGAAAATTAGGGATTTTCTTAATTTATTTAATTCCCGAACTTTGAAAATTCATATCTTTGTGTAGAAAAATCCTAAAAATAAAATAAAAATACCCTCTTGCTCGGTGAACGGAGGAGAATAATGTGGAAAAGAAATTAATTAATTTTGTCTAGTATTTTATTTTTAATTAATTATTTACTCCCTGCATTGTTTTAATTCTCCATGCATTCACACAATTCACCATGGCATGAGACCATAGGGCTTTTGAAGCCTCTGAACTTAGGGACATTCCCTGAATTTTCCAAGGTCGAGGCCATCTCTGTGAAAAGTTATTGATTTTTCAAATGCATGTTGCTGTTTTAAGTATTTTAATTTCAAAAATTAGCATGTTGTGAAATAAATTCTAGGAAAATTTGGTGATGTTCCATATGACCAGAGAACCCTAGGAAAAATAGGATTTGGGTAAATTCACTCAGATTAACCCTAATTGGCTTAAATACCCAAAATAGATCTCTAATTAATTAAAGCTAACCATAGATCAAATTGACTTGAAATCAATTCTCCACTGACCATTAGGATCAGAGGAACCCATCATAAAAATTTGAGGTCAATTGGACTTGGTTAGCCCCACTAATTGGGTTAATTAAGCCACTTAGTCATTTTAAATTTTAAAAATTCATAACTTTCAAAATATCTTTCAAGAATTCACCAAATTGGTTTTGGAGTCTCTCTGATATCAGGGAATTTAAGAAAATTAAAATTTCAATTTTCTAAAAAGTTAATTTTTTAATATTATTTTAATATTTTTAATAATTAAAAAATAATAAAAATCACAAAAATAATAAAATTCACCAAAATGTCATATTTTGAATGTTAATCACTTAGGAACAAGTCCCATATTTTTCCTAGGTCTATTTAGTGAGATATTAATTTTTAAAGCTCTAGGGTAATTTTAAAATTAAAAAATGTATTTTCTAGCATTTTCACCAAAATAATTATAATGAATCAAAGAAAAATCAGAAAATTGTAAAGTTTGGTTCTCTGGAATCCTTGATATCAGAGAGAATTTTAAAAAATTATAAAATTTATTTTTCAACATTTATTTTATTTTTAAATTAATTAATACTCCAGAACTTAAAATAATTCTAATAAATAAAATATAATTCAAAAAATTACAAAATTTGGTCCAAGTGGTCCTCTGGTCATTAGGAATGTTCTCTAATTTTCTTAAGGACAGAAGCTTTCCCTTGGTCATGTTATCAAATTTTCCTTGAAAATCTCTATTTTCTACTAAAAATAATTATATAAATAAATTAAATGCAGAAAAATCACATTTTCTCCTCTCATGTCTTTATTGACATATGAGTGAAGTCACATAAAAATTTCAAGTTCATTTGAGTTCAATTTAGTGAGTTATGAAATTATTAGGCTTAAAGGGCAAAATGGTAATTAAAATTTTAACCCTTAATTAAAACTTTAGGTTTAATAAAAATTTTTAACAAGTAAAATATCTGATCCTAATCTGATTTGGATGATTGAAATTTAAATAATTAAAGGGTAGAAACCCATTAAGCAATTTAAAATGATTAAACCTTAATTAAATAATTAATTGAATTTGGAAGGATAATAAAATTGGAATTATTAAAATAGGGATATTATTAGGAAGAGATTTATTCTTTAATTTAAAAATCCCTAAATTTAATCATCTCATTAATATTCAACTCTTAATTAAAATGATAAATCAAATTTAAAATATTAAAAGACTTAATCATTAAACTAAGATTAAATCATTAAACTCTTTCAAAAATTTAAATTAAATTTAATTAAATTAAATTAAAATTAAAATAAATTAAATTAAAAGTTAAATCAAATAAATTAAATTGAATTAAATTAAATCAAATCAAACTAAATTAAACTAAACTAAATTAAATTAAATTAAATTAAATTAAATTAAGTTGAATTAAATAACCTCACTTAAGACATGAAGAAATAAATCTAAAATAACTTGAACACTATTCCAAACTTAAATCATTAATTTAAACTTAAATTTGAATCACAAATCATTAAATATCATTTTGCCCTTAGGAGCTTTAGTTATCATAACTCCTAAACAGAATATTAAATGAAATGTTACTTCACTTATAGGACATTCAAATGTCCTAGTTCACTGAGTAAGTTAACAAAAAAATTGAAAAAACCTCGGGCGATCGATTCATTTACATAATTAAATTCTCTTGGACTTAAAACAATCCTAGAAATATTGAAAAGATGTTTGGGATCTCTCCTAAGCACTTCCTCGATATGATAGGATCTTTATAAGAACAATTGAATTTAATTGTTCTTTCGATGAAGAAAATCGTCTTCAAACCAAAAACACAAAGAACCTAGACGTCATAGGAAATGACTAGTTATAGGATTAGGAATTTGGTAGAAAACCATAACCCTTTCCCTTAGCTTTACCTAGGAACTTGCTTAAATATTCTAATTGTGTTTTAAGTGCAGCTTGGGATGACGGGAAGACCCTCCAGGTACGCTTTTATTTTGTTGCAATTTACTTTCTTGCAACTTATTTAATTGCATGACACTTATTTTTCTTGCATGATAAAACAACAGTTGCATGAAAACCTACACCTTTAGGACAGAAACCAAAACTGAAACCCATAACTAAATTAAAAGACACTACAAGATAAAGTTCACCTCCACAACATTTCAAAATATAAGACAACTCAAAATTTAATCACAAATAGAACACAAAACTACAACTATAACTAAATTAAAACGTCTTGTTGGATGATCGGGAATACCTCGGATGATGTAACCTACATGTTGCTAACGGGATTTCCCACGGTCTAAATGAAAGTGTGGAACTCATTCAGTTAAGTTTAGCAAATTCATCTGGACTAAGTGAATCCGATAAAAATAATGATGCCGGAAGGATGGAACCGTGGGATCTTAACCGGTGTCGTTATAATCAACTTTAAGATTTGTTTTAATTAAAACACAAAACACTTGGAAATTAAGACTTCTCTAAACCAAAACACTTTTCTCATCCCCTGATTTATGATTTCTAAAACTAAACCTCTCGCAACAACAAGGAGCTCGGAGCATGGTGGGCGAGCACGGCCATTGTCGTCAGCAAGACTTGAACCTACTTCAGCAAAACCCTTCCTAGAATTAAACAACAAAGCCATAGGACTTCGAGGTAGTTTGCCTAGTGCAACATAAATCCTCAACTCTTCGTTAGGCATTTGCGTCGCAAATTAAGCCCTAACCGGTCTTAGGATTCCGAGGTAGTCGTCCGATACGACATAAACCCTCATATCTTTTAGGCAATTTGTATGATCCTATCATATAAATATAAGCCCTAATTAACTAAAATTGGCAAGATTAAAACATTAAATAAACATTAGGACTTTCCTAAATCCAAGCCAAACAATAGGATAGTCGGGAGATTACCGAAGTCCGCTTCGAATCCGTGATCTCTCCTACTTTTCTTCCTTTGAATTCCCAAAATAAAGATGTTCTAAATTCGATCCATTCCCTATTGAAATTTCCAAAATTCAATCCTTTGAAAACTTAAACTTTGAAATTCTTGAGAGCGGAATTATTGATTATTATCGAGAGTTTTCTTAGGTGATTCCCGTCACTTAAGATGTAATTAACTATAGGGGCTTGCCCTTATAGGGAACTTTAAGAACCCGAGTAATATAAACCCCGCTTAATTCATTTATATTAAACGAGGGAATTTGTCGGCTCATAAAATTGGTTCGCGGACCAAACGGATGTCACAAATCTTCTAGTTTATTTAATCGAGCCCCACCGTCAAGCGATGTGTCTATCCTTAGGGATAGATACACGGCTTGCGGTGCGGTGCTCGTTCATATAAACTATTTGGGATGTGAGATCGGTTTGATTTCATATCTTAAAATCTTCAAATTTAAAATTATTTTCAAAATCAAATATTACTTTCTAAATTATATCTATAATTAAATTAAAATTCGCCGACAATTTCCGTAGGCGACTCCCTTTTCAAAATAAAAAAACACAACCTAAAAAATAGTGCCGACAACCGGTCTTAGGACTCCGAGGTAGTCGTTCGGTACGACATAAACCCTCACATCTTCGAGGCTATTTGTATGATTATGTCATACAAATATAAGTCCTAATTAATTAAAATTGGCAAGATTGAAACATTAAGTAAATTCCCAAATATAACCAAAACAATAGGATAGTTTGGAAAGTTGCCAAAATTCTTCTTGGATCCTCAGCTTCTCCTACTTCTCTCCCTTTGGACTCCTGAAAATAACTGTTCCAAAATTTATCCATTCCCTATTGAAATTCCAAAATTCAATCCTTTGAAACCTTAAACTTTGAAATTCTTGAGAGCAAAACCACTGATCATTATCAAGAGTATTCTTAAATGATTCCTGTCATTTAAGATGTAATTAACTATAGGGGCTTGCCCTTATAGGGAACTTTAAGAACCCAGGTAATATAAACCCTGTTTAATTCATTTGTATTAAGCAGGGGAACTTGTCGGCTTATAAAATTGGTTCGCAGACCAAATGGATGTAACAAATCTTCTGGTTTATTTAATCGAGTCCCATCATCAAGCAGTGTGTCTATTCTTCGGGATAGATACACGGTTTGTGATGCGGTGCTCGTTTACATAAACTATTTGGGATGTGAGATCGGTTTAATTTCATATCTTAAAATTTTCAAACTTAAAATTATTTTCAAAATAAAATGCTACTTTCTAAATTATATATATTTAAATTAAATTTAAAATCTAAAATTCGCCGACAATTTCTGTAGGCGACCCCTTTTCAAAATACAACACACAACCTAAAAATATGCAGACAATTTCTGGTGATTCCGCTGGGGACTAGTTCCTCTCTCCATTTTTGATTCGATGGTTTTTCTTTCATAAACCGATAGTGAGTCCATATCCCTAGTGTACTAAAACTACCATTCTTCCGTTGGAATACCCCGTTCATTTCTGTCTTGAACGAGTATAGCCAACACTTCTCGGATTTAGGAGGCACTGTTTAGACACCCCTAAACAGAGAAGTTCCGAGATCCTTTTACCTCTTTTTTGAGGTGGGGTGGACCCCCAATATGTGTTAGTTTAGGAGCGGTCCTTCGAGTCGAGAAGTCTTGCATAAGACTTTCTCTTCCTTTCCAATTCTAAATCGGGCCCTTTACCTTTTCTATAACCTTTTTCCTTTTCTAACAAACGAACCCGCTAGTAAATAACATTCTAATAAACAATCTCTTTTAAAAATCTCAAATACACTAAGATAAATGAAAATGTGTTCGGACTCTTTCCTTTTCGTCATAAACTTTACAACGAAAGGAAGCATAATTCGGGACTGACATTCGGAATCTGCCCTGTAGAAAATGACTGCCCCAAAGTTAATCTTCTCCTTCACCAATGGAATGGACTTCGCCGTTCACAAGGATGAGCTGCTCAAAAATGGAATCATCCGTTTCGGACAAGGATTCGGCAACACAGGTATCAAGTTCGCCGACGTCACTCTCTTCACACTAATGGACAAAGTGTCAGAAACTAAGAAACCCATAATTGAGTTCAACTTGAAGTCGGCTCAAGAATTTCCTCCCCTGCAAAGGGTTCCAGCTGAAAGAAGTACTACTGTTCGTAGGAGGACTGTTGTCTCTTCCCCACCGGTCTAGTCATCTCTGCACCTACCCCGACTTCTGTCAAACTGAAGGGGAAGAAAATCCAAGTCTGTGATGAGCCTGTCACCGTGGAGAGTACAGATTTTGCTACAATACCAGAAAGGCCACTAGAGGATGCCATGGACAAGTAGAGGATGTCGTTTTCAAGAGTTGCACCCCTAACTCGGACTCAAAGAATAAATAGAAGCAGAAAGATCGCCAAGATCGAGAAAGCCAAAGCTGCTGAAGTTGCTTTTCTAGAAGAAATTCCTGAGGAAAGAGAAGAACTGCCTGAGTATATTCCTCTGTTGGAAGGGAGCAGGTTTCACCCTCTCTCTGCCGCATCAGATGAAGAGGATGTCCGTAGGATCACCGCTACATTACCCCGATCTGCGTACTACAGCAATTACAAAAGGAAAAGGGATAAGACTACGCCATTTGCTCGACTGCAAGTTGTGATAGAAAGATTGTCAAAGAAAGAGAGATGCCCTGTGTCAGAAATCTAAAGAAGGGTGGGACGCGTGCCAGCTAAATCCCGCCTCGGACTGCGAATAGAGCCTGTTGCTTCCACAAAGAAACCAAAGAAAAAGATAAAAGCCAGTTCACCCGTTGTTGTATATGGTCTACAAATTAGGGAGGATACCACCTTCCAGCATATAGCCGACAGACCATCCGGTCCTAGGCTTCCGGCTGCGAGAAGGATGGTATGGCGACCTACTACTGGCGAGCTAAGACCAAAATAATGTCCTGAGAAGAAAAGTCTTGTCAGGAGACTTGAATCAGAAGAAAGTGCTACTGCAATAAAGGGGACTCCCTAAAGGAAGTTTAACAACCGTCACTAGACAACTGTGAGACCGTGCGGAAAAGGCCACTAGAGGATGCCATGGACAAGTAAAGGACCGACATCCGATAGTTAGCAAAAGAAAGAGAAGAAAAAACTAGAGGATGAAGTTGACTCATCAGATTTCATGGATGAGGAGTATGCTGAGATCAATATGGTTGAGACGCGAGCATCATCAGCTTCACAAGGTGCTCCAGCAGCTGCGGAAAGAGATGAACCGCAAGTAATGAGGGCACAGCTTCGGGAAAGAGATGACACAATTTCCCAGATGGCAAAGAGGATGGAAGAGATGGCTGCTGCCTTAGCCTCTCTCAAGAGTCAGGTATAACCTCAGAAAGATACACCCCCAGAGATTATCCATATTGCAGATGGAGGAAAAGAGATCACATCTGTCAACAGAGACGAGCGACCAAACAAGGATTCTGCACAAAGCATGATTCCAGAAAAGGACATTAAAAACATGGTAGAACAGCAGGTGCGAGAAGCCCTAGCACAATCTAAGAGCGGAGCATCTATTCAGACTGGTAGACCTTACTCCGAAGAGTTTGATGTGGTCCAATACCAAAAAGGCTTCGTACCACCTCTGTTTAAGAATTTTGAGGGAACGGGAAACCCCCGGCAGCATGTCGCACATTTTCGTGCTAGTTGCTGCAATGCCAGTCGGAGTGACGCTTTACTCTTCCGTCAGTTCGTCAGCAGTTTGTCAGGGATTGCCTTCGACTAGTACGCAGAATTACCGAACGGCTCAGTAAAGACCTTTTCAGAACTAGAGAATCTCTTCGTTAAGCAGTTTGCCGGGGCTCAGCACCACATCACTATCAGTGATCTAGTGGTGGAGTTACCGAACGGCTCAGTAAAGACCTTTTCAGAACTAGAGAATCTCTTCATTAAGCAGTTTGCCGGGGCTCAGCACCACATCACTATCGATGATCTAGTGGTGGAGCAACAAAAGCCAAACGAGAATTTAGTGGATTACATACTTCGATGGAGGAATTTAAGCATGAAGTGTGAACCACAGCTTCAAGAACAACATGCAGTCAGCATCTTGCTTAAGAGTATCCATGGCCCGATAGCACTTCTCCTTAAAGAATTTACAATCATGACTTTCGAGAAGTTGCTTAGCAAGGCCGGGAGCTTGCAAGAAGAGGCAAAGCAGCTAAGTTTCGTAAACAAGACCGATAAGCGGAAGACTGTGAAGACATTTGAAAAGAAATCCGGAATCATCGCGGTAGTAGATAAGGGCAAGCAGCCAATGCAGATACCGCCAGAACGACCACAGCCTAGTTATCAATCACCACAACGGACTTATCAGCAACCTCAGCAGGGCTATCAGCAACCTCATCCGGGCTATCAGTCGCCTCAGCATTATGAACAACCGCCTCGTTCATCGCGTACCTTGAGAGAACTTCTAAATAGAGAATATCCATTCAAAACTGAAGCAATAGCGAAGATGTTCCGCAGTTTAATGAAGACACCGGATTTTCAGTTGCCAGAGCCCAAGAGGCCGAAGGAAGTCAATAAGAAAGATCATCCAAACTATTTCCCTTACCACCAGATGCTCGGGCACAAGATAGAGGACTGCATCACTTTCAAGAGTTGGCTTGATGACAATCTCCGGAAAGGGAACATAACGATCTCAAAGGAATACATGAAGGAACCCCAGAAAGGAGGTTCCATCAATGTTATTTCAGTGGATCCCATTGTTCCGATAGACCCTTACATGACCGATGATGGATGGAGTACTGTCTGGACAAAATCATCGAAGAAAATTTTGGATCACATCCAGGCAGCTTCGGTACGCACTTCAACTAAGAGTTTGAAACCTGTCGAGCCGTCACTATCACTTGCGATTGAAGAACCGCCCCAGAAGGAGGAGAAGATCGTGGAAGAAAAGAAGACCAAGGCTCCGAAGGGTAGACTAGGGCCTGCTTATCCTAGGATGGTTGTTTCCGATTCGAGGGAGAAATCCCTCGAACTCCTGACTCTGTATGATTATCTGCTCACCCCAGCGGGATCTTATATTGATAAGGGTTATGACGTTGGCTACATTTTGACTATTTCTAACGATTACGTAACTAGCGACAACCGGCTTAATCCGGATCTCAATTCCAATACAAATAACGATTCTCAAATCTTACACAACCTCGATGACTACGACGAAGAAGATGTTCACAAAGGAGGCTACGAAAGCTCGACAAGCAACGAGTCCATTTGTGAATTCCAAGGAGCTCCGATCACGATAGAATTAGAACCATCAGACACCAAAGCAACTTCAGAAAAGCCAGTTGTTCCGATTCAAGAGGAGACACCGGTAAATTCAGAAGAAATAATTGAAGTCAATCTAAGAAGCAGAAAAGTTCTACCCCTGAGAATGGGTCCAAAGGATAAAGGAAAGTAGGTGGTCGCTTAAGAAGAGTCAACCCCAGCAGAGGAACTGCCTATTCGGGAAGAAACAGAGGAACATGGTAATAAAGTGGACTACAACGTGCTAGCCCATCTTAGGAAGCTACTAGCTAAACTAAGCATATACGATTCTCTGATCCTGTCAAAGGAGATGAGGGAAGCTCTGATCAAGGCTTTACTTGATCCAGAGATTTGTTTAACTCAAATGGCCGGTAATTCCTTCGACGAGGTTTGCTCGTTAAGAGAACATCGAGGTGTTACCTTCACGGACAATGATCTATTACTGGGAACAGCTGATCACAACCGTTCGTTATACATTTCAGTCACTATTGGAAAGTTTACGCTCTCTAGAGTGTTGGTTGATTCGGGAGCATCAATCAACATAATGAATCTTCGAACGCTAGCATATTTGGAAATTGAAGCTCGCGAGCTTGAAGCAGACAAGATACTATTAAGAGGCTTCAATCAAAAAGGAGAAAGAGCTCTTGGATCGGTAACACTACTATTGAAGACCGGTGATTTAGCAAAGACAACCGCAAAATTCCACATAATTGATTCTGAGACAACGTTCAACGCTCTACTGGGTCGGCCATGGATCCATGAAAACCGGATGGTACCGTCGTCTCGCTCCAGAGTGCATAAAGTATTACGAAGGAGGGGAACAGTGCATCAAAGGTGATTTGCAACCGTTCTCCGTGCACGAAATTGGAATTCATGAAGATACAGCCTACTACGCGCCTCCGAAGAAAACAATCTTTTCCAGAAATACCATACAAAATAAAGCAAAAGAAATTTGAGATGATGAAGAACCTGAAGTTCTTGTCCAACAGTCACTCACCACTCCCTTACGGCGAGATGGTGAAGATTTCTCCAGAACTCGCACCTGAGGTCGAGGCCGGGGACGAGGACGTGGAAGAAACATTGGAACAGTTGGACAGAAGAAACCGGTCATCGATGTTGATTGGGAGAACAGTTCCGAAGAAGAAGAAGAAGAAATTAAGAAAGAAGCAGCAACAATAAGTCAGAAGGATCCATAATTCAACATTTCTCTCGAAGATGGAAATAATGAAGAATATAAATCAATGTACGAGAAGATTAACCATTATGTACATACTATGGCCCTGACTCCGATCTATTCTAAGAAGATCGAGGGTATGGTGGTCAAGGAAGTGCATGATGGTGGTGCTAAGCCAATCAAGTTCTACCGTGGTGCTTCTTCTTCCAAAACTAAAAGTGATATACAATTTGAAGACGTTACTTCATCCGAACTAACGGAACTACCTTTTGAGTGGTACTCTCCTTGTGTTCAAAATTTAATTCAATGTGGAGTCTTACCTCGATGATGGACAAAAGGACAATCACAACATTTTGAAAAATTATGGAATAACGCCAGTCAGCCTCCCAATTCAAAACATGGTCTTGGATTCGGCACGGTAGGGTCTATTGACGATACGAGATTTTGCTTGGTTGTCACTTGCGAGCCTAGTGAAGACTGCATGGAAGCCTCAGAAGATCTTGAAGATCTGCAAATCGGAGATGCTCTGCCATAATTCGAAGAAGAAATTAAATCTATAATAGACGAGTTAACGGAAGTTAACTTAGGTACTAGCGAAGAGCCTAGGCCTACCTTTGTTAGCTCCTTACTCAATAAAGAAGACTCCGAGGAGATAATCAAGCTACAAATGGAATTCAAGGACTGTTTTGCTTGGATTTACGATGAAATACCAGGATTAGCTCTAGAAGTCGCAGTTCACAAATTAGGAGTGGATCCCACTGCTGTTCCAGTCAGACAAGCTCCCAGAAGAATGCGTCTAGAGATTGAACAACAAGTAATAGCTAAAGTTAAGAAGCTAATAGACGCTAAATTTATCCGTGAAGAACAATATCCAACTTGGTTAGCCAACGTGGTACCGGTCAGAAAGAAGAATGGTCAGATTAGAATCTGCGTGGATTTCAGAGATTTGAATAAAGCATGTCCAAAAGATGAATTCCCACTACGAATTCCAGAATTGATGATCGACATCGCTTCGACGCATGAAATCTTCTCATTTATGGATGGATCATCGGGATACAACAATAAAGATGGCACCAGAAGACGAAAAGCTCACGGCATTCAGAACGCCGATCGGAGTGTATTGCTACACAGTAATGCCATTCAGACTAAAGAACGCAGAAGCAACATACCAAAGAGCGATGACAAAAATTTTTGATGATCTCATTCACAACCAAGTCGAGTGCTACGTGGATGATGTGGTCATCAAAAGTAAACTAAAGGAAGATCACATGTATGATTTGAGAATTGTTTTTGAGCGACTAAGACAATACAACCTTAAGATGAATCCCTTAAAATGCGCCTTCGGCGTCACCTCTGGGAAATTCTTAGGATTTGTTGTCCGACATCGCGGGATTGAAATTGATCCGGAGAAGATTAAAGCTATTTTAGAAATGCCTCCTCCCAAAACTTTGAAACAACTACGATCCTTTCAAGGGAAGTTGGCATATCTTTGACGCTTTATTTCGAACTTGTCAGGTAGGTGTCAGCCCTTCTCGGCATTGGTTAAAAAGGACGCTAATTTCTTTTAGGATGAGAAATGTCAGCGGGCTTTCAAGGACGTTAAGCAATATTTAATGACACCTCCTGTCTTAGCAGCCCCAGTCTGAGATAGACCGTTGATACTTTATACCGCGGCTTTAGACGATTCTCTCAGAGCCCTGCTAGCCCAGGTCAATGACGAGGGAAAAGAAAATGCTCTCTACTATCTAAGCCGTCGACTAATCCTAACGGAAGTAAAGTACCCTCCGATTGAGAAGCATTGCTTGGCCCTGATCTTCACCGCTCAAAAGCTCAGGCATTACATGCTTTCTCATAAGGTCAACCTTATTTCGAGAGTTAATCCATTGCAATACTTGACGAACCGACCGACGCTTTCTGGCACACTTGCGAGGTGGTCGATGATACTATTGCAATTAGACATAACTTTCGTTCCTCTTCGCGCCATAAAGGGACAAGTCCTAGCAGACTTCCTCGCAGCACACCCTTTGCCAGCAGATTTGCCTCTCGACGATGATTTTCCTGATGAGCAGATAATGAGCCTAGAAGACCCTGATGATCGATGTTGGGAATTATACTTCGATGGTGCATCCTCAGCACAGAAGAACAAAGAATCGTAAATGATAGTGCCCGGTAAGGCAGGAATTGGACTAATCTTTATAACAGCGGAGCGGGGGATGTTAAGATAGTCCTATTACTTAACAGGATCGTGTACAAACAACGAGGCAGAATACAAAGCCCTCATAAGCGGATTGGAATTAACCATTCAGATGGGAATAACGGACATCAACATCTACGGAGATTCTCAGTTGATCATTCAACAGGTCGCCGGACAGTACAGAATTTTAAAGCCAAGACTCGAGCAGTACTTTCAGTACACCATGAAATTGTTGGAACAAATTCCAAATGTAACAATCTACATGATTCCCAGAAAAGAAACTGCTCTCGCCGATGCGTTAGCCCGCCTTGCAAAGGAATTTGCCTGCTTGCACGATGAGTCAGTTGAAGTGTCAGTTCAAGGACGACAGGTCCTATCACAGCTCGACATGGATACAATACATAAATCAGAAAGAAAAGCAGAAGAAACAATTGCAGCAGTGACAGAAAATACAGAAGATTGGCGGTAGCCATTAATAGACTACTTGCAGAAAGGAAACCTGCCTGACGATAAGTCGTTAGCCCATCAAATCAAGAAAAGAACTCTGTCTTACGCATTAATAAACAATACATTATACAGAAGGTCTTTGATCACAGAAAAATTCATTAAGAAATTCTTATCTATTTTTTGATGAAATTGCACTTTAAAGAAAGGTATTTTCTTTATTTTACTGCAGGAATGAAGATTTATAAGTGATTAAAGCAAAAAGCATGAAATGGAGCAAATTTGGATCAAAAAGGAAGAAATTCATGCAAATTGAACTAAGTCGCCGACGACTAGATTGAGGCCGCCGACGGCGAGATCATGAAGAAAATTTCTGAAGGAATTATAACTACCTCGTCGACAGCGAGCCCGAACCCGCCGACAGCGAGATCGCGCTGTTTGAAGACCTTCTAGAAGCCCTGCTGACGGCGAGGTCATTTCCCGCCGACGGCGAGGTCATTTCCTGCCGACGGCGAGACAGTTCAAAATGCAAATACTTTGAACCTGGACACATTTTGAAGAGGTTTTTAAGCACCCCTTGGACCTTTGCCTACCTCTATAAATAGAGGCCGAATTATAGTGTCTTGGTGTGTCTATTTTTAGAGAGTCTGAGTCTATTTTGGTGTCTTAAGTGAGTCTGTTGTTAGTCATTAGTGAGTTTCTTTAGTTTATTTGAGTGCTATTTAGAACTTTGCTGTACTAGAAGGAAAAGTCAAAGGAACTTCAAGGAGTACGCATGGGAGGAAATTAAGATAAGTATCTTTGTTTATTGTTGTTATTAACTTTAAATGAAATCCATGCTTTGTTTTATTTCCATGCATTCTGAGTAGTTTTCTTAGTCTTTCTCCTTGTTTATGAAAATTATGCGGATTGATGAAATTAAATAGAAGTACCTAATATATTATAATAAATTGTGATAATTTTTACTTAAAACATAATTTAATTTCAATCTGGCCAATTGAGTTGTTAAAATATGTTTAATTATCAACTATAGTAAAAATTACATCCAATATTCAGGGAAGTCAAAAACCTTGGAAGGAGGGTGCAAATAGATAGGGAAATATTATATATCCGACATAGAATTGGACATTTTAGTGTGACAGACTAAAATATTCAATTTGGTCCTATTGTTTGAGAGCTGAAGTGTAGATGTTAGCTCTCAGGTGAGGGGAACGTGGGAGCTGCGAAGTGGCGACAGGTATCCTCCCGACCTAGCCGCAGATTCGGTAATCAAACATAGGATTAGTCAATGTTCTTTGCACCTGGACCAAAGGGTAAAGAATAGGAATGCTCCTATTTGTCACAATACAATTTAAGAATCTATTTAAATTCGTTATTCACTTAAATTTTCTAAAAACATGGAGAAGGATACTTTTTCTGAATTATTTAAATCAACTTATTTCAAGCATTAGTTTACTTTAGTTTGTTGTAGTTACTTTAAATTTCCATTTACTATATTAGTAAGTAATTCCTTTAAATTTAGCTGATAACAAATCTGTTAAAAACTTCCCTGTTGGATCGATAACCAGGACTCCACTAGAGCCCTGTATTACTTGATACGATACGTATACTTGCGTAGAATCCACATTATACATTTCATCATTAAATCATATATATATTTAAAGTGGGATCAAGTTTTTGGTGCCGTTGCTATAAACATAAATTGCAAACATATTAAAAGTGGGTTAAGTTTTTGGCGCCGTTGCCGGGGAAGTAAAGAAATTATTTACTAGAGTAACGGACTATTTTATTTTATAAAATTGTATGCGAAGATTTGGAAACGAAAATTTAATACCTTACGATTCAGAATTAGAGCGTACAATTAAAAGAATTAGAAAACAAGAAAAGAGAAATTATAAATTTAACACAAATGGCAAATATTCCTGAAAATGAAAATATCAATCAACCAAGACCATTACGAGATTATGCCAACCCTACATTAGATGAAATTCATTTAACTATTCAAAACCCTGATGTAGCTGCTAATTCATTTGAACTTAAACCTGCAATTATCCAAATGGTACAAAATAATCAATTTAGTGGTTCACCTATTGAAGATCCTAATTTACATCTTGCTAGTTTTTAGAACTATGTGTTACTTTCGAATATGAAGGAGTATCTAACGATGCTATTAGACTTAGACTTTTTCCTTTTTCTTTAAGGGATAAGGCTAAAATGTGGTTAAATTCGTTAGCACTTGGATCTATTAAAACTTGGGGAGAATTATCACAAAAATTTCTATCCAAATATTTTCCACCATCTAAAACTGCTAAGCTTAGAAATGATGTAACTTCTTTTAGTCAGTTTGATGGAGAGTCAATATATGAAGCTTGGGAGAGATTTAATGAACTTCTTAGGAAATGCCCACATCATGCGTTACCATATTGGTTAATTATCCAAACTTTCTATAATGGATTAGTAGGATCTTTAAGATCAATCATCGATGCTGCTGTTGGAGGATCATTAATGTCAAAACCATTTGATGAAGCCTATGCACTAATCGAAGAAATGACAACTAATAATTTTCAATGGCCTGCTGATAGAATGAATCCGAAAAAAATAGCTAGTATTCATGAAAATGATGCAATATCTATGTTAGCTTCACAAATTGCTGATGTATCTAAAAAATTAGATCATTTTGGAATTATTTACTCTCCAACTATATCAGAAGAAAATTCATCTTGACAACTTATAGAATCTCAATCTCAATATGAAATGATTAATGCAATTAACAACAGACCCAATAATCCTTATGCAAATTATTATAATCCTGGATGGAAAAATCATCCTAATTTTAATTGGAATAATAATACAACTAATCAACCATGGATGAATAATATGACACAACAATTAGGAAATCTATCTAATCAAGGAAATCCTAATTATAAATCTAATTATCCACCTGGATTTAATAACCCACAATTTAAAGATAAGAAACTATCTATAGAAGAATTAATATTAAATATGGGTCAACATTTACAAAATCAAGGAAATCAATTACAAATACAAGGAAACCAATTACAAAATCAAGGAACAACTATCAAAAATATTGAAACTCAACTTGGACATATCACTACTGCACTTAATAATAGAATACTGGAACATTTCCTAGTAATGTGGAAATAAATCCCAAAGACAAGGGAAATGAACAAATTAAAGCGATACAATTATGAAGTGGAAAAGAATTAGAACCTCGAATTCAGAAAGAACTGGAAAGTCAAAAAGAGGAAGTGGAAATTGAAAAGAAAAAGAATAAAAAAGATCCAAATTTAGAAAATCCTTTAATACTTATGAAAATTTCTGTTGAAAAACCTCCACCACCATTTCCTCAACGACTAATTCAACATAAAAAAGACAAACAATTTGCTGAATTCCTTGAAATTTTGAAGAAATTAACGACAAATATTCCTTTTGTAGAAGCTTTAGAACAGATGCCAAACTATGTAAAATTCATGAAAGATATTCTAAATAAAAAAGAAAATTTACCGATAATGAAATGGTCGCACTTAGTGAAGAGTGTAGTGCTATTATTCAGAAAAAGCTTCCTGAAAAATTAAAAGATCTTGGTAGTTTCACTATACCCTGCGCTATTGGAGAAAAATTCTATGGAAAAGCTTTGTGTGACTTAGGAGCAAGCATCAATCTAATGTCTTTATCAATTTTTAAAAGATTAGGATTGGGAGAAATTTTCATCTACTTCAGTAACTCTTCAGTTAGCTGATCGTTCTGTTACATATCCTAAAGGAGTTATTGAAGATGTATTAGTAAAAGTGGACAAATTTATCTTCCCTGTAGATTTTATTGTTTTAGATATGGAAGAAGATAAAGAAATTCCTATCATTTTAGGAAGAGCATTTTTAGCCACTAGAAAAGCTATGATTGATGTTCAGAAAGGAGAATTAACTATGAGAGTAAATGAACAAAAAGTAACTTTTAATATTGCTAAATCAATGAAATATCCTACGCTAAAAAAAGATGATGAGTGTTTTTGAATAGAAGTACTCGATCATTTACAAAAAGAACATTTTAAGGAATATTATGAAGAAAAATTAGAAAAAGAAAATATTGAATTAATTGAAAAATCTGAGATAAATGAAAAACTAGATTATATTCAAGAGAAATTTGAATTTTTGGATAACACAGAAAACACTGAAAAAAATATAGTTCCATCGATTATTAAACCTCCTGAACTTGAGTTAAAAATGTTACCTAATCATTTAAAGTATGCTTTCTTAGGTAATTCTTCAACTCTACTGGTTATTATTTCATATGAATTAAATGAATCTCAAGAACAAACACTTTTAGATACATTAAAAAAATATAAGAAAACTTTTAGTTGGAGTTTAGCAGATATTAAAGGAATTAGTCCTTCAATTTGTATGCACAGAATTATTTTAGATAATGAACATAAACCTAAAGCAGATCCACAAAGGAGATTAAATCCAATAATGAAAGAAGTAGTCAAGAAAGAATTTTTAAAATGGTTAGATAATGGTATTATATATCCTATTTCTAACAGTGCTTGGGTAAGCCCAATTCACTGTGTACCTAAAAAAGAAGGGGTGACTGTCAAAGCTAATGAAAATAATGATCTTATCCCTATAAGACAAGTCACTGGATGGCGAATATGTATTGATTATAGAAAATTAAACACGGCCACTAGGAAAGATCACTTCCCTTTACCATTTCTAGACCGGATGTCGGATAGATTAGCCGGACATAAATATTTTTGTTTCTTAGATGGATATACCGGTTATCATCAAATACAAATTGCTCCCGAGGATCAAGATAAAACTACATTTACTAGTCCTTATGGAACTTTCGCTTTTCGAAGAATGCCTTTTAGATTATGTAATGCACCTACAACATTCCAGAGATGTATGATGTCTATATTTAGTAAATTAATTGATAATGGAATAGAAGTATTTATGGATAATTTCTCTGTATTTGGAACAACATTTGACACATGCTTAAATCATCTTTAAAAAGTATTTGAAGTATGTGAGAAAACTAATTTAGTTCTTAATTGGGAGAAATGTCAATTTATGGTTACAGGTGGCATTGTATTAGGGCATAAAATTTTGAAAAAGGCATGGAAGTAGACCCTGCATAAATTCAAGTTATAGCTAAATTATCACCTCCAACTATGGTGAAAGGGGTAAGAAGTTTTCTTGGACATGCTGGATTCTACAGACATTATATTAAAGATTTTTCAAAAATTACTAAACCTCTATGCCAACTTATTGAAAAGGACAAGAAATTTGAATTTACAACTGAATGCTCGAATGCTTTCGAATTATTAAAAGATAAATTAATTACAACACCTATAATAGTTTCACCTAATTGGGAGAAACCATTTGAGCTTATGTGTGATGCTAGTGATTATGCTATAGGAGCAGTTCTTGGGCAAAGATAAGATAAGATTTTCAAAGTTATATATTATGCTAGTAAAACTCTAAATGATGTTGAAATAAATTATACGATTCTATCGAAAGAGAATTATTAGCGATTGTATATGCTTTTAATAAATTTCGGCATTATCTAATAGGAACTAAATGTATTGTACATACTGATCACTCTGCTATAAAATATTTAATGCAAAAGAAAGAATCTAAACCAAGATTAATCAGATGGATATTATTAATGCAAGAATTTGATTTTGAGATCATTAACAAAAAGGGAACTGATAATCAAATTGCAGATCATTTATCAAGATTAGAAAATCATGAATTATCTGATATCGATAATGAAATTTTAGACGATTTTCTCCGATGAACAACTTTATAATATTAATGAGTTGAAAATACCTTGGTATGCTTGATATAGTAAATTATATTGTAAGTGAAATTTTACCACCTATGTTAACTTTGCAACAACAGAAAAAATTCATTCACGATTCTAAAACATACTTTTGGGATGAACCATACTTATATAAGCAATGTAAAGATCTAATCATTAGAAGATGCGTGCCTTATGAAGAAATCGAACCAATTATTCAAAAATGTCATGACTCTGATTTTGGAGGACATTTTGGGACAGATAAAACTGCGTATAAAATTCTACAATCTGGATTCTACTAGCCTATTCTATTTAAAGATGTATATAGATATATAAAAACCTGCGATAAATGCCAAAGAGTAGGAAATATATCAAGGAAAAATGAAATGCCTCTGAATTTTATATTAGAAGTTGAAATTTTTGATGTTTGGGGATTAGATTTCATGGGACCTTTTATTCCTTCATTTGGAAACTCATATATATTAGTAGTTGTTGATTATGTTTCCAAATGGATCGAAGCACAAGCTTTACCTAGGTGTGATGCTAAAAGTGTTTCAAAATTTTTAATGAAAAATATTTTTACTAGATTTGGAATGACGAGAGTGATTATCACTGACGGAGGAACTCATTTTAGAAAAAAATATATTCACAAACTATTAGAAAAATATAATATTATGCATAAGATATCAACTGCTTATCATCCACAAACTAGCGGATTAGCTGAAGTTTCTAATCGAGAGATTAAGCGTATATTAGAAAAGTTTGTAAACCCTAATAGATTAGACTGGTCTATAAGACTAGACACTGCATTATGGGCATACAGAACTGCTTATAAAACTCCGATTGGAATGACTCCTTACGAGCTTATATATGGAAAAACTTGCCACTTACCAGTTGAATTAGAACATAAAGCATATTGGGCGACTAAAGAATTTAATTATAACATGAAAGAAGCTGGTGAGAAGAGATTGTTGCAATTAAATGAATTAGAAGAATTAAGAAACGAATCATATGATAATGATAGGATTTATAAAGAAATGATGAAATTATGGCATGATCGGAAGATTAATCAGAGAAATTTTGAACCGTAACAAGAAGTTTTGCTTTATAATACTAGATTGAAATTATTTCCTGGGAAATTGAAATCTCGATGGTTAGGACCTTTCACCTTAACTCAAATATTTTCATATGAAATTATAGAAATTGAAGATCCAAAAACAGGACATAGATTTAAAGTAAACGGACAAAGATTAAAACCATATTTCGAAGGTAGAAGACCAAATTTTAAAGAGGTTTTAATGCTTAGTCAACCTGATTACTAACTGAATTAGGTCGAGCTGGCGACGTTAAACCAAGCGCTTTATGGGAGGCAACCCATAGTAGTCTTTTATTTTAATTATCTACAAATTAGTGAGTCTATATTATTAAAACAAATCTTACTACTCAAATTTTTTATTAGAATCATCACAAAATTGAACCAATATGATGAGATCATAAAATATTCGGACCAGAGCGAAATTGGACGATTTTTAAGAATCTCGCCGACAGCGAGCCCGAGCCCGCTGACAGCGAGATCGTGCGCCATGACTTAAGTCAGTTCTATAACTAGCTTGCCGACGGCGAGAAACTTCCCGCTGACGGCGAGGCAGTTGAAAATTTGGTTTCTTAAAGATTTTTGTGCGGTTTTGGACGGATCTAAGCCATTTCTTCGTAGGAAAATATCCCAAAACCAAATTTACACTGTTTTCTTCCTTAAGAACGACTAGAGACCAATCCTTTAGATCCGAAATGGCGGCCAAACTCTTAGAAACCACAAAAATTGAAGTTTTCAACCAAAGAAAATTCGTCAGTTCGGAGGCGCAGCGAATCTTCAACAAAGGCTTGATGAAGAAAAGACTTATTAAAGAAAGAGGATTTGTCAACAGAAGAGTAGAGAATTCCACTACAAAAATCGAAGAAATGATCGCACAGCGGCATTGGGTGGTATTTTGTTATACGAGATCCGCTGTAGTTATACCAGTAGTTAAAGAGTTTTACTCTAATTTATATACGATCAACAATGGAAATGTCTACGTCAGAGGAAGATGGGTAACATTTACTCCTTCAAGGGTAAATGAATTATTTTCTATAGAGAATACCTCTGTTTGTCATTATTCCAACTTTGTGCCTTCAAGATACAATATGAACGAGATCTACAGATATCTGACCGACGAACCTGATGATTGGGAGTTACGCAAAGACGGGTATGTCAGTTTTTCTGCATCACTTCTTAACCCTGTCTCGAAGCATTGGCATTTCTTTATGTCATCCAAATTATTACCTACTATGAGAGTTAATAAAGTTTCAAAGGAATGCGCTATTTTAAACTACTGTATTCAAATTGGATTACCTATCGATGTTGGATCGATAATAGTAAAGTCTGCATTAGGATTGATTGTACATGGGTCAGTGCATGGACTTGGACACCCATCGACTATATTTGCATTATGTAGTCAGTACCAAGTTTCTTATGAGGCTTGGGAAAAAGTACTTTTATCATGGAAACCACTGGATCCTACTGATATGTTTCCAACTATGGATAACAATGATGAGATTACCATTATTTCTGACAGAGCATCACAGAACAATCATTTAGCAAGGCCCTTTACTGATAAAACTAATTTGATTCTGAAGAAGATTAAAGGATTGGAGAAAGAATTGCAAAATGTGATGAATTCCATCGACAATATCTCTGATATGTTTGATCACATTGATTGGAGAATGAAGGAGTACTTTGATCATACTGGACATATGGAGGCCAGTTTTATTCATCTACTAAGACAGAAAGGATGGATTAATGACGAATCTACTGCAGAATTCCCTTTCGTGCCTTTCTACAATTTATTTGTGCACCTGCGTCGCATAGGGAATATCAGAGAAGATGTTAGTTCAGACACTGAGGAGTACGAAAGATTTCTATTTTATATCATATATTTGTGTATATATGTGTTGATTTGGAGTTAGGTTTTATTATGAGTCGAACTTTGATTTGATCATCTCAGAATTGATGAGATTTCATGTAATTGTTATGTCTCGACGATTTAGAGTGTTGTGGTGTGGATTGCGATGCTGAGTTTTATGGATTTGAACATTTAAGTTAAGTATGTGTTAAGTTGTATGTGTGAAATTTGTAAGTCTCATGGATTTCATATATAAAGTTATATTGTTTGTGTTGTGTGAACTTTTTATGAGTTTAAGCATCTAATCTTCATATTATTATTAAATTAAGTGATCGGAAGATTGATTAAGGGCAAATCGAGGTTGAAAATGATTGACGAATTTCAAAAATTTAAAAATTTTAGGAAGTCGCCGACAGCGAGAAAACCCGCTGACAGCGAGACCGAGCTCGCCGACGGTGGATTTTTCCCGAAACTTTTGCCTTATCAAATTAATTAGCTCGTCGATGGAGAGAAAAATCTCGCCGACAGAGAGATCGCGAAAAGACCTATATTTGATCGGTCAACCGACACTATTCATCATCCCTTTCCTCAAATTTTTGAAAAAACCGACCTAGGGCTTGAGAGATCTTGGATTTGAAGCGATTTCAACACTTTTTGACACCAGATTTCATCTTCCCTTGGTAAGAGCTTCACTCCTATGTAAAATTTATTATTTTCACCATGGATTTCTTCTACATTGGAGAATTTTGAAAAATTTCAAAATGGGGAGAAAATACTTCGAAGAATTTCATGGAAATTGATTTAAATGGATTTTAGATGTTGTGGGAAGCCTTCTTAGTAATAACTTGAAGTTTAGTTAAGATTTTTGCAAATTTCACAGATCGAGAAATGGCTCCACGACAAAAGCGACAGATAGATTATGACGAAACCCGATTCATTAATGCAAGAGCACAAACTCGATATTTTCAAAACATACAAGCAAGAAAATGCATTCAAGATCGAGTTTTCAAGAATCCAGGAAGAGAAGTTGAGCGAATTATTAAGGAGCAAGGATGGGAAAATTTCTATTTCGTGACCAACAGAGCAGCTGTAGAAGTAGTAAAGGAATTTTATGCAAATTTAACACAGGCTGAAGATGCACCGGTTAAGGTTAGAGGATTTTTTGTAGAATTCAATGCTGCTAGAATAAACGCTTATTATGAAGTACGAGAAACCTACACCAGCGAGTATGAAACTTTTGGAACTATGGAAGGATCACTGGAAGAGGTGATCGACTTTCTCACTGATGGGAAAGGAGTCTGGAAGATAAAGCAGCGGGAATGGGTAAACTTCCCTCTTTCTATGCTAAATGCAACATCTAAAGCCTGACATTATTTTATTTGTTCTACTTTGTTACCTACCTACCACCATAGTGAGGTAACAAGAGATGAAACAGCTTCGAATTCTCGTATTCAGAAGAGTATTAATGTGGGAAATGTTATTTATAAAAACATATTAGCCACCGCTATAAATGAAAGTGGAGGAGGACTAGGACATCCTGGTTTTATCTATGCACTCTGCCAATTATCTGGGGTAGAGTAAAGAGATGATGAGGAATGGATTGAACCTATGAAACCCCTTACTCAGGCTAATATAAAGAAATATGAATACCACGAAGGATGGAGATGCAGGACAAGGGATTATGTACCTTCTTCAAGTAGAGATATACCCTCTACTAGTTATGAACCCCCACAGTACACCACTCCTACCCTTCAAGATCTGATGAATGAATTAACCCTGAGTAGAAAGAGTTTTGAGTTATTTGGAGAAAATATGGAAAGAAGATTTGAGCATATAGACCAAAGGATCGGAGGCTTGGAAAAGAACACAAGATTATGATAGCGAATATCTCCAGTGACATTCAGAGTACGAAATTGCATATTATGAGGCTGAACGTCGATATAGGAGTGGTGATTTAGATGTTGTCTTTCCTGAGTGCCCCCATTATTCACAGTACCAGCCTGCTCAGCCTTCTCAGCCTGGAGATCAGGGAGATGACATAGTTTGAGATTTTAATGCAGAAGATTAGAGCCTTTGTTTAGTTTATTCAGTTTGTTTAGAATTGTTGTTATTTTGGGAATCTTTATTATTTTGGATGTAATTATTTTGTACTTTCTAGAGACTATGGATGTTGGTATATTTGCTTATGCTATGATATTAGACTTCTTATGTGTGTTAAATTAGATTGCAATTTTTAATATATATAGGATGTTAGTTAAAATTTTATAAGTTATGAATGTTAACATTGTTTAGATTGTTTTAATATGTTTTAAAATAGATTAGTTAATTGTATGTGTAGTAATAGATTAAGTTTTCAATTGTTATTTTTTATACTTATTTTAATATTTTGTCCCTGCACTTTCTTTTAAATACTATATGTGGAAGAATACTAACAGTACAGGTTCTGTAAGTAATGAAAAAGCCTGCAAAAATTTCAAAGAAAAGAAATACCTAAAGCTCAAAGGTATGATGAATTTTATTATATACTTTCCCTTTTTCACTATTTAGTATAGATAGAAAAATTTAAGTTTGGGGGAAGGTAAAAATACAAATTTAATTATTAAAATTGTTCTCAATTTCTATTTTCAAAAAAAAAATTATTATTAAATGATTTTATATAGTAGTTTTTCAATTCAATAAACATGAATTACTTTATTTAATTATTATATAAAGTTAAAGAAAATGTTTCTAGTAATTCAATTAATTAATGGAATAAGATATTTGGTTAAAAGGAATAAGAATATAGTAAACTATTTAAAGTAAGGAAAACTATATTCTAAAAATTGAAAATTCTTAAGTATTTAAGTGAAAAAGAAAGGATAGAAACTCAATGAAGTAAAGACTATGTAATATATATAAGCAAGGAAATATTTTAAGTTTCAAATTTAGGAAGAGAAATTAAAGTTCAAAATTATTAACAGGCTATCCAGATATAGTAATCCTCACTTAAAAAAAACAAAAAGAAAAAGAAGGATTGAAAATCAATCCAAAAAGAAAAGAAAAAAAATGAAAAAAAAACATAAAGTGAGGAGAAGCTTGAGAAGATGCCTTATCAAAAATTGATTTAAATGAAATCAACCTAAAGGGTCAAACTTAAGTAAATTTCTAAACTTATATTTATGGATTAGTATTTTACTAAATAGTGCTTTCTTGAACTTCCTATCATCTAAATATCTTATGAAATTTACTCTTTTTTAATATAGTCATTCCTGAAATAAATAGAAAGCTAGAAATCTTAGACCTGATAACTAAATAATCTTATATCTATAAAGTTAATTTAATTACTCAGAAATATTTATATTTTAATTTATTATAATGTTATTTAAATTTAATTCATATTATCTGAATTGAAAAATTCTATTATAGAAATCATTATTTTTTATTTAGTATAAAAATTACTTGAGGACAAGTAATAATTAAGTTTGGGGGATTTTGATCACAGAAAAATTCATTAAGAAATTCTTATCTATTTTTTGATGAAATTGCACTTTAAAGAAAGGTATTTTTTTTATTTTACTGCAGGAATGAAGATTTATAAGTGATTAAAGCAAAAAGCATGAAATGGAGCGAATTTGGATCAAAAAGGAAGTTGTACATAGACTTAAATTTTTTCTCTTTATCTCCTTCTTCTAGAGATATTTTGAATTGAGGTTCTTTTAGAACCACTGATGTTCTTTCTTCTTTTTTATCTTCCTCAGAGTTCAAGTGAATTTTGAACTTCAATGGTTTCTTCATTGTGACAATTGGGTTTTCTTTCCCTCGTCCTCGCCTTAGGCCTCGGCCTCGAGCATGAGTTTGATCAAAATCTTTTATCTTTTTTGAAAAAGGATGATTTTTTTCATTTATTTTCTTTTCTTTGTCTTTTTCTTTTATATTCATCGTTGTCTCTCTGGAAAATATTGTTTTCTTTATAGGAGCATAATATGCTGTATCATCAAGTATACCAATTTCATGGATAAAAAACGGTTGCAAATTTCCTAAAATACAACATTCTAGTCCTTTTTGTAAATAGTTTATACATTGATGTAGTGAAGAAGGAACCATTTTGTGCTCATGAAGCCATGGTCTGCCAAGTAAAGCATTAAAAGAGGTATCAGAGTCAATGATATGGAATTTTGCCATTGTCGTCAAGTCATCTATCTTTAGGAGCAACGCTATTGATCCAAGAGCTCGTTCTCCTTATTGATTAAATCCTCGTAGCATCATTGTATCTATTTAGATTTAGGATGCATCAATATCCAGATATGCAAGAGTTCTCAAATTCATAATGTTAATCGAGGCACCTGGGTCGATATGAACCCTTGAAAGTGTCGTGTCATTTATGTTTACTGTGATATACAGTGCACGATTATGCTCAGTTGTTTCATGCAACAATTCATTATCAGAGAAGGTAATCTTTGTTGATTCTTCTAATGGACAGACTTCATTCTGAGTAATACTAGCAAGTTGAGCTAGGCAAATGTCTGGATCAATAAGGGCTTTTATCAATGACTCTCTCATTTCTTTGGAAAGAATAAGAGCGTCATAGATGCTCAATTTTGCTGGTAACTTTCTCAAATGAGCTAATACATTATAGTCCACTTTGTTATAAAGATCATCCTCATTTCTTTGAGGGAGTTGAGGACATATTGGAGGAATGATCTTTTCTGATGTGACTATTTGTTTTTCCTTTTCTTGTGGTAGTATCGCTTTTGTCTCTGTCATTGTCAGAATCATTGTCAATGTTATTTTCATTTTGGTTGTCTTTAGATTAATAATGTACGATTTGAGTATTGTCTACAAGATTAGAATTTGAATGATCATTTTTAGGAGAATCACCCAAAATAGACAAAATGTAAGCAGAACTGGAAGTGTTATTATTCACAGTAGTGGTAAACAAAAAGTCATACAAAGTCAACCGCCTAAGGGATTTTCTTCCTTCGTCCGAGACAGCTATCCTAGGAGATGGAGATACATAAGAACTAGGAGATAAAGAAGGAAGTGCAGTCCCTATATATGGAAAACCTTTAATCCATTTTGGTACTTTATTTTTCTTTTCTTTCCTAGAAGATTTTGCAATTTGATATTTAGTAAGGATTTCCTCAGAAGTTTTATCCCAAACAGTGTTGTCTTTTTTCTTGTTGTTGGAATTAAGTTTATCTACAAAAATCATATTGACAGAACCTTTGTCAGGTTTTTGCAAATATTCTTTTGGGATTACTATATTTCCTTCTTTAAAGTTACGCTCTAACCAGTCTTTGAAGACAAAACATTCTTCAATCTTGTGTGAAAGCATACTATGATAAGGACAATAATTGAGATTGTCCTGCATGTCAACTTTTGCTGGCCTTTTAGCTTCTGGTAGCTTAAATTTTGGTATTTTAAGTAAGCTACGGAATATTTTGCCGACAGCCTCTATTTTAAATGGATATTCTCTATTCATTCTTTCGGCCATTGTTCTTTTATCTACCGGTACTGGGATTAGTTGTTGAAGTTGTAATTAAGAAATGTTTGTGATGTTGATGGATTCTGTCTTTGTTTCTTTTGTTTAGGTTGAACCTGCATCACTTGTTTACCTTTTTCTACAATATTTCCTGGTTTCCTTTCAAATGTATTGACAGTCTTTGTATTTTCAGTCTTTTCCGTTACACTCTTCTGCTAAGCCTCTTCTTGAAGATTGGCAGCTTTTTTACTGAGCAATTTTTTAAAAGTTTTTATTGTCAATCCTTTAAGCATAAATGTTATAGGACCATGAATATTTTTAAGTAGGATTTCAATAGTGGGTTGTTCTTGAAGTTGTGGTTCACATTTCATACTGAGATTTCTCCAGCGCAAAATATAATCCACTAAACTTTCTCCTAATTGTTGTTTTTCTACTACTAAATCACCAACAGAAGTATTATGTTGAGCTCTAGTAAATCTTTGAATGAAGAGACTTTCAAGTTCTTCAAACGTTTTAACAGGCCCATTAGGAAGTTCCACATGCCAGTCAAAGGTAACTCCCGTGAGACTATTAACAAATTGACGGAATAGAAGAGCATCACTTTCTCCCGCATTGCAGCAGCTTGCTCTAAAGTGTGCTAAATGCTGTCGAGGATTACCAGTTCCATAAAACTTTTTAAAGATAGGAGGAATAAAGATTTTAGGGTATTATAAAAAATCAAATTCCTCTGGATATGGTATGCCCTTTGGAATTAATGATCTAGCCTTTACCTGAGCCATTATTTCTTTTATCTTTTGTTATCCAAGTTGCATGATATCTTTTTCTGGAATTTAACTATGAGGGGAATTATTTTTCTTTTGAGTGCTTTCTTCAACATCTATTGTCTCTACTCTGTATTCTAAAATGTGGATAGCCTCTGGCCTAACGATTTCAATGGTCAGTGATGGATTTGTTGGTGGATTTGTAAAGCTGCTACCAACTCTTCAATTCTTGGTTCAAGATGACTGATTTGTTCATCTTGTTGTCGTATAATTGCTCGTAATTGGTTTGTTACATTTTCTTCATTTAATTCTTGTGCTAAAGAAGTAGACCGTGTTTCTACCATATTAATGTTGGCAACATTTTTATTTGAACTGTTAGAAGAGTCTTTTTTTCTTGCATCGAGAATTGTTTGATGTCATTATTTAATTTGTTTATTATTTCTTCAAATGACTTTGCAGGAAGTTTTTACAAGTTCCTTCTTGTGAACTATTTGCTGGAGTGCTCATAGTATCTGAGTTTCCCTCAGACGATCTTCGTTTCCATACATTATTTCTTAGTATGGGACGAGACCCTCTAGGTGGTGTATCATTGTATTGCGATTATGAACAATCTGCATTTTGTAACATATGGACAAAATTTGTCATTCTAGTAGATGTATCTTTTGCTTCCAATATCAGTTTGTCATATCTGGTCTTATCTTTTGTAACTGTCACATCTTTTACTCTTGGCCCTAGTCAGAACTTTACTAGCACTCGAGTACATTGATCATCTGTTGGGGTTTGATAACCTGTTTCTTCATAAACAGAGTTTTCTATTGTTAGAATTCTTTTTTTCATTGTTTTAGAGACTGCACATCGCATTTTGTCCAATAATCGGGAAATTGAACATTTATCTTTTTGTGCTAGTCTTTTAAACACTGAATATATAGCATGCATTGATGGATGTTGACCTCAATTTTGATGAGGTCTTCTCTTCTTTTTTTAGTACTTAGGATCTAGCCTTAGGCTTTTCCTTTGACTATCCTAGAGGATTAGAATTGGGACCCACCACTTAGAAATTCAAACCACTTCTTAACTCCCTGCAAACTCCACAAACTTGATTGTAGACCCCTAATCACCTAGAGGGTTGAAATCAAATGTGGAAGTTTAAAGGATGAGTTCCTATAGGACTCTTTGGCCTTAGGACTGCCCTGGGTGGTCTAGTCTGTTGAAGGACTGAATTACACACACTACACCTATACACTAAACTTTCACACACCTCCTAAAACCACACCCATATCCAACTTGACCTCCTGACTCATGCAGGTGATCCACATGGATGGTCCTTAACCCCTAAGCCCTTGGCTAAGAGGGTTAGGAACAACATAGTGAATGCCTCAAATGAATCCTCTCATGGCTCATATAGGCTTAATATGGCTTCATGGCTCAACCAAAATGATTTAATTTCACTTACATTTACCCAATCTTCAATTTTCCAAATTTTCAATTTTTGACCCCCGGGACCCCAGACCCGCCTAGCCTACCCGAAACCCTTGAAATTACCCAAATTTTCCAAAATTCTCCAAATCACCCAAAAATTTCCCAAAATTAACCTTGAACACTTCCTCACCAATCAAATTGATCATCCATAGCCAAAAATACCAAAAATTCCAAAAATACCCCCTCAATACCCTCCAAATACCCAAAATGCCCCTCTTGACCCAAAAATCCAAAAATTCAGAAAATTCCCACAAACTTCCAGAAAATCCCAAATATTCCTAATTTCATTTTGTTCAACTACACCATGGGCCATTTTTGTCAATTTACCCCACTTTTGTCAAAATCCCCAATTTGACCCATTTTAACCCAAAGTGAACCCAATGTCAAACCAAACCTACCCAATTGACCCAAATTCTGGTCCAATTCAATTCTAAACTTCAATTCAACATCCCCAACACCAATCTAGACCAAATCCAAGCCCAATTTTATTGGCATTTGAATCCAATTTCACTTTTGACCTTAAAGCCCAATTTGGACCCATGACCCAAACTTAGCCCAAGCCAAACCAATTCAACTCCAATTGACCCCGAACCTTTTCTAAACCTCCCCTAACATCCCTACAAACAAAACACTAACATGATTTGCCCAAAATTTGAACCCAAACCCAACTCAAATTCAACCCAAAGCCAAAACTCCTTACATGGGCCTACACCTAAACTTAACCCAAATAGACCCAAACCCCAAAATCCAACCCCAACAAAAGCTGAAACCTCTTTGAAACACTCCCATAAACATTTCCAAACATTAATTTTACATCAACTTCAACCCTAACCCAACATTGGCCCAAATTAGCCCAATTTGACCTACATTGGCCCTTTACCAAATGAACCCAAATCCAACCCAATTCAAACCCAAACCACTCCAAACTTGTTTCAAATCAATCATGACACATCCTTAGACAAAACTCAACATTTATTTGGCATGGCCCATTGGAAATTTTTCTCTTCAAAAGCCCATTTTCTAACCTAAAAGCCCATTCCCTTAAACCATTTTAAAAGCCCATATTTACCAAATTTTAAAAGCCCAAACCCATCCTAAAGCCCACACTACAATCTCATCTCATCCTCACTCAATTAATATCACTCCCTAAGTGCTAAATCCATCATGAAAATCAAACCAAAATGGTATTATGCCAAATCCCATCAAATAACCCAAAAATATCCAAAATCCTTAAAATCCATTTTTATGAAATTGACCAAACTTTTTCCAAGCCAAATGTGAGCCATTGAGCCATGTACAAGCCACATGGAAGCCATGGGAGCCACTTTCCACCTCACCAAGCGATTAATGGCAAGAGGAGGGGACCATTTCCTAATCCTTCATTAAGCCTTTTAACCATACTCATGTCACACTCTAAACCATGCTTAGCCACCTCACCATGGATGGAGACCACACCATTTTCTCTTGGCTAACCCAAGTGATCCTTTTCAGCCCAAGACCAGGCCTTGGGTGGTGAACCTAGCCCAAAATCATGGGTTGACTCATTTGAACCCAAAATGGCCTTCCCCCCATTCCATTTTAATTCAAGCTCTTTACACATGGCATTGGCCAATTGCCTACACAAAACCCCAGCCCTGACCCACCTGAACTTGAGGGTGACCCTTGCCTGCCGGCCAGCCGCCTGGATCGCCGGAGAACACCATGGCCGAGACCTTGGGAGGAGCCAAACAAATTCAATTCTCCCTTGATGACTTGTCTCAACCCAAATGGACAACATAGCTCTTCTTCTCCTCACCAGAGCAGCTGATCCCCAGCCTTAAACCCCCCTCGGAGGCCCTCCACCCTCTCCTATTTAAACACCACCCCCTCTCGGCCATGGGAGGTGCTGAACCAAACCTTACTGAAACCCTGCCAAAATTGCTCCAGACCACTCTCCACACTTAGAGCAGCTTGATCCCCAGTGACAATTTGCCCTAATCCCCACCAACAGAGCCCAATTTCTCAGCCAAAATTCCACCCAAAACCAGGACATCTCCCAATTCTCCACCAAATTCAAATTAAACTCACCCACACCTGCACAAGGTCAAGCGAAGGAGTTCCCCAGTGAAATTCCCCTCTCCAGGCCACCCATCTGTTCCAGACTCCAAGCTTTGTAATCGGTTGTGGTCGAAATCATACCTGGACAATTCACCAGACTAAGGGACTTCATCTGGAGCTTGCTTGGACCCAATCGAAGGTGACACAACTCTCAGATCGAAGCTTCACTTCTCTGAGCAAAGGTATGGACTCACTCTTCTTCCCGAGCTTACAGAGATTCTCTATTTAATTTGAGTCAATTTCAATACATGTTTACCATATGGATGTGTTCGTTTCTTCAAGACGAATCCATAGAGCATAATAACACAAAAATCCGTTGAGAATCGAGTGAGAAATTAGGGTTAGAAGGTTGACGGTCACGGGTGCACACCAGTCGTAGACGATGACTGGGAGCCGTCGGATCGAGCGTGTATCGAGCGGACGGTCTTGATCGAGCCTGACAGTGCGATGGTGCATGAACTGCGGGCCCCTGGAGCGCTGAGTCGGATGGCGGCGCAGAATCAGAAGACGACGCGTGGCCTTTCGGAGCTGCCGAGGATGGCGTGGCGCCGCGTGGATAAGTAGGAAATTAGGGTATTTTTTGATTTATTTAATTCCCTAAACTTCAAAAATGCATAACTTTGTGTAGGAAAATCAAAAAAATAAAATAAAAATACCCTCTCGCTTCGATGGAACGAGAGGAAAATAATGTGGAAAAGAAATCATGTAATTTCATCAAGTATTTTATTTTTAATTATTTATTTACTCTCTGCACTATTTCAATTCTCCATGCATGTATACAATTCACCATGGCATGAGAACATAGGGCTTTTGAAGCCTCTAAATTTGGGGACATTCTCTGAATTTTCCAAAGTCAGAGGCCATCCCTATGAAGAGTTATTGATTTTTCAATTCTAGGTCACTATTCTGAGTATTTTAATTCCAATAATTAGCATGTTGTGAAATAAATTCTAGGAAAATTTGATGATGTTTCTTGTGACCGGAGGACCCTAGTGGAAAATAGGTTTTGAGTTAACTCACTTGTAATAACCCTAATTGGCTTAAACACCCAAAATGGAGCTTTAATTAATTAGAGATAATCATACATCAAATTGACTTGAAATCAATTCTCCACTGACCTTTAGGATTAGAGGAACCCACCATAAAAGTTTTAAGTCAATTGGACTTGATTAGCCCTATCAAATGGGTTGATTAAGCCATTTAGCCAAAATTAAACTTCAAAAATTCATAACTTTCAAAATACTTTTCAAAAATTCACCAAATTGGTTTTGGAGCCTCTCTGATATTAGAGGAATTTAAAAAAATTAAAATTGCAATTTTCTAAAAAATTTAAGTTTTTGCATTATTTTAATATTTTTAATAATTAAAAAATAATAAAAATCACAAAAATAATAAAATTCACCAAAATGTCACATTTTGAATTTTAATCACTTAGGAACAATACCCATATTTTTCTTAAGTCTCTATGATGAGATATTAAATTTTAAAGCCCTAAGATAATTTTAAAATTAAAAAAATGTATTTTCTAGCATTTCCACTAAAATAATTCTAATAAATCAAAGAAAAATCAAAAAATTGTAAGAATTGGTTCTCTGATTTCCTTGACATCAGAGAGATTTTTAAAAAATATAAAATTCATTTTTCCACCTTTATTTTATTTTTAAAATAATTAATACTCCAAAACTCAAAATAATTATAATAAAAAGAATATAATTCAAAAAATCACCAAAATTGGTCCAAGTGGTCCTCTGGTCATTAGGAATATCTCATAATTTTCTTAAGGACAGAAACTTTCCCTTTGTCATATTATTAAATTTTCCTTGAAAATCCCTATTTTCCACCAAAAATAATTACATAAATAAATTAAATACAGAAAAATCACATTTTCTCCTCTAATGTCTTGATTGACATATGAGTGAAGTCACATAAAAATTTCAAATTCATTTAAGCTCAATTTAGTGAGTTATGAAATTAGTAAGTTTAAAGGGCAAAATGGTAATTAAAATTTTAACCCATAATTAAAAATTTTAGGTTTAATTAAAATGAAAGAGTAAAATATTTGATCCTAATCTGATTTGGATGATTGAAATTTAAATAATTAAAGGGTAGAAACCTACCAAATAATTTAAAAATAATTAAAATAAACCTTAATTAAATAATTAATTAAATTTGGAAGAATAATGAAAAATTGGAATTATTAAAATAGGGATATTATTAGGAAGAGATTTGTTCTTTAATTTAAGAATCCCTAAATTAATCACCTCAATAATATTTAATTCCTAATTAAAATGATAATCCAAACTCAAAATTTAAAATGCTAAAAGACTTAATCATTAAATTAAATTAAAGTTAAAATATTTAAATTAAATCCTTTTAAAATTTCAATTAAATTAATACTTTAACAATTAAAATTAAATCATCCTTAAAGCATAAAAAATAAAATATTAAATTAAAATTAAAAAATAAAATTAAATTAAAATTTAAATTTAATTAAAATTAAAAATAAAACCAAATTAAAATTTAAATTAAATTAAAATTTAAGCTAAATTAAATTAAAATTAAAATTAAATTAAATTAATTTAAATTAAATTAAATCACATTAAATTAAATTAAATTAAATTAAATTAAAACAATTAAATTAAATAAAATAAAATTAAATTAAAATTAAAACTAAACCAAATTAAATTAAATTAAATTTAAATTTAATTAAATTGAATTAAATATAAAATCACCTAAGACATAAAGAACTCAAAATAAATCTAAAACAACTTGAACATTATTCTAAACTTAAACCCATTAATTGAAATTAAATTAAATCACAAATCACTTGAACATCGTTTTGCCCTCAAAAGCTCTTGTTGTCATAACTCCTAAACGGAGTGTTAAGTGAAGTGTTACTTCACTCATAGGATATTCAAATGTCCTAGTTCACTGAGCAAGATAACAAAACTTGAACTCCTGGATGATTAATTCATTTATATAATTAAATTCTCTTGGACTTAAAACAATCCTAGAGGTATTGAAAAGATGTTTAAGACTCGTCTTAAGCACTTCCTCAATATGATAGGATATTTATAAGAACAATTGAACTTAATTGTTCTTTGATGAAGAAAATCGTCCTCAAACCAAAACACAAGAACCTAGACGTCATAGGAGGTAACTAGCTATAGGATTAGGAACTTGGTAGAAAACCATAACCCTTCCCTTAGCTTTACCTAGGAACTTGCTTCAAATGCTTAAATAATCTAAATTGTGTTTTAAGTGCAGCTTGGGATGACGGGAAGACTCTCCAGGTACACTTTTATTTTATTGCAATTTACTTTATTGCAATTTACTTAATCGCATCGCACTAACTTTTCTTGCATGATAAACAACTGTTGCATGAAAACCCACACCTTTAGGATAGTCCCTAAAATTGAAACCAAAACTAAATTAGAAAGTCATTACAAGATAAAATTCACCGCCACAACATTTCAAAATATAAAACAACTCAAAATTTAATCACAAACGTAACAACAAAACTACAATTACAACTAAATTAAAACGTCTTGTTGGATGATCGGGAATACCTCGGATGATGTAACCTACGTGTTGCTAACGGGATTTCCCACGGTCTAAATGAAAGTGTGGAACTCATTTAGTTGAGTTTAGCAAATTCATCTGGACTAAGTGAATCCGATAAAAATAACGATGCCGGAAGGATGGAACCGTGGGATCTTAACCTGTATTATTATAATCAACTTTAAGATTTGTTTTAATTAAAACATAAAAACACTTGGAAACTAAGACCTTCTCTAAACCAGAACACTTCTCTCATCTCCTGATTTATGACTTCTAAAACTAAACCTCTGCAACAACAACAAGGAGCTCGGAGCATGGTGGGCAGCACGGCCATCGTCATCAGCAAAACCTGAGTCTACTTCAGCAAAACTTTCTTAGAATTAAATAATCAAGCCATAGGACTTCGAGGTAGTTTGCCTAGTGCAACATAAATCCTCAACCCTTTGTTAGGCATTTGCATTGCAAATTAAGCCCTAACCGGTCTTAGGATTCAGAGGTAGTCGTCTGATACGACATAAACCCTCACATCTTCGAGGCTATTTCTGTGATTACATCATACAAATATAAGTCCTAATTAATTAAAAATTGGCAAGACCAAAACATTAAATAAACATTAGGGCTTTCCTAAATTCAAGCTAAACAATATGATAGTCGGGAAATTACCGAAGTTCGCTTCGAATCTATGATTTCTCCTACCTTTCTTCCTTTGAATTCCCAAAATAAAATATTCCAAATTTGATCCATTCCCTATTGAAATTCCAAAATTCAATCCCTTGAAAACTTAAACATTGAAATTCTTGAGAGCAGAACTACTGATTATTATCGAGAGTTTTCTTAGGTGATTCCCGTCACTTAAGATGTAATTAACTATAGGGGCTTGCCCTTATAAGGAATTTTAAGAACCCAGGTAATATAAACCCTGTTTAATGTTTTCATATTAAACAGGGGAATTTGTCGGCTTATAAAAATGGTTTCGCAGACCAAACGGATGTCACAAACCTTCTAGTTTATTTAATCGAGCCCCACCATCAAACAGTGTGCCTATTCTTCGGAATAGACACGCGGTTTGTGGTGTGATGCTCGTTTATATAAACTATTCGAGATGTGAGATCAGTTTGATTTCATATCTTAAAATTTTTAAAACTACTTTCAAAATCAAATGTTATCTTTTAAACTATATATATATATATATATATATATATATATATATATATATATATATATATATATATATATATATATATATTTAAAATAAATTTAAAATATGAAAATTCGCCGACAACTTCTGTAGGCGACCCCCTTTTCAAAATAAAACACATAAACTAAAAATATGCCTACAAATTTCTGGCAACTCCGCTGGGGAAAATTCCTCTCTCCATTTTTAATCAGATAGTTCTGCTTTCAAAAATCGGTAGTGTATCCATGTCCCTAGTAGATCAAACTACCCTTCTTTCCGTTGGAATACTATGTTCATTTCTACCTTGAACGAGTATAGCCAACATTCTCTCGGATTTAGGAGCCACTGTTTAGACACCCCTAAACAGAGAGGTTCTGAGATCCTTTTGCCTCTTTTCTGAGGTGGGGTGGACCCCCAATAGGTGTTAGTTTAGGAGCGGTCCTTCGAGTCGAGAAGTCTTGCATAAGACTTTCTTTTCCTTTCCAATTCTGAATCGGATTCCTTACCTTCTCTACACCTTTGAACATTCCGTTCCTAATAAACAAACCCTCTAATGAATGACTCTTTTAACAAATAACTCCTTTTTATAAATACATGAACAAAAATGTGTTCGGACTCTTTTCGATTCCTTTCTTTTCGTCCCGATGAGAAGAAGCATAACTTGGGACTGACAATCGGAATCTACCTTGCAGAAGATGTCCGCCCCAAAGCTGATTTTCTCCTTCACCAATGGACTGGACTTCGCTGTTTACAAGGATGAGCTGCCCGACAATGGGATCATCCGGTTTGGACAAGGATTCGAGAACACAAATGTTAATATCACTAACGTTACCCTTTTCACACTTACAGACAAAGTATATGAAACTAAAAGACCTTGGATTGAGTTCAACCTTAAGTCAACTCAAGAGTTCCTTCCCCTGCAAAGGGTTCCAGCTGAGAGGAATACTACTATCCAAAGAAGGACTGTTATCTCTACCCCCACTGGTCTAGTCGTCTCTGCACCTACCCCGGCTTCCGCCAAACTGAAGGGGAAGGAAGTTCAAATTTGTAACGAGCATGTTACCGTGGAGGGTACAGATTTCCGTGCAAGACCTTGGTTTTTAAAATTGGGTCCAGCTCAAGGGTTCCACCCCTAACACGGACTCAGAGAAGAAACAGAGGTAGGAAAATTACCGGAAAGGCCGTAGCCGTCGAAGTCGTTTTCTTAGAAGAAATCCCTGAGTACACACCACTACCTGAGTACATACCATTGCCTGAGTATACACCGCTTTTGGAAGGAAGTAGATTTCATCCCCTTTCCGCCGCAGCTGATGAGGAAAATGTCCGCAGGATTGCTTCTACATTACCTCGATCCGCATACTATAGCGACGGCCTTAAGAAAAGGGCTAGAATTATGCCATTTGCTCGACTGCAGACCCTGATAGAGAAGTTAGCAAAGAAATAAAGATGCCCTGTATCAGAGATTTTAAGAAGGATAGGGCGGGTGCCGGCCAAATCCCGTCTTGGGCCGCTAGTAGAACCTGTTATCGCCACAGAAAAGCCGATTAAGAGGATGAAGGCTAGTCCACCTCGTTGTTGTTTCGGGTTTACGGATCGGGGAGGATACCACCTTCCGGCATTCAGCTCGACGGATCATCCAGTCCTAGGCCTTCTGCTGCTAGAAGGATGGTATGGCGTCCCACTACTGGACAATTAAGATTAAAACAACAACCTGAAAAGGAAAGTCTCGTCAGGATACTTGAGTCTGAAGAAATCGCTACCGCAATGAAGGGGACTCATGAGAAAGAAACCCGACAACTATCGCATGACAACTGCAAGGAGGTACGGAAAAGACCACTAGAAGATGCTATGGAAAAGCTAAGAACTGATATTCAGCGATTAGCAAGAGAAAGAGAAGAAAAATTCGGAGATGAAGTCGACTCGTCAGAGTTCATGGATGACGAATATGCAGAAATTAACATGGTTGAAACACGAGCTTCGTCGACTTCACAAGGTTCTCCCTGCAGCCGCGTAAAGAGAGGAGCCGGAAGTGATGAGGATGCAGCTTCAAGAGAAAGATGATACGATCTCCCAAATGGCAAAGAGGATAGAAGAGATGGTCTGCAGCCCTAGCCACTCTCCGCAGTCGTGTTCAACCCCAAAGAGAAACACCCCCGTAAGTTATTCACATTGTAGACGGAGGAAAGGAGATTACATCCGTCAACGGGGATGATCGATTAAAAGGATGCAATACAAAGCATGATTCCGGAAAAGGATATCAAGAGCATGGTGGAACAACGAAGTGCGAGAAGCCTTGGCACAATCAAAGAGCGGGACATCCATTCGGACGGGTAGACCTTACCCCGAAGAATTCGACGTTGTCCAATATCCGAAAGGCTTCGTACCACCTCTGTTCAAGACCTTTGATGGAACCGGAAACCCTCGGCAATATGTTGCACATTTTTGTGCCAGTTGTTGTAATGCCGGCGGAAGTGATGCTTTACTCTTCCGACAATTTGTCGAGCCACTGTCGTGGATCGCCTTGATTGGTATGCGGAATTACCGAACGGTTCGGTGAAGACATTTTCGAATTAGAGAACCTCTTCATCAAGCGATTTGCCGGAGCTCGACACCACATCACTATAGGTGATTTAGTAGTAGAGAAGCGTAAGCCGAACGAAACTTTGGTGGACTACATACTTCGATGGAGGAATCTAAGTATGAAGTGTGAGCCACGACTACAAGAACGAAGCATGCGATCGACATTTTACTTAAGAGCATTCATGGCCCGATAAGCACTTATCCTCAAGGGATTTACTATTAAGACTTTCGAGAAGTTGTTAAGCAAGGTCGGAAGCTTGCAAGAGGAGGCGAAGCAATTAAGTTTCACCGACAAAACGGACAAACGAAGCCCGTGAAGACTTTTGAAAAGAAGTCCGGGATCGTCGCGAGCGATCGATAAAGGCAAGCGACCGATACAAATATCGTCGAACGGCCGCAAGCAAATTCAACATAATTACCGAAGAACCCCGACCCGACTATCACTCATCTCAACGAGTATGAACAACCGCCTCGTCCACAACATACGTTAAGGGAGCTTCGAGCGAGGAGTATCCGTTCAAGAATGAGGCAGTGCCGAAAATGTTCTGCAGTCGGATGAAGACTCCAGATTTCCAATTGCCAGAGCCTAAGAGACCAGAAGAAGTCGACAAGAAAGGTGATCCCAACTTTTGCCCTTACCATCGGATGCTCGGGCACAAGATAGAAGATTGTATTACCTTCAAAAGTTGGCTCAACGACAATCTTCGAAAAGGGAACATAACGATCCCGAAGGAATACATGAAGGAACCCCAGAAAGGAGGTTCTGTCAATGTTATCTCAACGGATTTCATTGTTCCGATGGATCCCTATGCGACTGATGATGGATGGACTACTGCTTGGACAAAGTCTCCGAACAAGATTTTAGATCGCATCCAAACCACTTCAGTGCGAGCCTCAATTCAAAGTTCGAAACCTGTCAAGTCGGCACTATCACTTGCGATAGAAGAGCCACCTCAACAAGAGACAATTGAAGAAAAGAAGAAAATCGATGAAGAAGAGAAGACCGAGGCTCCTGAGGCTAGACTAGGGGCTGCTTATCCTAGGATAGTTGTTTCCGATTCGGGGAGAAATACCTCGAACCTCTGACTCTGTATGATTATTTGCTCACTCCGGTGGGATCTTATAATGATAAGGGTTATGGCGTTGGCTACGTTTTGACTGTTTCTAATGACTACGTAACTAGCGACAACCAACCTAATCCGGACGTCGATTCCGATACAAATAGCAATTCTCAAATCATACACAATCTCGACGATCACAATGACAAAGAAGACATCCACCAAGGAGGCTACGCGAGTTCAACAAGCAACGAATCTATTTGCGAGTTTCGAGGAGCTCCGATCACAATAGAGTTAGAGCCTTCGGACTCCGAAGCTAATCCGAAGAACCTGTCATTCCGATTCAGAAGGAGACATCAGCAAACTCAATACTAGATTCAGAAGAAATCACCGAAGTCAACTTAAGAAGTGCAAGAATTCTACCTCCGAGAATGGGTCCAAAGGACAAAGGAAAGCAGGTGGTTGTTCAGAAAGAACCAACCCCCGCAGAAGAAATACCCATTCGCGAAGAAACCGAGACACATGAATATAAAGTGGACTACAACGTGCTAGCCCATCTTAGGAAACTACCAGCCAAACTGAGCATCTACGATGCTCTCATCTTATCAAAGGAGATGAGTGAAGCTCTGATCAAGACCTTGCTTGATCCAGAAATTTGCTTAGCTCAAATGACCAGATATTCCTTAGATGAGGTTTGCTCGTTAAAAGAACAGCGAGGTGTTACCTTCACTGACAATGACCTACTACTTGGGACAACAGAACACAACCGACCGTTGTACATTTCAGTTACAATTGGGAAGTTTACACTCTCCAGAGTATTGGTGGATCCAAGAGCATCAATCAATATAATGAATCTTCGAATGCTAGCATACTTGGAAATTGATGCTCGCGAGCTCAAAGCGGACAAAATGTTATTAAGAGGATTCAACCAGAAAGGAGAAAGAGCCCTCGGATCAATAACACTGCTAATGAAGACTGGTGACTTAGCAAAGACAACCGCGAAATTTTACATAATTGATTCAAAAACGTCATTCAACGCTCTACTGGGCCGACCATGGATACATGAAAACCGGATGGTACCATCATCTCTACATCAGTGCATCAAATACTACGATGGAAGGGAACAGTGCATCAAAAGTGACTTACAACCATTCTCCGTACATGAAATTGGAATCCATGAAGATGCAGCTTATTACGCACCCCCGAAGAAAATAATCTTCTCCAGAGATACCATAACGAATGAAGCAAAGGAAGTTCGGGACGACGAAGAATCTGAAGTTCTAGTCCAACAGTCACTCACCACTCCCTTACGGCGAGATGGTGAAGGTTTCTCCACAACTCGCATCCGAGGTCGAGGCCGAGGACGAGGTCGTGGCAGAGACGTTAGGACAGGTTGGACAGAGGAAACCAGCCATCAATGTTGATTGGGAAGACAGTTCTGAAGAAGAAAAAGAAATCAAGCAAGAAGCAGCGACAATAAATAGTAAGAAGCCGCAATTCAGGATCTCTCTCGAAGATGAAAAGAACGAGGAATATAAATCGATGTACGAGAAGATTAACCACTACGTACATACTATGACCCTAACCCCGATCCATTCTAATAAGATCGAGGGTATGGTGGTCAAAGAGATACGTAGCGGTGGTGCAAAGCCAATCAAATTCTACTGTGGTGCTCCTTCCTCCAAAACTGAAAATAATGTACAATTTGAAGATGCTACTTCATTAGAATTAATGGAATTGCCTTTTGAGTGGTACTCTCCCTGTGTTCAAAATTTAATTCAGCGTGGTTTCTTACCTCGACAATGGACAAAAGGTCAATCACAACATTTTGAAAAATTATGGAATAACTCTGGTCGTTCATCCAATTCAAAGCATGGTCTCGGATTCGGCACAGTAGGATCAGTTGACGATACTGAATTTTGCTTGGTTGTCACTTGCGAGTCTAATGAAAACTGCATGGAAGCTACAGAAGAACTTAAAGATTTACAAATTGGAAACGCTCCACCAGAGTTCGAAGAAGAGATCAAATCTACAATGGATGAGTTAAGGGAAGTTAACTTAGGTACTAACAAAGAGCCTATACCTACCTTTGTTAGCTCCTTACTCAATAAAGAAGACTCCAAAGAAATAATCAAGTTATTAATGGAATTTAAAGACTGTTTTGCTTGGAGCTACGATGAGATGCCAGGATTAGCTCCAGAGGTCGCAGTCCATAAGCTAGGAGTGGATCGTACTTCTGTTCCAGTCAGACAAGGTTCCAGAAAGAATGCGTCTAGAATCGAACAGCAAGTCACAGCTGAAGTTAAAAAGCTAATAGACGCTAAATTTGTCCGTGAAGAACAATACCCGACTTGGCTAGCCAATGTGGTACCAGTCAGGAAGAAGAATGGTCAGATCGAATTTGTGTGGATTTTAGAGATTTAAACAAGGCATGTCCAAAAGATGAATTCCTCTACCGATCCCGAATTAATGATCGACATTGCTTGAACACATGAAATATTCTCATTCATGGATGGATCTTCGGGATACAACCGGATAGAAATGGCTCCAGAAGATGAAAAACTTACAAGCATTCGTAACACCGATCGGAGTATATTGCTACACACGGTGATGCCATTCGGACCGAAGAACGCAGGAGCAACCTACCGTAGAGCGATGACAAGAATTTTTGATGATCTCATCCACAATCAAGTCGAATGCTACGTGGATGATGTGGTCATCAAAAGCATAGTAAAGGAAGACCACCTATATGATTTGAGAATTGTTTTCGAACGATTAAGACAATTTAACCTTAAGATGAATCCCTTAAAATGTGCCTTCGGCGTCACCTCCGGGAAATTCTTAGGATTCGTTGTCCGACATCGTGGAATTGAGATCAACCCGGAAAAGATTAAAGCTATCTTAGAAATGCCACCTCCCAAAACCTTAAAACAACTACGATCTTTTCAAGTGAAGTTGGCATATCTTCGACGCTTTATCTCGAACTTGTCAGGTAGGTGTCGACCTTTCTCGGCATTAGTTAAAAAGGACGCCAAATTTATTTGGGAAGAGAAATGTCAGAGGGCCTTCGAGGACATTAAACAATATTTAATGACACCTCCTGTCTTAGCAGCCCCAGTCTCAAGTAGACCGTTGATACTTTATACCGCGGCCTTAGACGACTCTCTCGGAGCCCTGTTAGCCTCGTGTCAATGATGAGGGTAAAGAAAATGCTCTTTACTACCTAAGCCGTCGTTTACTTCCGACGGAAATAAAGTATCCCACAATTGAAAAGCATTGTTTGGCCCTGATCTTCACCGCTCAAAAGCTCAGGCACTACATGCTTTCTCATAAGGTCAACCTGATCTCGAAATTTAATCCATTGCAATACTTGTTGACCCGTCCAACGCTTTCTGGCAGACTTGCCAGGTGGTCAATGATATTATTGCAATTCGATATAACTTTCGTGCCTCTTCGTGTCATAAGGGGACAAGTCCTAGCAGACTTCCTCACAGCACACCCTTTGCCGGCAGAATCTCCTCTCAATGACGACTTGCTAGATGAACAAATAATGAACTTAGAAGACCCTGATGATCGACGTTGGGAATTATATTTCAACGGAGCATCTTCGACACACAAAGACGAAGAATCGCAAGTGATAGTGCCCGTAAGGCGAGAATCGGACTAATCTTTATAACACTAGAGCGGGGGATGTTAAGATACTCCTACCACTTTACAGCGCCGTGTACAAACAACGAAGCAGAATATGAAGCTCTCGTAACATGACTGGAATTAACTATTCAAATGGGGATAACACACATCAACATCTACGGGGATTTTCAGTTAATCATTCAACGGATCGTCGGACGATGACAGAATTTTAAAACCAAGACTCGAGCAATACTTCCAGTATGCCATACAGTTGTTGGAACAGATTCCGAATGTGACGATCTACAAAATTCCCAGAAAAGAAAACGCTTTAGCAGATGTGTTAGCCCGCCTCGCAAAAGAATTTACCTGCTTACAAGATGTATCAGTGGAAGTGTCAGTTCACGGGCGTCAGGTCCTATCACAGCTCGACATAGACACAATACACAAATCGAAAAAGAAGAAGAATCAGTTGCAACGAGTGACGTGAAAACACGGAAGATTGGTTACGACCATTAATAGACTACCCGCAAACAGGAAAACTACCGGACGATAGGTCGTTAGCCCATCGGATCAAGAAAAGAACTCGTCCTACGCATTAATAAACAACACGTTATACGGAAGGTCTTTCAATCAAATGCGGCTAAGGTGCCTAAGCGGGTCCGAGGCCCGTGAAATTGTTAAAGAGGTGCATTCAGGACTCGTGGCGCTCACCGGTTGGGTCCGAAGATGAAAATGAAAATTAAAAGACTAGGGTACTACTGGCCCTCGATGATGACCGACTACATGAAAATCGCCAAGAGCTGTCACCAATGCCAAGTGCACGGAGTGGTTCTACTCCAACCTCCAAATGTGCTACATCCGACAATTGCGTCGTGGCCATTTGAATGTTGGGGTACGGATATAGTGGGTCCAATAGAACCACCATCTTCAAAAGGACATCGCTTCATTCTTGCGGCTACAGATTACTTTTCCAAGTGGGCAGAGGCAGTTCCACTCAGAGAAGTGAAAGCACACCACGTGCTACAGTTTTCAAGAACCAAGTTGTCTACCGTTTCGGAGTGCCGCGCAGGATCATCTCATATAATGGGTCAGCATTCAGAAGCACGCAAATCAACAATTTTTTTAGGAGACACGAAATCGACTGGTGGTATTCAACAATTTACTACCCAAGAGCAAACGGCCTGGCTGAGGCTTTTAATAAAACTCTCGTTCAAATCTTAAAGAAAACTTTGGACGATAATAAGAGAAATTGGCACAAGAAGTTATTAGAAGCCTTATGGGCCTACCGGACAACCTTCGAACTCCTACTCAAGCTACACCTTACGCTCCGGTGTATGGGTCCGAGGCGGTGTTACCCTTAGAGGTCCAGCCTTCCTTCACTCGAATTGCGATTGCAAAAAAAATCACGACGAAGAGAATGCCAAATTACGACTCAGAGGAATTAGAAAGCCCGGAAGGGAAAAGACTTGCGTGCGCAGCGAATTTAAAACTATACCAAGCCAAGATGGTTCAAGCCCATGATAGATCGGTCCGCCCAAGAACCTTCAAAGTTGGTGACTTAGTTCTCGTTCTCAAGAGACCCGTCCTTGCACACCGCAAGATAGGAGGAAAATTTGAACCCACTTGGGAAGGACCGTTTGTGGTTGAGGAGGTCTACTCAGGAGGCTCCTACCAGCTAGTGAATTGCCAAGGAGAATGACATATGCTTCCGATCAACGGACGATACTTGAAGAAGTATTACGCTACCTGATGTTTCGAAGGAATGGATTTTTCATCCCTAGAAGCACGGGTGAAGTAATTACTTATGACTGGGTCCGAACCCAAAAACAATAAAAAATGTGCTAAAATAAATAAAATCATGATAATAAAGTTTTCCTTGTTCTCTCTTCCAAATCAAAATCTTTTTCCCGATCTTTTCCCACTTCATTCCTGTTGAATTTAAAAATACAAAAGTAATAAAAAAAAGAAAAAAAAAAGAAAACTCTGTCTCTAATAAACATTTTCTTAATGTTCTTGTTCTTAGTACAGCCCCTGATCCTTTTCCTTGTCTTTTCGTAGGGAAATGTCGAACGGGCGGTTGGTCCTGAACTTTAGAAATGGCGTAAGCCTTGCACTCGATGAAAAGAGGGTGAAAGATGGAGCTATAATAGAGATTGACTCAGACTTCGCACCAGCAGGCCTGCAATACGAGGAAGGTGACTGGGTCCCAGTTGACCGAGAGGAACTGCCCAGTCAGACAGTAATGAAAGTGGGTGGCCCAAGCCACCAATACAGTAGAAAGAAAAGGAAAACAAACACTGAGGAGGACAAGAGAATCAAATCTGTAGTCGCTACAGCAGAGGGCAGGCTTGTCAGCGTCGCGCCCACAGAGATTCAGGAAGTACGAAGAGCTACTCTCACAGCAACTCAGCGAAGAAATAAAAATCACCGTATCCGCAAGATGTTAACTAAACTAGCAGCGGACCAGCGCGACGAGGCAGTCGCCACTACCAGTGCATATACTTCATGGATACCGGTTCGCCAGGAACATGAAGAAAGGAGGCCATCTCCGAGGATAACAGAAGAGACCAGGGAAATCTCAAGAAGATCAAAAGAAGGAAGGCTACCACGCCACCAGATAAAGCCACCAGTAATGCATAACCTTGTTGCAGAAGCAACCCCGGAGGATGTCCCGACGGAGACCATCCCCGAGGAGCCGAGGTATGCAGGAGAACGCGAAGGGATTGAGCCATATATCCCACAGTACGTCACCAGGCCTCGTCATTTGCAGATTATTCCAGAATACGAGCTAGAAAGAATGCAGAATGTCGAGAAGCAAACTTTTGAATACTTCGAGAGAATCAGAGGCAAGAGGATCAATATACTAGAAGGCCTCGAGCTACATACAGACGTGTTCTCAGAATACGAACAACAATAAATTGTGGATTGCATCCGGGATTTGAAAAGGATGGGTCGAGCAAGCCGCCTAAGAGAAAACACTTACTCGGAACCCTGGAGATGGATGTCAAGGAAAGGGAGAATTACAATACAATGTGGATGATGCTACAACTTCGCAGAAGACAGGAAGGGAAACCCATCGGGAATACTTCGTCATGGCAAGGTAGATCCAATGCCATTAGTCATCAAAAGGATGGTAAAGAGAATGATAACATGGAGGGTACTGCCAGCAGATTGCATACCCAACGGTTGCATCATTAACATTTACAAGAAGGGTGATCGCATACCCCCGCACATAGATCACCACGACTTTGTCGGACCTTTACGCACGGTTTCTTTTCTGAACGAGTGTAATATCATGTTCGGATCTGACCTCCGGATAGCAGGCCCAAGTGAGTTCCGAGGGCCAGTAAAGATACCATTACCGGTAGGTTCCATCATGATACTAAAAGGCAACGGAGAAGATGTCGCTAAACATTGCATACCGGGAGTACCAATGAAGAGGATCTCAGTTACTTTCAGAAGGATGGATGACAGGAAAGCACCTTACCACTTCCAGCTAGACCTAGAGCTAGAGAGCCTCCGGCCTTACGAGTTGTGAGTTACATGGAAAATATCACACCTCCAACGTACATCCATACGACATCCTTGCCAAGGATGGCTTGGAAGGTGATGTTATTGACCATGTACCTCACTATTCAGACATGGATTTTTGATAGATGCCTTTTTGGATTGATCGACAAAGATCATACATAGTTCATTTTGAGTCTACATGGATTGTATGAGATGTATTCCAGATCGAGTTGTATGAGGTATTCTCAACATGATTGGAATGAAAGTGACCATGTCACATTTTTTTTCCCTCGCCTATTTTGTGCAAGTTGATTGGGAAACACCATTAAAGTTAAATGAACTTCGAACAAAGAACAGAAAAGAAACAAAAAAAATAATAAAAGAAAACATTCCTTAAAAATCTAAAAAAAAATGATGAACTCCAAATTCACATGAACATTAAATGAACGATAAAGCAAATCTGAATCGTTAAAGGACAAACAAAATGAACACTGATTTTAAATCAAATCTCAAATTCAACTTTTCAGATCTTAAATCAAATCTCGATCGAGTTCAAACTCAACTTTCCATATCTCAAACCAAATCTCAATTAAACTCAAACTCAACCTTCAAAATCTGAAATCCAATCCATTCTACTCTCTCCCTTGTCTGGGATGGAAGCGGTCGATTCCACTGACGCGGAGCCACGAGGTTTTCGATTCGGATCTGATGGCGAGGAATAGTATCAAATCCAAACCAGCAACCTTCGATAAACTTTTTGAGTGGGATATGTAGCATCTACATATTCCCTCCTAATTTGTTTCTTTCCACAAAAATCTTTTACAACTTTCATGAAATTCTCGAAACACCAAAATTCTACACTTTTCAAATCAACACTACAAATCTTTACAAAATCAATTACCATTCAAAATCAAACTTTTGGGGTTGAGGATTTTACATCCGATATTGCACTGCTTTAGGTTCTTTCCCTATCGCAATGAAATACATCAAAAATCAAACTTTTGAGGTTAAAGATTTTACATCCGAGATTGCATTGCTTTAGGTTCTTTCCCTATCGCAATGAAATACATCAAAATCAAATTCTTAGGGTTGAGGATTTTACATCCGATACTGCATTGCTTTAGGTTCTTTCCCTATCGCAATGAAATACATCAAAAATCAAACTTTTGAGGTTAAGGGTTTTACATCCGAGACTGCATTGCTTTAGGTTCTTTCCCTATCGCAATGAAATACATCAAAATCAAATTCTTGGGGTTGAGGATTTTACATCTGATACTACATTGCTTTAGATTCGTTCCCTATCGCAATGAAATACATCAAAATCAAACTTTTGAGGTTAAGGATTTTACATCCAATACCGCATTGCTTTAGGTTCTCTCCCTATTGCAATGAAGCACATCAAAATCAAACTTTTGAGGTTAAGGATTTTACATCCAATACCACATTGCTTTAGGTTCTCTCCCTATGGCAATGAACCATACCAAATCAAACTTTTGAGGCTAAGGATTTTACATCCAATACCGCATTACTTTAGGTTCTCTCCCTATTGCAATGAAGCACGCCAAATCAAGCTGTTGAGGTTAAGGATTTTACATCCAATACCGCATTGCTCTGAGTTCTTTCCTCATTGTAATGGTTCAATCCAATCAATTCAATTTTTTTTTTTGAGGTTGAAGATATTACATCTAAAACCACAAAATTCCAATTTTCATTTCAAGTTCAAATCCTTTCAAATTAATTTTAACAAAATTTCATTCTAAATTAAAACTCAAAATCTAAACTTACACATCAAAACTTAAACTGAAACAAAATGATCTAAATCGAAATTCCCCCAGATCATGTGATTTGGGATTCACCTCCTTTTCCTTTCCCCAGCGAGAGTTCGAGAGTCTCCAGTCTCAGAGATATACTTGACACTCCCCAGCAGAAATTTTTCTACTTTGTCCTAAGTTTGTCACTTGGACAACTGTGTTGGTTTTGTTGATCGCTTCGGTCAACGCCAATACACGCGGTGTGCTTGGTTAGCACACCACACCTATTGGGGGTCCATTTGTTGACCTCATTTTTTATGAGGTCTTCTCTTCTTTTTTTAGTACTTAGGATCTAGCCTTAGGCTTTTCCTTTGACTATCCTAGAGGATTAGAATTGGGACCCACCACTTAGAAATTCAAACCACTTCTTAACTCCCTGCAAACTCCACAAACTTGATTGTAGACCCCTAATCACCTAGAGGGTTGAAATCAAATGTGGAAGTTTAAAGGATGAGTTCCTATAGGACTCTTTGGCCTTAGGACCGCCTCGGGTGGTCTGGTCTGGTGAAGGGCTGACTTACACACACTACACCTATACACTACACTTTCACACTCCTCCTAAAACCACACCCATACCCAACTTGACCTCCCGACTCATGCGGGTGATCCACATGGATGGTCCTTAACCCCTAAGCCCTCGGGCTAAGAGGGTTAGGAACAACATAGATGAATGCCTCAAATGAATCCTCTCATGGCTCATATAGGCTTAATATGGCTTCATGGCTCAACCAAAATGATTTCATTTCACTTACATTTACCCAATCTTCAATTTACCAAATTTTCAATTTTTGACCCCCGGACCCTGCACCCGCCTAACTCTACCCGAAACCCTTGAAATTACCCAAATTTTCCAAAATTCTCCAAATCACCCAAAAATTTCCCAAAATTAACCTTGAACACTTCCTCACCAATCAAATTGATCATCCATAGCCAAAAATACCAAAAACTCCAAAAATACCCCCTCAATACCCTCCTAATACCCAAAATGCCCCTCTTGACCCAAAAATCCAAAAATTCAAATAATTCTCAGAAAATTCCAGAAAATCCAAAATATTCCTAATTTCATTTTGTTCAACTACACCATGGGCCAATTTTGTCAATTTACCCCACTTTTGTCAAAATCCCCAATTTGACCCATTTTAACCCAAAGTAAACCCAATGTCAAACCAAACTTACCCAATTGACCCAAATTCTGATCTAATTTAATTCTAAACTTCAATTCAACATTCCCAACAACAATCGAGACCAAATCCAAGCCCAATTTGATTGGCATTTGAATCCAATTTCACTTTTGACCTTAAAGCCCAATTTGGACCCATGACCCAAACTTAGCCCAAGCCAAACCAATTCAACTCCAATTGACCCCAAACCTTTTCTAAACCTCCCCTAACATCCCTAAAAACAAAACACTAACATGATTTGCCCAAAATTTGAACCCAAACCCAACTCAAATTCAACCCAAAGCCAAAACTCCTTACATGGGCCTACACCTAAACTTAACCCAAATAGACCCAAACCCCAAAATCCAACCCCAACAAAAGTTGAAACCTCTTTGAAACACTCCCATAAACATTTCTCAACATTAATTTTATATCAACTTCAACCCTAACCCAACATTGGCCCAAATTAGCCCAATTTGACCTACATTGGCCCTTTACCAAATGAACCCAAATCCAACCCAATTCAAACCCAAACCACTCCAAATTTGTTTCAAATCAATCATGACACATCCTTAGACACTCCAAATTTTTCTCTTCAAAAGCCCATTCCCTTAAACCATTTTAAAAGCCCATCTTTACCAAATTTTAAAAGCCCAAACCCATCCTAAAGCCCACACTACAATCTCATCTCATCCTCACTCAATTAATATCACTCCCTAAGTGCTAAATCCATCATGAAAATCAAACCAAAATGGTATTATGCCAAATCCCATCAAATAACCCCAAAATATCCAAAATACTTAAAATCCATTTTTATGAAATTGACCAAACTTTTTCCAAGCCAAATGTGAGCCATTGAGCCTTGTACAAGCCACATGGAAGCCATGGGAGCCACTTTCCACCTCACCAAGCCATTAATGGAAAGAGGAGGGGACCCTTTCCTAATCCTTCATTAAGCCTTTTAACCATACTCATGTCACACTCTAAACCATGCTTAGCCACCTCACCATGGATGGAGACCACACCATTTTCTTTTGGCTGACCCAAGTGATCCTTTTCAGCCCAAGACCAGGCCTTGGGTGGTGAACCTAGCCCAAAATCATGGGTTGACACATTTGAACCCAAAATAGCCTTCCCCCCATTCCATTTCAATCCAAACTCTTTACACATGGCATTGGCCAATTGCCTACACAAAACCCCGACTCCGACCCACCCGAACTCGAGGGTGACCCTTCGCCCGGCCGGCCGCCCGGATCGCCGGAAAACACCATGGCCGAGACCTCGGGAGGAGCCAAAAATTCAATTCTCCCTCGCGACTTGTCTCAAACCAAATGGACAAGCATAGCTCTTCTTCTCCTCACCAGAGCAGCTGATACCCAGCCGTAAACCCCCCTGGGAGGCCCTCCACCCTCTCCTATTTAAACACCACCCCCTCTCGGCCATGGGAGGTGTTGAACCAAACCTTACTGAAACCCTGCCAAAATTGCTCCAAACCACTCTCCACACTTAGAGCAGTTGATCCTCAGTGACAATTTGCCCTAATCCCCACCAACAGAGCCCAATTTCTCAGCCAAAATTCCACCCAAAACCAGAACATCTCCCAATTCTCCACCAAATTCAAATTAAACTCACCCACACCCGCACAAGGTCAAGAGAAGGAGTTCCCCGATGAAAGCCCCCTCTCTAGTGCCACCCATCCGTTCCGGACTCCAAGCTTTGTAATCGACCGTGGTCGAAATCATACCCGGACAATTCACCGACCCTAAGGGACTTCATCCGGAGCTTGCTTGGACCCAATCGAAGGTGACAAAACTCTCGCATCGAAGCTTCACTTCTCCGAGCAAAGGTATGGACTCACTCTTCTTCCCGAGCTTACAGAGATTCTCTATTTAATTTGAGTCAATTTCAATACATGTTTACCATATGGATGTGTTCGTCTCTTCAAGACGAATCCATAGAGCATAAGAACACAAAAATCCGTTGAGAATCGAGTGAGAAATTAGGGTTATAAGGTTAACGGTCATGGGTGCACACCAGTCGTAGACAATGACTGAGAGCCGTCGGATCGAGCGTGTATCAAGCGGATGGTCTGGATCGAGTCGGACAGCACGATGGTGCATGAACCGCGGGCCCCTAGAGCGCTGAGTCGGATGGCGGCCCCGAATCAGAAGACGATGCGTGGCCTTTCGGAGCTGCCGAGGATGGCGTGACGCCGCGTGGATAAGTTGGAAATTAGGGTATTTTTTTATTTATTTAATTCCTTAAACTTCAAAAATGCATAACTTTGTGTAGGAAAATCAAAAAAATAAAATAAAAATACCCTCTTGCTCAGTGAACAGAGGAAAATAATGTGGAAAAGAAATCATGTAATTTCATCAAGTATTTTATTTTTAATTATTTATTTACTCTCTGCACTATTTCAATTCTCCATGCATGTATACAATTCACCATGGCATGAGACCATAGGGCTTTCGAAGCCTCTGAATTTGGGGACATTCCCCGAATTTGTCAAAGTCGAGGCCATCCCTATGAAGAGTTATTGATTTTTCAATTCTAGGTCACTATTTTGAGTATTTTAATTCCAATAATTAGCATGTTGTGAAATAAATTCTAGAAAAATTTGGTGATGTTTCTTGTGACCAGAGGACCCTAGGTAAAATAGGTTTTGAGTTAACTCACTTGTAATAACCCTAATTGGCTTAAACACCCAAAATAGAGCTTTAATTAATTAGAGCTAATCATACATCAAATTGACTTGAAATCAATTCTCCACTGACCTTTAGGATCAGAGGAACCCACCATAAAAGTTTAAGTCAATTGGACTTGATTAGCCCTATGAAATGGGTTGATTAAGCCATTTAGCCAAAATTAAACTTCAAAAATTCATAACTTTCAAAATACTTTTCAAAAATTCACCAAATTAGTTTTGGAGCCTCTCTAATATCAGAGAAATTTAAAAAAATAAAAATTACAATTTTCGAAAAAAGTTGATTTTTTGCATTATTTTAATATTTTTAATAATTAAAAAATAATAAAAATCACAAAAATAATAAAATTCACCAAAATGTCACATTTTGAATTTTAATCACTTAGGAATAAACCCCATATTTTTCTTAAGTTGCTATGATGAGATATTAAATTTTAAAGCCCTAAGGTAATTTTAAAATTAAAAAAATGTATTTTCTAGCATTTCCACTAAAATAATTCTAATAAATCAAAGCAAAATCAAAAAATTGTAAGAATTGGTTCTCTGATTTCCTTGACATCAGAGAGATTTTTAAAAAATATAAAATTCATTTTTCAACCTTTATTTTATTTTTAAATTAATTAATACTCCAATACTCAAAATAATTATAATAAAAAGAATATAATTCAAAAAATCACCAAAATTGGTCCAAGTGGTCCTCTGGTCATTAGGAATGTCTCATAATTTTCTTAAGAACAGAAACTTTCCCTTTACCATATTATTAAATTTTCCTTGAAAATCCCTATTTTCCACCAAAAATAATTACATAAATAAATTAAATACAGAAAAATCACATTTTCTCCTCTAATGTCTTGATTGACATATGAGTGAAGTCACATAAAAATTTCAAATTCATTTAAGCTCAATTTCGTGAGTTATGAAATTAGTAAGTTTAAAGGGCAAAATGGTAATTAAAATTTTAACCCATAATTAAAAATTTTAGGTTTAATTAAAATGCAAGAGTAAATTATTTGATCCTAATCTGATTTGGATGATTGAAATTTAAATAATTAAAGGGTAGAAACCTACCAAATAATTTAAAAATAATTAAAATAAACCTTAATTAAATAATTAATTAAATTTGGAAGAATAATGAAAAATTGGAATTATTAAAATAGGGATATTATTAGGAAGAGATTTGTTCTTTAATTTAAGAATCTCTAAATTAATCACCTCAATAATATTTAATTCCTAATTAAAATGATAATCCAAACTCAAAATTTAAAATGCTAAAAGACTTAATCATTAAATTAAATTAAAGTTAAAATATTTAAATTAAATCCTTTTAAAATTTCAATTAAATTAATACTTTAACAATTAAAATTAAATCATCCTTAAAGCATAAAAAATAAAACATTAAATTAAAATTAAAAAATAAAATTAAATTAAACTTTAAATTTAATTAAAATTAAAAATAAAACCAAATTAAAATTTAAATTAAATTAAAATTTAAGCTAAATTAAATTTAAATTTAAATTAAATTAAATTAAATCACATTAAATTAAATTAAATTAAATTGAATTAAAACAATTAAATTAAATTAAATTAAATTAAATTAAACCTAAAAAAACCAAATTAAATTAAATTAAATTTAAATTTAAATTAAATTGAATTAAATATAACATCACCTAAGACATAAAGAACTCAAAATAAATCTAAAACAACTTGAACACTATTCCAAACTTAAACCCATTAATTGAAATTAAATTAAATCACAAATCACTTGAACATCGATTTGCCCTCAAAAGCTCTTGTTGTCATAACTCCTAAACGGAGTGTTAAGTGAAGTGTTACTTCACTCATAGGATATTCAAATGTCCTAGTTCATCGAGCAAGATAACAAAACTTGAACTCCCTGGATGATTAATTCATTTATATAATTAAATTTTCTTGGACTTAAAACAATCCTAGAGGTATTGAAAAGATGTTTAAGACTCGTCTTAAGCACTTCCTCAATATGATAGGATATTTATAAGAACAATTGACTTTAATTGTTCTTTGATGAAGAAAACTGTCCTCAAACCAAAACACAAGAACCTAGACGTCATAGGAGGTGACTAGCTATAGGATTAGGAACTTGGTAGAAAACCATAACCCTTCCCTTAGCTTTACCTAGGAACTTGCTTTAAATGCTTAAATATTCTAAATTGTGTTTTAAGTGCAGCTTGCGATGATGGGAAGACCCTCCAGGTACGCTTTTATTTTATTACAATTTACTTTATTGCAATTTACTTAAAGGCATCGCACTTACTTTTCTTGCATGATAAACAACTGTTGCATGAAAACCCACACCTTTAGGATAGTCCCTAAAATTGAAACCAAAACTAAATTAAAAAGTCATTACAAGATAAAATTCACCGCCACAACATTTCAAAATATAAAACAACTCAAAATTTAATCACAAACAGAACAACAAAACTACAATTACAACTAAATTAAAACGTCTTGTTGGATGATCAGGAATACCTCGGATGATGTAACCTACGTGTTGCTAACGGATTTCCCACAGTCTAAATGAAAGTGTGGAACTCATTCAGTTGAGTTTAGCAAATTCATCTGGACTAAGTGAATCCGATAAAAATAACGATGCCGAAGGATGGAACCGTGGATCTTAACCTAGGTGTTGTTATAATCAACTTTAAGATTTGTTTTAATTAAAACATAAAAACACTTGGAAACTAAGACCTTCTCTAAACCGTAACACTTCTCTCATCTCCCGATTTATGACTTCTAAAACTAAACCTCTACAACAACAACAAGGAGCTCGGAGTACATGGTGGGCAACGACGCCATCGTCATCGACAAAACCCGAGTCTACTTCAAAGAAAACTTTCTTAGAATTAAATAATCAAGCCATAGGACTTCGAGGTAGTTTGCTCTAGTGCAACATAAATCCTCAACCCTTTGTTAGGCATTTGCATTGCAAATTAAGCCCTAACCGGTCTTAGAGATTCGCAGGTAGTCGTCTGATACGACATAAACCCTCACATCTTCGAGGCTATTTGTGTGATTACATCATACGAATATAAGTCCTAATTAATTAAAAATTGGCAAGACCAAAACATTAAATAAACATTAGGGCTTTCCTAAATTCAAGCCAAACAATAGGATAGTCGGGAAATTACCGAAGTTCGCTTCTAATCTGTGATTTCTCCTACCTTTCTTCCTTTGAATTCCAAAAATAAAATATTCCAAATTTGATCCATTCCCTATTGAAATTCCAAAATTCAATCCCTTGAAAACTTAAACTTTGAAATTCTTGAGAGCAGAACTACTGATTATTATCGAGAGTTTTCTTAGGTGATTCCCGTCACTTAAGATGTAATTAACTATAGGGGCTTGCCCTTATAGGGAATTTTAAGAACCCAGGTAATATAAAACATGTTTAATGTTTTCATTTTAAACAGGGGAATTTGTCGGCTTATAAAAATGGTTTCGCAGACCAAACGGATGTCACAAACCTTCTAGTTTATTTAATCGAGCCCCACCATCAAACAGTGTGCCTATTCTTCGGAATAGACACGCGGTTTGTGGTGTGGTGCTCGTTTATATAAAATATTCAAGATGTGAGATCAGTTTGATTTCATATCTTAAAATTTTTAAAACTACTTTCAAAATCAAATGTTATCTTTTAAACTATATATATATATATAAATTAAATTTAAAATATGAAAATTCGCCGACAACTTCTGTAGGCGAACCCCTTTTCAAAATAAAACACATAACCTAAAAATATGCCGACAATGGAGAACTTCTAAGTTGAAAGAAATTATCAGTATATTCAACAAGGATCAGAATATACCGATTTTCTTTTGAGAAGGAAGGGTTTCCAAAAAAACTTTGCTCAAATTTAGGTGTTTCAAAATTATCATTCTTGTTCCACTTTTTCTTCCTTTTAAGCAAATGAGTTCTGTTTTTATGAATATTTTTAGAGCAAGATCCAACTTCATATATGGATGGTGGTGGAATATCATCCTCTTCATAGATTTGTTTTCATTTCTTGTAAATTTGTCTTTTCATCTCTTCAAGAGTATAAGGTTCTTCAGGTGTATATTCAAGTAGGTCTTCCATAAAATTTAGAAAGTCTTCATAAGGTTGCAGATCAAATTCTTCAAAAGAGTGTATATCAGTTTGGTATGGGTTATCTAATGCAAATTCAGCTTCATCAAATAATCCAAAATCATTCTGATAAAGGGAAAGATCTTCCTCCATTGGTGTATTGAAGTCTTGATAATAAGAAAAGATTGAATTTGGAGAATTCATTGCAACTTTTCTAAATTTTTAAGAAAACGAATGTTATTGATCATTTAAAAACTAGGAATTTGTTTTAAAAGATGCAGTCCTTATTTTTTAAAGAAAGAAATGTCAAATGAGAACATGTGATAACAAGAGATGAGAAGAAAGAAAGATTCCCCAATGGAGTCGCGGATATTTTCTGGGTGTCAATGTTGATTTGGAGTCGCCACTCTGTTTATCTATAATATTGCCCTAATCTTCAATAAATCTTATATATTTGGATTCTGTAAAGGAATCTTTAGATAACAAGAAATTTGAATAAAATAAGAGCTAATAATATAGAAAACATTAGAAAAAGAGGTGTTGGTGATAATCCTCGAAATGAAAATTCTAAGATTGTCTTATCCTAGAGATTCTATATAAGAATTTTGGTAACCAGAGATTTTAAGATATAATATCTACTCTGAGTTCTTTAATTCTTTTATAGTTCATTACATCTTAGGTAATTTATAATTGTCTAAGAAAACATCTTATTAATGTTAATCACTTGTTTTCTAGAAAATATTTAAGGAAAGATGTACCCACTATTATTAATGTTAATCATCTTATTAATGTCATTTTGTTATGTCAATTTTATCTTGTTGTCTTATTATTTATCATTTTTGTTTTATTGTTTGTCATTTTTTTTTTGTGGCTATCCTAAAAGTTTTAGTTTTGTTTTGTCTTAATTTTGTCATTTTAATGTTGTTTATTTTTTTTTGTTTTGTCAATATTGTTGTTTTGATGTTGTTGTAATTTTGTTTTGTTTTGTTGTCTTTCATCACGTCTAAGGAATGTCGTCCAGCAAAACAGAGTTAGCACACCCTATAACATGCAAAGAAAATCTAAAACGAAACATATATTCATCATGCAAAGGAAAACAGTGTCAGATTTAAAATAAATAATGTTAGTTTTATTTCTTCAATCTTTTTATTTTATTTAGTTATATTTTAAGATAACCCGGTCAAGATGTCATTGGCTCGGTCGTTCCAGGGTTATCAAGGGCCTTAATCCACTTAGTCCGAAAGGTGTTTAAACTAGGACCGGAAGGTTTCTGTCAGCAACCAGGATTGCATCGTCCGAGAAATCTTCGTAGATTATGGTGATGTTTGTTCATTAAGATTTCATTGAAGTTTTAGTGTCTTTTTCCAATTTTAGGTTTGAAAGTTTTTAAGTTGTTTACGGTTTCTTAAAATTTTTTTTTATGTTATTTTATGTCAAAATCTTTAAGTTTGAGGTCTTTAGAACTTAAAGTTTTAAATTTGATGTGTTTTGATTTTTAGATTTATTATCAAGTAAATCTAAAATTTTTATTAGATTTGAGATTTAATTAGATCTAGAAATTTAGATTGAATTTTATTTAAATTTAAAGATTTAGATCTAATGATTAGATTCAATGTCATAAATTAGACTTTTAGAATCTTAGATTTTTGGTGTCCTTAAAATCCAATATTAAGTCTAATTACAAATCTAACCTAAGTTAGATTTAAAAATTCTGGATTCAATGTCTTTTTGAATATAGAAGAAGTGTTAAGTCTAATATGAATTATACTTAAATAAAGTCATTTGATAATCAAATTTAATATCATTTTGAATCTGGATAGCTTGAATCAAAAATTTCTTTATATATGATGTGATTTGAATTTTATTTAGGGTCAACCTGAGTTGATCTTAAGTTCATGTCTATTAACTTGGGTTCATGTCGTTTTGAACTTAAGTTAATAATGTTGATTTAGGTTTGATTTAAGTCAAATTTTGATTTAAGTTAGATTTGTCAAACTTATTTTTGTTAAAATAAGTTCAATTTAGATTGAATCTTAAGTTTGATTTGGATTACGCTTAATGTTGAGTTGAGCTTGATGTTTTTATTAAAATAAGTTCAATTTAGATTGAACTTAATTAAGTTTGATTTGGGTCGAACTTAATGTCGAGTTGAGTTTGATAAGTTCAATTTAGATTGAACTTAATGTTGAATTAAGCTCAATTTGGGATGAAATTAATGTTGAGTACAATTTGATTTAAGTTAGGTTTAAGCTAAGTTGATCCTGAACATAAGTTTAACTTAAGTTTGATTTAGGTTTGGTTACGTTCAAGTTAGGTTGAACCTAAACTTAAGGTTGACTTAAGTTCAGTAGGGGTTTAACTCAAGTTTGAGTTAGGTTTGATTTAAGTTAGGTTGAGCCTAAACATAAGGTTGTCTAAAGTTCAATAGTAGTTAAACTTAAGTTTGATTTTGGTTTGGTTCGATTCAAACTAGGTTGAACATAAACTTAAAGTTGACTTAAGTTCAATATGGGTTGAACTTAAGTTTGTTTTAGGTTTGATATAAGTTAGGTTCAAGTTAGGTTGAATCTAAAATTAAAGTTGACTTAAGTTCAATATGGGTTGAACTTAAGTTTGTTTTAGGTTTGATTTAAGTTAGGTTCAAGTTAGGTTGAACCTAAACATAAGGTTGTCTTAAGTTCAATAGGAGTTAAACTTAAGTTTGATTTAGGTTTGATTTTGGTTTGATTAATTAGGTTTAATATGGGTTAAACTTAATTAGGGTTAAAAAGTTACTTAAACCTAATGTAAGTAAGGTTTAATTTGATTAATTAGGTTTAATATAAGTTAAACCTAATTATAGTTTTAACTTAAACCTAATGTAAGTAAGGTTTAAGTTGATTAATTAGGTTTAATATGGGTTAAACCTAATTAGGGTTTATGGAACAGTTAAACCTAATGAAAGTAATGTTTAAGTTGATTAATTAGGTTTAGTATGGGTTAAACCTAATTAGGGTTTAATCTTTATTTTAATATTGTTTTAATTAAGGTTTAATGGAATTAATTAGATTTTATGTTTGATTAATCCTTATTATGTACGAATTTAATTCCATTCAATGGTTGGACTTTAAATTTAACCAAACTCATAGTGTTACGAGTTAAGAAAAATGAGTTTTAAATTTTAAAAATATTTTTGGATTTTAAATTTTAAAACTTTAAAATCTTTAACCCTAACAATGAATTTGTCATTTAAAAAAAAAAAAATTTAAATGTTAGAATCTGTCTTTTTAGGGTTCAAATTTGTTCCCTTAAATTTCTAACTAATTACCAATTTAAATTTTTTGTTTTTTGATTTTTAGAATTATTATTAAAATTAATTACCAAATCTCATGAAAATTAAGAAAAGTTACTTTAGAGAATTTTTTAACCTTGGAAAAATCAAGATTGTTTCTAAGGATCTAAAGATTAATCCCCCAAAGTTTTATATTTTTATGACTTATAATTAATTTTTAATAATTAAAATACTCCATAGAGTGTTTAATTAATTAAAAATGAAATATAAATAAAAAATTCAGAATTACACATTATAGTGCTCATCGTCTTGAATCCAGAACTATTTTTATTTTATTTTTGTGATTTTTCCATACAAAGTTATGTATTTTTGAAGCTTTTAAGGTTTATTTGGATTTTATTAAATCCAAATAAACCTTAAAGCGCCGCGTGTCCTCAGACAGGTCGAAACGTGCTTAATCTGTTGCGGGGATCCGACACGGGAGCGTCCAAGATTTATTCTCGGCCGTCCATTTTCGAAACACGGGAACAAACGGTACTGGTTCATCGTCTACCTCCCGCCTTATCCCGCAGACCGTCCGTGATCTAGGGACAATTTCTCGCTCGATTCTTGATGAAATCAGACGAGGTTTGTTCCTACACGATCGTCTTGACCAGACGATCATATCTATAATGATATGCGGGGGTTTTGAAAAGGCTAACCCTACTCTAGACCAAGCCCGAGCTCGGGTTGGGTGTGAAAAACCATACCATGGCCTCAGCCAATGAAAGCTCAAATTGAATGCTTCTGAAGCTTCATCTCGACCTCAGAAAGCTTTTCCCCAAGTCAATTTGAGGTGAAATCGGGTCTGTATATGATTTTTTCCTCAAGGTGTCTCAGCTTGAATGGACTTGTCCAATCAGTGGTTTAAGGGCTATGGGGATGCCTAGTTTTGATTGAGCTTATCTTCGTAGGGTCCTAGGAAGCTTTAGAGAAGGTCAATTTGGCATTTTAAGTAGTTTGGTTTTGAAGTTGAAAAATGTCCTATTTAGGCCATTTTTTGTGCTCTCGGGTTGGTTAAATTAAGAAGATATGGTGGGTTTGAGGGCCTGGTTTCATTGGGGATCAACTGCTTAGGTTCTAGGAAACAATTTTAATGTTGAAAGTTTGGGGATTTGGGAAGTGGGGGTCTCCTATTTTGGTCCTCACCCTCTCATGGGCTCAGGTTAGCTCCTTTTATAGCCATGAGAGGCCATGGAAAGAGCTTAGGTTGTCCTAGAGGAGGTGTTAACAGATCCATCATGTCTTGGAGATAAGGTTTTAGCTGTTGGAATGATATATTTGAGTTTTTCAAGGGTAAACCATGTGTGGTTTACCCATGGTGTAATTTGAGTTCATGCTTTGGCTTTCCCTCATTTGTTCATCCAAGAGGTGGATAAGATATACTCATATGGTCTGAATTAATTTCTCTCACATAAGTTCATCAGCTCATTTAATGACCTTGAGGAGAGAATGCCAAATTTGCTCCTTACTCATCTTCTTTCATGGTTTAGCAATCATATGTATTCACCATGGTAAGGAGTGAGTTTAAGTCTTGTTTCTCCTCCATTGGATGGCCTAGGAGGTGCCTGGTGAGTCAAGAAGGCAAGCCACCTTCCTTTTTACCATGTCATTTAAATTTTGATGAGGGCATGACTCATAATTTTCTTTTTTTTATTATTTTCCAAATTTTTACAATAAAGAGGTCATGCCATGATGTGGTGAGGACTTAAGCCAAACTCTTCTTATTGGATGGTCCATGAGGCATGAGAAATTATCCTTTAGGTGGACGTCCGCCTCATTGTTAAGGAGGGTTGAGTCATGCTTTAGATTTGGGAGAGAATGACACCTTATCCTTTTTCAAGATGGTTCCTTAATAATGACCCTTAACCATAATGCCATGTTATGGATCATTAATGGGTTGAGTCATATTGAAAGGGTCATTTGGGTTGTGTCTAACCCATGTTGAGTAATCCTTGATGTCATAAAGGGGTTTGGAATTTTTGAAAATCAATTATGTCATAATTGGTTTCATATGTTAAAATTCCATTTTATCCCTTTTTCATTTGATTTCCATTTTAATTATTTATGTCATTAATTAAAATGTTGGAAATTATTTTATTAACCAATTAATTAATTTTAAATTAATTATTTGATTTATTTTATGTCATTTTGGCTTGAAATTGAATTTTGTCTCATTTCATAGCTTTGATTATATTTTCATTTTAATTAATTATTTAATTAATTAAAATATTGAAAATTATATTATTAGTTAATTAATTAATCAAAATAATTTTGTAATAAGTATTTGATTAATTCACATTATTTTTGGTTCAAAATTGTGTATTTTGACCAATGTTGACTAGGGTTGACCAATATTGACCCAAGTTAACTCAAGTTGGCCTGGGTTGATCAATTCTAGTTCAATGATGTTTAATGTGACTTTCTCAACCTTGTCATGGTTGATTTGGTCATAAAATTGGTGGTTTTGTCATTTTGGGGTCTAAATTGGTCATATTAACCAATTTTAGGGTTTAGGTTAACCCAGTGGTGAATGTAGTGACACTTGGATTAACTTCTGGTTATTTTGATTAATGTCAAGTTGATCATGTCAATATCTATCATTGAAGTTACTTTTATGGTCAGGGAGCATGGTTTGATTATTTTTACCAAAATTAACTTTTTGGTCAAAAGTGACCAATAAGGTGAATATGGTGGTCTTTAGGTGTTAGGTTGATGATTTTGGTTAATTTTGACTTTTTGGATTAAAAGTTAATCGTTTGAGTGAATGGAGTGGTTATTGGGTCAAGAATTGACCATCTTGTTTATAGTTGATTTTTTTCCAAAAATTGACCTGTTGGGTCAATAGGGTTATTCATTGGCTTAGGATTGACCATTTTAACCAAAGTTGACTTTTTAGGTCAAAAGTTGACCTATTGGGTTAATAGGGTTGTTTATTGGGTTTAGGGTATCATTTAGTTTTGACTTTCTTCTAAATTAACATAATTAAAGAAATTACAAAATTTTATTTTAATATGACAAAAGTGAGATTGGTTCCGACCAACTATCCCTTCATGTTTAAATCATTCAAATCATGTTAATTAAGATCATTCATTACCCTTTTAATTAAGCCTAAATATGATTAAGGCTAAATTCCTCAAAATTATAACTTTGCCCCTAAGGCCTTAATGCATCATAATTAATCAAATTGAACTCAAATGACTTTGAAATTTTTTATTGGTCAATTAAAATATCAGAGGAGAAAATGTATTTTTTAAAAAATATTATTTAACTAATATTATTATTTTAATGTAAAATAAGGATTTTCAAATATAATTTTATAATTCAATTAGAACACATTATTTATCCTTTAGAAAATTGCTGGAGGTTCACCTAGACTAGTGGATCACTTGGACTAAATGTCATGATTTTTTCAATTTTAATTTAATTATTATAATTTTTTTAGATTTTGGATTATTAATTAAATATAAAATATTGATTAAATTGAAAATTAAGTTTTATATTTTTATTAAATCTCTTTGAGGCGAGGGAACCCAGAGAACCAAGTTTGATTTTCTTGTGATTTTTATTTCAATTATTAGAATTATTTTAGTGAGAAATTAGGGAAAATCCATTTTGAGGCTTTAAAGTTAAATTTTAATAATTTCACTTAGAAAATTAGGAAAATTATTCCAATTGTTCCTAAGTGACAATTAGACAATTTAGAATATTTCCACAAATTTTATTATTTTTATGATTTTTATGATTTTTTTGATTTTTTGATTATTTAAATATTTAAAATAACCTTAAAAATGAAAATTTTACTTTAATGCTCATTTTATTTTTCTTATGTTCCTCTGATCACAAAGAACTTCCAAAATTAATTTGGTAATTTTAGAGTTGTATTTTAATTATTACAATTATTCTAATGCAAAAGGTGATATTTAACTTTGAAAACTCATTTATGTGGCCAAATCAATCCCAAATATCTTCAAAATTTTTTTGGGAGTTTCTTTGATCATAAGTCATCGTGGGTAGTAGAAATCAAGTTATTTACATATATATTTAGTCCAAATTAATTTCCTTTTAGTTTTAAGGTTTAATTGGAATTAGTGTTATATTTAATGATTTAATCCAAGTTGTATTTTTTTTTATTATTTTATACCAAGTTATAGATTTTTAAAGTTGGTCTGATTTTTGAAATTCAAATAAATCTTAATTTTCTACTTATCCACGCGGCACTGACTATATTTTCGGTAGCTCCAAACTGCTACTCGTCGCCCCGTCATTTGACACCGCCATCCAAGTAGCCACCTCGTTAGCTAGCGCTTTATGTATCCTCTCCACATCTGACTACATCAGTGACGTTCATCCAAAATATGCTTGAACAAATGGTTCTCCTTCATCATCTGAGACTGTTTCATCCCGAGAGCCGTCCACCTTCTAGCCTTAAGAAAACAAGGTAGACTCAACCAAATCGTATGAGATTTGATCCTAAAGCTTCATCTAAGCAAGACAAACCTATCTATACGACCTATATGGTGTGAAATACAATATAGATGCATGGAGGATGAAGAATAGCTTGGAATAGAGAGAGATTTCAATACCTTTGTTTGACAGGGGAGGCCTCAATTAGATGGTTGTAACAGCTTCGATTGGACCCAACAATCCTTCAGATGAACCCTTGAGCTATGGTTTAAATGACTAGTCCTGAATTCGACAAAGTCCGATTTTAGGTGTTGATTAAACTCTGGTCTGAAGGCTCTCTATGATGGAGCTTCTATGAGGGCTCTTCCTCTTTCAGTATGGTGAAGGTGTGGGTGTAATTAATATGGATTTGATACACTGTGGAGTTGTGGTGGAAAGTGTCATAGTTTCGGCTGGAATTTCAGTGTGGAAATTGGCTCAGACAGTGGGGATTAGGACTGGAAGACAGGGGGATTACAATTAAGAGGTCGCTCTGTAAGCAAATTGGCAGAGTTTCCTTATGAAATTTTTAGAACCTTTCTTTGGCCGTGAGGTGCTCTATATATGGCCATGGCTTCCTGGTGTAGCCTAGGACTTAGCAATGTGTGAAATTAACTGCTTAGGTGGATGACAACAAGGCACAAGTGAGCAATTAGAGATGGACAGCCAGGATGGGTGAACTTTGGTTTAAAGGGGAGGAAGTGCTCTCGATTTGAGCTCCCTCAGCCACAAGGGCGACGGACAGGCAGATAGAGGTGGCCAGAGATCGGGTGCGTAGGCCGTCATGGTAAGTAATTAAGTTGGTGATCAATTTTGGTAATGATCCATATGGTTTAAGCACTTTAGGAAAGAAATACCCTAAATCATGGGACCCTTGGTCCATGGCTCAATTAGAGTGGGCTAGGTGGATCAATGGTGGTTCCTAGGGTTCACTTGGTGGCTATGGTGGACATAGGTTAGTCACATATTGCTTGATTTGTTTACATTGGGTCATAGGCTCAATTTGGGTCACTTGGGTTCAAGTTGGACTACGTTGGGTTCAAGCTTGGTTTAGGTCTAATCAATTGTACAAAATGGTGTGTATGATTGTTATAAATAGCTTAGAAAAGGATTGGGTGATTTTATGTAGGTTTGGGGGTGCAAGGTTTAAATTGGGTATTTGGTCAATTTAGAGGTATTTAGGTTACCTTGAGGCAAGGCTAGGGTATGGTCCAAGGCCAATTGAAGGTTTAAAATCGACTATGGGGATGTTATAAAGAGTTCCCAGCATTAATTAGGTGGAAAGTATAGGGTTAGGGCATTCAATTTGATGAATTCTGGTCATGTGGTCAATTTGGGACAAAATTGGGGATTTTAGGTTTGGTTGGACTTGGGTGAGGTTTGGGCTCAAATTAGGGGCAATTTATGAATCAATTTGGTGTAGGGAAATTTCTTGAAGGATTTTGGATAGTAATTTTGGGAATTTATTAGCTACGGATTTTATTTGGGGAGATTTGGTCATATGGTCAAAATTGGGGCTTTTTGGTTTTGGTTAAAATTGGACTTGGAATGGGGTCAAATGTGGTTTGAATATTATTTCAGATGAGATTAATCATTGTAAATTTAAGTTTAGAATTGAAATTGGGGAGGATTGAAGTCAATTTGGTGGACATTTTGGGTGATTTGGGCATTTTATGCTTAAAGGGGAAATTTAGGATTTTTTGTCAAAATGGGTCAATTTAGTCAAATTGGGTTAAGTAAAGTGGTTTAAATTGAAATTGGTAATATTTAGAGAGTTTTGAGAATTTTTGGGGTAGGAGGGGTATTTTATAAATTTTGGGTATTTTTGCGGTATTTTAAGTGGTGAGGAATGTTTTATTATAATTTTTTGAGGGATTTTGGTAATTTTGGGAATCTTCGGCAAAATTAGGGTTTTAGGGGTAATTTGGTCACTTGGTGGAGTTTAGGGGTAAAAGGGTCAAAAGTTGGGATATGGCAAGATTTTGAGTTTAATTGAGAATGCTAACCTATTTAAGCCATGAACCAGGGGAATTCCCCATTTGGATCCTCCATGTGCTGCTACTAGCCAAATCCTAGCATGGGGCTAAGAGCTTGGGGAAACCACCTACATGAGTCGCCAAAAGAGTAGGGGTTCAAGTGTGGGAGAAACTTGGTTTAGGGTTGTGAGGTAGTGTGTAAGAGTGTAATGTGCAATTGTGTGTGTGGGGGCCTCACCAGACCATCCAAGGTAAGTCCTAAGGCTTGACCATCCTATAAAAACTCCTTTTTGGCTTCCTAATGCTTGGCGTAATTCTCCTAAGTATTTAGAGGTTAGACTTTAAGCATTTGAAAACATTAAGTGAAGCAAATAAGTTTTTCAATTTTCCAGAAAAGTCCTATGGTTAGACTCTAGGCTATTTGAAAGAAAGACTAGACCTCAACAAAAGTGAGGTCAACAGGTTCCCCTCAGAATCTATGACATCCCATACCTTTCGCTCCTTTGATTTCCAAAATATTAATTTCATATTGAGCCATTCTTACTTGTTTTTCTTATAATCAATCATGAAAAATAACTTTGATTTCTTAAAGATGAATCCTTGATCTTAATCGAGAGTTTTCTTAAATGATTTCAGTCTCTTAAGATGTAATTAATAATAGGGGTTTGTGCCTATAAGAGAATTAGTAACCAAGATAATATATACCCTATTTAATCTTTATAATCTGTTGGGGAACGATCTGCTGGAAATTTTACAGATGAAATAAATATCATAAAGTTTTTAGTTTGAATAATTGAGACCATTATCGAGTGATATTCTCATCTTTCAAAATTAACTTTTACTCATAACATTGTGCTCAATTATTTAAATCAATAAATATATGTGATATGTTTTGTCTCATTTTTCAAAATTAAAAATTCTCTTTTTAAAATATTAAAATTATATATATATATATATATATATATATATATATATATATATATATATATATATATATATATTAAATTATTTTCAATCATAAAAAAATCAACATAGTAATTTTCTAAATGGTTACAACGTAACGCTCTCACCTGAATCACTGGTGTTGTTTAGAATTTTATCTGAAAAAAAATGATTTTTTGGTATGGCTTACCCTTGATAATCGTTAAAGTTGATGAGGTCCAGTTTGCTGATCAGGGAGTGATAACATTTTCACAGAACCATGGAATTAACTTGAACTTCTTGTCCATACATCAACCCCAAACCAATAGTAAAGCTGAAGCTATGAATAAGTTCATCCTATACATACTAAGGAAGTATGTTGAAGTCGCAAAAGGTAAATGGGCGGATATGCTTCCATCAGTCCTTTGAGCCATTTAAACCACTCTAATAAAATCAACCAGACAAACGCCATACATGCTTTCCCATGAAATGATACCATGTTATCGGTTGAATATAATCATCATAGTCAAAGACTCATTACTGCTACATCTTTTGATGAAGAGAAGCTCATTGACTAACATGGTATGAATGAACGAGGAACTTCACTCTCTTTTAATCCATAGGAAAACATTTAAATGAATGTTGCTCTGCAACAAGAGGAAATTAAAATAAGGATAACCCATTATTATAACAAACATGTACATAAAAAAACATTTTTTCCCAGGTAATCTAGTTCTCAAGGAGGTTGATCGAGCCACCAGAGGTCAGTCAGTTAGCAAGCTTGATCGAGCGTGAGCTAACCTGTTCATCATCAACTAATAAGTTGCTCCTAGTGAGTTTAAATTAGATACGTACATGAGGAATTTCTTGTCATAAAGCATGGAGTGGGGATGATCTCAAAAAATATTTTCCATAAACAAAATGATTATATTTGTATCTGTGATCAAATTTAAGAAACAATATTATTCTATAAATTAATTTCATTTTTAAAGTTGTTTATAATTTGTTGAACAGTTATAAAGAAATACTTACGAAACTCAAGTATTCTTCAAAATTACCCAAAAAAAAAATACTATGCTTGAAGATGATTGAAAAGCATTCTGATGCTTGATTGCAGAAAAATGACTAGAAAATGTTTCGACACTAGGACCCAGAAAAACGACTGAAAAGTATTCTAACACTTGTCTGCAAAAATATGAAAAAAATACGTTTTAACAAATGGTTGTACAAATTCGACAGAAAAACTTTCTAATGCTTGATTGCACAAAGACGACAGAGAAGCATTCTGATTCTTGGTCGTAAAAAAGACCATCGAAAGGCATTTCAAAGCTTAGTCACAGTGAAGCTGACTAAAAAACATTATCTCTCTTAGTTGTAAAGAACATAACTGAAAAATACCCTAACGAAAGGTTACCCCAAAAAAATATATACGACATTCCATAAAGCAAATAAAAAACTTTGAATTTTCTCTAAGCTCTTTTTCTATGCTTCTGAAATTGCATTAAGCAAAGATTTTTTTTAACGTTAAAGAAAAAAAAGGTGAATTATGTAAAGGAAGAATCTATGATTATAAAATGTCACCTTATGCATGTATTAGACAAATTATATAATCTCAAATAAGAGTTGATCAAAATATCATGATTCTTGCTTATGAATGTGTTACAAAACTCAAATATTTAAGAAAAATAAAAGAGAACAAATTTATGGGTTTTCAAGATGAGAACCGAATGATCCTCTGTCTGCCACGTTATCGCCCTCAGATTCCCCCCCATTGTTTAGAAGAAAAAGCAACATCATAGAGCTTCATAAAATCTTTGAGATAAGAATATTAAGAATCAACCATTCCCACTCTAGTAAACTCATCAACTGAAATTTTATGACCCACCTCAAAGTATTCCACTTGAATAGCTATGACTTATTTGCCAGTCATGGAAGACATTTATTTTGTCAATTCAACATTTTTTTCATGAACTACTGAAATCCATTTGGATGATATTTCTAGCCCCATCTGAATATTTTTCAGATCAGCCTACACTTCACCTTCTCCCATGGTCGGTAGTTCTAATCCTTCTTGATATTTTCTTACTTTCTCCTCAAACTTGGCAAGTCTCTTTCTCATGGATAAGTAGATGGAGGTCAAATGATGAGTAGAAGCATAGTGCATGAGTTGATAGCGATCAAACAATTTTCACAATTCAACCGGTTGGAGCTTAGATCAAAACAACCTAACGAAGGATGTTCGCGATCATAAAAGCGTACCTTTTGGATGCTGAATTTTGGGGAAAAATCCTTCCCAATATAAACCTAGAAAATTCAAATCGGAGTTCATGTAGACTTTTGACTGGTATTTCTGCAGTGGAATCCTTTGATCCAATTCTTTCCTACTTCTTGGTGGACTTGGGAGGAAAGGATCCGAAGAGAATGCTTTTGCCTTTATCCTACATTCAATTTCTTCAGCTGAAACTAGACATTTTCCTATACTTTCCATAGAATCTTTGCCACCTTCAATCTGCACTTGTGGAGACTGATAACTTTCTTTAGCCCTTATAGATGAAGGGATAAAATCAGATTTGGGGTGGCTGAGAGATCTCTTTTATAGAAAGATACCTCAATGACTATTTGGTATAGGTAAGAAAAAGCAATAGTATCGCATCATTTTTTGAATCACCTATAGTCACAATGGGATCAATCTTAGTTTGCTTTTGAATATATTCTTAATAAAAAAATGTTTTTGAAGCCAAGTGAATGAAATTTGAACTTGGTATTTGCCTCCCAGACAAGCCAGCCTCTTTTATTCCCTATTTCGCCTCTCCATCCACAATTTTCCTCTTTTTTGATTTCTTCTTGGATAGTCAGTGGCCTTCTCTAGTTTCCTCCTCGGTGTCATAAAAAGGAACTCACATATCTTCTATCATCGAGCCATATTCGTTTGTATTCAAAACCCAATTTACAGTCAAAGGATTGGTGTATTGAACCACCGAAAACTGTAGATCGAGAATAATCAGCTCTATTGCCCTCAGCCGAGGCTAAATTTTTTTTTCTTATACGGGTCACCTGTAGCTCTAGTTGAAGTGCCCCATGTTGACCTCAATTTTGGTTGAGGTCTAGTCTTTTTGTAGAATAGCTTAGGGTCTAGCCATAGGACTCTTCTGGTGACTTTCTTTGAAGACTAACCATGGAACCCTTTCCCTTATAAATTCAGACACTTCTTTGCTTCACTGGGAGTTTTCATATGCTTAAGGCCTAACCTCCAGCTTTTTGGAGGAAGAGACCAAGCATAAGGAAGCCCAGGGGAAGTCTCCTATAGGTGTTCAGACCGTAGAATTTACCCAGGAGAGCTAAGACTAGCACACACACTTACATTACACACATTACACTCATAACCTTAAACAAAGCACATCTCCTTTGATCCCCTAACACTTTGGAAACTCGTGTAAGTGGATTTCACAAGCTCTTAGCCTAAATCTAGGGTTCGGCTAGAACCAACACATAGAGGACCACATAAGGGTGACCCTTAGTCCATGGCTCAACCTAAACAATTCCATATTACTCACTTTCAACCAATCTCAATTTTTCCAAAATTTCAATTTTTGACCCCTTGCCCCTAAATCTACCCAAAATACCCTAAAAACCCTAAAATCCCCCAAAATTTCCAAAATCACCCAAATTGCCCATTTTTCTCCAACAATCATCCCAAAATACTCTCTACAACTCAAAATAACCAAAATTGCCAAATTTCCTAAAAAATCCCTAAAATGACCAAAATGCCCCTCTTAGAACAAGATTTCAAAAATTCCAAAAATTTCAAAAGATTAAAAAAACCTCCCAAATATTTTCAATTTCATTTCTCTCAACCATCACATGACACAATTTGGCCAACTTAGCCCAATTTAACCAAAAGCACCAATTTGACCCATTTAACCCAAAATTGCCCAAATTGAACTCGTCCACCCAATTGACCCCAATCTTGCTCAATTTCAATTCCAAACTTTAATTAAACATCTAAAATTCCAATCTAAACCAAATACAAGCTCAAATTAATCCACATTTGAGTTTAATTTCATCATAAATCAAAAATCCCCAATTCTGACCTCATGACCCAATTCACCCTAAATTTGACCCATTGTCAACCAATTTCCCCAAATTTCAATCCTAAGCTTTTTATAATACTCCCCTAAACTAAATTGAACCATCAATCGCCCCTAAATTGGATCCAAGCCTCACTTAAGCCCACTTGAATAAAAAATACCCAATTTTAGCTCAAATTGAACACATCTCCAAAATTCCCCAAATTGATATATCTAATCCCAAAATTTCCATCCAATTGCTATTGTGAACTCTTTATGACATTTCCCTGGACCATTTGAAAACTTCAATTGACCTTGGACCCAACCTTAGCCTCACCTAAACCCAATCTAACCCAACATGCCCAAAGTTAACCAAAATCCCAAACCAAGCCAAATTGATCCCCCAAACCAATCTAAAACCACTTCAATCCTTCTCTAAACCATTCATGTCAATCATATACACCTTATTGCTCAATCATTTGGGCTCAACCCAAGTTCAAACCCAACTTAGCCCAACATTGACCCATGTGTGCCAAAATGGAACCTATGACCAAACATAATCAAATTAAACCAAATGTGACCAAACTAACCCCTCTACAGTCACTAAGCTGACCCTAAGGACTGAGCTAGACCAACCAAGCCCACCCTAATGAAGCCATGAACCAAAGGCCACCTAAATTTGGGGATCTCTTCCTTTAAATGGTTGATTCTAAGGGATATTTGCCATAATGCCTTAACCATTAAAACCCATTGCACTCATGGCTTGCCCACTGGCTCACTTGACCCACTGGTCACCTCTGGCCTGGCCGGCCAGCCTAGCCACCGAAGGAGCCCAAATCAAGAGCCACCTTATATATGGCCAAACCCAAACTCCACCCCATGGCTAACTCGGCCCTGAATTACCATGGGAACTCTTCAACACTCAACCTAAGCAGTGCATTGCACCTGAATTGGAACCCTGATAGCTACCCCAGCCATGGCTATTTAAGCTCACCTCCTCCATGGCCAAAGGGGAGCTCAACCAAAATCCTGCCCAAACTCTATCAAAATTCTCCCAGACCTAATTCAAGCACATAAATGCTAATCCCTACCATTTTCCAGCCCTCAAATCCTTTGTCTGAACTAAATTTTTAAGCTTAAAATTGAGCCAAAAATAGGACACCTTCCCACACTCTACCAAGCTCAAATTAATTGTGCACACACCATCCCCATAACAAGAAAAAAAGTTCCCCACTGAAAGCCCCATCACCAGGCCACTTCAGTAGGAACTTCCACCAAAGCTTCAAATCGGGCCTGATCACTTTCATACCTAGGCTATTCACCAGAGCAAGAGGTTTTATTCTTGAGCTCCTATGACCTCCACGAAGGTGTAGAGCCTTTCTGATTGAAGCTTCACGTCTCAAAGCTAAGGTATTGAACTCTCCTTCTTCTCGAGCTTCTCTGAATTCTCCATGTTATTAAGGTTAATATAAACAGTGATTAGCCGCATGGATATGTTCGTCAGGCTTAGATGAGTCCATAGAATCAAATCCGAAGTGTTTTCATTGAGTCTAGGCTGAGAAATTAGGGTTTTAGTGTGGACGGTCACAGGATCACACCAAACAGGAACGAAGACGGGTAGCCGTTCGATTGCGCATGTAATGGATGGAGGGCTCTGATCGTGTCAAAAGGAGAAATGGTCCGTGAATGAACCGTCAAACTAGATAGTGCCAGCCAATCCCACAACTTTGTGTGGCCACTTCGACGCTGCAGAGGATGACGTGGTTAAGTAGAAAAATATGGATTTTCTAAATTATTTAAATCACCTAAACTTTAAAAATCCATAACTTGATGTAAAAAATTATAAAAATAAAATAAAATGCCAGCTTGCTTAATGAACAGAGGAGAATAATGTGGAAATGGTTTGAAGTTAATTTGATGCATTTATGATTTTTAATTAATTAAAGACTGTCTGTAGTATTTTAATTCTCCATGCATGTAGACATTTCACCATGGCATGTCCTTAGGGTCACTTGTAGCCTCTGTCATAGGGGATCTTCTATGATTTTTCCAAGGTCAGAGGAGACCTCTATAAAGAGATTTATATTTTTCAATTTTTTGCATTTTTTTGATAAATTAATTCCAATAATTAGCATGTTAATTGGAAAAATCCAGAAAATTCATGGAAGGTTACCTTTGACCAGAGGATCTAGGATAAATTTTTCATGGGCCAAATCCTTAAGAAATGACTTAATCATTAATTTAAATTAAAACTGATTTTTAATTAATTAAAATGAACCAAATGTATACATGACTTAAAAAAAATTCTCCATTGGACTTTAAAGGGTCAGAGAACTCTTTATAAAAATTTCATGACTTTTGGAGTTCATTAGCCACCTAAATGAATTTTCTAAATGAAATAATATTTTTGAATAATAAACTAATTTTAATAATTAAAATACAACAAAAAAAATGTCAAATTGATTTTGGGTGTTCTCTGTGATTAGATGATTTTTCTAAAAATAAAATTGGAGTTTTAATAAAAATTTCATTCTAAACCATATTTTAAATATTTAAAAAATTTTAATATAATAAAAAAATATTAAAAATCATCAAATTGTCACATTTGGTCTCCTAATCACTTAGGAACCATCCACATAATTTTTCTAAGGCCTCTAAATCATGATATTAATTTTTAAAGGCTTAAATTAATTTTTAAAAGGCTAAAAATGAATTTCCTTAATTTTCCACTAAAATAATTCTAATAATTAATACAAAATTAGAAAAGTATAAAATTAGTTTCTTTGATTTCACTGACCTCAGAGGGTTTAAGAAAAATATAAAATTGAATTTTTAACTTTTAAAATATTTTATAATTAATTAAAACTCAAGAGCTTAAAATATTTCTAATAATTAAGTTAAAACTCAAAAAATCAAGAAATTTGGTCCAAGTGGTCCTCTGCATAAGTCTACCTCCAATAAAAATTTCAAGGCCAAAAGTTTTTTTTGATCAAATTATTGAATTTTCATTAAAAATCCCTATTTTTGCATGAAAATAAATATATAAGTTAAATTAAAATTTGAAAATCACTTTTTTTTCTCTAGTGTTTTAATTAACCCATAAGTGGGGTCACATAAAAATTTCAAAGTCATTTGAGTTAAACTTGATGAATTATGAAGTGATAAAGGCCTTTAAGGGAAAAATTGTAATTTTAAAGAATTTAACCTTAGTCAACATTTAGGCTTAAGTAAAATGGGAAAAGGGCAATAAATGATCTTAATTATTAAGTTTGAATGATTGAAACAACAAGAGATAAATGGTAGAAACCCACTACAATTTTGTCACACCAAAACTAAATATTTAAATTTCCTTATATATTTTGATTTGGAAGATGATTAAACCAAATGATCCTTAAGATTAGGGGTCAATCTCGGAGGTTAATAATCAACTGATTTTCACCCATACTTGATGTTTGAATGATAACCCAACATTTTGATGAAAACTAAACTCACATGGTTTAACTTTTCAAAAATAAATTGCAATTTTATCCACTAAATCTTAAGGGCTTAGTTATGGACTAGGTCTAATCAAATTTTGTTAAAAGAAGTTTAGAAAAGCAAACATAATCAAATTTCAATTACTTGAAGGCATTGCAAGCCCAATTATGAAATTAATTGGCTAAACTTCATTAAATGGATTAATTTTGCCTCAAAAAATTTTCACCCACCTAATTTTCAAATGAACTAACAGATAATATTTACCCCGTCCTTTAGATTAATCAGAACATTAGTTCATCAAGTATGAGTGTATAAAATAGATGAATCATTTAATAATTATGATAAGTTCAAATGAACTCAAGGAAGCTCAAAGGCATTGTGAAATGAACAGGTACCTCCTAGTCCCATTTCACAAATCTTCTGGACACATTGTACGGAAACTGGACCTATCATACCTATTAAATGAAGAAATCTCTTAAATAAATGAATAGGACCCACCAAGTTATGGCCTAGGATCTGATAGGCCTGTGATATACTTATTTATAGGGTTTTACTTCGCTATAAAAATATAATTTTTTATTGCAAAGGATGCTAAAGTCTCAGATGGAGGAACGAGAAGACTCGCCAGGTACACTTTTATAACTTTACAACATTTTCTTTTCCAACACTGTCTTTACTTTTTTTTCTCTTGCAAGCTTGCATGATAAACAACAATGTCACCCTACATGAAAAATGAAAATTTTAGGATAGCCACACAGCTAAAACCAAAATAAAAAATTAAAATTCAAGATAAGATAAATTTCACTACCAGAAAATCAAAATATAAAATAATTCAAAATTTAATCACAAATAAGAATAAAATCATAATTGCAAGTAAATTAAAATGTCTCGTTAGATGATCAGGAATCCCTCGAAAGAGGTAACTTACGTGTTGCTAACGGGGTTTCCCACTGTCTAAATGAAAGTATTGAACTCATTGAGTTGAGTTAGTAAATTCATTTGGACAAAGTGAATCAGATGAAAATAGTGGTGTCGTGATGATGGAACTGTGGGATCATAACTGGTGTCGCTATAATCAACTTTAATGTTCCTCTAATAAAACATTAAGACACCTCAATCTAAATATTTCCAAAACATGACACTTTTCTTTTCTCTCTGATTGACACTTCTTTAAACTAAACCTGTTACGACGAGGAGCTTGGAGCATGCATAGTGGGCAGCATGACCATCTTCAACAGCAAAACTACATAGGAATTAAAACAACAAGCCATTGGACTTCGAGGTAGCCTGCCTGGTGCAGCATAAATCCTCACCTTATTTCTTTAGGCCCTTGCATAACCATGTTGTGTAACATCAGCCCTAACTCATTTTAAGTTTCCAGAGTTGTCGTCGGATACGATATAAATCCTCTTATCTTCCAGGCTATTCACATGATCAGTGTCAGGTGAATGTAAGCCATAAATAATAAAATTGACAGAATGAAACACCAAATAAATATCCTAAATCAAAGTTAAATCATGTGATAGTTTAGGAAGACATCAAGATTTTTCTTGGATCCATGTCCTTCCCCCAACCTTCTCTCCTTTGGATTCTGATAAAATGAAATGTTCCGAAACTTGAGCCATTCGCCTATTGAATTTCCAACTATCATATTTTCTTGGAAAACCTTACTCTTTTGGAAGTCATGAATATTAATATTTCCTGATCTATATCAAGTGTTTTCTTAGGTAACTTCGTTATTTAAGAAGTAATTAACTATAGGGTTTTATCCTTATATGAAACTTAAAGACCCTAGATTAATATAAACCTTATCTAATTTCTTCATGTTATATAGGGGAAATTCTCGCTCAACAATGGTTCACAGACCTAACAGATGTCATGAATTCTTTAGTTTATTTGATCAAGACTCACCCCAAGCAATGTATCTATTCTCTGGGATAGATACGCGTCTTGTGGTGAAGTGCTTGATTATTTAAACTAATATTTATATGAGATCGGTTTGATTTCGTATTTTTCAAAATTTAAAATATTATTTTCAAAAATTCACATATATTAAATTAAATCAAAAATCTTTTTCATAAAACTATATATTTTAAACTACTACCCAAAGACAACTTTATCGACCGACACCCCACTGATCACAGGTGCCCCTAAAAAAGAAAAGCTTCCAATCTTTTATCTTATTTTCCAAGTAGATTAAATGAAACATTTGGGTTGTCCCAAAAACTACAAACCCATCTAGCTTAACTCAGATAGAAAACTAATCACGGCTGTCTTATATAAGTATTTAAAAGAATTTTTAGTTCAGTCACAAAGTATAATCAGTCTAACAAGAAAGCAACCAATCTATACACAAGTATACACATCGCTCAAGTAATACAAGGCTCTAGGTCCTGGTTATCGATCCGACAGGGAGGAAGCAAATCTTTAAAGCGTAGAACATAAATCCAATATTCAAATTACAAAGCACGTAAAGTAAATACTAAAGTTGCTAAAGTTTAAAGATGCTAAATATTTTAAAATCAATAAATTACTTTCTAAACTTTAAAATAAACTTAACTACCACCACACTAAGTTTTGTATTATATGTTTCAAATTTGGAGAAAGTGTCCTCCCTCTTACAATGATGTTATGATGAGTGAATGATAAAGATTAGTAAAAATCTTGTATTGTACCAAATAGGAGCATGCCCATTCTTTACGCTCTTCCGAGTGCTATAAAGAACATTAACTAAACCTAGTTTAGTCACTAAATCTGTGGTTAAGCTGAGAGGATACTGGCTTTCACTCCAGAGTTACAACTTCCCTTCGCCTGAAGGCTAACTATCGCTTTAGTTTCCAAACACTAGGACTGAATTGGAAATTTTAGTCTGTCACCCTAAAATATCTAATTCTACTCCCATTAAACCATATTTCTCTACTTATTTGCAGCTAATCCCCATAAACTACTTCACTCATTCATGGACATTGAATGTAGTCTTCACTTTTGTTGTAGAACGCATAGTCCTTTCGGATCATATGTTTCACAACATATTTTAACAATTCAAATGACCAAATCGAAAAGTAAATGAAGTACGAAGTAAAAAATCATCACAATTTCTTAACTTTCATATGACACATGCAATCAAAATTATCATTTCACCATTTATCATTGTATGGAGAAAGACAAAGAAATCTACTCAGAATTCATGAAGAAGATATGACAAAACAAGGATCTTATATATAGAAGCAAAATCATACAAACAACAAGAAGTAAATACAACTTATCTTAATTTCTTCCCCAAGTAAATTCTTCAAGTTCCTTTGAATCTCTTTCCCTCTTCACAATGACACACAATTCGCTCTTAGAATAGTATGGAAGTAGCAATCTCTCACTTTTCTTATCCTCCTACAACACTTTAAGGAAGAATCCCTCACAAAACAATACTTTCTAGACCAAACCCTAGACTATAAAATCTCTACACGCTTTCTCTCTACTCCCAAAGCACTCACACACTAATCTACTACTGTATTATGGCGCCAAATTTGCTTTTAATTAGTGTAGGGACAAATTCCCTAAGAGATGCTTCAAAAATCCCTTCAAAATTTGTCCAAATACATTGAATCTGGCTTCCAACTACATTGGGTGTCGTTGGCGCCCATCGCGCTTTATGTTACAGAGTTCTCTAGAGTTGGGCACCGTCGGCGCTCACTATGGCGTTGTCAACGTCAGAATATATTTTCAGGTTTTTGCTTTTTTTTCGCTCCAAATTCGTTCATTTTCACTTCTTTTCACTTCAAATGCCTAAAATCATTATACCTGCAACAATAAATGAAAAATACCTTCCTCTAAAGTGCAATATCACTAAAAATGAGTACAAAATATATATGAAAAATCCAACATATTTTTGGAGCATCAATTCTCTAAAATTAACTATTACTTGTCCTCAAGCAATCCTTTTACTACATAAAAATATGACTCATAGTAGTGAACTTTACTTAAAAAATACCATGACTTTTGATTTAAATGAATATAATATTAAGATTTTTAGAAAGATTTTCAATAACTTAGGTTAAAATTATAGCTGTAAGAACATTTAGTCATCAAGTCCAAGAGTTCTAGTAATCTTTTCATTTCAAGAATAACCATAATTTGTCACATTAAGGGTGCTTTGAAGGATCATATGAAAAAGAAGCTCATGAGAACTCTATTATTAAGGATGTTAATACTTAAATTTAAATTCAGAAATGCAATAAAAGTCTTCTTTCAAGTTGATTCAAGTGAAGCCAATTTTTGATTAGGCATCTCCTCAAGTATCTCCTCACATATATTTTCTTTTTCTTTGCTATGTATGGATTGCTTATTAATCCTTTCTTTCTCTTTCTCTTTTTTTTCTTTTTCTTTTGTTTCTTTTTTTTTCTTTTAATATGAGGATTACTATATATGGACAACCTTTAAAAGTTTTGAACTTCACTCTCCTCCCCCAAAAGTTAGAACTTATAAAATCTCTTTACTTCATAGATATATATATTAGCTCTTAAATGATTCATCATAGAGTCTCAATCTTTTCTTCTCACATAAACTTATAAGACTTTAAAATTTTAAAAATATAGTTTTATTTACTTTAAATAATCAATTATAGTCTAATCATCTCATGCTAAATATTTTAGCCCATAAAGTTAACCTCCACTACTAAAAACTTTCATTCAAATCTCACTATGATATTTCAATAAAATAAAAAATTTAGTTATCTAAAGTTAAGATCAATTACCTAAAGTCTTGTTAAAGTTATTTTGAAAATATATTTTAATTGAGAACAAATAATAGTTAATCTTTCCTCCCCCAAACTTAAGTTTTTCAAGGTATATCAAATTAGTGAATGAGAAAGAAAAATAAAAAGAAAACTAATCTTTTTGTGTCGGGCATTAAATAGTTATGAAACTATGCAAGTATTAATCAAAAATTTAAACTAGCAGGATAAAATAGTTAGAAGCATTTTTTCACAAAATATATTAAATATTTGCAGGTTGAAGAAAATTTAAAAACATAAATTTTAAATATCTAATACAAATGTACATCAATTATAATTTCAATGCTAACAAACAAACACAAGTTTCATCACAATTTAATTAACATGACAAAGTACAATCACTTCACACATCAATCATATTAAAGCCAATAAAAAACACATAAGTTTACTCATCAATAATAAAATAAAAGAACTCTACTCTACCAATCATCCTCTCCTTCTTCTCCTGCTTCTTCTTCTACTTCATGCTAGTATGGAATATAGCGGGGGCAAGTAGGAAATATCACACCAAATCCTCCTCTTATGAATCTCATATGAGCTAATGGTAAGCTATATCATACTCAACTCTCCTCCTCTGATGATCACTATTAATATTATTTCTTGTTTCTATTCCATCAATTCTGCTATGAAGCCTCACAATATCACCCTATTGTATCATCAACTGCTCCATAATATTAGATAGAGTAGGAGTTATGGAGGTAGAAGTTATATCATGACTAGTAGACGGAACCTCACAACTTTTACTTCCAACTCTCCATCCAACATGAGATTCATAAGAATGAATGTTAGCTTTATGATAGGCTTCAAAAAATGCACCAACTCATCACTACTATCAAACTCAACTCCTGATTGTACACATAATGTGTAAAATAGAGCATGGTGATCTAATCCTTCAAGGGTTTCTTCTTTAGCTATAGTCTGGATACTCTTATAATTAATTGCATCAATATTAATCATCTTCATATTTTGAATATAGTAATTCAAAATAGCTCTATCTCTAATAACTTCACTATGATGATAGGTATGTAGTAATTTTGCAGAAATAAATAATGTCAAGATTTAGATGCAACATTTAATATATGAGCAGGAAAATTTATCTTTTTCCTTTGCTTCATTTTCCATTCCTATTTTTCATCAGTAAGAAAAGTAATTACCTCATTTAAACCAGCTTCCATTGTACCAAAGGATTCATACTCACAGAATGAAGTATCCCTCAATTGGTAGAAAGCATTGATTCATTTAGGAGTAAATTCTACTAATTTCCCTCAAACAAGAATGTGATCAACTTCAATCCACCGTAGATTTGCATAAAATTCAAGAACTACATTCACAATTGAAATGACAGAAAAATAAACAGAATATTTTTCAGTGTCGAGCAGCAATTACTAGTTCCACAACTCTACCTGGATTTTTGAATGCTCGATATTGTATACGCTTTTTATATAGGAGGCTAGATTTGAAGTGGTATTGTGCTTTAATATTTACAAACTTCTTTTCATCAAAATTTAACTTCCTCTTCCCAATAAACATTCTTGGAGCCATTCAAAATTTCTAGAAAATTTGAAAATAAATCCAAATAAATTTTGAAATTCCAATGTAGTAAACTCCAAAGATAAATCTAATATGTAAAAATTTTACACCATGGATTATCTCAAAGTTTTCTTCAAAAACTCCAAATTTTTAGATTTCCTTAATGTAGGATATTGATCCCATGATTTTAAATATACTTATAAAGTATATTTATTCGACACCACAACTAAAAGATATAAATTCTTAGCAACGGCACCAAAAACTTATCTTGGAGCGTAATTTTAATTTTACTAACAATATTATAATCTTTTAATCAATGAGTTACCTTTAAACGCAAGTATACGTATCACTAAAGTAATACAAAGCTCTAGTGGAGTCCTGGTTATGGATCCCATAGGGAAATATATTAAAGCGTACGGACTAGGATTATATAAACCAAATTAAAATTACAACTAAATCAAATTTGCCTATCTTTCCTAATACACAATCGATAATAAAGTTTATATATCTAAACTAGTTTTACTTACATATTACTAATACTACTAAAGTTAAGTTCAAATATATAATAGCAAGAATCTTTCTCCTTTGTTAAGATATTTAAGAGAAATGATAATTAGAATTATTTTTATATGTGTTGTGCCAAATAGGAGCATACCTATTCTTTACCCTTTGGTCCAGGCATGAAGAACATTGACTAGTCCTATGCTTAGTTACTAAATCTGTGGCTAGGCTAGGAGGATACCGACTCTCACTTCGGAGCTCCCACGTTCCCAAACGATAGGACCGAATTGAGGATTTTAGCCTATCACTCTAAAATCTCCAATTCTACGCCTGATTAATACTATTTCCCTATTTATTTGCACTTCTTCTTTCAATGATTTACCCATCTACCTTTCAAAGAGAAATGTGATACATACTAGTTAAGAATCCCTAGCCCACGATCAGATCTTAGAATTCTTCACAGATTTTAACAATACAAATGACCAATTGGTGTAGTAAAGTTTAAGTATAGTATCATCACAACTTCTTTATAATAGATTTGATATACTAATTCATATGATAGTTTTACTAAAACATCAAAACAAGAAGAAAGACAGAACAACCACTCAGAATTCATAAAGAGGATGCAATAAAACTTAGATTTCATATAATAAAGTAAAGTTCTACAAACTATAGTAAATAAACACAACTTATCTCAAATTCCACCCCAAGTAAACTCCTTGAAGTTCCTCTGGATTTCTTCCTTTCTTACAGCACACAGAATTCTTCTTCAAAAAGGCAATGCAGAAGAGATCTCTCACTTCCCTTCCACTCTTACAATCCCTCGAAGAATTCCTCACAAAATCTCTATTTGAACTTACTACTTGCTAAATAACAACACTAATTGACACTTTGGACTCTCCAGTAAACACGTAGGAGACCCTTTTTTCAGCCTTAAATGGTTTTCTTTAAAGTTGTAGAAGAGTCTCCAAGGGTTTTGCAGGCACCCCTTCGAAAATTGTCCACATTTGACGTATTTCTAAAAAGAACCGTCGATCTCGCCGTTGGTTGCCTCTAGAGCGCTGTCGGCAGCCTTCTAGAAACAGTGCTTTAAACAGGCCCCACCGTCGGCGACCTCAATCTCTGCCGTCGGCAACCTTCCTTGAAATTAATTCTGAACACTCAGGAAAATCACGTCGTCGGCACCATCGAGCTCGCTGTTGACGCCCTAAGTCAGTTTTGCATAATTTAGATATTTTTGCTCCAAATTCACTCCTTTTTGCATATTTTTGCTCCTTTATCCTTAAATCTTCATACCTGCAGAAAAACACCAAAAATACATTTCTTTAAAGTGTAATATCATCAAAATCAGTATAAAATAGGCATGAAAATTTTAACCTTTTTTCCTTGGGTCAAACCTTTTTTCCTTGGGTCAAAATCCCTCAAACATAACTATTACTTGCCCTCAAATAATCTTTAATACTACATAAAAGTTATGATTCATTGTGATAAAGTTTTAATTAAGAAATGCTATAATTTCGATTTAAATAAATATTGTAGTAAGAATTCTTAGAAAGATTTTCAAACAATTAGATTAATTTTGCAGGTATAAGGCTATTTAGTCATCAAGTCTAAGATTTCTAGTCTTCTATTCATTTCAAGAATGACTATATGTTGTAATATTAATTCACTCAAATTATTCAGAAAATAAGAAATTCACGAGGAAACTATAAAGTAAAGAAACTAGGCATAAATATAAGTTTAAAAATGATTTTAGTTTTCCCTTTTAGGTTAATCCAGGTGAAACCAATTTTTGATAAGGCATTTCCTCTAGCTTCTCCTCACTTATTTTCTTTTCTTTTTCTTTTCTTTTCAGGGATTGTTTTTCAATCCTCTTTTTTTTATTTTTCTATTTCAAGTGAGGATTACTATATCTGGATAGCCTGTTAATAATTTTGAATTCGAAGTAAATCGACATAGGGCGCCGGCGGTGCCCTATCGTGCCAATTAATTATGGAAATCTCTGGAATAGTTCGCCGGCGGTGCCAGGGCTGTTTTCCTCCAAATTGCTCCATTTTGCTCCAAATTTGTTCTTTTTTGCATCTTTTCGATCCAATCACCCATAATCATCATACCTGCAACAAATCATGAAAAATTCCTTCCTTTAAAGTGCAATATCACCATAAATAGGTAAAAATATATAGCTAAAAGAGTATATATTTTTGGTGCGTCATTGGGTCTAAGGGTTTCCATGGTAGTAGTATCTTCTCCCAAATCTGGTATGAAACTTGAAACATACTTCAAATCGATAAAATTGTGGAAGGATGCCCAAGCCCTTAGGATGATCCTTGAACAATCAGGCCATAAACAGATTTCACAATAATCGGTCCAATATCAATGGGCCATCTCATTTGAATGCAGTAGTTCAAAATTGCACTTTCTTTCGTGACTTTGTCAATTTTCATCGTCGGCAATAACTTCACAGAGATGAAAAAGTGACAATGTTTCGAAATAGGATTTAAAAGTGTTGCAGAGAAACTAACATACCCGTTCTCTCTAACTTCCTAGTCATCGGTTTCGTCCGTCAAATATTAGTATATTTCATTCATCTTTTCTCGTCGGTACGAAATTCAAGTAATAATAGACTGGAACATTCTCAAGCATACATAACTCATTAATTCTTCCAGAATTGAATGTAATCGACCTACCTCGCACATAAACGCTTCCTTGGTTGATTCCATGTAAATTGGCGCAGAATTCTTTAACCACTGTAACGACTACTATGGTAGTAGTGTAGAAAAACACTTCGCACTTCTCCTCACGATCATTTCTTCAATTGGTGACAAAGAATTGATTTTTCCTCTATTAACAAATCCTCTTTCTTTAATCAATCTTCTCTTCGAGATTACCTTGTTAAAAAGTCGCTGCACCTCCGCATTGACGAACTTTCTCCAGTTGTACACTCAAAATCTTGGTTTATCAATTGAATTGGAATCCATTTGAGAAGGATTCGAGAGAGTATCCATTTGTCTTTGGGAGTTTGGAGTGTTTATGAACCGTCCATAGGATTTTATATAAGTCAAAGTCGCTAAAAACCATAAAAAACCGTCATTTTGAACACGAAAAACTGTCTACTTGTCGAACCCACTATCGGTGGCCTTGAAGGCACCGTCGGTGAGCCTTATGCAATTAAATACCATAGCTCTCGGGAAAACCCAATGTCAGTGGCATCGAGCGCGCCGTTTGTGCCCTAGGCAAATTTTTGTATAAAAACGCCGTGGTCCAATACGTTCCAAAATTTTCTCTATGGATTCAAATTCTATGATAATCAAAGGGTAAATATAAGTATTAGGACTTAATATTACTACAAACGAACAATAATTTCAAACAAACACACAACTATTAAAGATAACTATGGGTTGCCTCCCATAAAGTGTTTGGTTTAACGTCGTCAGCCCGACCTATTCAGGTGTTATTTAGGTTGACTGAACATTAAAACCACTTTATAATTTGGTCTTTTACTTCCAAAATATGGTGTTAATCTATGTTCATTTACTTTAAATCTATTCCCAGTCTTAGGATCTTCAATTTCAACTGCTCCATAAGTAAAAACTTGAGTCAAGTAAAGGGTCATAACCAACAAGACTTTAATTTCCCAGGAAATAATTTCAACCTTATATTGTAAAGCAAAACTTCTTGCCTTGGTTCATAGTTCTTTCAGTTAATTATCCGATCATGTCTTAAGTTCTGTTTTTCCTTATAAATTCTGTTGTTATTGTAAGATTCATTTCTTAATTCTTCTAATTCATTCAATTACAGCATTCTCTTCTCACCAGCAATTTTCAAATTATAATTAAATTATTTAATCGCCCAATATGTTTTATGCTCCAATTCTACTGGTAAGTGACAAGTTTTTCCATATATAAGCCTGTAAGGAGTCATACCAATATGAGTTTTATAAGCAGTCTTGTATGCCCATAATGCAGTATCCAGTCTCATAGACCAATCTACTATATTAGGAATTACAGTCTTTTCTAGAATATGTTTGATCTCACGATTAGAAACTTCAGCTAAATCACTAGTTTAAGGATGATAGGCAGTAGATAATTTATGAACAATCCTAAACTTTTCTGCCATTCTTTGAATATATTTATTCCTAAAATGGGATCCTCCGGCAGTGATAATCACTCTCGGCATACCGTATCTTGTGAAAATGTTTTTCATTAAGAATTTTGAAACACTTTTAGCATCATAACGAGGTAAAGCTTCTGTTCAATCCACTTTGATAGATAATCAACCGCAATCAAAATGTATAAGTTCCTAAAAGAAGGAATAAATGGTCCCATAAAATATAATCCCCAAACATCGAAAATCTCAACTTCCAATATGAAATTCAGAGGCATTTCATTTCTTCTAGATATATTACCTACTCGTTGGCATCTATCACATGTTTTGATATATCTGTAAACATCTCTAAAAAGAGTAGGTCAATAAAATCCAGCTTGTAAAATTTTATACGCAGTTTTGTCAATCCCAAAATGTCCTCCAAAATCATAATCATGACATTTTTGAATAATCTGTTCAGTTTCTTCATAAGGTACACATCTCCTAATAATAAGGTCATTACATTGTTTACATGAATATGGTTCATCCAAAAAAAATATGATTTTGAATCAACAAATTTTTTCTGTTGCTACAATGTTAGCATAGATGGCAAAATATCTCTTACTAAATAATTTACTATATCAACATACCATGGTATTTTCCACTCATTAATATTATAAAGTTTTTCTTCGGGGAAACTGTCTATTATTTCTTTGTCAGTGTCAGATAATTATTTATATTCTAGTCTCCACAAATGATCAGCAATTTGATTTTTAGTTCCTTTTCTATCAATCACCACAAAATCAAATTCTTGCATTAAAAGTACCCATCTAATTAATCTTGGTTTAGGATCCTTCTTTTACATTAGATATTTAATAGCTTAATGATCAGTATGCACAATTCATTTAGTTCCAATTAAATATGATCTAAATTTATAAAAAGCATACGCAATAGATAGTATCTCTTTTTCAGTAAATATATAATTAATTTGAGCATCATTAAGAGTTATACTAGCGTAGTATATAACCTTAAAAATTTTGTCATATCTTTGACCAAGTGCAGCTCCAATAGCATAATCACTTGCATCATACATTATTTCGAATGACTTCTCCCAATCAGGTAAAGCTATTACAGGTGCTGTGATTAGATTTTCCTTCAAAACTCAAAGGCATTTGAGCAGTCTTCAGTAAATTCAAATTTCTTGTCTTTTTCTAAAAGTTGGCATAGAGGTTTTGTAATTTTTGAAAAATTTTTAATATAGCGCCTGTAGAAACCAGCATGTCCAAGAAAACTTCTTACCCCTCTCACTGTAGTAGGAGGTGGTAATTTAGCTATTGCTTGAATTTTTGCAGTGTCCACTTCCATGCCATTTTTTGAAATTTTATGCCTTAACATAATTCCTCCTGTAACCATAAATTGACATTTCTCCCAATTTAGAACTAAGTTTGTTCTTTCGCATAGCTCCAAAACATTTTCAAGATGATTTAAGCTTGCGTCAAATGATGTTCCAAACACAGAGAATTCATCCATAAATACTTATATTCCATTGTCTATTAATTTACTAAAAATAGACATCATACATCTCTGGAATATTGCATGTGCATTACATAGTCCGAAAGGCATTCTTCTAAAAACAAAAGTTCCATAAGGACTAGTAAAAGTTATTTTCTCTTGATCCTCAAGAGCAATAGGTATCTGATGGTAACCAGTATATCCATCCAGAAAGCAGTAGTACTTGTGTCCAGCAAGTCTATCCAACATTTGGTCTAGAAAAGGATGAGGAAAGTGATCTTTTCTGGAGGAGGAATTTAATTTTCTATAATCAATACAAATACGCCAACCAAAAACTTGTCTCATATGTATTAATTCATTATTTTCATTTGCTTCAACAGTTACTCCTCCTTTCTTGGAAACACAATGAATTGGACTTACCCAAGAACTATCCGAAATAGGATATATAATTCCAACATCTAACTATTTCAAAATCTCTTTTTTAACTACTTCTTTCATTATAGGGTTTAGTCTCCTTTGAGGGTCAATTCTTGGTTTATGTTCTTTATTTAATGAAATTTTGTGCCTACAAATCGAAGGACTAATTCCTTTAATATCAGCTAGAGTCCAACCAAAAGCTCTTTTATATTTTTTTTATTGTATCCATTAGTTTTTGTTCTTGAATTTCATTTAAGTTTGAGGATACAATTACTGGTAATGTTGAAAAATCTCCTAAAAATACATACTTCAAATGAATTGGAAGATTCTTTATTCAAATTTAGGGGGTTTTACAACAGATGAAATTAATATTTCATTTCCTGGTACAGTTGAATTGAGCATTCCAAATTTTTCCTGAATATAATCAGCTTCTTCTCTTTCAATTTCATCATAATTATCTTTTTCCATATCTCCTTTTCTTTATAGTTTTCTTTGAAATATTCTTTTCGTAGATAATCACATATATCCTTTCTAAAACATTCATCATCTTTTTCTATTGATGGATATTTCATTGACTTTGAGATGTTAAAGGCTACTTCTTGATCATTTACACTCATAGTCAATTGCTCTTTTTGAAGTCTATCATGGCTCTTCCTGTAGCTAGAAATGGTCTTCCTAAAATGATTAGAATTTCTTTATCTTCTTCCATATCTAAAATGATAAAGTCCACAGGAAAAATAAACTTATCAACCTTAACCAAAACATCTTCTACAACTCCCTTAAGATGTGTAATAGATCGATCAGCTAACTGTAGAGTTACAGAAGTTGGTGCAAGCTCTCCAATTTCTAACCTTTTTAAAGTTGATAGAGGCATCAAATTTATGCTAGCTCCCAAATTACATAATGCTCGCCCATAAAATTTTTCACTAATAAGACACGGGATAGTGAAACTACCGTGATCTTTAAGTTTTTCAGAAGTTTTCTCGAATTATAAAGACTAGAATCTTCACTGAGTGCAGCAGTCTCATCATCTAGTAACTTCCTCTTTTTGTTGAGTATATCCTTCATAAATTTAACATAATGAGGAATTTGTTCTAAAGCTTCAATAAAAGGAATATTTATTGATAATTTTTTCAATATGTCTAAGAATTTAGCAAATCGTTTTCCTTTATATTGTTGCTCTAATCTTTGAGAAAATGGTGGAGGTGGTTTTTCAACAGTAATTTTCATAGGTTTCAGAGGAAAATCAGGATATAAACTTTCGTTTTCTCCTTCAGTTTCTTCTTTTTCCTTTTTAATTACAGTTTCTTTTTGAACTCTTGTTTCCAACTCTTTTCCACTCCTTAATTGAATAGCTTTGATTTGTTCTTTTCCTTGATCTTTAGGATTTACTTCAACCTTACTAGGTAAAGTTCCAACAGGTTTATTGCTTAATGCAGAAGTAATTTTCCCTAATTGGTTTTCTATGTTTTTAATAGCATTTCCTTGATTTCGTAATTGATTACCCATATTCAAAACTAATTCTTGCATAGACAACTTCTTCTCCTTAAATTGTGAATTATTATAAAAACCTGGTGGATTAGAAGGTTTATAATTGGAATTACTTTGATTGTTTATATTTCCTGATGGGTTTACAAGATTGTTCCCGCACTGAGGATTAATATTATTATTTTGATTATTCCAATTAAAGTTTTAATGATTCTTCCAACCTGTATTATAATAGTTTGAATAATGATTATTTGGTCTATTATTTATTACATTTATAGTTTCATATGAAGATCGAGCATCTACGATTTGTCCTAATGAATTTTCTTCTAACACTGGAGGTGTTTGAGAATGATTCATTCCGTATTGATCTATTTTCTTTGAAGGAGCAGCAATTTGAGAAACTATCAAAGTTAAAGAATCAGAATCATGAACACTGGCTATTCTATTAAGATTTACCCTTTCACCAGGCCATTAAAAATTATTGGTAGCTATTTCTTCTATTAACACATAGGCTTCTTCAAAAGGTTTAGACATTTGTGATCCACCACCAGCAGCATCTATTATAGATCTAAGAGATCCTACTAATCCATTATAAAATGTTTGAATTATTAACCAATTTGGTAAAGCATGGTGTGGACATTTCCTAAGAAGTTCTTTAAATCTTTCCCAAGATTCATATATCGATTCTCCCTCATACTGACTGAAAGATGTGATATTGTTTCTAAGTTTAGTAGTCTTAGATGGTGGAAAATATTTCGTTAAGAATTCTTTTGAAAGTTCTCCCCAAGTTCTAATAGATCTAGGTGCTAACGAATTTAATCAAGCCTTAGCCTTATCCCTTAGCAAAAAAGAAAGAGTCTAAGTTTGACAGCATCATCAAACACTCTGTCGTACTTAAAAGTGCACAAAGTTCTATAAAACTTTCAAGATGTAAATTAGGATCTTCATTTGAAGTTCCACCAAATTGATTGTTTTGTACCATTTGGATAATTACAGGTTTAAGCTTAAATTAATTAGCGGCTAGATCAGGATTTTGGATAGTTAAGTGAATTTCATCTAATGTAGGGTTAGCATAATTTCTTAATGGTCTAGATTGATGTTCATTTACTATTCTTTGGTTATTTATGTTGTTTTTCATTGTTTCAGAATTTATAGGTTCTTTTCTCAGTTTTCTAATTCTCCTAACAGTGCGTTCTAATTCCGAATCGTAGGGTATAAGATTTTCAGAACCAAATTTGCACATACATTCAAAATCAGTACACAATAAAATAATTAACTAAATAAGTTGCAATTCTATTGAAGTTTTTTTTAACAGTCCTAAATTGCCCGTTACTTTCATTATATGTATCCCCGACAATGGTGCCAAAAACTTGATCCCGCGATTTTAAATATACTTATAAATATATGAATTCGACACCACTACTAAAAGATATAAATTCTTAGCAACAGTGCCAAAAACTTGTCTTGGAGCGTAATTTTAATTTTAGTAACAATATTATAATCTTTTAATCAATGAGTTACCTTTAAACGCAAGTATACGTATCGCTCAAGTAATACAGGACTCTAGTGGAGTCCTGGTTATCTATCCCACAGGGAAATATATTAAAGCCTACGGACTAGGATTATATAAACCAAATGAAAATTACAACTAAATCGAATTTGCCTATTTCTCCTAATACGCAATCGATAATAAAGTTTTTATATCTAAACTAGTTTTACTAACAGATTACTAATACTACTAAAGTTAAGTTTAAATATATAATAGCAATAATTTTTCTCCTTTGTTAAGATATTTAAGCGAAATGATAATTATAATTAGTTTTATATGTGTTGTGCCAAATAGGAGCATATCTATTCTTTACCCTTTGGTCCAGGCATAAAGAACATTGATTAATCCTATGCTTGGTTAATAAATCTGCGGCTAGGCTGGGAGGATACCGGCTCTCACTTTCAAAGCTCCCACATTACCCTCATCTGAGGGCTAACAATCTACACCACAACACCCAAAGAATAGGACCGAATTAAGGATTTTTGCCTGTTAATCTAAAATTTCCAATTCTACGTCCGATTAATATTATTTCCCTATTTATTTGCACTTCTCCTTTCAAGGATTTACCCATCTACCTTTCAAAGAGAAATGTGATACATACTAGTTAAGAATCCCTAGCCCACGGTCAGATCTTAAGAATTCTTCACAGATTTTAATAATACTAATGGCCAATTCATATAGTAAAGTATGTTTAGGTATAGTATCATCACAACTTCTTTATAATAGATTTGATACTCTAATTCATATATTCATTTCACTAAAACATCAAAACAAGGAGAAAGATAGAGCAACTACTCAGAATTCATGAAGAGGATGCAATAAAACTTGGATTTCATATAATAAAGTAAATTTCTACAAACTATAGTAAATAAACACTACTTATCTCAAATTCCTCCCCAAGTAAACTCCTTGAAGTTCCTCTAGATTTCTTCCTTTCTTACAGCACACAGAATTCTCCTTTGAAATGACAATGCAGAAGAGATCTCTCACTTCCATTCTACTCTTACAATCCCTCGAAAAATTCCTCACAAATCTCTATTTGAACTCACTACTCGCGAAATAACAACACTAATTGACACTTTGGACTCTCTATTAAACATGTAGGAGACCCTTTTTTTGGCCTAAAATGGTTCTTTTTAAAGTTGTAGAAGAGTCTCTAAAGGTTTTGCAGGCACCCCTTCGAAAATCATCCATATTCGACGTATTTCTAGAAAGAACCATCGATCCCGCTGTCGACGGCCTCGAGCGCGCTGTCGGCGGCCTTCTAGAAATAGTGCGTTAAACAGGCCCAGCCGTCAGTGGCCTCGATCTTCGCCGTCCACGGCCTTCCTTGCAATTAATTTTGTACTCTTGGGAAAATCACGCCATGGGCGCCATCGACCTTTGTCGTGCGCCCTAAGTCAATTTTGCATAATTTGGTCCTTTTTGCTCCAAATTCGCTCTTTTTGCATATTTTCGCTCCTTTATCCTTAAATCTTTATACAAGCAGAAAAACACCAAAAATACCTTTCTTTAAAGTGTAATATAATCAAAATCAATATAAAATAGGCATGAAAATCTTAACCTTTTTCCTTGGGTCAGATATTTCCATGGTGAAAAAAAAATCTAGTTCAAAGTTGGGCTCTTACCATGAGAAGATGAGATCCAACCTCTAAAAGCCACGAAATCACCTCTAATCCAAATGTATGCAAGCCTTAGGTCCAGTTTTTGGCCTTGGCAAGAGGTTGAAGATGGTCAAAGCAAGGTTAACTGCTCAAATTCATAGTTTAATAAAATCTTTAAAGTTTTAGGTTTTGGGTGCCGTTGGTGCCAAATCAATTTTCTAGTTCCAAATTTCTTTTTTTGCGATTTCTATCATTTCTAAGTTACGTCGACATCTAATTAACCCTTTTTAAGCATCAATTTTAACAATTAAGTGATCAACTAACAAAAATTTTACACAAACAACAGAAAACAAAAATTTTATATAAAAAATCCATTATTACAAACATTCACAAATAAAACATTTGACCACATAATAATTCAGCGCGCAATCAAAAAACAACAGTCAAACACTGAAAAATATACTCAAATCTCAAGCATAATAAGTCTGAAATCACACAATAAAGCAAGCCAAATACCAAACACATCTAAGCATAATAAAGTTCAAACACCAAATACTAGATAATATAGAGAATCACTACTCCTCGTCAATGTCAGTGCTAATTCTCTAATATCTCCCATGAATTGGTGGTGCACTAACAAATTGTAGAAGGGTTGATACGGGAATTCATCAGTCGAATCCTCTTCAATCCAGGCCTTTTTCTTCATCAAACATATTAAGCCTTCTTCAATAAGACCAGCATGATCGAATTGTTCCTTCATCCTCCAATCTAGATGATCAAAAAATTCAGAAATATTATTAATTGCATTCATAAGATTTTGTTCCTGTTTCTCCAGTTTCGTGATCTTCTTTAGAATCAACTTCAAACTTTTAAGAAAGTGAGGTTTAATAGGTAGTAAACTTTGAGATGGTTGGTCTACAATTATGCTCAAATCATTTTCATACCCAGTAGCTTGGCAGTCATAAATGTTAGGTGGGTCAATGGGCTTCCAAAAAAAACACTTTTTTCTAGCTTTCATATGGTACTTGTGACTGGCTACAGAGAAGAAATATAGTGGAAGGATCTCCCAAACCATAATTTGATCCATGCACACGCAAGCCTAAAATAAATTTCACAATTATGGTACCAATATCAACAGGCTTTCCCATTTGAATACAATGGTTCAGTATCACACTTTCCTTCGTCACTTTATTAATTTTCATGGTTGGGAAAAATTTAGAAGATATAAAGAAATTCCATTAGATAACAAATTTACATAGGATTCAATAAGGTACTAGAGAAATTTACATACCCGTCGTCTCTTATCTCCCAATATTTACCTTCATCCGTTAGATATTGATAGATTTCATTCATGTTGTCTCTCATAGGGGAAAATTTTTTGAAATGAAAAATTGGCAAATTTGTATCATGAAAAGTTGATTAATCTTTGTTGGAGTGAATGGTACCCACTACCTCGAACATAGACAGATCCTTGGTTGATTCCATGAAAGTTTGCATAAAATTCCTTCACCATAAGAATGACTACTGCGACAGTAGTGTAGCGAAACACTTCCCATTACCTCTGCATCATAATTTCTTCTACTCGAGTACTTGTAGCAATCAAACTTCGATTGACAAAGCCTCGTTTCTTAATTAGCCTCCTCTTTATAAGAATATTGTCACAAAGTTGCTACTCCTCAAAATTGATGAACATTCTCCTATTGAAAACTCTAAATTTTGGAGTTTCTAAGGAGTTGAAATCCATGAGGTGCAAATTTTGGAATTAACATTTCAATTTTTGGAGTTCAATGGTTTTAAAAAGAGTTTGGGGAGTTATAGGGGTGAAAATCCTGCTCAAAACCACCGAAATCTGCCATTAAAAACTGCAAAAATCGTAACTTGTTCTGACTGCACCGTCAGTGCTGGATAGGGTGCTGTCGGTGCCCGCGCTCCAAAAATTGGTGAATGCTCTCTGTAAAAGGGCACCGTCGGTGCCTATTTTGGCACTTTCGGTGCCAGAACTCAGTTTTGCTCCAACTTCATTTTGATCTAAATGAATTACGAATCTTCGATACAAACCAATAATTATCATCATTTATGATATTTATGAGTGAGTAGGACTCAAATATAAAATTAAATAATAATAATATAAACTATAACCAACTCAAGTAAACAAAACAACAAAGATGACTATGGGTTGCCTCCTATAAAGCGTTTTGTTTGACATCGTCAGCCTGACAAATATTAGTTTTATTCAGGATGACTTAACATTAAAAGCTCTTTAAAATTTGGTCATGACCCCTCAAAATATTATTTTAATCGATTCCCATTAACTTTGAATATTATTCCAATTTTAGGATCTTCAATATCGACAGTTTCAATTTGATGAGGATCAAGGCATGGATTTGAGTTGGTTTCACCCATAAGGTTGGTTTTGGGCTGATGAGGATCAAGTGACTTGGTTTGATTAGCATGGTGAAGTCCCTATCTAAGTAGATTAGTGTTAACCATGGGTTTAAGTGTGTCATTAGAGTGGTTAATCACAATGGGTGGAACATTAAAGAGGCTCATTCTTTTGTCCAAAGTAGCATGGTGACTTGAGCATGACTCACATGGCTTAAATGTGGCTTAGAGATGGTTTCATGGCTTGTCCTTGGCTTGATCAGTTTACATGAGAAATAATTTTAGAATTTTGGGTGGTTTTATGAAAAATTGTCATGAGGCTTAATTTGGAATGATTTGATCATGATTTTGAAACTGAGGGCTTAATTTTTATCAAATAAATAATGAGGGGAAATTTTTCATGTGGACTTTTAATTTGATTTTGGTCTTTTGAAATTTAGTGTGGTGGGATTTTGAAATTTAATCATGACGGCCTTCTAAAATTTGTTGTGAGATGGTTAATTTTGGGCTTTTAAAATTTTTTAATGATGGGCTTGATTTAATTTGAAAATTGTCATGACAAGATTTGGGGAATGGGCTTAAAGAAGTTTGATATGACTCATGGGTGTAATTTTAATGAAGATTGGATTTGGAGTCCACTTAGGTTGACTTGAATTTAGGTTTGAATGATTTCAAATTTGGGTTTGGTAATTTAGTAGGACTGGGTTTGAATTTTGAAATTGAGCATGTTGGAAGTGAGTTGGGTGAAAATTGTGGTCAAATTGGTCAATTGGGAGAAAATTGGATACTTTTCATTTTAGGGGCAATTTTGATAATTTTAATTAATTTATATAAATTTGGGTCAATTTGGGCATTTTTGGAAAGGTTTAGGATCAATTTGGAAGTGTTCTGGTAAGCTTATGGAAATTTGGAAAAATATGGCAATTTTGGTTAAATGTGGGGTATTTTGGAAATTTTTTCAAAAATGCGCTATTTTGGACAAATTGAATGGCATGAAGAGGTTTGACATGATTTGTGGGGATAATTTGAGAAGTTGGTCAATTTTCAGAATTTTGGGGTTCCATATATTTGCTGGAAATTGGAAGAATTTAAGTAATCGTGGGATTGAATGGAGTAGGTTGATCATGTAAGCCATGGAGCCTTTCGTGAAACCACAAGGTCCATAGAAGAACTCATTTTGGGTCTTCCACATGTTGGTCCTAGCCATCCTAACCTATGTTTAAGAGCTTGAGACCACCCACATGAGTTTCTAAATGAGTTAGGATGTATGCCCAAATGTATGTGACTTTAGTGTTTGGAGTATGTGAATTTGGTGGGTTCAAGTGTTTGTGTAAGCCTTATCAAGACTAATCCAGAGCCACCCAAGGTTTCCCTATGGCTTGAAAGTCTTATGGGGACTCTCTTTGAGCTTTGTCATGTTGGTTTCAACCTTCTAAGTGGTAGAGTTCAAAATCATACATGTGAAACTTCAATGAGAGTAAAAAAGTGGTTTGAAGTTCTAAGGAAGGTGGGCGCCATCACTAGTCCTCTAAGATAGTCAACAAGAAAGTCTTATGGCTAGAGCTTAGTCTCCTAAAAAGAAGAATTAAACCTCAACAAAATTGAGGTCTCTAGTGGTGTGCTCCAACTTCCAATGGATCAAAACATTCTTCTTTCACTGTACGATAGACTAAGTTGGGATTATATTTATTCTAAAGGGTTCATCTCTAAAACCAAACTCAGGTGGTGTGAGGTTTTCAACATGATCCTTTCATGTGATGCCTTGTGAGCTGTACTCCCATTTTTTATATACCCAAAGAAGTTAAGACTAGATTTATTGTGCATCGTGTTTCTAGTTAACTTTCTATTTCATTGGATTGATTTACTAAATTTAGCTTTGCAAAAAGTTATTCTAGATTTGAACAACCATGAAACCTCTAGCTAGATTTGAATGTAAAAGACTGCATCAGACATTACACCTTCCTAAATAGTGATAGACATAGTCTAAGGATGTCAACCTTAAGATTAAACATTTTGTTGTTCGATACATTTTAGGATTTTATTGGAGTATTTTGTGCATCGACATGATGTCATGATCAAAGAAAGATGTCTACTACAATAACCGCAATAGTGTTATAGATGGAGATAAGAAGATGGTCTAACAAAGATATTGAGGAACTAAAGAACCAAGAATATTCCTTCAAAATTGAATTTGTTAATGAGTTGTTTAATAACCTATCCAAAGAATCTAAGTTCAGGCTCCCTAAGCCTGCAAAACCTAGAAAAATGGGGAAAGATAACAAGCCTAATTATTGTAAATTCTATAGAACATTGGGATTCATAATTGAAGACAGTTTCACCTATGAAAATTGGTTAGGAAGGAACTATAAAAATGGATCTATAGTTATCCCTAAATAATAACTAAAGGAACCAAAACAAGGAACTGTCAGTGTTGACTTTGCATGGAACCCTTTTACTCTTATGCAAGAGAAGAAGCTTGAAATATAATCCTATCTAAGACTCTTCAAAACCTTAAAATCCAATTTGATTATTTTCAACAATTTGGTTTTGATTCTGTTCCAAGAAGATCCTTTCATTATCAACCAAATTCTTCTTACAAAGTCACTCTTACCCATTCCTTCTTTATGTATTTGTCTTCAAGCTTGCTTGAAGTTATTGAATTGTAACTAACGTTAGCACTTTTGGTCTTTTATGAAATTAGATTGATTTCAATCATTATCACACTAAAATTTTGTTATTTAATATTCTTAAACCTTTTTTATTATGTGAAGCATATAGCTTAGCATTAGAGCAACCACTTGAAATAACTATACTGAAAATGTCCCATAATTATAGATGTTCATAATGAGATTGAGGACATAATTAAAAAGTTATAACAAAATCACCACTCATCGGAAACAAATCTTATAATTCTGGTATCTGAAATGGAGAAGCTTCGAGTATCTTTAGGTCTGAATAGACGTGCCATAATTTTTTTCTCTTCATAGATAATTACAAAATTTAAACTGTATAATGGGGAACAACATCTTATAACCTAACATTAAAATAAAACACTACTTAAATATAGTTGGATTTAATAGAAAACTTATGCTTTTACAAAATATTATTTCAAATGGATATTTTTGTAGATAGTTAAGATTAAACAATCAGTTTAGCTCCTAAGATTAAGACAATATTTTCTTAGGTAAATTCTTGGAATCACATTCTTTTGAAAAGAAAATACTTCTTTGTGATAGCTGTTCCATTTTACCCACTTTTGATTCATGTAAATGTGGTTCATTCAAGCTATATTGAATTCATTTGGATTTCAGCTTATACATCCACACATTATGTTAAATTATAAATTCTTAAACTAGAATAAAATACACTTTAATATAGAAACACCATTTGAAATCTTTTTAAATTGACCTTGAAATTGAAGTAGTTTTCTTAAAAAATATGAAGGAAAGTAAAATAGGAAAAAAACAAAAAAATAAGAAGAAGACCAAAAAAAGGAAAGGTAAATGAGAAACGATGATGATAAGAAAACTGGAAGAAAATGAAAAGAATGGGGGGATTTTAGTTGATCAATACATTGATCAAAAAACGATACATACATCTCTGAAGATAGATGACAACAAAAACAAGGTTTTGAGTGAGAAAAATGTTTGAAATTATTCATGTTCAAAAAATTATTCGATTTGACATAATGCTTTTCTCCAATTTTTCATCTTCTAACCCTTTTTCAAAAACTCGAAGTTAAAACCACGTCACCATAAAATATTTTGAATGAATCTCTAAAAATGAAATTCATCCTTGTACTTAATTCCTTTGAAATTTTGAACATTCCCATAAATGTCAAAATTGTGCTTTCCCAAATACGTGAAGTTTCTTAAAGAAAAATATGTCAACATTGAAGAAAGTTAAAAACAATCAATATAAGGAAGGATATAATTCTGGACCTTCCTATTTATAACATTAACTTTTAAGTGAAAATAACGTCAATAAACTCGTCAAGGTTATATTTGAAGGTTGGGGGACAACCTGTCATAAAAGTTTTGACTATACATCAAAACTACCCCAATATTGATGGACCTTAAACTCAAATTAAAACTTTATGTATCATAATATTAAACAAGCTTCCTGATGTTTAATTCTAGGGATCAAGCACAATATTCTCATTTAAGGATAGATCATTTAATGCTAGAGAATGGGAAGTGTTTTGTTTGTTGAAAACTTAATGGAATTTATAACTGTGAGGTTCTACCTTTGGCCTAAAAAATATTTATTTTCAAATATCAATGGGTATGACTTGAATTCTTGAGATTATTGTCCTGAAAAGGTTTAAATAATGTTTCAAAAACAATACCTATGTTGATCATTTTATTAAGGAATATGGCCAATCTATATCACTTTACATGATAAAATTACAAAGTATAGAGAGATTAACCCAAATTTTGAAAAACAATATTACTTGGCATCAATCTTATTGAAGTAAAAGCAAAAGAACTTATCATTATTTTTATAAAAATAACATTGTGTCCATCATGAAAAAAATATTTAATATTTTCTTTTAGATCCCCAACAGGCTGATATTCTATTTCAACAAAATTCACTTTCAAGACTTGACAAGTGTCTAACAACCATTGAGCCTCTGAATTTATGAAGAAAACTTAAATTCTTATTTAGAATTTAAGCTCAAACATAAATGAAATTGAACTCAATTAAATTTCAAACATCAATTATCTTCCAATTCAATTAAAATTAAGTAAAACATAAACTCTTGAAATGAACACTAGGTCTGCACTTGAAATAAAACAAAAAAAAAATGGTTGTTACCAGGCAAGGTGTAATTCCTTAGGTTATCCTATCCTGATGCAAGCATGAACATTCATAAAAAAAACCTTTTAAACAAATAGAAACAAATATTTAGAATAATGAAACTTTTAACCAAAACTCATTAATCGTTCCAAGTTTAGAAAAACTCAATGAAATTTGGAATTAACACTTTCAAAAATGAAATCTTAAAAATTTTTTTGAAACAAACTTTTTTTTAAAAATTAATTTAAAACAATGAATCTTTCTTTTGATTAGTTCTTGGATGGAAGTAAGATCCATTCAGCTTTCCATTTCAATCTAATAATTTTTATTAGCTGTTCTATAGATGTGAAATAGATGTATGGGGTGGGTTCTATCTCAATTCAATTATCTCGTTTACCTCTTTGGGTGGAAGTTAATTGTGCACTATCCTTCCTAAAATATTCAAGTGAATATGTTTCTTTGATTAACTCTCAGTTCTTTTCATTCTTTTCTATCTCTTACTATGAATATCAGTCATGCACTAATATAATCAAGTTTAATTAATATCTCTTGATTAGTTCTTAAGCTTTGGATTTGTCTGTGTGGTCTTCCATCTTGAAAAAATCACCTTGTACACGTCTTTATCTAGATGAGATCTTTGAGCTTTCTAATCTAAATGTGACTAGGACTATGAATCCTTCTAATCACTATGGTTGTGATTACAGGACCTATTTGGATGTTGTTCAATCATTTTGAATCTGTTGGAGCTGATGTAAACCTTTTGTGGAGCCATCACGCTATGGTCTAGTTTTTTTTTTACTCTAGATTAGTCAAGCACAACTTCAAAGTCAATCATTTGCATCTCCAGATATTAACAAATATAAATCTTATTTTAGGTTGATTAATTAATAATCATAGACTTTCTATTTTGGGATCAGTTGTGTTGGTGTAAACCATTTGTGGAACTATCATGGTTGATCAGATTTGTTTGATTGTGATGCAATGAAAAGTTCTTGATATGATTAAGTTCCTTAATTGTAATTCTAAGTAAGGAATACTCTTTTAATCATTTTGTTTACTGGTTTGACACATTGAAAATCATGTTTTCCTTCTTCACCCATTAGTGTTGGAGGAGTTTTGTTGGGCACCAATCATGATGTGGTCAGGTTGACTAGCCTCGATACAGTGAAAAATAATGACCCAGTTGGTTATTTTATTTAGTATGTTGGAGAGAGGATAATGGTCCCTAACAAATTCTTTCCTCTGGGTAATTCACTGGAAACCCATTTTGCCTTTCTTAGATTTTGTCTGCTTTGTCAATTTCCACGACTTCGATAATAGTTGTTGGCTTAAATGAGTAATTCTATCGTAGCGCTAATCCAACTACATTAGAGTCAGTTTTTTATAACAAAACGATTGGAACTTCGTCTCATATCTAGGTTATTGAAGAAAATCATCACTTTACAAACGTATATCTAGAATTTGACTCGAACACCCTCTAGAATGAGTTTGTTTAACGAAATCCTTTTAAAAATATTTCCTTTTCCTAGGCTTAAACGCCCCAATCGGGTAAAATGCAGTTTTTTCCCCCACTCGGCTCATTAAGTCTGGTGTAAGTTTTGTGCATAAATGTGTTCGTAAGGTCATTAAATTCCTTGGATTAGTGGGTTAAGCCTAGTTTGGCTTTTAATAGCTTTCCACAGGTTTAGCATTTAGATCCATCGGTGTTCGAGTAAACCTTTATGGAACGATCACAATGTGATCCAGTTCATTAAGCTTGGGCCAATCACGGTTGGCTATTAGATTAATATTTTGACTTTGTAAGTATAACGAAGAGTTTGTCTCATAATATATCCTTGCTTAGTGTAATTCATTGACAACCACATATATTTTTCTCTTTTTAGTTCATTAGTTTTTTGAGTAAACCGGCCACTACTACAATATGACTGACTTTTAATTACAGAAGTGTAACATCTATGCCTTACTCCAAGTAACATTCATATTATTGTAGACCAGGAATGCTTTGTCTATCTTTAGTGTGGAGTGAACAACGTTCTAAATATTGCGCTCTGCCTCAGGGGTGAAGCACACCCTTTGTGGCACCATCCTGAGTTTCTCAGGTTCATTGCTATGTTCAAGTTTAAAATTCATTAGAATAAATCATTGGATAATAAAAATCAAGTTATAAGGACCTTCAAATTGGAGAACTTTTCTTTTTTAAGCTATTTAATCCCACTAAAATGATAAATAAAAATCCCACAATCCCACCAAAGTAAATCTTGTGTAGAGCAAAGCTCTTACTTACTAGTGCTAGTCATTGGATACCCATAGGAGATCCCATGGAAAACCTTAGTCCTGATAATCTCCAAGTTTGTATTAGTTGTAGGTGTAGTATGACTCCACATATTCAATATCTACACTGATCTAATTGCTTTGTTTACCTCTTAGATTGAATATCAATCATGCGCATTTCTATCTAATGTGCTTAATTTAAATTTATCTTTGATTAGCTTTCAGTTAAAAGTAAGATTTAGAAGGCATTCTATCCAAGTTTAATCGTCTTTTAGTTAGCTTCCAGATTAGATATAAATCCATTGAATTTTCTATTCTGTTCTAATCATCCTATTTACCATTTTAATTTGAATGTATATCTTTGTAATATTCATTCCAATGGCAATTTTGTATTGAGTCTTCCCCTTCAATTAGATCTTTTATTAGATAAATCTCGAGTATTTTATATTCTGATCTAATAATCTTGTTCACCTCCTAGGTTAAATGTCAAACAATGCATATTTTATTCTATAATGCCAAGGTATTTGATAAGTTTTTTTTTTTTTCAAAATATTAAGTAACTGATCATTAAAAGCCTTCAAACAAACAAACCAATAAAAAAAAAATGAATGAAATTAAATCCCTTTAGTTTTTGGGACACTAAGAGTAATTACACCATCCTTATTCTCTTTGCCTTAAAAGACACGAAGCGTAATTGAAGCATATTTAGGCTTTCGAAATTATTCATTCTATAGGACATGAAGCTTAATTGCACCATAGGTATTCTCTTCGCTTTAAAAGACACGAAGCAAAATTGCACTATCTTTAGACTTTCAATTTTTTCCATTGTATAGGACATCGAGCTTAAATGCATTGCCCTTATTCCGTTCGGCATAAAAGACATGAATTGTAATTGAATCACCATTAGTCTTTCAAACTCCTCCATTCATTAAGCTACAAAGCTTAATTTCATCGAACTTACTGTCTTCACCTTAAAAGACATGCAACATAATTGCATTGTCTTTAGGCTTTCAAACACTTCCAATCAATAGGACAGAGGATTATCTGCATCATCCTTATTCTCTTGGCCTTAAAAGACATGAAGCATAAGAACACTGTCTTTAGGCATTCAAACTCTTCTATTCGATAGGACATGAAACTCAGTTTCACCATCCATTCCTTTGACTTAAAAGATACGAAGGGTAACTGCACCGTCTTTAAGCTCTTAAGATTTTTTTTCTATAGGACATAAAGCTTAATTGCATTATTCTTATTCTCTTTGCCTTAATAGACGCGAATCATAATTGCACCATCTTTAAGCTTTCAAACTTTTCATTTCATTGGGACGCAAAGCTTAATTGTACTGTCCTTAATCTCTTTACCTGAAAGATATGAAGTGTAACATCACCTTCTTTTGGCTATTAAAATATTTTCAATCAATAGGATTTGAAGCTTAATCATATTAGCTTTACTTACTTTGTTTTAAATACATAAAATTTATTGCATCGTCATTGGGCCCTTTCGTATATTTTTTCAATCTCTAAGATTATATATTTCACTATACTATCTTTAGATTGGTCCGTTTGCTCTCCTTAGGCTAGGAGTAAATCCTCTAGTAGTTTTCATTCTTAATATTCCAAAAATTTTTTAGGCAATATTACCCAAATCCCCAACGACAATGTTAAATGAAACATAATTTTCAAAACACTCAGAAACAATTACATGAAACCTCAAAACAAACAAATTCAAAATTTCTTAAATGTAAATTAAAATTTTATCCTCAACTTATCATTTGCAATCAAACTTTAATGTTGAATAATAATCTTTCACTTTAGAACTTAGTTGATTTACCTTGGTCAATTCCAATATGTGTGCCATACTCTTGAGTCATGTGCCATAAATATTGGGGGTCCTTTTATCAACCCCTTTTTTGGTCAAACCTATTTTCTATTAATTGAAGCTTGGTTAGACTTTACCTGAGCTCAAACATCCTTGCCCGATGTATTTTTAAGGCTCAAAGCGCATTTTAAAAGTTACATGAGGCTTTTTATCACTTATAAAAACCATTCAAAACAAACTGATGATCAATTAAAACATTTTTACGTAGAGTTGTGCACTTAGAGTTCCTATGCAACAAAATAGTTTTATGTAATTTTCAACAAATCATTATTTTAAAAGATAGACTTTACCATGATTTTCATGTCATTAAAATATTTCAACCGAGTCCTTTTATGCTCAAATTTGTTCCCATTTGGGCACTGAACCACTCCGCGCACTTAGCGTAATTTAATTTTTTTTGTAACAAGTATATAATATATTCTTTAATCGCAGAGTTACTATTCAACGCAAGTATATGTATCTCTCAAGTAATACAGGGCTCTAGTGGAGTCCTGGATATCGATCCCACAGGAAATATTTTAGAGGCTACGAGCTAGGATTATAGAAAGCAATTCAGAATCACAACTTGAAAATCGAAATTGTCTATCTGTCACTAATATGTAATCGAAAATGATATGAAGTTTTAATAAACTAGATCTATTATTAGATAACTAATTCTACTAATAAAGTGAAGTTTAAATATATAAGCAAGAATCTTTCTCCTTTGTTAAGATATTTAAGTGAATGGGTAATTAGAATTAGTTTAAAATGGTGTTGTGCCAAATAGGAGCACACCTTTTCTTTACCCTTTGGTCCAGGCACAACGAACATTGACTAATCCTATGCTTGATTACTGAATATGTGGCTAGGCTGGGAGGATACCGGCTCTCACTTCGGAGCTCCCACGTTCCTCTAGCCTGAGGGTTAACATCTACACTTCAGCACCCAAACGATAGGATCGAATTGAGGATTTTAGTCTGTCACTCTAAAATCTCCAATTCTACGCCCGATGAATATTATTTCCTTATTTATTTGCACCCTACTTCTAAGAACTTTGACCTCCATGAATCTCAGATGTAATCTTTACTTTAGTTGTAAACTCAACATATTTTAACTAATCAATTGGCCAGATTGAAAGTAAGTTAAGATTTAAGTAAAAGATTATCACAACTTCTTTAAACTTTTATTGACACACTAATTCAATTTACCATTTCACAAAAATATCAAAACAAGGAGAAAGACAGAAAAAACTACTCAGATTTCATGGAGAGGATACGATAAAACATGGATTTCATATATAAAAGCAAAGTTCTACAAACCAAAATAAGTAAATACAACTAATCTTAAATTACTCCCCAAGCAAACTCCTTAAAGTTCCTCTGAATATCTTCCTTTCTTTACAGTACGCAGAATTTTCCTTCGAAACGGCAATGAGGAAGAAACTCTCTCTTCCCTTCCACTCTTACAATCTCTCAAAGAATGCCTCATAAATATCACTATGTAAACTCACTAATAAAAACTCTAGAAACTTTATATGGACTCACTAGACTCACAAACTTGACTCTCTAATGGATTAGATGAACATGTGGTGGACACAAATGGACGCTAGTGGACTCTTTTTTTGGCCCAAATTGTTGCTTTTAAAGTAATTGAAGAGTTTTCAATAGTTTTCTAAGCATCCCTTCAAAAATCGTCCACATTCAATGCACCTTGTGAAAGAACCATCGATCCCACCATCGACGGCCTCGAGCTCGCCGTCGGTGGCATTTTAGAATACTTAGCCTTGGACCCTTCTGCATAAGTTTCGCTTTCGGCGGCCTCGATCTCGCCGTCGGCGGGCTCCCTTGTAATATATTCTGAACTCTCGGGAAAAACACGCTGTTAGCGTCGTCGATCTCGTCGTCAGTGCCCTAGATCAAATTTTCATAATTTTAGTCTTTTTTGCACCAAATTCGCTCCTTTTTGCATATTTTCGCTCCATTGTCCATAAATTAATATATATGTAGAAAAACATTAAAAATATCATTCTTTAAAGTGCAATATCATCAAAATCAATATAAAATAGATATGAAAATCTTAACATTTTTTTATTGGGTCAGACACCTTTTGAGCAAGAGATAATTTGGAGAGAAAAATGATAATTTGAAGACATAAAATGAAATTTTGACCATAAACCATTCCAAAAAAAGTTCAAATTGATTGTAATATTCAATACAAATTGTTTTTAACTTCATAGTACACCTTATAGATGAATAAAGTTCAATAAATTTTTTTTGTGAAAATTGATTATTTTCTCTCATAGGGCGGGGCCCACTTTGACCAGTAATATCACTTTATTGAGCTCAAATTGCTAAAACCAATTGAGCAATTAAAATTATTGAATCTTTTCCTATCAATTTGAACAAATTCAAATTTTTAGTCAAAGCTAATTTTTGTCCAACCAACTTTGATCATTTACTATGGTTACCCAACTCCTTTTTTGAAATTGTTTGGACTGATGGAATCCATATTTTATCATCTTCAAAATGATATAAAATTTTAATTTTTTTCTGATTAGCCTTGTTTATTCTTTTATCTAGCCTTCCCTAAATTCCTAATCCTCTCCATTCCTCATGGACAAAATGTCGGGCGATTAAATTCGTGGGGTTTGAGACTTTTGAAAATTATGAAATGTGGTTTTATAAATTATAGTTTTGAATTAATTTAATGTATATATATGGATTCTGAAAATAATCTTTTAAAATTAATAAAAAAGAGAATGGACTAATTTAATTCATTTAGTAGTTTGAAATGAACGAGAACGATATCGCAAGCGATACATCTATCCCAAGGAATAGACATAATGTTTGATGATACAGCTTGATCAAATAAACTACAAAATTCATATATTTGGGAAGATGCTTATTTATTAAAATAGGAAGAGATTTTTTGATTCACAGATGTGTACCTTATGAAGAAACTTTTACAATTATTCAAAAATGTCACGATTCTGAATTTGGAGGACACTTTGGAGTAGGTAAAACTGCATTTAAAATTTTAAATTCTGGATTTTACTGGCCTACTTTATTTAAAGATGTTGTACATTAGGTGAAAACTTGTGATTGATGTCAAAGAATGAGAAATATATCCATAAAAGATGAAATGCCTCTAAACTTTAAATTAGAAATTGAAATATTCGATGTATGGGGTTTAGACTTTATGGGACCTTTCGTACCATCATCTAGAAAAATTTATATTTTATTAGTAGTTGATTATGTTTCAAAGTGGATCGAAGCTATAGCTTTACCTAACTGTGATTCCAAAAGTGTTTCGAAATTTTTAAAGAAAATGATTTTTATAAGATTTGGAATGCCCCGGATAATTATCACAGATGGGGGAAGTCATTTTAGAAATATAAGAATTCAATCATTACTGGAAAAATTCATAATTAAACATAGAATTGCAACTGCTTGTCATCCTCAAACAAGTGGAATGGCAAAAGTATCAAACAGAGAAATTAAAAGAGTATTAAAAAAGACTGTTAATCTTAAAAGAACTGACTGGGTTGATAGATTTGATTCTGCATTATGGACTTATAGAACAACTTATAAGACACCTATCAGAATGTCACCTTATCAGTTAATTTATGGTAAACATTGTCACTTACCTGTTGAACTTGAACATAAAGCTTATTGGGCGATAAAAGAGTTCAATTATAATTTGAATACTGCAGGAGAAAAATAATTATTACAACTGAATGAAATGGAAGAAATAAGAAATGGGTCTTATGAAAATGCAAGAATTTATACGGAAAGAATGAAGAAATTGCATGACAAAATGATTTCAAGGAAAATATTCGAGCCTGGACAAGAAGTATTATTATTTAATGCTCGTTTAAAACTTTTTTCCTGGAAATTTAAAATCTAAATGGATGAGACCATTTATAATTGAGAAAGTATACCCTTATGGAGCTATGAATATTAAAGATCCCAACACTGGAAAAGTATTAGAAGTTAATGGATTAAGACTGAAGCCTTATATGAGAGAAATGAAATTAAATTACAAAGAGGCTTATGAGCTGAGTCTACTCAATTAATTCAATTAATTAGGTCGGGCTGACGAAGTTAAACCAAGCGCTTTGTGGGAGGCAACCCATATTTATTAGTGTTAGTTAAATTATTGCTGTAAGTTTATGCCTTAGTCTTGACTAAATTTGCATATAACTTCTGGAAATAGAAGGCTAACAAGTTTGTATTGGCTTAAGCTAAACATTATCTTGAAGTATATTGAATTTGGACGTGGACCACTCCATGTCAAATGTGAGTAAAAAAGGAAATCAAGTTAACCTTCATTTGTGATTGTTTGTGATTTGAATTTTTTGTAATTGTGTTTGTGTGTTGATCATACCCGTTTGTTAGACCTATTTTTACGACCAAAACTTGCAAAGTTTGATGATAGGAAAATCAGAGTCGATCAAGGTTCCAGCGCCTAGGCGCCATGAGTTGGTGCCTAAGCGCCAGAATGGCTTACGTATCGATGATCCAGCACCTAGGCGCTAGATTCCGACACCTAAGCGCCACGGTTACGATCGTGTAAAAACAAAAAATCTTTAGTTTTCACACGAAATCTCTTTATATATTACCTTATCTTCATCCTCAAGCCCATAGAAACCTTAATTTCGACCAGAGCAATGTATTTTGGAGAAGTTAAGAAGGATTTGGAGGCAATGGATAGAGGAAATCATGAAAATGAGGTAAGATACAAATCTCCTAAAGATCCTCAGCCTTATTTTAATGGTTTTATAGCTGTTAGTATGGAGAAATTGTCTAGTCGATTGAAAAAGATTGAAGCGGAACTTCAGAGTATTGGTAATCGTCTCCATGAGATGTACCATCAATATGAACACTTGGAATGGCAAACCAAACTTCAATCTGATCATATGGCAGCCTATCATGACGCTCAAGTAGAAATGTACGCGAAGAATAAGTGGATCGATGAAAAGACGGCTTTGGAATTTTCAAGGGTGTTGGTGTTCTATCCCTTCGGTCCTAGCGAACTTCATTGCGAAAGAGATGGTAATTGATGATCGGTGTTAAATAGATCTTATATGTGTTTTAGGTGTGATTGAGTCATGTGTTAGTGTGTTGAATATCGAATTTGTGTGTTTGCTTAATTGTTCAATATGGGTTGTTGGATTTGAATATTTGCTTTGAATATGTTGTTGTTTGTGTTATCTATAAAATGATGAACCTTGATACAATCTTGTACTGAAATTTATTGAACTTGGAATCGAAGTTAAGGATTGGAATTGAAGAATTTGAATACATTTTTGTGGATCTAAACTATCATTTTAATTTTATTGTGAAAATGTTTGGAGGATATAAATTTGATTAATACTCTCATAAGAGTAATTAGGAGTCAAATTTGATAAGATTTGATGGAAAATATAAAATTTAAATTGAATTTTTTGAAAGGCGAGTCTGGCGCCTCGGCGACAGAATTCGACGCCTAGGCGCGATTCGGCCTGAACCCAAAAACTCATCTTCTTAAACACCCCCACATCATTTTTAACTCCTAAGCTTCCTTCTACACTGTTTTTCGTGAAAATACTCTCTATAGATCCCATTTAAAACTAGATTTTCAAGTTTTTGAGCTTGAAATCACCCAATTTCTTCATCCCGAGGTCAGATCTACATTCTAAACTCATTATTTTCGATTTTCACCATTGATTTTGCTCTCATTGAGAAAAACTGAAATTTTGAGAAAATTTTTTATTTTTAAGGTTAAATCCATGAAATTTTTAAGCTCTTTCAAGTTTGAAAAGCTTAAATTATTTTATTTTCCTAAATCCGTTGAATTTATTTCGCATTTTTATTTCACGTTTAGATGACACCCAAATCTAAGCGAGGAAAAGAACGAGAAAATTTTGATCGTAGCAAGTTCGTCACTGCTACTGCACACTTTCGATATAATGATTTTGCTATGACTCAGAAATTTATCTCGGAGAGATGTTTTTAAAATCCTGAAGGAAGAATTGAGGATACAATCGTTGTGCTCAACTGGCAACGATTCTACTATTTCACTGCTGTTATCGTTATCCAGGTTGTTAGAGAGTTTTATGCTAGTTTCATGGATGCTGAAGAATACGAGAGTTTTGTTCGAGGAATTGGAGTAGGATTCACTCCTGAACGTATCAATATTTTCTATGGCCTGCCGCCAAACATTGAGTGTTATTACTTCAGATTATCTCCATCTGAGGGAGATTTGGATATGATCATTGCCTACCTGACTGATAGTAATGGAGCCTAGAAGATTCGGAACAGAAAAAGGGTAAATTTTTCTTCTTTTAAGCTTAATGGTGTTTCAAAGGCATGACACTTCTTTATTTCTGCTCGTCTCCTTCCATCCAATCATCTGAGCGAGGTTACCAAAGATAGAGCTATCCTCAACTATTGCATTCAAGAGAGGAAGTCTATTGATGAAGGGAGCATTATTTAGGAATCTATAGAGGCTACTGCTCGTTCTAGCACTTCAATTGGACTTGGTTTTCCAACTCTGATCTATTCTCTATGTCAAAGTACTGGAGTAGTTGCTAAGCTTTCTGAGGAAAAGCTCAAGTCGACAAAACCTATAGGAAGAGAAAGCGTCAGTATCTATGATTGACTTCGAGGTAAGAGTTCTACTACACCTTCTGGTTCATTACCTACTTCAGGTAGAGCTTCTACTTCTGTTGAGCCACCATCTACTTTTTAGGAAACCATGCATGATAAGTTTATATAGCAGCAGAATGTGTTAGTCCTAACTCATTGTAGAGTAGATACAATCGATAAGAAGATCGATCATCTTTTTGAGTGTACACAAAGGAAGAGTGATTACGATGCTGAGTATTCTGAGTCTTTAGTGAGATTTCTGAAGGGTGAGCATGATGTTCAGTCCCTACTTGTCCCAGATATTCACCATATGTTGATCCGAAGGATATGGAGTTTTCTTTTGGTGATGACGATGATGAAGCTACAAATAGTGATTAGTAGCTTGACTTTCCTCTAGAGATGTGTTGATTCTGTTTTTAATATATTTCTTGTTTCTTGTGCTGTTTAGTGTGATGTTATTTGTTAGTATTGATGTGAACTTTTTATGTTGAAATTAATTTTAGATTATCTGATGTGTGTTTAAGACTGAAATATGAATGAATTTTTATAAAAGTTTATTTCTGTTTCAGCCTACTAGTTTAGTGTTCATGAAAAGTTAATAAGTTTGCATGTTCAAAAAAAAAAGAGAGAGAGATTTTTTATAAATTAATTCCTGCTCTGCAAAACTTTTCTATATATGCTTAATCATTTCTGTATATTCATATTAAAGCATGTGTAGAAGTAGAAGTTAGTTTTTCCTTACTACATCATTTTTGTACTTAGATTAATTCCTGTTTATTTCTTTCTCTCATGCTTTAGAAAATTTCATGATTCATATTTATACTAAAGCTGAAGTTTGGGGGAAGGGAAAACATTTATCAAATTTAAACATTATTTGTCTTTAATGAACTAATATTTTCTTTAAAAATATATTAACATAACATAAGGAATGACAAATCTCTTTAAGATTACCTAAAATTTTGAATTTATAAATAATTTAGTAAACTTAACTAAAATTTCAAAATTTTTGATTGATTTTAAGAATAAAATTATTTACCTTAAGGAAGATCAAAATTTTTCTATTTATAGTAAAGAGAATTGTATTTTTGAAATAATAAGGAATCAAGATTATTGCTTGAAAAAGAAAAGATTGAAATAAGTTTTGAAAAATAATAAATTATTTAAAATGTCATATTTATTAAGTAAGAATGTATAAGTTTTTGAAAATAAGTTAAGGATAGTATAGTTCAAAATCATTAATAGACTATCCAAAAATAGTAATCATCACTTAAAAAAAAGAGAAAAAGGATTGAAAAACAATCCAAAAGAAAATAAAATTAAAAAAAAAAGAATGTGAGAAGAAGCTTAAGGAAATGCCTAATTAAAAATTGGCTTCACTTGAATTATCTTATAGGAAGAAAACTGATTACATTTTTAACTTAATTTCTATGTAAAAATATTTTTACAAGAAAAATATTTCATGAAAATCTTTTTCTTGTAAATATTCTTTGTGACCTTAATATGATGAAGTACAATTATTCTTGAAATAAATGAAAAATTGGAAGTCTTATGATTTGGTAGTTAAATGTTCTTTAATTCTTAAAATTAAACTTAATTAGTGAAATTTGGTCAATGATTTACTAAAGAAAATATAAAACCAAAAATTATAAGGAATTATAAATATTTTAACTTCATTCCGAATTTTATTTATTTTATGTAATTAAAAGGGTTACTTGAGGACAATTAACGTTTAAGTTTGAGGGAATTTGATCTACCTAAAAATTACCCATTTTTTATGCCTTATTTATGATTCAATTCTTAAGGATATTATGCTTTAATGAAAGGTATTTTCATGTTTTTGGATGTAGATGATTAAAAAAGAGTCCAAGAAAGAAAAAGAAGGAAAAAGGAGCAAAAAGGAGCAAAATAGAGCTTATGGAGCAAAATATTGACCTGGCGGTTAGGCGCTAGAATCCGGCGCCTAAGTGCCAGCTTGATACAGACGCAGTTAAGATTTTTTGATGACTTTAGGGAGTTATTTTAATAGAGTTAAGCGGATATTGGAGCTTCTAGAAGACTGAACGTTACTCCTAATATATAGAACATGTGATAGAATGCATTTGGACGCAAGGAAATGTTTTAATCTCGAAGAGGTGTGATCCAAAGTGAATAGGTGCGAAGAGCTGGTCACGGAGTTCGGCGCCTAGGCGCCATATCCCGGTGCCTAGGCGCGACAGTTACCTTCTAGAAGATACATTGTATTTGGACGAATTTTGAAGAGGTGTCTTAAGCAACCCCTGGACAAATTCAGAGCTCTATAAGTAGGAGCCCATTCTAAAGAAAAACTCGCACCCCATAATCCCCAGGCACCTTCTCTCTCTCCTCTAGTTTTACTTAGTCTCTTTCACACTTAGGGAGCCACTTTACTTTGTATCTAGTGAGTTTATTTTGAGTATTTATTGTGTGTTGTTACTGTTGGAGTCTTTTAACATTGCTTTGGAGTCAGTAGAAGTCAGCGGATCACTTCAAGGAACACTTCAGATAAGTATTTGTACCTAGGTTCAAAGTTTTATAAATATGTTTTGTTGTGAGATATCATTGTGTTCCGAGTAGTTAGTTATCATTCTCCTTTCAACTATGAAAATATAATAAATTAATTAAATTTTGTGGGAGAATTAAATTTAAAATATTTAAAACATTGTGATGATATTAATACTTGATCTTAGTTTACTTTTTAAATTGGTCATTTAAATTGTTAAAACCTGTTGAAGAATTTTGAGACCTATATGGAGACAAATTCTTAACTAGTAGATATCACATGAATCCTTGTGTAGTCGAAGACTTTATGCGGGTTATTCAAGGTGAAGTGCAAATAAATAGGAAGATATTATTTATTGTACGTAAAATTAATTAGTTTTTAGAGTGACATACTAAATTCTAATAATTTGGTTTATAGAAAGGGAATGGGTCACTGGTAGGGCCGACCATAGCCACCCTCGGACATCTAGTAGTGTGAGCCTAGATTAACCCATTCTACTAATAAAATATCCTGAACCGATCTATAGATTAGTTAATTCTCTTTGCACCTGGACCAATGGATAAAGAATAAGAATGCTTCTATTTGGCACAATACCATAATATAAATTCCTCACAAAAGATAATTATTCTAAAAATCTTGGATTAGTTGAAAATGAGAAAGTCGTTTTTATACTTGCATTGAATTTTAATTACTGCTTACTTTACTTTATTACTGCTTACTACTTACTTGCTTATAATAAAGATTATTAGTAAATTAAATATGAAAATAAATAATATATATATATATATAGACACTATATATATAAATTACTTTTAATTTGATAAATTCCAAAATATTTTTTAAATTTCTTACTTTTTATAAAAACACTATCCTTGTGGGATCGATAACCAGGACTCCACTAGAGCTCTGCATTACTTGAACGATACGTATACTTGCGTTTAAAATTGTGACTTTTACAATAATTATTATAAAATCTAAATATAAATTCATAAGTAAAAGTAAACATTGCACATCAAGTTTTTGAAGCCATTTATTCTAAAAAGTGGTATCAAATTCTTGTATTTAAAAGCATATATAAAGTCGCATCGCATCATTATATTGAGTACATTTGGAATTAATTAATTAGTAAAAAAGTTTGGATATGGTTAAGTTGAGCCCTATTAGCCTACTAACAGGTCATTTAGTCAAACTAGGTTTATTATGTATCATTAACGTATGGGTGATTCTAAAAAGAAATTAGGGACCTTTAAGATGTACTCTAAGAATTTAAACTATTTTACATTAATTAATCTTAAGTAACCATAGTTCATTTTATTTATTTGAGTTTGAATTATGCTTCAGTTTTAAGTTTAGGTTGACCAAAAGATTTGAATTAAACAGTTTATTACTCATAGAGATAAAAAATAGTGGTTTTAAAAGATCAAAAGGCTTTTAGCTAGCCTTTGGGTAAGACTCAATCAACTTCATCTATAAAGTTCAAAGATTATTGGATGAAATATGAAACCTTTAGAGTTAATTTTAATTTGACCTTGGCTTCCTTTAAAAGCTATGCTTGATTTTAAATGGATCACTAATTATTCTTCTAACTATATTTCATGAGCCATTTTTATTAAATGGACTAATCAATTTTCTTCAAAATGAATGGGGTCTTATGGGACTAGTTTAATACAGAGGAAAGATAGGGATTCCCACAATGTAGCATAGAAGATGTGAATTTTCTTTATTCAACCCTCCAACAATGTTATAGTTGTTAATAATTTACCTAAAATTCTATAACTGGCTCATAAGCTAAGGAAGGATCATAACGACTAAAATTTTATTAGAGAGAGATTTATTAACCTTATTAACAATGAGCTCAACATTTGATAGTTGTTCTTTTCATTAAGCTTATTTGGGTAGTGCCATATTTCCTATTCTTAGGTTTCCAAAAAAATACTTAACATACCTTTGATTTATTTATATAATTAGTAGCAAGTTTTTATTTTTCTATTGAATAAGATAGAAGCAAACAATTTTCAAATTTAGTGATGAGTAAAATGGTCAATGGAGAAAAACTCTAAGAAAACAAACCCATAACAACATAAAATCCACCCTTGCGTTTTGAAGATCCTTATTGTGTATCATTGGAACCACACTTTTCAAATCTCTCCTTTTTATGTGTGATATCAAGACATTATGAGTTATTAATTATACACCATTCATAAAAACTTTTTTGATAAATAAAGTTCTAATAAAATGAGCAAAATCTAACACATTCCTAAAAGATAAAATAAAATTAAGTAAGAGCTTAACTCCTTAAGATGATAAGAAAGTTCTGGTGAGGGATGCATCTAAAACTTTACAGAATGCATGATTTTCCAAATGTACTTAATATGCTTGTATAAATCAGAAGCCCCAACATAATGATCTGTGACATCTTGAGTTCCCCACAATTATATGATGAAGCCTCTTACAAGCTACGTGAAGAGGTAGGTTGGTTCATATCTATCATAAAATCATTTCTCTTATATTACACATCATAATTCATTTTATATAATATCACAAAAGGTGCCCACTTGGCATTACTAGGTTATTTCCATCAATTCTATTGAAGAAAAGCAAGTTAATCAAGAGGCTTTAGAAGGATGAGTTGACAAAACGGTTTTGAAGTTTTCAATTAGGTTATGGAGTAGTAGTTTTTAATTTGGAGGATAGTGACATCTTTAAAATGAGCCAGAAATTAATTACATCTATGTTTCTCGATTTATGACCAACATTCTTCATCTTATTATTATCGTATATTTTATTAACTAGCCCTTTGTTATAGTTATAGATTTCAAGTTCAAGCATCCTCCATCTTATGCGTTTAATACTCTATTGATAATCTCTTTATTCTTACTTCTATCAAGTTAAATAATTTTTTTGAAAGTCAAGTTCTCGAAATATTGATTATTGTAGTGAGAAAATCTAATGTTATGTAAATTACATTTATCAACAATTTATGTTGTTATAATTGTGATTTCATCCAACATACAATTCCAGACTATTACAAGATAAAAAATTTATGATAGCAGCCAAAGTTTTATGTTTAATTTTTAAAAAAATAATTAATAAAAAATGCAAAGTAGAAACCACAACACGTTTCTGAGAGTAATTTAAGACAAAATGAAATATAAAACTTCAATCAATTCAAATAGTCCATCTTATAACAATGGTACGAAATTTTATCTTGTTAACGACCGAATAAAATATGTACAACATTGAGAACACATGATTGTTATAGAACTAGTGGAGGGTCATGCCAATATGCAGGTGTCAGTGGTTAAGTAAAATATGATATACCAATGATCAAGTAATAGATGTTCGGTAGTGATACTTGAGATAATGATTAAATGTCAGTTGAGAGATTACAATGGAGTGATGATTAACATGAAATAATTATAGTTATGAGGTGAAGAACAAATTAAAATAATCCAACATGGTACTTAGAAAACAGAGGTTAGTCAATTATAATTATTGGTAGTGGTCATCAATAATGATTGTTAGGTAATCACATAAAGTTTTGAGTTATCCAATCTCTCTTCTCTTCCAATTCCAAGTCCAAGTCCAAGTCCAAGTCCCTTCCTTGCAAGAAACATAGTACTACTAAAATTTTTTTAGAGCATTATTTTGATTCTTTTAGCGAAAATCTCAAAATTCATTTGTACAACCTACGTTATGGCCTTCAATCATAGATTGTTTACTTTATATTTAAAAACCTTGAAATTGAGGATCATACTCTTATTGAATTACTATTATTAAATACTCAATTTAACTATATGTGTGAAAGATTTAGAGACTTTTGAACCTTTTAATTAATTTCTAAACATTTTTCATAAAATTTTAATTTCAAAATTTCAGTTTATTTGGTCTCACATCATACCATACAAGGCATCCTTAGGTTTGTTTTGTTGAGACATTTAGTTCTATTGGAAATTTTAAACAAAAAATTTGCATCAAACTTTAGGAATGGTTGGAAGCATTTTCTGATGATGTATCATGTGATTGTGTGTGTAGTCATCAAAATTTTCATTATTTTATTATCATATGTTCAAATTTCTTTAAAAACAATAAGGCAATTTGACAATACTTTATGTTTTTTTAATGTTTTAAATTTTATTTTTGTTTATATTTAGATACATAAACTGATTTTTAGCAATATAATTAACTGTTCTTAATTATTTATTTACATTGTATGTTACATAATAATTGCGCACAAAAATGACATTTAGCAATGTTTCTTAATTGATCGGCAATGCTTAGTATTTGATTATTATTGATACAAAGAATTTTAATATTATAAGTATTAATGCTCCTCAAGTAGGAATAATTATAGGTCTAAAGATAAATTCTTGAATGACTTGGAAGACTTAATACAAATGATACCACTGGAAGAAAGAATTTTTATTGGAGGTGATTTAAATGGACATGTCCGTAGAATGGTTGAGAATTTCAAAAACATTCATGGTGGCTATGGTTTTAGAGTGACTAATGAAGAAGGTAGAGCCATTTAAAATTTTCCTTTAATATATAATTTTATTATTACTAATACATTATTCAAGAAAAGAGATGAGCATCGCATTACTTATAAGAATTGATCTAGTAAAAGAAAAATTGATTATTTTCTTATGAGAAAAAGAGATTGTCGAGATTGTGGGGATTGTAAGGTCATTTCAAGTGAGGTTTTAAGTACCCAACATCGATTACTAGTTCTTGATTTTAAGAAGAAGACTTTTAAAATAAAGAATACTAGGACTCATCACCATAGAATTAGATGGAGGAACCTAAAAGACACAACTAAACTTATTTTTCTGAGTAAAATTCAAGATTCCAAAATTTGTGATGTTCATGAAGAAACAAATGCTATGTGGGACAAAGTAACAAACACTATTAAACATGTAGCAAAAGATGTACTTGGAGAATCAAAAGATAAAGTTTCTATAAATAAAAATAGTTTTTGGTGGAATAATAATGTGCAAGAAAAGATAAAATTATAAGAATTTATTTTATAAAAATAGGTTTAAATGTAAAACCTTAGCGAACAGGAAAATATATCAAACGACACGCAGGGAGTCTAAAAGATCAATATGTGATTCTAAAAATTCTTCTTTTAGTGATCTTTATAATATGTTTGATACTAAGGAAGGTGAAGATATATATATATATATATATATATAAACTAGCCAAACAAACAGAAACGAAAAGTAAAGATTTAACTCAAGTGTATTAAAGATTTAAATCAAAATGTGATTTTCTTAGAAAAAGATATTCAACATAGGTGGGTGTGTTATTTTGATAAAATTTTTAAAGAAGTTTTTGAAAATATGATCAACCTTAGTGATCTTAATATTGTTAATAATAATAAAACGTTTCATTTTTACCACTGTATTAGTAAAAACGAAATTAAGGAGGCTTTAAAGGAAACCAAGGGTGGAAAGTCTGTAGGACCAGATGATATCCAAATTGAAGTGTGGAAATATTTAGGAGATTTATGAGTTTCTTGCCTTACTAAACTCTTTAATATTATTTTAAAAACTAAAAAGATGCCTCAGGAGTGGAGGAAGAGTATTTTGGTCCCCATTTTTAAGAATAAAGGTTATGCACAAGAGTGTGCTAATTATAGAGGTACTAATTGATGTGTTATACTTTCAATTTATGGGAGAGGGCAATTGAACATATGTTAAGATGCATTACAAAAATTTCTCATAAAAAATTTAGATTTATGTAGGGAAAGTCTACTATGGAAGCTATACTTTTATTGAGAGGTTTGATGGAGAAGTTCAGAGATAATAAAGAGGATCTACATTTTATTCTTATTGATTTAAAAATCTTACGATAAGGTTCCAAGAGATATCCTTTGGAGAGTTCTCGAGACGAAAGGTGTTGATATGACTTATATTCAAGTCATTAAAGATATGTATATTATAGCTGTTCATTGTGTTTGAACTAAAGGAGAATTGACCAAATGTTTTCCTATTTCTGTTGGATTACATTAGGGATCAGTTTTAAGCCCATATCTTTTTTGCTTTAGTTATGGATGGTCTGACTGGACATTTATAGGAGGATGAACCTTGGTGTATGTTTTTGGCTGATGATATCCTTCTCGTGGATAAGACTAGAGAAAAAGCTCAGGAAACACTTGATTTATAGAGCTCTACACTGGAGTCTATAGGCCTTCATTTGAGTAAAACTAAAATTGAATTCATTAAATGTAATTTTAGTTGTAGTAGCACTAGTGATAGATATGTAACTTGGGTGATCAAATAATTAAAAGGTGTGAACGATTTAGATATCTTGGATCTTCTATTCAAAGCGATGGTGATATAGATGGAGATGTTAATAGTAGAATTCAAGCTGGTTAGTTGAAGTGGAGGAATGCTTCGAGCCTTTTGTGTGATAGAAAAGTATTGCGTAGACTGAAAGAAAATTTTTATAAGAGACCTACAATGCTTTGTGGTGTTGAATGTTGGGCTTTAAAAGAGAAGTATAATACTAAGTTATGTGTTGCCGAGATGAGAATGAATAGGTGGATGAGTGGCTTTACACTTAGAGACAAGATGCGAAATGAACATATCCATGATAGGGTTGGTGTAACTTCTTGTGATGGACAAAATTAGAGAGAGTCTTCATAGATGGTTTGCTAACATTAAATGTTGATCTAATTAGGAGAGTAGATGTTTTAGATTCTACTTATGTTAAGAGAGGTAGAGGTAAACCTAAGAAGATTGGGCTTATTGTATAAATATGATCTTATTTTATCAGAACTAAATGAAAATATGACACTAAATAGGACACAATGGAGAAAAAGGATTCATGTAGCTAACCCCACGTAGTGGGACGAAGGCTTTGTTCTTGTCTTTGTTGTTGTTGTGGTAATTCATAGTGTTTGTTAGAGATTGTAATGGCTGGTTGGTGCGGTAGTCGAAGATGGCAATAGTTAGCATTGGTTGGTTGTCATTTATGGTGATTACGTGGTCAACATGTGGTGACAGTGACAGCAATTGTAAGCCTAAATTGGCAGTAGTTGGTGGCTAGTGGGGTTGATTAACGACAGGTGATTACTCAAGTGACTTACCTTTTGGAACAAAAATCTAAATAAGTTTACAAATTTAAAAACATATTGTTTTATTTATGAAAAGGAGAAGCTATAAGAAATTACAGACAATTCTTAGGTATTTGTTGATCTAACGCAATAGTTCTGATCGATTGATAATGATTAGTGTTTGTTTGTGATTGTGATGGTTAGTTGGTGCGGTGATCGAAGATGGCAATAGTTAGCAATGGTTGGTTGTCGACTATGGTGACTAGGTGATAGAAATTTACATACAATTCTCATGTATTTGTTGATCTAACACATTAATTAAGATAATTATTTTTATAGCACCAACCTCCCAATTAAATCAAAATATACATATTGAAATGTGTATTTAACTACCAAATATTAAATAACATTCATTTTTTGATGTGATTTAAGGATTTAGTTGTAATAGAATTTAATGTCAAAATTTCATTGTAATATATACAAATACAGAAGAAAATCTAGGAATTTATATATTTCTCAAAATAAAAATTTCAAATATATATATATATATATATATATATATATATATATATATATATATATATATATATATATATATATATATATATATATATATATATATATATTATGGCCTCCCTTTGGGTTGTGGTGCAGCACCGCGACTCTTGGACTCATCTTTGTTTCGCTGCAATATAAGGTGAGTAAGGGCCTCAGGAAATGGAGTTGGGATAGTTTTGGGGATGTGTTTAAAGTTGTAGAGGCTGCTGAAAAGAAGGTTGCTCTTTTGGAGGTGGATGTCATCAATGATTGGTCACTGGAAGGATCCCTTTTTAAAGCTCAAGAGTAATTACTCACTGCTTCAGTTATGCAGGAACAGTTGCTGAAACAAAAAGCTGTTGTGAACATCTTCATTGAAGGAGACAAGAATACTAAATTCTTTCAAGCCGACATCAAGTACAAGAGGAAATGCAACACTATACATACCATAAAGTCTCGCCAATGGTAATTTACTTAAGGAGAACACTCGCCATTGCTCAAGATGTTGTATCTTTCTTCGCACTCTCCTCGAGCAGACAACTTTTGAGAGAGTCCCTATTAACCATTCCTACTTTGAAGAAGATTTTCATTATGTTAATAACCTCAACCTAGCTGAGCCTCCTACTGAATCAGAAATTTGGCAAGCCCTCTCTTCCATTGATAACGCTAATCTGCTGGTCCTGATGGATTCACGGCAGACTTTTACAAGAAGTCCTGGAATATAGTTAAACAGGAAGTGGTCCTGGCCATCCAAGCTTTCTTCCAATGACATAACATTCCCAGTGTTTTCAGTCATTCAAACTTTGTGTTAATTCCCAAGTCTACTGAAGCTAACTCTTGGAATCATTACAGGCCTATCTGTCTAATAGCTGTAATCAGTAAAATCATTAGTAAAATCTTGGTCTTCAGACTCCAGCCTCACCTAAACAGCTTTGTTTTTCTAAACCAATCAGCTTTTGTTCATTGCAGATCTATTACTGATAATGTGTTACTTGCTCAAGAGCTGCTGTTGGACTTGAACAAGGTCTTCAGAGGGGGTAACCTCATATAGAAACTTGATATCAGCAAAGCTTATGATACAATCAGCTGAGACTTTCTGCTGGATGTTCTCACTGCCAGGGGTTTTTCTGCATAATTTTTTCACGTCATCAAAAGATGGCTCCTTTCCAACAGTCGTTCAATTTTGATCAATGGTCACACTTGGGGCAATTTTACAGATAATAGGGGTTTGAAGTAGGGAGATCCTATATCTCCCACTTTATTCATTCTAGCTATGGATTTCCTCTCTAGAATGCCAAGCTCCCCTAAATTCTCCCAGCAACATCATAGATATCACCAAAGGTTCAATTTGCATATCTCCCACCTCATCTATACTGATGATGTCGTGGTTTTTTCTAATGCTCAGAAGAACTCAGTCAAAAATATTGTGAAATGCCTTCAGCTTTTCCAATTCCATTCTGGTATGAATTTTAACTCAGAGGAATGTAATCTCATCTGCAACAGCAAGATGTCACTTTGCCATAAAACTTGGATTATAGAGTTCACTTGATATTCCTGTCTTCTTGGCCCTCTTGTATATCTTGGGGTCCCTCTACTTAAGGGAAGAGTAAAGCAAACCCATTTTGATGCTATCCTACAAAAAATACACAATCAGCTCTCTAGCTGGTCTCACTCTTTCCTATCCAGTGGAGATAGAATTACTCTCCTTAAAAGTATCCTCACTACCTTTCCCTCCTACATCCTCCAAATGATCTCAATGACAAAAAGTACTCAGCTGCACATGGAAAGAATCTTTAACGATTCTTATAAGTCGACGAGGAGGAAACAACTCCACTTGGGCTTCTTGGCGGAAGGTAGCTAAACCAAATTAAGCTGGAGGTCTTGGCTTTCGGGATCGAAGCAACTGGCCTAGGTCAATCACTACAAACTTTGGATTAAGTTTAAATCTCAGACCTCCCTTTGGGCAAAGTTCATGAAAGATAAATACTGCAAAGCTACTAGGAAACTGGTTGATTCTAAAATCTGCACTTGTTTGCTTAGAGTTCAACATCTGGCAGGCTCTATGTTCCCCTGGGAATTGAGCACTAGAGAAGTGTCCTTTTGGCTGGACAAGTGGTGCCCAGTTGACTGGTTGCTGCCTGCTCAAAATGTTGCCCCAAATTCTCAACTGAAAGTGGCTGATTGCTGGGTCAATGGTAATTGGTCTCTTCCTATTCTAAATTCTCTTCTCCAGGCTCCCTCTAAGCTCATTTCTTCCCTCCCACTAAACACATCCAAAACTGACAGAATTGTTTGGGTTTCTTACAAAAACCAAAGTCTTTCAAAAGCTTTACTCCAAATTTTTCCAATGGCATGAGTCCCCCTGGGGAAAACCTATCTGGATCAAGTTCCTGGCCCCCTCCATGTCATTTTTATGTTGGAAGCTGCTTCACAAGGTTCTCCCCACAAATGATCTACTTAAATTAAAAGGCTTAAGGGGACCCTCCTGCTGTAGATTCTGTAAGAATAGTGAGGAATCCTCTCCACATCTCTTCTTTGAATGCCCTTTCTCTCATCAGGTGTGGATCCAATGCATCAGGTTCTTAAATCTCAATCTGCTACATCTCACATGGAAAAACATCCTTCTCTGTTGGATGGAATGGAAGGAGGCCAAGGTGGGGGAAATCCCTTTCATCTTAGCATGGTTTATTTGGATGAGCGGAAATCAATCCACTTTTGCAAGCATCCCCATAGTGCAAATAAAGTGGCTAGAAATAGCTTATCATAAATTTCTAAATTGATTAAACTAAAAGGATTCCCTACCATCTTTCCTCTTCCCTTTTGTGAGAGGAGGTCCCATCCCAATGTTACGCTTGTGGAATGGAAGCTTCCTTCCCCTTCCTTTATCAAAGTAAACACTTATAGTAGCTACTCTACCCATGGTGCTGGGGCGTGAGGAGGGGGGGGGGGGGGGCTCTTCAGGAACCACAAGCGAAAGTGTCTTTTATTCTTCCAAGCTCCACTTCTTCTTGCAGATGCTTTAGAGTCTGAACTTATAGCTGTTTTTTGGGCACTCAAGCTTGCCATATTTAATCATTGGTCCTCCCTTATTGTTGAAGGTGACTCATCTTGCCTCTTCACATTCCTGGACTCTGATGCCCCTCTCCCTTGGCATCACTAACAGTGGCTTAACAGAAATTATAATCTCAGAGTCAACATCCATCCCCAAATTTAGTTTATCTTCAGAGAAGGAAACAAGCCTACCAATTGGTTAGCTAGGGAAGCTTTGTCCTCCTGCTCAATTAGAATCTCCACCTCCCCCCTCCCCCTCTCCATTTTGCTCTCAAGGGATCTGATGGAGGCCCCCTACATCAGAACATATTGCAGACTTTGACTAATTTAAAATTTAAATTTTTTGGTATACTTGTCTATTGGGATTTCCTTTACTTGTTTATTGTTTTATTTACTTTTTTGTGTGGAGTTGTATGTGGAGAAATGAACCCCTAGGAGCTATAATGTAATGTCTTTTAGTTTTAGATGAGGATTCCCACTCCCTCCCCCGTTTTTTGTACTCCTAGATTTACTTAACATGTAGGGAGCCATGAGTTGCTCCTTTACCAATATATATATATATATATATATATATATATATATATATATATATATATATATATATATATATATATATATATATATATATATATATATTGGCAAGGCTGAGTATGGAAGTGCTCTGCTATGGTTTCCATGGACTAATTGGCGGCGGTGCTAGCTCTGGCGTCTCCTACAGGCAAAGGTGAGGTGTTCTAAGGTGGTGGAGGTAGGTGGTGGAGCTTCTCTATGGTGGCTTGGTCTCTTTGGGTCTTCCAAAGCTCTTCTACTTTAGAATTTTTGGAGTTTGTTTACTGTTACATTGAATTTCATGACAAAGTGGTGGTTTCTTCCTTGCTTATTGCCGGAATTTACTGCCTTGTGAGCCTGGAGAGCTCTGTTTTGGTTCCTTGGGGAGTTTTGGACTTTGAGATTTCCCTGGTTTTTCCTTGGCTTTCTCCTCTCTGAGTTGATTTATCCTCCTGTTGGTTGTTTCTCTGCCTGGTTTTTAATCTGAGTGGCCAGTTATTGGCCTTTTCTGTTGGCTTTGGGTGGAAGACTTGATGGCGTTCTCAACCCCCATTGATGTCAACACCAATGCTGAGTGGGCTAAGGCCACTTATGCTGGTGTGGTTGGTAAAGGATATGAACAAGTTTTGCACTTGAACTAGTTAATTTTCTCCAAAGAATTGCATGATGTTGCAGATGGCAAGGTCTCCTGCTCTTACATTAAGCCTGTAAGTAAGAAAGATGGCTTCCATGCTATTTTCTATACTGAAGAGGAGATGGCATCAATGGTGGAGGCTTGATAATTCATCTTGGTTGGAAAATTCTAAATGGGACATCTCAAGATGGATTTTGTAAGAAAAACTTCCAATGAGCTCATCTTCAAGGGAGCTTGGCAGTTAGACCTAATAGATGGCAGACACATAATGATTAAACTATCCCTAGAGGAGGATTACATTAAGTTATTTGCAAAACAAGCCATCACCATTGATAATGCAATCATGAAAATTATCAAGTGGACTCCAGATTTTGACCCCAGCAAGGAACCACCAATAGTTTCCATCTGGAACACACTTCCTCGACTACCATTCCAGTGCTTTAATCAGAAAAATGTGATATTTAATATTGGGAAAGCCCTGGGAAGACCTTTGAAATTGGACATGCCCACTTACAATTTCTCTAGACCTACTGTGGATAGAATCCTATTTGAAAGGGAAATAACTCTTCCTGATGTGGAGAAGTTCTGGATTGGACCTGCTCAGGGAGGTTTCTAGCAAAAATTAGAAGTACAGTCCAAACCTTATTACTACCTCAATTGTAAGTTGTTTGGACATACTACAGAAATATGCTTTAAGCTACACCCTTCATACAAGAAGAAAGCTGCAGTTCCCCCTCCCACCCAAACAGTGGTTGAAGTCATTGATTGTGAGAAAAGTATGGAACCAGTCCAGGAGAAACTTACCTCTCCCATGCCCTCTTCTAAAGTCAACAAAGAACTGACACTTCACATTCTCCCTCATGCAGATGAAGAGTAACAGAGAACAGTAACAAAGCCAGATTCGCCTAAAGTCAGAACTGCCACATCCTCACCAAAGACATCAAAACAGGTTGAGACTGAAATGATCTCTCCCAGGCCTGGTACTATACAAATCCACCTACAGAATTGTTCCAGCTGTTGGAGATAGACTGACAAATTCAGAAAGCAAAGAAGAAGAAGAAACACACTACAGAAACCCAAAAACAAATGTGTAATTCCAATACCACATAAACCAGTCCTCCCTCATCTTCTAGAGGAGGGAGATTGAGCTCTAGATCTCAACCAGGAAGGGTCGCCCCCCTCATGATAAATCTGATTTGTTGGAACATAATATGGATTGCTCACCCCCTTTCAATAAAAATACTATTTCATCTGAATAAGAAACACAAACATTGTTGCTTTGCAATATTAGAACCTTTTGTCCATAAGAATCCTCATAAACTCCTCAATAGGTTTGTGGGTTTTTTCACACTTTACCAACTTCAACAACAAAATTTGTATATTTTGCAGCAAGGAGATGATTTGGAATGTGATTACTAATCACTCTTAATTTGTGCACATTAATTACAATATGAATGGAGAAGTGGGCTTTGCAACATTTATCTATGCTGGGTGCAGGAAAGCTGATAGGGCTACCCTTTGGTATGAGTTACATCTGATTAGTAACTCCATGGCTTCCTGCTGGTTGGTGGCAGGAGACTTCAACTACATCTCTACACTTAGTGAGAAGACAGGTGGGAGGACTCCCAAAATGTCTACTCTTACTTTATTTAATGATAACATCCAAAAAGTTGTACTGTTTGATCTTGGCTTCAAGGGCCCAGAGTTCACTCGGATGGGAGAGACTGGATAGAGTGTTAGTTAATGATATTTGGCTCCAAACTTACCTCAACACCTTTGTTACACACCCGAACCTAGTCGGCTCGATCATAGACCACTACTTATTTCCATTACTGCTCCCCCTCTCACTGAAAGATCAACCCCTTTCAGATACTTAAATTTTTGGTCCTCCCAACCTTCCTTCAGTGAGCTGGTATCTAGTAACTGGTGCATCATCGACCATCCAAACTCCATACATAAGTTATGGCTTCTGCACATTAAAATTAGAAAGGCCTTCAGACCTTGGAGTTGGAATCAAATAGGGAATGTTTTTAAAATTAGGGAAGAAGCTGGTAGATTAGTGGAGAAGCTGGAAAATCACTATTTGCTTGACCCTTCCAGAGAAAGGGAGTTAATTTCTACTCAAGAAAGGTTGCTGACTGTCTTAGATTAGCAAGACAATTTATTAAGGCAAAAGGCTGCTGTGACAAAGTTTACGAAGGGTGATAGAAATATAAAGTTCTGCCATGCTTGTATTAATTACAAAAGGAAGTGTAACACCATACACTACATTATTAACTCCTAGAGGGTGAAGCTCAAAAAAAATACTGATATTGCTTTAGATATAGTGTACTTCTTTTAGAATCTGTTATCTCAACCATTGATTGAAACTGAACCTATTGATCATTCTGTCTTTAATCAGCAAATGGTCAATACTGGGAACATTGAGCTCAATGCCCCACCTGATGAAAATGAAATTTGGACAGCCTTAAAAACCATTGACAAAAATAAGACTGTTGGACCTGATGGTTTCACTGCAAACTTTTATAAGAATGCTTGGGAGATCATCAAAGTTTCTTTTTGGGAGATCATCATTGATGCGGTGCAAAGTTTCTTTCTGGGTAATGATCTTCCTCAGTACTTCAGCTCATCTAAAATGTTACTCATCCCTAAGACCACTGTTGCAACTAACTGGAACCAATATAGACCCATTAGTCTCACCACAGTCCTCAGCAAGCTAATAAGTAAAATTATGGCCAGAAGAATCCAACCTTACATACACTCACTGATAAGCACCAATCAGTCTGTCTTTGTAAAAGGCAGGACCATTGCAGATAATGTGTTGTTGGCACAAGAATTATTGCTGGATTTGGTTAAGACTTGTAGAGGGGGAAATATCATATATAAGTTAGATCTTAAAAAAGCTTATGATAGTATCTCATGGGACTTCATGTTGGAGGGACTGTAAGACAGAGGCTCTGATCCAGCATTTTGCAGCCTGATTTCCAGGTGACTAAAAGGGAACTCACACTCCATTCTCATTAATGGGCACTACTGGGGCAGTTTCACTGCTTTTAGAGGTCTCCAGCAAGGAGACCATTTATCCCCTACAATATTTATTCTTATCCACGGATTATTTCTCCAGAATGTTGGGCAGACATCTGCTACCATATCACTGTGCAAGTACCATAATAAAGCAAAATTTCCTATTTCTCACCTTATATATGCAGATGATATAATTATTTTCTCTAGGTATAACAAATTGGCAATAAAAAAAAGTAAACCATTGCTTAGAAAAATTTCAACTTCAATTTGGACTCAGCGTGATCTAAGAAAAATGTGAGATTCTCTTCAGCAATAATACTGTCTTCGAGATTAAGCACTGGATACTTCACTCTACTAGATTATATCAAGCACAGCTTCCTTTCGATTTATTGGGTGTGCCATTACTTGAAGGAAGAAGAAAGCTAATCCATTTCGTTGGGGGTAGTTAGCAAGATCTCCAATCAATTGTTAAGATGGACACATTCATTGCTTTCCAATCATGGCAGAATCACATTGTTTAAGTGTATCCTAACTTCATTCCCTTCCTACATTTTCCAGATGACTGGGATGAAGAAGAGTACCAGAATTCAGCTGGAGAGGGCCTTCATCAGGCTTTTATGGTCTGGGCAAAGTAAACAATTACATTGGGCCAGCTGGCAGAAGTGTGTTAAACTAACTATAGCTAGTGGAATTGGGTTCAAGGGGCTCGAACAACTACAACAGATCAATATTTGTAAACTTTGGCTTAACTTCAGATATCAATCATCACTTTGGGAAAAATTCATTATGGGGGAATACTGCAAAGAAGTACACCCAAAGCTTATGGAGAGAAAACTGGGAGACTCTAAAACTTCGGTCAATTTTCTTAAGTTTAGACAGAAAGCTGAAACTCTATTCGTCTGAGAGCTAGGGGAAGGGAAACTTAGCTTCTAGCTGGACAATTGATGCCCACCTGATATGTTTCATCCTTCTAGCTTCAACAATCTTGAAATGCTTGTTCAAGATTGATGGCAAGGTGAGTCCTAGGACCTGAACAAACTACATTCACTGCTCTAGGAAGAGTCTGTGCGACAAATTAGTCAAATCAAGTTTGACACAACCAAACCTTATAGGATTACGTAGCAAAAAAGTAATTTGTAAAGCTCATCTAAACACATTTACTCCAAGCTCTACAACTGGGACCCCACTTCCTGGGTGTAAATCATTTAGAATCAATTCCTGACACTCTCTATGTCCTTCCTATGCTGAAGACTCTTCCACATAACGCTACTAATTGATGATATATTGAAGCTCAAAGGGCTAAGGGGCTCATCTAGGTGCTGGTTGTGTCACCAAGAGGAGGAATCCCTGGAACATATTTTCATCCTAAACAGCTTCTCACAGGATGTATGGCAAGATGTCTTACAACATCTCACTATAGATATTTCTAAATTGGAATGGTCTGGTATTCACTCTTCATGGCAAGGATGGAATCAGGAAGGTTATGGTACAGTTCCATTTGTGGTGGCTTGGTTTATTTGGATGGCCATAAATAGAGCCAAATAAGAAAAAAAAAACTCCTAGTGGGAAGGAGGTGAGTGGGTTCTGCACTACTTTCCTGATTAAGCTGATCAAACATAAAAGGCATCTAAACATTTGCAATTTCCCCACCCCTGATAGGATCACTAAAATGCAAACCATTCTTGTTTTTTGGAAGCCTCCTGGAAACCATTACATCAAAGTTAATACTGATGGAAGCTTTACAGATAAGGGAGCAGGAATTGGGGGTATCTTCAGGAATCACTCTGGGAAGTGGATCCTCTTCTTCCAAGCACCTGTGGAGGCCCAGGATGCTTTGGAGGCTGAACTTATTCGTTGTCTATTGGGCTCTTAAGTCGGCTAGTCGGAAGCTGCTGGTATCAATTAATGGTGGAAGTGGATTCAGAATTAATCCTCCAATGAAATAGAGGTGGGGACAACCCCTGATTGGATGCACTCTTACTGGAGCAATAGAATCAAAGGGCTGAAGGACATCATTGGAGAAAATTTCACTTTCATCTTCAGAGAAGGCAATAAGCCTGCTCACTAGCCGGCTAGAAGTGGTTTATGCTCTACTGAGGTTATTGTGTCCTCCGACCCTCCCCCTCCACTGTTGTTTCTCATGAGAGGAGAGCTGCGGGAGGTGCCATACCTAAGAACTGTGAATACCCCCTGAAGGCTTGATTGAACACCAAGAATAGTGGAGTTTTATGGGCCATGGATTCTGTTGGTTCTTTGGTTTCTGCTGGAACATGCCTTGCTTGATTTGCTGCTAGGAGCTGAAGATTATCCTTTTCTTCCATCTTGGTAATGCTTCTTGAGGGGCTTCTTTTCATTTACAAATACTACATGGGAGATACTTGAGGATTTGTCAAATTGACTGTTGTATATTGGTGCTTTGGAAGATATTCAGTTTGCTTTGTTCATACCCCTCATAACCTTGGACTTTTATACTCTTATGGTTTTTGATTATACCGAGTTGGGGGTTTACCTCTTTTTTGGTTTTACATGTAAACTTTCTTTTATTTTCAGTCTTTTGTGTGAGTTGTAATGTGGGAGTTGAAACCCCTAGGGGTGTGTCATCTTTCTAGACCATGGGATTCACTTCCCACCCCATTTTGTACTCACTTTTTTATATTAACACGTTGGGAGATATGAGCTGCTTCTTTTTCCAATATATATATATATATATATATATATATATATATATATATATATATATCCAAAGAACAAAATACTTCCATAATGCCCATTTGTGTTAGGAGGACGTTCGTTAGTCATGAAGATGATAATTCGATCATTTTCATTACTCCCCACTCTCATAAAACAAAATTTTGTAAAAAAAAAAAAAGTTATGAGAGGCAAGTCCATTTTGAACAACTCATTCTTAGTAGATGATTTGCAGACTTTTAACAGTGAAAGGAAAAGAAGAGCAAATTAGGGAGAAAATTGGAGCTAAGTATAAATTTAGAATAATTTTATATCAAGCTAATGAGACTAAAGTTGACGAGCAAATAGTAAGTTAACAGTTTCATTTATTATTCATAAACTTAGTTAAATTTCTTCTCCATTATTTTTTCTTTAGTTATTTATTCCTTATTTATTTTTAATTTTATTTTTATTATTATCATCCATTATTATTGTTGGCTTAAGTTTTCTTTCATCTTATGTACTGTATATATTCACAGCAGTACAGAACTGGGTCAAAAGTTACTTGTAGAATGCCACAGGGCTAAAAAAATAACAATACCAACAAGATTATAGTCTAAATAATCATATCCACTTAATATATTAAATAATATTTGACATGAATCTATCACAAGATAATAGGGACGAAAAAACACGTGTGAGGGCCCATACAGATAAGGGAGAACAAGAAAAAAAAAAAAAGTTTCCGGCGAAGCTGTACAAGTTCACGGATGCACAAAAGGCCAAGCGCTAAACAGTGCATGAAAGGGACCCGAGACCACTCACGGACTGACTTACAGAATCCCCATTCAACTTCAACAGTTTCCTCAACAAATATTAATATAAAAATGATTGATTTTATATTTTCTAAATTAACTTATATATATATATATATATATATATATATATATATATATATATATATATATATATATATATATAAGAAAATTTATATATTTATAACATAATTTTATATTTATTTTATGCAACACAAAAATTTAACATTTTTAATTGTTTTTAGAGTTGGCAAAATTATCAAATGCCTATTTTGTTAAAATATTAGACATAAAATAATATGAAGAGCAGTAAGATTTATATAGAAATATCTTAATTTTCAGGAGGAGCAATTGCCCATCGGAGACATATCCTAGCAGCACCTCTGATGATAATGACAATAATTTTGATGTGATTTAAAAGATTCTATAGAATGCAAGTATGAATGTTTGGGTGTTCCATATGTAAATACATGAGCATTATGTGGTACATAGGTAAATGCACTTTTTCTTACAACTACAACCTTGTTATTAAAAATTTATGCAAGAAAAAGTAACGTGATAAAAAATATTTGACTGTTCAATAAACATAAATATAAAAGATAAGGTGCTTGATATGTAAGTATATATAAAAGATGTGGTACAAGCTAATTTCTTGTAATTTTCTTGCTCCTTTTTAAACTACCATTGTCACTCCACCAGCCACACCGAACTTACTTCCCTCTCTGTCCACTTTCCCGCATGGGTCATCACAGCTGTCCTTGGACTGCCGGCATTCTGGTAGGTCTCTCTCTCTCCCCCACCACTCCATATATATATATATATATATATATATATATATATATATATATATATATATATATATATATATATATATATATATATATATGTATGTATGTACATTTTTTGCTTCTTTTGCACTTTGATGTTTTTTGCCCTTTTACGTACGTGCACGAAAATTCATGTTATTGTGAAGAGGAAAAAGTAGATTTCATCTCTCATCATGTATTTTGGCGTCATCGTTGATGCTATTATGACAGCATTTCGAGTTGGAATCAGATTTATTAAACTAAACTGTTATCAAGATATGAGTTATATATGTCTTTTAAGATTTTAATAATAAATGTTTCACACTTGACTAGCCTTTTCAAGATGAGTTTGGTAGTGTAGTTAGGATTCGTTTGGGATCATTTTAATTTTATCTTTAAATATTTTTATTTAGTATTTAGTAATACTTTTTGTATTTTTAAAAATAAATTAAATTATTTTTAAAATATTCAAATTATATTTTTGTGCTTTACGTATTTTTAATTAAAAACAAGAAGCATCACAACTAGCCATTGCATATCATCCATCGTCCATCACAACCTGCCAACCACTATCATAACCAGGCATTGTTAGGAACCCTCTACCCTTATTGACCACATCCACCAAACAAAATAAAAATAATTTTTTTTAAAACATCAAATATTTATTACTTAAAATTATATCATAAATAAATAAAATAAAACTAAATGCGAAAAAAGAGAATAACAGAAAGAAGTGATCCAACATGTAAGACTCTTGAGAGGAAGTCATTATATGTTGTTGACCACAATCTTCAGCTAGTCTTATTCATAGCTTATATCCAATCTCATCGAGACATAGGACCTCTCTCATAGTATTACATGATGATTGAACTCAAATAAGTTATGACTTGAACACTACATGAGCTAAAACTTAATTTAACATAAATTAAAATCTAACTAAACAAAATTTGAAATCAATAGAAATAAAATAGAACCAAACATATCAAACTTTAGCCAAATCCTAAAATTGACCTAAAAATCGGCTTCAGCCAACATTTATATTAAAGTTACTATTTTCTCAACATATCATCGTAGGCACTGGAATTTAATTATGCAAGTTACATGATATTTGTAATGACATGAGATGCGTGGAAATCAGTTAGATGATTATCAGACACACTTTTTATGTAAAATTTTACATTTTTGTTTTTTACTCGTGAAAAAATAGTTCTACATAAAAATATTTTAACAAATTATTATTTTTCAGAACAAGCTATGCAAGGATAATCGAAAACTTTCGAATGAAACCCAATGCAGCCAAATCAGGCTTTCTTTGGGGGTCCATTAAGCCTTCAATAATATAGATTATAATTTCAATAATAGAAAGAAAAATCCTAATATTTCACCCAAAATTAACTTAAATAAATACTAAACTTCAACTAATATGAATTTGACCTAAAAAAAATTATTTCAATCCATTAAAAATGCACTAAAATCTTCCATTCAAAATCCATTGAGTTTTCCCTTTCTTAGGTTGTGGCCAATACATTGACTTAAAATATCTTGAGTTGGATTGTACTCCTACAAAAATGAATTAACGCCCAAATGTTTTTTTAAAAAAATTGTCCATAACCGCCCATAACCGGCCAGTAACTTTAAACTAAAATATTTTTAGATTGAGAACACATAATTCTAAACTGATTGTACCGCTAGGTTCCTATCATTTTTCTCCTCTAAATGAGCTAGGGTTCCAATTTTGGCTGTAACCACCTCCCAAAATTCAAATCTCCACCCCCCCTGCCCCAGCCCCCGCCATTTTGATTTCCCCTTAAATTCTCCACTCTTTCCTCTCCTCACATAAACCACTCATCAAATCGAACCCCTCTCATTACCATCATTTCCTCAATTAGTTGAACATTCTAATCTCCCTCCCTCTCATTATCTAACATGAATCCTCTCCATCCCTTCTTCCTTCATCCTTCATTCACTTGCAGAAAATTCCATAAGACTCTTTCCCAAAACAAAGCTGAAACTACTCTCCATCACATTCTCAAACAAAAATTAAGACTCGTTTTAAAGAAGAATGGAACATCAAAGCAATGCAGCTAAGAAAAAGTTCAAAATAATAATTCATTTACTTCTGCCTTTTCCTTTTACAAGTATTTCATGGAGTAATTTGTATATTTTTGTGACTCCCTCTAAATTCTTTCCAATCCTTCATTTGTCCTACATGGCCATCCTTCTACTATATTATCTTTATCATTTCTCACCCGACTCAAGCAATAAACATCGTCATCCTTTCCCTAGCCGAAACCCGACACTTTTCCTTCCTAACCCTAACTGAAAAATTACACTTCCCATTTCTAACTCTAGTCCCACCCTACACTTCCTCTTCTTTTCCCTCCCACCCTACACTTCCTTTCTTATTTGTAGTTGAAACCCTACAATTCTCCTTCCTTGCCCTAGCTGAAACCATAAATTGGCAGTTCCACATGCTTGCTGAAGATGTAAAATTCCCTTCCTCATCCTTCTCAAAACCACAACCTAACATCTACCAAAACATTCCCTCCCTCTCCTAACCAAAAAATATTTTCATCTAAACATAGGCTTACTTCTCGTAGCCTTAATCTTAACCTTAATTCTATGTCATTTTCTATGCGGAAAGAAACTTGTGTGATGTTATTTATGTCTCATGTTGTGTTTCATGCAATAATAATAATAATAATAATAATAATAATAATAATAATAATAATAATAATGTGATGTTTATGTTCCATTTCATGTTCGATGCAAGAAAATCTTCTTTAGTAATCAATTGCCTCATATAGAAAAATTCATGTGTTAGTGTCATGTCTTATGTGCTAGCTATGTGCCTCATATACAACTATTAAGTTGTGGTTTACAAGTTTTAATCCCAAAATATATAAGTTATGTTGTTTACATTTTAAACAACAATATGTGTTAAGCATAAATGCCTAAGAATGATTATTTTGATATGACATACAATTTCACAAAAGACTTGAAAAATTTTACATAATTGAAGTTGTGTAATCTAAGAATTTGGAAAAAAATCATTATTTCCATGAACCCAAGTTCTTTTAAGGAGTGCAATGAAAGATGTTCCCAAGTTGATGATATGAAATTTTGGTATCTATTTTAATGTCCTTAATATTAAATAGAAGTATTATTGAACATATGTTTCTATCATTTTTATCATTAAACCCTCGTAGTAATATTTTATATGATGAAAGTTTGTGTATATCTATTTTAAGGTATGTGAGTGTTCTTAGATTCATAATATTAAAAGATGCACCTCAATAAATAAGAACCCTATAAGGGTTTGTTTGAAGTACTGCAAGTGCATATGCTAGAGTAAGATGTTGTGGTTCGGACCGTTTTTTTTTTCACCTTTGTGATAACGAATATGCAGTAATTGCTTTCGAAAAAAATGTCTATTTTACCCCTATTTAGTGAAGCTATTTAAAATAGAACTATGGCTGTCACAAATTTTATCTGATTGAATCATAAAAAAATGACACTTTATATTTGAGAGTAAAAGAAATTATATTTAAATTGTATGCCAATTTTTTTAAATATTTGAAGCATTTACGCAGATACAACACAAATTTTATCTATTTTCATACTTAACGTCTAAATTTTAATTTTTATAATTATAACAAATAATTTTTCAAATTACATCAAAAATATTATTATCATTTATTTAAAAAAAATAAAATACATTTCTCAAGTATAAATAAAATGATGTAGAAGTAAAAAATAACAAAAAAATTAACTGTTAATTATATAAATTTAGAAAGTAAAATAAAATTGTAAGAATTATGGGCGAAAGCTTTAGAAGGAAAGCAATCCATACGACATTGGAGACAGCGGAGGAAGACGGCGTAAGAAGATGATGATCAGCTCGTTGGCGATCCATCCGTACGCAATGGAGATGCCGACGACAATGAAGACGATGAACATGGAGTGGCTCTTCCTTCGACTTATGCCTCTGGAGCCATCCAAAAGAAAAAATGTTCTTACCGCTGAGCCGCGTGAGAGGAGGAAGATGACCTTCAGAGAAGAGGAGGAGAGGGGAGAGTTCGTCGCGTGTGATTCTTTTTTACGTGGCCGGATTTGTTTCAGATGAGTGATGTGAATAAGAGGCGTGGGAGTAAAATGTCGTTCAACGAAGTTGCGAAGCGGCGCTTTTTGCGTTCTAGGAGAATCACGTCATGCCGCATCGCCACCACCACCCCAAACTGCCAAAAATAACAACACAGTGCCGCACCGCAGCTCCGTCGCGACCCCAAACAAAGCCTAAAACTTGGATAATCTAACATTTACAGAGATGTAAATTATCATTTATGATCTACTTTTCCTAACAGAATTTCGTCATCTGTGAATGCTAAATTCCAGCCCCCTTCAAAATGATTTAATTGTCTTTTTATGGATGTGTGTTTCAACTAGGCCATATAGATCTCAGGGCTATGTGGGTCTTTGATCAATGATTCTCACTTTTCTCTAGCTAAGAAAAGATCATCATAATAATGAGCTTAGGTGGATAATTTCTTAGATGGGATAATACATTGTAATAAGATTTAAGTGCGGCCTCCATAAACTCAGTGTTGACCTCATTTATAATGAGTAAATACCTTTTGACCTAAAAAGTCAACTTTGGTCAAAATGATCAAACCAGACCCAATGACCAACCCTGTTGACCCCATAGGTCAACCTTTTGACCTAAAAAGTCAACATTGGTCAAAATGGTCAAACCAGACCCAATGGGGTCAACCTTTTGACCTAAAAAGTCAACTTTAGTCAAAATGGTCAAACCAGACCCAATGACCAACCCTGTTGACCCCATAGGTCAACCTTTCGACCTAAAAAGTCAACTTTGGTCAAAATGGTCAAACAAGACCCAATGACCAACCCCGTTGACCCCATAGGTCAACCTTTCGACTCTAAAAGTCAACATTGGTCAAAATGGTCAAACCAGACACTAATGACCAACCCTCGTTGATCTAATAAGTCAACCTTTCGACCTAAAAGTCAACATTGGTCAAAATGGTCAAACCGCACCCAACGACCAACCCCGTTGACCCCATAGGTCAACCTTTTGACCTAAAAAGTCAACATTGGTCAAAATGGTCAAACTGCACCTAATGACCAACCCCGTTGACCCCATAGTCACCCTTTTCGCCCTAAAAAGTCAACTTTGGTCAAAATGGTCAAACCGCACCCAATGACTCACCCTCGTTGACCCCATAGGTCAACCTTTTGACCTAAAAGTCAACTTTGGTCAAATTGGTCAAACCAGACCTAATGACCAACCCTGTTGACCCAATAGGTCAACCTTTTGACCTAAAAAATCAACTTTGGTCAAATTGGTCAAACCAGACCTAATGACCAACCCTGTTGACCCCATAGGTCAACCTTTTGACATAAAAAGTCAACTTTGGTCAAATTGGTCAAACCATACCTAATGACTAATCTTGTTGACCCATAAGTCAACCCTTTCACCCAATGACACATTTAAAGCCCCACAATGACAAAATCATAAGTATTTGACATTTTAAAATTAAATTGATCAATTTGGGCTGACTTGAGTCAACCCAGGTCAAAATTGGTCAACACCTATTTATTTTGATTAAAATAAATAGAAATGAAATAAAAACAACAAAATTAATCAAATAATTAATTTCAAAATTATTTTGATTAATTAAAATGATTAATGATTTCATTTTCAATATTTTAATTAAATGACATAATTAATTAAAATGAAAATGAAATTAAAATCATAAAATCATAAAAATAATAAAATTAATCAATTAATTAAATTGAAATTATTTTCAATTAATAAAGTGATTAATAAAAAATTTTCCAACAATTTTAATTAATAAAATAATTAATTAAAATGAGAAATTAAAAAGAAATGAAATGACATATAACATTCTCATAATTAATTAGGCTAAACTCATCTTAAGGCTTAATTAAGCTCACATTAAGACCACTTAGCCATGGGTTACTACCCATCATGATGCATGGGGTGAGGTGTCACTCTCTCCTTCACCCTAAACCTCATTTATCCATGAGGAGGCCGGCCATCATGAGGCATCACCACCCACCTCCCAAGCCACCCAATGGAAGGAAAACCATGCATGAAACCCCCCCTTACCATGGTTAGAAGCAATGATGAGGGATGAGCTTGTGTGTCACCATTTGCCAAGCTTAAGAAATGAGGTGTAAGCTCCCTAAGAAGAGTAGAGGCAGCTCACCATGCACCTCTCACATGAGCCAATGGATGAGAGACAAAACAATGAAGATCGTCATGGAAAACTTAGGGAGAAGCATCAATGTCTATCTTCAGCCAATTCCTTCACCCAATGGGCTGATAGAGGAGGTAACTACTCCCCTAGAACATCCTAGGCTAAGCCAAAACCTCCCCTTGCTATAAATAAGACCCCATGACCGAAAATAGCAAGAAGAAGAAAAAAATTAGGGAGAACTATAGGCTGCCCAAATCCCTGCTCCCAACATAAAAAGTCTTCCTCAGAGTCCCAAAAATCTTTTAGGATCAAATTCAAGCCATAGTTTGAGCCTATTTGAGCCAATTTGACCAAATTTCAAAAATGACCCAATTTAGGCACTTCTTCAAAATTCCTCCCCAAGCCCGACTTCGGATCAAATTGTTGCAAGCAACAACCTACTATTGGAGTCCTAGAAGGCAACCATAAGGTCTGATCTAGCTTGATTTGCTTGTGGCAAAGGTATGGAATTTTTCTTTACAAAATAAATCATGTTTTCGACATTCATGTGTTATACTAGCCCAGAAGTGTATCATCACCATATGGATAAATACTTCTCATCATGATGATCATTTTAAAAAAAATCACTCAATTTCATCAAGAAATGAGTGAGATATTGAGGTTTAAAGTTTAATGGTTCGAAATAATTCAGATTTTTATCCGAATTATCTCGGTCGTTCGATCCCGCGCCTTAGGGATGGACGGCGCGGATGATTCCTCGCGGTGTCCGCTATTCGACTGCGCACAACGGATCCTCCCGCTCGTTCGACGCGTACGAGGAAACGCGTCGAACAACGGTGAGTTTCGCGGCAGGAAATTAATAAAAAATCCAGAAAACCTTAAAAACTTCAAAAATCAATATCTTTTTATCTAGAGGTCATAAAAATATAATAAAAATACCTCTGGAAAGCTCTTGAAGAGGAGAAAATTATGAGACCAAAATCATAATTTTATTCTCAGTATTTAATTTTTAATTAATTAAATACTCTCTCGAGTATTTTAATTATTAAAAATTATTTATAAATCAAAAAATTATGAAACTTTGAGGCATTTATCTTTATGTTCTTAGGGACCTTCCATAATTTTTCCAAGGACAGAAAACATGGCTAGGACACTTTTCTTTAATTTTCAAGTTTATTTGTAATTATATCAAATAATAATTATAAAAATTGAAAATTAAGGAAAATAAAAATGCAAATGGCTAGAAATGATAGGGCAGCAGACAATAACCCTAAGAAAATTATTTCTAATTCATAGAAATCATTTTAAATGGTATTTTGAAATTTAGGGTTAAAATCCTTTATTAATTAAATAATTTTAATCCTAAAAATACCCCTTTATATAATTAACCTATTTTCATCAACATTCAAAGTTTGAAAATGGTTCTAGTCTATGATAGACTAATGAGAAATTTCACTTAAGTATAAAATGACCAAATTGGACTTAACTAAATTTAAAACAATATTTAAACCCATTAAACCTTACTTAAATAAGGTTTAATATGAAAATTAAATCTTAATTAAGTTTAAAGACATATTAAACTTAATTAATCAAAATTAATCCTTTTAATTAAGTTTAAAGACATAATAAACTTAATTAACTCATTAAACCTTACTTAAATTAGGTTTAATATAAAAATCAAATCTTAATTAAGTTTAAATACATAATAAACTTAATTAACCCATTAAATCTTACTTAAATTAGGTTTAATATAAAAATCAAATCTTAATTAAGTTTAAAGACATAATAAACTTAATTAACCCATTAAACCTTACTTAAATTAGGTTTAATATAAAAATCAAATCTTAATTAAGTTTAAAGACATAATAAACTTAATCAACTCATTAAACCTTACTTAAATTAGGTTTAATATGAAAATTAAATCTTAATTAAGTTTAAAGACATATTAAACTTAATTAAATAAAATTAAACCTTTTAATTAAGTTTAAAGACATAATAAACTTAATTAATTCATTAAACCTTACTTAAATTAGGTTTAATATAAAAATTAAATATTAATTAAGTTTAAAGATATATTAAACTTAATTAATCAAAATTAAACCTTTTAATTAAGTTTAAAGACATAATAAACTTAATTAACCCATTAAACCTTACTTAAATTAGGTTTAATATAATAATCAAATCTTAATTAAGTTTAAAGACATAATAAACTTAATTAACTCATTAAACCTTACTTAAATTAGGTTTAATATGAAAATTAAATCTTAATTAAGTTTAAAGACATATTAAACTTAATTAATCAAAATTAAACCTTTTAATTAAGTTTAAAGACATAATAAACTAAATTAACTCATTAAACCTTACTTAAATTAGGTTTAATATAAAAATCAAATCTTAATTAAGTTTAAAGACATAATAAACTTAATTAACCCATTAAACCTTACTTAAATTAGGTTTAATATAAAAATCAAATCTTAATTAAGTTTAAAAACAATATAAACTTAATTAACCCATTAAACCTTACTTAAATTAGGTTTAATATAAAAATCAAATCTTAATTAAGTTTAAAGACATAATAAACTTAATTAACCCATTAAACCTTACTTAAATTAGGTTTAATATAAAAATCAAATCTTAATTAAGTTTAAAGACATAATAAACTTAATTAACTCATTAAACCTTACTTAAATTAGGTTTAATATGAAAATTAAATCTTAAATAAGTTTAAAGACATATTAAACTTAATTAATCAAAATTAATCCTTTTAATTAAGTTTAAAGAAATAATAAACTTAATTAAATCATTAAACCTTACTTAAATTAGGTTTAATATAAAAATCAAATCTTAATTAAGTTTAAAGACAAAATAAACTTAATTAACCCATTAAACCTTACTTAAATTAAGTTTAATATAAAATCAAATCTTAATTAAGTTTAAAGACATAATAAACTTAATTAACCCATTAAACCTTACTTAAACTAGGTTTAATATAAAAATCAAATCTTAATTAAGTTTAAAGACATATTAAACTTAATTAACCTTCTTACACATTAGGTTTAAAACAAACCTAAACCCTAATTAGGTCTAACCCATTAGACCTAATTAAACCATTAGACGTTAACTAACTAAGGTTTAATCAAACATAAACCCTAATTAGGTCTAACCCATTATACCTAATTAAACTATTAGACCTTAACTAACTAAGGTTTCATCAAACTTAAACCCTAATTGAGTCTAACCCATTGCACCTAATTAAACCATTGGACCTTAACTAACTAAGGTTTAATCAAACTTAAACCCTAATTAGTGTCTAACCCATTGACCTAATTAAAACATTAGACCTTAACTAACTAAGGTTTAATTAAACTTAAACCCTAATTAAGTCTAACCCATTAGACCTAATTAAACCATTAGACCTTAACTAACTAAGGTTTAATCAAACATAAACCTTAATTCAGTCTAACTCATAAGACCTAATTAAACTATTAAGTCTTAACTAAGTAAGACTTAATCAAACAAAAATCCTATTTAAGTTTACAACTTTAGACATAATTGATTATTAAACCTTAATCAACTAAGGTTTAATTAAACCCAAATCCAAGCTTTAATCCAAGTCCAACATAACATAAACATCAAACATCTAACTTAAACCTAACCTAACTTGAGTCCAACCTAACTTGAACTCAAGTTAACCTAAACCTTAGGTTCAACCTACATTGAACCTAACCTAAACCTAAACCTAACTTGAGTCCAACCTAACTTGAACTCAAGTTAACCTAAACCTTAGGTTCAACCTACATTGAACCTAACCTAAACCTAAACCTAACTTGAGTCCAACCAAACTTGAACTCAAGTTAACCTAAACCTTAAGTTCAACCTACATCGAACCTAACTTAAACCTAACCTAACTCGAGTCCAACCTAACTCGAACTCAAGTTAATCTAAACCTCAGGTTCAACCCACATCGAACCTAACCTAAACCTAAACATAACTTCGAGTCCAACCTAACTCGAACTCAAGTTAACGAAAACCTCAGTTCAACCCACATCGAACCTAACTTAAACCTAACCTAACTTCGAGTCCAACCTAACTTGAACTCAAGTTAATCTAAACCATAGGTTCAACCTACATTGAACCTAACTTAAACCTAACCCAACTTGAGTCCAACCTAACTTGAACTCAAGTTAATCTAAACCTTAGGTTCAACCTACATTGAACCTAACTTAAACCTAACCTAACTTAAACCTAACCTAACTTGAGTCCAACCTAACTTGAACTCAAGTTAACCTAAACCTTAGGTTCAACCCACATTGAACCTAACCTAAACCTAAACCTAACTTGAGTCCAACCTAACTTGAACTTAAGTTAACCTAAACCTTAGGTTTAACCTACATTGAACTTAACTTAAACCTAACCTAACTTGAGTCCAACCTAACTTGAACTCAAGTTAACCTAAACCTTAGGTTCAACCCACATCGAACCTAACTTAAACCTAACATAACTCGAGTCCAACCCAACTCGAACTCAAGTTAACCTAAACCTCAAGTTCAACCCACATCGAACCTAACCTAAACCTAAACCTAACTTGAGTCCAACCTAACTTGAACTCAAGTTAACCTAAACCTTAGGTTCAACCTACATTGAACCTAACTTAAACCTAATCTAACTTGAGTCCAACATAACTTGAACTCAAGTTAACCTAAACCTTAAGTTCAACCCACACCGAACCTAACTTAACTTGAAACCTTAGGTTCAACCCATTTGGAACTGAACTTAAGTTCAATCCAACTAGAACCTAATATAATCCAAGTTAAACCTTAACTTAGGATCAACCCTTATTGAACTTAAATCGACCTTAAGTCTAGGTTCAACCTGACTTGAACCTAACTTAATCTAAACTCGAAATTTAACTTAAGTCTAACCCACATTAGACTCAAGTCAAACCAAAACTTAGGTTCAACCTAACATGAACCTAACCCAAAAACCTAACTTAATTCTAACCCATATTAAACTTATGTCAAACCATACTTGGGTTTAACACGATATAAACCTAGGTCTAATCTAAGCCTTAGGTTCAACCTAACTTGAATCTAAACTAAAACCCGGCTTAAGTTCAATCCTAAGTCTAGGTCTAACTTTAAATAGACTTAATTAAAACTTAAGTCTTATCTAAAAGGGACTTAGATGTATCCGTAAATCTAATCGAGTCTAATTTATTAGACTTCGATTAACCTTTAAGTTCTATTTAAACAAGACTTAAAACTTAATTAAATCTATTCTAAACCAAACCTTTTAACTTAAGTTCAAACAGACATAAACTTAAGTTAAATAGATTCAATCAACATTGAATCTAACTTAGGTTCAACTAGACATGAACCCAAGTCAATTCAATCAATATTGAATATAATTTCAAATCTTTTAACTTGAATTCAAACATAAATGAACTCAAGTTAAATAGATTCAATCAACATTGAATCTAACTTAGGTTCAGCCAGACTTGAACCCAAGTCAATTCAATCAATATTGAATCTAATTTCAAACCTTTTAACTTAAGTTCAAATAGACATGAACTTAAGTTAAATAGATTCAATCAACATTGAATCTAACTTAGGTTCAACTAGACATGAACCCAAGTCAATTCAATCAATATTGAATCTAATTTCAAACCTTTTAACTTAAGTTCAAATAGACATGAACTTAAGTTAAATAGATTCAATCAACATTGAATCTAACTTAGGTTCAACCGTACATGAACCCAAGTCAATTCAATCAATATCGAATCTAATGTCAAACCTTTTAACTTAAGTTCAAACAGTACATGAACTTAAGTTAAATAGATTCAATCAACATCAATCTAACTTAAGTTCAACCGTACATGAACCTAAGTCAATTCAATCAATATCAATCTAATTCCAAACCTTTTTAACTTGTAGTTCAGACAGACATGAACTCAAGTTAATAAATTCAATATTTTAAAACCAAAATCGACATAATCAACAAAAAAAATTGACATTTCAAAATAATTCGACATAAAATGACATCCAAGACATATCCAAATATTCTGTGACATTATTTCTGACATTATTTTCTTTGCAGGGTGAAAGCAAGAAATTTCGTTTAGATTTTCTTTGCATGTTATAGGATGTGCTAACTCTGTTTTGCAGGACGTCGATGACGGAACAAAAACAAAACCAAAACTTTTAGGTTAGACATATAACCTGAAATTTTTCAACAAATCAACAACATTGACAACAAAACCAAAACTTTTAGGTTAGACATATAACCCGAAATTTTTCAACAAATCAACAACATCGACAAAGAAAACCAAGACTTTTAGAGTTAGGCATATAACCCGAAATTTTTCAACAAATCAACAACATCGACAAAGAAAACCAAAACTTTTAGGTTAGACATATAACCCGAAATTTTTTAACAAAAATATCGACAACAAAACCGTAACCTTTAGGTTAGACATAATACCTAAAGTATTCAATAACATGATATAACGACATTCGGGAGTGATAGTGGGTACATCTCTCCTTAAAATGAATTCTTAGAAAATAAATATTAACATTAATCAGAAGTTTTCTTAAACAATTGAAAATTGTTTAAGATGTAATTAACTATAGAGGCTTACCTCTATAGGAGATCTAAAAGAACCCGAAATAGAAATATCTGGTTTATCATGATTTTCTTAATATAAAAATTCTAGAATATGTTATTCTAGAATATCCTCATATAAGAATTATCAAAAACATCCTTTTCTACTATTAGTCCTAAAAATTCTCTAAATCTTTCATAGGATTTTGTTGACCTCATTTTTTATGAGGTCTTCTCTCCTTCTTTTTAGTACTTAGGATCTAGCCTTAGGCTTTTCCTTTGACTATCCTAGAGGATTAGAATCGGGACCCACCACTTAGAAATACAAACCACTTCTTAAATCCTCGCAAACTCCACAAACTCGATTGTAGACCCCTAATCACCTGTAGGGTCGAAATCAAATGTGGAAGTTTAAAGGATGAGTTCCTATAGGACTCTTTGGCCTTAGGACCGCCTCTGCGGCCTGGTCCGGTGAAGGGGCCGACTTACACTCACACTACACTTATATACTACACTTTCACACACCTTCTAAAACCACACCCATACCCAACTTCGACCTCCCGACTCATGAAGGTGATTCACATGGATGGTCCTTAACCCCTAAGCCCTCGGCAAGAGGTTAGGAACAACATAGCTGAATGCCTCAAATGAGTCCCTTCATGGCTCATGTGGGCTTGATATGGCTTCATGGATCAACCAAAATGATTTCATTCCACTTACATTTACCCAATCTTCAATTTTCCAAATTTTTAATTTTTGACCCCGGGGACCCTACCCGCCTAGCCTACCCAAAACCCTTGAAATTACCCAAATTTTCCAAAATCTCCAAATCACCCAAAAATCCTCAAGACCAATCCCAAACATTCCCACATCACTCAAATTGATCATTCATAGCCAAAAATACCAAAAATTCCAAAAATACCTCCCAATACCCTCCAAATACCCAAAATGCCCCTCTTAGCCAAAAAATCCAAAAATTCAGAAAATTCTCAGAAAATTCCAGAAAATCCCAAATATTCCCAATGTCATTTGTTCCAACTATACCATGGGCCAATTTTGTCAATTTACCCCACTTTTGTCAAAATCCTCAATTTGACCCATTTTTAACCCAAAGTGAACCCAATGTCAAACCAAACCTACCCAATTGACCTAAATTCTGGTCCAAATTCAATTCTAAACTTCAATTCAACATCCCCAACACCAATCTAGACCAAATCCAAGCCCAATTTGATTGACATTTGAATCCAATTTCACTTTTGACCTTAAAGCCCAATTTGGACCCATGACCCAAACTTAGCTCAAACTCACCCAATTCAACTCCAATTAACCCCAAATCTTTTCTAAACCTTCCCTAACATCCCCACAAACAAAACACGAACATAATTTGCTCAAAATTTAGACCCAAACCCCACTCAAATTCAACCCAAAGCTAAAAGACCTAATTTTGACCTAAGCCTAAACCTAACCCAAATAAGCCCAAACCCCAAAATCAAAACCCAACCAAAGTCAAAACCTCTTTGAAACACTCCCATAAACATTTACCAACATTAATTTTACACCAATTTCAGCTCTAGCCCAACAATGGCCCAAGTTAGCCCAATTTGACCTACATTGGCCCATTTACCAAAGAGGCCCAAATCCAACCCAAATCAAACCCAAACCACCTCAAGTTTGTTTCAAACCACTCATGACACATGCCTAAACCAATTGCAACATTTATTTGACGTGGTACTTCACAAAACTTTCATCCCAAAAGCCCATTTTAAATTCCAAAAGCCCACTTCCCTAAACCATTTTAAAAGCCCATCTTCACTAAATTTCAAAGGCCCAAACTTCATGCTAAAGCCCATATGACATTCTTTTCATCACACCATTAATTGATATCATCCCTTAAGTCCTAAATCAATCATCAAATAATCCTAAATTAGGCCTCATGCCAAAATCACCCATAAGTCCCAAAAATTCAAAACCTTCTTTCATGTAAATGACCAAGCTTTGTCCCAAGCCACATGAAGCCATGAGCAAGCCATTTACAAGCCATATGAAGCCATGGAAGGTTTGACATGTGACCAAGCCATTAATGGCAAAAGGAGGGCCCCCTTTCCTAATCCTTCATTAAGCCATTTTAACCATAAGCATGTCACACACTAAACCATGCTTAGCCACCTCACCATGGATGGAGACTTCACCACTCCATGGCAGCTGACCCAACTGATTCCCCTAGCCCAAAATCAGACCATGGGAAGGTGAACCAAGCCCAAATACATGGGTTGACCAAATTGAACCCAAAATGAGCCTTCCCCCCATTCCATTTCAATCCAGCCCCTTTACACATGTCAAACTCCAATTGACTGCACCATTGCCAACCCCTGACCCCACTGGTCAAGATGGTGACCAGTGCCTGGCCGGCCAGCCACCAGGCCACCGGAAAACACCATGGCCGAGACCATGGGAGGAGCCAAAAAATTCAATTCTCCTCGTCGAGCCGCCCCATGCCCAATGGCCACCATGGCTCGTTCTTCCTCGACCTACAGTACCGATCTCAAGCCTTAAACCCCCCTGGGAGGCCCTCCACCCTCTCCTATTTAAACCTCACCCCTCTCGGCCATGGAGGAGGTGCTGAAACAAACCTACTGAAACTTTGCCAAAATTGTCCCAGACCACTCTCCACACTTAGAGCAATTGAGCTCCAGTGCCCATTTGCCCTAATCCCCATTACCATAGCTCAATTTCAGAGTCCAAATTCCACCCAAAAACAGGACACTTCTCCACAGTGAGCCAATCCCCAAATTGATTGGTCCTACACCTTCACCAGACCAAGAGAAGGAGTTTACCAGCAAAAGCCCCTTCTCCAGGCCACCCACCTGTTCCAGACTCCAAGCTTTGTATTCGAGTGTGGTCGAAATCATACCTGGAAAATTCACCAGGCTAAGGGACTTCATCTGGAGCTTGCTTGGACCCAATCGAAGGTGACACAACCCTCAGATTGAAGCTTCACTTCTCTGAGCAAAGGTATGGACTCATTCTTCTTCCCGAGCTTACAGAGATTCTCCATTTAATTTGAATCAATTTCAATGCATGTTTACCGTATGGATGTGTTCGTCTCTTCAAGACGAATCCATAGAGCATAAGAACACAAAATTCCATCGAGAATCGAGTGAGAAATTAGGGTTAGAAGGTTGACGGTCACGGTGCACACCCGCCGTAGACGATGTCCGGGAGCCGTCGGATCGAGCGTGTATCGAGCGGACGGTCTGGATTGAGCCGGACAGCGCGATGGTATGTGAACCGCGAGGCCCTGGAGCGCTGAGTCGGATGGCGATGCCGAATCAGGAGACGACGCGTGTGCGTTCGGAGCTGCCGAGGTTGAGCTGGCGCTGCGTCACTTAAGTAGAAAAATAGGATTTTTCTTATTTAATTAATTACCAGAACTTGGAAAATTCATAACTTTGTGTAGGAAAATCCTAAAAATAAAATAAAAATACCTTCTTGCTCAGTGAACGGAGGAGAATAATGTGGAAAAGAAATCATGTAATTTCATCAAGTATTTTATTTTTAATTATTTATTTACTTTCTGCACTATTTCAATTCTCCATGCATGTATACAATTCACCATGGCATGAGACCATAGGGCTTTTAAGCCTCCGAATTTGGGAACATTCCCCGAATTTTCCAAAGTCGAGGCCATCCCTATGAAGAGTTATTGATTTTTCAATTTTAGGTCACTATTCCGAGTATTTTAATTCCAATAATTAGCATGTTGTGAAATAAATTCTAGAAAAATTTGGTGATGTTTCTTATGACTCAGTAGGACCCTAGGAAAAATAGGTTTTGAGTTAACTCACTGGAATAACCCTAATCGACTTAAACACCCAAAATGGAGCTTTAATTAATTAGAGCTAATCATACATCAAATTAACTTGAAATCAATTCTCCACTCGACCTTTAGGATCGGAGGAACCCACCATAAAAGTTTGAAGTCAATTGGACTTGGTTAGCCCTATCAAATGGGTTGATTAAACCATTTAGCCAAAATTAAACTTAAAAAATTCATAACTTTCAAAACATGTATAAAATTCACCAAAATGTCACATTTTGAATTTTAATCACTTAGGAACAAACCCCATATTTTTCTTAAGTCTCTATGATGAGATATTAAATTTTAAAGCCCCAAGGTAATTTTAAAATTAAAAAAAATGCATTTTCTAGCATTTCCACTAAAATAATTCTAATAAATAAAAAAAAAATTAGAAAATTGTAAAAATTGGTTCTCTGATTTCCTTGATATCAGAGATATTTTTGAAAAATATAAAATTCATTTTTCAACCATTATTTTAATTTTAAATTAATTAATACTCCAAAACTCAAAATAATTATAATAAAAAGAATATAATTCAAAAAATCACCAACATTGGTCCAAGTGGTTCTCTGGTCATCAGGAATGTCCCATAATTTTCTTAAGGACAGAAAAATTCCCTTGGTCATCTTGTTGAATTTTCCTTGGAAATCCCTATTTTCTACAAAAAATAATTATATAAATGAATTAAATACAGAAAAATCACATTTTCTCCTCTAATGTCTTGATTGACATATGAGTGAAGTCACATAAAAATTTCAAATTCATTTAAGCTCAGTTTAGTGAGTTATGAAATTAGTAGGTTTGAAGGGCAAAATGGTAATTAAAATTTTAACCCTTAATTAAAACTCTAGGCTTAATAAAATGTAAGAGTAAAATGTTTGATCCTAATCTGATTTGGATGATTGAAATTTAAATAATTAAAGGGTAGAAACCTACTAAACAATTTGAAAATAATTAAGATAAACCATAATTAAGTAATTAATTAAATTTGGAAGAATAATAAAATTGGAATTATTAAAATAGAGATATTATTAGGAAGAGATTTGTTCTTTAATTTAAGAATCCCTAAACTAATCACCTCAATAATATTTAATTCCTAATTAAAATGATAATCTAAATTTAAAATTTAAAATGCTAAAAGACTTAATCATTAAATTAAATTAAAGTTAAATTATTTAAATTAAATCCTTTTAAAATTTCAATTAAATTAATACTTTAACAATTAAAATTAAATCCTCTTTAAAACATAAAAAATAAAATATTAAATTAAAATTAAAAATAAAATTAAATTAAAATTTAAATTAAATTAAAATCTAAAATAAAATTAAATTAAAATTTAATTAAAGTTTAAATTAAATTAAATTAAATTTAAATTTAAATTAAATTAAATTAAATTAAATTAAATTAAATTATATTAAATTAAAATAAAAAAATAAAATCAAGTTAAAATTAAAATTAAATTAAATTAAATAAATTAAATTAAAATTAAAACAAAACCAAATTAAATCAAATTAAAAATTAAATTAAATTAAATTGAATTAAAAATAACATCACTTAAGACATAAAGAATTCAAAAAATAAATCTAAAACAACTTGAACACTATTCCAAACTTAAACCCATTAATTGAAATTAAATTAAATCATAAATCACTTGAACATATTTTGCCCTCAAAAGCTCTTGTTGTCATAACTCCTAAACGGAGTGTTAAGTGAAGTGTTACTTCACTCATAGTGATATTCAAATGTCCTAGTTTGCTGAGCAAGATAACAAAACTTAAACTTCTGGATGTTTAATTCATTTGTATAATTAAATTCTCTTGGACTTAAAATAATCCTAGAAATATTGAAAAGATGTTTAAGATTTGTCTTAAGCACTTCCTCGATATGATATGATGTTTATAAGAACAATTGAACTTAATTGTTCTTTGATAAAGAAAATCGTCCTCAAACCAAAATACAAGAACCTAGATGTCATAGGAGATGACTAGCTATAGGATTAGGAACTCTGGTAGAAAACCATAACCCTTCCCTTAGCTTTACCTAGGAACTTGCTTTAAATGCTTAAATATTCTAAATTGTGTTTAAGTGCAACTTGGGATGACGGGAAGATCCTCCGAGTACGCTTTTATTTTATCGCAATTTACTTAATCGCATCGCACTTACTTTTCTTGCATGATAAACAACCGTCGCATGAAAACCAAAACCTTTAGGATAGTCCCTAAACCGAAACCAAAACTAAATTAAAAGTCAATACAAGATAAAATTCACCGCCACAATATTTCAAAATATAAAACAACTCAAAATTTAATCACAAACAGAACAACAAAACTACAACTACAACTAAATTAAAACGTCTTGTTGGATGATCAGGAATACCTCGGATGATGTAACCTACGTGTTGCTAACGGGATTTCCCACTGCCTAAATGAAAGTGTGGAACTCATTCAATCGAGTTTAGCAAATTCATCCTGACTAAGTGAATCCGATAAAAATAACAATGCCGAAGGATGGAACCGTGGATCATAACCGGTGTTGTTATAACCAACTTTAAGATTTGTTTTAATTAAAATATTAAAAACACTTGGACTTTAAGATTTCTAAAACAAAACACTTTTCTCATCTCTTGATTTTCACCTTCTATAATTAAACCTCTACAACAACAAGGAGCTCGGAGCATGGTGGCCAGCACGGTCATCGTCATCAGCAAAACCTGAGTCTACTTCAGCAAAACTTTCTTAGAATTAAACAACAAAACCATAGGACTTCGAGGTAGTTTGCCTAGTGCAACATAAATCCTCAATCTTTTGTTAGGCATTTGCATTACAAATTAAGCCCTAACCAGTCTTAGGATTCCGAGGTAGTCGCCCGATACGACATAAACCCTCACATCTTCGAGGCTATTTGTGTGATCGCATCATACAAATATAAGTCCTAATTAATTAAATCGGCAGGATGAAAACATTAAATAAACATTAGGGTTTTCCTAAATTCAAGCCAAACAATAGGATAGTCGGGAAATTACCGAAGTTCGCTTCGAATCTGTGATTTCTCCTACCTTTCTTCCTTTAAATTCCCAAAATAAAATGTTCCAAATTTGATCCATTCCCTATTGAAATTCCAAAATTCAATCCTTTAAAACTTAAACTTTGAAATTCTTGAGAGCGGAACTACCGATTATTATCGAGAGTTTTCTTAGGTGATTCCCGTCACTTAAGATGTAATTAACTATAGGGGCTTGCCCTTATAGGGAATTTTAAGACCTGTGTAATATAAACCCCGTTTAATGTTTTCATATTAAGCGAGGGAACTTGTCGGCAAATAAAATGGTTTCGCGGACCAAACGGATGTCACAAACCTTCTAGTTTATTTAATCGAGCCCCACCACCGAACGCAGTGTGCCTATTCTTTGGAATAGACACGCGTTTTGTGGTGTGGTGCTCGTTTATATGAACTATTTGAGATGTGAGATTAGTTTGATTTCATATCTTAAAATTTTTAAAATTATTTTCAAAAATCTACTTTCCAAATTATATATATATGTAAATTAAATTAAAAATTCGCCGACAATTTCTGTAGGCGACCCCTTTTTTCAAAATAAAACACCTAATCTAAAAATATGCCGACCAGATTTATATGAATAAAATTATGCTAATATTAGATGGCGACTCCTTGACATTGACATTGGATGACGATGACATGACCCCACCCATCCGTGACAAAGATGTATTGACATTAAATTTTCATCGCCACCACTCATCATGCGTAGGATTACCTTGTGTGTTACTGAAGATTGATTATGATCACTAACTTTTCTGGTTTTCTCTTGAGTTAGCTACACGGTGGGAATCTCTGCCCCATTAAAGATTGACTTCTAGAATCTCTTTTGAGAAGAGTCTATGAGCTATCATGTAATCTCTGGTTTCATTCTGGGTTTCTTTAGATTCTATTAGTTATAACTCAATTCTAATAGTGTATGAGAAGAGTCAATTTTACCCAATTCATTGCTTTGAACCAAACTTCTTACCTGTTCTTTCAACTTAGTTATCATGGATTTAAGCTTGTGGAATGATTTTATTAGTGATATGCCAGTTACAGGGATTGAGTGAATATTTCATAATGAGAAAAACCTAAGTTGAGATTGCTAGAATTAGCTTGACCACACCCCATATGTGTGTGATCACGCCACATATAGCCAAGACCACGCCACCGTATCAAAGACAATCTTGTGAACATTGCACAAATAGGTAATGACCACACCTCCAGATCATTAGGACTGAGTTAACACAGTGGGATCGAGCGTGACCATACCTCCCGTTAAATAGAAATGGCGTGAACACACCAAATTTCGGCTTGGTCACACCAATAAAGCATAAAACATGTTTTAGAAAAAATTGCTTATCAAATTTGAGACCATGGAAATAAAGACTCTTTTTAAGGATGTCTTGATAGATTTTGAATTACTAGAGATGGTTGTAATTAGAGATTGAGGGACTTGGTGAAAAAGAGAGCATCTCCCGTAGGGCTTTCTTCATTACTTGCGTTTGAGGTCCTAAGTGCTTTATTTCTTCCTCTTTCTTTGAATTTTCTTTTATTTTGCAGATAAGATTATATAAGATGAGAGCTTCCACTTTGGTGGAGAGAAAAAATTATTTTTAAGTGTATTATTTTAGGTTATTCTTAGAATAATGATTTTCAGGGATTTATTTCACATCATTTTTTCAATCATGAGTACCTAAATTCTTCTTTGCTTCTCGATGTTGCAAGGCTTGTGATTTTATGGTTTTCTCAGAAAATTTTCCCCATGACATTTTTTCGAGCTTTCATGTGAAAATTTTTGTGTTAACTGATCTGCCTAAAAAATACCCATTTTTATGCCTTATTTATGATTCAATTCTTAAGGATATTATGCTTTAATGAAAAGTATTTTCAAGTTTTTGGATGTAGATGATTAAAAAAGAGTCTAAGAAAGAATAAGAAGGAAAAAGGAGCAAAATGGAGCAAAATGGAGCTTATGGAGCAAAATATTGGAATTATTGGCCTGGCATCTAGGCGCCAGAATCCGGCGCCTAAGCGCTAGCTCGATACAGACGTTGTAATGATTTTTTGATGATTTTGGGGAGTTGTTTTGATGGAGTTAAGCAGTTATTAGAGCTTCTAGAAGACTAGAAGTTACTCCTAATATATAGGACATGTGATACAATGCATTTGGACATAAGAAAACAATTTTAATCGCGAAGAGGTATGATCCAAAGTGAAGAGGTACGAAGACCTGGTCACGGAGTCTGGCGCCTAGGCGCCAGATCCCGGTGCCTAGGCGTGACAGTTACCTTCTAGAAGATGCATTGAATTGGACTAATTTTGAAGGAATGTCTTAAGCAACCCCTGGTCAAATTCAGAGCTCTATAAATAGGAGCCCATTCTACAGAGAAAATCGCCCCTTTCAACACCTTCTCTCCCCCCTCTAGTTTTACTTAGTTTTTTTAGTCTTTTCCACACATAGGGTGCCACTTTACTTTGTATCTAGTGAGTTTATTTTGAGTATTTATTGTGTGTTGTTGCAGTTGGAGTCTTTTATCATTGCTTTGGAGTCAGTAGAAGTCAGCGGATCACTTGAAGGAACACTTCAGATAAGTATTTGTACCTCGGTTCAAAGTTTTATAAATTTGTTTTGTTGTGTGATTTCAATGTATTCTGCGTAGTTAGTTATCTTTCTCCTTTCAACTATGAAAAGATAATAAATTAATTAAATTTTGTAGGACAATTAAATTTAATGTATTTAAAACATTGTGATGATATTAATACCTGATCTTAGTTTACTTTTTAAATTGGCCATTTAAATTGTTAAAACCTGTTGAAGAATTTTGAGACTTATCCAGAGATAAATTCTTAACTAGTAGATATCACATGAATCCTTGTGTAGTCGAAGGCTTTATGCGGCTTATTCAAGGTGAAGTGCAAATAAATAGGAAGATATTATTTATTGGGGATAAAATTAATTAGTTTTTAGAGTGACAGACTAAATTCTAATAATTTGGTTTATAGAAAAGGAACGGGTCACTGGTAGGGATGACCATAGCCACCCTTAGACATCTAGTAGTGTGAGCCTAGATTAACCCATTCTACTAATAAAACATCCTGAACCGATCTATAGATTAGTCAATGTTCTTTACTCCTAGACCAAAAGGTAAAGAATAGGAATGCTTCTATTTGGCATAATACCACAATCTAAATTCCCCACAAAAGATAATTATTCTAAAAATTTTGGATTAGTTGAAAAGAAGAAAGTCGTTTTTATACTTGCATTAAATTTTAATTACTGCTTACTTTACTTTATTACTGCTTATTGCTTACTTGCTTATAGTGAAAATTGTTAGTAAATTAAATTTGAAAATAATATATATATATATATATATATATATATATATATATATATATATATATATATATATATATATATATATATATATATAAAGATGGGAGATCCGAATTTTCTGGAGGGAGATTAGAGGCGATTTTCAAATTCTTCAATTCTGAAAGATATTCTTGCTGAAGATTTGATTGGAAAGGCTATTGTCATCATCTGCTCTTAGATTTTTGAAGGTTTTCTGGATTAATTTCTTGTCTAGTTGGTTCTCTCGTTGGTTTTTTCAAGATTTCTGGTTCTCTAACTTCAACTTTTGAAGTTGAGAATGTTTCTTGATAAATATTGTTAAGATTTGAAAACTAATCCTTTTAGTTTTTAATCTTTTCATTTTAATTGGTTTTTCTGGATTTCTTGGATTTCTTTATTACCCAAGTGATGGACAATTCTAATAATTCTACTGTTGGACGATCTTATGTGGATGTGGTTGGCAAATCTTTGGAAGGTACTTCTGATAATTTGGTGTTTCCTCAATGCTATCATGATTCGGCTGATGGAAAAGGAAATTGTGCTTTGATCAAGAAAATTGGGAAAAAGGGTGGGAAACCAGCCTTATTCCTTTCTGATAATGAACTCTCTACACTTGCTCGATTCTCATAAATTTACTCTTATTGGTAAATTTTAAATGGGTAATCCTAAAATGGAAAGTATTAGAAAGTTTTTTGAGAATTTCAAACTGATGAGATTTTGGAGCATTGGTTGGTTAGATGGCAGACATGTTTTAATTCGATTAAGTAAGGAGGAGGATTATGCTATAATTTTTTCCAAGAAGATGGTTTCCATTGATAACAGGAATATGAAGATTCTCAAATGGTCGCAAGATTTTAATCCTGATCAAGAAACTCCAATTGTTCCTATTTCGGTTTAAATTACCAAATCTTAAGTTGCAATTCTTCAATCACCGGATTTTATATTCTATCGGATCTATTTTGGGAAGACCCCTTAAGATTGATCTTCCAACTTTCAATCTTTCAAGACCTTCAACTCGCAAGAATTCTTGTGGAAAGGGATGTAACTCTACCCGATGTTAATAAAATATGGATTGGAACTCGCTCATAATGGATATTGGCAATCTATCATAATGGAACAAAGACCTTATTATTGTCATCATTGTATGATGTTTGGTCATACACAGGATAAGTGTTATAAACTTCATCCCGATTTAAATATTAAAGGAAAATCCGTTCAGACAACCTATCACTACCGCCAATATTTCTAAGGCACCCGATGCCGATGATGAGATTCAATCTATTCCTATTAATCCGCCTCATTTTGTTATTTCACTCGATAATGTTGAAGATGTTGAAGCTCTTCATGATGTTCCTATTCTGATTAATGGTTCGAAGATAATATTGTGAATGATTCTGATATTGATAACATTAATAAGGAGTTTAATACTTTGGAAGTGCCCGATATACCTTCGCTGTCGATATTCCTATTGAATCTGTTTGCAAAAATACCATTCCCGCAACTGATATGGTTACATCTAATAATGATTATCCTGCTTTTCAACCTTCTAAAGTTGATGAGGTGTTACAGGTAGCTAGAAATGAAATGGAAGAGGATTGGTTGGTGCAAATGCATAAGAAGAAGAAAAATCTGGAAATGCGACATCTTAATGAAGACAATATTATCTTGCCTGATGGTTCTCCAAAGCTGCAAAAGGCTAATTTCCTCTTTAGACTTACTAGAGCAGGAAAGCAAGCTGCCAATGATTAATTTTTTATGTTGGAATATTAGGGGAGTGGCTAATCCTGGCTCCCTTAATAGAGTTATCAGTTTAAACTGGATTAACAAGTTTTGGGCTTTTGTCCTTTTAGAACCTTTAGTTGTTAATAATTTGGGTAGATTTACTCAAAAGTTCCCTGGATATAGTTTTATGAACAATTGCTCTAATAAAATTTGGCTGTTCTCTAGAAAAGAAATGAAGGTTGATGTTTTAATTGATGATGCTCAATTTCTCGCACATTTATTTTGAAATTGATCAATTTAAGGGTTATGCTACTTTGGTTTATGCTCGGACTTCTAATGAAGATAGGAAGGATTTATGGGATAATTTGCTTTCTTTAAGTGCCAATATGACAGATTGTTGGCTTGTGGGGGGTGATTTTAATTGTATTGCAAGTCCCAATGAAAAGAAGGGAGGAAGAAATCCCGATTTTAATAAGATGATAAAATTTTCTTCCAACATTCATGATGCTAAATTGTTTGATTTGGGTTTTGAGGGATCTCCTTTTACATGGAAAAGAGGTTCTATTTGGGAAAGATTAGATAGGTTCCTGGTGAACCAGCAGTGGTTAGATTTGTTTTCCAGTTCTAAGGTCAGGCATCTTTCTAGAATTGGATCTGACCATAACCCATTATTGCTGAAATTTGTTTGTACTCATAAGCCTACTTTTCATTTCTTTAAATATCTTAATGTCTGGTCTTCTCACCCTTCTTTTCAATCTCTTATTGAGGAAAATTGGTATTTATCCGATGACTTTGGGGGTAAGCCAATGATTAAGCTATGGTTTTTACAAAAGAAGATTGCTAAGATTCTGAAAGATTGGAACTTTCGGACTTTTGGAGATGTACATGTTAAAGTCAAGCAAGTCGAATCTCCGGTAAACCAAATGGAGATGGATTTGGATGCTGGTATTATTACCGATGATATCATTACCGATGCTTATAACAATCTTAATTCTGCCATTGCTCAAGAAGAAGAATTTCGAAACAAAAAGCTGCTAACAATTGGTTTATTCATGGGGATAGAAATTCAAAATTTTTTCATTCTATTATTAAATATAGAAGATCTTTAAATGTTATTGATAAGATTCAAGATTCTGATGGGAATTGGATAACAAATTATAAGGAGATTGCTGAAAGTGCTGTGGCTCATTTTAAAAAGTTATTTTCTGCTCAAAATAGTATCTTTGATCATTCACTGAACTTTGCTAATTTATTCGAGGCTAATGATTTAATCAGCAGAAGAATGGGGGCTTCTCTTACATTCCCGATGATAAAGAGATTTATGAGGCTTTGACATCTATCGACAATATTACAACTTCTGGATCCGATGGTTTTACATCGATTTTTATATTAAGAGTTGGAAGATGATTAATAAAGATGTGATTGAAGCCGTTAAAAGCTTCTTTGCTCGGTGATTCCATCCCTAAATATTTTACTTCTAATACTATTGTCTTGATTCCTAAAGACAAAAAAAGAAATGTATGGCAAGACTATAGACCTATTAGTCTTTCTAATACTTTTACAAAAATTATTAGTAAGATAATAGTCTTCAGAGTTGCAACCTACTTTGGATTCCTTAATTGCCGAGAACCAATCAGCTTTTGTGAAAGGAAGAAGTATTAATGATAATATTTTGCTTGCCCAAGAGATGTTAACCGATATTGATAAGTCTTGTAGAGGAAGTAATGTAATTTTTAAACTTGATCTAGCCAAAGCCTAAGATACTATTAGCTGGGATTTTATTTTGAAAATGCTAGCTGCAAGGGGATTCTCTCGGGATTTCGTAAGTTAATTCAAAGATGGATGAGTAATAATTTCTACAGACATTTTTATCAATGGTGAGTCTCATGGTTTTTTCCAATCTGGTAGAGGCCTTAACAAGGAGATTCTCTTTCACCTACTTTATTTATATTGGCTTTTGACACTTTATCCGCATTGCTTAATAATTTGCATCAGGTTCATCCTTATCTCAGATTTCTACACAGATCAGACTGTGTAATAAGCCATTTAGCCTATGCAGATGATATAATGGTTTTCTTTAATGGTAGTAAAAATGCTATCAAACAGTTTATGAAGGTTCTACAGCTATTTGAAGGCATTTCTGGAATGTATTTCAATAAATCCAAGTGTTACTTTCTCCCTAGCAGTAAAATGATAGCTGTTATGAAAAATTGGATTATGGATTACACGGGTTTTAAAGAAGCTAATTATCCTCTTAAATATTTGGGCTTTCCTCTCATTAAAGGAAAAAGAAAATTGGCACACTTTGATGCTATTGTTGATAAAGTATCGGCTCATATTAATAACTGGACTACTTCTTTTCTTTCTAATGGTGGAAGGATAGTTTTATTAAAGCATGTTCTCTCATCTTTTCCATTATACATTCTCGCAAATGGTAAAATTAAAGAAAAGCACTCAAAGGCTCCTCTCTACTATGTTTAACAAATTTTTATGGGAAGGAAGTCATAAGCAAATTCATTGGTCTAATTGGGACAAAATTTGTAAACCTTATGACTGTGGTGGATTGGGCTTTAAAAATTTTCAACATATGAGTTTTATCTTCCATTGTAAACAATGGATTAGATTCAAAATGCAGAAATATTTATGGGCTAGATTTTTATTTGGGAAGTATTGTCATAGAGGAGTCCATCCTTCACAGGTTCAGCCTAAAATTGGGGATTCAAAGAACTGGAAAGAGTTGCTGAAAGTAAGGGATAAAGCTGAAGATCTGTTTGTTTGGGAAGTAGGAGAGGGGAATATAAATTTCTGGTATGATAATTGGCTACTAAATGGCTGTCTGAAAGAACAAAGAGGATTAAATTCAAAATACTTGAGGGTTTGCCGATTGTTGGTCTAACAGTAAATGGAATTATGATATGGTCCAGAGGTTGGTGAATAATGATGATGCTAGAATAATTTTTAATACTCCTTTTATGCCTTCCAAAAATGACAGATTGGTAACTAAGAATGCTTCTAGCCATTCTTTGTCCAAATTCATTTACAATAAATATTTCTGCTGGTTTAAGAATGAATGGGGGGGTCTTATTTGGAACAAATTCTTATCATCTTCTATTTCTTTCTTTTGTTGGAGATTGTTTAAAAAATTATTGCCTACGGATGATATTCTGAAATTGAAAGGGTTAAGAGGCCCTTCTATGTGTCATCTTTGCCATAATGAGGAGGAAAGTTTAAATCATATATTTATGCATTGTCTGTTTCTCTCGAATATTTGGAAGGGGGTTCTTGGATATCTAAATTCGGGTCATCTTTTTCACAATTGGATTAATATTTCTGCTTGCTGGAATGATTGGAAATTACAAAGGGAGTTTTACATCCCCTTTGATAATTTTTTGGTTTATTTGGGTTACAAGGAACAATTGGATTCATGATAAAAAATTCCCATCTGTTAATATTACTATTGCTCATTGTTTGGCATATGTTTTTAAGATTCAGAAGTATATCAGAGATTCTAGTTTTAATCAAGGAAGGAAAATTCAAGTTGGTATATTGGAGGAAACCTATTAATGGTTGGTTTAAAATCAATACTGATGGAAGTCTTAAGGGTCTTTCAGCAGGTATTGGGGGAGTGTGTAGAGATCATAAAGGTGATTGTTTGTGGTATTTCTCTTCTCCTATGGCTTCTACAAATATTCTGGAGATTGAAGCAGTTGCTGTTTATTGGAGCTTAAAAATTGTTGTTCAAATGAATTACTATGGTATTCATGTGGAGATGGATTGTCTTCAATCGGTCAATATATTTCGAATGTTTCTGAATCTCCTTGGTTCTTACTTCATTGGATCAACAAAATCAAAATCCTAGCTTCTAATTTAAATGTTACTTGGAGTCATATTCTAAGGGAAGGGAATCAACCGGCTAATTATTTAGCTAAAAAGGCCTCTGGAGTCTTCTTTCGTTTCTTGTTCTTCTTCTATTTCGGTTTTTTCAAGGTGTTGCTCCATGGGGATACTTTAGATTATCCTCATGTTAGATGTAATTAACTGCTTTTTCAATAAATCATCTTTTGGTTTTAAATAAATATATATATATATATATATATATATATATATATTAGTTTTAATTTGAAAATTTCCAAAATATTTCTTACATTTTTTATTTTTTATAAAAACATTATCCCTATGGGATTGATAACTAGGATTACACTAGAGCCTCGTATTAATCGAATCCGTATGTATACTTGCGTTTAAAATTGTGACTTTTACAATAATTATTATAAAACCTAAATATAAATTCATAAGTAAAAGTAAACATCGCACATCAAGTTTTTGATGTCATTTGCCAGGAATTAAATATTCTAAAAAGTGGTATCAAATTCTTGTATTTAAAAGCATATATAAAGTCGCATCACATCAAGTTTTTGGCGTTGTTGTCGAGGATAGGATAGAATAGAATAAAAAGTAAAAAGAAAGATAAGAGAAATAGTAAAAAAACATAAGAACAAAACAAAAACAAAACAAAAATATTTTAAATTTTATGCGTAGTTCTGGATCTGAAGGATTACTACTTTTCGATTCTGAATTAGAAAGAATAATTAAATAAATTAAAAAAGAAAAACAAATTTCAAATCATCAAGAAATGGCTAACTTACATAACAATAATCAAAATCCAATCGAAATTAATGAACAAAATATTTATAAACCATTAAGGGAATATCCAAACCCTACAGGTGATGAACTTCATGTTAGTATTCAAATGCCAGCTTTAGATGTTAAATCTTTTGAGCTTAAATATTCTATTATTCAAATGGTTCAAAATAATCAATTTGGAGGAACACCTAATGAGGATCAAAATTTACACCTTTCTATTTTTTTAGAACTTTGTGCTACCTTTAAATATAATAATGTTTCTGATGATGCTATTAAGCTTAGACTCTTTCCTTTTTCCTTAAAAGATAAAACAAAGATGTGGCTTAATTCATGAGAAACTTATTCTATTAAAACTTGGTCACATATGGCATAAAAATTCCTTGCTAAATATTTTCCTCCTTCTAAAATTGCTAAATTGAGAAATGATATTACTTCATTTACGCCATTTGGTGGAGAAACAATTTATGAAGCTTGGGAAAGATTTAAAAAACTATTTAGAAAATGCCCTCATCATGCTTTACCAGATTGGTTAATCATTCAAACATTTAATAATGGACTTATTGGATCACTTAGATCTATTATTGATGCTGCTATTGGTGGTTCTTTAATGGCTTAGACATTTGAAGAAGCTTATACCTTAATTGAAGAAATGGCTAATAATAATTTGCAATTGCCTTCTGGAAGGGTTAATCCTAAAAGAATGGCAAGTATTCAAAATAATGAAACCTTTTCTATTTTAGCTTCAAAGTGGATGCAATATCTAAGAAATTAGATAATTTTACCATTAACATATCGCATGTAAGTAATGATAATTCTGCAAATTCTGATGATTCTCAAACAATGGAAACTTTGCAAGCTATTGCTAGTAAAACTAATAACCCTTATTCTAATTATTATAATCCTGTTTGGAAAAATCATCCTAATTTTAATCGGAGTAATGCACATCAACAATGGAATAATAATCAAGTTAATCCAAATTAGAAGAATCAAGAAAATTCAAACTATAGACCAACTTACCCTCCTGGTTATAACAATTAGCAGAAAAAGTTGTCTGTAGAAGAAATGATCTTGCAACTAAGAAATCAGTTACAAAGTCAAAACACTGCTATTCGTAATATTGAGAATTAGATGGGTCAAATCGCTAATTTCATTAATTACAGACCTCAAGGAACACTACCTAGCAATGTTGAAATTAATCCTAAAGAATCTGGAAAAGAACATGAACAAGCAAAAGCTGTATAACTCAGAAGTGGAAAGAAATTAAAAGAGAAAACACGGAATGAGATTGAAAAAGAGAAAGAAGTTGAAGAGATTGAAAACCTAAAGATACCCTTTCTCCAAGTAAAGATCAGACTGTAATACCTATTGAAGTGGAAGTTGAAAGGCCACCACCACCTTTTCCTCAAAGACTGAAACAACAGAAGCTTGACCATCAATTTTCTAAGTTCTTTGAAATTTTTAAGAAACTTACCATCAACATTCCTTTTGCTGAAGCTTTGGAGAAAAGGCCAAGCTATGCAAAATTTATGAAGGATATTGTAAGCAAGAAGAGAAAATTTGAAGCTTATGAAACTGTTGCATTAAGTGAAGAATGTAGTGCAATAATTCAGAAGAAATTACCTCAGAAACTTAAAGATCCTGGAAGTTTTACAATACCATGTGCTATTGGAAAAAAATTCTGTGGAAAAGCCTTATGTGATTTAGCAGCAAGTATTAATCTCATGCCATTTTCAATCTTTCGAAGGCTAGATTTAGGAGAGATTTCTCCTACCACTGTAACTCTTCAGTTAGTTGATTGACGATCACTTATCCTGAAGGAGTTATAGAGGATGTTCTTGTTAAGTTAGTTAAATTTATCTTCCCTGTGGATTTCATTGTTCTAGATATGGAAGAAGATAAAGAAATACCTATCATTTTAGGGAGATTTTTTCTAGCTACCGGATGAGCTATGATTGATGTGCAAAAATGAGAATTAACGATGAGAGTTAATGATCAAGAGATAACATTTCAATGTTCTAAAATTAATGAGGTATCCTGATAAAGAAAAATGCTATCGGATGGATATTTTTATTATATAATTGAAAAGCATTATCAAGAAAAATGTAAGGTCATTTCTGATGATAAAGATAAAGAATCTATGTTATATAATGAGTCATTAAATGAAGAAATTGAAAAATTAAATGAAGAAAATTTATCTGAAGAAACTCGTTATATTCATGAAAACTGGGAAATTTTAGATACAACTAAAAATGATATACTTTTACCATCAATTGATAAACCCCCTGAACTGGAATTAAAAATGTTACCTACACATTTAAAGTATGCATTTCTTGGAAATTCATTAACTTTACCTATAATTATATCTTCCGAATTAAGTAAAGATCAAGAAGAAAAATTAATAGAAGTTCTGAAGAATTATAAGAAAGCTTTTAGTTGGAATATTGCAAATATAAAAGGAATAAGCCCTTCAATCTGTCTGCATAGGATTTTAATAGAAGAAAATTGTAAACCCACTATTGAACCCCAAAGAAGATTAAACCCAATTATGAAAGAGGTTGTTAAGAAAGAGAATTTGAAATGGTTAGATGCTGGAATTATTTATCCTATTTTAGATAGCTAATGGGTAAGTCCTATTCATTGTGTTCCGAAGAAAGGAGGAGTAACTGTCATTGTTAATGAAAAAAATGAATTAATCCCAACAAGACAAGTTACTAGATGGCGAATTTGCATTGACTATAAAAAATTAAACAACGCCACTAGGAAGGATAGTTTTCCTTTACCTTTCTTGGATCAAATGCTGGATAAACTAGCTAGACACTCATTTTTCTATTTTCTGGATGGATATTCTGGTAATCATCAATTACTTGTTGCTCCTGAGGATCAAGAGAAGACAATATTTACAAGTCCTTGTGAAACATTTGCCTTTAGAAGAATGTCTTTCGGTTTATGCAATGCACCTGTAACTTTTCAAAGATGTATGATGTCAATATTATGTGATCTAATCGATAAAGGAATTGAAGTATTTATGGACGATTTTTCAGTATTTTGATCTTTTTTTGAATCTTGCTTGGAAAATATAACAAAAGTTTTGAAGAGATGTGAAGAAATAAATTTTGTTCTAAACTGGGAAAGATGTCAATTTATGGTTACAGAAGGAATTGTACTTGGACATAAAATTTGAAAAATAGTAATGGAAGTTGATCAGACAAAAGTGAAAATTATTGCTGAACTTCAACCACCTAATACCGTTATTGAAGTGAGAAGTTTTCTGGGTCATGCTGGATTTTATAGAAGATAAATAAAGGATTTTTCTAAAATTGCTAAACCTCTTTGCCATTTATTAGAAAAAGAAGCTAAATTTGATTTTAACGAAGATTATCTGAATGCATTCAATATTCTAAAAGAAAAATTAATCATTGCGCCTGTCATTGTTGCACCTGATTGGAATTAGCCTTTTGAATTAATAAGTGATGCAAGTGATTATGCAATTGGAGCTGTATTGGGACAAAAATATGAGAAAATTTTTAAAGTTATATACTATGCTAGCAAAACTCTAAATGAAACTCAAATAAATTACACTACTACTCAAAAAGAGCTGTTAGCAATAGTATATGCCTTTGATAAATTTAGACCATATCTTCTTGGAATAAAATGTATCATACATACTGATCATTCTTCTATTAATTATTTAATATCTAAAAAAGATGATAAACCTAGATTGATCAGATGGGTTTTGCTTTTACAAGAATTTGACTTTGAAATAGTAAACAAAAAAGGAACTGACAACCAAATTGGTGATCATTTATGAAGAATTAAAAATAATAAAGAAAAGAATTATGAAGAAAATATAAATGAGAAATTCCCTGATGAACAGTTATATGTCATTCAAAGATCGCAAATGCCCTGCTATGCTGATATAGTTAACTATTTCGTTAGCAATATTTTACCTTATGGGATGAATAACAAATATATTAAGAAATTCAAGAATGATTGTAAATCATATATTTGGGAAGATCCTCATTTATTTAAAATAGGAAGAGATTCTGTGATTTGAAGATGTGTACCATATGAAGAAACTTTTGCAATTATTCAAAAATGTCACGAATCTGAATTTGAAGGACACTTTGGAATAGATAAAACTGCATTTAAAATTTTAAATTCTTGATTTTATTGGCCTACTTTATTTAAAGATGTTGGACATTATGTGAAAACTTGTGATCGATGTCAAAGAATGGTAAATATATCCAGAAAAGATGAAATGCCTCTAAACTTTATATTAGAAATCGAAATTTTCAATGTATGGGGTTTAGACTTTATGGGACATTTCGTACCATCATCTGGAAAAATTTATATTTTATTAGTAGTTGATTATATTTCAAAGTGGATCGGAGATGTAGCTTTACCTAACTGTGATTCCAAAAGTATTTTGAATTTTTAAAGAAAATGATTTTTACAAGATTTGGAATGCCTAGGGTAATTATCACAGAATGAGGAAGTCATTTCAGAAATATAGGAATTCAATCATTGCTGGAAAAATTCAGAATTAAACATAGAATTGCAACTCCTTATCATCCTCAAATAAGTGGAATGACTGAAGTATCAAACAGAGATATTAAAAGAATATTAGAGAAGACTGTTAATCCTAAAAGAACTGACTGGGTTGATAGACTTGATGCTGCATTATGGGCTTATATAACAGCTTATAAGACACCTATCGGAATGTTACCTTATCAGTTAACTTGTGGTAAACATTGTCACTTACCTGTTGAACTGGAACATAAAGCTTATTGGGTGATAAAATAGTTCAATTATAATTTGAATACTGCAGGAGAAAAACGATTATTACAACTGAATGAAATGGAAGAGATAAGAAATGATTCTTATGAAAATGCAAGAATTTATAAGGAAAGAATGAAGAAATTGCATGACAAAATGATTTCAAGCAAAATGTTTGAGCCTGGACAAAAAGTATTATTATTTAATGCTCGTTTAAAACTTTTTCCTGGAAAATTAAAATCTAAATGGATGGGACCATTTATAATTGAGAGAGTATACCCTTATGGAGCTGTGGATATTAAAGATTCCAAAACTAGAAAAGTATTTAAAGTTAACAGATTAAGACTGAAGCCTTATATGGGAGAAATGAAATTAAATTACAAAGAGGTTTATGAGCTGAGTCTACCCGATTAATTCAATTAATTAGGTAGGGTTGACGACGTTAAACCAAGCTCTTTGTGGGAGGCAACCTATATTTATTAGAGTGAGTTAAATTATTGCTGTAAGGTTATGCCTTGGTCTTGACTAAATTTGTATATAACTTCTATTAATAGAAAGCTAACAAGTCTGCATTGGCTTAAGCTAAACATTATCTTGAAGTATATAGAATTTGGACTTGGACCACTCCATGTCAAATGTGAGTAAAAAGGACATCAAGTTAACATTTGTTTGTGATTGTTTGTGATTTGAATTTTTTGTAATTGTGTTTGTGTGTTGATCATACCCGTTCGTTAGACATATTTTTACGATCGAAACTTGCAAAATTTGACGATAGGCGAATCAAAGTCGATCGAGATTCTGGCGTCTAGGTGCCAAAAGTTGGTGCCTAAGCGCCAGAATGGCCAGCGTATCGATGATCCATTTTCGAGGAGTTAAGAAGGATTTGGAGGAAATGGATAGAGGAAATCATGGAAATGATGTAAGAAATAAATCTCCCAAAGATCCTCAGCCTTATTTTAATGGTTTTATTGCTATTAGTATGGAGAAATTGTTTAGTCGATTGGAGAGGATTCAAGATGAACTTCAAAGTATTGGTAATCATCTCCATGAGATGTACCACCAATATGAACACTTGGAATGGCAAACCAAACTTCAATCTGATCATATGGCTGCCTATCATGACGCTCAAGTAGAAATGTACGTGAAGAACAAGTAGATTGATGAAAAGACGGCTTTGGAATTTCCAAGGGCGTTGGTGTTCTATCCCTTTAGTCCTAGCTAACTTCATTGCGAAAGAGATGGTAATTGAAGATCAGTGTTAAATAGATCTTATATGTGTTTTAGGTTTGATCTAGTCATGTGTTAGTGTGTTAATATTGAATTTGTGTGTTTGCTTAATTGTTCAATGTGTGATATTGGATTTGAATATTTGCTTTGAATATGTTATTGTTTGTGTTATTTATAAAACGATGAACCTTGATACAGTCTTGTATTGAAATTTACTGAATTTGGAATGGAAGTTATGGATTGGAATTGAAGAATTGGATACATTTTTGTGGATCTAAACTATCATTTTAAATTGATTATGAAAATGTTTGGAGAATATAAATTGGATTAATACTCTCATAAGAGTAATTAGGAATCAAATTTGATAAGATTTGGCGGAAAATATAAAATTTAAATCGAATTTTTGGAAAGGCGAGTCTGGCGCCTAGGCTCCAGAATTCGGCGCCTAGGCGACGGTTCGGTCTGAACCCAAAAACTCATCTTCTTAAACACCCCCACGCCATTTTTGATGCAGATGCTTCCTTCTCCACTGGTTTTCATGAAAATACCCCTATAGATCCCATTTAAAGCCGAATTTTTAAGTTTTTGAGCTTGAAATCACCCGATTTCTTCATCCCGAGGTCAGATCTACATTCTAAACTCATTATTTTTGGTTTTCACCATGGATTTTGCTCTCATGGGGAAAAACTGAAAATTTGAGAAAATTTTTTATTTTTAAGGTTTAATCCATGAAATTTTTAAGCTCTTTCAAGTTTGAAAAGCTTAAATTAGTTTATTTTCCTACATCCGTTGAATTCATTTTGCGTTTTTATTTCACGTTTAGATGGCACCCAAATCTAAGTGAGGAAAGGAACGAGAAAAATTTGATTGTAGCAAGTTCGTCACTGCTGCTGTACACTTCCGATACAATGATTTTGCTATGACTCAGAAATTTATCTCGGAGCGAAGTTTTAACAATCCTAGAGGAAGAATTGAGGATACAATCGTTGCGCTCAATTGGCAACGATTATGTTATTTCACTGTTGTTGTCGTTATCCCGGTTGTTAGAGATTTTTATGCTAATTTCATGGATGCCGAAGAATACGAGATTTTTATTTGAGGAGTTGGAGTAGGATTCACTCCTAAACGTATCAATATTTTCTATGGCCTGCCGCCAAACATTAAGTGCTATTACTCTGGATTATCTCCATCTGAGGGAGATTTAGATATGATCATTGCCTACCTGACTGATAATACTGGAGCCTGGAAGATTTCAAATGGAAAAAACGGTAAATTTTTCATCTTCTAAGCTTAATGGTGTTTCAAAGGCGTAACACTACTTTATTTCAACTTGTCTCCTTCCATCCAATCATCTGAGCGAGGTTACCAAGGATAGAGATATCCTTAATTATTGCATACAAGAGAAGAAGCCTATTGATTTGGGGAGCATTATTTATGATTCTGTAGAGGCTACTGCTCGTTCTAGTACTTCTATTGGACTTAGTTTTCCATCTCTGATCTATTCTCTATGTGAAAGTGCTGGAGTAGTTGCTGAGCTTTCTGAGAAAAAGCTCAAGTCGACAAAGCCTATAGGAAGAGGGAGCATCAGTATATATGATTGACTTCGAGGTAAGAGTTCTACTGCACCTTCTAGTTCATTAACTGCTTCAGGTAGAGCTTCTACTTCTAGACTATCTACTTATGCTGAGCCACCATCTATGTTTTGGGAAACCATGCATGATAAGCTTATAGAGCAGCAAAATGAGTTATTCCTAACTCATTGTTGAGTAGATACGATCGATAAGAAGATCAATCATCTTTATGAGTATACACAAAGAAAGAGTGATTAGTAGGGTGAGATTTCTGAAGGGTAAGCACGATGTTCAGTTCCCTACTTGTCCCAGATATTCACCATATGTTTATCCGAAGCATATGGAGTTTTCTTTTGGTGATGACGATGATGAAGCTACAGATAGTGATTGGTAGCTTGACTTACCTCTGGAGATGTGTTGATTTTGTTTTTAGTGTGTTTCTTGTTTCTTGTGATGTTTAGTGTGATGTTATTTGTTAGTGTTAATGTGAACTTTTTATGCTGAAACTGTTTTTAGATTATCTGATGTTGTTTAAAGACTGAAATATGAATGAATTTTTACAAAAGTTTATTTTTGTTTCAGCCTACTGTTTAGTGTTCATGAATAGTTAGTAATTTTGCATGTTCAAAAATAAAAATAAAAAGATAAAAAAGATTTTTTAGAAATTAACTCCTGCTCTGCAATACTTTTCTATATATGATTAATCATTTCTGTTATATTCATATTAAAGCATGTGTAGAAGTAGAAGTTAGTTTTTCCTTACTACATCATTAAATGTACTTAGATTAATTCCTGTTGATTTCTTTCTCTCATGCTTTAGAAAATTTCATGATTCATATTTATACTAAAGCTAAAGTTTGGGGGAAGGGAAAACATTTATCAAATTTAAATATTATTTGTCCTTAATGAACTAATATTTTCTTTAAAAATATATTAAAATAACATAAGGCATGAAAAATCTATTTAAGATTACCTAAATTTTTGAATTTATAAATAATTTAGTAAACTTAACTAAAATTTCAAAAATTTTGATTGATTTTAAGAATAGAATTATTCAGCTTAAAGAATAATAAGATCAAAATTTTTCTATTCATAGTAAAGAGAATTGTATTTTTGAAATACTAAGGAATCAAGATTATTGCTTAAAAAAGAAAAAATTGAAATAAGTTTTGAAAAATAATAAATTATTAAAAATGTCATATTTATTAAGTAAGAATGTATAATTTTTTGAAAATAAGTTAAGGATAGTGAAATTCAAAATCATTAACAGGGTATCCAAAAATAGTAATACTCACTTGAAAAAAAAAGAATAAAAGAAAAGAAAAAGAAAAAAAAAGAAGAAAAAAAAAGAATGTGAGGAGAAGCTTGAGGAAATGCCTAATAAAAAATTGGCTTCACTTGAATTATCTTATAGGAAGAAAACTCATTACATTTTTAACTTAATTTCTATGCACAAATATTTTTACTAGAAAAATATTTCATGAAAATGTTTTTCTAGTAAATATTCTATGTGACCTTAATATGATAAACTACAATTATTCTTAAAATAAATGATTTGATAGTTTAATGTTCTTTAATTCTTAAAATTAAACTTAATAAGTGAAATTTGGTTAATGATTTGCTAAAGCATTTATAAAACAAAAAATTATAAGGAATCTTAAATATTTTAACTTCATTCCAAATGTTATCTATTTTATGTAATTAAAAGGGTTACTTGAGGACAAGTAACGTTTAAGTTTGGGAGAATTTGATCTACCTAAAAAATACCCATTTTTATGCCTTATTTATGATTCAATTCCTAAGGATATTATGCTTTAATGAAAGGTATTTTTATGTTTTTGGATGTAAATGATTAAAAAAGAGTCTAAGAAAGAAAAGAAGGAAAAAGGAGCAAAAAGAAGCAAAATGGAGCTTATAGAGCAAAATTATGGAATTATTGGCCTGGCGCCTAGGCGCCAGCTCGATATAGACGTTGTTAAGATTTTTTTATGAATTTAGGGATTTATTTTGATGGAGTTAAGCAGTTATTGGAGCTTCTAGAATACTAAAAGTTACTCCTAATATTTAGGACATGTGATACAATGCATTTGGACACAAGGAAATGGTTTTAATCGCGAAGTGTGATCCAAAGTGAAGAGGTGTGAAGACCTGGTCACGGAGTCTAGCGCCAGATCCCGACGCCTATGCACGACAGTTACCTTCTAGAAGATGCATTGAATTTGGATAAACTTTGAAGGGATGCCTTAAGCAACCCCTGGTCCCCTGGTCAAATTCAGAGCTCTATAAATATGAGCCTATTCAACAGAGAAAATCGCCCCTTTTAGCACCTTCTCTCCCCCCTCTAGTTTTACTTAGTTTTTTTAGTCTCTTCCACACTTAGGGTGCCTCTTTAATTTGTATCTAGTGAGTTTATTTTGAGTATTTATTGTGTGTTGTTGCTGTTGGAGTCTTTCATCATTGCTTTAGAGTCAATAGAAGTCAGCGGATCACTTGAAGGAACACTTCAGATAAGTATTTGTACCTTGGTTCAAAGTTTTATAAATATGTTTTGTTGTATGATTTCAATGTGTTCTGAGTAGTTAGTTTTCTTTCTCCTTTCAACTATGAAAAGATAATAAATTAATTAAATTTTGTAGGAGAAATAAATTTAATATATTTAAAACATTGTGATGATATTAATACCTGATCTTAGTTTCTTTTTTAAATTGGGTATTTAAATTTTTAAAACCTGTTGAAGAATTTTGAGACTTATCCGGAGATAAATTCTTAACTAGTAGATAACACATGAATCCTTATGTAGTCGAAGGCTTTATGCGGGTTATTCAAGGTGAAGTGTAAATAAATAGGAAGATATTATTTATTGGGCGTAAAATTAATTGGTTTTTAGAGTGACAGACTAAATTATAATAAATTGGTTTATAGAAAGGGAACGGGTCACTGGTAGGGCCGACCATAGCCACCCTTGGACATCTAGTAAAGTGAGCCTAGATTAACCCATTTTACTAATAAAACACCTGAACTGATCTATAGATTAGTCAATGTTCTTTGCACCTGGACCAAAGGGTAAAGAATAGGAATGCTTCTATTTGGCATAATACATTACATTTTTACTCTCAACCAAACCCTTCACTCTATTCAGCCATCTCTGAATGTACCATGGAGCAATTTCAGTCCCCTGCAGGAAGCTAATGCAATTGGAAGAATCTGATTCCACAATCAGTAGCCTCACATCACAGATCCTGGCAATTTTAAGGGCCCAATAGATGGCAACCATTTCAGCTTCAAGAGCATCACAAGCATCAATAGGAGAATAGAAGAACAATAGACATTGCCCCACCCCATTTCTAAAAATACCACCAATCCCAGCCTGCTGAATTTTATAGCTACCATCTATATTTACTTTGATCCAAGTGGAAGGGGGAGGGGACCAACCAGCCACCAGAGAAGATGAGGAAGAAATTCCGGAACCAACTTGGCGGATATCTCCGAATTTCCGGTATTTGGTTAGTTTCTGAAAGTAAGTTAAACAATGAGCAGCAACAAGGGAAGCTGGGACAGAACACCCCTCAAACCTTACCTTATTTCTGCCCATCCAGATAAACCAGGCCACAACACAAGGAACCACCAGGAGATTCACCTTATGCCAGTCCCCCCAGCACATCAATAGATCAAGCCAACTTAAATTCAAAGTTTCCACCTGAATCCTGCTAATAATATGAGTCCAGACCTCTTGAGAGAAAGAACACCTAAAGAACAAATGATCCCCAGATTCTTCCTCCTGCATACATAATTGACAGCAGGAAGGCCCTCTAAGTCCCTTTAATTTAAGGATATCATTTGTAGGTAGTAGCAAATGCCTTGCTCTCCAGCAAAAGAAGGACATGGATGGTGACAGCAGCTTGCTCCACAGCTCAGGTCCCCACCTAATGTGATCCCAGGAATAGAATTTCCGAAAAATAAAGGACCCCAGCTTATGTAGGTGTTGCTGTTTGGTGATAAGCTTGTCTCTTTTTTCAGGATGAAATGAGTCAAGAGAACCTGCTGTAGCTGATCAGAAGTTAAGATGTTCCTAAGAATTCTGCAATTCCATTGGTTCTCAGACCAAAAGGTATTAACATAACATTTAGAAATAGAAGGTCCATCCACATTGTGAGGAAAAGTGAGTTTCTCCCCTCCCCACACCCAATTATCTAGCCAAAAATTGACTTGGCCCTCACCTGAGCTCCCGGATAAAGGTCCTGTTCAGCCTTATCTTTGACCTTCAGCAATTCTTTCCATAATCTAGAGTCCCCCAGTTTGGGCACCACAAGAGAAGGATGATCCTTTCTACAGTATTTACCATGCATGTACTGTGACCAAATGGTGTCATTAGCCCTGAATCTAATCCACAGTTTACATAAATTTATGAAGCTAAGCTGTTCAAAGCTTTTAAACCCCACCTCGCCTGAAGGGGTTTACAAAGCTGTTTCCAGGATAACCAATGAATCTGCCTATGTTGACCAGCCCATAGAAATTTATTGAAAATTCTGCCAATGCTTGTTTGTGTGCTCTTTTTCATGATAAACATCTGTAGAGCATAGGAGGGGAGGGCAGTTAATATGCTCTTCAATAATGTTAGCCTCCCCCATTCGACGTAAAAGAATTAGACCACCCGAAATTTGAGCTTTGATTTTCTCGGCAGTTTCTTGAAATTGAGTTTGTCTAGATCTTCCCTTAATCAAATGGACTCCTGGGTAGCTGATAGTGCAAATTAGCGATCGAAAACCTGTGTATTCAGCAATCCAGGTTCTCATCATAAGGCTAACATTAGAACTAGGGTAGAAATGGCATTTCTGAAGATTAAGCTCCAAACCAGAAACCTCCTTGAAGTGTGCTAGTGTTTTAATTACATTTTTAATAGCGACTTTAGAAGCTTTAGAAAAGATAATGATATCATCAGCATAAGATAAATGGTCGACAATAAAATTGGACTCGTGATGGTAAGTCGAGCTTGGTGTTTGGGTAAACACAAAATCCAATAATCTAGATAAGTAATCAAATGCAAGGATAAAAATGGTAGGGGAGAGAGGATCTCCTTGCCTGATACCTCTAGAAGCACTAAAGAACCCATGGCATCTACCATTCACCATAACAGAATGAGCATTATTGCTCAGCCACCTATGGATGAGCTGAACAAAACCTAGCTGAAAGCCCCTAGCACATAAGGTTTGAGTGATGAACCCCTAATCGATGGTATCATATGCTTTTCTTATATCCAGCTTCGAGTATAACATTGTTGCCTCTACATTTCTTATCTAAATCCAACACCATCTCTTGGGCCAGCAAGATATTGTCCGAAATTGATCTCGCCTTTCACAAATGCAGCATCGACTGGGCCGATTAGGATATTCAAATGTGGTCACAGATCTTGCCATAATGATTTTATCGATTATTTTGGACATTACGGATGTAAGGCTAATAGGTCTGTAGTCTCCCCAATATTTTCTCAACTTATTTTTTGGGATTAAAACAATAGTAGAGGCTGAAAAATACCTTGGAATATCAATACCCTAGAAGAAATCCTGTACAGCTTGAATTACCTCCTTCCCAACTACTGTCCAACCAGATTTATAAAAATTGGAAGAGAAGCCATCCGGTCCTGCAGCTTTAGCACCATCAATGGAGTCTAATGCATTTTTTATCTCCTCTTCCCCAGGGATGTCCACTAAATTAAGAGGCACTGGTTCTGTAACAAATTATTATAAATAGGGGTAGAGCATCTATTGGGTTGAGTAAAAATTTGAGCAAAGTGATTAACTGCATCCAAAGCAATATCTTCAGCATTATGGAGCAAAGTTCCAAACTTCATCGTTGATGGAAAGAATCATGTTACACTTCCTCTTATACTTAATGAATGCATGATAATAGTTAGTGTTTCTATCCCCTTCAATAAATTTGGCAGCAGCTGCTTTCTGTTTATAAAAATCCTCCTGGTACTTGACTCGGACCAAAGAATCGATCATGAGTACTATAAAGAGCAGCTTCACTACACACTCCATTAAGAAAACCAGCTTCAGCAGCAACCACATCCTCTTCAGCCTTCTTTAGATTCTCCTGTATATTCCCAAAAACTGTCCAATTCCATTTTCTGAAATGCTTAGCAGTGATTTTATGTAATTTCCAGAGATTACCCCAAGAGGAGCCTCCCATGGGAGAGACCCACACCTTCTCAAGTTCAGCCAGAAAATCTGGGTGCTTAGTACACATGTTTTGAAATCTGAACATACCTCAAGTACTATTATCAGTGTTGTTAATAGAGATGAGCAATGGTCTGTGATCAGAGCTAGCCATGGATAGATGAGTAACAATGGTATAGGGAAATTGCTGAAGCTAAGAGGAATTCCCCAGCATTCTATCAAGTCTCTCCCAGGTTCTTCCCCTTATCCAGGTGTAAGCTGGACCACAAAAGCCCAGATCAAAGATAGCAGCATCCGCAATAAATTGATTAAACCTATTCATGGAAGCCAAGCTAGGAGAGGAACCACCATTCTTTTCTGCAGCAGAAGAAAGGCAGTTAAAATCCCCACCAACAAGCCTAAAGGAATTAATGTTGGGTGCAATGTTAACCAGGGTATTCCAAAGATTCTGCTGATGTACAGGAGCTGAGCTAGCATAAATAAATGTGACAAAACCAAAATGGTCACCAATAGAAACTTGAATATGCATAAACTGTTGATGGTCCACCAAAATAGAACAATGTAGCTCCTTTCTAGCAAATACCCAAATCTTATTACTCAAATTAATCCAACAGTGGAAATTAGGGAATTTTTTAATAATGTTGTGAGTGATTTTATTAACCATGGGTTCAAGTAAAGCAAAACACCATAGTTTGTAATATGTAACCATATATTTAATTCTACTAAGAGAGGAGGGATGAGCAGCCCCTCTTATATTCCAGCACATAAAGTTAATCATAATAAAAGATTTTTCCCTTTTCCCCTAGTCCTAGGGGCAGAAGAGGGGCTATCAGGAGGATCACTTGAGGGCTGGGATTCCAGCAGACTTTGTATCTCTGATTTGCTTTTCTTTCTTTTACTGCTTTTCTGAATTTGCCATCCAGACTTCATTTCATCATTCACCACTTGAATCTTCCCCCAGATAAGTCCATTCTATTCTCCACTTCCCTGATTTCCCCAGGGAGAGGATTAATTTCTATTTTATTAATGACTTGTGTAGAGACACCACCCTCCACAACACCTTCCTGCTCCTTCACTGTCTGCACTTCCTCTTTCTCCCCTTCACAGTCTGCACTTCCTCTTTCTTCCCTAGGAGGATCAAGATTAACAACTTCCCTGGTTACAGTTTTAGCAATCAGATTTTCCTGCTCATCTCCTGGAGCCAAGTTAACCTTCTGCTTACCAAAAGATTTGTTTCTGCTAGGAGGATGGAGCCTGTAGCAATTTTCCATCTCATGGCCAAACATTCTACAATGCTTGCAGTAAAATGGTTTAAATTCTACTTCCACCTCTCCGCGAAACCCTCATCCGGTATATCCTCATCGGTTCTCACCCACACTTTATGTATATCCGGGAGTGTAATGTCCCTTTCCACCAAAACCCTTCGTCGCAATTGGTCTTGCCAGATCAAAAGTGTGTGTATCTGTTTTTAAAGGGGTTCCCAGGGCTTGACTTATGTTAAAAAGAGCATTATGATCATATAGTTGGATAGGTAGATTAGGTAGTTTATACCACATGGGAATAATAGGTGGCTCCTTTAGTGGATCAAATTCAGGAGTCCACTTTAATAGCTTCATGTAAGTACCAGCAATTAGGATAGATTGTTTGCCAAAAACCTTGGCATAGTCTTCCTCATTAGAGAGTCTAATGAGCAAGTGCCTACCATCCAGCAACCCAAGCTTCCAGCTGCCAGCAAGGCTTAATTCCTCAAAGCTTTTCCTTACATATTCCATTTTTGGATGTCCCATCTGAAACTTCCCAATCAAACAGTACTTAATGGCATCATTCAGAAACTTCATGTCTTTTTGGAGAACAAGACAAGCAAGCAAGCCATCCTTGTTACCAACAGGATTAATGAAAGGGGCATTTCCCCTACCAGCAGACAGTATCATGCAATGCTTGGGAAAAACCGGATGATCAAAGGTTTTGTGGGCGAGTTCCCCATTCCCACAACCCCTGCATAAGAGGCTTTAGCCCACATGACATTAGTTGCTGCATCAATAGGGTAAGGCCGAGCAGGGTTAGCCATAGATCAGAACCACTGGACCAGCCTCCAGTAGCAACCCAAGAGTAGAGTCCAGAGAAATCCAAACCAGCAGAATCCAACAATCCACAGCAGAAGAGAGTCCCTCCCCCACACAAAACCAACCAATGTAACAGTAAAAATTTGAAAAAACTTCCAGGCCGGGAAGGAAAAAACACATCCAAACAGCCAAAAAACCCAAGGGGAAGCCACACCAAGAAGCAGAACCAAGAGAAGAACCTACCAGCTCCATCCAAGACTCCAGCCGCCAGGAGCAAACCCTAGCAGAGCACCTCCCTCCAAACCAGCCGCCATTATATATATATATATATATATATATATATATATATATATATATATATATATATATATTACTTTTAATTTGAAAAATTCCAAAATATTTCTTACATTTCTTAATTTTTATAAAAATACTATCCCTGTGGGAATGATAATCAGGACTCCACTAAAGCCCTGTATTACTTGAAAGATACGTCTACTTGCGTTTAAAATTGTGACTTTGACAATAATTATTATAAAATTTAAATATAAATTCATAAGTAAAAGTAAACATCGCTCATCAAGTTTTTGAAGCCGTTTGCTAGAAACTAAATATTTTAAAAAGTGGTATCAAATTCTTGTATTTAAAAGCATATACAAAGTTGCATCGCATCATTAACCTTTAGATTTCATTTATTCATAATCTTAGCAGTTAGGATGTCAAAATCAATTGTGGTCTATGACTTATATCTATCAGGTAATGGAACGATTAGGTTAACCACAAAATCTTGGTAGGAATAGGCATATTCTATTAGGATTTTACAACCTATAAATGTGATAAGAATAATCCTAAGAATCCCCATAGGGTTGTTCGAAACTCAGCTTCATCAATTTCAAATTCTTCTTGTAACCTAGGCATAATTATAAGAATAACATTTTAACCCTGTTGAAACAATCATAGAGGGGAATATCTTGGAAAATTATGAACCGCCGCAACACCTGAATCAAATAAGCACGACCCTCATCTCACTTGATGAATCATAAGCTTTTTTCACTTTCTATTTTCTTTTTTTTTATTGAACATGTGCTTTTGATTTCAATTTGTGAGTAGAATTGTAGGAGTTTAATCTCTTTTATATAATCATGCTAAAATTGGTTTGGGCATTTAGTAAACTACATATTCACCTATTTTAATACTTGCTAGCCTTTTTTGCATGTGGGTCAAGGTGCTTATTTGCTTGTTTGGAGCCTGTTGAGTGTGTTGTATGCTCACATTATCATTATATTTGTGTATGCATTGGGGAGCGGATTCTATCCTTGCCTCTTACGACCTTGAGATTATCTAAACATCAGATGCATCGAAAGAGCACATTCACTCACTGAAACTTATATAGCGATTTCTAACCTTGAAGACACTACCCCTAAACCACTTAGAGATTACACCAAACCACCTGTGGAGGAGACTCATTTTATTATTAACTGCTTCATGTTCAAAGACAACAATTTTGTGCTTAGACCTATCCTAATTCATAGGGTTCATGATAGCCAGATTCGAGGAGCACCAACTAAGAATTCCAACCTTCACCTAGCCAGCTTTCTAAAATTATGCGCCACCTTCCGATAGAGAGGTGTCCCCAATGATGTTGTTAGACTATGCCTCTTCCCATTCTATTTATAGTATCGAATTATCATGTGGTTAAAATCCTTAGCCCCAAGATCCATCACCACTTGGAATAACATAACACATAAATTTCTAGCCAAGTATTCTCTATCCTCCAAGACAACAAAGCTTTGAATTGGGAGAGGTTACACCCACCAAACTTACCCTACAGTTGGATAATCGATCCTTAGACTATGTTAGGAGAGTTACAGAGGATGTCCTGGTGAAAGTTGAAAAGTTTGAATTCCCTACAGACTTCATAGTTCTAGACATGGAGGAAGACAAAGACAAACCCTTAGTTTTAGGCTGACCCTTCTTAGCTACTGAACAAGCAATGATAGATGTACAAAATGGTAAATTGACCATGACATTGAGTGATAAGAAAGACACCTTTTGATGTTATGAGGTCTATGAAGTATCTTCAAGACCATAATAATAATCATTTTAATATGATTGAAGTAGTGGAAGGGGTAGTGGCTAGCTAATTTATAAAAACCACTAGCAGATGAACCAGTAGAGCAAACAGATGTCGACGATGAGAATGAGACTTTTACGAAGGAATATGCTTAGCTACTAGAGGGAATCTAGAGCCCTTAGGGAGGGGATTGAGTTATTTGATACCACTTTATATTTAACACTCTTAGCACCATCTACAGAGAAAGCTCGTGAACTAGAATTAAAATCCTTGCTTAATCACCTTAAGTTTGCCTACTTAAGAGAGCCATCAGCTTTGCTTGTGATCATTTCTATAGAATTTAGCGAGATATAAGAGGGAAGGTTAGTCATAGTGCTTGAGACATATAGAAAAGCCTTTGTATGGACCATAACTGACATAAAAACACAAGCTCATCCATGTGCAAGCATAAATTCTTCATTGAAGAGGGACATGGTCCTAAATCTGACCCCCATAAGAGTTTGAATCCTATCATAAAAGAGGTGGTAAATAAGGTGATCTTGAAGTGCTTTGCGGAAAGCATAATTTACCTCATGTCAGGTAGTTCCTAGGCTAGATTGTTTCATTATGTATCCAATAAAGGGGGGTGATAGTAGTGAAAAATACGAGGAATGAGTTGATGCTCACTAGGATTGTCAATGGATGGAGCATATACAATGACTATAAGAAACTGTACATGGCCAACATGAAAGATCATTTCCTTCTACCATTTTAAAAATTGATGTTAGATAAATTAGTAAGCCACCCTTTTTATTGCTCTCTAAATTGTGTCGGCATATTTTTAGGTTATGTGTGTTGTATTTTGAAAAGGGGTCGCCTACAAAAATTGTCGGTGAATTTTTAGATTTTAAATTAAATTTAAGTGTATATATATATATATATAATTTGGAAAGTAGCATTTGATTTTGAAAATAATTTTAAGTTTGAAAATTTTAAGATATGAAATCAAACTGATCTCACATCCCAAATAGTTTATATAAACGAGCACTGCACCACAAACCGCGTATCTTTCCCGAGAAATAGATGCACTGCTTGATAATGGAGCTCGATTAAATAAACTAGAAGATTTGTGACAACCGTTTGGTCTGCAAACCAATTTTATAAGCCGACAAATTCCCCTGCTTAATATAAAGGAATTAAGCAGGGTTTATATTACCTGGGTTCTTAAAGTTCCTTATAAGGGCAAGCCCCTATAGTTAATTACATCTTAAATGATGGGAATCATTTAAGAAAACTCTCGATAATGATCAGTGGTTTTGCTCTCAAGAATTTCAAAGCTTACGGTTTTTAAAGGATTGAATTTTGGAGATTTCAATAGGGAATGGATCAAATTCGGAACAGTTTATTTTGGGAATCCAAAGGAAGAAAAGTAGGAGAAGCTGAGGATCCAAGAAGAATCTCGGCAACTTCCCAAACTATCCTAGTGTTTGGCTTCAATAATGGAAAATTATTTAATGTTGTAATCCTGCCAATTTTAATTAATTAGGACTTATATTTGTATGACACAATCATACAATCAGCCTTGAAGATGTGAGAGCTTATGTCGTACCAAACGACTACCTCAGAGTCCTAAGACCAGTTAGGGCTTAATTTGCATAAGACAATTATGCAAATGCCTAAAAAAAGTTGAGGATTTATGTTGCACTAGGAAAACCACCTCAAAGTCTTATGGCTTTGTTATTTAATTTCTAAGAAAGGTTTAACTGATGTAGATCCGAGTTTTGCTGACGATGATGGTCGTGCTGCCCACTGTGCTCCAAGCTCCTTATTGTCGCAGAGGTTTAGTTTTAGAAATCATAAATCAGGAGATGAGAGAAGTGCTTTGGTTTAGAAAAGTCTTAGAATCCAAATATTTTAGTGTTTTAATTAAAACAAATCTTAAAGTTGATTAAACAGAACTGATTAAGATCACACGGTTCCGTCATCCCGACACTGTTATTTTCATCAGATTCACTTAGTCCAGATGAGTTTGCTAAAATCAACTGAATGAGTTCCACACTTTCATTTAGACCGTGGGAAATACCGTTAGCAACACGTGGGTTACGTCATCCGAGGTATTCCCGATCATCCAACGAGACGTTTTAATTTAGTTAAAATTGTAATTTTTGTTGTTCTATTTGTGATTTAAATTTTGAGTTGTCTTATATTTTGAAATGTTGTGGCGGTAAATTTTATCTTGTATAACTTTTAATTTAGTTTTAGGTTTCAGTTTTGTGGTTATCATAAAGTTTTTCAGTTTTCATGCAACAATCTTATTTATCATGCAAGAAAAGTAAAACACAGTGCAGGTAAATAAATTGCAATAAGGTAAATTGCAATAAAGTAAAAGCGTACCTGGAGGGTCTTCTCGTCATTCCCAGCTGAGACTTTAGTATTGCATTGTAAATATGTGTTTATAATTTTGCAGAAATTAAAGCAGAACTAACAAGAAGTAACTACTCAATCCTATGATGTCTATGTTTAAATCCTGGTTGTCTACGAAGTCCTATGATGTCTATGTGAATTCCTATGTTGTGTTTCAATAAACATTGTTTAATTTAAGTGAGGATGATTTCGTTGAGCAGTCATATTAAGTTTAATAGACCTCAGAGGTATCCAAACAGTCAGAGAAGGATGCAGGTCCATGCTTCCCTCTCATATCCTGATGAAAAGTCTCGGGCTCATTTAGACTTATAATGTTGCTTAACAATTCACCCCACCTATACCCTTATGCTTAACAAATACATTTGTTCGAGGTAGGTTGGGGCAAATGAATTTAGGTGTGATTTCAGTTTGTATTTGGTGGTAACTGGTAGTTTGATTTGGACTTATGGGAGTGTTGTAAAGATTTTGTGAAGTTTGCTTGAGTTTATGTTTGGATTTGGCTTTGGTTTTGGTTTAGGTTTGGTTTTGGTTTATGTTTAAATTTGGTTTGTGTTTGGATTTGGTTTTGATTTATGTTTAAATTTGGTTTGTGTTTGGATTTGGTTTTGGTTTATGTTTTGAAACTAGGGATTTTTTAGTTTGGAATGTGAATTGGGAAGGTTATGTGGACATCGGGTAAAATTTGGGTTACTTCATGCATTCACTAAGCATAAGGGTATTCTTATTATGTTTTCTACACCAAGTTGTGATTTCTTTGGGGTCTTTATAAAGGGAAAAATGAACCATGCCTCAGGAGGCCTATCCTAGGTTTGATTGTTATCGTGTTGGTATTGTATTGTGGTCGGGATTGTTGTTGTGTTTTGTGATTGTTGTTGTGTTGGGATTGTTGTTGTTGTTGTGATTGTTTTTGTGTTGGGATTGTTGTTGTTGTTGTGATTTGTGATGGTTGTGTTATTCATATATTATCATTTTATTATGTTATTATTGTTTATGTTGTTATGTGTTATTATTCTTTATTGTTTACTATTTATGTGTTGTTATGTTATTTAAAATTATTATCGTTTATGTGTAATTAAACTTATTATTATCTTTATGGTTTATTTAATTTATTATTTATTATCTTATGTGATTTATTTACTTTATCATTATTTATTTATTTAATTAATTGTTATTTATTTATTTTATTTTACTTTAACTTGATATTTATTTATTTAAATTATTATTTTAGTTTTAATTTATTTTATTATTTAATTTAATTAATTTAATTTAATTTAATTTATTATTATTTATGTTTATTTAATTTAATTTAATCAATTTATTTAATTTAATGTAAAGTATTATTGTTTAATTTAATAAAATTTAATTTAAGTTATTATTATTTTTTATTTAATTTAATTTATTTTAAATTATTATTTGTTTACATTATTAATTTAATTTGTTCAATTATTTTATTTAATTTATTTAATTTAATATTTATTTATATTATTATTTAATTTTATTTTATTTAATATGATTTGGTTAATTTAATTTATTATTATTTAGAATTATTATTTAACTTTAATATAATATTCAGACTTTCATTAATTTATTTAACTTAATTTAATTTATTTAATCAATTTAATTTAATTTTAAATTATTTATTTACATTATCATTTAATTTAATATAATTTTGATTTATTTAATTTAATTTATTTAATTAATTAATTTAATTTAATTTAAACTATTATTTATTTAATTGTTTTTGGATTACTTAATTAATTATTATTTAATGTAATTTATTTAATTTAATTATTATTTAATTTAATTTATTTAATTTAGTTATTATTTGATTTTAACTATTTAATTTTAATTTAATTCATTATTCATTTATATTATTTAAATTATTTTCAATTTATATATATATATATGTATTATTTATTTTTATTATCCCTTATAAGTTATTTTATTTTAATTAATTATATGTACATTTTTATTACTTAAATATTATTGATTTATCATTATTAATTTATATTATTAATTTACATTATTTATTATTATCATTTTTATTATTATTTTTTTATTTATAAGACTTTTCATTTTTTCTCTCTTAAATTATTCTTTTCTTTATTTAAAATTATTACCATTTATATTAAGTTATTATTTCTTAAAATTATTATTTACATGTATATTTACATGTAGATTATTTTAAAAAGAATGATGTTTTTATTGACCTTTTTTTATTATTTATTTATCTATTTATAAAACTTTTTGAACATTCTCTCTCCTACATTATCCTTTCGCTTATTTTAAATTATTACCATTTATTTAAGTTATTATTTATTAAAATTATCATTCACATATGTATATATTTTAAAAAAATACTTTTATTTACTTCCTTTATTTTCATTATTTATTTTACTTATTAATTTACATATACATAATTTACATAGTGTATGTTATATATTATTTTATATTTTTATTTCATTTTCTTCTTTTTATTATTATTATTATTATTATTTATTTCCTCTTTATTTTTATTTTCTTTTCTTTTACCTTTATTTCCTTTATGTTGTATTAAAAATTTTAAAATTCATTTTTTTTATGGTAATAAAAACTAGGTGAAAAGATTAGGTGGTATTTTTGTAAATAGTGAAATTAATGAGCCTAAATAGTTACATATCTTTGCATTAAAGGGAAATCCTAAGCCTATGTATGAATAAAATGAAGATTTGTAAAAGAATAATCTACACATGATTTTTTTATTTTAAATAGCTTGCATGAAAAGAAAATCCCTAAGGCTAAGCATGGAAGAGTTCAACACATAATTTTTTGTAAACCTATGTAGAGGAATAGGAGCTTTAAGGAAAATACATGTATATGTGGGGTCTTAGGCTAAGCATGAGAAGGGTGAAACATTTCTTTGAAGCTTAAATGCTCATAAGATAAAAGAGAGGGGGGAGAAGCTTAGCTTGATTTTGGGGAGTTGATGGAAGGAACTTGATGAGAGGGATGTCTTGTTGAAGCTCACGGCTAGGAAGGGGTTTGGGTGGATGTGGCTTTGCTTGGAAGAAGGAGAGGAGGAGGAGGAGATGCTCACGGCTAGGAGGGAATTTTTGGGGGGTGGAATGGTTAAGTTTATGGGTGTAAGTGAGTGTGTAAAGGTGTGTGAAGTGGGATTAAAGGTGGGGCGGGGGGGGGGGGGGGTTAATGGGGAGGCTCACGGCTAAGAGTAAATGGGGGGAGTGAGGGAGAGGTGAGGGAGAAAAATGGTGGAGATATGGTGGAGGTAAGGTGATAGGGTGAGGTGGCGGGAAGGGTGAGGGAGAGGTAAGGGAAAGGTGAGGGAGAGGCATGGAAGTAAGGTGAAGGTAAGGAGGGAAGACTTTTAATTTTTTTTTTTTTTTTTTGGTTATTTGTTTTGCCGTGAGATGTAAGAGGGGGAGAATGTGGGTGTGTGTGTGAGTGTATTTTAGTTTGGTGAGTTTTGGATTTTGGGTCCATTTTAAGAACATTGGGCTAACTTGAATTTAGATTGGGCTAGAACTTGAATGAAGCCCAAGTTCCTTGATCAATATTGTCCATATGATTGTAATGAAGATCTTTCATGAAGACATAAAATGATTTTGAGCTCATTTGGAAGTTCAATTTTGGCATGGATTGGATTTTTGATTATTTTGGACCATATTGGGTTCGGGTCAAGTTATCTTGAGTTTGAGTGGGAATGGGGTCCAGAAGTCTTCAACAATATTGTAGATATGATTGTCTAGAATACGTTTCATGAAGACATAAAATAGTTTTGACAAGGTTTAGGGGGTCAATTTGGTGAATTTAAAACATGTGTTCAGCTTGGGTCAAAATTGGGGTTTTTTTTGTTCAAAATGGATTTGGGTAAGACGTGAGCTCAAATTATGGGCAATTGATGATCCAATTCACTTTAAGGAGGTGTTATAAAGAGTTTGGAATTGAAATTTGGGAGGAATTGATTGACATTGGATCACTTTAGGAGTTTTGGGTTATTTAGGCAAAATTGGGGATTTTGATTTCAAGTGGAATTTGATTCAAATGTGGGTCACATTAGACTTTAATTTGGTCTAAGTTGATATTGGGGATGTTGAATTTTGGTTTAGAATTGAATTTGATGAAAATTGGGGTCAATTGGGTCAAGATTTGGTTTGGTTTAGGCACCTTTAGGTTAATTGGGCCAAGTTAGGATTTTGGATTGAAAGTGTATTAATTTGGCACAATTGACCCATAGTGTAGTTGAACAAAATGAAATTAGAGATTTTTAGAATTGTCTGGAATTTTTTGAGAATTTTTTGGAATTTTTGGATTTTTGGGCAAAAAGTGTATTTTGGGTATTTTGAGGGTATTGGGGGGTATTTTTTGGAAATTTGGAATTTTTGGTCATGAATGGTCGATTTGAGTGGTAAGGAATATATTGGAATGGTTTTGGGGAATTTTGGTGAATTTGAAGAATTTTGGGTTATTTAGGGAATTTTGGGAGGCCGGGGGCCAAATTTTTGAAATCTTGGAAAATTGAAGCTTGGCTTCAAGGTGAGCAGGATGTAATGACCAAGGGTCACTTACATTTGGTCCTCTATGTGTTGATCCCTACCACTTAGTCATAGACTGAGGGCTGGGCTATCCACATGAGTTTTCAAAGAGTTCAGGGCTGAAATTAGGATGTGCAGTGTGTGTATGTTGTGAATGTGAAGTGTATGAGTGGTGATCTCCGAACCTCCCTCAGGGCAAATCCTAAGGTCTGACCACCTATAGGAGACTTCCCATAGGATTCCTTATGCTTGCCTTTTTCCTACCAAAAGGTGGAGGTTAGGCCTTAAGCAAATGAAAACCCCTAGTGAAGCAAGAAGAGTTTTGAATTTCTATGGGGAGGGTTCCATAACTAGTCCTCTAAGAAAGTCACCAGGAGAGTCGTATGGCTAGACCCTAGGCTATTCTAAAGAGAGACTAGTCCTCAACCAAAAGTGAGGTCAACAAATGGACCCCCAATAGATGTAGTGTGCTGGGCAGGCACACTGCACGTATTGGTGTTGACCGATGAGATCAACAAGACCAACACAACTGTCTGAGTGAAACTCAAGACAGAGCAAAGAGTTTAGCAAGTGAGTTTCTGCTGGGGAATGTTTGGTTGAAAACCTTCAAATCTAGGGACACTTGCTGGGGAAAGAAGGTGGCAATACCATTAAGCTGGGGCTATGAGTTCCAAGCTCCCAAACTCTGAAGGAATCCGAACCGATTTGATTTGAGGAGGGGAATTTTGAATTTGATTTCAAGTTTCTTGTTTGAATTTTATAGTTTGAAATTTTGTTTTGAATTTGAAGTTTGGAATTTTGTTTTTTGTTTTTAATTTTAGGATTTTAATTTGTGGGACTTTGAAATTTTAAGCGAAATCAGAATTTCGGTATCGCTCGCAGGAGGAGAATCAGAATTTAGGTACTTACTCGGAAATTCAAGAAAAAAAATTTCTTTTTTGGGAAATCAGACGACTAAGCTTCGACCCCAGAATATAATGGAAGGCGGAAAAATATCTCAGAAGGGAGATGGAAATTTAGGGAATTTTTGGGAAATCAGATGACTAAGCTCCGACCCCAGAATATCATGGAAGGCGTAAAAATATCTCGGAAGGGAGATGGAAATTTAGGGAATTTTTGGGAAATAGGACGACTAAGCTCCGACTCTAGAGTATCATGGAAGGCGGAAAAATATCTCGGAAGGGAGATGGAAATTTTGGGAATTTTTGTGAAATCGGACGACTAAGCTCAGACCCCAGAATATCATGGAAGGCGGAAAAATATCTCGGAGGGAAAATGGAAATTTAGGTAATTTTTGGGAAATCAGACGAATAAGCTCCGACCCCAGAATATCATGGAAGGTGGAAAACTATCCTGGAAGGAAGATGGAAATTTAGGGAATTTTTGTGGGAAATCGGATGACTAAGCTCAAACCCCAGAATATCGTGGAAGGTGGAAAAATATCTCAGAAGGAAGATGGAAATTTAGGGAATTTTTTGTGGGAAATCGGATGACAAGCTCCGACCCCAAAATATCATGGAAGGTGGAAAAATATCTCGGAAGGGAGATAGAAATTTAGGGAATTTTTGGGAAATCGGATAACTAAGCTCCGACCCCAGAATATCATGGAGGGCGAAAAAATATCTCGGAAGGGAGATGGAAATTTAGAGAATTTTTTAGAAATTGGACGACTAAGCTCCGACCCCAGAATATCATGGAGGGCAGAAAAATATCTCAGAAGGGAGATGGAAATTTAGGGAATTTTTGGGAAATCGGACGACTAAGCTCCGACCCCATAATATCATGGAAGGCGGAAAAATATCTCGGAAGGAAGATGGAAATTTAGGGAATTTTTTGTTTCTTGGGAAAGAGAGGATATTATTAACTTGTCTGTTTCTGATTTCATATCGTTTCATTTTGTTTAATTTTGATTTTTCTTCATTTGAGTTCATTTCTTTTCATTTTGATTTGATTTGATTTCACTCGATTTAAATTTGTTTTTTTTTATTTATTATTACAAAAATTTTGGACCCAGTCACAGACACTAGCCCTACAACTATATTTCAACGAATATCATTTTTTTCAGTCTTTTCATGTCGCGTAATATTTCTTTAAATATGGTCCATTGATGGGCAACATGGGTCTATCCCCTTGAGAATCCACCAACTGGTAAGATCCTCCTGTGTAGACCTTCTCCACCACCAATGGTCCTTCCGAGGTCAGTTCGAATTTTCCACCTATTTTGCAGTGTGCAAGAATATGCCTTCTAAGAACGAGCACGAGGTCACCAAATTTGAACGACCTAGGGCGGACCAATTTATCGTGGGCTTGAATCATCTTCGCTTGGTAGAGTTCCAAGTTCTATTGTGCGAGCAATCTTTTTCCTTCAAGGTTTTCCAATTCTGCAAGTCATAACTTGGCATTCTCTTCTGTTGTAATTTGATTGGCAACGGTAACCCGGAGCGACGGTAGCTGAACTTCTAGCGGAAGAACTGCCTCGGACCCGTTGTTGGAGATGATTCTGCACAGTACACCGAAACGATAGACGATTTGATTCTTGAAGAACTGTAAGACTTGCTGCGCTGTGAGTTCTCGTAGTGGAACTGCTTCTGCCCACTTGGAAAAGTAGTCTGTAGCGGCGAGTATAAACTTGTGTCTTTTTGAGGAAGGAGGGTCTATCGGACCCACTATGTCCATACCCCAGCATTCAAATGGCCACGAGGCAATCGTTGGGTGTAGAACATTCGGAGGCTGGTGCAAGACCACTCCATGCACCTAGCACTGATGGCATCTCTTAGCTACGTCCATGCAATCTGTCATCATTGATGGCCAGTAGTATCCGAGTCTTTTGATTTTCATCTTCATTTTCAGTCCTGACTGGTGAGCACCACACAATCCAGCATGTACTTCTTTGACAATTTTTTGCACTTCTACTCTGCTCAGACATCTCAGCCACATCTGGTCGAAGGATCTCCTATACAGAACATTGTCGATCAGGGCATACGACAAAGCCCTCTTCTGAATCTGGTGCGCTACTGACTTATCTTCTGGTAGCTTTCTGGTTTGCAAATATTCTATTAATGGCTGATGCTAATCTTCTATATCTTCTGCCACTGCAGTAACTGTCTTTTCTTTTTCAATTTCATGTAGACTGTCGAGGTCGATCTGAGACAACACCTGACGTCCTTGTACTGTAATATCTATAGAATCTTCGGGTGGACAAGCCAATTCTTTAGCGAGTTTTGCTAAAGCATCCGCATGGGCATTGTCTGCTCGAGGAATCCTATACAATATCACATTCGAAATTTGCTCGAGTAACTTCATTGTATACCTGTGGTATTCTTCTAATCTCAGCTTTATAATTTTGTACTGTCCGTGCACTTGCTGGATGACGAGCTGTGAGTCGCCATAAATGGTAATGTCCGTTATATCCATTAGTATTGTTAATTCCAAGCCGGTGATTAGGGCTTCATACTCTGCTTCATTGTTGGTACACGGCTCTATGAAGTGGTAAGAAAACCTCAGCATGGCCCGATCTGGTGTCACAAAGATTAAACCAATTCCTCCTGTGCCTGGTATGACTGTTCCTGATCCTTTGTCTTTTCGAGCTGATGACGCTCCATCAAAGTATATTTCCCAACGTTGAGCATTGGGGTCTTCTATCTGTAGTATCTGCTCATATGGTAACTCACCATTGAGCCGGGACCCAGCTGGCAGTGGGTGCGCTGCAAGAAAATCTGCAAGAATCTGCCCTTTGATAGCGCGAAGGGGCACAAAGGTTATATCAAATTGCAATAATATCATTGACCACCTTGCTAAGCGTCCGGAAAGCGTTGGTCGGGTCATCAAGTATTGCAAAGGAATAACCTTCGAAATGAGGTTGACATTATGAGACAACATGTAATGTATAATCTTCTGAGTGGCGTAAACTAAAGCTAGACAATGTTTCTCAATTGGAGGATACTTTACCTCTGCAGGTATTAGACGTCGACTCAAGTAGTAGAGTGCGTTCTCTTTACCCTCATCATTGACTTGGGCAAGTAGAGCTTCGAGAGACTCATCTTACGCTGCGGTATAAAGTATCAACGGTCTACCCGGGATAGGGCTGCTAAAATAGGAGGTGTCGTTAGATATCGTTTAATAACTTCGAAAGCCTATTGGCACTTATCTTCCCAAATAAATTTGGCATCCTTTTTAATTAATGCCGAGAAAGACTGACACCTACCCGACATATTAGATATAAAGCACCTCAGATATGCCAGTTTTCCTTGAAATGAACGTAGTTGTTTCAAGGTTTTAGGGGGAGGCATTTCTAAGATGGCTTTAATCTTCTCTGGATCAATTTCGATTCCCCGATGATGGACAATGAATCCTAGAAATTTTCCATAGGTAACGCCGAAAGCGCACTTTAAGGGATTCATCCTCAGATTATACTGTCGTAATCGTTCAAATACGATCCTCAAATCATATAGGTGGTTTCCTCTTATCTTGCTCTTGATGACCAAATCATCCACATAGCATTCTACTTGGTTGTGAATGAGGTCATCGAAGATCCTCGTCATTGCTCTTTGATATGTAGCTCCTGCGTTCTTCAGTCCAAACGGCATCACGGTGTAGCAGTAAATCCATATCGGAGTTCTGAAAGCTGTGAGCTTTACATCTTCTAGTGCCATCTTAATCTGATTGTACCTTGAAGACCCATCCATAAAGGAGAAAGTTTCATGTGTCGACACAATGTCCACCATTAGTTCCAGTATTGGTAACGGGAATTCATCATTTGGACATGCTTTGTTTAAGTCCCTGAAGTCGACACACACTCGAATTTGTCCATTTTTCTTTTTCACTGGCACAACATTAGCTAACCACGTCAGATACTGTTCTTCTCGAACAAAATTAGCATCTATTAATTTCTTGATTTCTGCTGTAACTTGTTGTTATATCTCGAGGCACATCCTTCTGGGAGCTCTCTTTACTGGCATCACATTCTTATCCACTCCGAGGCGGTGAACTGCGACCGCCGAAGATAGTCCTAGCATTTCTTCATAGCTCCAAGCGAAGCAATCATTGAATTCTGATAGTAACCTGACCAAGTCTGCGACCTCTTCTTCGTTGAGTAACGAACTTATGAAAGTCGGTCGAGGCTGCTCCTCAGTCCCGAGATTGATTTCTCTTAATTCATCCACTGTTGATTTGATTTCTTCTTCAAATTCTGGTGGAGCATCGCCTATCGGCTGATCTTCATATTCATCTTGAATGTCCAGGCAATCTTCTTTTGACAAACTAGTAACAACCATGCAAAATTCTGAGTCATCGACGGGATGGCTCCAAGCGTACCAAACCCAAGACCTTCTTTCGAATTGAGTTTCTTTCCTTTTACATTCCATAATTTTTTGAAAGATTGTAACTTATATTTTGGCATTTTATTTGACACATATCCTTGTTGAATTAACTTTTGTACACACGGCGAAAAGTAGCCAAAAGGTAATTCCATTAATTCATTTGAGTCATTTTCTTCAAGAATTACACAAGGTTCAAATGTAGAAGGGGAAGCTTTGTAAAACTTGATCGGTTTAAAACCATCGTTATGAACTTCCTTGACCTCTATACTCTCTATCTTTTGAGAATGGATCGGAGTAAGGGTCATGGCATGAACATAGTGGTTAATCCGATCGTACATCGATTCGTATTCATCCTTTGCTTCGTCGTCCAGAGAGATCTCGAACTGAGGCTTCTTCTGACTTATCATCATTGTTTCTTTATCTTCTTCGGAGCTTTCCTCCATGTCGATGTTGATTGTTGGCTTTGACTGTTCAACAATCTGGGAAATTCTTCCTCGACCACGTCCCCGGCCTTGACCTCGGATGCGTGGGCTAAAAGAACTTTTACCAATTAGTTGAGAAGGTGCGGTATGAGATTGTTGAACTGGAGCCATACAGTCTCGTCCTTGTAGTTCCTTTGAGTCTTCAATTTTGCTTATTACAATGTTTCTTGAAAATATTGTTTTCTTTAGAGGAGCATAGTAAGCGGCGTCTTCATGGATGCCCACTTCATGTATTGAAAACAGCTATAGATCTCCTTTAATGCAATGTTCTTGTCCATCTTTGTAGTATTGATGCACTGGTGAAGCGACGATGGGACCATATTGTACTCATGGAGCCACGGTCGACCAAGCAGGGTATTGAACGAAGTATCCGCATTGATGACATGAAATTTTTGCAGTTGTTACTAGATTTCCGACTTTCATCTGTAGCGTTGTAGATCCGAGGGCTCTTTCTCCTTTCTGATTGAAACCTCTTAACATCATTATATCCAATGTAAGCTCTCGGGCATTGATGTACAAGTAAGCTAACGTCCGTAGACTCATTATATTGAGCGACGCTCCAGGATCTACTAAGACTCTGGAAAGCACGAATCTGTCGATGATGACAGAAATGTAGAGTGGACGATTGTGATCGGCTGTACCGAGTAGCAAATCTTCGTCGGTGAAAGTCACGCCAAGCTGTTCCTTTATGGTGCAAACTCCATCTGAGGATGTGCTAGCCAACTGCGCTAAGCAAATGTCGGGATCAAGTAGAGCCTTGATCAAACTTTCTCTCATCTCCTTTGACAGGATCAGAGCATCGTAAATACTTAATTTGGCCGGCAACTTCTTGAGATGAGCTAACACGTTGTAATCCACTTTATTTGGGTTTTCAACTTCATTTCGAACTTGTATTGCTTCGATAGCTCGGAGGTATTTCTTCTTGAGTGACTATCTGCTTTTCTTTGTCCACTGGAGTTGTTCTCAGAGGTAGCACCTTGCCACTCCTTAAATGCACTTCTGTTATTTCTTCTTCTTCTAGATCCAGAGGTCCTTCTGTATCTGAGTAGTCCAAATTGATGTTAAGTGGAGCTCCTTTGCACTCGAGGACTGGCTCCTCACTTCTCGTACTGTCGTAGTCAGTGTTGTCAATGTCTTTTTTATCTTTGGTGGAAGTTAATATGATTTGAGGATCATTTTGGGAATTGAAATCGGGGTTAGATAGGTTGTGATTAGTTACGTCATCACTAGAGATAGTAAGAACGTAGCCAATATCATTTATATCATTATTACGAGACCCTGGAGGGGTACAAAGATAATGATACGAAGTCAGGGGTTCGAGGAATTTCACCCCTGAATCTGAGACAACCATTCTAACGGGAGCAACCCCTATCCTATTCTCCGCACTATCGTCTTTAATCTCATTCACGATCTCTTTCTTCCTCCTCTCTCATCGCGGTGGCTTCCTTGGCTAAGCTTTCATCTTGGCATGTGCTGACGGCGGACTCCAGACAGCGGCTTTCTTTGGAGCAGACTGAATCTGATCCAGGACATTCTTGAGCTCATTCCAAATTGTGCTCCATCCACCCTTACCGGCATATGGGTCAAGCGAAGAGATTGGCTCGGCTGAAATTACATTTATAGAACCTTTTTCAGGCTCCTTCAAATATTCCTTCGGTATCGTTATATTTCCTTCTTTGTAATTCCGCTCAAGCCAATCCTTGAAACTGAAGCAGTTCTCAATTGTATGTCCAAGCATCCGGTGATAAGGACAGAAGTTGGGCTGATCTTTCTTATTCACCTCTTCTGGCTTTTTCGGCTCGGGCAACTTGAACTCGGTCTTCTTTAGCAAATTCTTGAACATCTTTGCTACAACATCATCTTTGAAAGAGTAGTTTCTGCGTAGTCATTCAGATATTGTAGGAACTTGTCTCCCGTCTGTCCTGTACGGTCTCTACTGCTGCTGACCAGGCTGATTATTCTGTGGTAGACGAGACTGTCTGTACTACTGAGGCTGACTGTATTGCTGAGGCGACTGCTCGGTCTGAATCATCATCGGTTTCTTTCATTTATCGATCGCGGCCACTACTCCAGATCTCTTCTCATAAGCCTTTACTGGTTTCGTTTACTCTGTCTTTTCTGCAGGCTCCATGTGTTTGATTTCTTCCTGTAAGTTGTTGGCCTTGCTGAGCAGTTTCTCAAAGGACTTGATCGTGAGACCCTTAAGCAGGAAAGCTACCGAACCGTGAATACTCTTGAGTAGTATATCGATCACGTGGTGTTCTTGTAGCTGAGGTTCGCATTTCATGCTTAAGTTTCTCCACCTCAAGATGTAGTCAACCAAAGTCTCGTCGGGCTTCTGACGTTCTACCACGAGATCTCCTAGGTGACATGACGCTGAGCACCGGCAAATCTCGTTACGAACATGCTTTCCATTTCTGCGAAAGTCTTCACTGATCCATTAGGAATTTCTGCATACCAATCGAAAGCTATTCCCGACAGGCTGCTGACAAACTGACTGAACAATAGCGCTTCAATTCCTCCTATATTGCAACAGCTGGCTCTGAAGTGCGCTATATGCTGCCGAGGGTTTCCTGTTCCGTCATACTTTTTGAAGGTCAGTGGCACGAAGCCTTTGGTGTATGGTACAGCATCAAATTCCTCCGGGTAGGGTCTACCCTTTGAAACTGATGCTCCGCCTTTGGACTGGGCCATGGCCTCCCGAACTTGCTGTTCGACGATTTGCTTAAGCTCCTTTTTTGCTAGATTCGGGGTTGAATCCTTCTTTGGAAGCTCATTCTCGTTGGCAGAGGTGGCCTCTCTTCTTTCATCGGCGATGTGTATTATCTCAGGCTGATTAATTTCTGGAGATGCTGTCGGACGTTACAGAGATTGTCCATGCAATGTGGCCATGGAAATCATAGCGGCAGTCATCTCCTCCATTTTCTTTTCCAATCGGCTGATTATTTTGATTCTAACAGACACGGCTCTTTGAAGCTCTTCTATTGCATCCTACTCACGAGGAGCTTCACGTGCAGACTCTGTGGCCCTGGTATCGACCATGTTGATTTCCATGAATTCATTATCCAAGTAATCTGACAGGTGGAAAGCTTCGTTATCGATTTCTAATCCTTGCTCCTTAGTTAACTCTGAAATCTCTTCACGGAGTTTCTGAATTCTATCCTCCATCAACCATTCTTTTGCCACTAACTCTGAAGCAACAGGGGTGGTGACGATAGGAGTGCCGGACTTATAATTCGTTTGATGATTTGTAGACTTCTCGAAGTGGACAGGTGCAGCGACTTTCAGTAACCACACTCTCCTCTCGAGAATTGATACCTCGGGACAGAATGTCTCGGCGGGGACATCAGAACTAAGAGAGGAAGTGTGCTCCCTAGATTGCAGACCATGTACAGAGGAAAGTAACCCTCTCTTCCTCCTCGGGAGTTCTTTGGGTGGCATTCTTGGACCTAGCTGAGATTTGACTGGTCTTCGTATCGCGGGCGTCGAATCGGTGGTAGTTGTCTCAACATGCTTTCCCAAACGGTGCTTGACAGAAACCCTGCTAGGCTTTTCCATTTTTAAAATTTCCTCTTTCACTTCTGGGGATATTGCACATCCCATCCTTTTATGAAGCTTGGCGACAGAACATCCTTCTAATTCGGCCAATCTTCGTAGAAGAGTATGAGCTTGAGTGATGGGTGTGGGCTTCTTTCCCTCCTCATCACGACTGTGCGGTGCTGGAAGCGCAGCGACAATCCTATGGAAACTTTCATTTCCAGTGGTACCAGCTAACGGGTGGAACCTACTACCTCGGAGGAGAGGAGAGGTATTCGGTAAACCGAGTTCCTCTTACTGAGGAATCTCATCAATTACTGGCATATTTGCAGCTTGTGCCTTGGCGTCCTTATGAAGCTTCTGGTTGCGGTTCCTCTTTTCGGATTTTGTCAGCGGGGAAACCTTGGAACTGGAACCAACCTCAAAGATAGACGGCGGGGCAAGGAAGACATTGTCAGGATCCTCCTCGTGCAGAATTTCTTTCCCTTTGGCAGAGGGGGAAGTAGGTACTGTAACGACAAAGACGGAAGCAGTGGAGGTGGCGACTCTCCTTGTCACGGAGCCAACTGGTTTGACGGGGACAGTAGTCATCTTCACCTTCTTAGCAGAAGGGAAGTCTTCATGGGAATTTAGATCGAACTCGACAGATAGTTCTTGTACTTCGGGGGCGACAATTTTCAGGACCACGAATGAGACTTTTCCAAGTACGACTTCAAACTCACTGAAGCCGGCTCCAAACTCAATCAACGGTGCTGCGAGACGAGCCTCATGGGAAGAGGGCAAGTTGCAGGAGAAAGTCAGCGAAGGGGTTGTCATTTCGACTGTCAAAAGAAACGTTTCAAAATTTAGGAAGGGCCAAAGACCTTGTCATCATAGTATGAACACTATGAAGAAGATTGTTCTGTGAACTGGATAAAATTTCTGATTTCATTTAATATATTATTATTATTTTCTCTTATCATATTTTGTTCTTCTTTTTCTTTTATTTTCTCTTAGATTTTCTTGTGTTTATTTTAAATGAAATTTAAAATTTTAATGGTGGATTAACTTACCGAAGGTAGAAAATTAAATCCAAGAGGCAGAAGAAGAAGGTGAAGCAAAGGACCCTGCTGAGGATCCCTTTTCACAACGCACATTGCCCAAGTGGAATTAATCCACCAACACACCTATTGGGGGTCCAACCCCACAAGATCAAAAAAAAAATCCTAAGGATCCTTGAACCTCTCTGTTTAGGAGTGGCTAAACAGATGGTCCTGAAATCCAGGAAAGTTGATCACACTTTCCCAAGAAAGAAATGGGTAAAGTACGTCAACGGAAGAATTGTAGTTTGATCCACTAGGGGCATGAACTTACTACCGATTTATGAAAGCAAAATCATCTGATCAAAATGGAGAGAGGAACTAGTCCCCAGTGGAGTCGCCAGAAGCTATCGACATATTTTTAGGTTATGTGTGTTGTATTTTGAAAAGGGGTCACCTACAGAAATTGTCGGCGAATTTTTAGATTTTAAATTTAATTTAAGTATATATATATATATATAATTTGGAAAGTAGCATTTGATTTTGAAAATAATTTTAAGTTTGAAAATTTTAAGATATGAAATCAAACTGATCTCACATCCCAAATAGTTTATATAAACGAGAACCGCACCACAAACTGTTTATCTATCCCGAGAAATAGATGCACTGCTTGATAATGGAGATCGATTAAATAAACTAGAAGATTTGTGACATCCGTTTGGTCTGCGAACCAGTTTTATAAGCCGACAAGTTTCCCTGCTTAATATAAAGGAATTAAGCAGGGTTTATATTACCTGGGTTCTTAAGTTCCCTATAAGGGCAAGCCCCTATAGTTAATTACATCTTAAATGACGGGAATCATTTAAGAAAACTCTCGATAATGATCAGTGGTTTTGCTCTCAAGAATTTCAAAGCTTACGGTTTTCAAAGGATTGAATTTTGGAGATTTCAATAGGGAATGGATCAAATTCGGAAAAGTTTATTTTGGGAATCCAAAGGAAGAAAAGTAGGAGATGCTGAGGATCCAAGAAGAATCTCGGCAACTTCCCAAACTATCCTATTGTTTCGCTTCAATTATGGAAAATTATTTAATGTTGTAATCCTGCCAATTTAAATTAATTAGGACTTATATTTGTATGACACAATCATACAAATAGCCTTGAAGATGTGAGGGCTTATGTTGTACCAAACGACTACCTCAGAGTCCTAAGACCGGTTAGGCCTTAATTTGCATAAGACAATTATGCAAATGCCTAACAAAAAGTTGAGGATTTATGTTGCACTAGGCAAACCACCTCGAAGTCCTATGGCTTTGTTATTTAATTTCTAAGAAAGGTTTAGCTGATGTAGATCCGAGTTTTGCTGACGACAATGGCTGTGCTGCCCATTGTGCTCCAAGCTCCTTATTGTCGCAGAGGTTTAGTTTTATAAATCATAAATCAGGAGATGAGAGAAGTGTTTTGGTTTAGAAAAGTCTTCGAATCCAAATACTTTAGTGTTTTTACAAATCTTAAAGTTGATTAAACAGAAACGATTAAGATCCCACGGTTTCGTCATCCCGGCTCCATTATTTTCATCCGATTCACTTAGTCCAGATGAATTTGCTAAACTCAACTGAATGAGTTCCACACTTTCATTTAGACCGTGGGAAATCCCGTTAGCAACACGTGGGTTACATCATCCGAGGTATTCCCGATCATCCAATGAGACGTTTTAATTTAGTTAAAATTATAATTTTTGTTGTTCTGTTTGTGATTTAAATTTTGAGTTGTCTTATATTTTGAAATGTTGTGGTCGTAAATTTTATCTTGTATGACTTTTAATTTAGCTTTAGGTTTCAGTTTTGTGGCTATCCTAAGGGTTTCAGTTTTCATGCAACAATCTTATTTATCATGCAAGAAAAGTAAAACACAGTGCAGGTAAATAAATTACAATAAGGTAAATTGCAATAAAGTAAATGCATACTTGGAGGGTCTTCTCGTCATTCCCAGCTGAGACTTTAGTATTGCATTGTATATATGTGTTTATAATTTTGCAGAAATTAAAGCAGAACTAACAAGAAGTAACTACTCAATTCTATGATGTCTATGTTTAAATCCTGGTTGTCTACCAAGTCATATGATGTCTATGTGAATTCCTATGTTGTGTTTCAATAAACTTTATTTAATTTAATTGAGGATGGTTTCGTTAAGCAGACATATTAAGTTTAATAGACCTCAGAGGTATCCAAACAGTCAGAGAAGGATGCAGGCCCATGCTTCCCTTTCATATCCTGATGAAAAGTCTCGGGCTCATTTTGACTTATTATGTTGCTTAACAATTCACCCCACCTATACCCTTATGCTTAAGAAACACATTTGTTCGAGGTAGGTTGGGGCAAATGGATTTAGGTGTGATTTGAGTTTGTATTTGGTGGTAACTGGTAGTTTAATTTGGACTTATGGGAGTGCTGTGAAGAATATGTGAAGATTTACTTGAGTTTGTGTTTGGATTTGGCTTTGGTTTTGGTTTGGGTTTGGTTTTGGTTTATGTTTAAATTTGGTTTGTGTTTGTATTTGGTTTTGGTTTATGTTTAATTTTGGTTTTTGTTTGGATTTGGTTTTGGTTTATGTTTTGAAACTAGGGATTTTTGAGTTTGGAATGTGAATTGGGAAGGTTATGTGGACATCGGGTAAAATTTGGGTTACTTCATGTATTCACTAAGCATAAGGGTATTCTTATTATATTTTCTACACCAAGTTGTGATTTCCTAGGGGTCCTTATAAAGGGAAAAATGATCCATGCCTCAGGAGGCCTATCCTAGGTTTGATTGTTATCGTGTTGGTATTGTATTGTGGTCGGGATTGTTGTTGTGTTGGGATTGTTGTTGTTGTTGTGATTGTTGTTGTGTTGGGATTGTTGTTGTTGTTGTTGTGATTTGTGATGGTTGTGTTATTTATATAATATCATTTTATTATGTTATTATTGTTTATGTTGTTATGTGTTATTATTCTTTATTGTTTACTATTTATGTGTTGTTCGTTATTTAAAATTATTATCTTTTATGTGTAATTAAACTTGTTATTATCTTTATGGTTTATTTAATTTATTATTTATTATCTTATGTGATTTATTTACTTTATCATTATTTATTTATTTAATTAACTGTTATTTATTTATTTTACTTTACTTTAACTTGATATTTATTTATTTAAATTATTATTTTAGTTTTAATTTAATTTATTATTTATTTTAATTAATTTAATTTAATTTAATTTATTATTATTTATGATTATTTAATTTAATTTTATTTATTTATTTATTTTAATGTAAAGTATTATTGTTTAATTTAATAAAATTTAATTTAATTTATTATTATTTTTTTTATTTTATTTTATTTTATTTTATTTAAATTATTATTTGTTTACATTATTAATTTAATTTATTTAATTTGTTTATTTAATTTATTTAATTTATTATTTATTTATATTATTATTTAATTTAATTTAATTTAATATGATTTAATTAATTTAATTTAATTTAATTTATTATTATTTACAATTATTATTTAACTTTAATTTAATATTAAGTTTTCATTAATTTATTTAACTTAATTTAATTAAATTAATCAATTTAATTTAATTTTAAATTATTTATTTATTTACATCATCATTTATTTTAATATAATTTTGATTTATTTAATTTAATTTATTTATTTAATTTATTTAATTTAATTTAAACTATTATTTATTTAATTGTTTTGGTTTACTTAATTAATTATTATTTAATGTAATTTATTTAATTTAATTATTTTTTGATTTTAAATATTTAATTTTAATTTAATTCATTATTCATTTATATTATTTAAATTATTTTCAATTTATATATATATGTATTATTTATTTTTATTATCCCTTATAAGTTATTTTATTTTAATTAATTATATGTACATTTTTATTACTTAAATATTATTGATTTTTCATTATTAATTTATATTATTAATTTACATTATTTATTATTATCATTTTTATTATTATTTATTTATTTATAAGACTTTTCATTTTCTCTCTCTTAAATTATTCTTTTCTTTATTTAAAGTTATTACCATTTATCTTATGTTATTATTTCTTAAAATTATTATTTACATGTATATTTACTTTTAGATTATTTTAAAAAGAATGATGTTTTTATTTACCTATTTTTTATTATTTATTTATCTATTTATAAAGCTTTTTAAACATTCTCTCTCCTAGATTATCCTTTCATTTATTTTAAATTATTACCATTTATTTAAGTTATTATTTATTAAAATTATCATTCACATATGTATATATTTAAAAAAAAACACTTTTATTTACTTCCTTTATTTTCATTATTTATTTTACTTATTAATTTACATATATATAATTTACATAGTGTATGTTATATATTATTTTAGATTTTTATTTCATTTTCATCTTTTTATTATTATTATTATTTTTTATTTCCTCTTTATGTTTATTTTCTTTTCTTTTACCTTTATTTCCTTTGTTGTATTAAAAATTTTAAAATTCATTTTTTTAAGGTAATAAAAACTAGGTGAAAAGATTAGGTGGTATTTTTGTAAATAGTGAAATTAATGAGCCTAAATAGTTACATATCATTGCATAAAAAGGAAATCCTAAGCCTATGTATGAATAAAATGAAGATTTGTAAAAGAAATAATCTACACATGATTTTTTTATTTTAAATAGCTTGCATGAAAAGAAAATCCCTAAGGCTAAGCATGGAAGAGTTCAACACATAATTTTTTGTAAACCTATGTAGAGGAATAGGAGCTTTAAGGAAAATACATGTATATGTGGGGTCTTAGGCTAAGCATGAGAGGGGTGAAACATTTCTTTGAAGCTTAAATGTTCATAAGATAAAAGAGAGGGGGAAAAAGCTTACCTTCATTTTGGGGAGTTGATGGAAGAAACTTGAAGAGAGGGATGTCTTGTTGAAGCTCACGGCTAGGAAGGGGTTTGGGTGGATGTGGCTTTGCTTGGAAGAAGGAGAGGAGGAGGAGGAGAGGCTCACGGCTAGGAGGGAAGTTTTGGGGGGTGGAATGGTTAAGTGTAAGGGTGTAAGTGAGTGTGTAAAGGTGTGTGAAGTGGGATTAGGGGGGGGGGGGTTTAATGGGGAGGCTCACAGCTAAGAGTAAATGGGGAGAGTGAGGGAGAGGTGAGGTAGAAATATGATGGAGATATGGTGGAGGTAAGGTGATAGGGTGAGGTGGCGGGTAGGGTGAGGGAGAGCCAAGGGAAAGGTGAGGGAGAGGCGTGGAAGTAAGGTGAAGGTAAAGAGGGAAGACTTTTAATTTTTTTTTTTTTGGTTATTTGTTTTGTCGTGAGATGTAAGAGGGGGAGAATGTGGGTGTGTGTGTGAGTGTATTTTAGTTTGGTGAGTTTTGGATTTTGGGTCCATTTTAAGAACATTGGGATAGAGCTTGATTGAAGACCAAGTTCCTCGATCAATATTTTCCATATGATTGTAATTAAGATCTTTTATGAAGACATAAAATGATTTTGAGCTCATTTGGAAGTTCAATTTTGGCATGGATTGGATTTTTGATTATTTTGGACCATATTGGGTTCGGGTCAAGTTATCTTGAGTTTGAGTGGGAATGGGGTGCAGAGGTCTTTAACAATATTGTAGATATGATTGTCTAGAATACTTTTCATGAAGAGATAAAATGGTTTTGACAAGGTTTAAGGGGTCAATTTGGTGGATTTAAAACATGTGTTCAGCTTGGGTCAAAATTGGGGTTTTTTTGTTCAAAATGGATTTGGGTAAGACCGAGCTCAAATTATGGGCAATTGATGATCCAATTCAGTTTAAGGAGGTGTTATAAAGTGTTTGGAATTGAAATTTGGGAGGAATTGATTGACATTGGGTCACTTTAGGAGTTTTGGGTTATTTAGGCAAAATTGGGGATTTTGATTTCAAGTTGAATTTCTTTCAAATGTGGGTCACATTGGACTTGAATTTGGTCTAAGTTGATATTGGGGATGTTGAATTTTGGTTTAGAATTGAATTTGATGAAAATTGGGGTCAATTAGGTCAAGATTGGGTTTGGTTTAGGCACCTTTAGGTTAAATGGGCCAAGTTGGGGTTTTGGATTAAAAGTGTATTAATTTGGCAAAATTGACCCATAGTGTAGTTAGACAAAATGAAATTAGGGATTTTTAGAATTTTCTAGAATTTTTTGATAATTTTTTGGAATTTTTGGATTTTTGGGCAAAAAGGGTTATTTTTGGTATTTTGAGGGTATTATGGGGTATTTTTTGGAAATTTTGGAATTTTTGGTCATGAATGGTCGATTTGAGTGGTAAGGAATATCTTGGAATGATTTTTGGGGAATTTTGGTGAATTTGAAGAATTTTGGGTTATTTAGAGTATTTTGGGAGGCCGGGGGCCAAATTTTTGAAATCTTGGGAAATTGAAGCTTGGCTTCAAGGTGAGCAGGATGTAATGACCAAGGGTCACTTACATTTGGTCCTCTATGTGTTGGTCCCTACCACTTATTCATAGACATAGGACTGGGCTATCCACATGAGTTTTCAAAGAGTTCAGGGCTGAAATTAGGATGTGCAGTGTGTATATGTTGTGAACGTGAAGTGTATGAGTTGTGATCTCCAGACCTCCCTGGGCAAATCCTAAGGTCTGACCACCTATAGCAGACTTCTCCTAGGATTCCTTATGCTTGCCTTTTTCCTACCAAAAGGTGGAGGTTAGGCCTTAAGCATATGAAAACCCCCTAGTGAAGCAAGAAGAGTTTTAAATTTCTATGGGGAGGGTTCCATAAATAGTCCTCTAAGAAAGTCACCAGGAGAGTCCTATGGCTAGACCCTAGGCTATTCTAAAGAGAGACTAGACCTCAACCAAAAGTGAGGTCAACAAATTTCTATTCAGGATACCGCCAAAAGTTTATTGTCCCTGAGAATCGGGAAGAGACCAACTTCACAAGCCCTCGTAATGCTTTATCTATTTGGAGGATTCCTTTTGAACTATGTAATAGGCCAGCCACATTTCAACACTGCATGTTGTCCATCTTCTCTAACCTGATTGAGACTAGTATTAAAGTTTTCATGGATGACTTATCTGTGTTTGGCATGTCATTTAATTCATGCCTTAACAATCTAATAAATTATTGCAAAGTTATGAGCAGACAAATCTACTATTAAACTGGGAAAAATGTCAATTCATGGTCACTAAGTATTATTCTAGGACATAATATTTTGAGAAGGGGATGAAGGATTACGAAGTAATGATTCAAGTGATAAAAATTTTACCACCACCCACTTCTATGAAAGAGATATAGAGATTTTAGAGCACTCTGGATTCTACCATCTCTTCATTAAAGACTTTTCAAAAATCATGAAGCCATAATGCTACTAGCTAAAAAAGGATGTAACCATCCAGTTTAATGGGGCCTACCTAACTGCTTTTAAGATAAGAACCAAGTTGGTTACCACACCTATGATTTTTACACTGGATTGAAATATACCTTCTGAGTTAATCTTTAATGTGATTGATTACACCAAAGGAACGATTTAAGATAGAGGAGAGACATGTTTTTTCCTGTAATGGATTATACCAATATGACCCACAAAGATGCCAAATTGAATTACACCACTACAGAGAAGTAATTACTAGTCATATTATTTACATTTGATAAATTAAGGTCCTAGCTATTAGGTACACAAGTTAAGTTGTACACCGACTATGCTGCTATTATGTATCTGATGGCCAAGAAGGATGCAATATCCTATTTAAAATTTAGGGACCTTTTTCTACATTAGTTTGACATGGAGCTTGTGGATTGGAAGGTACAAAAGTACAGATAGCTGATGAGTTGTCTAGGCTAAAGTAGGAAAATTTTAATGATTCTTTAGTCGACATAAATGAGAATTTTCTTGATGAGCAAATTATCACAATTTTTTAGGATTCCACCCTATGTTATGGTAATGACTGGACGATTTAAAGAATTTTATATTGCAAGAATTTTTGAACTTAAAATTATATACGTTTATAATGATTTTGTAAAGTCCAAGCATTCAACGCAAGTATACGTATCGTATTTAGTAATACAGGACTCTAATGGAGTACTGGTTATCGATCCCACAGGGAAGCTACGAAGTAGAAGAAAGTGTTTCCAATAGGTAATGTAGCACTAAAATCCGATTCTTAAATTGCAATTAAAGTTTAATGTTTACTTCTACTACCCCTATGCAGAAAACATTAACAATTAATCAAACTACAATTACTTCTAATAACTTTGAAAACAGAATTAACTAACAGACACACACTAAGCTATATATTTGAAATGTTTTTTTTTATATATATAAGAAAAGTATCTTTCCTCTTGCAACGAAATATGATGTGTGGATGATATGGAACGATTATCTATGTTATTGTGCCAAATAGAAGCATAAATGTTTCTTTACTTTTAAAAGAGTACCCCTTCTTCCAAGCATGAAAAGAACATTGAAATATCCTAAGTTTAGTAACTAAATCTATGGATAGGCTGGGAGGATACCGGCTCTTACTACGGAGCTCCCACTCACTCTTCACCTGAAGGTAACCTTCAAGTTTAGTTACTAATATTATGACCAAATTAAGGATCTCAGCCTGTCACCCTGAAACCTCCAAATTGAAGTCTATCAAAACACATTTCTCTATTTATTTGCACTCAATTCCCATGAACTACACAATTCATCCATGGAAATTGAATGGATTCTTCATTATTGTTGTATGACACTAAATCCTTTCAGAATTAATGTTCAAAAATATATTTTAACAATTCAATTGGCCAGATCGAAAATTAAATTAAGTTCGAAATGAAAAACCATCACAATTTCTTCAATACATTAAAAGCACTTCAAATCCACATCAATCCATCATCACATCTCTATGCAAGAAGAAAGACAAAGGAGACTACTCATAATGCATGAAGAAGATACAATAAAACATGAATTTTATATATAAAAGAAAAGTCATACAAACCACAAAAGAAAATACAAATTATCTCTTTCTCTTCTCCAATGCAATTCCCTTGAAGTTCCTTTGAATCATTTTCTCTCTTCTTTGCAACACTTAATTCCTTCTTTAGAATGGAAAGGAAGAAGCAATCTCTCACTTTACTTCTTCTCGTTCACTCCTTAGAGAAGAATTCCTCTCAAATTCTAACTTCTACACACTTTTCTCTTAAGCCCTAACACTCAACACACACTCTCCCTCTTTAGAACTTTAGAACACACACTAAAACCACACCATTTTCGTCCAAAAATAGTTACTTATAAGTTAGAAACGAAATCCCAAGAGTTTCCATAGGCATCCCTTCAAAAAGTCGCCAAAACTCTTCAAATTTGAATTCCACCGACATTAGGCTGGGGCACTGGCGACACTCTATCGACGAATTATTTGCCGAGCTCTCTGGAAAATGGCGCCGGCGGCGCCAGAATCTGTTTTCCTCCTTTTTGCTCTTTTTTGCTCCGAATTCGTTCCTTTTTGTTTCTTTTCGCTCCAATCACCTAAAATCATCATATCTGCAAAAAATCATGAAAAATACCTTTATTTAAATTGCAATATCACCAAAAATGGGTAAAATTGTATAGCAAAAACAATATATATTTTTGGTGCATCAAAATGCCCCAAACATAACTTTCACTTGTCCTCAAGTAATTCTTTTACTACATAAAAATATTACTCTAGGCAATGTACTTTTCACCGATAAGATACTAAAATTTTTCATTCAAAAGAATATATTGGTTAGATCTTAAGAAAGAAATTTAGTAACTCAGGTCAATACTACAGGTATAAGACTATTCAGCAATCAAGTCAAAGATTTCTAGACTTCTATTTATTTCAAGATAAACCATAATTTATCACATTAAGAATGCCTTGAAAGATTATGTGAAAAAGGAGTTCATGCAAACTTTATTAGAATGTAGGCCAATACTCTAAATATAAATTCAGAAATGAAATCAAGTTCTCCTTTAAGGTGATTCAAGTGAAGCCAATTTTTGATTAGGCATTTCCTCGAGCTTCTCCTCATAATTACCTTTTTCTTTCTTTTTTTTCTTTTTCTTTTCTTTTTGGGATTGTTTTTTAATCCTTCTTTTCTTTTCTTTCCCCTTTTTTTTTAAATGAGGATTACTATATCTGGATAGCCTTTAATGATTTTGAACTTCACTCTTCTTTTTTTAAAGTTCAAACTTGAGACACCTCCTTACTTTATAATTAGGTGCAAGCTTTATTATTCATCATAAAGTCACAATCTTTTCTTAACACACAATACTTTAAGTCTCTAAGCATTTCAAAAAAATAATTTACTTTATTTTTTATAGTTAACTATAATCAAATCCTTTCATACCAAATATCTTCCATTTATGAAATTAACCTTTATTACTAAAAACTTTCATCCAATCCTTCCATAATATTCAACTGAAATAAACAGTTTTAGTTACCTACTGTAAGGTTCAACTCAACGGTATAGTCACTTCTTCAGAACTGCTGAACTCCACTCCAGACTCAACACATAGGGAATGAACTAAGGCAGGATGTCATAATCCACTAGTGGTCTCACCTCTAGCAATAGTCTGAATGTTCTTGAAGACAATAGTTCCAATATCAATCTTTTTCATCTTCTGAATACAATAGTTCAAAATTGCTCCATCTCTTGTAACTTCGCTGTGGTGATAAGAAGGTAATAGTCTTGCAGAGATGAAATAATGCCAAACTTTTGATGCAACATTTAATATGGAAGCGGGGAAGTTAATCATTTATTTTTTACTTACTTTCCATTCCCCTCCTCCATCCGTCAGAAAAGCAATCACTTCTCTCATATTCGCCTCTCAAGTATCAAAGTTTTTATATTCACAAACAAATGGTTCCCGAGTCTGATAGAAGGCATTAATACGTTGAGTAAACTCAACCATTTTTCCTCTAACTAACACATACTCAGTCTCAGTCCAGGGAACATTTGCATAGAACTCCCTAACAACTCCTATACCAACATTCACAGTAAAATAACAAAATTTTTCTCTGTTCCGCTTTACAATTAACTGTTCTAAAGATCCACTAGGATTATCAAAAGCTTGATCCTAGATACACTTCTTATTGTAAAGGTAAGAGTTAAAGCGAAATTGCGCTTTAATATTAAAGAATTTTTCTTCATCAAAATCCAATTTTCTCTTCCCTTTACTCATCCTTGGAGCCATGTGAATTTCTAAAATTTGCAAGAAAATTCCAATAAATTCCGAATTCGCAATATAACAAACTCCAAATACTATTTTGAACAAGTAAGAGAAAATTTCATCGTGGAAATCTTAAAATCTCTTTAAAAATCCAAAAAGTCCAACCTAAGCAATGTGAGAGATTTCCATGGTGAAAATAAAAAAATTTAACTTAAAGTGAAGCTCTTACCAAGAGAAGTGTAGATCTGGTCTCAAAAATCTTTGAAATCACTTCAAATCCGAGATCTAGCAAGCCCTAGGTCTTCAAAATCGTGAAAATAGAGGAGGAAGACGAAAGCAATGGAAAAAACAGCGGGACCTAGGGTCAAAATTGCAAAATAAAGGTTTTCGTCATTTTTTTGTACTTGGACGCCGGCGGCGCTCGATAGGGCACCGACGGCGCTCTATTTTATAAAATATGCCAAACTCTCTAGATTTGGGATCCAGTAGCGCTAGTCAAAAATTTTTTCTAGTATGAAATTTTTTATTAGAATTTCGATCGTTTTGACCTCCACAATGATCTTTAACACTTCATTAAGCATCTACTTCATCTCACAAGCAATAATTAACAAAATTCTTTACACAAACAACACACAACATACTTTTATATATAAAATTCATGTTACATTATAAACACCAAATATGTTCATTCAAACTAAACCAACAACTCTTAGATGTTTAGTATTGCAAGTACGCTACGATAAGTAAAAACTAAAATCTAAGCACACAATGAAAGTAAGCATATCCAATCCAAATTCAAATTAAAAAGCAAAGCAAAGCAAAGTAAACACTACACACACCAAGCAAAATTAAGCAAAGTAAACTAAACACACAACAAACATAAGAATAATCTAATAATTAGTCCACATCGGTTTTAGAACTATCTCTCCTCTGATGTCTCCAATTGATTGCTGATGCACGAACATGGAAATTCATCAGATGAATCCTCGGCAATCACCATGTTCTTCTTCATCAGATTAATCAAGCCCATCTCGATTCGACCAGTGTGATCAAATTGTTCCTTCATCCTCCAATCTATATGATTGAATAAATCAGAAATGTTATTGATTGCATTCATAACATTTTGTACCTATTTCCCCAACTGTTTAATCCTCTTCAGTATCTATTGACCTCATTTTTTGATGATGTCTTCTCTTCCCTCTTTAGTGTTTAGGATCTAGCCTTAGGCTTTTCCTTTGACTATCTTAGAGGACGAGAATTGGGAACCATCCCTTAGAAATTTGAACCACTTCTTGCCTCCCTGCAAACCCCACAAGCTTGATTGTAGAACCCTAATCACCTAAAAGGTTGAGATCAAAAGTGAAGGTTTAAAGGATGAGTTCCCTATAGGACTCTTTGGCCTGAGGACCACCCCCAGGTGGCTTCGTCCAGTGAGGGTTGACTTACACACTCACTACACTCATACTCTACACTCTCACACACACAATTCAAATCCTAAAACCACACCCATACCCAACTTGACTCCTTGACTCATGAAGGTAATTCATATGGATGGACCTTAACCCCTAAGTCCCTGGTTAAGAGGGTTAGGAACAACATAGTGAATGCCTCGAATGAGTCCTCTCATGGCTCATATAGGCTTAATATGACTTCATGGCTCAACCAAAGTGATTCCATTACACTCATATTTGATCAATCTTCATTCTTCCAAAATTTCAATTTTTGACCCCGGGGACCCTACACCTATCAAACCTACCAAAAGCCCTTAAAATTGCCTAAATCCTCCAAAATTTCCAAATCACCCAAAATTCCACAAAATTAACCTTGAAAATTTCCTCACCAATCAAATTGATCATCCATAGCCAAAAATACAAAAAAATTCCAAAAATAACCCCAATACCCTCCAAATTACCAAAATGCCCCTCTTGACCCAAAAATCCAAAAAATTAGAAAATTTCCAGAAAATTCCAGAAAATCCCAAATATTCCCAATTTCATTTTATCCAACTACACCATGGGCCAATTTTGTCAATTTACCTCACTTTTACCAAAACCCCCAATTTAGCCCATTCTTAACCCAAGTGAACCCAATGTCAAACCAAATCTACCCAATTGACCCTAATTTTGGTCCAATTCAATTCTAAAATTCAAATTAATATCCACAATATCAATCTAGACCAAATCCAAGTCCAATTTGATTAACATTTGAATCCAATTTCACTTTTGACCTTAAAGCCCAATTTGGACTCATGACCCAAACTTAGCCCAAACCAAACCAATTCAACTCCAATTGACCTCAAACCTTTTCTAAACCTTCCCTAACATCCACAAAAACAAAAAATTAATATAATTTGCCCAAAATTTGGACCCAAACCCCACTCTAATTCAACCCAAAACCAAAAAGCCCAATTTTGACCAAAACCCAAACCTAACCCAAATAAGCCTAAGTCCCAAAACCAAAACCCAACCAAAGTTAAAACCTCTTTGAAACACTCCCATAAACATTTCCAAACATTAATTTTACATCAATTTCAACCCTAGTCCAACATTGGCCCAAATTAGCCCAATTTGACCTACATTGGCCCATTTATCAAATGAACCCAAATTCAACCCAAGTCAATTCTAAACTACCTCAAATTTGCTTCAAATCATTCAAGACACATCCTTAAACTAAACTCAACATTTATTTGGCATAGCCCTTTGCAAAATTTTTCATCTAAAAGCCCATTGCTAAACATAAAGGCCCACTCCATTAATCCTTCCCTAAAGCCCACTTCTACCAAATTCAAAAGCCCAAATCAATCTAAAGCCCACATGACACTTTCCCTCATCACACATTCAATTTAAAATCATTCCTAAAGTACTAATTTATCAATTAAACAATTCCAAATCAAGCCTCATAACAATTCCCATCAAAATGCCAAAATTCACAAAATCCTTTTTTTGTGAAAGTTGACCAAGCTCTTGCCAAGCCATATGTGAGCCAAAGACAAGCCATGTACAAGCCATATGAAGCCATGGGATGTTTGACATGTAACCATACCCAAAGTAGCAAAAGGAGGGCCCCCTTTCTTAAACCTTCATTAAGCGTTTTAACCCCTTCCATGTTACACACTAAACCAAGATTAGCCACATCACTTTAGATGGGGACTTCACAACCACTTTCTAGCTGATGAAAATGATCCTCCCTCAGCCCAAATCAGCCATGAGGAGGTGAACCTAACCCAAAATCATGGCTTGGACCAAATCAAGACAAAATGGCCTCTCACCCATGCCATTTTAATCCAAGCTCTTTACACATGGCATTGGCCAATTGCTTGCACAAACCTCTAGCCCTGACTCACCTGAACCTGAGGGTGACCCATACCTGCCGGCCGGCCGCTCGGATTGCTTGGAAAACACCATGGCCGAGACCTTGGGAGGAGCCAAATTTTGGAATTCCACCTTGCTCGAGCCGCCTCACTCCAAATGGCCATTGCAACTGTTCTTCTCCTCAACGGAGCAGGCTGATCCCAACCCTTAAACCCCCCGGGAGGCCCTCCGAGCCTCTCCTATTTAAACACCCTCTCCTCTCGGCCAAGAGAGGTGCCGAACCAAACCTTACCGAAACCCCTGCCAAAATCATCCCGGACCACCCTCTACACATAGAGAACTTGATCCCCACTGAAATCCCCCTGACATTTCCTCTCTGTGAGCTCAATTTCAGAGTTGAAATCCAAGCCCAAAACCAGGACACTTCACCACAGTGAGTCAATCCTTAAATTGATTGACTCTACACCATCACCAGACCAAGAGGAGAAGTTTCCCGGCAAAAGCCCCCTCACCGGGCCGACCATTGCTTCCAGCCTCCAAGCTTTGTGATTGGGCTGTGGTCACTTTTGTACCTAGGCAATTCACCGTGCCAAGGGACTTCATCCGGAGCTTGCTTGGACCCAAACGAACGTGACACAACTCTCGCATCGAAGCTTCACTTCTGCGAGCAAAGGTATGGACTCACTCTTCCTCCCGAGCTTCCAGAGATTCTCCATTTAGTTTGAATCAATTTCAATGCATGTTTACTGTATGGATGTGTTCGTCTCTTCAAGACGAATCCATAGAGCATAAGAACACAAAAATCCGTTGAGAATCGAGTGAGAAATTAGGGTTAGAAGGTCGACGGTCACGGGTTCGCACCAGTCGTTGACGATGACTGGGAGCCGTTGGATCGTGCGTGTATCGGATGGACGGCTCGGATCGCGTCGGACCAGAAGATGTTACGTGAAAGGCGGGTCCTGGGACGACTGACTCAGATGGCGGCGCCCAATCACAGCACGACACACACCCCTTCGGAGCTGCCGAGGTTGACGCGGCGCCGCGTGGATAAGTAGGAAAATAGGCTATTTTTCTATTTATTTAATTCCCAGAACTTCAAAAATCCATAACTTTGTGTAGAAAAATCCTAAAAATAAAATAAAAATACCCCCTTGCTCAGTGAACAGAGGAGAATAATGTGGAAAAGAAATTAAGTAATTTCATTAAGTATTTTATTTTTAATGATTTATTTACTCTCTGCATTGTTTTAATTCTCCATTTGTATAGGGAATTCATCATGGCATGAGACCATAGGGCTTTTGAAGCCTCTGAACTTGGGAACATTCCCTAAATTTTCCAAGGTCAGAGGCCATCTCTATGAGAAGTTATTGATTTTCCAAGTTCATGTTGCTGTTTTGAGTATTTTAATTCCAATAATTAGCATGTTGATAAATAAATTCTAGAAAAATTTGGTGATGTTTTTTGTGACCAGAGGGACCTAGGAAAAATAAATATTGAGATAATTCACTTGGAACAACCCTAATTGGCCTAAACACCCAATATTGAACTCTAATTAATTAGGGTTAACCACACATCAAATTAACTTTAAAACAATTCTCCACTGTCCTCTAGGGATAGGAGAACACCACATAAAAATTTAAAACCAATTGGACTTGATTAACCCCACCAAATGGGTTAATTAAGCCTCTTAAGCAAAAATGGGTAAAATTAAACTTTAAAAAATTCATAACTCACAAAATACTTTTCAAAAATTCACAAAAAATGGTTTTGGAGCTTCTCTGATATCAGAGGAACTTAGGAAAATTAAAATTATAATTTTCTTAAAAGTTGATTTTTATCATTATTTTAATATTTTTAATAATTAAAAAATAATAAAAATTATAAAAATATTAAAAATCACCAAAACGTCACATTTTGAATTCTAATCATTTAGAAACAAACCAAATATTTTTTTTAAGTCCCTAGGGTAAGATATTGAATTTTAAAGGCTTAATGTAATTTTTAATATTAAAAAATGTATTTTCCAACCTTTTCACTAAAATAATTCTAATAAATAAAAGAAAAATCAGAAAAATATAAAATTTATTTCTCTGAACTCCTTGAGGTCAGAGAGATTTAAGAAAAAATAAAAAATCCATTTTTCAACTTTAATTTTATTTTAAAATTATTTAATACTCCAAAACACAAAATAATTCTAATAACTAAAATATAATTCAAAAAATCACTAAAATTGGCCCAAATGGTCCTCTGGTCATTAGGAATATCCCATAATTTTTTTAATGACAGAAACATTTTCTTGGTCATGTTATAGAATTTTCCTTGAAAACCCCTATTTTCCATTAAAAATAATTACATAAATAAATTAAAAACAGAAAAATCACATTTTCTCCTCTAATGTCTTAATTGACATATAAGTGAGGTCACATAAAAATTTCAAGTTCATTTGAGCTTAATTTAGTGAGTTATAAAATTATTAAGCTTGAAGGGCAAAATGGTAATTAAAATTTTCAACCTTTAATTAAAATTTTAGGATTAATTAAAAACGGGAGGGTAAAATATTTGATTTTAAACTGATTTTGGATGATTGAAACTTAAATGATTAAGGGTAGAAACCTATTAACCATTTCAAATATAATTAAAATAAAACTTTAATTAATTAATTAATTGAAATTTTGGGAGAATAATAGAAATTGGAATTATTAAAGTAGGGATATTATTTAAGAGGATATTTATTCTTTAATTTAAAAATCACTAAATAAATCACTTCAATAATACTTAAGTCTTAATTAAAAAAAATTAATTAATTAAAAGAATAATCTCAACTAAATTAAAATTGAAATTAAATTAAAATCAAATTAAATTAAAAGAAAAATAACTTCGAGATCAAATTAAATTAAATTAAACTAAATTAATATTAAATCAAATTAAAATTAAAATTAAATTAAAATTAAAATTAAACTTAAAATTAAAATTAAATTTAAATTTAAATTAAACTTAAATTAATATTAAATATAAATTAAAATTAAACTCAAATTGAAATTAAATAAAATTAAACTTAAACTGAAATTAAATTAAATTGAAATTAAATTAAATTAAAATTAAATTAAATTAAATTAAATTAAATCAAAATTAAATTAAGTTGAATTAAATTAAATTAAAATCATTTAATAACAAACCTAAATGAAATCATTAAGAATTAAATCTAAAAGAAACTTGAACACTATTCCAAACTTAAACTAATTTTCTATAATTAAGTCAAATTAAAATTAAACCATTAAGTTTAAATCATTAAAATACTTAATGAGTTGATTTGCCCTTTTGAAGCTCTTGTTATTATAACTCTTAAATGAGGTATCAAGTGAAGTGTTATCTCACTTATAGGATATTCAAATGTCCTATGTTCACTGAACAAAAGAACAAAACTTAAACTCCTGGATGATTAATTCACTTGTATAATTAAATTCTCTTAGACTTAAAACAATCCTAGAGGTATTGAAAAGATGTTTAAGACTCGTCTTAAGCACTTCCTCAATATGATAGGATGTTTATAAGAACAATTGAACTTAATTGTACTTTGATGAAGAAAATCGTTCTTAAACCAAAATACAAGAACCTAGACATCATAGGAGATGACTAGCTATAGGATTAGAACTTTGGTAGACAACCAAACCATTCCCTTAGCTTTACCTAGGTACTTGTTGAAATATTTAAATGCCTTAACATGTGTTTTAAGTGCAGCTTGGGATGACAGGAAGACCCTCCAGGTAAGCTTTTATTTTATTACAATTTACTTTATTGCAATTTACTTTACATGCAAATGCACTTTACTTTTCTTGCATGATAAAAAACTGTTGCATGAAAACCAAAACCTTTAGGATAGTCCCTGAACTGAAACCAAAACTAAATTAAAAGTCATTACAAGATAAAAATCACCGCCACAAAATTTCAAAATATAAAACAACTCAAAATTTAATCACAAACGAACACAAAACTACAATTGCAACTAAATTAAAACGTCTCGTTGAATGATCGGGAATACCTCGGATGATGTAACCCACGTGTTGCTAACGGGATTTCCCACGGTCTAAATGAAAGTGTGGAACTCATTCAGTTTAGTTTAGCAAATTCATCTGGACTAAGTGAATTCGATGAAAATAACGGTGCCGGGATGACGGAACCGTGGGATCTTAATCGGTTCTGTTTAAACAACTTTAAGATTTGTTTTAATTAAAATATTAAAAACACTTGGACTTTAAGATTTTCTCTAAACCAAAACACTTCTCTCATCCTTTTATTTATGACTTCTAAAACTAAACCTCTGCAACAACAAGGAGCTCGGAGCATGGTGAGCAGCACGGCCATAGTCATCAGCAAAACTCGGGTCTACTTCAACAAAACTTTCTTAGAATTTAAACAACCAAGCCATAGGATTTCGAGGTAGTTTGCCTAGCGCAACATAAATCCTCAACTCTTCGTTAGGCATTTGCATGATCATGTAAATTAAGCCCTAACCGGTTTTAGGACTCTGAGGTAGTCGTTTGGTACGACATAAACCCTCACATCTTCAAGGCTATTTGCATGACTGCGTCATACGAATATAAGCCCTAATTAACTAAAATTGACAAGATTGAAATATCAGATAATATTAGGATTTTATCAAATCTAAGCCAAACAATAGAATAGTTTGGGAAGTTGCCAAGATTCTTCTTGGATCCTCAGCTTCTCCTACTTTTCTTCCTTTGGATTCTCAAAAATAAATTGTTCCAAATTTTGAGTCATTCCCTATTAAATTTCCAAAATCCAATCCTTTGAAAACTTTAAACTTTGAAATCCTTGAGAGCAAAACTACTGATCATTATCGAGAGTTTTCTTAAATGATTCCCGTCATTTAAGATGTAATTAACTATAGGGGCTTGCCTCTATAGGGAACTTTAAGAACCCAGGTAATGTAAACCCTGCTTAATTCATTTATATTGAGCAGGGAAATTTGTCGGCTTATAAAATTGGTTCGCAGACCAAACGGATGTCACAAATCTTCTAGTTTATTTAATCGAGCCCCATCATCAAGCAGTGTGTCTATTCTTCGAGATAGATACACGGTTTCTGATGCGGTCCTTGTATTTGGGATGTGAGATCAGTTTGATTTCATATCTTAAAACTTTCAAATTTAAAATTATTTTCAAAATCAAATGCTACTTTCCAAATTATATATATATATTAAAAATAAAAAATTCGCCGACAACTTCTGTAGGCGACCACTTTTTCCAAAATAAAACACCTAACCTAAAAATATGCCGACAGTATCATTCTGGAACTTTCAGGAAAATAGGGTTGAATTGGTTGTGAAGTCTGTGTTGGTTGATCAGCAAGCAAATTCATATCATGTTCATCTCCCTCTGTTTGGTAGTCATAAAGATTAGTTGGATCAATAGGCCTCCATGGAAGAAGAACCTTTTCCCAACTTTCATATGGAACTTGTGATTGACTACATAACAAAAATATGGTGGACGGGTGTCCAAGCCCATATTTAGATTCATGAACAATTAATCCCAAAACTGATTTCACAATTATATAACCAATGTTAATCGGTCTACCAGTTTGAATATAGAAATTCAAAATGACACTTTCCTTGGTTACCTTGCTAATCTTTAATGTTGGAAATAACTTTATCGAAATAAAGTAATGCCACTGCTTTGACTCTGGATTTAGAGATGCAGATGGGAAACTAATCTATCCATTTTCTCTAGTTTCCCAATCCTCATTCTCTTCCATCAATAACGATACACATCATTCATATTATCACTTGTGGCATTGAAATTAGAATAATGGCAAATAGGTACACTCTCAATCATAAAGAGATCGTTAATTCTTGCAGGAGTGAATTGCACAAACCTACCTTTTACAAATACAAACCCTTGGTTGATCCCGTGAAGATTTTCATAGAATTCTTTCAAGACCGGAACAACTACAGCAGCAGTAGTGTAGCAAAGCACTTCCCAACATCTCTCCTTAATTATCTCTTCAATTCTAGTACTAGGATTATCCATACCTCGATTTATGAAGCCTCTTTCCTTGATAATCCTCCTCTTCATCATCACTTTGTCGAACAATCGCTGCGCCTCAAAACTTCTAAACTTCCTTTGGTTAATAATGCGAGATCGAGGGGTTTCTATAGAGTAGGAATCCATGGGATGCGAATTGGGAATGGTAGTTTTCGTTTTTCTAGAGTTAGGAAGTCTAAAATGGAGTTTAGGGAGTTATAAGGATGAAGATCCCACTCAAAACCGCCAAAACTCGCATTTTGCAACTGCAAAAACCGTCAATAGGTTTTGGGCGTCAGCGGCTCTTGATAAGGCGCCAACGGTGCTCATACCTGTAAGTTCAGCAACTTCTCTGTAATTGGGCGCCGGCGGCGCCAGTGGTAAAAAATTCTCACCAAACTTTGTTTGGCCCAAAATAATCCAATATCTCAATTCGATCCAATATTTATCAATTTTAAAAGTATTTAGGAGTAATTAGGATTGAAAAATAACTATCTAAAAAACACAACTACAACAAACAAACAAACACACCAAAAAGATACATATGGGTTGCCTCCCATAAAGCACTTGGTTTAACGTCGTCAGCCCGACAAATCATTCAGTTAATCGAGATGACTCAGCATTAAAACCTCTTTGAAGTCAAGTTAAAACCAGTCAAAGTAAGGCTTTAATCGATGCCCATTAACTTTGAAAATCTTTCCAATATCAGGATCTTTAATATCAACAACTCCAAAGGAATGAACTTTTACAACTATAAAAGGTCCTAACCACCTAGACTTGAGCTTTACAGGAAATAACTTCAATCTTGAGTTGTATAACAAAACTTTTTGTCCAAATTCCAATTTCTTTTTCAATATCTTCCGATCAAGCCTCAATTTCATTTTCTTTTTATAGATTCTGTCATTGTAATAAGATGCATTTCTAATCTCTTCCAATTTATTCAATTTCATAAATCTTTTTTCTCCAGTATTTTTCAAATTAAAATTCAACTCTTTTATTGCCAAATATGCTTTATGCTCCAATTCAACCGGTAAATGGCAAGTCTTACCAAACACTATTCTATAAGGAGACATTCCAATAAAGGTTTTAAAAGCAGTCCTATAAGCCTATAAAGCAATACCTAATCGAGCAGACCAATCTAATTTATGATTATCCACAGTTTTCTCCAAAATTCTTTTAATTTCACGATTAGACACTTCTGCTAAACCACTAGTCTGGGGATGATAAGCAGTAGAGATTCTATTAATAATATTATATTTCTCAATCAATCTCTTAATTTGATTATTCCTGAAATGGGTTCCACGATTAGTTATAATCACTCTCGACATTCCATATCTTGTAAATATATTTTTCTTTAAAAATTTTGAAACTCTCCAAGCATCATATCTAGGTAAAGCAATAGCTTCAATCCATTTTGAGACATAATCTACAGCAACCAGTATACATAAATTTCTAAATGAAGGAGTAAATGGTCCCATAAAATCTAATCCCCATACATAAAAAATTTCAACTTATAAATTATAATTTAGAGTCATCTCATTTCTTCTAGAGATATTACCTACTCTCTGACATCGATCACATGATTTAATATATTTATAAACATCTCTAAAAAGAGTAGGTTAATAAAATCCAGATTGTAAAATCTTAAAAGTAGTTTTATCAACACCAAAATGACCTCCAAATTCAGAATGATGACATCGTTGAATAATCAAATTCATTTTTTCTTATGGCACACATCACCTAATAATCAGATCCTTACACTGTTTATATAGATAGGGCTCATCACAAAAATGAAATCTTGCATCATATTTAAACTTCTTTTGTTGTTTCCTTGTTAGATCAGATGGTACAATATAACTTACAATATAATTCACAATATCATCATACCAAAGCAAATTGCTTCCCATAATAATATAAAGTTGTTCATCAGAGAAAGTCTTTGTAACTTCCTTCTCAAATTCAGATAATTTATTATACTCTAATCTTGACTGATGATCAGCTATTTGTTTATTAGCTCCCTTCCTATCAACTATCATAAAATCAAGTTCTTGCAGAAGAAGTATCCATCTAATTAGTCTAGGTTTTGCATCCTTCTTTTTCATTAAATATTTGATAGCCGAATGGTCTGTATGCACAATACTTTTAGCTTCAATTAAATAAGGTCTAAACTTTTCAAAAGCAAATACTATAGCTAATAACTCTCTTTCAGTAGTGGTATAATTAATTTGAGCCTCATTAAGAGTTTTACTAGCATAGTAAATGACTTTGAAAACTTTATTATGCTCTTGCCCTAATGCTACTCCTATCGCATAATCACTAGCAAAGTCCCAATAATCTCTTTCATAATTATTATAATCTTGGTTAGAAGAATCACCCTAATTTAAATTAAATAATAAAACAACAATTCAGTGAACCCATCGGGAAATTGAATCCAAGGAAATCTTATCTATAGACCTTATTATCCTCCATGTTTTATCGGTAGTTCACAAGTTAAGGAGAAGAAATTGTCTATTGAAGATTTGGTATTAAACATGACGAATTAATTACGAAATGAAGGTAATCAGTTACAAAGTCAAGGAGCTGCTATTATAAATATTGAAAATCTATTAAGACATACTGCATCTGCACTTAAAAATACACCTTCAGGAATTTTTCCTAGTAATGTTGAAATTAATCTAAAAGATCAAAATAGAGCAAATTAAGGCTATCCAACTAAGAAGTGGAAAATAATTGGAAATAAGAGTACAAAAATAAATTGAAACTGAAAAGGAAAGGGTGGAAATTCAAAAGGTAATGATGATACATATCTAGATTTAGAATATCCAATTAAACATTTGAAAATCACTGTAGAGAAACCTCCACCTCTGTTTCCTTAAAGACTGAAATAGCAATAGAGAGATAAACAATTTTCAAAATTTATAGAAATCCTTAAACATATGAACTATAAATATTCTTTTTGTTGAAGCGTTAGAACAAATGTCAAATTGTGTGAAGCTTATGAAGGATATACTTAACAAGAAAATGAAATTTACAGACAATGAAACTGTTGCACTTAGTGAGGAGTGTAGCGCAATTATTCAGAAAAAGCTTCCTGAAAAATTTAAAGATTCGGGTTGCTTTACTATACCTTGCGCTATAGGTGAACAATTTTTTGAAAGAGCCTTATGTGATTTTGGAGCTAGTATTAATCTTATACCTCTCTTAATTTTTAGAATGCTAGGTTTAGGAGAGATTTCCCTTACAAATGTAACTCTATAGTTAGTTTGTCATTCAATCGCCTATCCTAATGGAGTTATAGAAGATGTATTAGTGAAGGTAGATAAATTTATCTTTACGGTGGATTTTATTGTTTTAGATATGGAGGAAAATTAAGAAATTCCTCTTATTTTGAGTGACCATTCCTTGCAACTAAAAGAGCTGTGATAGATGTTCAAAATGGAGAACTAACTATGAGAGTCAATGATCAAGGGTAACATTTAATATATCAGAAGCCATGAAATATCCTGCAATAGAGAAAGATAAACTAAGTTTCAGAATGGAAGTTTGTGATTATCTGAGTAATAAGCATTTTAAGGAAAAGTTTGAAGAAAACTTAGAGCAAAAAGATTTGAAATATGAGGATAAGGATGAAATGGAAGAAAAAAATGTTGAGATAGAAAATGAAAAATTAGATTATGTTCAGGTAAGATTTGAGATGTTGGCAATTACATAAAGTGATAATAAAAATCTCATTCTTCCAATTATAAACCCTCCTAAACTTGAAATAAAAATATTACCAACCATTTAAAATAACATTTTTAGGAGATTCGTTTACATTACCTGTTATTATATCCTCATATTTAAGTAAATCACAAGAGAATAAAAAATATTAGATACTTTAAAAGATTTAAAAAATCCTTCAGATGGACTTTAGCTGATATTAAAGGAATCAGTCCTTTGATTTGTATGCATAGAATTATATTTGATGAACATCATGAAACTAAGGCTGATCCTTAAAGAAGATTAAACACGATTAAGGAGCAAGTGGTTAAGAATGAAATTTTAAAATGGTTAGATGCTGAAATAATATATCCTATTTCAGATAGCGCTCGGGTAAGTCCAATTGACTGCATACCAGAGAAAGGGGGAGTGGATCTAAATGTAAATGAGATAAATGAATTAATACCAACAAGACAAATCACTAGATGGAGAATGTGTATTGAATATAGAAAATTAAATGACACCACTAGGAAAGATCACTTTCCTTACCTTTTCTGGGCCAAATGTTGGAAAGATTAGCTGGACACAAAAATTATTGTTTTTTGGATGGATATAATGGCTATCATCAAATTCTGATCGCTCTTGAGGATGAAGAAAAAACAACATTTACCAGTACTTACAAAATATTTGATATTCGAAGAATGCCCTTTGGATTATGCAATGCACCTGCAACATTTCAAAGATATATGATGTCAATTTTCTGTAATTTAATTGAAAATAGAATGGAAGTGTTTATAGATGATTTTTAAGTGTTCTAAAATTAATTTGATTTATGTTTAAATCCTTTAGAAAAATTTTTGGAACGATGTGAAAAAACAAATTTAGTTTTAAATTTGGAGAAATGTCAATTTATGGTTGCACGAGGAATCGTATTTGGTCATAAAATTTTTGAAAATGGCATGGAAGTAGATCTGGTAAAAATCCAAATTATTGCAGAACTACCTCCTCCTACCATAGTGAGAGGGGTTAGAAGTTTTTTAGGACATGTTGGTTTCTACAGGAATTTTATAAAATGGTTTTTAATAATCATTAAGCCTCTATGCCAACTTTTAGAAAAAAAAAATGAAATTTGAATTTAATGAAGAATGCATAAAAGCCTATGAATTATTAATAGAAAAATTAATCATTGCTCCTATAATGGTTTAGAACATGCTGGTTTCTATAGGCGTTATATAAAAGGGTTTTCAATAATTACTAAGCCTCTATGCCAACTTTTAGAAAAAGATATGAATTTTGATTTTAATGAAGATTGCATAAAAGCCCAAAATTTATTAATAGAAAAATTAATCACTGCTCTTATAATAGTTTCACCCAATTGGGAGAAAGCATTTGAGCAAGCGTGTGATGCTAGTGATTTAGCCATTGAAGCTGTTTAAGGCATAGATATGACAAAGTTTTTAAAGTAATATACTATGCTAGTAAAATTCTAAAAGATGCTCAAATTAATTACAACTCTATCGAAAGAGAGTTATTAGCTATTTTTTATGCTTTTGATACACTTAGATCATATTTAATTGAGGCTAAATGTATAGTACATACAGACCATTGTGTTATTAAGTATCTGATGCAAAAGAAGGATGTGAAACAAAGATTAATTCGATGGATTCTTCTAATGCAAGTGTTTGATTTTGAGATAGTGGATAGAAAAGAAACTGAAAATCAAATAACTAATCATTTATCTTGGTTGGAACAAAAAGAATTAACTGATTTTGCAAATGAATAAATAGAAACTTTACCTGATGAATAATTGTATACTAGTATAAATAGAATATATTGTGGTATGTAGACAGTGTAAATTATATTGTGAGTAAAATTTTACCATCTAAATTAACAAATAAACAACAAAAGAAGTTTTTGTATGATGCTATATTTTACTTTTGGGTGACCCATATTTATATAAACTGTGTATATATCTAGTTATGAGGAGATGCGGGCCCTATGAAAAAACAAAACAAATTATTTAAAAGGTGTCATAGTTCTGAATTTGGAGGACAATTTGGAACTATTAGAACTACACAGAAGATTTTATAATCTAGATTTTAATGGCCTGCTCTTTTTAGAGATGTTAACGAACATATTAAAACATGTGATCCAAAGACTACTGGTCTAGCAGAATTATCAAATCTTGAAATTAAACAAATATTGGAAAAAGTTCTGAATCCCTTCAAATTGGATTGATCTACTAGATTAGATAATGCATTGTGGGCATATAGGATGACTTATAAAGATCCTACAGGAATGCCACCATATAGACTAATTTTTTAAAGGACTTGCCACTTTCTAGTAAAATTGGAACATAAAGCATATTAGGCTATTAAAGAATTTAATTTCAATTAAAAGGATACTGGTGAGAAAAGATTATTGCAACTTAATGAACTTGAAGAGATTAGAAATGAATATTACGATAATGCAACAATTTCTAAAGAGAAAATTAAAGTATGGCATGATCGGAAGATATTAAGAAAGAAATTTGAACCTGGACAAGAATTTTTGTTATATAATACAAGATTGAGATTATTTCCAGGAAAACAAAAGTCTATGTAGTTAGGACCATTCATTGTTATTAAAGTCTATCAATATAGAGTTTTTGATATTGAAAATCCTAAAACTCGAAAAATATTTAAAGTTAATGGGCATAGATTGAAACCCTATTTTGTGGGGCAAAGACCACATTTTAAAGAAGTTTCAATGTTGAATCATCCTGAGTTAGAATTAGATATGTCAGGCTGACGACGTTAAATTATATGGGAGGCAACCCATAGTTATTTTTGTTTTATTGTTTTCTTTGAGTTGTTATTATTGATAATATTATGACTTAATATTTCTTTGGAGTCCTATACATTCTTATATGTCATGAATCACGTCAATTATTGGATTTAATGGAAGATTTTGAATTTATTTAGACCAATGCAAAGCAGTGTGCAAATTTGCTTTGGACGATTACGGTGCCAGGATGTACACCGAAGGGGCCGCTTGATAGATCATGGGTGCTGACGGTGCCCAATTGCAGTGTCGATGGTGCCATAGTTATAGTGATGGGCTGGACAATTGAAAATGCAATTTTTGGAGGTTTTGGACTGATTTCCTACCCAAATAACTCCCTAAACCTGTTTTTAAAGTCCATTTTAATGGGAAAAGCATCAAGAGATTCACGATTAAGGAACACAATGGTTTATAACTCCAAAAGTACTTCAAGATATGGAATTTTCAATAGAAGAATGTTCATCAGTTTTGAGGCTCAGAAACTTTATGACAAAGTTCATATGAAGAAAAGACTAATCAAGGACAGAGGCTTCGTGAATCAAGGATTGAGTGCTCCAAGTACTCAAGTGGAAGATTGATACGACCCTACCTCATGCACTTATTGTAATATATAATTTTTAGAAAATATTTTACACACTAGGGGTACTACGCAAATATACGTATCATATCTAATAATACAAGGCTCTAGTGGAGTCCTGGTTATCGATCCCACAAGGAAGCTTAATTTAAGAAATTAATAGATTTTCAAATTAAAAGTAATTATAATTTTTATTTCTTTTAAAATTCAGATTTAAAGTTTTATGCGATTTCTACTAGAGTAGTAATAAAATAAAGATTGATTCTAAGTATAAATAAAACAACTTTCTCCTTTTCAACTAATCCAAGATTTTTCAGAAACCTATCTTCCGTGGAGAACTTTAAATTATGGTATTGTGCCAAATAGAAGCATTCCTATTCTTTACCTTCGCTCGATAGTATAAAGAACATTGGCTAAGCTATAGATCAGTTCAGGATGTATTATTAGTAGAATGAGTTAATCTAGACTCACACTTTAAGATGTCCAAGGGTGGCTATGGTCGGCCCTACTAGTGACTCGTTCCCTTTCTATAAACCAAATTATTAGAATTTAGTCTATCACTCTAAAAACTAATCAATTCTACGCCCAATAAATAAAATCTCCCTCTTTATTTGCACTTTACCATGAAGAGCCCACATATAGCCTTCAATTACCCAAGGATTCATGTGATATCTACTAGTTAAGAACTCATCTCCAGATAGGTCTCAAAATTCTTGAACAGGTTTTAACAATTTAAATGACCAATTTAAAAAGTAAAATAAGGCCAGGTATGAATATCATCACAATTTTTTTCTTAAGAATCTAAGTAGAGTTCTCCAACGAAATAAAATTATCTTATTATCTTTTCATAATTGAAAGGAGAAAGAAAACTAACTACTCAGAACACATTGAATTCACACAACAAAAAATATTTATAAAAACTTGAACCAAGTTACAAATACTTATCTGAAATGTTCCTTGAAGTGATCCTTTGACTCCTACTGACTTTGATCCAAGGTACAAGACTTCAACAACACCAAATCTTAAAAACTCTCACTTACTACTCAAGGAATTGAGTAGTAATACTCTAAGTAACTAAAATAAACTCACTAAATAATTAAGAACAATATTAAGTGGCTCTCTAAAACTAATTTCAGGTGTGCAGAGCTCTGAGAAGGCACGCTTTTTCTGTAGAAATGTCTCCTATTTATAGAATTTCAAAAATGTCCAGGGATTGCTTAAGAAACCTCTTCAAAATTCGTCCAAATTTAATGAATCTTCTAGAAAGTAACAGTGGCGCCTCAGCGCCAGAATCTGGCGCCTAGGCTCTGGAATCTGGCTCCTAGGCACCGAGCTCCGTGACCAAGTCTTCGCACCCTTTCACTTTTGATCACACCTCTTCGCGATTGAAACTGCTTTCCTGTGTCTAGATTCATTGTATCACATGTCCTATGTATCAGGAGTAACTTCCAGTCTTCTAGAAGGCCTGATAACTGCTTAACTCCATCAAAAAACTACCCAAAGTCGTCAAAAATCTTATACGTTTCTGTATCGAACTGGCGCTTAGGCGCCCGACTATGGCGCCTAAGCGCCAAACCTATAAATTTAGCATGTTTTGCTTTTTATCTCTATTTTTTCTCTTTTTTGCTCACTTTTCCTTCTTGAACTCTTTTTTTATCACCTACATCCAAAAACATAAAAATACCTTTCATTAAAGCATAATATCCTTAAGAATTGAATCATAAATAAGACATAAAAATGGGTACTTTTTAAGTAGATCAAATTTCCCCAAACTTAAATGTTACTTGTCCTCAAGTAACCCTTTTTATTACATAAAATATATAACATTTGGAATGAAGTTTAAATATTTAAGATTTCTTGTAATTTTTTATTTTATAAATTCTTTAGCAATTGATTAACCAAATTTCACTAATTAAGGTTAATTTTAAGAATTTAAAGAATAGTTAACTACCAAATCATAAGACTTTCAATTTTTCATTTATTTTAAGAATAATTGTAATTTATCATATTAAGATCACATAGATAATTTACAAGAAAAAGTCTTTCATGAAAACTTTTTTTTTAGTAAGGATGTTTGTACAGAAAAATTAAGTTAAAAATGTAATTAGTTTTCTTTCTATAAGATAATTCAAGTGAAGCCAATTTTTGGTTAGACATCTCCTCAAGCTTCTCCTCACATTTCTCTTTTTGCTCTTTTATTCTTTTTTTTTCTTTTTAAGGATATTTTTCAATTCTTTTTTTTAATTTGTGAGGATTACTATATCTGGATAGCCTGTTAATGATTTTGAACTTCACTATCCCTAACTTAGATTTAAAAACTTATACATTTTAACTTAATAAATATGACATTTTTAATAAGTATTTCTCAAAAATTATTTCAATGTTTTCTTTTTTAAGTAATAATCTTGATTTCTTAGTATTTTAAAAATACAATTTTCTTTACTATAAATAAAAAAAAAATTAATCTTATCATTCTTTAAGTTAAATAATTCTATTCTTAAAATCAATCAAAATTTTTGAAATTTTAGTTAAATTTACTAAATTATTTATAAATTCAAAAATTTAAGTAATCTTAAATAAATTTTTCATTCGTTATGTTATGTTAATATTTTTAAAGAAAATATTAGTAACTTAAGGATAAATAATATTTAAATTTGAAAATGTTTTCCCTTCCCCCAAACTTCAGCTTTAGTATAAACATGAATAATAAAATTTTCTAAAGTATGAGAGAAAGAATAAAACAGGAATTTATCTAGGTTTAATGATGATGTAGTAAGGAAAAACTTATTTCTACTTCTACACATGCTTTAATATGTATATAACAGAAATGATTAAGCATATATTGAAAAGTTTGTAGAGCAGGAGTTAATTTCTACAATTTTTCAACTATATATACAATTTTTCAACTATATATATATATTATTTTTATTTTTTTAATTTTTTGAAACATACAAAATTACTAACTAATCAGGAATACTAAACAGTAAGTTGAAACAGAAACAAACATTTATCATAAAAAATAAAAATCTATCCATACTACAGTCTCTAATACATCACACATAAGATGATTTAAAACATTCTAAACATCAAAAGTCCAAACAAAGTTAATTAAACAAATCAACACTAACAAATAACAATAAAATCACACTCATCAGTACTAACATACTAGAAATAAAATACTAACTACTAACACAGAATCAGTACAACTCAGGAGGTAAATCAATTTACTAATCACTAGCAGTAGCCTCGTCGTCGTTGTCACCAAAAAAAAATTCTACATACTTCAGATCGACATAAGGTGAAAATCTAGAACAGGTAGGGAACTGAACATCATGATCACCCTTCAGGAATCTAACAAGAGTCTCAGAATACTCAGCATCAAAATCACTCTTCCTTTGGGTGTACTCTGAAAGATGATCGATCTTCTTATCAATCATATATACTCTACAATGAGTTAGAAATAACTCATTCTGCTGCTCCATAAATTTATCATGCATAGGCTCCCAGAAACTAGATGGTGGCTCAGCAGCAGAAGTAGATGGTCTAAAAGTAGAAGGTCTACCAGAAGTAGGTAATGAACTAGAAGGTCTACCAGAATCCCAATCCCACAAAAGTGCTAAAACGAGCAGTGGCCTCTACAGACACATAAATAATACTTCCCATATAAATAGGCTTCCTCTCCTGTATACAATAGTTGACGATAGCTTTGTCCTTTGTCACCTCACTCAAATGGTTGGATGGAAGGAGGAGAGCAGAAATAAAGTAACGCCAGACCTTACAAACACCATTTAGCTTAGAAGATGAAAATTTTACCCGTTTCTTGTTCTACATCTTCCAAGCTCCAGTACCATCAGCCAAATACGCAATAATCATCTCCAAATCTCCCTTAGATGGAGATAATCCAGAATAATAGCACTCAGTGTTCGGTGGCAGGCCGTAGAAAATGTTGATTCTCTATGGAATAAATCCTACTCCAACTCCTCTCACGAAGATCTCGTAAACTTCGGCATCCAAGAAATTTGCATAAAATTCCCTAACGACAGGGATAAAATCAACAGCAGTGAAGTAGCAGAATCGTTGTGAGTTCAATGCTGCGATCGTATCTTCAATCCTTCCATCAGGATTGTAGAAACTCCTCTCCGAGATAAATTTTCTAATCGTAGAAAAATCATTGTAACAAAAATGTGCCGCACCAGTGGTAAACTTGCTACGATCGAAATTTTCTCGTTCTTTCCCTCACTTAGATTTAGGTGTCATCTAAACGTGAAATAAAAACGTAAAATAAATTAAAGGATCATAGGAAATGAACTTCTTTAAGCTTTTTAAACTTGAATGAGCTTAAAATTCATAGATTAAACAGTAAAAATTAAATTTTTCCCAAAATTTCAGTTCTCTTCAAAGAGAGAAAAATCCATGGTGAAATTGGAAAATAAATAGTTTAGAAGGTAGATCTAACCTCGAGATGAAGAAATCGAGTGATTCCAAGCTCAAAAACTCAAAAAATCGACCTCAAATAGGATCCCTAGGGTTGATTTTTGTGAAAACGGAAGGAGGAAGAAGCTTAAGTGCTGAAAATGGAGTCGGTGGGTTTAAATTCCGATTTTCGGGTTCAGGCCGAACCGGCTCTTAGGCGTCGAGTTCTGGCGCCTAGGCGCCAGACTTGCCTTTCCAAAAATTGAGATAAAAATTATATTTTTCACCAAAACTTATCAAATTCTACTTCTAATTACTCATATAAGTGTAATACTCTAATTTCTAACTTCCAAATATTTCTATAATCAATTAAAATGATAAATTAGATCCACATTTCTAACTGAAGATATAATCACAACTCTTCAATTCCATTTCATATTTTTCATTCCAAGCTCAATAATTTCCAGAAAAAGACTATAACAAGGTTCATCATTTTATAAATAACATAAAAAACACAATTTTAAAGCAAATCCACAATCAAACAACACAATTTGAACAAATAAAGCAATCACACAAACTAGAAATTCGCCACACTAGAACATAACTCAATCACACCTAGAACATACAAAAGATTTATTCAACTCCAAGCTTTAATTTCCATCCCTCTCACAATTAAGATTGCTAGGCTCGAATTGATAGAAAGCTAACACCCTTGGAAATTCCAAAGCTATCTTCTCGGCAATCCATTTGTTCTTCTCATACATCGCTACTTGTGAATCTTGATAGGCTGCCATGTGATCAAATTGAAGCTTTGTTTGCCATTCCAAGTGCTCGAATTGGTGATACATCTCATGTAAACGATTTCCAACACTAAGAAGTTTCTCCTCAATCTTTTCCAAATGACTAAATAATTTCTCCATACTTACTGCAATAAATCCATTGAAATAAGGTTGAGGATCTTTAGCAGACTTATCTTTTAGTGTATTGCCTTGATCTCCTCTCTCCATTGTTTCCAAACACTCTTTTCTCCTCTAAAATGAAGTGTTCTGAATGAAAATAGGGTTGCTTAGGGAATGGGGACGAAGATAGGGCAATTTATAAGGAGAATTCATGTGAAAAACTGAAGATTTTCGGTTTTTGCACAATTTGTAACTAGGGTACTTAGGCGCCAAAATCTGGCGCCTAGGCACCGGACAATCGATATACATGGGTTATGATGGCGCTAAGGAGCAAAGTTTGGGCGCCTAGGCGCCGGATCCAAGTTCTACTCTGTTTCGCCTATCATCAGATTTACAAAGTTTCGGTCTTAAAAATAGGTCTATTAAAATGGTGTGATCAACACATACACATCGATTAAGATAAATTGAAATCTCACACAATCACAATGATAATATATGGTTTGCCTCCCAAAAAGCACTTGGTTTAATGTCTTCAGCCCGACCTAATCAATTATATTAATCAGGTAGACACAACTCGTAAGCCTCCTTGTAAATCAGTTTCATTTCTCCCATATAAGGCTTTAGTCTTAATCCGTTAACTTTAAATATTTTTCCCGTTTTGGGATCTTTAATATCCACAGCTCCATAAGGGTATATTTTCTCAATAATAAATGGTCCCATCCCTGTAGATCTTAGTTTTCTAGGAAAAAGTCTAAAACGAGTATTAAATAATAATACTTCTTGTCCAGGCTCAAATATTTTCCTTGAAATCTTTTTATCATGAAATTTCTTCATTCTTTCCTTATAAATCTTTGCATTTTCATAGGACTCATTTCTTATCTCTTCCATCTCATTTAGTTCTAACAATCGTTTCTCTCTTGCAGCATTCAAATCATATTTCAACTCCTTTATCGGCCAGTAAGCCTTATGTTCCAGTTCAACAGGTAAGTGACAATGTTTACCATAAACTAACTCATAAGGTGACATTCTGATAGGTGTCTTATAACCTTTTTTATAAGCCCATAATGCAAAATCAAGTCTATCAACCTAGTCAGTTATTTTAGGATTAACAGTCTTCTCTAATATTCTTTTAATTTCTCTGTATGATACTTCAGCCATTCCACTTGTTTGTGGGTGATAAGTAGTTGCAATTTTATGTTTAATTCTGAATTTTTCCAGTAATGATTGAATTCTTATATTTCTGAAATGACTTCCCCCATTTGTGATAATTACCCTTGGCATTCAAAATCTTTTAAAAACCATCTTCTTTAAAAATTTCAAAACACTTTTGGAATCACAGTTAGGTAAAGCTACATCTTCAATCCACTTTGAAAAATAATCAACTACTAATAAAATATAAATCTTTAAAGATGATGGTACAAAAGGTCCCATAAAATCTAAACCTCATACATTAAAAATCTCAATTTCTAATATATATAGCTTAGAGACATTTCATCTTTTCTGGATATATTCCCCATTCTTAGACATCGATCACAAGTTTTCACATAATATCGAACATTTTTAAATAATGTAGGCCAATAAAATCCAGAATTTAAAATTTTAAACATAGTTTTATCCACTCCAAAGTGTCCTCCAAATTTAGAATCGTGACAATTTTGAAGAATTGCAAAAGTTTCTTCATAAGGTACACATCTTCGAATCACAGAATCTCTGCCTATTTTAAATAAATGAGGATCTTCCCAAATATATGATTTAGAATTAGTCTTGAATTTCTTAATATATTTGTTATTCAATCTGTACAGTAAAATATTGTTAACCAAATAGTTAACTATATTTGCAAACCAAGGCATTTGTAATCCTTGAATAACATATAACTGTTCATCAGGGAATTTCTCATTTATGTTTTCTTCATAAATCTTTTCATTGTTATTTTTAATTTGTGATAAATGATCAGCAATTTGCTTGTCAGCTCCTTTTTTGTCTACTATTTGGAAAAAAAATTCTTGTAAGAGTAAAACCCATCTTATTAATCAAGGTTTACCATCTTTTTTAAACATTAAATGCTTAATAGCGGAATGGTCAGTATGCACAATACATTTGGTCGCAAGATAATAAGGTCTAAATTTATGAAAGGCATATACTATTTCTAAGAGCTCTTTTTCAATAGTTGTGTAATTTATTTAAGTTTCATTAAGAGTTTTGCTAGCATAATATATTACCTTGAAATTTTTCTCATATTTTTGTCCCAATACAGCTCCAATTGCATAATCACTTGCATCACACATTAATTCAAAAGGTTTATTCCAATCAGGTGCAAAATGACAGGTACAGTGATTAATTTTTCTTTTAAAATATTGAATGCATTCAGATAAGCTTCATTAAATTCAAACTTAGCTTCTTTTCTAATAAATGACAAAGAGGTTTAGCAATCTTAGAAAAATCCTTTATATATCTTCTATAAAATCCAGCATGACCCAGAAAACTTCTCATATCAGTAACAGTAGTAGGTGGTTGAAGTTCAACAATAATTTTCACTTTTGCTTGATCAACTTCCATCTCTTTTTGTGAAATTTTACATCCAAGTACGATTCCTTCTGTGACCATAAACTGAGATTTTTCCCAGTTTAGAACCAAATTTGTTTCTTCACATCTTTTCAAAACTTTTGTTATATTTTCAAAGCAAGACTTAAAAGAAGTTCCAAATGCTAAAAAATCATCCATTAAAACTTCAATTCCTTTATCAATTAAATCACAGAATATTGACATCATACATCTTTGAAAAGTTGCAGGTGCGTTACATAAACTGAAAGGCATTCTTCTAAAGCAAATGTTCCATAAGGTCGTGTAAATCTTGTTTTCTGTTGGACCTTAGGAGCGATAAGTAATTGATTTTAACCAGAATATCCATAAAAAAAACAAAAATATGAGTGTCCAGCTAATTTATCCAACATCTGATCCAAGAAAGGTAAAGGAAAATGATCATTTCTAGTGGCGTTGTTTAATTTTCGATAATCGATGCAAATTTGCCATCCAGTAACTTGTCTTGTAGGGATTAATTCATTTTTATCATTAATAATGACAGTTACTCCTCCTTTCTTCAGAAAACAATGAATAGGACTTACCCATTGACTATCTGAAATAAAATAAATAATTTCAGCATCTAACCATTTCAAAATCTCTTTTTTAATAACCTCTTCCATAATTGGATTCAATCTTCTTTGAGGTTCAACAGTAGGTTTACAATTTTCTTCCATTAAAATCCTATGCATACAGATTGAAGGGCTTATTCCTCTTATATCTACAATAGTCCAACCAAATGCTTTCTTATAATTCTTCAGAACTCCTATTAATTTTTCTTCTTGATCTTTACTTAGTTCAGAAGATATAATCAAAAGTAAAGTTAATGAATTTCCAAGAAATTCATACTTTAAATGTGTTAGTAACATTTTTATGTCCAATTCAGGGGCTTTTTCAACTGAGGGTAAAAGTTTATCATTTTTAGTTATGTCTAAAATTTCCCAATTATCATGAATACAATGAGTTTCTTCAAATAAATTTTCATTCACTCCTTAAATTTCTTCAGTTAATGATTCATTATATATCACAGATTCATCATTTTTTTCTTTAGAAATGACTTTACATTTTTCTCGATAATGCTTTTCAATTATATAATTAAAAATATCCATCAAATAACATTTTTCTTTGTCAGGATACCTCATTAATTTTAGAACATTAAATGTTATCTCTTGATCATTAACTCTCATTGTTAATTCTCCTTTTTGCACATTAATCATAGCACGTCAAGTAACTAGAAAAGGTCTCCCTAAAATAATAGGTATTTCTTTATCTTCTTCCATATCCAGTACAATGAAATCTACAGGGGAGATAAATTTATCCACTTTAACAAGAACATCCTCTATAACTCCATTAGGATAAGTAATCAATCAATCAGCTAACTGAAGGGTTACAGTGGTGGGAGAAATCTCTCCTAAATCTAACCTTCGAAAGATAGAAAATGGCATGAGATTAATACTTGCTCCTAAATCACATAAGGCTTTTCCACAAATTTTTTCTCCAATAGCACATGGTATAGTGAAACTTCCAGGATCTTTAAGCTTCTGAGGTAGTTTCTTTTGAATTATTGCACTACATTCTTCACTTAATACAATAGTTTCATAAGCTTCAAATTTCCTTTTCTTGCTTAAAATATCCTTCATAAATTTTGCATAGCTTGGAATTTGTTCCAAAGCTTCAGCAAAAAGAATGTTGATGGTATGTTCTTAAAAATCTCAAAGAATTTAGAAAATAGATGGTCAAGCTTCTGCTACTTTAGTCTTTGAGGAAAAGTGGTGGCGGTCTTTCAACTTCCACTTCCATAGGAATTATAGTTTGATCTTTACTTGGAGAAAGAGTTTCTTGAAGTTTTTCAATCTCTTCAACCTCTCTCTCATTTTCATTTTCATTCTGAATTTTCTCTTTTAATTCCTTTCCACTTCTAAGTTGTACAGCTTTTGCTTGTTCATGTTCTTTTCCAATTTCTTTTGGATTAATTTCGACGTTGCTAGGCAGTGTTCCTTGAGGTCTATAATTAATTGAATTAGTGATTTGTCCCATCCGATTCTCAATATTTTGAATAGCATTGTTTTGACTTTGTAGCTGATTACCTAGTTGCAAGATCAATTCTTCTAAAGATAACTTTTTCTGTTGGTTGTTAAAACCAGGAGGATAAGTTGGTCCAAAATTTGAATTTCCTTAATTTTTCCAATTTTTGGTTGGATTAACTTGATTATTACCCCATTGTTGATGTCCATTTGATTTTTCCAACCTGGATTATAATAATTTGAATAAGGGTTATTAGTTTTACTAGAAATAGCTTGCAAAGTTTTCATTGTTGGAGAATCATCAGTATTTGCAGAATTATTATTACTTACATGTGATATGTTAATAGCAAAATTATCCAATTTCTTAGATATCGCAGCCACTTGTGAAGCTAAAATAGAAAAGGCTTCAATCTTGAATGCTTGCCACTCTTTTAGGATTAAACCTTTCAGAAGGCCATTAAAAATTGTTGTTAGTCATTTCTTCAATTAAAGTATAAGCTTCATCAAATGTCTTAACCATTAAAGAACCACCAGCAGCAGCATCTATAATAGATCTAAGTGATCCAATAAGTCCATTATAAAATGTTTGAATAATTAACCAATTTGGTAAAGCATGATGATGACATTTTCTTAATAGTTCTTTAAATCTTTCCCATGCTTCATAAACTGTCTCTCCATCAAATTGCATAAATGAAGTAATATCATTTCTTAATTTAACAGTTTCTAAAAGAGGAAAATATTTAGCAAGGAGTTTTTGTACCATATATGCTCAAGTTTTAATAGAACAAGTTGCTAATGAGTTAAGCCACATCTTTGCTTTATCTTTTAAGGAAAAAGGAAAGAGTCTAAGCCTAATAGCATCATCAGAAACATTATTATATTTAAAGGTAGCACAAAGTTCCTAAAAACTAGCAAGATGTAAGATTGGATCCTCATTTGGTGTTCCTCTAAATTGATTATTTTGAACCATTTGAATAATAGAAGGTTTATGCTCAAAATAATTAGCATCTACAATAGGCATTTGAATACTAATATGAAGTTCATCAGCTGTAGGGTTTGCATAATCCCTTAATGATTTATAAACATTTTGTTCAATAATTTCTATTGGATTTTGATTATTGTTATGTAAGTCAGTCATTTCTTGATATTTTTGAATTTGTTTTCCTTTTCTAATTTTTTTAACAGTTCTTTCTAATTCAGAATCAAAAGGTAATAATCCTTTAGATCCAAAACTACGCATAAAAAAAACTAAATCAAAGGATAAAATGAAATAAAATCTTTTTGGTATTTTTTGTTTGTTTTTGTTTTTTTTATTTTTTTTGTAAATTTTTTTTATTTCTAAAAAAATAAATGTGTATATATTTTTAATTTGAAAAAAAAATCTAAAAATTCCCTTTTGCTTCCCCGGCAATGGCGCCAAAAACTTTGATACAACCCTACCTAATGTACTTATTGTAATATATAATTTTTTAGAAAATATGTTGCAGACTAGGGGTAATATGCAAGTGTACGTATCATATCTAGTAATACAGGGCTCTAGTGGAGTCCTGGTTATCAATCCCACAGGGATGCTTATTTTAAGAAATTAATAGATTTTCAAATTAAAAGTAATTATAATTTTTATTTCTTTTAAAAATCAGATTTAAAGTTTTATGCAATTTCTACTAGATGAAAGTAAAGTAGCAATAAAGTAAAGATTGATATTAATTATAAATAAAACAACTTTCTCCTTTTCAACTAATCCAAGATTTTTCAAAAAACTAGCATTCATGGAGAACTTTAAATTATAGTATTGTGCCAAATAGAAGCATTCCTATTCTTTACCTTTGCATGATAGTATAAAAAACATTGGCTAATCTATAGATCGGTTCAGGATGTATTATTAATAGAATGGGTTAATCTAGGCTCACACTTCTAGTTGTCCAAGGGTGGCTATGGTCAGCCCTACTAGTGACCCATTCCCTTTCTATAAACCAAATTATGAGAATTTAGTCTGTCACTTTAAAAACTAATCAATTCGATGCACAGTAAATAATATCTTCCTATTTATTTGCACTTCACCATGAATAACCCGCATATAGCCTTCGATTACCCAAGGATTCATGTGATATCTACTAGTTAAGAACTCATCTCCGGATAGGTCTTAGAATTCTTCAACAGGTTTTAAAAATTTAAATGTCTAGTTTAAAAAGTAAATTAAGGTCAGGTATGAATATCATCACAATTTTTTTTAAGAATCTAAGTTAAGTTCTACAACGAAATTAAATTATCTTATTATCTTTTCATAATTGAAAGGAGAAAGAAAAATAACTACTCAGAACACATTGAATTCACACAACAAAACATATTTATAAAAACTTGAACCAAATTACAAATACTTATATGAAATGTTCCATCAAGTGATCCTTTGACTCCTACTGACTTCAATCCAATGTACAAGACTTCAACAGCACCAACTCTTACAAACTCTCACCTACTACTCAAGTAATTGAGTAGTAATACTCTAAGTAACTAAAATAAACTCACTAAATAATTAAGAATAATATTAGGTGGCTCTCTAAAACTAATTTTAGGTGTGGAGAGCTCTGAGACGGCGCGCTTATTCTGTAGAAATGTCTCCTATTTATAGAGTTTCAAAAATGACCAGGGGTTGCTTAAGAAACCTCTTCAAAATTCGTCCAAATTCAATTAATCTTCTAGAAAGTAACTGTGGTGCCTAGGCGCCGGAATCTGGTGCCTAGGCGCCTGGCTCCGTGGCCAAGTCTTCGCACCCTTTCACTTTGGATCGCACCTCTTTGCGATTAAAACTATTTTCCTGTGTCCAGATGCATTGTATCACATGTCCTATGTATCACGAGTAACTTCCAGTCTTATAGAAGGTCTGATAACCGCTTAACATCATCAAAATAACTGCCTAAAGTCGTCAAAAATCTTATATGTTTCTATATCAAACTGGCGCTTAGGCTCCAGACTCTGACACCTAAACGCCAGACCTATAAATTTGGCATCTTTTGCTTTTTAGCTCTATTTTTGCTCTTTTTTGCTCCTTTTTCCTTCTTGAACTCTTTTTTATCACCTACATCCAAAAACATAAAAGTACCTTTCATTAAAGCATAATATCCTTAAGAATTGAGTCATAAATATGGCATAAGAATGGGTACTTTTAAGTGGATCCAAGATATTATTGTGCAATGGCGTTCGCAAGTGTTGTACTACACTACTGCTACGGTAGTGGTTTCTGTGGTGAAAGAATTTTATTCAAATATTCATGAAATCAACTAAGGAGCTGTCAATGTTCAAGGCAGGGGGTAACATTTACTCCTTCTAGGATGATAAGTTCATGATTGAAGGTGCTCCAATTTGCCATTACAAAAATTTCCTCCTAATAAGAGATATCATGAATGAAGTCTATCAATTCTTAACTGATGAAAATGAAAATTGAGAGACAAGAGATGATGAGAATGTATGTTTAATTTCTTCAATCTTAAATCCTACATTGAAGCAATGGAATTTTTTATTTCTGTAAAAAATACTCCCTACTATTAAATTCAGTAAAGTAACAAAGGAGATTGTTATTCTGAACTATTGCTTTCAAATGGAAAGCTTATTAATGTGGGTTTATAATCATAAAATCTATTTTTGGCCTGGTGGTACATGGATCTATTTATGAGCTGAGGCATCCTTCTACCATATTCCAGCTTCGTAGTCAGTCACAAGTGCCATATGAACATAAAAAAAAATTGGTTTTGCCTTTAAAGGCCATGGACCCATCTGATAATATAACTACATAGGAAATGGGGAGGAAAATTATATGCACATTGTTATGGATTAACCATCTTAAATTTCAACACCTTTACGACTTTGCATTCATGATATTTCGCAAGTTATCTTGAAAATGATCAAGAAATTGGAGAAAGAGGATTAGAATATTAGGAATGAAATTAATAGTATTTTTTAATTTTTGGATCATCCGGATTGGAGTATGAAAGAGCATTTTATCACAAGGGATGCATTGAAGAAGGTATGATACGTATGTTTAAGAAAAATTCTTAGATTGAAGAAGATTCGACTGTTGAATTTCCATACTGATCTTTTTATAACTTATATGCGCATCACCAAATTATGGGAGACATTTGAGGAGAAGATAGTATTGATGATAACGAGGAGTAGTGACTCTGAAGATTAGATTTCTAGAATTTGAACTTATATGTGCTTATGTGTGTTTGTGATGGATTTGCTTTAATTTTAGACTCTTTATGCTTTGATTTAGTATTTGTTGCTTTGTATTCAGCATTAGGTGTTGTGGTTTGATTCTGACGCTGAAAGTTTATTTTGTATGGCTTGCATCACTTGTGTAATGGTGTGGATGGAACTATTTGCTCATAAGTGTTGGATTTTATATATAAATGTGAAGTTTTGTGTTGTTTGTGAAAATTATTGTTAGTAGGCCACTTAATTATTAAAATTAATGCATAATAATGTTATAGTGTTCCGTAGAAATGACTGAATTCGTGAATAAAACATGGATTTTATATGCTAGAATAAAGAAAAAGAAGACTACTCAGAATTCATGAACAAGATACAATAAAACATGGATTTTATATATAAAAGAAAAGTCATACAAACCACAAAAGAAAATACAACTTATCTCTTTCTCTTCCCCAATGCAATTCCCTTGAAGTTCCTTTAAATCATTTCTCTCTTCTTTACAACACTTAATTCCCTCTTTAGAATGTAAAGGAAGAAGCAATCTCTCGCTTTACTTCTTCTCCTTCACTCCTTATAGTAGAATTCCTTTCAAATTCTCACTTCTACATACTCTTCTCCTAAGCCCTAACACTTAACACACACTAAGACCACAACAAGACCTCCCCAAGACCTCACCAATTTTGTCCAAAAACAATTACTTATAAGTTAGAAACGAAATCCCAAGAGTTTCCATATGCATCCCTTCAAAAAGTCGCCAAAACTTCTCAAATTTGAATTCCACCGACATTGGGCACCAGCAGCGCTCGGCAGTTGGAGGTGCTTTATCGTCCCAATAATTGCAGAAGTCTCTGGAAAATGGGGCCGGCGGCGCCTATTCTGGCGCTGGCAGTGCCAGAACCTGTTTTCCTCCTTTTTGCTCCTTTTTGCTCCGAATTTGTTTCTTTTCATTTCTTTTCACTCCAATCACCTAAAATCATCATACCTACAACAAATCATGTAAAATACCTTTCTTTAAAGTGCAATATCACCAAAAATGAGTAAAATTATATACCAAAAATAGTATATATTTTTGGTGCATCAATTTTGATGAAGATATATTTGTTAATGTGAAAGCACAATATCATTTCAATTCATTCCTATATAACAAAAAGTGTATTCAAGACTGAGCTTTTGAAAATCTGGACGAATCTGTAGAGCAGTTGATTTCTGATCGAAATTGGGAAACATTTTGTTATTTTACGTCTAATGTTATTATGTGTATTGTTAGAGAATTTTATGCAAATATGCCTTGGACCGAAAATGAATATGTGCTTGTTCGAGGAAAAATGGTAGATTTCAGCCCTTAGTGTATTACTGATTTTTATCAGTTAAGGGGGATGATGTTTGTGAATATGAAAACTTTGATATGAGGGAAGCTAATATAAAGGAAGTGATTGCTTTTCTTACTGACGGAAGATGGGAATGGAAAGTAAAGCAAAATCATATGTTTAATTTCCCTGCTTCCAAGTTAAATGTAGCATCTAAAGCATGACACTATTTCATCTCTACAAGATTACTACCTTCTTATCATCACAGTGAAGTTACTAGAGATATAGTAATTCTCATTTATTGTATTCAGACTATGAAACAAAATAATATTGGATCAATTATCTTCAAGAATATTCAGACTATTGCTAGAGAAGAAACTATTAGTGGATTGAGACATCTTGCCCTGATTCATGCATTATGTACACGGTCTAGAGTTGAGTTTGATAGTTCTGAGGAGTTACTCCATCCACTGAGGCCTATTACCAAGACCATTATTCGTACTTATGAGTCTCATGTGGTTGGGAGAGGAGAAAGTAAGAGTACTGATATTCCTACTACTAGCCATACCATACCATATACTTCTGAGCCACCTACATTATCTACTGTTATGGAGAAGTTGAGGATTCATAGTGCTAGTATAGATAGACTCCATAACAGGATGGATAATATTGAGGCTAGAAGTGACGTGAATGAAGATTACATAAGGAGGAGAGTTGAGTATGATATTTCTTACCATGATGCTCAGGTTAGATTCATGAAAGGAGACATTGGAGTGATATTTCCTACATGCCCCAGTTATGTTCCTTACTGACCTGATCATGCAGAAGAAGTTGAGGAAGCTGGTGATGATGATTCGTAGTCTTGTGATTTCTATTTTTATTTGTTATGTAGTACATTGTTGTGTTTGTTATTTGTTTCGTTGTGATTAGTGTAGTTTGTTGATGTATCTGTGTTGAAAAATGAAAATGTATTGAACTCTGTGTTAGTTTGTTTAGTGATTTGGATTGAGATTGTGATGTTATGTTGGATGTTTTATATTTAAGTGTTTAATATTTCTTCACCCTTACAAATTTTAATATTATATATATCACTGTTTCTAACTGTTTTATGCTTGCTAGCTTAATTTTTTATTAATACCAACATAGCTTCAGAAGATTTTAAAATCCCAGCACAAAAATGTTAGTTTTCTTTTACTCTCTACCTTTACAAAGTTATATGTGATGAAATACTTAGGTTTGGGGGAGGGTAAAAAATTAACTCTTACTTGTTCTTAATTAATATAACTTTAAAAATTATTAGCATAAATTTTAGTAGTTGAATCTAACTTTAGATAACCAAATTTTTTTATTTCATTTAAATATTATGGTAGATTTGAATGAAAGTTTTTAGTAATAAAGGTCAATTTTATAAGGATGAGATATTTAGTATGAGAGGATTGTACTATTGTTGACTATTTAAAGTAAAGAAAAATATATTTTTGAAATGTTAAGAGACTTAAAGAACTATATATGAAGAAAGGATTGTGACTTTATGATGAATTATAAAGCTGATATGTATTTATAAACTAATTAGGTTTTTCAAGTTTCAACTTTAGAAAGAGGAGAGTGAAGTTCAAAATTATTAGGCTATCCAGATATATTAATCCTCACAAGAAATAAAAGAAAAAGAAAAAAAAGAGAAGAGAAGATAAAAGAAAAATAAAGAAAATGTATGTGAGTAGAAGCTTGCGGAGATGGCTAATAAAAAATTGTCTTCACTTGAATCAACCTAGAGGAAGAAATTTGTTACATTTCTGAATTTCTATTTAAAGTATTAGCCTACTTTATAATAGAGTTTTCATGAGCTTCTTTTTGATATAGTCTTTCAAGGCATGCCTAGTATGACAAATTATGGTTCATCTTGAAATTAATAGAAAACTAAAACTCTTAGACTTGACTACTGAATGTTCTTATACTTGTAGTTTTAACCTGAGTTACTGAACTTCTTTCTAAGAATCTTACTATTATATTCATTTGAATAAAAAATAATAGTATACTATTATTGAAAAGTTCACTACTTTGTGTTATAATTTTAGGTAGTAAAAAGATTACTTGAGGACAAGTAATAGTTAAGTTTGGGGTATTTTAATGCACCAAAAATAAGTTGGATTTTTGTTATATAATTTATGCTCATTTTTTGTGATATTGCACTTTAAATGAAGGTATTCTTCATGTCTTGTTTTAGGTATGATGATTTTAGTTAATTGAGCAAAAGAAATCGAAAAGGAATGAATTTGGAGCAAAAAGAGGCAAAATGGAGAAAACAACCTTCTGGCGCCGCCGGCGCCTAATGTCTGTGGAAGTGAAATCCAATGTATTTTGACATTTTCTGAAGGTTTGCTTGAGGAAACTCTTGAGGAATTCATTTATAGACTCTTTTAGACTGTTTGGACACCCATAAAGAAGGAGAGGAGAGAAAAAGGAGAGGGAGAGAAGTGAAAGGGAAGGAAGAGAGTGAGATAGGGTTTGTAGAGAGATTGTGGTAAGTGTTATTTTTGAGGGATTCTTCACTAAAGATTGTAGGAGAAGGAGGAAAGTGAAAGTTTTCTTCTTCTTTACTATTCTAAAGAGAGAAGTGAGTGTTGTAGAGAAGAGAGAAAAGGATTTAAATGAACTTTAAGGGCTTTGCTTGGGGAAGAAATTGAGATAAGTTGTATTTACTTTTGTAGTTTGTATGACATTGCTTTTATATAAAATCCATGTTTTTTTGCATCTTTCTCATGAATTCTGAGTAGATTTCTTTCTCTTTATTATTGCAATGTGTGTGGTGAAGTGTTGATGTAGTTTGATGTGCCATAAAAATGTTTAGAATTGTGATGGTTTTTCACTTTGAGATTCATTTACTTTTCGGTCTGGCCAATTGAATTGTTAAAATTTATTGTGAAACATTCAATCCTAAAGGACTATGTGTTCTACAACAATAGTGAAGAATTCATTCAATATTCATGAATGAGTTACGTAGTTCAGTGGAATTTAGTGCCAATAAATATGGAAGTGTGGATTGATGGGCGTCGAATTGGAGATTTTAGAGTGACAGGCTGAAATCCCCAAATTGGTCCCAAAGTTTGGCAACTAAAGCTAGGGTTAGCCTTTAGGTGAAGGGAAGTGGACGCTATGAAGTGAGAGCCAGTATGCTCCCAACCTAACCATGGATTTAGTGACTAAGCCTATGATTTACCAATGTTCTTTTCATACTTGGAAGAGGGGGTACTCTGACGAGGGTAAAGAATATTAATGCTTCTATTTGACACAATACAAATTTATTATCAATCCATATCAATAACTCATCACATAATCATTGCAATAAGAAAGATACTCTTCCATATTAGAAAATTTCAATACAAAACATAGTGTGTGCTAGTTAGTCTTGTTTAGAAATTTAGAGAGTAATTGTTGTTAATTTAGCTTTAGTTATCTTTGCACTAGAAACCAAAATAGTACTTGAACTTGCATTGTGAATTGAGTATTGGATTTCAAATCTTTGCTATATTTTGATAAAGTTCCTACCTTCCTCTTGGGATAGATAACCAAGACTCTACTAGAGCCCTGCATTACTTAAACAATGCGTATAATTGCGTATATGAGTGATTGTCTAATTATAAAATTGATCTTATTATAAAATTAAATTGAAACTATCCGTTGATTATTAATGTTAGAGACAGCGCACTGAACCATGAATATCACCTATTAAAGGAAAACATCTCCCAAATGGAATAAATAACACCAACCAAGTTGTGACACTAGATTTTATAGGCTTGTGACGAACCTATCTATAGGCTTTTACTTTCTTTCAAACTATAAATGTTTATTGTAAAAGATATTAAAATTTCATGTGGAGGAATGAGAAGACTCGATAGGTACACTTTTACAAGTTTATAGTACCTTCTTTCAGTACTTCTCTGACTTTACTTTTCTTATTTACAAGCTTACATGTTAAAAAACAACGTCACCCTGCATGAAAACTAGAACCTTTATGATAGCTATAAAACCAAGAACAAACCTAAAATTAAAACAAAACAAGATAAAATTCACCACCACAACATGCAAAATATAAAATAACTCAAAACTTAATCACAAATAGAACAAAAATCACAATCACAACTAAATTAAAACATCTCTATCAGATGATCAGGAATACCTTGGAGGATGCAACCTATGGCTGCTAATGAGATTTCCCATGGTCTAAAAGAAAATATAGAACTCATTAAGTTAAGTGTAGTAAATTCATCTGTTATAAGTGAATACGAAGATAATAGTGGTGCCGGAATGAGGAAACCATGGGATCCTAACCGGTGTTGCTACAATTAACTTTAATATGCCCCTAAATAAGACATTAAGATACCTCAATTTAAATATTTCAAAAACAAGATACTTCATTTTTCTTTTCAATTGACACTTCTTGAAATTGAACCTGCTACGATAAGGAGGTTGGAGCATGCATTGTGGGCAGCACGACAATCTTCAAACAACAAAGATCTTTTGAAATAAACAAACGAGCCATAGGACTTTGAGGTAGCTTGCCTAGTGCAACATAAACCCTCACCTTATCTCTTTAGGCCCTTGTAAGACTATGTAGTGTTATATATGCTCTAACTCTTCTTAGATTCAGAGGTTGTCATCAAATTTGACATAAATCCTCCTATCTTCTAGGCTATTCACAAGATTTGTATCAAGTGAATGTAAGCCCTAAATAATAAAATTGGTAGGATGAAATATCAAATATTAATCTCAAATTGAAGCCAAATAATAGGATAGTTTGGGCAAGAACACCAAGATTCTTCTTGGGTCCATGTCCATCCCCTAGCTTTCTCTTCTTTTGGATTCCCATGATAAATGTTCCAAAATTTGAGCAACTCACCTATTGAATTTTCCATTATCACATTTTCTTGAAGGAACCCTACCTTTTGGATGTCATTTGATACACCTAAAATATATAGTATTTTTATGCACATTTTTATACCTAATTTTGATGATATTGCACTTTAATGGAAGGTATTTTTATGTTTTTCCTACAGGTATGATTAAAATGAGTGATTGTGATGAAAGGAGAAAAAAGGATCGAATTTGAAGCAAAAATGAAAGGTGTGCAAAATTAGCCTTTGGCGCCTAAGCGCCGATGGTTGACGCATAGACATGACATTTAAAAGGGGAAAATTAAATCAAATTTGGCACCATTTTCAAGGGGTGTTTGAAGCAACTTTTAGTTTAAACTTCATTAACTTTTTTTGGGCTGCAAATTTTAATGAAGAGATACATCTTTTGGTAGATACATTGAATCTGGACATGATTTGAAAAAAAAAACCAGAGTACCTTTTGAAAAATTATTAAATGAAGACTTAAGATCAGAAGAAGGGAAGAATTTTGAAAGGAAGTTTTGGCAGGAGAAGTGGGAGAAAAAATTGAAGTAGTTGAAAGGAAAGAGAAATGCCATATTTTCTTTACTTTTCCACTTTACTTTATCATAGTCTGTATTAGAATTTAGGAGAGTCAATCCTTAGAGTGAGGCGCCAACCTCTAAGGAGTTATTCGATGGAAAGCAAAATTTTCAGAGGAACTTCAAGAGTCATGTGGAGAGGATTTTCAGATAAGTTTTTATCTTTATTTTTACATTTAGTTTTAAAGTAAGACTTGTTGTATTTTCACTATGATTTCTACTTTTAAATCAAGTTGTGTTTGTGTTTTCTTCATGAATTTTGAGTAGTTTTCTTTATCTTTTTCCTTTCAAATGAGGAAGTAATTAAATTATAGAAGGAAGTTGTGTGAAGTATATGTGTTTAAGATTGGAAGAAGTTGTGATGCTTCCACTATCTTGCACTTCATTTACTTGTTGATTTGGCTAATTAAGATGTTAAAATTTGTTGTGAGAACATGTATGAACCAATGAAATGTTGTCTTAATAAAAAATTTAAGAGAATCACATGAAATTTTATGGGTTAGAATTGTAGTCCATATAGTTGAGTGCAAATAAATAGGGAGATATGCTTTTGATTGGATGTAGAATTAAAGGACTTTAGAGTGACAGGCTATAGCCCCCAATTTGGTTTGATATTTTATATTTTATTATAAGATGTTATCCCCCAAGTGGAGTGAGAAGACGGAACTATAGAGTGAGAGCTAGTATCTTTCCTGCCTAACCCATCTACAAAATTTCAAAATGTCAAATTAATTTATGTTCTTTATAGAACCAAGTAAGGGTAAAGAATAACTGCTCATATTTAGCACAACACATTTAGTTACGTCCATAAGGAAATTCCATAATTTTTACTGATTCATTGAAACAGAAAAAATATATTTTATTTTCATTTGCTTTCATATCACTTAAGAGTCTTGTTAATTTTAGTTGCTTACTTTACTTTTTCTAAAAAAATTAGCAAAAAGAATATAAACTTTTTAATTATAAAACATAAGTTGCCATTGAAAAGTAAAAAGTTGTATTTCTGCTTTCTCTAAGTTTTTAGATATTTGTCTGTGGGTTCGATATCTCGAGGCTTAATCAGAAAGTTTTATATTACTTGATAAACGATATGTATACTTGCATAGAATCTCATATTAAAAATAATTAAACTTGATTTCTTATTTGCTTCAGAATCAATTTTTTGGAGTCGTTGCAAAGAAATAAATATTATCATTAAGAAGAAATATAAAGTGTAAAACATAAGCATAAATATCCGGGGATGAAGTTTTTGGCGCCGTTACCTGGGAAATTAATTAAAATTTTTAAAGAAAATTCATGAGAAACCAAACTATTACTTTGTCCTTGCTTTTGTTAGTGTGTTTTTTTTTATTTTGATTTATATATGTATATGTGTAGTTTAGTTTCTGAAGAACATGTGTCTTACTACTTTGAATTACAAAGAACTATAAGAAAAATCAGAAAGATTAAAAATACAGAAAAAAGACAAAAATATTTAAGAAATGAGGAATCTAAATGTTGAAATCCTTCAAGAATTCAGACCTTTAAGAGATTATGCTAACCCTACAGTAGATAAACTTCATGGTAGTATTCAAAACTCTGCTGTAGCGGCTTATTCATTTGAACTTAAACCTGCTATTATCAGATGGTATCTAATAATCATTTTGGGGGAGCACCAACTGAAGATCCTAATTTACATCTTGCTAATTTTATAGAATTTTATGCTACTTTTAAATACGATGGTGTTTCAGACGATGATATTAAACTTAAACTTTTTCTTTTCTCACTGAGGGATAAGGCTAAGATATGGTTAAATTCATTAGCACCTGGATATATCAGAACTTGGGGTGATTTAGCGCAAAAATTCCTTGCTAAATATTTTCCACCATAAAAGACTGCGAAGCTTAGAAATGATATTACACCTTTTTGCTAGTTTGAAGGAAATCTATTTATGAAGCATGGGAATGTTTTAAAGATCTCCTAAGAAAGAATCCACATCATTTAATACCTGATTGGTTAACATTTTAAACCTTTTACAATGGATTATCTGGATCTCTTAGATCTATTATCGATGTCGCTGCTGGTGGTTCATTAATGTCTAAACAGTTTTATGATGCTTATGCTTTAATTGAGGAAATGACTACTAATAATTTTTAATAGCTTTCTCAAAGGTTAAATCCTATAAAGGAAGCAAATATTCATGAAAATGGTGCTTTTATAATGCTAGCAAATCAAGTTTACGTATCGCTCAAGTAATTTTAATAATTAGGCAATCACCCCATACCCGCAAGTATACATATCACTCAAGTAATATAGGGCTCTAGTGGAGTCCTAGTTATCGATCCCACGAGGAAGGTCGTAACTTATCAAATTACTGTAAAGATTTGAAATCCAATACTAAATTTACGATGCAAATTTAAGTACTATTTAAGTTTCTAGTGCAAATATAATTAAACTATATTAACAACAATTACTTTCTAAACTTCTAAGAAAGACTAATTAACTCACACTAACTTTTGTATTGAAAGGTTGAAATATGGAAAAGAATCTTTCCTCTTGCAATGTGTCTATGATGAGTGATTAAAAAAGATTGATAGTAATTTTGTATTACGCCAAATAGGAACATTAATATTCTTTACCCTCGTCAGAGTACCCCCTCTTCTAAGTATGAAAAGAACATTGGCAAATCCTTGGCTTAGTCACTAAATCCAATGTTTGGCTGAGAGGATATTGGTTCACACTTCAGAGCTCCCACTTCTCTTAGCCTGAAGGCTAACCCTAACTTTAGTTACCAAACTTTAGGACCAAATTAGGGATTTTAGCCTGTCACTCTAAAACCTCCAATTCGACGCCCATCAAACCATATTTCCCTATTTATTTGCACTCAATTCCCATGAACAATTTACTTCATTCATGAACATTAAATGGATTTTCCACTATTATTGTAGAACACTTAGTCGATTTGGATTTGACGTTTCACAACAAATTTTTACAATTCAATTGACTTAATCGAAAAGTAAACGAAGTTCAAAGTGAAAAACCATCACAATTTCTTAACATTTTTATGGTACGTCAAATCTACATCAACACTTCACCACATCACATTGCAAGAAGAAGGACAAAGAAATCTACTCAGAATGCATGAGAAAGATACAACACAACATGGATTATATATATAAAAGCAAAGTTATACAAACCATAAAAGTAAATACAACTTATCTTACTTTCCTCCCCGAGCAAACCCCTTGAAGTTCCTTTGAATCCTTTTCTCTCTTCTCTTCAACACTCAATTCTCTCTTTAGAATATTAAGGAAGAAGCAAACTCTCACTTTCCTCCCTCTCCTACACTCCTTAGAGAAGAATCTCTCACAAAACAACAATTACCACAAACTCTCTACAAACTCAAACAAACTCTTCACTCCTCTTCACTTCTCTTCCACACCACTGACCTGGGGTCGGGAGGCAGCAGGGTTTATATGATTGCCGAGCTTTATATTATATATTTTATAAATGATTATCAGAGTAAAATTAGCAATTGTGTCCCCCCCCTATTATCAACGCAAGTATACCGTTCAAGTAATAAAGGGCTCTAATGGATTCCTAGATATCGATCCCACAGGGAAGTTTAGAGATTAAAAACTAATTTCAGCAGATGCAATTACTATCTAGTGTACGAAAATAAAGAACGTTTATACTAAACTCTATTACTTAATTTTTAAAAAGAAGATTGCAATTTAGAAAAATTATCTTTCTATTTTTTAAGAGAATTAAGGGAATGAATAATTAAATTAGTTAGAATTATATTGTGCCAAATAGGAGCATTCCTATTCTTTACCCTCTGGTCCAGGCATAAAGAACATTGACTAATCCTATGCTTGGTTACTGAATCTGCGGCTAGGTTGGGAGGATACCGGCTGCCACTTCGGAGCTCCCACGTTCCCCTCGCCTGAGGGCTAACATCTACACTTCAACTCCCAAACGATAGGACCGAATTGAAGATTTTAGTCTGTCACACTAAAATATCCAATTCTACGCCCGATAAATACTATTTCCCTATTTCTTTGCACCCTCCTTCCAAGGTTTTTGACTTCCCTGAATCTTAGATGTAATCTTTAGTTTAGTTGATAATTAAACATATTTTAACAATTCAATTGGCCAAATTGAAAGTAAATTAAGATTTAAGTAAAAAGATTATCACAATTTAATATTTTTAGGCACAACTAATTCAATTCTTCATTTCACAAAATCTCAACAACAAGGAGAAAGACAGAGAAAACTACTCAGAATGCATAGGAAAATTAAGACAATACTTGGATTTCTTTTAAAGTTATAAAACAATAAATAAAAACTTATCTTGAATCTTCTCCCCAAGCAGACTCCTTGAAGTTCCTCTAACTCTTCCTTCTTGTACACACACTTAATTATTCTTACTAATATACTCTAAAACACACAAATGCACACACAATAGAATCACCACACACTACTGACTTCCACAAGACACACACTTTTCAGCCTAAATTCGTCTATATTTAAAGAAGAAGAAATATATCCAAAGGTTGCTTAAGCACCTCTTCAAAAAGCATCCATATTCAATGTATTTGGCTTGAACCGACATTATCGCCGTCGGCGGGCTTGATCTCGCTGTCGACGGGCTTCTAGAACTTTGGCTAACCGCTAAGGCTCACTGTCGGTGGGCTCCTTTATAATATATTCAAAACTTTCGATAAAATCACGCCATCAGCGGCCTATTCCTCCCCGTCGGCGGGATAGTTAAATTTCCATCTCTTTTTAGTCCTTTTCGTTCCAGATTTGCTTCTTTTTGATCTTTTTGCTTCCAATACCTATAAATCTTCATACCTGCAACAAAACATAGAAAATACATTCTTTAAAGTGAAATTTCATATAAAATTGGTATAAATTTCTTAATACATTTTCCTGTGGTCAAAATCCTCCAAACTTAACTATTACTTGTTCTTAAGTAATCTTGATACTATATAAAAGTAATAATTATTTGTAAAAAAAATTTAATTCAGAAATACTACGAATTTGATTTAAATAAAATATTGTAGTAAAGTTTATTAGAAATATTTTTACATAATTAAATTAACTCTATAGATGTAAAGCTATTTAGTCATCAAGTTTAAGATTTCTAGTCTTCTATTTATTTCAAGAATAACTATATTTTGCAATATTAAATTACTTAAGATATTCAGATGATAGGAATTTTATGAAAGTACTACTTAGTAAAATACTAATCCATATATATAAATTCAGAAATGTAACTGAGTTTACCCTTTAGGTTGATTCAAATGAAGCCAATTTTTGATAAGACATCTCCTTAAGCTTCTCCTCACTTACTTTTTCTTTTCTTTTCATTTGGATTGATTTTTCAATCCATCTTTCTTTTTCAAGTGAGGATTACTATATCTGGATAGCCTGTTAATAATTTTGAACTTCACCTTCCTCTTCCTAAATTTGAAACTTGAAACATTTACTTACCTTATATGTATTTCAAAGTTTTTACTTCATTAAGTTTCAATCTTTTCTTCCTCAACTAAATACTTAAGAATTTCATATTTTGAAATATAGTTTTCCTTAATTTAAATAGTTAACTATATTCTTATCCTCTTATACCAAATATCTTAATCTACAAAATTAGTTTAATCACTAGAAATATTTATTTTAACTTTCTATAATAATTAAATAAATTAATTCTAGTTTACTGAATTAATTTTATTACAAAAAATCATTTTATAAGAGTTTTTTAAAATATAAATTGAGAAAAATTTAATAATTAAATTTTTATTTTTTTCCTCCCCCAAACTTAAATTTTTATATCTATTTATATTGGGTGAAAAGAAAATAAACTGTAAATTTAAATCATACCTTCGTGCTTTAGGTATTTCTCATTTTTGAAGTTCTACTGGTTCTTTTCATCACTTAATTAACATGTACTATTAATAACTTTCTACACATATATAATATCAAAGAAATTGCTGGGTAAAGAAGTTTTGAAATAAGTACAACTACTAACACAATTTATACCACAACATAACACACATCCACATATATTTCACAAATCCAGTTTCAGAGTTACAATCACAAATTGAAATATTAAAATTTAAAAGCCACACAAATTTAACTCATACAAAAATATTAAAATGTCTTACACAACATAATAATCAAAGTTTATAAATTAAACATCAATACTGAATCTAAGAATACAAATAAACAATCACTTAACATAAAAACCTAAGCATAGAATCTAATCATCAACATTAAAATCCTAAACTATATTCTCGTCTCCTTGTTCAGCAGGTGGAGTAGACTGGTAGTGAGTATAACGGGGTCACTCAAAAAATATAACATCAGGCTCTCCTCTCTGATAACGATTCTCAGCATCATAGTAGGCTATCTCAAATTCAGAATGTTTCTGGAGATAATTGCTGTCATAATTATGCCTTCGTTCTAATCATCCAATTCTCTGATCAATATGCTCCAATTTTTCTTCAATCTTTTCAAAACATTTTCACTGTAGGTTTTCATTCATCAAATCATAATGGGTAGGAGAACTATAGGTAGGAGGGTCATAACTGGTAGAGGGAATATCCCTACTAGTTGAAGGTGCATAGCTCCTAGTCCCAGATCTCCATCCTTCGTGGGATTCATAAGTTCTTATATTAGCTTTGGTAATGGGTTTCATAGGTTCAACCCATTCCTCATCATCTCTAGCCTCTACTCCAGACAATTGACAGAGTGCATAAATTAGACCAGGATGTCCTAGTCCTCCTCCACTTTCACTTCTTGCAGTGGCTAATATATTTTTGTAAATAATACTTCCCACATTAATACTTCTGTGGTTCTGAATACAAAAATTCAAAACCGCTCTATCTCTTGTTACTTCACTATGGTGATAGGTAGGTAACAAAGTAGAACAAATAAAATAATGCCAAGCATTAAAGGTTGCATTTAACATAGACAGAGAGAAGTTTACTCGTTCACGCAGCTTAATTTTCCAAGTCCCTTTCCCATCAGTGAGAAAGTTAATCACCTCCTCCAGTGGTCCTTCCATTATTCCGAATGTATCGTACTCGCTGGTATGCAGATCTTGTACTTTGTAGAAAGAATTTATTCTTGTAGCATTAATATCAACTAAAAATCCTCTAACCTTTATTGATACATCTTCTATCTCAGTCAGGTTGGCATAAAATTCTTTCACGATTTCAACTGCAGCTCTATTTGTTATATAACAGAAATTTTCTCATCTTCTCTCTTTTATCGTTCGTTCCACTTCTCCTCCCGGATTCTTAAAAACTCTATCTTGAATGCATTTTCTTGCTTTGATATTAAAGTTGTATCTTGATTGAGCTCTAGCATTCACAAATCGTGTCTCGTCATAATCTAGTCGCCTCTTCTATCATAGAGCCATTTCTCGATCTATCAAATTTACAAAAATTTTGACTAAACTTTAAAATAATACTAGAATGGCTTCCAAATGTGACTTAAAATAATCTAAAATGAATTCCACTGATTTCATCTAACTATTTTTTTCTATATTTCAATTTTTTCCAAAATCACCAAATGTGGAAGAAATACTCGGTGAAAATCAAAAATTTTTGCATGGGAGTTAAGCTCTTACAAAGGGAAGATAAAATCCTGTGTCAAAATGTGTTGATATTGCTCCAAATCCACGATCTCTCAAGCCCTAGATCGGTTTTTTGAAGTTTTGAGGAAGGGGACGATGAATCGTGACGGTTGACCGGTCAAAATAAAGTGTTTTTCAGGACCTCTCCGCCAGCAGGAAAAATCTCGCTATCGGCGGGCTAACTAATTCAAATAGGCTTAAAGTTTCTGGAAAATCTCGCTGTCGGTGGCATCGTTCTCGCTGTCGGCGGAATTTTTTGGGAATTAATATTTTTAATATTTATAATGTTCTCAATTTATTTTAATCCTTTATAATGTCCGATCAATCAGTTAAATACATTTTATTGTGATTAGATACTATTTTAACTCACATAAATTCACACAACACAAAACATAACAATTTTATATATGAAATCCAAGGTTTTACAATATGCATACACCACATTTACTTAACACATAAAATTCAGCGTCGCAATCCAAACCACAGTACTCAAAATGCTGAGACTAAACAAACAACACATAATCTCATCTATACTGAGATCAAATCTTAAAATCTAAATTATCAAAAGTGCAAATTTCAGAAAAATTAAATTCAAACTAACTCAACACATAAACAAATACAGATGTCTTCTACTCGTCAGTGTCTGTACTAAATCCATCTCTGATATCTCCGATAGAATGTAGATGAACGAATAGATTGTAGAAAGGCCTATAAGGAAATTCTTCTGTAGAATCTTCTTCAATCCATCCTTTCTTTCTCGAAAGTCGTATGAAACTAGTCTCAAGATGTCCAGAATAATCAAAGTGTTCCTTCATCCTCCAATCAATATGATCAAATAAATCAGAGATATTATTAATGGAAGTCATCACGTTTTGTACCTCTTTTTCCAATCCTTTGAGTTTTCATAAGATCAGATTTGTTTTATCAGTAAAAGACCTGATTGAAAGAGAGTTTTGAGATGCATGATCCGCAATAATGGCTGTCTCATTATTGTTATCGAGAGTAGGAAACATATCAGTTGGATCTAATGGTTTCCAAGGTAAAAGTACTTTTTCCCAGGCTTTATAAGAAACTTGGTACTGACTGCATAATGCAAAAATTGTTGAAGGATGTCCAAGCCCTTAAATCGATCCCTGTACAATTAGGCCTAAAGCAGACTTCGTAATAATCGAACCAACTTCAATAGGTAATCCCGCTTGAATACAATAATTCAGAATTGCTTACTCCTTAGAAACTTTGTTTACCCTCATAGTGGGTAATAATTTTGAAGAAATAAAGAAGTGTCAGTGTTTAGAGACGGGGTTTAGAAGTGATGCAGAAAAGCTAACATACCCGTCTTCTCTTGTTTCCCAATCTTCTGATTCATCAGTCAAATATCGATATATCTCATTCATATTATTTTTTGTAGGAACAAAATTGGAATAGTGGCAAACAGGTGTATTTTCAATTGAATATAACTCATTGATTCTAGAAGGAGTGAAAGTTACCCATCTGCCTCGCACATAAACGCTTCTGTTGTTGATTCCATGAAGATTGGAGTAGAATTCTTTTACTATGGGGATGACTACTGCAGAAGTTGTATAGCATAATACCTCCCAACGTCGACGCATAATCATCTCCTCGATAGAAGTTGTTGAATTCTCCACTCCTCTATTCACGAATCCTCTTTCTTTGATTAATCTCTTCTTCATCATAACTTTATTTAAGATTCGTTGGGCCTCATAACTGAAAAACTTTCTTCGATTCAACACTCAGGATCTAGTGATTTCAAGTGGATTGGATGCCATAATGATGAGTTTTTGTGGAGTTTCAAATCATTTTTAGGAAGTAAATGGTTTAGATTTCGAGTTTTAGGCGTTCTTAAAGAGTTAAAACACTTAGAATCGCCAGAAACCGTCAAAATAACTCCCTAAACCGCTCATTCACCGATCTCGCCGTCGGCTGCAAAGATCTCATCATCAGCGGGATTCTTTAAAAATATGAACAGAATTTGGTGGTCAAAACTCACCGTCGGCGGCGTCGATCTCGCCGTGGGCGTGCTAAGGCAAAATTGCCCAGTTTTGCTCTGGTCCGAATGCTTTCCAATTTTTTGTATGTATCCAATATCGTGATGATTATAAATATAAATTTAAGTAGTATAATTCTTTTTATACCAAAAATAGTAATAAATCAAATAAATATACAGTTATTACACCTAAATAAAGATCACTATGGGTTGCCTCCCATAAAGCGCTTGGTTTAATGTCGTCAGCCCGACCTATTCTGGTTATTAATCAGGTTGACTGAGCATTAAAACCACTTTAAAATTTGGTCTTTTTCCTTCAAAATATGGTTTTAGTCTGTGTCTATTTACTTTAAATCTGTGTCAAGTCTTTTGATCTTCAATTTCTACAGCTAAGTATGTAAATATTTGAGTTATAGTGAAAGGTCCTAACCATTGAGATTTTAGTTTCCCAGGAAATAATTTCAATCTTGTATTATAAAGTAAAACTTCTTTTCCTGGTTCAAAATTTTTTTGGTTAGTCTTCCGATCATGCCATAATTTCATTTTCTCTTTATAAATTCTATCGTTATTATAGGATTCATTTCAGAATTCTTCAAATTCATTCATCTGCAACAATCTCTTCTCACCAGCATCTTTTAAATTATAATTGAATTCTTTAATCGCCCAATACTCTTTGTGCTCTAATTCAATTGGTAAGTGACAAGTTTTTCCATAAATAAGCCTGTAAGGAGTCATTCCATTCGGGGTTTTATAAGCAGTCCTGTATGCCCATAATGCAGTGTCTAGTCTTGTAGACCAATCTAATCTACTAGAGTTTACAGTTTTTTTCAAAAATTCATTTAATTTCTCAATTAGAAACTTCAACTAATCCACTGGTGTGTGGATGATAAGCAATTGATATTTTATGAATAATGTAAAATTTTTCTGTTAATTTCTGAATATATTTATTCCTAAAATGGGATCCTCTATCAGTGATAATCACTCTTGGCATTCCATATCTTGTGAAAATATTTTTCATTAAAAATTTTGAAACACTCTTAGCATCACAACGAGGAAAGGCTTGTGCTTCAATCCATTTAGTAACATAATCAATAGCAACTAATATATATGAGTTTCAAAATGAAGGAATAAATGGTCCCATGAAATCTAATCTCCAAACATCTGAAATTTCAACTTCTAATTTAAAATTCAGAGGTATTTCATTTCTTCAAGATATATTACCTACTAGTTGGCATTTATCACAAGTATTGATATATCTCTAAACATCATTAAAAAGTGTAGGCCAATAAAATCCATTTTGTAAAATTTTATATGTAGTTTTATCAGTCCCAAAATGTCCTCCAAATTTAGAATCATGATATTTTTGAATAATCTGTTCAGTTTCTTCATAAGACACGCATCTTCTAATAATTAGATCTTTACATTGTTTATATAAATATGGTTCATCCCAAAAATACGTTTTAACATCGTAAATGAATTTTTTCTGTTGTTGCAGAATTAGCATGGGTGGTAAAATATCACTTACAATATAATTAACTATATCAGCATACCATGGTATTTTCCACTCATTTATATTATAAAGATGTTCATCAGGAAAACTGTCTGTAATTTCATTGTCAGTGTTAGATAATTCACAATATTCTAATCTTGAAAAATGATCTGCAATTTGATTATCAGTTCCCTGTCTATTAGTTATTTCAAAATCAAATTATTGCATCAGTAATATCCATCTGATTAATCTTGGTTTGGTATCTTTCTTTTGCATTAAATATTTAATAGCAGAGTGATCAGTATGTACAATACATTTAGTTCCAATTAAATAAGGTCTAAATTTATCAAAAGCATATACAATTTCTAATAATTCTTTTTCTGTAACTGTATAATTGATTTCAGCACTATTAAGTGTTTTACTAGCATAGTATATAACTTTAAAAATTTTATCATTCATTTGTCCAAGAACAGCTCCTATAGCATAATCACTAGCATCACACATAAGTTCAAATGGTTTCTCCCAATTAAGTGAAACTATTATAGGTGTTGTGATTAATTTATCTTTTAATAATTCAAAAGCATTTAAGCATTCTGTAGTGAATTCGAATTTCTTGTCTTTTTATAAAAGTTGGCATGAAGGTTTAGTAATTTTTGAAAAATCTTCTATATAGCGTCTGTAAAATCCGGCATGCCCAACAAAACTTCTTACCCCTCTCACTGTAGTAGGAGGTGGTAATTTTGTTATAACTTAAATTTTTACAGGGTCTACTTCCATGTCAGTTTCTGAAATTTTATGCCCTAATACAATTCCTCCTGCAATCATACATTGACATTTCTCCCAATTTAGAACTAAGTTATTTTGTTCGCATATCTCTAAGACTTTTTCAAGATGATCCAAGCATGTGTCAAATGATGTTCCAAATACAGAGAAATCATCCATAAATACTTCTATTCCATCATCAATTAATTTACTAAACATAGACATCATACATCTCTGGAATGTTGCATATGCATTACATAATCCAAAAGGCATCCTTCGAAAAGCAAATGTTCCATAAGGAATAGTAAATATAGTTTTCTCTTGATCTTCAGGAGAAATAGGTATTTGATGATAGCCGGTATATCTATCTAAAGAACAAAAATATTAGTGTCCGGCTAGTCTATCTAGCATTTGGTCTAGGATTGGTAAAGGGAAGTAATCTTTTCTGGTGGCTGCATTTAATTTTCTATAATCAATACATATACGCCATCCAGTAACGTTTCTTATAGGTATTAAATCATTATTTTCATTAGCTTCAACAGTCACTCCTCTTTTCTTAGGAACACAATGAATTGGGCTTACCCAAGCACTGTCCAAAAAACAATATATAATACCATTGTCTAACCATTTTAACATTTATTTCTTGACTACATCTTTCATTATTGGGTTTAATCTCCTTTGGGGATCAACTCTTAGTTTATGTTCATTATCCAAAATAATTATGTGCATACAGATCGAAGGACTAATTCCCTTAATATCTGCTAAGGTCCAACCAAAAGCTTTCTTATACTTTTTTAATGTGTCCAGAAGTTTTTGCTCTTATGATTCATTTAATTCTACCAATATAATAACTGGTAAAGTTAAAGAATTTCCCAAAAATGCGTACTTTAAATGAGTAGGTAAAAATTTTAACTCAAGTTCAGGAGGTTTAATAATCGACGGAACTATATTTTGTTCAGCATTTTCAGTAATATCCAACACTCAAATCTTTCTTGTCTATAATCTAATTTTTCATTGTCTGTTTCTTCAATTAATTCTGTATTTTCTATTTCTAGTTTATCTTCAAAGTATTCTTTAAAATGTTCATTTCGTAGATGTTCAAGAGTTTCCATTCGAAAACATTCATCTTCTTTTTCTATAGCAGGATATTTCATTGATTTTGCAATGTTAAAAGTTACTTCTTGATCATTTACTCTCATAGTTAGTTCTCCTTTTTGAACGTCAATCATAGTTCTTCCAGTAGCTAAAAAGGGTCTTCCTAAAATTATGGGTATTTCTTTATCTTCCTCCATATCTAAGACAATAAAATCCAATGGGAAGATAAATTTATCCACTTTTACTAACGCAACTTCAATAACTCCTTTAGGATATGTCACTGAACGATCAGCTAACTGAAGAGTTACTAAAGTAGGTGAGACTTCTCCCAATCCTAATCTTTTAAAACTTAATAGAGGCATAAGATTTATGCTGGCTCCCAAATCACATAAAGCTTTTCCATAAAACTTTTCTCCAATAGCACACGGTATAGTGAAACTACCAAGATCTTTTAATTTCTCATGAAGCTTTTTCTGAATAATTGCACTTCACTCTTCGCTAAGTGCAACAGTTTCATTATCTGTGAACTTTCTTTTCTTGCTTAAAATATCTTTCATAAACTTCACATAATTGGGCATTTGTTCTAATGCTTCCATAAAAGGAATGTTTACCGTTAATTTTTTCAGGATTTCATGAAATTTAGAAAATTGCTTATCCTTTTTATGTTGCTTTAATCGCTGAGGAAATGGTGGTGGTGGTCTCTCTACAGAAATTTTCATAGGAATTAGTGGATGTTCTAAATTTCGATCTTACAAATCCTTTACTTTTTCAGTTTCCACTTTCTCTTTTTTACTTTCAATTTCTTTTTATATTCTTGTTTCTAATTCTTTCCCACTTCATAACTGTATCACTTTGATTTGATCTTTTCCTTGATATTTATGATTTATTTCCACATTACTAGGAAAAGTGCCAGGAATTCTATTATTAAGTGCAGTAGCGATATGTCCAAGTTGAGTTTCAATATTTTTAATTGTAGTTTCTTGATTTTGTAATTGGTTCCCATGAATTTGTAGCTGATTTCCTTGATTCTGTAAATGCTGACTCATATTGAATATTAATTCTTCCATAGATAACTTCTTTTCCTTAAATTGAGAGTTATTATTAAATCCAGGTGGATAAGAAGGTTTATAATTTGAATTTGCTTGGTTAGATGAATTTTCTAATGGGTTTACTGAGTTGTTCATCCATTGTTGATTGGCAGAGTTGTTATTCTAATTAAAATTTGGATGGTTCTTCCAACCAAGGTTGTAACAATTTGCATAAGGATTATTGGGTCTATTATTAAATAGCATTTAAAGTTTCATATGAAGATTGAACTTCTATAAGTTGTCCAAATGAATTTTCTTCTATTATATTAGGAGAATAATTCATTCCAAAATGATCTAATTTCTTGGATATAGCAGCAATCTAAGAAGCTAACATAGATATCGCATCAGAGTCATGTATACTAGCTATTTTCTTAGGATTCAACCTTTCAGAACGCCATTGAAAATTGTTGGTAGTCATTTCTTCAATTAATGAACAAGCCTCATCAAATGGTTTTGACATTAATGAACCTCCAGCAACAGTATCTATAATAGATCTAAGAGATCCTACTAATCCATTATAAAAAGTTTGTATAATTAACCAATCTGGTAACGCATGATGTGGGCATTTCCTAAGAAGATCATTAAATCTCTCCCAAGCTTCGTATATCAATTCTCCATCAAACTCACTAAAAGATGTTATGTCATTTCTAAGCTTTGCAGTTTTTGAAAGAGGAAAATATTTGGATAGAAATTTTTGTGATAGTTCTCTCCAAGTTCTAATAGATCCAGGTGCTAACAAATTTCACCACATCTTAGCCTTATCCCTTAAAGAAAAAGGAAAAAGCCTAAGTCTAAAAACACCATTAGATACTCTGTCATATTTAAAAGTAGAACAAAGTTCTAAAAAACAAGCAAGATGTAAATTAGGATCTTCGTTTGGTGAACCACTAAATTGATCATTTTGTACCATTTGAATAATTGCAGGTTTAAGCTCAAATGAATTAGCCGCAACATCAGGATTTTGGATAGTTAAATGAATTTCATCTAATGTAGGGTTAGCGTAATCTCTTAAAGGTCTGGGTTGATTTATATTTTCAATTGCTGGATTATTTGTCATTTGAGTTAAATTTATAGTTTCTTTTCTCTGTTTTCTAATTATTTTAATAGTGCGCTCTAATTCCGAATCGTAAGGTATTAAACTTTTGGTTCCAAATTTACGCATACACAAATCAAGTAGATTTTTTTTAAATATTCTGTTACTCTAGTAATTATCTTTAATAATTATTTTATTAATTACCTTAATAATTACTTTACTTCCTCGGCAACGGCGCCAAAAACTTGACCTGGGGTCAGGAGGCAGAAGGGTTTATATGATTGCAAAGCTTTATATTATATATTTTATAAATGATTATCAGAGTAAAATTAGCAATTGTGTCCCCCCCCTTTTATGAACGCAACTATAGGTATCGTTCAAGTAATAATGTGCTCTAATGGAGTCCTAGATATGGATCCCACAGGGAAGTTTAGAGATTAAAAACTAATTTCAACATATGCAATTACTATCTTGTGTACGGAAATAAAGAACGCTTATACTAAACTCTATTACTTAATTTTTAAATAGAGATTGCAATTTAGAAAAAGTATATTTCTCCTTGTTAAGAGAATTAAGTGAATGAATACTTAAATTAGTTAGAATTATGTTGTGCCAAATAGGAACATTCCTATTCTTTACCCTTTGGTCCATGCATAAAGAATATTGACTAATCCTATGCTTGGTTACTGAATCTGCGGCTAGGCTGGGAAGATACCGGCTGCCACTTCAGAGCTCCCTCGTTTCCCTTGTCTGAGGGCTAACTTCTACTCTTCATCTCCCAAATGATAGGACTGAATTGAAGATTTTAGTCTGTCACACTAAAATATCCAATTCTACACCTGATAAATAATATTTCCCTATTTATTTGCACTCTCCTTCCAAGCCTTCTGACTTCCCTGAATCTTAGATGTAATCTTTACTTTAGTTGATAATTCAACATATCTTAACAATTCAATTGGCCAAATTGAAAGTAAATTAAGATTTAAGTAAAAAGATTATCACAATTTAATATTTTAAGTACAACTAATTTAATTCTTCATTTCACAAAATCTTAACAACAAGGAGAAAGATAGAGAAAACTACTCATAATGCATAAGAAAAATAATACAAAACTTAGATTTCATTTAAAGTTATAAAACAATAAATAAAAACTTATCTCGAATCTTCTCCCCAAGTAGACTCCTTGAAGTTCCTCAAACTCTTCCTTCTTGTACAGCACACTTAATTATACTTACTAATATACTTTAAAACACACTAATGCACACACAATAGACTCACCACACACTGCTGACTTCCACAAGACACAACTTTTCAGCCTAAATTCATCTATATTTAAAGAAGAAGGAAGATATCCAAAGGTTGCTTAAGCACCTCTTCAAAAAGCATCCAGATTCAATATATTTGGCTTGAGCCGACATTTTTACTGTTGGTGAGCTTCTAGAACTTTGGCTAACCGCTAAGGCTCGCTGTCAGCGGGCTTGATCTCGCTGTCGGCGGGATCCTTTATAATATATTCAAAACTTTCGGGAAAATCACGCCGTCGGCGGGATAGTTCAAATTCCATCTCTTTTTAGTCTTTTCGTTCCACATTTGCTTCTTTTCGATCTCTTTGCTTCCAACACCTATAAATCCTCATATCTGCAATAAAACATAGATAATTCCTTTCTTTAAAGTGCAATTTCCTATAAAATTGGTATGAATTTCTTAATACATTTTCCTGTGGTCTACCACCCCCTTAAAAGTGGTGTCCATAACTGTCTAAAATAGTTTAGAAATGAATTCCCTAAGAGTTTCCTCAAGCAACCCTTCAAAAAGCATCTAAATACATTATATTTGAGTTTCGCCAACATTGGGCGCCGGTAGCGCTGAGCCGCCTTTTAACTCAATACTCTCTTGAATTTGGCTCCGACGGCGCCAGAAAGCCTTTTTCTCCATTTTGCCTCCTTTTGTTCTAAATTTATTCCTTTTCACTTTCTTTTGCTCCAATCACCTAAAATCATCATACCTGCAGAAAAACATGAAAATACCTTCCTAAACATAAATTGAGCCTAAATTGTATAGAAAAAATCTAACATATTTTTGGTGCACCAAAATCCCCTAAACATAACTATTATTTGTCCTCAAGTAATTTTTTTACTACATAAAAATATGACTCCAAATAATGAAATGTTCACTTATAGAATACTATGATTTTTTATTCACATAAATATAATAGTAAGAATCGTAGAAAGAAATTTAGTAACTCAGGTTAAAACTATAGGTATAAGAATATTTAGTAATCAAGTCTAGGAGTTCTAGTTTTCTATTTATTTCAAGATGAACCATAATTTGTCACATTAAGGGTGCCTTAAATGACTTACATGAAAGAGAAATTCATGCAAACTCTATTAGAACATAGGCTAATACTTTAAATATAAATTCAGAAATGTAACCTATTCTCCCTTTAGATTTATTCAAGTGAAGCCAATTTCTGATTAAGCATCTCCTCAAGCTTCTCCTCACAGCTATATACATTTTTTTCTTCTTCTATTTGAGATTCCTTTTCTTTTTTTCTCATTTTTTTCTTATGAGGATTACTATATCTAGATAGCCTTTAATAGTTTTGAACTTCACTCTCCTTTTTCTAAAGTTGAAACTTGAAACACCTCCTTACTTTATAAATATATATCAGCTTTATAATTCATCATAAAGTCACAATCATTTCTTTACATATAGTTCTTTATGTCTCTTAACATTTCAAAAATATAGTTTTCTTTACTTTAAATAGACAATTCTCTTATACTAAATATCTCTGCCTTATAAAGTTAACCTTCATTACTAAACACTTTCATTCAAATCCACCATAATATTTAAATGAAATAAAAAATTTAGTAATCTCAAGTTAGTTCAAGTACTAAAAGTCATGCTAATAATTTTTGAAATTATCTTAATTGAGAACAAATAAGAGTTAATATTTTTATCTTCCCCCAAACTTAAGCCTTTTCATCACATATAAATTTGCAAAGGTAAAGACTAAAAGAAAACTAACCTTTTTGTGCTTGGATTTTGAAATCTTCTGAAGCTATGCTGGTATTAATCAATAAATTAAACTAGTGAGCATGAAACAATTAGAAGCAGTAATTTATATAACATTAAAAATTTTCTAGGGTGAAGAAATATTAAACACTTAAATAGCAAATATCCATCATACCATTACAATCTCAATCAAAATTACTAAAAAACCAACACAGAGTTCATTACATTTTCATTTTTTTTAACATAAATACATCAACAAACTACATAAATCACATAACACCAAATAACAACACAAGAAAGTATCACAACACAAAATAAAAAATAGAAAATCATAAAAAAACACTACACTACTAATCATCATCACCAGCATCTTCAACCACTTCTGCATGATTAGGTTGGTATGGAACATAGCTGGGGCAGGCACGAAATATCACTCCAGTGTCTCCCCTCATAAATCTGACCTGAGCATCATGGCAGGCTATATCATACTCAACTCTCCTCCTCATATAATCTTCATTCACATCACTTCTAGCCTCAAATTCATCCATCCTGTTATGGAGTCTATCTATACTAGCACTCTGAATCCTCAGTTGCTCTAAAACATCAAATAATGTAGGTGGCTTAGAAATAGATGGTATATCCTGGCTGGTAGTAGGAATATAAGTACTCCTACTTTCTCCACTCCCTACCACATGAGACTCACATGTACGAAGAATAGATTGGGTAATAGGTCTCAGTGGTATGGCTAATTCTTGAGAAATATCAAAGTCAACTCCAGACTACGCACATAGTGAATGAATCAGAGCAGGATGTCCTAATCCACCAGTGGTTTCTCCTCTAGCAATATTATGTATATTCTTGAAAATAATCGATCCAATATCAATCCATATCATTGTCTGAATACAATAATTGTGAATTTCTCGTTCTCTTGTCACTTCACTGTAATGATAAGATGGTAGTAGTAATGTAGAAATGTAATAGTGTCAGGCTATAGAAGCTACATTTAACTTAGAAGCAGGGAACCTAATCATATGTTTTTGCTTTGCTTTCCATTCCCCTCTTCCATCAGTAAGAAACACAATCACTTCTTTCATATTAGGTTCTCTCATATCAAAGTTTTCATATTCACAAATCCTCATCCTCTGTAACTGATAAAAATCATTAATATGCTGAGGGGTGAATTCTACCATTTTTCCTCGAACAAGCACATATTCCATTTTAAACCAAGGTAGATTTGCATAAAATTCTCGCATAGTACCCATAATAGCATTAACAGTGAAATAACAAATCTTTCTCAGTTCCTATCAGAAATAAACTGCTCTACGGATCCGCCTGTATTTTTAAAAGCCCAATCTTGTATACACTTTTTATTATGCATGAGTGAATTAAAACAAAACTGTGCATTAACATTAACAATTCTACCTTCGTCAAAATCCAACTTTCTCTTTCCTTTGCTTGTTCTAGGAGCCATTTGAAATTCTAAAAAATTTGTAAGAAAATCTAATCAAAAAATCACAATGTAGGAGATTCCTAAAGCAAATAAAAGTAATTAAGATCTTAAATCACTATGAAAAATCTCAAAACTTCATCAAAAATTTCAAATTTTGGACCTAAGCAGTGTGAGAAATTCCAATGGTGAAAATAAAAAATTTTTTTGTTTAGATTGAAGCTCTTACCAAGAGAAGTAAAGATCCACACTTTTTAGGCCTTGAAATTGCTTGTAATCCTTGATCTAGCAAGCCTTAAGTCTCGAAAATGAGGTGGCTGGAGGTAGAAGAAGATGGAAATGGCAAAATAGCCTGGTCCGAGGACAAAAATGGTGAAATAAAGAGAGCTTGAGTGTTTCCTGTATTTGGGCACCGACGGCCTGGTTTGGGAGCCGGCGGCGCTCTATGTATTTAAATTAGCCAATTTGCCTGTATTGGGCGCCGACGACGTCCATTTTGGCGTGGGTGGTGCCAGTTCAATTTTCTTTGGGTCCGTAATATTTTTCAATTTCAAGCATTTCTACATTATTCCATCACATAATTAGCCTCTTTAAGCATCTATTTCATTAATTAAGCAATAACTAACAAAAATTTATACAAACAACACAAAACATCACTTTAATATATAAAATCCATAATAAAACATACACGCTTAAACATTCACTAAATAAGTTCATCAAGCCATATCAATTCAACGTCACAAACATACCACAATACTCTAACGCTCAAAACTACAATCAAACACAGAATCCAAGCATAATAAGTCCAAACACAAACTACAAAGTAAATCTAGCCAACACTAAGCATACTAAAGTATAATAGAAATACGAAATACTAAATATAAGGAAGAGTCACTACTCATCATCAGTCTCAGTACTATCTTTTTCTCTGATATCTCCAATAGATTGAGGATGCACAAACAGATTATAGAAGGGACGATACGGGAATTCATCAGTCAAATCCTCAGCAATCACAACATTTCTATTCATCACATTTACCAAACTATCTTCAATTTTACCAATGTGATCAAACTGTTCTTTCATCCTCCAATCCAAGTGATCAAATAAATTAGAGATATTATTAATAGCATCATAAGATTTTGGAACTCTTTCTCCAACTTCCTGATCTTCTTCAAAATCATTTGGGAAATTTCAGGAAACTAAAGCTGAATAGGTCGTGAACTTTGAGATGGTTGATCTGCAATGAGGCTCATATGATTCTCATCTCCTATTGCCTAATAATCATAAAGATTAGTTGGCTCAATAGGCCTCCAAGGAAGAAGTACTTTTTCTCAACTTTCATAAGGAACTTGTGACTGGATGCAAAGATAAAATATGGTGGAGGGATGACCAAGCTCATATTTAGATCCATGGATAATCAATCCCAATAGATTTCATAATTATAGTTCCAATATCAATCAGCCTTCCACTTTGAATACAATAATTTAAAATGGCACTTTCCTTAATCACTTTAATAATTTTCATAGTATAAAGTAACTACGCAAAAATAAAGTAATTCCATTGCTTCAACACAAGATTTAAAGATGCAGTAGAGAAACTTACAAATCTGTTGTCTCTTATCTCCCAATCTTCATTTTAATCCGTGAAATAGCGATAAATTTCATTCATATTGTCTCTTGTCACATCAAAATTTGTATAATGGCAGATAGGCATGTTCACAATCATAAACAAATCATTAATCTACGAAGGAGTGAATGGTAAAAACCTACCTCAAACATAGACAAATCCTTAGTTGATTCCATGAAGATTTGCATAAAACTCTTTCACAACAGGAACGACTACAGCGACAGTAGTGTACCATAACACCTCCAAATGTCTCTGCACTACAATTTCTTCTACTCAAGTATTTGGAGTATCCATACCTCAATTTACAAAGCCTCATTCCTTGGTAATCCTCCTTTTCATCATGACTTTGTTGAATAAATGCTGCGCCTCAAAACTGATGAATTTTCTTCTTTTGAAAACTCTGAATCTCTGGGTTTCTAAAGAATTGGAATCCATTGGAAGCGAATTGGGAAAGGAAGTTTTTATTTTTCTGGAAAATAGGGGGTTAAAAACACGTTTTGGGGAGTTATTAGGATGAAATCCCACCTAAAACCACCAAAAATTGTATTTTTAAATGCTAGGAATCGTAAACTGGTCTCAGCACCGGCAGCGTCTGATAGGGTGCTAGTGGCGCTCTATTGAAATAACTATTCTTCTTCTCTGTATTTAAGCGCTATCAGCACCGGCAGTGCTAGTGTTTAAAAATGCATCGAACCTCATTTTGGTCTGAAATATTCAAATTCTTCAACACGATAAAAAAAAAATCTCAACTTTTATGATATTTATGAATGAGTATGACTTAAATATTACTAACTACAAGTACAACTACTAAAAATAACCAAAGAAACAAACATAACGAAGATACATATGAGTTGCCTCCCACAAAATGCTTGGTTTAACGTCGTCAGCCCGACAAACATTCAGTTATTCAGGATGACATAACATTAAGACCTCTTTAAAATCAAGTCGATACCATTCATAATATGGTTTTAATCTATGCCCATTAACTTTAAATATCTTTCTAGTTTTAGGATCCTCAATATCAACAGCTCCAAAAGAAGAAACTTTTATAACAGTAAGAGGTCCTATCCACCTAGACTTTAGTTTTCCAGGAAGTAGTTTCAATCTTATATTGTATAGCAAAACATTCTATCCAAGTTTAATTTTTTTTTTCTTAATATTTTCCAATCGTGCCATAATTTCATGTTCTCCTTATAAATCTATTCATTATGATAAGATTCATTTCTGATTTCTTCTAATTCATCCAATTGCACAAATCTCTTTTCACCTACATTCTTCAAAATAAAATTCAGTTCTTTTATCGCCCAATATGCTTTATGCTCCAATTCTACATATAAATGAAAAGTCTTTCCAAACACTAGTCTATAAGGAGACATTCCAATAGAGGTCTTATAAGCAGTCCTATATGCCCATAATGCAGTATCTAATCTCACAGACCAATCTAATTTGTGAAGATCCACAACTTTCTCCAAAATTCTTTTAATTTCACAATTAGACATTTCTGGTAAACCACTAGTTTGAGGATGATAAATAGTAGATATTCTAGGAATAATATTATATTTTCTAACCAATCTCTGAATCATATTATTCCTAAAATGAGATCCACCATCAGTTATGATCGCTCTCAGCATTCCATATCTTGTAAAAATATTTTTCATTAAAATTTTGGAAACACTCCGAGAATTACATCTAGGTAAAGCAATGGCTTCGATCCATTTTGAGACATAATCAACAGCGATCATTATATATAAATTTCTAAATGAATGTGTAAATGGTCCCATAAAATCCTATCCTAATACATCAAAAATCTCAACTTCTAATGAAAAATTTAAAGGCATTTCATTTCTTCTAGAAATATTACCTACTCTCTGACACCGATCACATGATTTTATATATCTATATACATCCCTAAAAAGAGTAGGCCAATAAAATCCAGATTGTAAAATCTTATAAGTAGTTTTATCAGTACCAAAATGTCCTCCAAATTTTGAATCATGACAACTCTGAATAATTGGTTCAATTTCTTCATATGATAGACATCTTCTAATAATAAGATCCTTACACTTTTTATATAGGTAGAGCTCATCCCAAAAGTAAAATTTAGCATCATATCTAAATTTCTTTTGTTGTTGCCTTGTTAAATTAGGTGGTAAAATATCACATGCTAAATAATTCACTATATCAATATACCAAGGCAAATTCCTTTCCTTAATGTTATATGGTTGCTCATCAAGGAAAGTTTCTATAATTTCCTTCTCAAATTCAGATAATTTGTAATACTCCGGTCTAAACAAATGGTTTGCAATTTGATTATCATTTCCTATTCTATCAACTATCACAATGTCAAATTCTCATGTTAGAAGTATCCATCTGATTAATCTGGGTTTGGCATCATTCTTTTGCATTAAATATTTGATAGTTGAATGGTCCGTATGCACAATACATTTAGTTCCAATCAAATAAGATCTAAACTTTTCAAAACCATATACAATAGCTAATAATTCTTTTTCTGTTGTTTTATAATTAGTCTGAGCTTCGTTAAGAGTTTTACTAGCATAGTAAATAGCCTTGAACCTTTTATCATACATTTGCCCTAAAGCACATCCAATCGCAAAATTACTAGCATCACACGTAAGTTCAAATGGTTTTCCCAATCAGGTGAAATAAGGCGGTGATTATTTTTTCTTTTAATAGTTCAAAGGCATTCAACCTTTCTTTATTAAAATCAAATTTCTTATCTTTCTCTAAAAGTTGGTACAAAGGTCTAATTATTTTTGAAAAATCTTTAATATAATGCTTATAAAATCAAGCATGTCCTAAGAAACTCCTTACCCCTCTCACTGTAGTAGGAGGTGGTAATTTCTCATTAATCTGAATTTTTGCAGCATCAAATTCCATTCCAAGTTCAGAAATTCTATGCCCAAGTACAATTCCTCCTGCAATCATAAATTGACATTTTTCCCGATTTAGAACTAAATTTGTTTTCTCGCAAAGCTCCAAAACTTTTTCTATGTTTTCAAACATAAGTCAAATGAAGTTCCAATACAGAAAAATCATTCATAAATACTTCAATTCCATTATCTATCAAATTAATAAAAATAGACATCATATATCTTTGAGATGTTGCAGGTGCATTACATAATTCAAAGGGCATTCTTCTAAAAGCAAAAGTTTCATAAGGGCTAGTAAATGTAGTATTTTCTTGATCCTCAATAGCAATATGTATTCGATGATAACCGATATATCAATCCAAAAAGCAATAGTACTTGTGTCTGACAAGTCTATCCAACATTTGATCTAGAAAAGAAAGAGGAAAATGATATTTCCTGGTGGCGGTATTTAATTTTCTATAATCGATACAAATTCACCATCCATTAACTTGTCTTTTTGGTATAATCTCATTCCATTCATTCACATCAATAGTCACTCCTCCTTTCTTAGGGACACAATGAATTGGACTTACCCAAGCACTGTCTAAAACTGGATAAATAATTCTAGCATCAAGCCATTTTAAAATTTCCTTCTTCACTACATCTTTCATCTTTTGATTCAATTTCCTTTGTGGATCAGCTCTATGTTTATATTGTTCATCCAAAAAAATTCTATGCATACAAATCGAAGGACTGATTTCTTTAACATCAGCTATGGTCCAACCAAAAGCCTTTCTGTATCTTTTTAAAGTGTCAAATGATTTATGTTCTTGATATTCATTCAGACCTGAAGATACAATAACTGGTAAGGTAGATTATTCTCCTAAAAACATGTTTTTCAAATGATTAGGAAGATTTTTCATTTCTAGTTTAGGATGTTTTATGATAGATGGAATTAAACTTTTATCATCACTTTCATAGTATCCAACATTTCATAACTTTCCTGAGCATAGTCTAAATCTTAATTCTTCATATCTTCGAAATTATCTTAATTTTCTTTAATCCTCACATTCCAAATCTTCATATTTTATTTTGTCTTAAAATATTTCTTTAAAATGATCATCTCTCAAATTATTACATATGTCCATTCTAAAGCATTCATCTTCTATTTCTGTTGAGGGATATTTCATAGATTTCAGAATATTAAATGTCACCTCATGAACATTAACTCCCATAGTTAATTCTCCTTTTTGAACATCAATCATAGCTCTTCCAGCAGCAAGGAATGGTCTTCCCAAAATAATTGGAATTTCTTTATCTTCCTCCATATCTAATGCAATAAAGTCCACAAGAAAGAAAAATTTATCCACCTTCACTAATACATCTTCCACCACTCATTTAGGATAAGTAATGGAACGATCAGCCAACTGAAGAGTCACAGATGTAGGAAAAATTTCTCCTATTCCCAATCCTTTGAAAGTTGATAAAGGCATAAGGTTAATACTAGCTTCTAGATCACATAAAGCTCATCCAAAAAAATTTTCACCTATAGCACACGGAATAGTGAAACTACCAGGGTCTTCAATTTTTTCAGGAAGCTTTTTTTGAATAATTGCACTACACTCTCCACTAAGTGCAATGGTCTCGTGATCTGTGAACTTTCTTTTCCTTGTAAGAATATCCTTCATAAACTTCACATAATCAAGCATCTGTTCTAATGCTTCAACAAAGGGAATATTTACTTTTAATTTCTTATGGACTTCTAAAAATTTCGTAAATCGGTTATCCCGATTTTGTTTTTTCAATCTTTAAGGAAAAGGTGGTGGTGGTTTTTCTACAGTAATTTTCATTATTTCAAGCGGATATTCTAAGTCTGTATAACTTTTATTAATTCCTTTTTTAGTTTTCACCTTCTCTTTTTCACTTTCAACTTATTTTTGCACTTTTGTTTCTAACTCTGTTCCACTCCTTAATTGAATAGCCTTAATTTGCTCTTTATTTTAATCTTTTGGATTGATTTGAGCATTACTGGGAAGAGTTCCTGAAGGTCTATTTTTAAGCGCAGTGAAAATATGTTCTAATTGATTTTCAATGTTCTTAAATGCAACACCCTGAGATTGTAATTGATTACCCATATTTAAAATTAATTCTTTAGTAGACAACTTCTTTTCTTTAAATTGTGGGTTACTATTAAATCTTGGAGGATAAGAAGGTCTAAAGTTTGTGTTTCTTTGGTTGTTCAAATTTCCTACTGGATTCATAGAATTGTTACCCCAGGGCGGGTTAACTACATTGTTATTAATCCAGTTAAATTTTGGGTGATTCCTCCAACTAGGATTATCATAATTCAAACAAGTATTTTAGGGTCTATTATTTATAGCATTTAAGGTCTCATAGGGTGTTTTGAGATTCTATTATTTGTCCTAATGAATTTTCCTCTAACACTGGGGGTGTTTAAGAATAATTCATTTCATATTGATCTAGTTTCTTTGAACGTGCAGCAATTTGAGAGACTATCATAGTTATAGCATCAGAATCATGAATACTAACTATTCTTTTATGATTTACCCGTTCATAATACCATTAAAAATTATTGTTAGCCATCTCTTCTATCAGCAAATATACTTCATCCAAAGGTTTTGACATTAATGATCCACCAGTAGCAGCATCTATAATTGATCTCAGAGATCCCACTAATCTAAGTATGAAAAGAACATTGGCAAATCTTAGGCTTAGTCACTAAATTCAAGGTTAGGCTGGGAGGATTTTGGCTCTCACTTCAGAGCTCCCACTTCCCTTCGCCTAAAGGCTAACCCTAGTTTTAGTTACCAAACTTTAGTGCCAAACTAAGGATTTCAGCCTATCACTATAAAAATTTTAGTGCGACTCCCATCAAACCATACTTCCCTATTTATTTGCACTCAATTCCCATGAACTACATACTTCATTCATTGGCATTGAATGGATTATCCACTATTGTTGTAAAATAATTGGTCATTTTGGAATTGATGTTTCAGAATAAATTTTAATAATTCAATTGGTCAGATCGAAAAGTAAATGAAGTTCAAAGTGAATACCCATCACAATTTTTAAACATTTTTATGGCACACTAAATCTACATCAACACTTCACCACATCACATTATAAGAAGAAAGACAAAGAAATCTACTTAAAATTCATGAGGAAGATACAACACAAAGTGGATTTTATATAGAAAAGTAAAGTCATACAAACCACAAAAGTAAATACAACTTATCTCACTTTCCTCCCCAAGCAAATCCCTTGAAGTTTCTTTAAATCCTTTTCTCCCCTCTCTTCAACACTCAATTTTCTCTTTCGAATAGTAAGGAAGAAGCAAACTCTCACTTTCCTCCTTCTCTTACACTCCTTAGAGAAGAATCCCTCACAAAATAACACTTAACACACACTCTCTCTACAAACCCTAACACACTCTCTTCACTCCTCTTCACTTCTCTTCCACACCACCCCCTCAAAATTGGCATCTTTAACTATCTAAAATATTTTAGAAACGAATTCCCTAAGTTTTTCCTCAGGCAATCTCTTAAAAAAATGTCCAAATACATTGAATTTGAGTTCTGCTGACATTGGGCTCCATCGGCGCTAGATAGGTCATCAGCGGCGCTGAGCCATCTTTTAATTTCAGTACTCTCTGGAATTGGGCGCAGGCGGTGTCAGAATGCCTTTTTCTCCATTTTGCCTCTTTTTGCTCTAAAATCATTCTGTTTCGCTTTCTTTTGCACTAATAAACTAAAATCATCATACCTGCAGCAAAACATGAAGAATACCTTCCTTTAAAGTGCAATATCACAAAAATGAGTACAAATTGTATAGCAAAAACCTAACATATTTTTGGTGTATCACCCTTCACTAGAAATGAGATAAGTGAGAAGAAAACCTAAGTAAAAATTCTACAACTCATTACTTTAAAACACCCTAAATCTACTCTTCAAATCTCCTTTTTTTCTCCCTCTTCATCAATTTAACTCATTCTTTTTAAAGTTTTTCTAAAGGTGTCTTGGTGTCTCTTCAAAATGTGACCACATTCAATGAATCTTCCATGAGATGCCTCCTTTTAGAAGTCAATTGAATGCATATTCACGTCTATTACCAATTATTCATGTTTTTGCCAAGATTTGCCTCAAACACCCCTTCAAAATTTGCCAAAAATAATTTAAACTTCCAATATAACTACCCTGTTTATAAACATGGATTCTTTAGCACTTAGGCACGTCTTTCTCAATCTGCTAGTGCTTAGGCGCTAGATCTGAGCACTTAGGCACCCCTGTTCATTTTTACACCTTCTTTATTTTTGGTCCAAAATTGACCTTTTTGCACTCTTTTTGCCATATTTTATCCATTTAGTTATAACTGTAAGAAAAATACATAAATATCTTCCATTAAAGTGCAATATCCTAAAAAATAGGTATAAAAATGTGCACATTTTTCTTTAGCTTTTAGTGTTAAAGTGATGTTGGTGTGATTGCAATGCTAAGATTTATGTTGTGGTTTGAAGATATATGTTTGTAATTGTTTGGGTTTTATATATAAAAGTGAGTTCTTGTGATGTTTGTGAAAATCTATGGTTATAAGATTGCTAAATTATAAAATTAATGTTGATTTAGGCTATTTATTAGTTTGGGAATGTTGGTGTACAGTTTTTTTACAAAAAAAATCAAAATTGAAAATTGTTGGCGTCGACGCCAATGGTGCAAGTTTCCTGAAAATTACCCAGGCCTATCAAAAGTTGCAAACTGAATAGTGACCTCAATTTTTACTGCCTGGTTCGTCTCCTACATCTCGATTAAGGGAAAATCTGATATTAGGGCTTGTTAGAGCTTAGATTTGAGGTGATTTAAAGGACTAAAAAGCTTATATTTCAATCTCCCTTGAATTCTTATGGCTCCAAAGATGAGGAAGGGGAAGGGTTGAGAGAACTTTGATGCAAAGAAATTTATGAATATTAAGGCTCAATATCACTACAACACCCAACTGGTCACAAGGAAGCTTATTCAAGAACGTATATTTTTCATTGATGGGAGGTTCGATCGAGAGATTGATTATAGTAAAGGATTGGGAAACTTTTCACTACTTCAAAGCAGTAGTTGTTATTCTTAATGTACAAGAGTTTTATGCCAAGCTCTGGGAGACTTCGAACGAGCATGTATTTGTGCGTGGGAAGAAAGTTGAATTCACTCGAGAAAAGATCAACGCTTTATACCAGTTAAGGAACCAATTTCAATGTGAGTATTCAGTATTTTTAGCTTCTAATTCATCTCTCGACGAAGTTATTGCATTCTGAATGATGGAAGAGGAGCTTGGAAATTAAAGAATAATCATAGGGTAAACTTATTTACCTTTATGTTAAATGCATAGTCCAGAGCATGGCATTACTTTATTTTTACAAGACTGCTTCCATTAAATCATCTTACTGAAGTGACTAAGGAGAAAGCCATACTTTTTTTTTGTTCAAAAAATGAAGAGGTTTGATATAGGTTTTCTCATTCATTGGAATGACATCAGTATTTCTAAAGGGGGGACTGACCAAAGAAAAGTATATTGAGAATTTAATACCGATTTTACATTGATTTTGATGATATTGCACTTTAAAGAAAGGTATTTTCTATAATTTTTGTAGGAAAGAAGATTAATAGACAATGGAGCAAAAAGATGCAAAAAGGAGCGAATCTAGATCAAAAAGGACCAAAAGAGACATAAGTTGATATTGGCTGTCGATGGCGAGGAATAGGTCGCCGACGGTGCATTTTTCCAAAGAATACAGACAATATTATAAGGGAGCCCACTGACGGCGAGATCGAGCCCGCCGACAGCAAGCCTTAATAGTTGGCCCATGTTCTAGAAGCCCGCCGGCAGCGCCAACGAGGCCGCCGACAGCGAGAAGGTCGGTTCAGGCAAAGATTCAACGTATTTGGACGCTTTTCGAATGGGTGCTTAAGGGAACTCTTAGAAATTCATCCATACTCTTTATAAATGGCGAATTTATGTCAGAAACATGGAGAAAAAAAAGAAAAGAAATAAGAGAGGAATGTTAAGAAAATCTTGGAGAATGTTTAGGATTCTTATATTAAGAGTAGAAATGTAGTTTTCTACCCTTTTGGAGAGATTGGAGAGGAAATTTTGAGAGAATTTGTAAGGGATTTCGCTAGCATTTCATGGATCACTGAGAGACTTTGTGGGAGAGATCTTCATCTTTCTTTCCAAGGGAAAAAGCTAAGTATTGTTCTTCATTATCGTATGATTTTGTAAAAATTTATCTAGTGGATTTTCTTTGGTTTAATGAAGTTTCTGTTGTGTTTTCTTCGTGCTTTGTGACGTATCTCTCTTACTCTTTCTTCTTCTTTGGAAAAAGAGGCATGAGAAGATTATGTCATTGTTTTTATTTTACTTTTCTTTTGTGATGAGTAGAATTCATGTTTACGATTTTGTGATGCATGTTAGAAGTGAATTTAATTATAAATGTGATGGTTTTTACTTGCACTTCATTTACATTACAAAAAGAGCTCGTTGTAGTGTTAAAATTCATTGTAATTGCATTGACCCGAAAGGGAGGTGTAATTCTCAACAAAGTGGAACCAATTAAAATTCCATTGATGGTGAAGTTCATGGGAGTTGAGTGCAAATAAATAGGGAAATATGTTTTATTAGGCGTAGAATTGGAGATTTTAGAGTGACAGACTAAAATCCTCAATGCGGTCTTATTGTTTGAGTACTGAAGCGGAGATGTTAGCCCTCAGGCGAGGGGAATGTGGGAGCTCTGAAGTGAGAGCCGGTATCCTCCCAGTCTGGCCACGGATTCTGTAAACAAGCATAGGATTATTCAATGCTCTTTATGCCTGGACCAAAGGGTAAAGAATAGGATTGCTCCTATTTGGCACATACAATATTTAATGCATCTCATTTATATACATTATTCATTTTATTACATAAGAATAGTAGTTTTTAGTATCTCAAAATTCTTTAAACCAATTCATCCAAAAAGGGTTATCTTTAGAATTATTATTTGCATTTAGTAATAGTTACTATCTTTACATTTAACACTTGCATTTAGGAGTAGTTGCTAGATAAAACACAATTGTAATCGACATTGCAAACTAAGGACTATTAGTAGTAGACTGGAATTTGGCTAAAGACCTCTTACTTCGCTTCCTCGTGGGATTGATACTGGGGTTTTTAAATAAAACTCTATATTACTTGAAGAGATACGTATACTTACGTAGTACCCCTAGTGTGTACAATATTTTCCAATTTTTATATCATTTAAGATTTTGCACACTAGCCACTAGTTATAAATTAGGTCAAGTTTTTGGCCATCTTTTGGAAATTAATTTACTGTGTAACAGCAGGTCGGGTCAAGTTTTTGGCGCCGTTGTCGGGGAAGCTTCGGTAAGAACTTTAGGAGAATTTTAGTTGAATTAATTGGGCTTAGACTTAGAAAACTGTACTGTTATAAAAACTGTTTTGTATAAAATGTGTTTTTATATGAAAAAGTATTAAGAAAAATGAAAAAAAAAATTTGTTTGTGTGAAAAACAAGGTGTTTGTGAAAATGTTTTGTCGTGTTGAATATATTTCATCTATTATTTATTAATTTGTTAATGTATTGTTTGTTGTGTTGCATATGCAAAATAAAGGATCTGCAGGACTTGTAACTTATGATCCCGAGTTTGAAAAAAATAAAAAAATAAAAATACAGAAAGGACTCGAAAAACTAGAAATGGAAATGGAAAACTATCAAGATAATAACATGGGAAATCATCATACTTCATTGAGGGATTACCTATTTATTTATTTGTTAATGTATTGAAATACACTCAAGTATTCAAAATCCTATCGTAGAAGCTGATTCATTTAAAATAAATCCTGAGATTATCCAACTTGTGCAGAACAATCAGTTTGGGGGAACTCCTTTGGAGGATCCCTATTTACACTTATCAAATTTTATAGAATTTTATGTGATATTTTGTTATAACGGTATGTCAGACGATGTTGTTAGACTAAGGTTTTTCCTTTCTCACTAAAGGATAAGGCTAAAATGTGGTTATACTGGTTAGCACCTGGCTCTATTAAAAAATGGGAGGAGTTAACTTAGAAATTCCTAGCTAAGTATTTTTCACCTTCAAGGACTACTAAACTTAGAAACAATATTATCTCATTTTGTCAGTATGAAGGAGAAACAATATACGAAGCCTTGGAAAGATTTAAGGAACTCCTAAGAAAGTGTCCATATCATGCTCTGCCAAGTTGGTTAATCATTCAAACTTTTTACAATGGGTTGGTAGGATCCCTTAGGTCTATAATTGATGCTGCCACTGGTGGATCATTAATGTCAAAACCATTTGATGAAGTGTAAGAGTTAATTGAAAAAATGACTACATATGAATTTCAATGGCCCTCTGTAAGGGTAAATCATAAATATGTAGCTAATGTTCATGATATAGATGCGATTAGAATTCTTTCATCTCAGGTTGCTACTATATAAAGGAAGTTGGACCGATTTGGAATGAACCAACCTCAATTTACTCCTGTAAATGAGGCAAGTTTATTAAAGCATATAATTGATTCTAACTTATCATATGAGACTTTAAATACCATAAACAACCCATATTCTAACTTTTACAACCCATGTTGAGAGAACCATCCTAAATTGAATTGGAATCATACTACTGATGGTGGAAACCAACAATGGGAAAATAATCATGTGAATCGTAATGGAAGTTGGAATAATCAGGGGAACACAAACTATTGACCTTCATATCCACCGGACTCTAACAATGATCAACGATTTAAGGATAAGAAGACGTCTATGGAAGAAGTGGTATTGCAAATGGGAAACCAGTTACAAAGTCAAAATGCTGCGATTAGAAACATAGAGAATCAACTGGGACAAATTGCTAATTCACTTTGCAATAGACCCCAAGGAACACTTCCTAGCAACATTGAGATCAACCCTAAAGAGAACACTAATGAACCAGTTGAAACTGTCCAATTAAAAAGTGGAAGAGAGATAGAGGATGTGGTTAGGAAAGAGAAAGATGTTGTGAGAGAAACAAAGGAAACTAAAAGACCTGAAGAACATGTTTCTAAGGATCTGGAAAAATTAATATCTCCAACTAAAATCAGTTTGGAAAGACCACCACCTTCATTTCCTCAAAGACTTAGACAGCATGAGTTGGATAAAAAATTTTCAAAGTTCATGAATGTACTTAAGAAGTTAACAATAAATATTACTTTTACTGATGCTTTGGAACAGAAGCAAAGTTATGCAAAGTTTATGAAGGAGATATGAAATAAGAAAAGGAAATTTGGGGATTACGAGACAGTCGTACTAATTGAGGAGTGCAGCGCTATACTTTAGAAAAATTTTCCTCGGAAACTTAAAGATCCTTGTAGCTTTTCATTTCCCTGTGCAATTGGAAAAAGATTATGTGGAAAAGCTTTATGTGATTTAGGAGTGAGCATTAATGTGATGCCTCTATCTATATTTAGAAGGTTAGGTTTAGTCGATATTTCTCCCACTACTATAACCCTTCTGTTAGTTGATCAATCTATCATTTATCCAAAAGGAGTTATAGATAACATGCTTGTTAAAGTGGATAAACTTATCTTTCCTTTGGACTTTGTTGTATTAGATATGGAGGAAGATAAAGAAATTCCAATTATTTTAGGAAAACCTTTCCTTGTTACTGGGCAAGCTATGATAGATGTGCAAAAAGGAGAGTTGACTATGAATATAATGACCATGAAGTGACTTTTGATGTATTAAAGACTATGAAATTTCCAGCTGAGAAATAAGATGATTGTTTTTGGATAGATGAAATTGATTATCTATGTTAAGACCATTTCCAAGAAAGTTTTGAGAGTAAGTTAACAAATGAGATTGAAATAGACTTTCATAATGATTCAAAAAGGTTATTTAAAGAAGACTGTATGTATGTTCAGGAGAGGTGTGAAATGATGGACGCTACCAAAAATAGTAAACTTTTAATTCCATCTATTGAAAAGTCTCATGAACTTAAGATGGATGTACCCCATATAATTTTAAGGCCTACCTATTCAGGGAATTCATCTACAGAACCAGTCTTTATATCTTTAGATGTGGCTCAATCACAAGAAAAACCTGAATTGAATGATGAACAAGATAAAATTATTGAACTAGGACTTGGAAGAGAATTTGAAGATATATTTCAAAAGAACTTTGAGTTGAGAAAAGAGGATAAGGATATTGGAAGACCATTGGAAGAAATTCCTAAGGAGTTAGAAAAACCTATTTCCTCAACTAAGATAGATCCTCCATCATTTAATAATTATAATGGGGAAGAATTGGAAGATAACTTGAAATAAAAGAGTAACATAGAAGATATTGATCCAGAATCTAAATTATCTAAAGAAAATCTGATCCAAAATTTGAGAGATATTGAAGTATCTTATACAGATCCATTTCTTATATATTTTAAGGATGACATTAATATGCAAATTTAGAAAATTAATAGAAGAATATTGGATCTAGAAAGTAATATGAGGAACAATGATATAAATCCATCTGAAAATGAAGAGCTGAATGAAAAATTACAATTTGAGAATTTTATAAGAATCCCTGGATCTGAAAAAGATTGGGCTATTGATCGAGGATTACTTAGTTAGAATTTTGATCCAGGTGGAATCATTTGTTTGGCCCGTGACGTAAAAACCAAGCGTTTTATGGGAGGCAACCCATAGTTATGAGTGTACTTTGATTTATTGTGCTTGAGAGTCATGATTGTTAGTGTTGTATTGTATTTTCTTTATAGTGGATTGATCAGTTTGATTGATGATTGGTAGATGTTGGGATTGTTAGTTGTTTGATTTGATATTTGTGTGTCTTAAGGGAAGTGATTCCTTAACTTTTTATTATGACTAGACTTGATCTCTTGTAGTAGTTGGATTAACGAGTCCAATGTGACTTGGGTCTCACCCAGACTTGAGTTTTACAAGATAAATCATGAATTTTGAACATTGATAGTTCCATCTTAATTTGTTACTTCCTTTCTGCAACTTTATTTTCATTAGGTAGGATTCACGAACCTATTTGATGAATACCATGTGGATGGGTTGACCACGACTTTATATATTAAGCAAGAATTTATGAAGTCGAATTTATATATTTAGAATGATTTAGTAAAGTCACAAATTCAATGCAAGTATACGTATCGTATCAAGTAATACAGGACTCTAATGGAGTCCTGATTATCGATCCCACAGGGAGGTGAACGTTCTTTAAATCAGATAATATAGCACTGTTGACCTCATTTTTGATGAGGTCTTTTCTCTTCTTTCTCCTTAGTACTTAGGATCTAGCCTTAGGCTTTCTCCTTGACTATCTTAGAGGACTAGAAATGGGACCCATCACTTAGAAGTTCAAACACTTCTTGGCTCCCATCAAACCCCACAAGTTTGATTGTAAACCCCTAAGCCACTTGGAAGGTTAAAATCAAATGTGGGGTTTAAAGGATGAGTTTCCTATAGGACTCTTTGGCCTTAGGATTACCCTGGGTGGTCTGGTCTGGTGATTTATAGCTTGTACACACCACACTCTCATACTCTTTTCAAATCTTAAAACCACCTTTAACTAATTTGACTCCCTGACTCATGTAGGTAATTCATATGGATGGCTCAACCCCTAAGCCCCTAGCTAAGAGGGTTAGAAACAACATATTGAGTGCCTAAGATGAGTCCTCTCGTGGCTCTAGCGAGCTTAATATGGCTTCATGGCTTAACCAAAGTGATTTAATTTCACTCACATTTGATCAACCTTCTTTTTTCAAAAATTTCAATTTTTGACCCCCGGGGCCCTAAACCTACGAAGCCTACCAAATGCCCTTGAAATTGCCCAAAATTTGCAAAATTTCCTAAATTACCCAAAATTCCTCAAAGTCAATCCTAAACACTTCCCTCCACTCAAATTTATCATCCATGACCAAATATACCAAAAATTCCAAAATACCCCCTCAATACCCTCCAAATACCCAAAATACCCTTTCAACCCAAAAATTACAAAAATTCCCAGAAAAATTCCATAAAATCCCAAATATTCCCAATTTCATTTTGTTAAACTACACCATAAGCCAATTTTGTCAATTTGGCCCACTTTTACTAAAACCCCCAACTTGACCTATTTTTAACTTAAGTGGACCCAATGTCCCACCAAACCAACCCAATTGACCTCAATTTTGATCCAATTCAATTTTAAACTTCAATTCAATATCCCAAACACCAATTTAGACCAAATCCAAACCTAATTTCATCAACAAGTGGATCCAATTTCAACTTGAAGCTTAAAGCCCAATTTTGGCCCATGACCTAAACTTAGCCCAAACCAATCCAACTCAGCCCCAATTAACCCCAAATCTTTTCCTAAACCTTCCTAACATCCCCAAAAACAAAAAACTAACATGATTTTCCCCAAATTTGAAACCAAACTCCACCCAAACCTAACCCAAACCAAAAATCCCCAATTTGGTCTAAATCAATCATGAACCCAAATGAGCCCAAATCCCAAAATTAAAGCCCAACCAAAATTGAAAACTCTTTGTTATACTCCCATAAACATTTTACAACATTAATTTTACATCAAACCCAATATTAACCTAACCTTAGCCCAAGTTAGCCCAATTTGGCCCATTTTGACCCCATTACTAAAAAAGCCCAAATTTAACCCATTTCAACTCCAAATGGCATCAAATCTCTTCTAAAATTCTCATGACACGTTCCTAAACCAATTCCAACACTTATTTGACACAACCCCTCACCAATTTTCATCCATCAATTTATTTCAAAACCTAAAAGCCCACTTCCTTAAACCATTTTTAAAGCCCATCCAAAATGATTTCAAAAAGCCCAACATCCATTCCAAAGCCCACATGACAATTTCTTCTCATCATACCTTTAATTGATATCTTCCCTAAGTTCTAAATCAATAATCAAATCATTCCAAATCAAGCTTCATCCAAATTTCCACCAAAATGCCAAAATTCCTAAAACCCTCTTCCATGAAATTGACCAAGCCATGAGCAAGCCTTGGAGCCATGCACGAGCCACATGAAAGCCATGAGAATCTTAGGATTGTCAACCCTCCATAAATGGAAAAAGGAGGAGAGCCTTTAAGCACCCCTTAAAAGTCATTAACCATTCCCATGTCTCCCCTAACCCACACTTAAGCCTAATTGTACTTGGATTGTGACTTGACCCCACTAATCAAGCTGATCCAAATGACTTTCTCTTCAGCCCAAACCAGCCATGAGGAGGTGCACCTAGCCTAATCCATGCATTGAACCAAACCCTTTACACATGTCCAAGGACAATTGATTGCACCAAACCCCATCTCTGACCACACTGAGTCAGATGGTGACCTGACCCTGGCCGGCCAGCCACCACAGCTACCGGAAACCACCAGGCTGAGAGGCTTAATTTGATTCAAAAATTCAAATTGAACTTGCTGAGTTGTCCTAACTCAATTGAACTCCATGGTTGTTCTTCCCTTGCCCTGAGCAGCTGATCCCAGCCTCCAATTTCCTTTGGGAAGCCCTCCAGCCACCTCTATTTAAACACCACCACCTCTCGGCCAAAAGAGGTGTTGAACAAAACCTTACCAAAACTCTGTCAAAATCACTCCACACTCTTCTCTTAGCATAAAGCACTTGATCCCCACTGAAATCCAGCCATAATTCCCTCTGGCCGAGCTCAATTTCTCAGCTCAAAATCCACCCAAAAAACAGGACACTTCACCATAGTGAGCCAATCCTCAAATTGATTGACCCTACACCTTCACCAGACCAAGAGAAGAAGCTCCCCAGCAAAAGCCCCCTCTCCAGGCCAGCCATTTCTTCTATCGGCCAAGCTTTGAAATTGGGCTTGGTGGAAGTCTGGTCTAGACAATTCACCAGGGCCAGACGCTTCATCCCTAGGCTCCTCCAGCTCCAACGAATGTGCCGAGCACATTATGTCGAGGCCTCACCTCCTGAACCAAGGTATGGGGACTTCTCCTTAACCCGAGATTCCAGCGATTCTCCATTTCATTTGACTTAATTTCAATGCATGTTAGCCGTATAGATGTGTTCGTCTCTTCAAGACGAGTTCATAGAGCATAAGAACATGAGATTTGGTGGAGAGATGAGGGAGATCTTAGGGTTTTAGTGTGGATGGCTCTCGGGACACACCAGTTGGAGACGATGACCAGCAGACGTCGGATCACACATGTATCAGATGGATGGTCCAGATCGAGCCGGACGAGGAGATGGAACGAGACCGCGGGACGTGTCGCTGCTGACTCAGGTAGCGATGTTGAATAGGAGCGCGCCACGTGGGCTTTCGGAGCTGCAGAGGATGAGTCGGCGCCGCGTGGATAAGTAGGAAATTAGGGGTATTTTTGATTTATTTAAATACCCAGAACTTCAAAAATCCATATCTTTGCATAGAAAAATAATAAAAATAAACTAAAAATACACTCTTGCTCAGTGAACAAAGGAGAACAATGAAAAAAGACTTAAAAGTTATTTTGATGAGTATTTTATTTTTAATTAATTATTTACTGATTTCAGTATTTTAATTCTCCATGCCTTTATACAATTCTCCATGGAATGAGACCATAGGGCTTTTGTAGCCTCTGTTCTTGGGAACATTCCCTGAATTTTCCAAGGTCAGAGGTCATCTCTATGGCAAGTTATTGATTTTTCAAGTTTAAGTGTCTGTTTTGGCATTTTAATTCCAATAATAAGCATGTTGATTAATAAATCCTAGGAAAATTAGGGGAGGTATCTTATGACCAGAGTACCCTAAGAAAAATATATTTTGAGTTAACTCATTAAGAATAACCATAATTGGCCTAAACACCCAAAATTGAATTTTAATTAGTTAGGATTAATCACACATTAAAACCACTTGAAAAAAATTCTCCACTGATTTCTAGGGTCAGAGGAGACCCACATAAAAATTTGAAATCAATTGTAAATGATTTGACCCACTAAATGGATTAATTAAGTCACATAACCAAAATTAAACTTTAAATATTCACAACTCCCAAAGTACATCTCAAAAAATCACCAAATTAGTTTTGGGACTTCTCTGATATCAGAGAAGTCTAAGAAAATTAAAATTAAAATTTTCTAAAAATTTCCATTTTTAACCATATTTTTAATATTTTAATAATTAAAAAATAATAAAAATCATAAAAATATTAAAAATCATAAAAATGTCATATTCTGCTTCCTAATCACTTAGGAACAAACCCAATATTTTTCCAAAGTCTATAGGTTAAGATATTGAATTTTAAAGGCTTAAAACAATTTTTAATATTAAAAATGAATTTCCTTACATTTTCACTAAATTAATTCTAATAAATCAAAGAAAAATCAAAAAAATATAAAATTTGCTTCATTAAACTCCTTGAGGTTAGAGAGATTTATGAAAAATATAAAATTCATTTTTTAACTTTAATTTTATTTTATAATTAATTAACACTCCAAAACTTGAAATAATTATAATAAATAAAAAATAATTCAAAAATCACTAAAATTAGTTCAAATGGTCCTCTGGTCAATAAGAACATCCCATAATTTTCCTAAGGATAGAAACCTTGCCTTGGTCATGTTGTTGATTTTTTATTGAAACCCCATATTTTTCATAAAAATAAATATATAAATTAAATTAAATTCAGAAAAATCACATTTTCTCCTCTAGTGTCTTAATTGACATATGAGTGAAGTGACATAAAATTTTTGAGTTCATTTGAGCTTAATTTCATGAGTTATGAAATAAATAATCCTAAAGGGGCATAAAGGAAATTAAAGACTTTAACCCTAATTAATATTTAGGTCTAATTAAAGGGAGGGTAAAATATCTGATCTTAATTTTTTCCACTAGATGATTGAAACTAAATAATTAAGGGGTAGAAACCCATTAATCATCTCGAAAATATTTAAAGTAAATCTTAATAAATTAAACAATTTGAATTTTGGAAGAATAATCAAATTTGGATTATTAAGATTAGGGATATGATTTAAGAAGATATCAATTCTTTAATTTAAAAATATCCCTAAATGAATCACTTTAATAATATTCAACTCTTAATCAAACTAAAAAAAATGATAATTAAGTTTAATAATTAAATAATTAAAAGGAAAATAAACCTTAATTAAATTAAAAGCTTAAAACATTTAGTGATTTGATAATCAAATTGAAATAAATTTAAAACATTAAAATTAATCTAAAATCACTTAAAAAAACAAATCTAAAACAAATTTGAAATATTAAAGAAGATCAACCTTAAGAAAATTCATAATTAAAAACATAAAAAAATCAAACCTATTAAAATAAGCCTGAAGTGTTACAATAAAGTCAAATTAAATTTCAATCATTAAAAGTTTAATTAAATTGAATAATCTAAACACCTCTTTCAAATCAAACAATTTAAAACACTTAAGAGAAAATCAACTTGAACTCTGAAACTAAATTAAATCATCCTAAATCATTAATTCAACTTTAATCAAAGAGGTTAAATTCTTTAACAAACTGATTTGCCCCCTAAAGGCTTTCATTATTATAACTCTTAAGTAAAGCATCAAGTGAAATGTCACTTTACTCATAGGATAATCAAACATCCTAGTTCACTGAATAAGAAGCAGAACACAACTAAACTTTGAGATGGTTAATTCACCAGTATAAATAAAATTCATTTGGACTCAAAATAATCTCATAAGTAATGAAAAGATGTTTGGGACTCGTCCTAAGAACTTTCTCAATATGATGAGATGTTTTAGAAGAACAACTGAACTAAATTGTTCTTTGATGAAGAAAATCATCCCTAACAAAACACAGAAAACTAGACGTCATAGGAAATGACTAGCTATAGGATTAGGATTTTGGTAGACAACCAGAACCTTCCCTTAGCTTTACATAGGTGTTTCATGCAAATATATAAATGCTCTAACATGTGTTTTAAGTGTAGCTTTGAATGATGGGAAGACCCTCCAGGTACGCTTTTATTTTATTGCAATTTACTTACCTGTACAACACTTTACTTTTCTTGCATGTTAAACAAGAATGCACCCTGCATGAAAACTAAAACCTTTAGGGTAGCCACAAAACTGAAACCCAAAAATAAATTAAAAGTCACAACAAGATAAAATTCACCGCCACAAAATTTCAAAATATAAAACAACTCAAAATTTAATCACATACAGAACAACAAAACTACAATTACAATTAAATTAAAACGTCTCGTTGGATGATCGGGAATACCTCGGATGATGTAACCTAAGTGTTGCTAACGAGATTTCCCATGGTCTAAATGAAAGTGTGGAACTCATTTAGTTGAGTTTAGCAAATTCATCTGAACTAAGTGAATCCAATAAAAATAACGATGCCGAAATGATGGAACCGTGGGATCTTAACCGGTGTTGTTATAATCAACTTTAAGATTCCCCTAACAAAATATTAAATCACCTGGACCTTAAGACTTTTCTAAACCAAAACACTTCTCTCATCTCACGATTTTCACTTTCTAAAACTTAACCTATGCAAAAATAAGGAGCTTGGAGCATAGTGGGTAGCACAGTCATCGTCGTCAGCAAAACTGGAATCTTCATCAACAAAACCTTTCCTAGCATTAAATAACCAAGCCAAAGGATTTCGAGGTAGTTCACCTAGTGCAACATAAATCCTCAACTTTTCTTTAGGCATTTGCATAATCATGTTATGCAAATTAAGCCCAAATATGTCTTAGGACTCTGAGGTAGTCGTTTGGTACGACACAAACCCTCACATCTTCCAGGCTATTTGTATGATCATGTCATACAAATATAAATCATAATTAATTAAAATTGGCAGGATTATAACATTAAATAAACTCCCAAACCAAAGCCAAACATTAGGAAAGTCTGGGAAGTCACCGAAGTTCACTTCAGGTCTGTGACATCCCCTACTTCTCTTCCTTCGGACTCCTGAAATAAACTGTTTCAAATTTGAGCTAATCCCTATCGAAATTTCCAAAATCCAATTCTTTAAAAACCTTAAACTTTAAAATTCTTGAAAGTAGAACCACTGATCTTAATCAAGAGTTTTCTTAAATGATTCCTATCATTTAAGATTTAACTATAGGGGCTTGCCCTTATAGGAAACTTTAAGAACCCAGGTAATATAAACCCTGTTTAATTCATTTATATTAAGCAGGGGAACTTGTCGGCTTATACAATTGGTTCGCAGACCAAACGGATGTCACAAATCTTCTAGTTTATTTAATCGAGCCCCATCGTCAAGCAGTGTGTTTGTCCTTCGAGAAAGATACACGGTTTGTGATGTGGTGCTCGTTTATATAAACTATTCGGGATGTGAGATTAGTTAGATTTCATATCTTAAAATTTTTCAAACTTAAAATTATTTTCAAAATCAAATGCTACTTTTTAAACTATATATATATTTAAATTAAATTTAAAATTTAAAATTCGCCAACAACTTATGTAGGCGAACCCCTTTTCAAAACACACGAACCTAAAAAAATATGCCGACAAGCACTAAAATCCAATACCAAATGTAACAATTGCTTAAGTGTACTACCACTAGTTAATGAAAAGTATAATAAAGCTACTACAATTACTTCTAATTATTGAACTATATTAACTAACAAACACACTAACTTATGTGATTTATAAGATACTTTTATATGAAAAGTGTCTTTCTTCCTGCATAAAGATTATTATGTGTGGATGATGAAGAATGGTAATTTTGTGTTGTGCCAAATAGGAGCATATTTGCTTCTTTACCTTTAAAAGAATACCTACTCTTCCAAGCAGGTAAAGAACATTGACATATCTTAAGTTTAGTTACTAAATCTAAGGCTAGGCTGGGAGGATACCGGCTCTCACTTCGGAGCTCCCACTCACCCTTCACCCGAAGGATAACCATAGGCTTTAGTTACCAATCTTAAGACCAAATTGGGGATCCCATTCTGTCACCATGAAACCTCCAATTTGAGGTCCATCAAAATTCATTTCCCTATTTATTTGCACTTAATCCCCATGAACTACGCAATTCATTCACGGACATTAAATGGTTTTTTCATTCTTGTTGTAGAACATTCAATTCTTTTGGATTTAATGTTCCTTAACATGTTTTAGCAATTCAATTGGTCAGATTGAAAAGTAAATTAAGTTCCAAATTAAAGAAACATCACAACTTTTATAACACTTAAAGGGCACATCATTTCCACATCACCACATCATAATTACTTCATGCAAGAAGAAAGGCAAGGGAGACTACTCACTAACCATGGAGAAGATATAAAAACACATGGATTTTATATATAAAAGAAAAGTCATACAAACCACAAAAGTAAATACAACTTATCTCTTTCTCTTCCCCAAGCAAATTCTTCAAAGTCCCCTTGATTCCTTTTCTCTTCCTTGCAACACAATATTTCTCTTCTTTGGAACAAAGATGAAGAAGCAATCTCTCACTTTACTCCCTCCTCTTCCCTCCTTAGAGAAGAATCTCTCTTAAAATCACAAACCCTAACTCTCTCTCACACTTTCCTCACACTCTTTATAGCATTTCTCCTCTTCTTTTCTCTCTATTTTTGTCTTGGACACTTAATTTAATGTTAGGAACGAATTCCCCAAGAGTTTCTTCAAGCACCTCTTCAAAAATCCGCCAAAACTTTTAACTTTGAAGTGAACCGACATAGGGCGTCGGTGGTGCCCTATCATGCCTATTAATTCTGGATTCTCTGGAATAGGGCACCGGTGGCGCCAGGGCTGTTTTCTTTTAAATTGCTCCATTTTGCTCCAAATTCATTCCTTTTTGTATCTTTTTGCTTCAATCACCTATAACCATCATATCTGTAACAAATCATGAAAGATATCTTCCTTTAAAGTGCAATATCACCAAAAATAGGTAAAAACATATAGCTAAAAGAGTATATATTTTTGGTGCATCAAAATCCCCCAAACTTAAACTATTACTTGTCCTCAAGTAATACTTTTACTACATAAAAATATAACTCTAGGCAATGTAATTTTCAATTTTAAGAGACCAAAATTTCTCATTCAAAAGAATAGTGTTTAGATTTTCGGAAAAAGTTTAGCAACTCAGGTCAACATTACAGGTATAAGAATATTCAGTACTTAAGTCTAAGAGTTCTAGTCTTCTATTTATTTCAAGATGAACCATAATTTGTTATATTAAGAGTGCTTTAAATGACTATGTGAAAAAGGAGTTCATGCAAACTTTATTAAAATGTACCTTAAACATAAATTCATAAATGAAATCAAGCTCTCCCTTTAAGGTGATTCAAGTGAAGCCAATTTTTGATTAGGCATCTCCTCAAGCTTCTCCTCATAACATTTTTCTTTTCTTTTCTTTTTCTTTTACTTTTTCTTTCCTTTTCTTTTTCTTTTTCTTTTCTTTTCTTTTTCTGAGGATTACTATATCTGGATAGCCTTTAATGATTTTGAACTTCACTCTCCTCTTCATAAAGTTCAAACTCAAGTCATCTCTTTACTTTATTGTTAAGTACAAGCTTTATTATTCATCATAAAGTTACAATCTCTTCTTAACACACAATACTTTAAATCCCTTAATATTTCAAAAATACAGTTTTCTTTACTTTAAATAGCTGACTATAATCAAATCCTTTCATACCAAATATCTTACTTCTATAAAATTAACCTTTATCACTAAAAAATTTTCATCCTTTCCTTCCATAATATTCAACTGAATTAAAAAGTTTTAGTTATCTTATAATGAAGTTCAACTGCCAAAAGTTATGCTAATAATTTTTGAAAATATAATAATTGAGAACAAATAAAAGTTTAGCATTTCTCTACCCTCCCCCAAACTTACATTTTTCAATAAATTTGAAATAGTTGAGAGTAAAAGAAAACTAACCTTTCTATGTTGGCATCTTGAAATCTTCATAATCTATCTGGTATTAATCAAAATTTACAGCTAGCAAGCATGAAACAATTAGTAGCAGTGTTATAATAATTTAAATATCTGCATGGGTAAAGAGAAATTAACATTAAACAACTAAATATTCAATAAAACACTATAACATGAAGCAAACTATCACACTACATAACATTACAACTAACAGTTCAACATGAAAAGTAAATGACACTACATCAAATAGTACAACACAGGGTTACACATCACATAAAAAGTAAATATCCACTACATCACATCACTACATCACAATAGACTAAGAACAATAGAAATAAAACAAACAAAATATCTACCAGTCTCCATCACCAGGATCATCAGCAGGGTCAGAAGGTCCAGGCCTATACGGTGTATAACTAGGACAAGTAGGAAATGTCACATTGGACTCTCCTCTCATAAATCTGACCTGAGCATCATAATAAGCCATATCGAACTCAACTCCTCTCCATAAATAGTCTTCATTCACATCACTCCGGGCCTCAAATACATCCATCCTATGATGCATCCTATCCATACTATCACTCTGTAATCTCAACTGCTGCATGATATCAGATAGTGTCGGGGGATCAGAAGTAGAAGGAACATCATAACTCGTGGTAGGAATATCAATACTCCTACTCTCCTCTCTTGCACCCACATGAGCCTCATAAGTACGGATAATGGTCTTTGTAATTGGTCTCAAAGGTATTGTCACTTCCTCAGAACTACTATACTCCACTCCAGACTAAACAGAAAGTGCATGAATCAGGGCAGGATGTCCTAATCCACCAGTGGTTTCTCCTTTGGCAATAGAGTGGATGCTTTTAAAAATAATGGCTTCAATATTAATCTTCTTCATATTCTGGATACAATAATTTAAAATAGCTCGATCCTTAGTAACTTCACTATGATGATAAGAAGGTAATAGTCTTGTAGAAAGTAAATAATGCCACACTTTAGAAGCAACATTCAAATTAGAAGCAGGGAAATTAATCATATGTCTCTAATTCATCTTCCATTCCCCTCTTCCATCGGTCAGATACGTGATTACACTCATCAAATTCCCCTCACTAGTATCAAAATTTTCAAATTCGCAAACAAAAGGTTCTCGAATTTGATAAAATGCATTGATACGTGGTGGGGTGAACTCAACCAGTTTTCCTCGGACTAGCACATATTCCGTTTCGGACCAGAGCACGTTAGCATAAAATTCTCGGACTACTCCCAAAACAGAATTAGCAGAAAAGTAACAAAAACGTTCCCAATTCTGCTCAAAAATCAACTGTTCTACAGATCCACCAGGATTTTCAAACGCTCAATCCTGAATACACTTCTTATTTTGTAATTGAGAGTTGAAGTGAAACTGAGCTTTAATATTAACAAATCTTTCATCGTCCCAATCAAATTTTCGCTTCCCCTTACTCGTTCTAGGAGCCATGTGAATTTCTAGAAAAATTACAAAAATTTGCCAATAAATTCCAAATCCACAATGTATTAACTCCAAACATTAATCTAAACAAGTAAGACCAATTTCTACCATATGAAATCTCACTTTTTCTAAAAAAATCTCAAAAAATATCATCCAACAATGTGAGACTTTTACATGGCGAAAATCCAAAAATTTTAGGTTAAAGTAAATCTCTTACGAAGAGAAGTGCAGGTCCGACCTCATAAATCCTTCAAATCCTTTCTATTCCAAGATCTAACAAGCCCTAAAGCTTTAAAATCACGAATATGGAGGTGGGAGATGAAAGAAATGGCGGAAAAATGGGTCCCAGGCTATTTTCACGAATTTTTAAGGGTCCCGGGCTGTTTTTGGTGTTTGGGCACCTGCGGCGCCCGTGCTCTATTCAAAATAATAGCCCGTTTCTCTAAATTTGGGCGCCGGCGGCGCCCAATTTGGCGCCAGTGGCGCCAGTGACAAAAATTTTCACCGAACTTCGTTGGGTTCGAAATTCTTCATTTTCACAATACGATCCAATATATTTTTAATTTTTTAATTATTTAGGGGTAATTAGGCTTCTTTAATATTAAACTAAAAGTCCAAACAACAATAAGTAAGCAAATACAACACACACAAACAAACATATGGGTTGCCTCCCATAAAGCGCTTGGTTTAACGTCGTCAGACCGACAAACGATTCAGTTAATCATGATGACTTAGCAGTAAAACCTCTTTGAAATCAGGTAAAACCCCTCCAAAGTAAGGTTTTAAACGATGCTCATTAACCTTAAAAATATTTCCAGTTTTAGGATCCTCAATATCAAAAGCTCCGAAAGAATGAACTTTTACTACAGTAAAAGGTCCTATCCATCTGGACTTAAGTTTTCCAGGAAATGATTTCAATATTGTATTATATAATAAAAATCTTTGTCCCAGTTCAAATTATTTTTTCAATATCTTCTGATCATGCTACAATTTCATTTTCTCTTTATAAATCCTATCGTTATGATATGATTCATTTATAATTTCTTCCAACTCATTTAATTGCATAAATCTTTTTTCTCCCGCATTTCTCAAATTAAAATTCAACTCCTTAATCAACCAATATGCTTTATGCTCCAATTCAACCAGCAAGTACCAAGTTTTGCCAAACACTAATCTATAAGGAGACATTCCAATAGGGGTCTTAAAAGCTGTCCTATAAGCCCATAATGCGGTGTCTAATCTAGCAGACCAATCTAATTTATGAATATTCACTGTTTTCTCCAAAATTCTTTTAATTTCCCGATTCGATACTTCCGCTAAACCGCTAGTCTGGGGATGATAAGCAGTAGAGATTCTGTGAACAATGTTTTATTTTCTAGTTAATCTCTTAATTTGATTGTTTCTGAAATGGGATCCACCATCAATTATAATCACTCTCAACATTCCATATGAAATATATTTTTATTTAAAAATTTAGAAACACTTCGAGCATCACATCTTGGTAAAGCAACAGCTTCAATCCATTTCAAAACATAATCTATAGAGACCAATAAATATACATTTCCAAATGAAGGTGTAAATGGTCTCATAAAATCTAATCCCCGTACATCAAAGATTTCAACTTCCAAATTATAATTCAGAGGCATTTCGTTTCTTCTAGAAATATTACCTACTCTTTGACATCGATCACAAAATTTAACATATTTATAAACATCACAAAAAAGAGTGGGCCAATAAAATCTAGATTGTAAAATCTTATAAGTCGTTTTATCAACACCAAAATGACCTCCAATTTCAGAATCATGACATCTCTGAATGATTGGATTAATTTCATCATGTGGCACACATCTCCTAATAATCTGATCCTTACACTGTTTATATAAATAGGGCTCATCCCAAAAATAAAATTTAGCATCATATTTAAATTTTTTTTGTTATTGCCTTGTTAAATCTGATGGTATAATATCACTTATAATATAATTCACAATATCAACATACCAAGGTAAACTCTTTTCCATAAGAATATACAATTGTTCATCAGGAAAAGTTTCTGCAACTTCCTTCTCAAATTCAGATAATTTATCATATTCTATTCTTGACAAATGATCAGCAATTTGATTATCAGATCCTTTCCTAACAACTATTTCAAAATCAAATTCTTGCAAAAGGAGTATCCATCTAATCAATCTAGGTTTAGCATCCTTCTTTTGCATTAGATACTTGATAGCTGAGTGATCAGTATGAACTATGCTTTTTGTTCCAATTAAATAAGGTCTAAAATTATTGAAAGCAAATACTATAGCTAATAACTCTCTTTCAATAGTGGAATAATTAATTTGAGCATCATTAAGACTTTTACTAGCATAGTAAATAACTTTGAAAGTTTTATCATACCTTTGCCCCAACGCAACTCCAATAGCATAATCACTAGTATCACACATTAACTCAAAGGGTTTCTCCCAATCAGGTGAAACAATTATAGGAGCAGTGATTAATTTTTCTTTAAGTAATTCAAAAGCACACAAACATTCATCATTAAAATCAAACTTCCTATCATTTTCTAGAAGTTGGCACAAAGGTTTAGTAATTTTAGAAATATCTTTAATTTAACGCCTGTAAAATCCAGCATATCCTAAGAAACTCCGCACCTCTCTCACAGTAGTGGGTGGTGGTAATCTCTCAATCACTCGAATTTTAGCAGGGTCAACCTCCATACCATATACAGAAATTTTATGCCCAAGCACTATTCCTCCTGCAACCATATATTTACACTTTTCCCAGTTCAGAACTAAATTTGTTTTCTCACAGAGTTCCAAAACTTTTGCCACGTTTTCCAAATAAATATCAAATGAAGTTCCAAACACAGAAAAATCATCCATGAAAACTTCTATTCCATTATCTATTATACTACTAAAGATAGACATCATACATCTTTGAAAAGTTGCAGGTGCGTTACACAATCCAAAAAGCATTCTTCGAAAAGCAAATGTTCCATAGGGACTAGTAAATGTTTTCTTTTCTTGATCCTCAGGAGCAATAGGTATTTGATGATAACCAGTATATTCATCCAAAAAGCAATAGTACTTGTGTCCAGCAATTCTGTCTAACATTTGATTGAGAAAAGGAAGAGGAAAGTGATCTTTTCATGTGGCAGCATTTAGTTTTCTATAATCAATACAAATTCGCCATCCATTAACTTGTCTAGTAGGTAAAATTTCTTTCCTTTCATCCACTTCCACAGTCACTCTGCTTTTCTTCGTAACACAATGAATTGGACTTACCCAAGAACTATCTGAAATAGGATAAATAATTCCAGCATCAAGCCATTTTAAAATTTCCTTCTTAACTACTTCTTTCATTATAGGATTTAATCTCCTTTGCGGATCAATTTTAGGTTTATGTTCTTCATTTAATAAAATTCAATGCATACAGATCGAAGGACTCATTCTTTTGATATCTGCCAAAGTCCATGCAAAAGCTCTTTTGTGTCTTTTTTAAGATTTCCAATAATTTTTTTTCTTGATATTCAGTTAATTTCGAAGATACAATAAATGGTAAAGTAGATGATTCTCCTAAGAACATATACTTTAAATATTTAAGGAGAATTTTCATCTCAAGTTTAGGAGGTTTAACAATAGATGAAATTAAACTTTTATCTCCACCTTCCATGGTATCTAACACTTCAAATTTCTCTTGAATATACTCCAATTCCTTATTCTTCTCATTATCTGAATCTGTTTCATTTTCCATTTTATCTTCAATTACATTTTCATACTCCACTTTCTTTTCAAACATCTCTTTAAAATAATCATTTCTCAAATATTCGCAGACTTCCATCCTAAAACATTCATTATCTTTTGCAACTGAGGGATACTTCATAGACTTCAAAATATTAAAGGTCACCTCTTGATCATTAACTTTCATAGTTAATTTCTCTTTTTGAACATCAATTACAGCTCTTCCAATAGCTAGGAATGGTCTTCCTAAAATAATTGGAATATCTTTATCTTCCTCCATATCAAGCACAATAAAATCCACAGGAAAGATAAATTTATCTACTTTTACTAACACATCTTCTACCACTCCCTTAGGATAACTAATAGAACGATCAGCTGATTGAAGAGTTACAGATGTAGGAGAAATTTCTCCAATTCCCAATCCTTTGAAAGTTGATAAAGGCATAAGATTAATACTAGCTCCCATATCACATAAGGCTCTTCCAAAAAGCTTTTCACCTATAGCACACGAGATAGGGAAACTACCAGGATCTTTAAGTTTTTCAGGAAGCTTTTTCTGAATTATTTCACTACACTCTCCGCTAAGTGCAACAGTCTCATGATCCGTGAAATTCTTTTCTTTTAAGAATATCCTTCATAAATTTCGCATAATCAGGCATCTGTTATAATGCTTCAACAAAAGGTATATTTATTGTTAACTTCTTAAGGATTTCCAAAAATTTTCCAAATCTATTATCCCTATTCTTCTGCTTCAATATTTGAGGGAATGGAGGAGGTGGTTTCTCAACAGTAATCTTCATTGGTTCAAGAGGATATTCCAGGTCTGGATAAATCTTATTTGAACCATTTTCAATATTCACCTTCTCCTTCTCTTCTTCAACTTCTTTCTGTTTTCTAGTTTCTAATTCTTTTCCACTCCTTAATTGAATAGCCTTAAGTTGCTCCTTGTTTTGATCTTTTGGATTGATCTCCGCATTACTAGGAAGCGTTCCAAAAGGTCTATTATTAAGCGTAGTGAAAATATGTCCCAATTGACTTTCAATATTTTTTATCACAACACCTTGAACTTGTAATTGGTTACCCATATTCAAAATCATTTCATCTATAGACAACTTCTTATCCTTAAACTATGGGTTATTATTAAATCCCAGAGGATAAGATTGTCTAAAGTTAGTATTTCCTTGGTTGTTTGAATTTCCAACCGGGTTCATAGAATTGTGTCCCCATTGTGGGTTCACATTAGCATTATTATTATTCCAATTGAAATTTGGGTGATTCTTCCAACCAGAGTTATAATAATTTGAAAAAGGGTTATTAGGTCTATTAATCGAGTTCAAAGTTTCATAAGGTGTTTGAGATTCAGTTATCTGCCCAAATAAATTTTACTCTAACACTGGGGGTGGTTGAGAATAATTCATTCCATATTGATAATCATAAGGTAAATATTTTAAAACTTGACCCACGCTAAATATATGCGTACTAAAAATTCAATCCCCGGCAACGGTGCCAAAAATTTGACCCGCAATCCGATGATGACAAATATAATAATTAATGCTTTCAAATGTAATAGATAATAATAGCAACTAGTGTATATAAATATAATTTTATCAAAAATATTTTACGCACTAGGGGTACTACGCAGGTATACGTATCGTATCAAGTAAAATAGGGCTTTGAAACAAAGACCCCAGTATCGATCCCACGAGGAGTGAGTTATGGATTTTTAAATATTTTAATTTTATTTTAAGTATTTCTTTTATAGTTATAAATTTGATATTTTTAATTTACTAGATGTAATAATAAAGCAGTAATGAAATAATTAATGTAAATAGCAATAAGAGAACAACTTTCTTCCTTTCAATTAATCCAAGATTTTCTAAGATAATGATAGTATTCGTGGAGAATACAAATTTATGGTATTGTATCAAATAGAAGCATTCATATTCTTTACCCTTTGATCCAGGTGTAAAGAACAATGGCTAGCCTATAGATCAGGTCCTGATGTTTTCTTAGTAGAATGGGTTAATCTAGGCTCACACTACTAGATGTCCAAGGGTGGCTATGGTCGGCCCTACTAGTGACCCTTTCCTTCTCTATAAACCAAATTACAAGAATTTATTCTGTCACTCTAAAAAGTTATCAATTCTACGCCCATTATATAATATCTTCCTATTTATTTGCACTTCACCTTGAATAACCCGCACAAGGCCTTCGACTACCCAAGAATTCATGTGATGTCTACTAGTTAAGAATTCATCTCCTTCTAGGTATCAAAACTCTTCAATAGATTTTAAAAATTTAAATGACCAATTTAAATAGTAAATTAAGATCTGGTTTTAATATCATCACAATGTTTTAAAATATAAATAGTTTCTGATTCTCCAATGAATTTTATATTATCTTATTTATCTTTTCATAATTGAAAGGAGAAAGTAAACTAACTACTCAGAACACATTGAATTTAAACAACAAAACATGATAATAAAACTTTAAATAAAATTACAAATACTTATCTCAAGTGTTTCTCCAATCGAACCTCCGAATTCTTCTGACTCCAAGCAAATAATCTTCAAAAGCACCAACTCTTTAAACTCTCAATACAAACTCTAAATAAAATAACTAACAAATTTATGAAGGATAGTAAAATGTGCCCCTAAAGTATCTCTCTAATTCTCTCTCTAGATGGGGCTCTAAATAGGGGGACTAAGTTGGGCGTTGGGTATTTTTCTCTGAAGGAGTAGCCTCCTATTTATAGGCTTCAAGGGTTGCCTGAAGGCACCTCTTCAAAATGTTTCCACATTCAATGAATCTTCTAGAAGGTGTGTCTGTTCCAAAGCTTCAGCAAAAGGTATGTTTATAGTAAGTTTCTTGAAAATTTCAAAGAACTTAGAAAATTGATGGTCAAGCTTCTGCTGTTTTAATATTTGAGGAAATGGTGGTGGTGGTTTTTCAACTTCCACATTAATAGAAATATTTGTTTGATCTTGATTAGGAGAAGGATTTTCTTTAGGTTTTTCAATCTCTTCAACCTCAATCTCTTTTTCAATTTCATTCTGCATTCTTTCTTTTAATTCCTTTCCACTTCTAAGTTGTATAGCTTTAACATGTTCATGTTCTTTTCCAGTTTCTTTTGGATTAATTTCAACATTACTAGGAAGTGTTCCTGGAGGTCTGTAATTAATTAAATGAGCGATTGAATAACTAACTAATTTATGAAGGATAGTAAAATGTGGCCCTAAAGTATCTCTCTAATTCTCTCTCTAGATGGGGCTCTAGATAGGGGGACTAAGTTGGGCGTTGGGCGTTTTTCTCTGAAGGAGTAGCCTAGTATTTATAGGCTTCAAGGGTTGCCTCAAGGCACCTCTTCAAAATGTGTCCACATTCAATGAATCTTCTAGAAGGTGTGTCTGGCGCCTAAGCGCCGGAATCTGGCACCTAGGCACCGGACTCTGCGACCAGTTCTTCGCACCTCTTCACTTTGGATCGCACCTCTTCGGGATTAAAACCGTTTCCAAGATTCCAAATACATTGTATCACATGTCCTATAAACCAGGAATAACTGCCAGTCTTCTACAAGGTCCAATAACCTCTAACACCGTCAAAATAACCGTCCAAAAGTCGTCAAAAATCTTGACAGATCCCGCATCAACCTGGCGCTTAGGCGCCGGATTCTGGCGCTTAGGCGCCGGATTCTGGCGCTTAGGCGCCGGATTCTGGCGCCTAAATGCCAGACCAATAATTTTGACAATTTTGCATTTTGGCTCCATTTTTGCTCCTTTTTGCTCCTTTTTCACTTTTTTTCCTTCTTGAACATTTTTTATCACATATATCCAAAAACACAAAATTACCTTTCATTAAAGCATAATATCCTTAAAAATTTGATAAAAATCAAGGCATAAAAATGGGTATTTTTTTATGGATCGAGTGGTTGAGAATAATTCATTCCATATTGATCTATTTTCTTAGAAAGTGCTGCTATTTGAGAAACTATCATAGTCATCATGTCAGAATCATGAACACTAGCTACTCTTTTAGGATTTACCCGTTCAGGGGCCATTGAAAATTATTAGTAGCCATCTCTTCAAGTAATAAATATGCTTCATCAAAAGGTTTTGACATTAACGATCCACCAGCAGCAGCATCAATAATTAATCTTAATGATCCCACTAATCCGTTATAAAAAGTTTGAATTATTAACCAATCTGGCAAAGCATGATGTGGACACTTCCTAAGAAGATCTTTAAACCTCTCCCAAGCTTCATATATTGACTCTCCTTCAAACTGACCAAAAGATGTGATATCATTTCTTAATTTAGCAGTATTTGATGGAGGGAAATATTTTTATAGAAACTTTTGGGAAAGTTCTCCCCAAGTTCGAATAGATCCAGGTGCTAATGAGTTTAACCATGCATTAGCCTTATCCCTTAAGGAAAAAGGAAAAAGTCTATGTCTGACAACATCACTCGACACTCCGTCATACTTGAAAGTAGCACGCAGTTCTAAAAAACTAGCGAGATTTAAATTTGGGTCTTCATTAGGTGTTACTCCGAATTGATTATTTTGTACCATTTGGATAATAGCAGGTTTAAGTTCAAATGAATTAGCAGCAACATCAGGATTTTGAATAGTTATATGAATTTCATCGGTTGTTGGGTTAGCATAATCTCTTAAAGGTCTTGGAAAATTTCCAACATTAATATTCTGATTCTCTTGATTATTCGCCATTTCACAGTAATTTTCACTTTGTTTTTGTTGTTTTCTAATTTTTCTAATAGTATGCTCTAACTCTGAATCGTAAGGTATCAAACCTATAGATCCACTACTACGCATATAAAATCGCACTACAAAGTAAAGGTTTTCAGTTAGTACAATATGTATAAATAAGTACCGTTTATCTACCTCCCCAACAACGGCGCCAAAAACTTGTTCGTTGCTTTATATATTAAGCAAGAATTTATAAAGTCAATTTTATATATTTAGAATGATTTAATAAAGTCACAAATTCAATGCAAGCATATGTATCGTATCAAGTAATACAGGCTCTAATGGAGTCCTAGTTATCGATCTCACAGAGAGGTGAACGTTCTTTAAATCAGATAATATAGCTATAAAATCCAACACCAAATGTAACAATTGCTTAAGTGTACCACCACTAGTTAATGCAAAGTATAATAAAGCTACTACAATTACTTCTAATTACTGAACTATATTAACTAACAAACACACTAACTTATGTGATTTATAAGATACTTTTATATGAAAAGTGTCTTTCTTCCTGCATAAAGATTATTATGTGTGGATGATGAAGAATGGTAATTTTGTGTTGTGCCATATAGGAGCATATTTGCTTCTTTACCTTTAAAAGAGTACCCCCTCTTCCAAGCAGGTAAAGAACATTGTCATATCTTAAGTTTAGTTACTAAATCTAAGGCTAGGTCAGGAGGATACCGGCTCTCACATCGGAGCTCCCACTCACCCTTCACCCGAAGGCTAACCATAGGATTTAGTTACCAATCTTAAGACCAAATTGGGGATCCCATTCTGTCACCATGAAACCTCCAATTTAAAGTCCATCAAAAATCATTTCCCTATTTATTTGCACTTAATCCCCATGAACTACGCAATTCATTCACGAACATTAAATGGTTTTTTCATTCTTGTTGTAGAACATTCAATTCTTTTGGATTTAATGTTCCTCAACATGTTTTAACAATTCAATTGGCCGGATTGAAAAGTAAATTAAGTTCCAAATTAAATAAACATCATAACTTTTATAACACTTAAAGGGCACATCATTTCCACATCACCACATCATAATTACTTCATGCAAGAAGAAAGGCAAGGGAGACTACTCAATAACCATGGAGAAGATATAAAAACACATGGATTTTATATATAAAAGAAGAGTCATGCAAACCACAAAAGTAAATACAACTTATCTCTTTCTCTTCCCAAGCAAATTCTTCAAAGTCCCTATGATTCTTTTTCTCTTCCTTGCAACACTAGATTTCTCTCCTTTGGAACAAAGATGAAGAAGCAATCTCTCACTTTACTCCCTCTTCTCCCCTCCTTAGAGAAGAATCTCTCTTAAAATCACAAACTCTAACTCTCTCTTACACTTTCCTCACACTCTCTACAGCAATTCTCTTCTCTTCTTTTCTCTCTATTTTCATCTTGGACACTTAATTTAATGTTATGAATGAATTCCCCAAGAGTTTCTTCAAGCACCTTTTCAAAAATCCACCAAAACTTTTAAATTCGAAGTGAACCGACATAGGACACCGGCAGTGCCCTATCGTGCTAATTAACTCTGGAGTCTCTAGAACAGGGCGCCGGCGACGCAATGGCTTTTTTCCTCTAAATTGCTCCATTTTGCTCCAAATTCGTTCCTTTTTGCATCTTTTCGCTCCAATCACCTATAATCATCATACCTGCAACAAAGCATGAAAAATACCTTCCTTTAAAGTGCAATATCACCAAAAATAGGTAAAAATATATAGCTAAAAGAGTATATATTTTTGGTGCATCAATGATCTTACACTATCTTTATAACTATTAGGAGTGCTTAATTATAAGAATTAGATGATGCCTGAGATTGGTGCCTAGGAGCCAATATATCAGGGGTAATCTTATCTTTCGGATTATAATCTATAAAATCATTTGAAAGTACCTAATTTATTAGTGTAGTGACTGCGTTAGAAATTTGAAGTAAATCAATGTGATGTGATGAGTTAATGGAAGAATTGACCTCATTTATCTTATGTGTGTTTATTTTTGTGTTACAATTTTATATAATAATTGAAGAACATTTTTATATTCCCTTGCTGAAACATGTTATGCTAGTTAGATTTTTATTTAGTGAATTTCATTCTAGCTTGATTTGTTTAGATTTACTTTCTGCTGCATATTGTTCTGTCCTAATGAATACTTGTAAATGATTTTGATAAACATTTGTGGTAGATAGAATTTCTAAACTGTTTTTCTTCCTGCTTATATTTGATGTAATGAATGCTATATATGTTAAAAAATTAAGTTTGGGGGTAGGAAGAAAAATAAAATTTTAATGTAAAAATACTTCCTTTTAGTGTAATTTTATTACAAACATGTTTTAGGTTAAATTTACTTTCTCCTACAGTCATTCTATCTTGATTATGCATGTATATAAATTTGATAGGATGTTTAATAGTAAGTAGATTCAAACTTTATTATTATTTTTTTTCTTCCTGCTACATTTTATGGAATTAATTGCAAAATATTTTAAAATTTAAGTTTTGAGGGAAGAAAATTTTTTTAAAATGAAACTTTATTTGTCCTCAATAGCATGTATTTAATTTGATATCATTTTTAAAATGACTTGTGGTATGTGGTGTTACCTTTAAGTTACTATAATTTCAATTTTAGGAATGTTAGAAAAATAACTTAGTTGAAATCCTTAGTGAAGAAACTGATCTAGAGTTAAGATATTTTGTAAGAAACATTGGGAAAATGATTTTTCTATTTATTGTAGAAAGGAGTTGAATATTTGAAAAGCTAAAATTCTTTGATTTATACTTAATGAGAATTGAGCCTTTATTGAAAACCTTTTTTTGAACTCATACTTACACTTATTAAAAGTGAGGGAAAGTTTTGAGTTTTGGATTTTAGAGAGAGGATAGTGAAATTCAAAATTATTAAAGGCCTATCCAGATATAGTAATCCTCACATAAAAAAAGTGTGAAAAAAGGGGATTAAAAATGATCCCGAAATAAATAAAAAAAGAAAAAAAAAGATTGGAAATGATCCCGAAAGAAAAGAAAAAAAAGAAAAGAAAATAAGTGAGGAGAAGCTTGAGGAGAAGTCTAATAAAAAATTGGTTTCACTTTAATCTTTTTAAATGAAAAGACTTAAAAACAATCCTAAGCTTATTCTTATTTCAAAAGGTATTGGTTAAATTGGTATAGATAAGGTGTTTAAATTCTGTTTTTATAGTTTCTATGAATCTTTAGTTTGATAATTTTCACTAACTTCTGAAGTAAATAGAAAATCAGGATTCCTAAGTTGAGTATGAGATATTCTTACACTCTAGTCCTAGATTGGTTTGCTAGAATTTCTCCTATGTTATACTATAATGTTTCTGAGATGACATTATAGGAAACTTTATTGAAACCCATAACCACAAGTCAACATATTTTATTTTTAAAGTTATAATGTTACTTGAGGACAGGTAACAATTAAGTTTGTGGGATTTTGACCAAAGAAAAATATATTGAGAATTTCATACTGATTTTACATTAATTTTGATGATATTGCACTTTAAAGAAAGGTATTTTCTATATTTTGTTGCAGGAATGAAGATTAATAGACAATGGAGCAAAAAGATGCGAAAAGCAGCGAGTCTACATCAAAAAGGACCAAAAGAGACATAAGTTGATCTTGGCCGCCGACGGCGAGGAATAGGCCACCGACCGCGCATTTTTCTAGAGAATACAGATAATATTATAAGGGAGCCCGCCGACGGCGAGATCGAGCCTGCCGACAACGAGCCTTAACAGTTGGCACATGTTCTAGAAGACCGCCGACGGCGCCAACGAGGCCGCCGACGGCGATAAGGTCGGTTCAGGCAAAGATTCAACGTATTTGGACGCTTTTCGAAGGGGTGCTTAAGGGAACTCTTAGAAATTCGTCCATACTCTTTAAAAAATGGCAAATTTAGGTTAGAAATGTGGAGAAAAAAAGAATAGAAATAAGAGAGGAATGTTAGGAAAATCTTGGAGAATGTTTAGGATTCTTAGATTAAGAGTATAAATGTAGATTTCTACCTTTTTGGAGAGATTGTAGAAGAGATTTTGAGAGAATTTGTAATGGATTTCTCTAGCATTGCATGGATCGCCGGTAGACTTTATGGGAGAGATCTTCATCTTTCTTTCCAAGGGAAAAAGCTAAGTACTGTTCTTCATTATCGTATGATTTTGTAAACATTTATCTAGTGGATTTGCTTTGGTTTAATGAAGTTTCCGTTGTGTTTTCTTCGTGCTTTATGACGTATCTCTCTTACTCTTTCTTCTTCTTTGGAAATAGTGGCATGAGAAGAATATGCCATTATTTTCATTTTACTTTTCTTTTGTAATGAGTAGAATTCATGTTTAGGATTTTGTGATGCATGTTAGAAGTGAATTTAATTATAAATGTGATGGTTTTTTACTTGCACTTCATTTACATTACAAAAAGAGCTCGTTGTAGTGTTAAAAGTCGTTGTAATTGCATTGACCCGAAAGGGCTGTGTAATTCTCAATAAAGTGGAACCACATTCAAATTCCATGGATGGTGAAATTCATGGGAGTTGAGTGTAAATAAATAGGGAAATATGTTTTATTGGGCATAGAATGGGAGATTTTAGAGTGACAGACTAAAATCCCCAATTCGGTCCTATTGTTTAAGTACTGAAGCAGAGATGTTAGCCCTCAGTCAAGGGGAACATGTGAGCTCCGAAGTGAGAGTCGGTATCCTCCCAGCCTAGCCACAGATTCATTAAACAAGCATATGATTAGTCGATGTTCTATATGCCTGGACCAAAGGGTAAAGAATAGGATTGCTCTTATTTGACACATACAATATTTAATGGATCTCATTTCTATACATTATCCATTTTATTACATAAGAATAGTAGTTTTTAGTATCTCAAAATTCTCCAAACCAAATCATCCAAAAAAGGTTATCTTTAGAATTATTATTTGCATTTAGTAATAGTTACTATCTCTACATTTAACACTTGCATTTAGGAATAGTTTCTAGATAAAACACAATTTTAATCGACATTCCAAACTAAGGACTAGTAGTAGACTAGAATTTAACTAAAGACCTCTTACTTCACTTCCTCATGGGATCGATACTAGGGTTTTTAAAGAAAACTCTATATTACTTGAAGCATTACGTATACTTGCGTAGTACCCCTAGTGTGTAAAATATTTTTCAATTTTTATATCATTTAAGATTTTACACACTAGACGCTAGTTATAAATCGGGTCAAGTTTTTGGCCATCTTTTGGAAGTTAATTTACTGCGTAATTGCTGGTCGGGTGAGGTACTACTAGAGTTTTAGGCTATCCTACCTTGATTTTCACTTAAACAATCAAGAGTAGATTTTGATAGACATGAAGAGTTATTACAGCCTTTAAAACCTATCGGTAAACCCAATGTTCGTAAGTATGAATCACATGTTAGATGGAGAGCTCGAGGTGGAAGTACCAATATACCTTCTACATCAACTTGTAAACCTTCCACCTCTGATACATTTTCTCTTCGAGATGTCATGAATCAGTTAATGATTCAACAAGGAGATATAGTGACAATGCAAAATCGAATAAGTAGTTTGGAATCTCAAATTTTTATAATGATGAGTATGTGTAGAGAAGAGTTCAGTTTGATATTGCTTATCGTGAGGCTATGACAAGATATATGAGGGGTGATCATACTGTGGAATTCTCTACTTTCCCTAGCTTTATGCCTTATGTGTATGATAATTTCAATAAGGAAGAAGAGGAAGCAGAGGAAGAAGAAGAGGAAGAGGATGAAGCAGATGATGATGCTTGAAGAGATTGATGGATAGTTTATTGTTATTTCTTTAGTTTGTAGTTTTTTTTTTTTTTTGTCTTTGTTAGCTAGTAATTTTGCTTTTATGTAATGCAAGTTGCGTTGTGGAACCTGTCATTTGAAAGTTAAATTGCTTGTAGTTTTATGTATCTTTAAAATTTACTATTTATGTTTAAAACTCTCCCTTAGCAAATTTTTGTGATATATCATGTTTTATGTAACTTAACCTATTGTTATACACCTTCTTTAGTTTGAACCTGCAAGAAGTCAAACTCTCCCTGTACAAAAGATTAGTATCATTATATGCATTCAATGTTTTCTTTCCACCTACATTTCTGAATTAATTGTTTACCTATTAAAATTTAAGCTTTGGGGTGAAAGAAAAATTTTCTTAATACTAAACTTTATTTGTTCGTAATTAGCTATATTTAAAAAAATATAATTTAACATGACTTTTGGTATTAGAGGTTAACTTTAGATAACTATATATTTGTTTTTAATTATCATAGTAGGTTTAAGTAAAAGTCCTTAATAATAAGGCTTAACTCTGGAGTAGAGATATTTAGTATGAAAGAATAAGACAACATTTTTTTTTCTTTAAAGAAAAGGAAATTGTATTTTTGAAATATTAAGAATCTTAGAGATACATAAAAGATGAAATAAGTGGGATTTTATGAGAAATATTCAAAGCTGATAAGAATTTATGAAGTGAAGGAATGTGATAAGTTTTTAAATTTACGAAGAGTATAGTTAATTTCAAAATTATTATTGTAGGGCCATCCAGATATAGTAATCCACATATGAAAAATAAAAGAAAAGAAAGGATTGAAAATGATCCTAAAAGAAAAAAAAGAGAGAAAATAATAAAATTAAAAGAAAAAGAAAAGAAAAATATGTGAGGAAAAGCTCGTGGAGATGCCTTACCAAAAATTGGCTTCACTTGAATCAACTTGAGAAAAAGGGCTTTAATACATTTCTAAACTTGTATTTAAGTATTATCATCCTTTCTAAAAATGTTCTCATGTCAATTCTTTTTCATTTGAATCTTCTAAGCATTTTTGATATGACAAATTATAGTTTTTTCTTGAAATGAATGAAAAATCATAAATCTTAAACTTGACTACTAGATATTCTTATACTTTTGTTTTAATGTAAGTTATTGAAAACTTTTCTTAGATCGTATTGTTATATTTATTAAACTAAAATTATCGCAATTGATCTACCTAAAAAAGTACTAATTCTTAAGGATATTATGCTTTAATGAAAGGTATTTTCATGTTTTTGGATGTAGATGATTAAAAAGAGTCCAGAAAGGAAAAAAGGAGCAAAAAGGAGCAAAAATGGAGCTTATGGAGCAATTTTTGGAATTATTATCTTGGTGCCCAGTGCGCTAGTTCGATACAGACGCTGTTAAGTTTTTTTGATGACTTTGGGCTGTTATTTTGTCGGTGTTAAGTGGTTATTGGAGCTTCTAGAAGACTGGAAGTTACTCCTAATATATAGGGCATATGATACAATGTATTTGGACACAAGGAAACGGTCTAGATCGTGAAGAGGTGCGACCCAAAGTGAAGAGGACTGAACGACCTGGTCATGGAGTCCGGCGCCTAAGCACCAGATCCCGGCGCATAGGCACGACGGTTACCTTCTAAAAGATACATTGAATTTGGATGAATTTTGAAGAGGTGCCTTAAGCAACCCCTGGTCAAATTCAGAGCTCTATAAATAGGAGACCATTCTACAGAGAAAATTGCACCAAAACCCTCCCTCTTAGTACACATACCCATTTTAGCCTATTTTAGTTTCTTCCATAATTAGTGTGCCACTTTTATTTTGTATCTAGTGAGTTTATTTTGAGTGTTTATTATGTGTAATTGCTCTTGATGTCTTCATCATTACGTTGGAGTCAGTAGAAGTCAGCGGAGCTCTTGAAGGAACATTTCAGATAAGTATTTGTACTTTGGTTCAAAGTTTTATAATAATGTTTTGTTGTGTTATTTTAATGAGTTCTGAGTAGTTAGTTATCTTTCTCCTTTCAACTATGAAAAGATTATAAATTAATTAAATTTCGTAGGATAATTAAATATAAAATATTTTAAAATATTGTGATGATATTAATACCTGATCTTAGTTTACTTTTTAAATTGGCCATTTAATTTGTTAAAACTCGTTGAAGAATTTTGAGACCTATCCGAAGATAAATTCTTAACTAGTAGATATCACATGAATCCTTAGGTAATCACAGGCTATACGCGGATTGTTTAAGGTGAAGTGCAAATAAATAGGAAGATATTATTTATTGAGCGTAGAATTAATTAGTTTTTAGAGTGACAGACTAAATTCTAATAATTTGGTTTATAGAAAGGTAACGAGTCATTGGTAGGGCCGACCATAGCCACCCTTGGACATCTAGTAGTGTAAGCCTAGATTAACCCATTCTACTAATAACACATCCTGAGCCTAACTATAGATTAGTCAATGTACTTTGCACCTGGACAAAAGGGTAAAGAATAGGAATGCTTCTATTTGACACAATACTATAATCTTAATTCCCTACAAAAGATAATTAATCTATAATTCTTGGATTAGTTGAAAAAGGAAAAAGTTGTTTTTATAGTTACATTGAATTTTAATTACTGCTTACTTTACTTTCCTGCTTATTGCTTACTTTCTTTTAGTAAAAGTTATTGGTTAATTAAATTTGAATATATAAAAAAATGCATATATAATTTGCATAAGAAAATTTCAAAATATTACTTATATATTTTTACTTTTTATTTTTATTATCCCTGTGGGATCGATAACCAGGACTCCACTAGAGCCCTGTATTACTTGAACGATATGTATACTTGCGTTTAAAATTGTGACATTACAATAATTAAATCTAATAAAATAATAAAAGTAAATCTCGCACATCAAGTTTTTGAAGCCATTTGCCAGGAATTAAATCTTCTAAAAAGTGGTATCAATTTCTTGTATTTTAAAGCATATTTAAAGTCGCATCGCATCAGCAATCTATAAGTAAAGATCTCTACCATAAGTCATACTTTTTATATTGTAAATGAGTTACTTGAGGACAAGTAACGTTTAAGTTTTTGTGATTTTCATACACATAGAAAATGTTTCATTTTACGTATACATTTTTTTCTTAAATTTGGTGATATTGCAGTTTAATGAAATGTATTTTCATGTTTTGTGGTAGGTATTATAAGTCTAGGAACTTGGAGCAAAAAGAATAAAAGATGAGGAAATTCAGAGTCAAATGATCCCATTTTTGCAATTGCACTGGCGCCAATGACACTAGTTTACAGAAAGCAAAAACAGCGCTGGCGCCAATGACACCAGAACTGGCACCAACAAAGCCAGAATCCAGAGAGCAGCTGCAGGATCCAAATTTCGGTGCCAACAACACCAGAGACAGATATTATTTAAAATTCATTGAATTTGGACCGATTATTAAGGGTGCTTGAGGAAACTCTTGGGAAATTCGTCCTTACTTTATAAAAAAAATGCTTTTATGACAGGAATGGAGTCTTTAGTCAGTCCTCTATAATTTTCTTATCTTTTGGTCTTTGTTGTGTCATTCAAGCATTATTTGTGAAGGAGTTTAGAGAAGATTTTTTCTAAGAGTTGTAAGAGGAGAGAGAAAGTGAGAGATTTCTTCTTCATTACACTTCTAAGAGAGAATTATGTGGTATTGTAAAAAGAGAAGGAGATTTATAGGAACTTTAAGGGATTTGCTTAGGAACGAGATTGAGATAAGTTGTGTAATTTTCTTTGGCTTTTTTGTAAACTTGTTTATATATATATATATATATATATATATATAATCCTTATTTTGCTGTATCCTCCTCATGAATTCTTAGTAGTCTTCTTTGTCCTTCTCCGTTCAGTGAAACATAGTCATGAAAAGAATTAAGATTGTTGCACCATAATTAAATGTTTATAATTGTGATGATTCAAACTTCGTTCTTCATGTACTTTTTCATCTGACTAATTAAAATGTTAAAATTTGATGTGAAACATACAATCCGGAATAATTATGCTTGCTACAACAGGATAAGAATCACATTTGATTTATAGATGAGAATATAGTCCATGGAGTTAAGTGCAAATAAATATGGAAATACACTTTGATTGGCGTAGAATTGGTTTTTTTAGGGGGACAGACTAAAATCCCCAATTTGGTCCAGGAATTTGGAAACTAAAGCGAGATGTTAACTCTCAGGCGAGAAGAACGTGAGAACTCTAGAGTGAGAGCCAGTATCTTCCCAGCATAACCATGGATTTAGGGACAAAATACTGGATTAGACAATGTTCTTTCTCGCTCGTAAAGAGGAGAAAGAATAAGATTTCTACTATTTGGCACAATAAAAGTTATAACAAGTGGATTCATTCATTGATTATAAACTCATTGTAAAGGGGAAAGATACTTTATTAAACTTGAACTTTTCGTCACAAAAGCTTAGTTTAATCTTAGTAAATTTAACTTTGAAGATTAGTTTAGTAAACTTAGTTCCATTAGTTACATTGTATCAATTTTAAATTGTTTTTCTTACTTGTGTTTTATATAGTCTGAATATGGTGTCTTTACGTTATCATCACAAGAATTACCACTTTTCTATGGGATCGATACTTAGGACTCCATTAGAGCCATTTATTACTTGAGCGATACATATACTTTCGTTTGCATCCTAGTGAAAATTTAAAATCAAAATTTACAGTAATTCACTAGGAGTGGCAGCTTAAAGATTTTAAAACATAAAACTTTTTTATTTTAAAATAAATGTTTTTGTAATTAATTTGCATAGTTTCTAATTTAGCTGCCATGTGTGTTGTAGTGTTGAAAGACATTTATAGTACATACAAAAATTTCATATCACATGACAAGTCCCCCGCTCTCACCATTTCTAGCTTAACCCCAATTGTCACCTAATATAGTCTATCAAAATTCCCCCACTTCTACTTCAACTAAAACCCAACAATCCACACTCACTCACCGTTTCTTACCCTTTCCAAATCCAGTAAGATTCACTCTTCACTCAACTTCCTCCCACCACTCCCATAATCTAAAACCTGTTATATTTACTCAACTACTTTCTTGTTTTTCTAAAGTGTTGTCTAGCAATAGATGAGATTTATGTTATTAGGATTTAGTAAATTCCATAAGTTTTGATTTACTAAATCCTGAATGGATTTAATCTTGAAAAATATCAGGAAATGAAATCTCATAAATCCATTAAAATTATTGGGAAGTTCTGCCTACCTTGAGGTAAATCCCAATAACTCTAAATCTGGGATTTATGGAAACAATCTGTGAAATCTGCATCTATCAAATTCACAACTTTATTTTGTCCAAAATGACTGTCTGGCAGAAATTAGCCTACATCCTGGTTAAATCATGCTTTAGATTCATTACGAGACAGCGCCTAACACTACTCGAAACCCTTACCCGCACATCCACAGCTCCTTCACTCCCCACTATCCAAACCTAAACATAACCCTTTAACCTTCTCCCTTTATCTTGTCAACACATTCACAACTTTCTAATTACCTGAGGAATGAGGAAGAGAAAGAATGGAGCGAGCATACTTTAATCAATGGTTTCGATGGCATCTGTAAGTCGTTATCTAGGAGAAGAGGCAAGTCATCAAGAGAGGAGTGTTGACAGGAGAGGTGTAGTGTCACCAGAAGGACGAGCATCACCTGGAGAGGAGGAAATTGTGGGAGGGCTGAGGGATTTAGAGTGAAATCGTGAGATGTAAGGAGTTGCAGGAGATAGGAAAAATTAGATATTTTTTTTAAGGTATAAAGGATGAGTTATGATGATCAAATAATGGTAGGTAACCATCGGTTTAATTTTAGAATGTAACTGAAGCTTTTCAACGTTTGTATGTCAAAATAAACCATCAGATTTTCTTTCTATTAAAAAGTGACAGATAATGAAGTTGTAATAATGTCAGAAAAGTTAAGGATTAAGTTTCCATCACTAAGCCATGGAAAAATAAAATAATATTTGCGGCGCACAATAAGTCATTGGTTATGACATCGCTTTTGCCACCTTTTCTTGTATAATTTATAGCGTTCATTCTGAGGGAACTCTAGGGCCCTTCTCTATTTCTTTTTATTCCTTTCCCAGCATGTCAAACTTTTTTTCTCCAACATTTACAACATCATTTTATAGGTTCCTCATCACCTTAATAAAACGACTTTTTAAATTATTTTATTTTATTATTTTGTTTTTATAGGGATGTTAAAATTGAGGCATTACTTGATTTATTGACTTAATTTTGTCTTTTATATTTCATAACACCCCAATCCTCTCGGATTTATACTAAAAAAATTAATTTGATCATCATATAACCCTATAATATTCAATAATTTTCAACCCCTAAATAAATCATTAAAATCTTCCCTTTATCCAACATTATAAAATAAATTAAAATCAACCAAAACTAGGCACTTTGACCATCTTGCCCTAACTTTACATACACATTCCAAAATCATTTGTCAAAATCTCTAGACCATATTTAATTGCATTCCTCAAACAATTTAAGTTTATCTATATCATAAATCCTCATTGAAGCCACAAACTTATAATGTTATATTCTAAGTGATAGCTCTCTGGTTGGCCTATCATAACCTTGTGGCTGAGCCTCTTCTGTTGTTTTACTCCTAAAATAATTTTCCAAACATCCGAAGGTTATCAATACACAGTTGACCTCTCACTGTAGCTAATGAATGCTCTGGATCATCAATTCTAAGGCTAAGTCAACTTAATAATATGTGAGAAACAAAAAAATCAAGTTAATTGAGAAGAATCTTCGTTCTACTTGTACACAACAAACATTATATTTAAATTCATGGCATACAAAGATCAAAGATCAAATAATACAAAAAATAAAATGATAAATTTAAGCAAACCTTTCTTTCAGTTACAAATCAAGAGACTGATCGAATCAGTTGATTAGTTAATCAATGATCCAACATTGGAAGAAATCCCATTATGCCTAATACAATACACACCAAACACCAACAACAACAACAAAAAACAACAACAACGAAAAACAGAATTACCAAATTCAACAACACACCATCAACAAATGCAAGACACAACTAATTGTAAACATGCTCTGATGTATCACCACCAACTCATCATTTGCCTTTTCCCTTGTCATCATTAAGTTGCCCAAACAACTGTACATGAGAAAAAAAGAAAAATTTAGATTAGTTAATCCAAAAGATAGGAAGCTTGTACATAAGTTTAAAAGATAACAACCAAAGTGGTTATCTATAATGGACCAAAAATGTCTAGAAAATGCGCTGGAAAAGTATGGATTTGACTATATAACTTGCTACTCTAATACTATTTTAGAGTATCATATTTAAGAAGAATTACCTTAGTTCTTATTTATTCAAATCAAACTCCCAAACTTCTATTTCTACATATATGTCACTTATCTTTGCATGAAAAACTATATTCACATTTTAAAGTTTAAAATAGTAGTGTTATGTGGTATGTATGTAAAAATCAGAATTTTGATGCTAGAGATCTGAGTACCTAGGAATTGGTTGGTATGTACGTAAATGTCCCTTTTTTAATTTTATTTCGAACGATGATCATTCTGCAAATGACTTGTGATCATATCGACAGGCAAGCAAAAACAAAATCATTAGATTGTTAAAATTAAGGCATTCATGAAAATAACCTTACAAAGTAGTTTTTATTTTATTTTATCTTTAATTTTAACTATCTTACAATAATACTTTCCATGTCTTTTTGAAGACTATGCGAGCTTTCTTTCACCCAACAGTTCTTTTACTAACAACAAAAACCAGCACTGAAATAATCTATAATATGCTTGACCCAAAAAACCAGCACTTTCACGTGACCGCTATATTTTGCTTAGAAGTTTACAAATATAGTAATTAATTACTATGTATTTACATATCTAACACTTGTACTTTAATTATTTACAAATATATCATTTAACTTATTCATAAGATGGGGTACCTTATTATTGAAAAGTAAGAAATACTGTAATTTATTGTTGTGATATAGAAGGTTTGAGTTGTATAAAAATAAAAAGTAAAACTTAACTATAGATCTGTAAATAAATAGAAATTGGGCGCTATGTATGTAAATAGCCTTATTGTTTTTAAGGTGGTACGTTGACTGAAATTTTTTCGTTCGTCGTTGTTATAAGCTCTATAAATGATTTAAGTGGAACGTACATTTCTGTCGGACACATTTTAAATAATTACAATATTATATAAAATATTAACAAATTAGCAAAATCATTAAAAGAAAAAATCAAATAAAATAAGTTTATTATAGGTATTATTAATTTAATGCACCGCTTAGTATCCTTTAATATATATAATTAAACTATTAATAATTATAACAAAATTATAGAATGATAGAACTAAACTATCGAATGATATGATTAAGCTGTTGGGCATTCAAAAGTATAATCTTGTGAAAATAAAAATATGTGATTAAATTAGTCGAATATTTTCTTACTGTCTAAGAAATTACAGAAAAGCATCAAAATTATAATTTAATTGAAAGATTTACATACATACCACTCTATTCCTAACTATTTATATATCTCACTCAACAAACATACATGTAAATAAGCAGAAATTAGTAGAAAATAATTTTTTTTATGTCACATTATTTATGAATGAAATGAGGTATTTTAGTTTATAAAAGTTAAAATAGTGGAACTTTGAAGTGATTTGAATGATTTGGGTGGTATAAATGTAAAAAGGTAAAATTTACATTTTAGATATATAGATATATATATAAGAATTAGGTGGTATATACGTAAATGCCTCCTATTTAAGTTCTGTATACAGAAGATATACGACTATCTTGACAAAATTTAAAAAATAATAATAATAATAATAAACATAGGGAAAGGCACTCACTCCAACCCGAACTAATCAAAGGGTGCAAGTAAAGCCCGGCGGAGGAGTTTTTCCGCAAGTGATAAGCAGCTGCAGAGCAAGAGGAAGATATATATTGATATTCAGAAGCTTCAGCTTTATGGTAGTACAGAGGCAGACTGCAGCTTCCAGCTCCGCCAGACCCTGAATTAACGGGCAGCACTGGTTCACTACAGGGTCGCCCAGCCCGATATGCACCAACCCGCCCAATAGGTCCACGCAGGCCCCCAACTTCAGCGTATCAATCGGGCATTGTGTTACTGGTGGCACCGGAGTCACTGGCGTTGGTGGCAACGGTGTAGGAGTCACTGGAGCAGGAGGCAATGGTGTCGGCGTCACCGGAGCCGGAGTTGGTGTTACGGGGGTTACGGGCGGGCAGGGGATAGGGTGGCCGGGATGCTTGGGATGGTGGGGCTTGTGATGGGGGTGATGCGGCTTGTGTGGGTCCGAGCAGGAGCTGCAGGCCGGGACCACATCGGCGGCGGCGGTGTTTTCGGCGAGGAGGGGAGTGAAGGAGGATGTGAAGAGGATGAAGATCAGCTGAAGAGCTGAAAGCTTATTGGTAGAATCCATAGCCTCTACTTTGCCTCTCTCCCTCTCACTCGCTCAAAGGGTGTACTACCACTGCAGCTAATCGCTACGTCGGATGTAAGGGAGGCTGGCTTCCACTTATAGAAGGGGTGAGAGGTAATGCACGTGAGTATCACGTGATCGTCCACGGTATAGACCGTCCCGGTAGAGTTCTTGATAAAAATAATCCAATTTTTTCGAACATTCTGGAGCCTTTTTTTGAAATGCAACTAGATTGCTCATTCGTAACTAGTTTTTCGCATGAAAGAAGAAAGAGCTGATGGATTATATATTATAGACATAGGAGATGCCCTCTTTGTATTTTTAATTAAATAGAATCTTGTTATATTAATTAATTCATATAAACTTGTTGAATCCAAATTTGCTCTGGGGCCCTAAATATTCCACGCAAGTCTAGGTTACAAGTGAGGGAGAATGAGAGTAAGCTTCTTACATGAGAAGCAGAGAGAGAGCCTAAAGGAACTCTTCTACATATCAAGGGGCCCTCTATTTATAAAAGAAATGGGAGGGAGAGGAAATTACATATACGTCCCTGTTATAATGATTGTCCTGAGGGGTACTCCGATCTTTATTGGTCTCCACTAGCGTCGGGTCGTCAATCCAAGTCGTCATTCAGCTCGGAGGTGGTTGGCAGGCTGACTGTTGGGTGGCTAACATGCCTAGGAAACACCATTCCTTTAATGTCTGCAATAAGATATGGACAAAAATGCTTAGTATGGTCTTAAGCTTCTATCTCTAAAAAGCTAATTAAATGGAGCTTCTTTGAAGTTATTCCCTAGTGTGAAGGCTTTTATCCCAAGTGACCAGCCAGTTCACCGGTAAGGGTGGCCAGCCTGTTCAGCAACAAGGGTAGCCGGCCAACTCACCGACAAGGGTGGCCGGTCAATCAAGCATAAAGCTGTTGACTCTCATATATTGCCAGGTACTGCTACAACCCCAAAAGCGGCTCCTCCATGGCATCTTTATACAAGGAGGACTGCTTGAGAGACTCAAAGCCCGAACATCACCATGGAACACGACAACAAAGCTTTAACATCCTTAAAGAGAAGTCAGCAACGAAAAGGTGAAGGAAGGGCCACAGTGAAGACAAAAGCGGGCGAATTCCATGAAGCCACAACAGCCAAGAAGACCCACAAGGGAGACATAGCAAGTGAAGATAGGACGAAGTAATTTAAGAGAGGAGGGAAATTCTAGTCAAGAGCGGAAGTTGGCACAGAGAACATTGACAGAGGTGTCCTATGAAAAAGAAAACAAAGGTTTCAGAGATGAAGTAGTGGGAGGAAAGATCAGCATAGTAAACTCCAGTGATCGGGCGAGTATAAGGGTAAAGGTGAGGCTGGTGGTTGTCAGGAGTCGCAATGTGGAGTCGCTAAGGTCACAGAAGTTGATGAGTGGATTGAGGAGACTAGCTATCCACTCAAATGAGGTGGACCATATCTGGAGTGGATTTTGAAGTAATCGGGATTGAAATGAGGAGCGAGGGGGCACTATTAGCAAGGTTGGCTAGCCCAAGTGATCAATCAGTTGAATGGGCGTGACGCTAGTATGTATTGGCGATTTCACTAGTAATGATGTCCTTGGCGATTGATTCACCTAAAATATATAGTATTTTTATGCACATTTTTATACCTATTTTTAATGATATTGCACTTTAAGGAAAGGTGTTTTGTATTTTTCTTGCAGGTATGATGAAAATGGATGGTCATGATGAAAGGAGCAAAATTGGATCAAATTTGGAGCAAAAATAATGAAAAATCAAAATTTTGGCACTGGCGGCTAAGCGCTGCTGGGTCGGCGCTTAGCCGCCACAGTTAAAAATCGAAATCTTCATGTATTTGGATCTAGTTTCAAAGGGGATGGGATGCAACTCTATGTGGTAACTACCATAACTTCCTTTGGGCGGCAAGTTTGAAAGAAGGGGTTCGTTCCTTGGTAGATACATCGAATCTGGACATATTTTGAAGAGACACCAAGGCGCCTTTTGATTTTATATTTAAAGAGAGTCTTAGGAACGACTAAGTGCTCTTCCACTTACATTTTAAAGAGAGTTTTTACAGTATTTTAGTTTTATTTTGTGAGAGTTTTTATTAAGAGAAGGAGTAGAGAGTAAAAAGGAGAAAATGGTCGGAGTGAAGTCTTCTTCTTCCCACTTCTTTTCTTTCTTTTAGTTTAGTTTTTATTGAAGTCTGAAGTCTGTATTCTGAGTCATCGGAGTTGGGAGACTTGCTCTGAGGAGTAGTTTTGCGAAGAGTCAAAGTTTCAAAGGAACTTCCTTAGTCTTGTGGAGAGGATTTTCAGATAAGTGTTTACTTTTAATCTTTTTATTAATACTTGCTTTCGTTTGTTAATTTTCTTATTGTTTTTAAATTTAAATCAATGTGTTTTTGTATTTTCTCAATGCATTCTGAGTAGTTTACTTTATATTTTTCTTTCTTAAATGGAGAAGTAATTAATTTATAAGGAATTATTGTGGAAAGTATAAGTGTTTAAAAGTTGGAAGAAGTTGTGAAGATTGATTCAAAAAACTTTGTTTATTTCTTAATTTAGCCTGTTAAGTTGTAAAATTTCTTGAGATTATGTAAGATCCAATGCGGTAATGTCTCATAAAAGTTAATAAGAATCACATGCAATTGTATGGGTGAGAATTGTAGTCCATATAAATGAATGTAATATTAGAAAATATTTTTTATGGAAGGGAGTAAAATTAGAGGATTTTAGAGTGACAGGCTAAAACCCCCTAATTTGGTTTGAAATTTTGAGTTTTGTTATGAGAAGTTATCCCCCAGGTGGTGGGAATCGAGGGAACTCTAGAGTGAGAGACTGGTATCTTCCCTGCCTAACCATGTTCAAAATAATAAAAATTTCAAATTAACATATGTTTTTTATAGAACCATGTAAGGATAAAGAACACATTTGCTTCTATCTGTCACAACAAATTTAAATAATTCCACAACAATACTTTAAGAATTATTACTACTTCAAAAAAGGAAAGAGAAAGATATTCTAGTTAATAATATTTTACATACAGTGTTTTTTTTTGTTATTATAATTTTAATTTCTAGCTTAACATTTTATTAAGAAAATTTCAAAAGACAAATTAACTTTCAAAACCATTCAAAATCAACACATACTTTCAAAAGCCATAACAAAAAGTGAAAAGATAATTTTTCTGATTTCTTTAAAGATTTTACATTTTCCCTATGGGTTCGATATCTCGGGGCTTAATCAAAAAGTCCAATATTACTTGATAAACGATAAGTATACTTGCGTAGTATCCCATATTATAAAATCATAATTTTTATATCTAAAATCATTAGCGCATTTATCCAGCGGAGTCAAGTTTTTGGTGCCATTGCATTTACCGGACGGTACCAAGTTTTTGGCGCCGTTGCATTTATCGGGGATCAAGTTTTTAGCGCTGTTGCTGGGGAAAACAATTAAATTGCATTTTAAAGAGGATTAAGAAATTTTAAATTTTTACTTTTCTTTTTTTTGTTAGTGTGTTGTGTTTTGTTTTGTTTTATTGTTGTATGCGTAGTTCAGGTTCTGAAGGACTTGTGCATTACGATTCTGAATTAGAAAGAACTATCAGAAAAATTAAAAAAATTAAAAATACAGAAAAAGATAAAAATATTCAAGAAATGGCAAATCATCAAGGTCAAAATGTAGGCATCCATCAAGAATTAAGACGTTTAAGAGATTATGTTAACCCTATAGTAGATGAATTTCGTGGTAGTATTCAAAACCCTGTTGTAGCTGCTAATTCTTTTGAGCTTAAACCTGCTATTATCCAAATGGCGTCTAATAATCAGTTTGTGGGAGTAACAACTGAAGATCCTAATTTGCATCTTGCTAATTTTCTGTAGTTGTGTGCTACTTTTAAATATGATAGTGTTTTGGATGATGCTATTAGACTTAGACTTTTTCCTTTCTCATTAAGGGATAAAGCTAAAATATGGTTACACTCGTTACAACCTGGATCAATTAGAACTTGGGGTGAACTGTCACAAAAGTTCCTTGCTAAATATTTTCCACCATCACAGACTGCTAAGTTGAGAAATGATATAGCATCCTTTTGTCAGTTTGAAGGGGAATCAATATATGAAGCATGAGAAAGATTTAAAGATCTCCTCAAGAAATGTCCACATCATGCGATACCAGATTGGTTAATAATTCAAACTTTTTATAATGGATTAGTTGGATCTCTTAGATCAATTATCGATGCTACTGCTGGTGGATCATTAATGTCTAAACCATTTTCAGATGCTTATGCTTTAATTGAAGAAATGGCTACTAATAATTTTCAATGGCCTTCTGAAAGGTTAAATCCTAAAAAGGTAGCCAGTGTTTATGAGAATGATGTTTTTACAATGTTAGCAAATCAAGTTGTTGCTGTATCAAGGAAGATATACCAATTTGGGATGAATTTCTCTCAGTCAAATCTCATGATTGAAGAAAATTAATTAGGACAAGTGGTTGATTCTTATTATTCACCAGAAACTGTGAATGCTATAATCAAACCTAACAACCCATATTCCAATTATTATAGCCCAGGTTGGTAGAATCATCCAAATTTTAACTGGAATAACAATAATCAGGGTGGTGTTAATCAACAATGGGGGAACAACCAAGTAAACCCATTGGGGAATTGGAACAACCAAGGTAATAATAATAATAGATTAACTTATCCTTCAGGTTATAACAATGCTTTACAAAATAAGGAGAAGAAGTTGTCTATGGAAGAAGTAGTATCACATGTGGGAAATCAATTACAAATTCAAGGAGCAACCATCAGAAATATTGAAAATCAATAGGGACAAATTACAAATGCCTTAAGTAAAAGATCTCAAGGAATGCTTCCAAGTAATACTGAAGTGAATTCAAGAGAAAAGAATAAAGAACAAGTGAAGGCAATTCAACTGAGAAGTGGAAAAGAAGTGGAAGGTAGAGTTCAAAAAGAAACTGAAGTAGAGAAAGAAGAGATTGAAAGATCTAAAGAGGACACTCCAAAAGGTTTGGAAAGACCTATTTCTCCATCTAAGGTTGATTTAGAAAAACCACCACCTCCATTTCCTCAGAGACTTCGTGAACAAAAGTTGGATAAGCAATTTTCAAAATTCTTGGAGATATTAAAGAAGCTTACCATTAATATTCAATTTGCTGAAGCCCTAGAACAAATGCCAAGCTATGCGAAATTTATGAAGGATATTCTTAATAAAAAGAGGAAGTTTGAAGAAAATGAGACCGTTGCACTTAGTGAGGAGTGCGAGTGCGATAATTCGAGAAAAGCTTCTGAAAAACTTAAAGATTCGGTAGTTTCACAATTTCATGTGCAATCGGAGAAAGATTCCGTGGAAAAGCTTTATGTGATTTGGGTGCAAGCATTAACCTTATGCCTCTATCAATATTCAAAAGACTGGGAGTAGGAGAAATAACCCTAATTACTGTAGCTCTGCAATTAGCAGATTGTTCGATCACATATCCTAAAGGAGTTATAGAAGATGTTTTGGTAAAAGTGGATCAATTTGTTTTTCCTGTGGATTTCATTGTGTTAGATATGGAGGAAGATAAAGAGATACCCATAATTTTGGGGAGACCTTTTCTAGCTATAGGCAGAGCCATGATAGATGTGCAAAAAGGGGAATTAACAATGAGGGTTAATGATCAGACTGTTACATTTAATATTTCAAAATCGGTGAAATATCCTACTAGAGGTAAAGAAGATAAGTGTTATAGGATAAATGTTATTGAATATTTAAGTGAATGTCATTTCAAATCAACATATGAAGAGAAAGCTGAAAGAGAAGAATTGGAATATAAGAAAGAAAAGGAGTTACTTGATTCTGAAGATTTTCTAGAAGAAGATTTAAAGTTTGTTCGTGAAAGTTTTGAATTGTTGGATATGACTAAGAAAGATAAATCTTATGGTCCGTCAATTGAAAAACCTCCTGAACTTGAGTTAAAAATGCTTCAAGATCATTTGAAGTATGTTTTTCTAGGTGAATCATCAACCTTGCCTGTTATAATTTCCTCTCAATTAACTGAAAAAGAAGATGAGAGTTTGCTTGAAATTTCGAAGAAGCACAAGAAAGCCTTTGGATGGACAATTGCTGATATTAAAGAAATCAGTCCTTCAATTTGTATGCACAGAATTCTTATGGAAGATAATTACAAACCGCGGGCTGATCCCCAAAGGAGATTAAATCCTATCATGAAAGACGTTGTTAATAAAGAAATTTTAAAATAGTTAGATGCTGGAATTATCTACCTTATTTCAGATAGTGCATGTGTTAGTCCTATTCACTGTGTTCCTAAGAAAGGAGGAGTAACTGTGACTGTTAATGAGAAAAATGAAATGATACAAATAAGATAAGTTACAGGGTGGTGAATATGCATTGATTATAGAAAATTAAACCTTGCCACAAGAAAAGATCTTTTTCCACTCCCTTTTCTGGATCAAATGTTGGATAGACTAGCTAGGCATAAATACTTTTATTTTTTGGATGGATATACTAGTTACCACCAAATTCAAATTGCTTCTGAGGATCAAGAGAAAACTACATTTACCAGTCCTTATGGTGCGTTTGCTTTTAGAATAATTCCCTTTGTTTTATGTAATGCCCCTGCTACATTTCAGAGATGTATGATGGTTATTTTTTGTGATTTGATTGAAAAAGGGATTAAAGTTTTTACGAATGACTTTTGAGTGTTTGGAATTTCGTTTGAATCATGTTTAGAACATCTATCTAAAATTCTAAAACGCTGTGAAGAAGCTAATTTGGTCCTTAATTGGGAAAAATGCCAATTTATGGTAGCAGGAGGAATTGTTTTGGGACATCAGAATTCAGAAAAAGGTTTGGAGGTAGATCCTGCAAAAATTCAAGTTATATCTAATTTACCTTGCCTAACCAATGTAAGGGGAATTATAAGTTTTTTAGGACATGCTGGATTCTACAGGCGTTACAACAAAGACTTTTCAAAGCTTACAAAACCTTTATGCCGTTTACTGGAAAAGGATGTAATTTTTAATTTTAATGATGATTGCCTCAAAGCCTTTGAAACATTAAAAAAAAATTAATTACTGCACCTGTAATAATTTCACCAAATTGGGAAAAACATTTTAAATTAATGTGTGATGCTAGTGATTATGCTATTGGTGCTGTTTTAGGTCATAAATATGATAAAATTTTCAAAGATATTTATTATGCTAGTAAAACTCTTAATGAAGCTCAAATTAATTATACGACTACTGAGAAAGAGTTATTAGCTATAGTATTTGCCTTTGATAAATTTCGATTAGATTTAATTGGAACTAAATGTGTAGTGCATACTGATCATTATGCTATTAAGTACTTAATGAAGAAAAATGATGCAAAACCAAGACTGATAAGATGGATTCTTCTTTTGCAAGAATTTGATTTTAAGATAGTAGACAGGAAGGGTTCTGATAATCAAATTGCTGATCATTTGTCCAGGCTTGAAATTAAAAAATCTCTCTTTGATATTGAAGAAATTAATGAACATTTTCCTGATGAAAAACTGTTCACTGTTAAAGAATTGTGTGTTCCGTGGTATGCAGACATAGTAAACTTTATTGTTAGTAATATTATACCCTGTGGTTTGACATACCATGAAAAGAAGAAATTTTTGTCTGATGCTAAGACTTATTTTTTGGATGACCCATTTTTATATAAACAAGGAAAGTATCTTTTAATTCGAAGATGTGTACATTTGGAAGAGACTTATGAAATTATTCAAAAAAGTCATGATTCTGATTATGGGGAACATTCTGGAAGTGATAAAATTGCTTATAAAATATTACAATCAGGATTTTATTGTCCTACAATTTTTAAAGATGTGAATGTTTATATTAAAAATTGTGATAGATGTCAGCGTGCAGGTAATATTTCTAGAAGAAATGAGATGCCCCTCAAATATATGTTGGAAGTTGAAATATTTGATGTTTGGGGACTAGATTTTATGGGACAATTTACATATCTTTCAGAAATGTTTATATTTTGATAGCAGTATGTTTCCAAATGGATTGAAGCTATTGCTTTACCTCAATGTGAAGCTCAAAGTGTTGCAAAGTTTTTAGAAAAGAATATATTTTGCAGATTTGGAATACCAAGAGTAATCATAACTGATGGGGGAAGTCATTTTAGAAATGCGATTATTGGGAAGTTAGCAAAGAAATATCATATTAATCATCGCATTGCTACTGCTTATCATCCGCAGACAAGTGGTTTGGTTGAATTATCCAATCGTGAAATTAAAAGAATATTGGAAAAAACTGTTAATCCAAATAGAAAGGATTAGTCAATCAAACTAGATTATGCTTTGTGGGCCTGTAGGACTGCTTACAGAACACCTATAGGAATGTCCCCATATAGGCTGATTTTTTGAAAAGCTTGTCATTTACATTTTGAACTTGAGCATAAAGCATATTGGGCTATTAAAGAGTTCAATTATAATTTGAAAGATGCTGCTGAAAAGATATTATTGCAATCGAATGAGCTTGAAGAAATGAAGAATGAATCTTATGAAAATGCTAAGATTTATAAGGAAAAGATGAAGTTAAGGCATGATCGGAAGATTCTTACAAAAAATCTTGTACCAGGATAACAAGTTTTGCTGTATAATGCTACATTGAGAAACTTATGTCCAGGTGAATGGATCCATTTATTGTGATAAAAGTTTATTCTTATGGAGTTGTAGATATTCAAGATCCTAAGACTGGAAAAATATTTAAGTTAATGGACATAGACTTAAACCATATTTTTCAGTCAATAAATCTAAATCTGATGATAATTTGATGTTGGGACACTCAGAATGAGTTTGGGTATGTCAGGCTGAAGACGTAAAACAAGCGCTATGTGGAAGGCAACCCATATTTATCTGTGTGCTTTGCTTTATATTTGTTTAGTGTGTTTTATTTGCTTTGTTTGCTTTGTTTTTATATTTTTAGTGATAGTAATTTGGAGTTTTTAAACTTAAGTAGAGTTTATTTGACCTTAATTGATGATTTAGAGAATTCAGAATGAAAATTTGTACACTTAGCAAACCTGTGCTAAATTGTGCACTGGCGGCTAAGGGTCGACTAATTGGCGCTTAGGTGCCGGAGTTATAAAAAACATGAAAAATGTGGATCTAGAAGCCTAGATCGTGGGGGAGAAGTTTTGAGAGTTATTTTGGAGTTTCTAAACTTCTTGGGACAGATTTAACCCTTTCGAAGTCTATAAAAAGGATCTGATTCAAGAGAAACACTTGCCCTAAGTCCTCTTTCATTTTCGAGTCTTAAGAAGAGAATTTTGAGTGCATCATGTCTTCCTGGGATAATGAGATGAAGAAGAAGCAAGATTCTGACAAAAGTAAGTTCATTAGTGATAGTGCTAAAGAGTTATTTAATGGTTATCTCGCTGTTAGTATTCAGGGTATTGCAGAAATGATTGCAAAAATTGAAGCCCGAGTGACTTCAATGGAAGCAAAGATCAATGATAATAACTTACATTTGGAACACATGGGATGACAACTCAAGATGCATATCAATCATTCAAGGTACGTGGAAGAAATAAATAAGGCGATGTTTGTGAAGAACAAATGGATTGAAGAAGATGATGTAAGAATGAACAATTATCGCCCATTCTATCAAATTTATATTCCAGAAGGGTCAAATGAGAATAATAGTGGTCCTGGATATATTCCGCCTAATGGAGAATGGAATTAAGAATGTTTTATTTTTATTTGTTTAGTGTTCTTGTGTGTTATGTTCAGTGTGTTTAGTGCTTATATATAAACTGAGCCTGATGATGTGATGGATACATCCTAAAGATGTATACTTATCAGTTTGAGATTAATGTCTCTTGTATTTAGAGAATTTCATCCTCTATGTGTGGATGGAAATTCTAGTATTGTATTAAGTTTTATGTTTGTTTTAATATAAGTTTGTGTTTTTGTGAAATTTGTGTGGTATCAATGGTTATTAAATTTTGATTTGGAATATTGAAGATCTATGTGGGGAGAAATAATTATTTTGGAGTAATTAAGGGTGATTAACCAGTGATTTAGTGCATATACCATTATTATGAAAATTTGGGTATTGGCGGCTAAGCGCCATATTTCGCGGCTAAGCGCCGATAGTTCGCGCTTAGGCGCCAGTTCGCGAAAATTTGTTCCCAACAGTTAAAAACCCGAAAATTGTCATTTTCAACCACCCCATCGTCTTCAACCTTAGGTTTACCGCGAAAGAGGAGCCTAGGGCATCATATTGTGGATCATTTAAGAGCCGATCTCAACAAAAACTGTTAGATTTGGATTCCTTGAGGTAAGAGCACTACTCCTAAGTAAAATTTTTTATTTTCACCATGTATTTTTGAGTACATTATGGAAAATCTTAAAATCACTATTCATGGTGAAAATTTGAGGAAAAACTTGAGAAATTGCTTGGATTTAGTGAAAATATTTTTTGGAAGATAATTTAGCAAGTTTAGTTTGATTTTGGAATTTATGGTGAATTTTTTTTTCATGAATTTTTAGAGTGGCTCCAAAGTCAAAGTTTCACGAGAAAAGATGAAGTTTGATTCTGACAAATTTGTGAGTTTGAGGGCTGAGGAACGATACGTCGATACATTGCACTCACGTAAGTTTATTCCTGAGTGAGTGTTTAGCAAACCAGGAGAGGTGATTGAAGAAATGATTGCTAGAAGGAACTGGGAAAATTACTGTTGCTTCTCTGATGTTGCTGTTGTTTCTGTGGTTCAAGAATTTTATGCAAATTTGCCTGCTGCAGAAGAAAATCAAGTGATGGTTAGGAGGAATGAGGTTAACTTTTCTTCTGGGGCAATCAATACTTTTATGGACTATCTCCTGACATGTTTTGTTTTTATTCTAACTATCATCCTCCGGAAGGAGAGTTAGATGAGATCATAGAATTTCTGACTGATGGAAGAGGGTTATGGAAAATAACAAAGATAGAAGAGTGAACTTTCCTGCTTCCAAATTTAATGACATTTCTAAGGCATGACATTATTTTATCTCATCTAAGTTGTTACCTTCGAGCCACACCAGTGAAGTAAGGAGAGAAAGAGTTGTGTTGAACCATTGTATTCAACAGGGGAAGCCTATTGACATTGGAGGAATAATTTATGATTATGTTTTGAACAGTGCTAGATCCACCACTACTGCAGGTATGGGATTTCCTTCCTTGATTCATTCACTATGTGAAGAATCAAGAGTGAAGTTTGAAACCTGGGAAGAGGTACTTCAGCTATTGAGACCTATTACCAATGTAAACGTTGGTGCTTACACTGTACATTCAGAGTTTGGTTGGAGAGGAAGATTTGGTAGGGCTTCTACTGCTTCTGCTTCTGCTGCATCTACTTCTCGTGCTTCTAATTCACGTGCATCATCATCTACTGATTCACAGACTGATTTTTTAGGAAAATTTTTGAAAAAAGTGAGTCTTACTCATGAGCATGTTAGAGATATTGATGGTAAGATGGAAAACATAGAAAGATATATTGTGAAACACGATGAGTATGAGGAGAGTTTCAGTAATATTTGGATAAACTAATTAGAGGTGATCAGAGTGCTGAGATGCCACCTCATCCATTCTACATACCTTATGTGCCATCCAGGGATTGGAACGAGCAGGATAATGATGATGATGAGGATGATGAGTTGATTTGTATTATTTGTTTTTATTATGATGTTGTTGTTATTGATGTTTGTTTTGTCTAGTGCTTTGTTTGATGATTGCGTTATGATTTGAACCTTGATAATATACAGATTTTAGTTATGATATTTATCTGTTATGCATATTCAGGTATTGTTGTTGTTTTATTATGGATTTATATGTTACTTTCTGATAGTGTGTATTAGTAAATTTTTTAATGTGTATGTTACGTCAAAGTTTTTAATAGTGTGCACCTTAATTCAAAAACTGTTAGGAGATTATAAACCACTATTGGGAACTTCTACTTAGGAAACTAATTGTTTGAAATTTTTCAAATTCCACTATTATCTGTTATCTGTATCAGTGTGTTATTTTAGTTTGTGTGTATTTGCTTTGAAAACCTCCACTACTGTAGAAGTCTTCTGAAATTTTTTACTTTTCTTATTAAAAAAAAACTAAATTTGATTTCATTTTACTACTGTTATTTAAATTGTTATACTTGCATATTAGAATATTAAAAATTCTTGCAAGCATGATATGTTAGTTTTTATTTCTCACCCATATATCATTTCTTATGCTTAAATGTTTTATCTTAATTAAAAAAATTAAAGTTTGAGGGGGAATTTTAAAAACAAAGATTTTTCAAAAACCTAAAATTTTATTTGATTCTCAAGAATACTTCAAAATAAATCTTATTTTTGATTGAGAATAATTATGTACAGGAAGTTATATTAGGGGAACAAAATTTTGAATATAGAAATGAATAAAATAATTTAGTTAAAAGTTATAGTAATCATGAAAAACTTAAAGTTAAAATTTTCTTAATGAAGAAGTGTTAAATAAAGTTAAACTATCTTTAGTAAGAAGTTTTGTATTTTTGGATAAATAGAAGATTTGACTTTTATTCTTCAAAGCTTAAATTTCTTTTATTGAAGAATAATTTACAAATATTATTATTATGATTTTTAAGTGAAAGATGTATATCTAACCTTTATTTTAAATGGAAGGGCGAAATCAAAATCATTAAAGGTCTATCCAGATATAGTAATCCTTGTCCTTATAAAAAAAGAGTGAAAAATAGTATATGAAAAGGGAGGAGAAGCTTGAGGATTTAAGGGCCTAATTAAAAATTGGTTTCATACCTAAAGTTTAAGATATAAGTTCAGAGAAAATCTAAAGCTTAAGGTTATAATATAGTAAGTAAAATTATTTTTCAAAGAAAGATTTTTAAGTGAGAAAAAAAAGTGTTTGAGTCCTATATTTTGAAGAATCTACAAATATTTTTGAATTAGATAGAAACTTATATTTGTCATTTTCCTTTACTTAAGAACTTTCTAAACTTTAAGTTGGTTTTAATTATTGGAATTTTTTCTAAATTGGACTATTCCTTTTCTAGAACAAAATTTTTTTATCTTCCTAAGAAACTCATTATATAATTTGCATGCTAAAATGTTCTATGAGATTAATTGTTACTTAAGGACAAGTAACATTTTAAGTTTGGGGGATTTTGATACACCTAAAATATATAGTATTTTTATGTACATTTTTATTCCTATTTTTAATTAAATTGCACTTTAAGGGAAGGTATTTTGTGTTTTTCTTGCATGTATGATGAAAATGGATGGTCGTGATGAAAGGAGCAAAATTGGATTAAATTTGGAGCAAAAATAATGAAAAATCAAAATTTTGGCACTGGCGGCTAAGCGCCGCTGGGCCGGCACTTAGCCGCCACAGTTAAAAATCGAAATCTTCCTATATTTGGCGCCAATTTCAAAGGGGATGGGATGCAACTCTTGATGGTAACTACCATTACTTCCTTTGCGCTGCAAAAGGGGTGCGTTCCTTGGTAGATACATCGAATCTGGACACATTTTGAAGAGATACCAAGGTACCTTTTGGTTTACTATTTAAAGAGAGTCTTAGGAACGACTAAGTGCTCTTCCACTTGCATTTTGAAGAGAGTTTTTACAATATTTTACTTTTATTTTGTGAGAGTTTTTATTAAGAGTAGGAGTAGAGAGTAGAAAGGAGAAAAGGGTCGGAGTGAAGTCTTCTTCTTCCCACTTCTTTTCTTTCTTTTAGTTTAGTTTTTATTGAAGTCTGAAGTCTGTATTCCGAGTCATCGGAGTTGGGAGACTTGCTCTGAGGTGTAGTTTAGCGAAGAGTCAAAGTTTCAGAGGAACATCCTTAGTCTTGTGGAGAGGATTTTCATATAAGTGTTTACTTTTAATCTTTTTATTAATACTTGCTTTCGTATATTATTTTTCTTATTATTTTTAATTTCAAATCAATGTGTTTTTGTATTTTCTCAATACATTCTGAGTAGTTTACTTTTTCTTTTTCTTTCTTAAATGGTGAAGTAATTAATTTATAAAGAATTGTTGTGGAAAGTATAAGTGTTTAAAAGTTGGAAGAAGTTGTGAAGATTGATTCTAAAAACTTTGTTTATTTCTTAATTTGGCCAGTTAAGTTGTAAAATTTCTTGAGATTATGTAAGATCCAATGCGGTATTGTCTCATAAAAGTTAGTAAGAATCATATGCAATTATATGGGTGAGAATTGTAGTCCATATAGTTGAATGTAATATTAGAAGATATTTTTATGGAAGGGAGTAAAATTAGAGGATTTTAGAGTGACAGGCTAAAACCCCCTAATTTGGTTTGAAATTTTGAGTTTTGTTATGAGAAGTTAGCCCCCAGGAATCGAGGGAACTCTAGTGTGAGAGACTAGTATCTTCCCTGCCTAACCATGTTCAAAATAATAAAAATTTCAAATTAACCTATGTTCTTTATAGAACCAAGTAAGGGTAAAGAATACTTTTGCTTCTATCTGTCACAACAAATTTAAATACTTCCACAACAATACTTTAAGAATTATTACTACTTCATAAAAGGAAAGAAAAAATATTCTAGTTAATAGTATTTTACATATAGTATTTTTTAAATTATTATATTTTAATTTCTTGCTTAAAATTTTATTAAGGAAATTTCAAAAGAAAAATAAACTTTCAAAACCTTTCAAAATTAACACATACTTTCAAAAGCCATAACAAAAAGTAAAATGATAATTTTTCTGATTTCTTTAAAGATTTTACATTTTCCCTGTGGGTTCGATATCTCGGGGCTTAATCAGAAAGTCCTATATTACTTGATAAGCGATACGTATACTTGCGTAGTATCCCATATTATAAAATCGTAATTTTCATATTTAAAATCATCACCGCATTTATCCATTGGAGTCAAGTTTTTAGTGTCGTTGCATTTACCAGACTGTACCAAGTTTTTGGCGCCGTTGCATTTATCGGGGATCAGCGATGTCGGCTCCCTTAATTTGATAAGGAAGCCTATTTTTAGGTTATACATGAAGCCATAGATTTTTTAACATTTTGAAGATGAAGCAGCGATAAGAGCAAAAACACATAATATAGAAAATATAACTTTAATGCATGACTTTTCATACTCCCTGTTTAATGTAATAGGTACTAATATTTAGTGTTCCCTACGGCCAACCTTACCAATTCTGACTGACCCCTACCTCTGCCAAGTGAAGATGGACAGCCTCTCCCCGAGGGCTTCTTTGATGCCATCCTTGAACCAATAGCCCTCTTCTGAGTGACCTCTCTATTGTCAGCCAACCTCCACAAATCCTTAGTCATTGTTTTAGCACGATCCAGATGAATCATGCGCTCGATCGCTTTAGGGGTGATGTATTGAGATAAAGATAGGCATTGACTCTCAATTAGTGCCCCATGATCTAAAAAATTCTAAGTTATGTTCTTTACCTTCTTTATCTTGCACTCTATCACAATGAGTATGGATTCCCCAACTGCTCGCACACGAGGCAACCAAGAGCTTTATCTTCCAGTCCTTCAACATGTTCATGAGGTCTAACAGTTGCATCTTAGGACATGTGTAAAATTGGATGTAGCCATCATGTCTGGTTCTAAAAGAAATGATGCAGTTGAAGACTTCAATTAATCATGTGATATTCATCCATTGGCAAAAAATGTATATGTCATAATGGAAGCAATTGAATTGGAAAGAATTTGGGCTGGAATGATTCCAAACCAATTGAAGATAAACTGTAAATCTTGACAGGACGATAGATGGAGACTCATCTTAAAGTGATCTTTGTAAAAAACTAGGTTAAGAGAAAAACTATTTGTGGCAGCTTTTGGATGGCCACTAATCGCATGAGAGAACCGAAGCCTCATGCAATCATGAACGTAAGGTCCTGAATGACTTTCATGCCTGTGCCAGAGAGAACCAAAGCCTCTGTAGCAGGAATCAAACCAAACGATTCCTGAGAATACTTCTGAACCTTGGGGCCAGAGATACTTCACTTGAAGAAGGAATATGAGAAAGGAAGGAGTGGAGAGACCTGGTGAAAAACAAAGAGAGCAAGGGTTTTGTAGCCACAAAAACCACGTATTAATGCAAGAAAACGCTGTGCATGAGGAGGTGAAACACCGTCAACAGGATAGACTAAACGAATTACATATTACTTGGATCAAAGAACGATTACCATAAACATTAATTATATTTTATTTATTTAGGTACAAAAAGGGGGAGGGGTTACATCACTTAAAATCCAAACAACTACCTAAGAAAGGAAAAACCTCATCACATGTTCGCTCATCGCATCACTCGAGATAAACCCTCGATGAGGCAACTTTTCATACATGAACTCTCTACCTAACATGAAAACATCATCATGAAAACCTCTTGATCTAGTAATTAGACTCTCTCTGACAGCCACCAGCTCTGAGCACAAGCATGTCATCTCCCCTCGAACAACAATCATCACCCCCCTGAAAAACAAAAAACTTCTCGTGTGAACCTCTCCCTCCACTCGATTGACTCTCTCCCAAACTTTAACAATTCCATGACCATATCCCTGAGGATATCCTATAATGTGAAGGAAATTCTCCTCTATCTCCGCAAGATAGCACACTATAAAGCCGTAGGACACTCCACTAATCGCCTCCTCTTCCCTTGCAGGGCCAAAAGAAACCTGACAACCCACACTCTGGTCCTTGCCAAGAAATAGGTTTCCCTCCATCGTATGCTACTCAGCACCTTGATCCTTAGGACTCTACTCAACACCCTGCTCCATACATCTTGCCCCACTTTGCCATGTTCCACGGCATCCACTCCCCCTAGGTAACTTACTCAACAACAATCACATCATACACAGGATCAACATCATTATCTATCGACAAAGAATCGATAGTTAAAAATTCACTAGGTGTATTGAGGAAAGAGATACAAAATAAGATTCAAACTACATACCCAAAGTTCACCCCCACTCAGATGTGGCGTAAGAAAAAAATATCAATGACTTTCCCTAGCCCTCCACCCTCAGAGGAAAAACTTCTCTTTGTTAGTCGAAGCAATGCATCAACCTCAACTGATGCCCCTTTGGGTCTCCTCGGGAAACGAAAACCCCACAACAACCTAAACAAACATCCTTTCTCCACCGGTAGGAATGCCACCTCCGACATATGCACTGTAATGTGAATGTCAGAATGACTTCCAGCCTACTTTGTAGCCCTCTTCTGCAATGAGCCCATCAGGAAACTCAAAGACCGAACTTGCTCCTCATGTTCCTCAAAGTACGGCTTCTACACAACCCTCTTCTTACTTAACCCTCCTACGGAGACCTCACTCCCCAGCTTTCGCTTGGTGTCGGCTTGCGATCCTTCGCAAGCATGTCATCCATAGCCTTGAGGACGGCATCCTTGTCATCAGGTAACACTCCTCCACCAAACATGATAGAAAACATTCTATATCTTAAGCGTGTTTTCTGAACAATTCCGAATTCTAGAGATATATATATATATTGCCTTCATCTTAGTGCCGTTGACTTTAAGAGAGAGATAAATGGGCTAAAAGCTTAATTTTTCTTCAAAGAAAAGGAAGCTTAGTCTCATAAGACCCTTTAGGATTTGCTTTTTTATTTCTTAAACTTGTTTAGTTTGTTTTTTAACTTTTTTTTTTATTCTTTAAGTGTCAAATTAAATAAATAAATTTAAAAAAGAACAAATTCTCTGAATTTTTATATTTTTATAAATGAAAAATTCCGTGGCACCACCACACTTTTTCGTTGCCATCATTTACATCTACAAATATGATCCGCCGCCACCATCAATCGTCAGTCATTAACACCATTAGTGGGAAATAGCTACAATCGCTATCCCACCACCAACCACAGAAATATTTAAGATATTAAATATAGTTTGATTACAAATGAAAATATAAAAAAATAACAATAGTAATAAACAGTAATTCAAAAAAACCTCAAACTAAATTAAATTTTTTTCAACTATTACTTTCTCTATATAATCCTAAAATTTTGCACTACATTAGTGGCTGTATTCTACAATATATGAATCAAAGATATTTTTAAAAAGAAATTATGATTATATATAAAATCACTTCCAAAAATTTACTTTTTACTATATAGTTTTACAAATTAAAATCATTCCATGCTTATAATAAATTATAATAGAACATTTTTTTATTTCAAATCAGTTGAAATTCTTTATAAATATAAGATCACATTCATTTTCTTGCCTACTAGAGTAACTCATTTTTAAAATTATGATGCTTTCGATGGCTAGCCAAAAAATACTTAAAAGTTATTAAAATCATATACTCCTCGTAATAATGCTATATATAAGATTAGATGCGTAAAGCTCACATTTGAAGGAAATAACTATAAGAAAAAAAGAATGAAAAGAAAAATCTTATACGCACATACATGTACACGTGCTTAGATATGTTGATTGACTAATCAGTCCAGAACCATAACAAGTTGAGTGGTGTGCAGACTCAATTCTTTTGACTAGCAGGTGATCAACTCGCCCACTGTATGTATGTATGTATATGATTGGCTACTCGGTCCAAAATCACAACTGCTCGACCGATGTACAGACAAAATCGTTTGACTTAACAGCTTACTAGCATGCTGTGTGTGTATATTATATATATATATATATATATATATATATATATATATATATATATATATAATATTTCCATTAATATTTTGAAATTTAAAGCATTCTAAAAGGCAAAGTTTAAAATGCTTATATATTTATATCTTAAATCGAGCCTCAAAAAATAAAATTTTCTAAATAGACAAAAGTGCTATATCACTACGTCTGACGATGTTCTGATCTCGCCACGTCACAAACAAAATCTTTATTTACAAATCTATTATCAGTTTTATAAATCTCATGCAGATATCATTCTACTTTCCTTAAGTGCTGATCAATCTGCTACATCATACTCGTACAATATTTTTTCACAGTTTTTTTTTTCTTTTTTTTTCGTTTTTTATTAATTGTCCTAACGTAAAAACATAAATTAGCCACAGCCTCGAGACAATTGAATAATTAAGCATTTGTTATAAGTAATTCTTGCTTGTCTAGGTAAATATACTATCCTTAAAGACCGGACTTGTCCGCTTAATCTATGTTCAGTCTTCTTCTATTCACTCTTGCATAGCAAGAGATTTTATTTTATATAGTTAAGCATAAAGTATAAACTGCTACATTTGAGTGTTTTAGCTGCGGAAAAAAATGGAATGTTTGTTCTATTTTGTTTTCTTCAAAAGCAAATGTCATTTCTCCAATTGCTCTACCAATAGTCCGTAAGCAATGAAAAAAAAAAAAAGAAATTTTATCCCTGTTTACATCAAATATCTAGCTACACGAATCTCTAAGAGATCCAACAAATCATATAATGAGTTTATCAAAGGACCACATTAACAAAGTTGGAATATGAAACCCACGAACATAACTTCATTCGGTCTGATCATGGGCTCATTGATGGGAAGCAATGAACTTAGTATACCTGAACCAGATACAACCACATGAATAGCCTCCTCAACCGATTCTGAGTCACTCACAGATAAGATCAACGCTCCATCCCTCTAAAAAGATTTTTTGCTCAATGTTGACCTCACTTGTTGAGGTCTAGTCATTCTTCTATAGAAGCCTAGGATTTAGCAATATGACTTTCTTGTTGACTATACTAGAGAACTAGTGTGGAACCCTACTCCATTAAAAAATTTAAATACCTATTTACTCTTCCCGGAGTTCCACATGATTGGTTATAACTTCTAGCACTTAGTAGGATGGAGCCAAGCATGAGGGAACTCTAGAGGAGATCCTATAGGACGGTTGGCCTTAAGGTTAGCTCTGGGTAGTGTGGCTTTGGTCAGTCTCTCACACACACAACTCCTCACTTTCACGCACAACTTAAAACCCTAAACCAATCACCCTTAGCCTGGTTCCCCCATTCTTTTGAAAACTCATGCGAGTGGTTGGCTAGGACCAACACATGGAGGATCCAAAATGGCATTACCTTGGTCCTATGGATCAAAAAGGGTAATTTCATGATTTGTATCTTCAATTGATCCAAATTTTACCAAAATCCTCATTTTTGACCTTTTAGCCCCAAACTTTCACAAAATTACCAAATGACTCTAAATCCCTAATTTTTCCAATATTGGCCAAACTATCAAATTCACTCAAAAAATTATTTCAAACTATTCCAAACCACTCAAATTCCCCAAAATACCTAAAATTCCTAAAATACCCATAAATTTGCCAAACTTACCAGAATACCCCCCATGTCCCAAAAATTCCTAAAATCTCTAAATTCACCACAAATGTCCTCAAAATTAATTTTAACAACCCAATGTCTCTGAATATACCCAGATTCACCGAGATTTTCCAAATTTACCAAATTGCCCCTAAAGGCTCAAGGCTTAAAATCCCTAAATCACTTTAAATTCCCACCATATTGATTTAAATCTCACCCAATTTAAACCCAAAACTTAATCTCGTCATGACCAAGGCAAATTGAAACCAAACCCTTGCCCAATTGAACCAAATTCCAAACTCCAATTTCAAGATCAAGCCCATTAGCCCCAAATTAACCTAAATTCCAAAATTCTCCAAAATTAAACTTCATGACCAATCAAATTCCCCAAAAGTTAAATTCACCTTAAATCCCAACATGTTTAAACTCAATTTCAATCCAATCCAAAACCATTTGATTAGCCCATGATAAATTTCAAAAATTAAAAATCATCATATGCATGTTTAAAAGCACATACCCATTTGCATATTCAAAAGCCCATTTCATATATTCTAAAAGCCCAAAATTGAGGCCACATGACAAAAATCCCTTCTTCACCATCTCATGGTATTTCAATTATTTTATCCTGGCATCATTTCAAGCACAACATGCATGTAAATGAGATGTTGTCCAAATTGGTCATGTTTAATTTTTGCATTTAAAAATTCACTAAATTCAAAGTTCCTTTTGCATGAAATGCCACCATAGCATCATACACATCATGGCATGACTCATGTAGCATTCCATGGCCATCACAAAGTCAATTTAGCCAAATTTGGCAAGTGAAGGTGACCACTCACCCCTCTCTCCTTCACTTAGGTTTACCCATTTCATGAAACATTTAAACCATTTACTCATGCTCAAGCCAGCCATTTGACCTCACACAAATCTATCTTGGGGTCTTAAGGATCCTAACCACCTTGGGCATGGATTTAGCCACTTGACCAAGGGGTTAAACCCAAACTAGCCAATTTAGCTAAAACCTCACCTTTCCATTGGATTTCCACCATGGAGCCACTTTAAACCCAAAGTGACTTCACCGCTCAACTTTCCTGACTTCACTGAACTCAGAGGTGACCTGACCTAGACCAGACAGCCACCCCAGCCGCCAGAAAGCACCCAGCTTGAGAAGACCCAAATGGCCAAAACCCAAAATTGGAACTTCCTGACGTGTCTAACTTCCATTGGTCACTCGAGCTCTTCTTCCCTCCACCTAAGCGACTCCCCTGTCACCATGGCTTGCTTTGATGGCAGCCATGGCCTTTTTTGAAAATGGAGCACCCCCACGGCTAAACATGAAGTGTGCACAAATCATAACAAAACTTTGCCAAAATTCTACCAGACCTTCCTACAGCCTAGAGAAGCTTATCTTCACCATTTTCCAGCCCACATTCCCTCTGCCTGAGCTCAATTTCAGAGCTAAATAAAAAGAAAATTTCACTGCCAACCCCATAAAATTCCACCAATCCTTAAATTGAAGAGCACTTGAGCTTCACTAGAGCAAGAGAGGAAACTTCCCACCGAAATACCCATCAATTGAAGCATTTAGCCCAGACTTCCACCAAGGCTGCACCACCTGTTGGAGGAACTCCTACTCAGACATTGTCCCAGATCAAATTGGTACTCTAGGCACCTTCTCCATACTCCAATGAAGCTTATGTAATTATTTGATTGTGGCCTCACCTCTCAGATTAAGGTATGGATTAAAACACCCAAATCTGTGCTTGATTTTGGGCCTTTGCAAAGTGAACTTGCATTTCACACTTGATCAATTGTTTAGATAGTTTCGTTTTGAATAGGTGAAGGTGTAGGAGAAAAAAACCATGCAATTTGATTGAGAATCTTATGAGAATTTAGGTTTAGAAAATGAGTGGCTCATGGGTTAACCTGTTGGAGACGAAGAGCTAGAGCTGTTGGATTGTGCATGTATCAGATGGAGGGCCAGGATCACACCGGACAAAGGAATGGAGCAGTAAAGGCGAGACACGTGGTTGCTGAGTCGGATGGCGGTGCCGAATCAAATGGAGACACGTAACACTTCAGAGCCGTCGCAAGTTGCACTAGCGCCTACATGGATAAGTAGGAAAATAACTTTTCTTATTTATTTAATTCTGGAAAATTTATAAAATCATAACTTGGTGTAGAAAAATGATAATAAAAATAAAAATACTCCAATTCCCAGAATATAGAGGAGAAAATTGTGGACTACAAATTAAAACTTTGTTTTATGTATTTCATTTTTAATTAATTAAATACTCAGAGAATTATTTTAATTATATAAAATTAAATAATGATCCTAAAAATGTGAACTTTTGGGAGTTCATTCATTTCATCTTTGAGGAAGTTATCTGATTTTTTCCAATTTTGAGAGCTTCTCTAACATAGTAAACCCTAATTTTCAAGTTAAATCAGAACTCTTTCACTTAAAGTAATTATAACAAATAGAATATAAATCAGAAAATTATAAAAATGGTATTGGTAGGTTCACTATGGTCAAAGAAACTTAGGAATGAAAAGATGGAGCTTTAAAATTCAAAACACAATTTTCTATTTAATAATTAAGAAAAATACTGAAAAATTAGGAAATTACAAAATAATTCAATTAATTACGAGATTGGGCCAAATTGAAGCTTACCACTTCATGAGCCTCATGTAAAAATCATTAGGTCATTAAAATTGTATTTGAGAAAAAAATCTAATTTTCTAAGTAAATATGAATTTTTGCTTAAAGTAATTATACAGATTAAAATAAAAATCAGAAAAATATAAAAATTAGTTTTGAGTGATCCTTATAACTAGAGGAACCCAAGAAAAATAAAATTAAGGTTAAAATAAATAGTTTATTTTTAAGCTATTTTCTAATATTTAAATAATTAAAACTAATGAAAATTTATAAAAATACAAAAATACACCAAAATATCACAAATTACTGCTGATCATCTGGGACCCTTTAAGATTTTTTTCCTAATTTATCTAATTTAATTATGTACTTTTAAATGCTAAAAATGTATTTTTTTTAATTGTTTCATTAAAATAAATATAATAAATAAAGTAAAAATCATAAAAATGAAAAGTTTATTTCTCTAAGTTATTTTGACGTAGAGATATTCAATAAAAATATAAAAAGTAATTTTTGAAGTTAATTTATATTTTTTTTAATTAATCCCTAAAATCAACAAATAATTATAAAAATTAAAATATAATTAAAAAATTCACAAAATTTATTTCTAGAGGTTGTCTAACCTAAGTGAATCTTTAATAATTTTTTTAAAGATAAAAACTTTATGTTGATTGATTAAATGAATTAAACAAGAAAATCCCTAATTTTTATTAAAACATACATATTAAAATTATATATATATATATATATATATATATATATATATATATATATATTAAAATAAAGATAAAAAAATTATAATTCCTTCTTTGGTATTTTAATTAACCCGTGAGAGATAAGTTAGCAAAGTTTCAAGCCCATATGAATCAATTTAAAAGATTTATGAAGATAGGAGCCCCATGGGAAAAATTGTAATTTCCACCTTCTTAACACCTAATTAAATTTTATGATGGGCTAAAAATCTTATGGGATAATATTTTGATCATAAAAAATATTCTAGGTTGATTGAAACATTAGGTTAAGAGGTAGAAACCAATTAACTTCCACTTTAGAAAATAAGGGTACAAGTGCAATTAGCTAGTTGTTAAGGATTGGAAGAATAAATTAATTGGATGATTTAAATGTTTGGGGCATGAGTTAAGAAGTTAATAATTCATCAAACTAAAGTTCCAAACCTGTGGTTGAGCTATGGATGATCTCTCAATATGAATTAACCATTCTTAATATGTTTTTTCCTAAATTACACATTTACCTCTAATGCCTTTTGAGCTATGTAGTGTGCTTTGTTTAATCTAAATACTTGAGGTTTAGTTGGAAGATTAACCATAATAATCTCTCTCAAACACTACAATCTCAAGCTTGTTAGTCCCTTCTCTTAATGGTTAATTAAGTTATAACATTAATCATAATCTAAACTCAAAACTCAGATGAATGATTTATCAACATAATAAGTTTAGCTGAACTCAAAACGATTCAAAGGATTTTAAAAGTTGGTTAGGGTTGTTCCTTGAGCACTTTTATGATATTTTGGGTGTTTTGAAGGATAAATGAACCTATTATGCTTTTATGAAGAAAATCATCTTTAAAATCTTTAGGGACCCATCAAATTATGCTCAGGACCCGTTAATTCACTTAAATCATTAAGAACAACCTAAACTACTTAACCTACATTTACATACTAATGCACTTAGATTTGAGCTTGAGCACTAAAATCAAATACTTTTGGAAATTAGGGACATTTGTTTCCAACATATAGATTATAATATTTATATAAGTATGAGGTTTAGGTGGTTTGGGCAATGATGATAATACTAATGTATGATAAAATGAGGGATATGATATGATTTGAGAAAATTTAAGAATTGTATCTTCTATCTCAAGGAACTTTAATAAGGGAGAGGATAAGGACCAATGATACTATTCCCCGACTCTTGGTGGGATAGTTGCCCTTGAAATTCTTATGTTGTCAGTAGTCCCATTTTGATTAGAATGACTAACCTGTGGACTGCATTACTTTTAAAAATTAAAATAAAAATTCTTGTTACTTGATAAAACAAACTCTACATGAAAAATTTTAAATGAAAATTAAAGAATTTTGATGAAAATTTATAAAGTTCCATGGTTATTCATTTATATCAAGGTTAGGATGACCCTCTATAGGTTATCAGGTTGGTAGTACTCACCCAACAGCGGGATGCACACAGTCCAGCTCTGGCCCCAACCTTTACTGAGGTCTTATACCTAGTTCTGGTCTTCCATATGTGACTATGATACAGTGAGCTGCCTCTAACATAAATATTCAAAAGATTATTTTAGTTTAGTTTCAAAATAAGATTAATTTAATAATTAGGCAGTCACTTGTATACGCAAGTATACGTTTTGTTCAAGTAATACATGGTTCTAGTGGAGTCCTAGTTATCGATCCCACGAGGATGGTTGGAACTTTTCAATGTATAGTAAAGATTTGAAACCCAATACTCAATTCACAATATAAGTTCAAGTACTATTTAAGTTGCTAGTGTAAAGATAACTAAAGATAAATTAACTAAAATTACTTTCTAAATTTCTAAATCGGATTAACTAACACACACTAAATTTTGTATTGAAAGGTTTGAATATGGAAAAGTATCTTTTCTCTTGCAATGATTCTATGATGAGTGATTGATATAGATTGATGATAAATTTGTATTGTGCCAAATAGGAGCATTCATATTCTTTACCCTCATAAGAGTACCCCCTCTTGTAAGTTATGTAAAGAACATTAACAAATCCTAGGCTTAGTCACTAAATCCATGGTTAGGGATGCACCAAAAATATGTTAGATTTTTATAATATAATTTGTAATCATTTTTGGTGATATTGCACTTTAAAAGAAGGTATTCTTCATGTTTTACTACAGGCAAGAAGAATTTAGGTGATTGGAGCAAAAGGTAGCGAAAAGGAACAAATTTGGAGCAAAAAGAGGTAATTTGACAAAAATAGTGCACTGGCACCGCTGGAGCCAAAATGGCCACATCCGGCGCCCAATTCCTGAGAGCATTTGAATTAAATCGTCGGGGCAGCACCGCAGGCACCCTATACATCATCGACAGCGCCTGAGACAATTTTGATGAGATTTGGCTAGTTATAACCGAGATTCAACGTATTTGGATGCTTTGTGGAAGGGTGCTTGAGGAAACCCTTAGAAATTCCTCTCTACAATTTAAAGTAGCAATTTTAGGTCAAAAAAAGGGGGAGAAGTTAGTAAAAATGTGGAGAATGTTTAGAGATCTTAGAATAGAAGTTGAAATGTAGATTTCTACCTTTTTGGAGAGATTGGTGAGGGGAGTTTGAGAGAATCTGTAAGAGTTTGTGCTAGCATTGCATGGATCAATGGGAGACTTTGTGGGATAGTTTTCATCAGTCTTTCAAAGGGAAAAAGCTAAGTATTGTGTTCTTCATTATCTTATGAATTTGTAAACATTTATGTAGTGGATTTGCTTTGATGAAATGAAGTTTTTCGTTGTGTTTTCTTCGTGCTTTGTGATGTCTTTCTCTTAATCTTTCTTCTTGTTTGGAAATAGTGGCATAAGAAGATTATTCCTTTATTTTTATTCTACTTTTCTTTTGCAATGAGTAGGATTCATGTCTAGGATATTGCGATGCATGCTAGAAGAAGTTTTAATTATAAATGCGATGTTTTTTTACTTGCACTTTATTTACATTACAATAAGAGCTCTTTATAGTGTTAAAATTCAATGTAATTGTGATATGATCCGAGAGGGTGGTGAAATTCTCAACAAAGTGTAACCACATTCAAATTCCATGGATGATGAAGTTCATGGAGGTTGAGTGCAAATAAATAGGGAAATATACTTTGATGGGCATAGAATTGGAGATTTTAGGGTGACAAATTAAAATCCCTAATTCGGTCCTAGTATTTGGAAACTAAAGTGAGAGTTAGCCTTCAGGCGAAAGGAAGTGGGAGCTCTGGAGTGAGAGCTAGTTTCCTCCCAGCCTAACCACATATTTAAGGACTAAACCTTGGATTAGCCAATGTTCTTTATAGCACTCGAAAGAGGGTAAAGAATAAAATTGCTCCTACTTAGCAAATACAATATTTAATGTATCCCATTCCTAAACTTTATCCAATTCACTACATAAGAATTGTATCTCAAAATTAACCAAATCAATTATCCAAAAAAGGTTATCTTTAGAATTAATATTTTCCTTTAGGGTTAGCAATTAGTTATTTTAAACATAAGATAAACTTGCACTAGAGAAACTCGGAGTACCTGAGACCTTTCCTCTCCTTCGAGGGATTAGGTTTCACCCATTTATATATCGATTAATGTTGATTATGTATCAAAATGGATTGAGGCAATAACTTTACCTAGGTGTGATGCTAGAAGTGTTTGGAGGTTTTTAGTGAAAAATATTTTCACAAGATATGGAATGTCTAGAGTAATCATCACTGATGGAGGATCCCATTTTAAGAATAATCTGATTCAGAGATTGGTAGAAAAATATAATATTATGCATAAAATCTCTATAGCTTATCATCCCCAAACTAATGGTTTAGCAGAGGTATCTAATCATGAAATTAAACAAATTTTAAAGAAAGGCATTAATCCTGAGAAATTAGATTGGTCTGCTAGACTAGACACTACTTTGTGGGCATATAGAACTGTTAATAAAACTCCTATAGGAATGTCTCTTTATAGATTAATCATTAGAAAAACTTGTCACTTGCCAGTTGAATTAGAATATAAAGTAAATTGGACGATAAAGAAATTGAATTTTTATTTGAATGATGTTGGTGAGAAGAGACCGTTGCAATTGAATGAATTAGAAGAAATCAGAAATGAATCATATAATAATGATAGAATATACAAGGAGAGAAGAAAAATACGGCATGATAGGAAGATTGTTAAAAAGGAAATTGAACTAGAACAAAAAGTTTTAATATATAATACAATATTGAAATTACTTCCAGGGAAACTGAAATCTAGAAGGATAAGACCTTTCTTTGTGGTAAAAATCTATCAATTTTGAGCTGTGATTATCAAAGACCCTAAATCTGGAAGAGTATCCAAAGTTAATGGACCATATTTTGAAGGAAATAAACCTAATTTTAAATAGGTTTTAATGTTGGATCAACCCGAATAACTAGAAGTTATGTTGGGCTGATGACGTTAAACTAAGCACTTTGTGGGAGGCAACCCGGTTATTGAGTGTTTGCTTTGTTTGATGTGTTATTTGTGTTTGTTTGTTACTTAATTAAGTCTTATTCTTCCTTAATTATCCTTAAAAACATTTAAGAAATGAATCGAATCAAAATTTGGAAAGAATTTGGATAAAGTGAAGTTTGGCAAAATTTGAAATAGCGTCGAACGACACTGTTATCAGCACTGGACCGCATCACTGTTTAGAAAACAATTTATCATCTTTAAATTCAAGTTTTGTGGATCTAGGCAGAAATTCTTCCACTTGAACTTCCAAAAACTACCCCTAGACACAGGAACTACCAAAGGAACGAAGAGGAAGATCCCAAATCTCGTCCAAATGGATTCCAACTCGATAGAAACTTCAAAATTTTAAGTTTTCAATCATAGAAAGTCCAACAGTTTTGAAGCGCAACGTCTATTAAACAAAAATATCTCAAAATTGAGGTTGATTAAGGAGCGAGGCTTTGTGAATCGAGGTACGAATTCTCCTACCACTAGAATTGATGAAATTATTATTCAGAGACGTTGGGCAGTGCTATGTTATACTACTACCATCATAGTTGTCTCGATTGTGAAAGAGTTTTATGCAAATCTTCATGGAATCAACGAATGATCCGTATATCTGTGTGATCGGTTCGTCACATTTACTCCTACAAATATTAATGATTTATACGTGATTAAGAATGTGCCAATCTGCCACTATTTGAATTTTGCCTCGACGAAGGACAACATGAATGATATATACATATATCTGATGGATGAAAGTGATGGTTGGGAGATAAGAGATAACAGGTATGTAAGTTTCTCGACCACACTGTTAAATCCTACGTCGAAACACTTACCTTATTTCATATGTGCAAAATTGCTCCAACAATGAAAATCAGTAAAGTATCTAAAGAGTGCGCTATTCAGAACTACTGTATTCAAATGGGGATGCCTATTGATGTTGCTTCGATAATTGTTAAGTCTGTTTTGGGATTGATCGTTCATGGGTCAAAGTATGGGCTTGGACATCCTTCCACCATATTTCTCCTCTATAGTCAATCATAAGTGCCATATGAGAACTAGAAAAGAGTACTTCTACCTTGGAAGCCTATAGATCTAGCATATGCATATAGTAACCAGGCAGTTGGTGATATGAATGACATGAACATTATTGAAGATCAACAATCTCAGAGGTCAACAACTATTACTCCTTACTTTTTTTGAAAGTTCACAGATCATCTTGAAGAAAATTAAGAAATTAAAGAAGGAAGTACAACACCTGATGAATGCAATCAACAATCTCTCTGATTTCTTTGATCATCTGGATTAGAGAATGAAAGAGCACTTTGATCATTTTGGATATCTTGAAGGAAGTTTGACACATTTGATGAAAAGGAAAGGGTGGATTGAAGAGGATTCTACTGAAGAATTCCCATTTCGTCCATTCTACAATCTGTTCGTTCATGCCCAATCAATTGGAGATCTTAGAGTTGATGATTTTTCTGAGGAAGAATGAAGACTTGATTATTGTATTTCTGTGTTTGTGTATTTGATTGCTTTGCTTTGCTTGGAAGTTATATTTGGATTTGCTTTCTTGTTTAGTTTTCAGCGTTATTGTGTTGTGGTTCTGATCGACACTGAATTTTAGAATATATGGCTTGACGATGTGTTGTATTTAGTGTTATGTGCATGTGTCTGAAACTTGGATTTTATATATGAAAGTGATGTTTTGTGTTGTTTGTGTTCAAGAACATCATTTGCCATGGCTCTAGAATACTATTCAATGCTTAATTAGACTAATTAGACATTGTAGCAGGCTTGAAAAGATCAAAATTGCAAAAGAAAGTTGGAAGCCCAGTTTTTGAACTGACACTGAACAGCGCTGTCACCAACGCCGGGTCGTGCCAAAGATAGAGAGTTTGGACATAAGAGCAGAAAAATGCACCGAACGACACTGTCGCTAGCGCCGGACAGCGTTAGAAAAAAAGTCTAGAAACTCCAAACTATCACTATTTATCCCTTGGACCCACCATTTTTGCCGAAACCATCGTCTTCTACCTCCAGCCAACGCCTATTTTTCACCTAGGGCTCATTATCATTTGGATTTGAAGCGATTTCATGGCCAGAAAAGTTCGGATTTCATCTTCTCTTGGTAAGAGCTACACTTTAACCTAAATTTTTTCGATTTTGACCGTGGAAATCTCCTACATTAGGAAGATTTGAAATTTTGATGTTCTTAGAGAAACTTCAGAGATTTTTCATGGATTTTGAGTTCTTATCATTTTAAATTTACCTTGGAGTCCATTACATTGTAATTTTAAAATTGATTTAGATAAATTTGATATTTTTAGACAAATGACTCCAAGAATTTCAAAGGGGAAGAGAAAATTTGATTATGATGAAAGAAAATTTGTGAATTTCAAGGCTTATTTGCACTTTAGTACGTTTCTTAGCAATAAGAAATGTATTCAAGAGAAAGCCTTTAGAAATCTTGGAGGTATGCTTGAAGAACTTATTGCGAATCATCAATGAGAGATTTTATGTTATTTCACTGCTGAAGGGATGCTGGGAATTGTTAGAGAGTTTTATATAAATATGTATTATTCTGAGAGTGAATACATACTGGTTAAAGGACAAATGGTTGAGTTCACCCTTGCTCGCATTAATGCATTTTATCAGTTAAGAGCGCCTTTTTTTGTGAATACAAAAACTTTCCTATTACGAATGAAGCATTGGATACAATTTTGAACTTTTTGACTGATGAAAAAGGGTAATGGAAGCGTAAGCAAAGACTAAAAGTTAACTTCCCCCTTTCTACTTTGAATTCTGTATCAAAAGCCTGACACTATTTCATTTCTACAAGACTTTTGCCTACCAACCATCATAGCGAGGTTATTGTAGATAGAGCAGTTCTGAACTACTGTATTTAGAACATGAAGAAGATTAATATTGGGGAAATTATTCATAAAAGTATTTTCACAAGCTCAAAAAGAGAGACTACAGGTGGACTAGGACACCCCAGCCTGATTCATGCCTTGTGTATTCTGTTAGGTGTAGAAACTGAAGATAATGATGAGGTAGTCTATCCCCTGAAGCCTATCACTAAACTAAATTTGAAAACTTATGAATCCTATGTAGGATGGAAGTGGAGTAAGAAAGCTGATGAGACTTCTTCTAGTCATGAGAGACCGTCTACATCTAGGGAGCCTACTCTGCATGATGTTATGGATCAATTGTAAAGGTTAAACACCAGAGTAGATATACTAAAAGTAAGGAACAAAATAAATGATGATAATCAAGTGCGGTGGAGGGAATATGAGATAGCTTATCATGAAGCACATATGAGATTTTTCAGGGGAGACACTAGTACTGTATTTCCTACCTACCCTGAGTATAGTCCATACCAGCCTGAAGAACCTAATGTTGGTGGAACTTCTGCAGATGAAGATCGGTAGTTTTATAGTTTTATTTTCATTTTATTTTGTATTTGTTTTTTGTATATGTGATGTACCTGAGACTCTTTATGATTAGTATCTGTGATGTAATGTGTATTTGGTTGTACTTGTAGCATACTTTTTATTGATTTTTGATGTATGTGATGTGATAGTAGAGTTTGCATGTGTTTGATTTGTTAGTTAATCTATAATAGTAATAGTTGGATGTTAATGTTGTGTGGATAGTTTATGTTGTATGTTTTTAAACTTATTCCCTTACAAATTTCTAACCCATATTTGTGTATAGAAATACTCTTAATTATTTCAGGCCTACTCTTCTACTTTATGAAGAAAAAAACAGCTTAAACTCAAAGATATGAAAAGCCCAACATATTGAGGTATGAGTTATATATGTTATATCTTTTCTTTCTTCCTATGCTAATTATATTGATATTCAAAAATTTTAGTTTGGGGGAGGAAAGGAGTTACCTGTTAGTTCTTCTCATTTAAAAGTATTTTCAAAATTACTAAAATGATTTCCTGTAATAGAATTCAATTTTAGATAACTGTATTTTGAATTTATTTAAGTATTTTGTAAAGTTGAATGAAAGTATTTGGTAATGAAAAATAATTTTGTAGGCTAAGGTATTTGGTATAAGAGAATAGGACTATAGTCAACTATTCAAAGTAAGAAAAATAGTGTGTTTGGAATATTAAGAATCTTAAAAATTTATGTAATAGGAAAGGATTAAGTCTCTATGATGAATCATTGATAAGTTAAAGAAATGCCTATAAGGTAAAGGAATATGGCAAGTTTCAAATTTAGGGTGAGAAGGGTGAAGTTCAAAATTATTAAAGGCTATCCAGATACAATAATCCTCACTTGAAAAGAAAACAAAAGAAAATCAAAAGAAAAGAAAAGTAAAAGAAAAGAAAAGAAAAGAAAAGAAAAGAAAAGAAAAGTGAGGAGAAGCTTGAGGAGATGCTTAATAAAAAATTGGCTTCACTTAGACCTACCTAAAGGGCAAACTTAATTACTTTCTTGAACTTATATGTGTGGATTAGCATCCTTACTAATAGTGTTCTCATAAACTTATTTTAATGTAATCCTTTTAAGTGCCTTAATATGATAATTTATAGTCATTTTTGAAATGAATAAATGGCTAGAACTCTTAGACTTGATTACTAGATAGTCTTACACCTGGAGAATTTACTTGAATTATTCAAAGATATTTCTAAAAATTTTATTATGGTATTCATCAAAATCAAAGTTATAATATTCTAGAAAGAATGTTCATTGCAGTGGATCATTATTTGATGTATTAACTTAAATTACTTGAGGACAAGTAATAGTTAAGTTTGGGGGATCTTGATCCACTGAAAAATTTGATAGCTTTTACTATTCATTTCATACCTGTTTTTGATGATATTGCACTTTAAAGAAAGGTATTTTTCATGATTTCATGTAGGTACAATGATTTTAGGCCTTTGGAGCAAAAGGAAACAAAAAAGAGCAAATTTGGAGCAAAAAGGGACAAAAGTGTATTTTATTGAACTAGCGCCGAACGGCGCTGTCAACAGCGCCGGACCACACTATTTTACAGAGAGTTGCGACTGATTAGCGGAATAATGTGCTGAACGATGCCTTATCCAGCGCCGGACTGCTCCCTATCCCGATTTCAAACTTGATTCAATGTATTTGGCTGGATTTTGGAGGGTTGCTTGAGGAAACTCTTGGGAAATAAGTTATGGCCGAATTTAAACTTTTTTGGAGCCAAATTAAGAAAGGGGGGAGAGTGTAGAGTGTGGAGAGAATTTAGAGATTGTATCTTTTCATTTTGTTTAGGAAATCTAGGTTTTGTGTTTTCTCTTCTATGGAGTGTAAGAGGAGAGGGAGAGTGAGAGATTTCTTGTTCCTAACTTATCTAAAGAGAGAATTGTGTGTTATTGTGAAGAAAGAAGAGGAGTCAAAGAAATTCCTTGAGATTCGCTTGGGGAAGAGTTTGAGATAAGTTGTCTTTTTTTTACTCTATTTGTATGACATTATTTTTATATATATAATCCATGTTTTGTCATCTTTTCCTCATGAGTCTTGAGTATATTTCTTTGTCTTTCTCCTTTTCATGTGATGTGTTGATGTTGTGATATGGAAATGATGTGCCGATTTATTATGGAGAATTTGTGATGACCTTTTCACTTCAAACTTCATTTACTTTTTGATCTGGCCAATTAAATTGTTAAAACTTTTTGGGAAACATATGTTCTGAAAGGTTTATGAGTTCCACAACAAAAGTGAAGGTCACATTCAATGCCGATAAATGAGAGATGTAGTTCACGAGGATTGAGTGTAAATAAATAGGGAAATATATTTTAATGAGCATAGAATTGGATATTTCAGAGTGACAGGCCGAAATCCTAAATTTGGTTCTAATGTTTGGAAACTAAAGTGAAAGTTAGCCTTCACGGGAAGGGAAGTAGGAGCTCTAGAGTGAGAGCCTGTATCCTCCCAGTCTAACCATAAATTTGGAGACTAAACTTAGGATTAGCCAATGTTCTTTATACGCTAAAAAGGGTAAAGAATAGGAATGCTCCTATATTGCACAATACATTTGCATCGCTGATTTATTTCACAAAAATCATCATATTATAATTGGAGAGGAGGAGGACTCTTTCTTACAACTGAACTTTGTTATAACTTTAATCTTGTGTTAGTTTAACTTGCTAGAAGTTTAGAACGTACTTTGGTAGAAATAGTAACGACAACTTTTTTTCTTTATTTTAAGAATTGAACTTACTTGCAATTGTGCTGTGATTCAATGAGTGATTTTTGTGCTATGCCAGAAAATTAAAGCCTCCCATGTGGGATTGATATCCAGAACTCCACTAGAGCCTTGTATTACTTGAGCAATACGTATACTTGCATTTAAGTGGGTGACTCATTATAAAACTAAATTTATAAATATATATATATATATATATATATATATATATATATCTGAGTTCATAGATTTTGGCAAATTTAAAAAGTCGCAACAAGTTTTTGGCACCATTGTCGGGGAGGTAAGTTAAGGTAACTGCTAAAATTTAATTTTGTAGTGTTTGAAATCTTATATTTGAATTACAAGTCATAATTGTGTGTGTTTGTTTATTGTTAGTGTACTTATTGCATAGTATCAGATCTATAGGTTTAGTGCCTTAAGATTCTAAATTAGAGCGTACTATTAAGAAAATTAAAAAACAACAAAACAATATGTAAATCTTCATAAAATGGCGAACAAATTAAACAATCAAAATGATAATATACCAAGACCTTTAAGAGATTATGCTAATCCAACAGCAGATGAAATTCACTTAACTATCCAATACTCTGATGTTGCCGCTAATTCACTTAACTTTGCTATTATCAGAATGGTACATAATCAATTTATAAGAACACCTAATGAAGATCCTCACTTACATCTCGCTACTTTTCTAGAACTTTTTGCTACTTTTAAGTACGATGGAGTGTCAAACGATGTTGTTAGGCTTAGAATTTTTCATTTTTCATTAAGGGATAAGACTAAGACATCGTTAAATTCGTTAGCATCTGGATCTATCAGAACTTGGGGAGAGTTTTCAAAAAATTTTGTGTCAAAATATTTCCCTCCTTCCAAAACTGCTAAGCTGAGGAATGATATCACATCTTTTAGTCAATTAACCACGTTGAAAGGTATTACACTACTTGATGATAAGCTCAATTAAGTAAACTATAGAAATAAATGACTTCTGTTTGATCTACAAGTTTCCATGATTACCGACAGATTCCCCTATTCGATATGGGAGTTAAATAGGGTTTAATTTAAGTCCCGGTAAGTTCCCTATAACGACAAGCCCCTATACTTAATTACATCTTAAGCGAACAGATCACTTAAGAAAACTCTCGATAAAGATCAGGAATCTTTTGTTTTCATGAATTTAAAAGGAAGGGTTTTCAACGAACATGATTATGAAATTTCCAATAGGGATTAGTTCAAAGGTGAAAGATTTTATTTTAAGAATTAAGGGAAGAGGAGTAGGAGAGATTAAAGATCCAAAAATAGGCTCTTGGTAATCCCCCAAACTATCCTAATGTTTGGCTCAGGTTAGAATGATATTAATTTAAGTTAACTCCTGCCATTTTTATTAATTAGGACTTAGATTTGTGTAATGATGATTTACACAAAAAGCCTAGAAATATAGGAGGTTTTACGTCGAGTGACTACCTCATAATCCTAAAACAAGTTATGACATGCTGCTTATCAGGATTATGCATAAGCCTAACAAAAAGAGAGGTTTTATATCATAAAAGAGGGCCTTGGAATCTTAAGGATTGTTATTTAAACTAAAGAAAAGTCTTGAACGAGCTACCCATGAAGTATGCTCCAAGTTCCTTGTTGAAGTTTCTTCAAGTCTTTAGGTCCTCCAATCTTATTGTTAAAAGTTTTATTTGTTTTGATAATTTTATAGTGAGTTAATTAAAGGATAGTGGAGGAATAGTTCAAACTTAGGCCATAGCTAAGTTCACATAAGCTAGGTAATTCCCTAATGTTATGATTTCTAGGTTCCCCATAATCTAAATAACATTTATTCTGTCATTATTCGTCTTTAACACATGCATTCTACGATTGATAAAAGCAGTAAAAGCATACATAAATCATTAGGTAAAGAAAATAAAGAAAACAATATCTTATCAAAATTTTTATTTTATTAAATTTCTATTATTTAATTAGTGGTAACCCAGACAAGATGTTAGCGGCTCCATCGTCCCGGGTCGCCGAGTGCCCTAGTTTACTTAGTCCGAAAGGTGGTTGCTTACTAAGACCGAAAGATTCCTATCAACATCCTCAGAATGCATTGTTCAAGCAATCTTTGAAACCAGAATCAAAGGGGTTAAGGTTGCATTATGTGATCTTTGTGATTAAGATTTAATTGATCCTTGAGATACTTTATCAATTTTAGCGTTGAATTGTTTTAGGTTGTTTACATCTTGTTGTCAGATTTTAAGTGTTTTATTTTAGTTATTTTTGTTCACTTGTTTTTATTTATGTGAAGTTGACGACTTAGAAGCTGACTTAACCAACAAAGCCATGCTTCAAAGTCATGTTGTGTTCAGTTTAGTTTAAGTTTAAGTTTTAATCTGTTTTATGTGAATTTTACCCATCCCAATGTGTTTTAGGATTAACAGTTGATGTTTTAATTAAAGGGTTTAAGTTTAACTTAGAATTAAGGTCATACCTAAAAAATTCTCTTATGTTCAACCTATGGGTTAAGTTTTAACCTAAGGTTCAGGTTGGATTTATCTTAAGACTAAACTATGATTTAGATTTGTTTTACCTAGAGATTAGGGTTGGAATAGTGTTAACTAGCATAGGATTTAGGCTAACTAATTCTATGGGTTTAGGGTTAACTAACCTAAGGTTTAGGTTAACTAATTCTATGGGTTTAGAGTTAACTAACCAAAGGTTTAGGTTTACTAATCTTATTAGTTTAGGATTAACAAGCCTAAGGCTTAGGCTTAGCTAATCCTATGAGTTTAGAGTTAATTAACCTAAGGTATAGGTTAACTAATTTTATTGGTTTGGGGTTAACTAACCTATGGTTTAGGCTTAGCTCATCCAAATGGTTTAGGGTTAACTAACCTAAAGTTTATGTTAACTAAATCTATTGGTTTACGGTTAACTAACCTAGGGCTTAGGCTTAGCTAATCCTATGGGTTTAGGGTTAACTAACCTAAGGTTTATGTTAACTAATCCTATTGGTTTAGTGTTAACTAACCTAAGGTTTATGTTAACTAATCCTATTGGTTTAGGCTTAACTAACCTTGGGCTTAGTCTTAGCTAATCCTATGGGTTTAGGGTTAACTAACCTAAGGTTTAGGTTAACTAATCCTAATGGTTTAGGGTTAGCTAACCTAGGGCTTAGGCTTATCTAATCCTATGGGTTTAGGGTTAACTAACCTAAGGTTTAGGTTAACTAATTCTATGGGTTTTGTGTTAACTAACCTAAGGTGTAAGTTAACTAATCCCATTGGTTTAGGGTTAACTAACCTAGGGCTTAGGCTTAGCTAATCTTATGAGTTTAGGGATAACAAACCTAGGGCTTAGGCTTAGCTAATCTTATGGTTTAAGGTTAACTAACCTAAAGTTTAGGTTAACTAATCTTATTAGTTTAGGGTTAACCAACATAGGGCTTAGGCTTAGTTAATCGTATTGGTTTAGGGTTAACTAACCTAAGGTTTAGGTAACTAATCTTATTGGTTTAGAGTTAACTAACCTAAGGTTTAGGTTAACTAATCCTAATGATTTAGAGTAAATAAACCTAAGGTTTAGTTTAACTAATCCTATTTGTTTAGAGTTATCTAACCTAAGGTTTAGGTTAACTAATCCTTATAATTAAGGTTTGGTTTATGATGAACCCAATGGGTATATTAAAATAACACTAAAGTTCGTGTTGAATGACCCTAAACTCCATGAAGTTTAACCTAAATTGAATAATATAATAACATAAATCCTAAGTTTAAAATGGTCCAACTATTCGAATTGGACTCAGCTATAGGCTAAGTTTACCAAGACTAGAATCGGGCTAAAGATTGACTAGCCTAAAAGCTCTAAATTACTAAAATTAAATTTAGTGGGTGATTAAATCAATATTTGTGTTCACTGACCAAGTCATTGATCAGGTTGAACTAGACATAAAGAGATTTGACTAGATTGGACTTGGGTTGAGCTTGAGATAGGCTAACCAAGCCTAAATTAAAGAAAAACCTTAATTGATGCGTTTTAATTAAAAAAAATTAAATAGAGTTTTTTTTTTAAATGTTTAAGTGTTTTTTATTGTCAAAAGTACAATTAGAAAGAGTTTTTGCAATTTTCATAATTTTTTTAATTTTTAATTTACATAAATAGGTCATTTCACTCAAAAATAAAAATACAGAGATAGAGACATCAAAATGGTTTGCAAAAATTAGAGAAGCTTCCCCCAAGGCCATTTAATATCTTTGTCAAATTTAATATTTTTCCCATATATATTTTAATTTTTATGATTTAAATACTCCATAAATTCAAAAATTAATTTATAAATATTTACTTAATGAAACATCATGATTTTAATTTTAAAAAATTCTTCTCATTTTCTTTAGTTCATATCATTTTTCAGTTTTTTCTTTCGAGTTTTCCACTAAAAATTATGTAAATTAAAAGTTAAGTTATAATTTCTGAAATTAAAAAAAATATATGCGAAATAACTTAAAGAGGCTTCGCCTCCTTCTTCCTCCGAATCGTGCACGCGCGATAGGGAAGAAATTGACGACAGAAACTTCCCGGGCATCGTTCTCCTCTGATTCTCAACCAAATTTTACGTTCTTAGGCTCATTTTGTTCAGCTCGAAGAGTAGATCACATCCATACAGATACTTAGGTATTTTGTGATATACTTTTTGATTTGTATGGGAGAATATTTTAGGGTTATCATTTTGATTTAAGATGCATGCCTGAGCCTAAGAGGTTATTCCTCGATTAGGTTTGAGTAAATAGACTTCCTCAAGTGTATCCAAGTCCTTTCAGTGTCGATTTGAAGTAATTTTTGCTATCAAATTGGATGTTCGCCGGAGTTGGCTTGGCTGTAATGAATTGATTGAAAATGACCCCAAATTTTGACCCAAACATGCCATATGCCTAAAATGTCCCAGATTGATTGCCCTACTTCTAAAATTTCCACCCAATTGATGTTGGAAACTCTTTATGACATCCCCCTAGACCATTTGGAGCCTTCAATTGCCCTTGGACCCAATCCTAGCCTAACCGAAACCCAAGCTAATTAAACCTGCCCAAAATTGACCAAAATACCAAATCAAGCCAAATTGATCCACCAAACCAATCCAAAACCACTCCAATCCTTCTCTAAACCATTTATGACAATCATAAACCCAATATTGCTCAATCATTTGGGTGCAATCCAAGCTCAAACCTAAGTTAGCCCAATGTGAACCCAAAGGGAACCAAATGAACCCATGACCAAATTTAATCAAATTGAACTAAATGTGACCAAACCAACCCCTCCATAGCCACTATACTGATCCTAGGAACCACCCTAGATGCACTTAGCCCAAGATAGTGAGCAATGGACCAAAGGATCCTCATTTTGGGGGATCCCCTTCCATATTTTCTTAAACAATATGGATCCTTGCCAAATTTACTCACCAAACTTAATTGCTCCCACTTGATAGCCTGGCTCACCTAATGTCTGACTCAGCTAACCCATGGCCAGCTCCCCTATCCTTGTCGGCCAGCCTACTCATAGGAGGAGCCCAAATAGAGAGCCTCATCCAAGCCAAGCAAACCCAAACTCCACCCTATAGCCAAGTCAGCCTAAAATTGCCATTGGATCTCATCTGCCCTCCACCTAGGTAGTTGAATCCACCCATCACTAGCCCCCGAGCTCAGCCCAATGGCCATGGCCATAAATAGAGCTCTCCATGGCTAAAATAAGGTGCTGAACGTTTTTCAAGGAAATCCCATCAAATTACTTCCAAGCTTCCCTGAGAGGTCCTAAGAGTGATCCTACTGTCTTCAGCCACCGATTCCCTCTGTCTGAGAGCAATTTCACCACTGAAATCACAGCCGAAACCATGAAAAATTTCTCCACAGCTCCAGAGTGCACCAAACTTCAATTTACTACTCCCACACATTCTTAGCATTAAAAGAAGAAGGTCCCCCATCAAAGCCCCATCACAGAAGGCCTCTGCACCAGACTTTGATCAACACTTAAAAAAAGCTTTGGTTTAATTCAGGTCCAGACATTTCAGCACAGTGCAAGGCTCCTTCTGGAGGTTCGTTTGGACTAATTGAAGCTGCCACAACCATTTAATTGAGGCCTCCCCTCTTAGACAAAGGTATTGAGCTCACTCTTTCTCCTGCGTTATTCTTCATCCTCCATAATTGTACATTGTGTTTCATAATGTATAAGCCGTATGGATAGGTTCATCTAGGCTAGATGAAGCTTTAGAAACAAGCCCCAAGTGATTTGGTTGAGTATCGAGAAGAGGTCTAGAAGGTGGATGATTCTCTGTGCACACCAGTTGGGGACGAAGACGTATGGTTGTCCGATAGAGCGTGTATCAAATGGAGGGTCAGGATTGCGCCGGATGAATGCTTGGAGCATAAAGTGCACGCTGACTCAGAAGGCGGCACCCAACCAAAAGGAGACATATGTTCTTTCAACCCACCGTAAATTTACGTGGTGCTGCGTCATTTAAGTAGAAAAATATGAAAATTTTGAATTATTTAAATCACCTGAACTTCAAGAATCCATAACATGGTGTAGAAAAATCATAAAGATAAAATAAAAATACCCCCCTCTTGCTCAGGGAATAGAGGAGAACAATGTGGAAAATGTTTGAAATTTATTTGATGCATGTATGATTTTTAATTAATTAAATACCCTCTATAGTCTTCTAATTCTCCATGCATATAGACATTTCACCATGGCTTGCCATTTTAGCATGTTGTAGCCTCTATCATGGGGGACCTTCATTGAATTTTGCAAGTTCAGAGAAGAAATCTTGAGGAGATCTATATTTTCCAAGTTCTTGCATCTGTTTTGATAATTTAATTCTAATAATTAGCATGGTGGTTGTTAAAATCCAGAAAAATCAGGGTAGGTTTCATATGAATAGAGAACCCTAAGATAAAATTCTCATGGGTTAAATCATTAAATAACCTAATCATCTGCTTGGTTTAAAACTGAATTTAAATCAATTTGAGTTCATTGAATATGAAAATCACCCAAAAAAATTCTTTACTGTACTTTAAAAGACAAAGAATGCCCCATAAAAATTTCATGGCATTTGGAATTCATTTGATCACCTAAGTGAATTTTCGAAGAGAATAATAATTTTGAACATTAAACTAATTTTAATAATTAAAATATATCTCAAAAAAATTTTAAATATGAACTTGGGAGTTTTCTGTGATCAGAAGATTTTTCTAAAAATAAAATTGGAATTTTAATAAAATTTTCATTTTCAATCATATTTTAGATATCTAAATAATTAAATAATAATAAAAATCACCAAATATTAAAAATCACCAAATTATCACATTTGGTCTCCTAATCTCTTGGGAATAATCCACATAATTTTCCTAAGCTTCAAAGTCAAGATATTAATTTTTAAAGGCTTAAATTAATTTTTAAAAGGGTAAAAATGAATTTTCTTAATTTTTCACTAAAATAATTCTAATAAATAAAAAAAATGAAAAAAACATAAAATTTATTTCTCTGGTTTCCTTGACCATAGAGGGACTTAAGAAAAATATAAAATTAAATTTGCAACTTTTAAAATATTTTATAATTAATTAAAACTCTAGAAATTAAAATAATTATCGTATTTAAATTAAAAATAAAAAAAAAATCATGAGATTGGGTCCAAGTGGTCCCCTAGTCTAGGTCTATCACTAATAAAAATTTCAAAGTTATATTTTTTGTTTGGACAAGTTATTGAATTTTCATTGAAAACCCCCATTTCTGCATTGAAATAAATATCTAAATTAAATTTAAATTTCAAAAATCACATTTTCTTCTCTAATATTTTAATTAACCCATAAGTGGGGTCACATAAAAATTTCAAAGTCATTTTAGCTGAATTTAAAGAATTATGAAGTGATAAAGGCCTTTAGTGGCAAAATTGTAATTTTGGAAAAAATTAGCCTTAATCATTATTTAGGCTTAATTAAAATAGGAAAAGGGAAATAAATGACCTTAATCATTATGATTGGATGATTGAAACATCAAGGGATAAATGGTAGAAACCAATTACAATTTTGTCACATCAAAATTAAATATTTTTCGTAATTATCATAAGTTGGAAGAAAATCAAATTAAAAGAGAGCCTTAATGTTAGGGGTTGATTTTGGAAGTTAATATTCCACTAATTTAATATCCCTTCATTTGGTGTTTAAATTTTAATTCAATATTCTGATAAGAATCATAATCATGAAAGTCACGAAATTTCCTTCTCTAAAGACTTAAAAATACCTACAAAAATCTTTAGGGCTTAGTAATGAGCTAGGCTTGATCAAAGGAATTAACTATTAAGAATTAGAAAAGAAAACATAACCGATCCTAAACTACCTCTTGAAACATTACAAGCCCATCAAAATTTGATAAATTCTTCCATAAGTTAAAGTTTACCTGTAAAAGGCCCACTCACATAATTCCTAAGTAAAGTATCAAATGATAATTACCTCGCCTTTCAGGATGACTAAAACATTGGCTCAATGAGTATAAGGGTATGAAATAGATAAATTATTTAATAATTATGATAAGTTCAAAAAACCTCAGAGAAGTTCAGAATTATTGTGAAATATCTGGGACTCTTCTGGATCTTTTCACAAGTCTTCTGGACACTATGTAGGACAACTAGACATATCATATTTATTAAATGAAAAATATCTTTCAAATAAATGAATAGTACCAACCGGGTTATGACTTAGAGTTTGGTAGGCCTGTGATGAACTTATCCATAGGGTCTTACTTCCTTGCAAAATATAAATGTCTATTGCAAGAATACTAAAGTCTCAGGTGGAGGAACAAGAAGACTCGCCAGGTACACTTTTATAGTTTACAACGCTTTCTTTTCCTGTAATTTCTTTACTTTTTCTGGCTTTTAAGCTTGCATGTTAAACAAACAATGCCACCCTGCATAAAAACTGAAACATTTAGGATAGCCACACACCCAAAACCGAAATCAAAATTAAAAATCAAAATAAGATAAAATTCACCGCCACAACATTTAAAATATAAAACAACTCAAAATTTAATCACAAACAAAACAAAAAATTCACAATTACAACTAAATTAAAACGTTTCATTGGATGATCGGGAATCCCTCAGAGGAGGTAACCTACGTGTTGCTAACGGGGTTTCCCACGGTCTAAATGAAACTATGGAACTCATTAAGTTGAGTTTAGCAAATTCATTTGGACTAAGTGAATCAAATTAAAATAGTGGTGCCGGAATGATGGAACCGAGGGATCTTATCTGGTGCTGCTATAATCAACTTTAATGTTTCCTTGATAAAATATTAAGACTCCTTAATTTAAATATTTTCTAAAATATGATACTTCTCTTCTCTCTTACAATTGCCATTTCCTTAAACTAAACCTGCTATGACGAGGAGCTTGGAGCATGCATAGTGGGCAGCACGACTACCTTCAACAGCAAAACTCCTTAGAAATTAAAACAACAAGCCATAGAACTTCAAGGTAGCTTGCTTAGTGCAGCATAAAACCACACCTTTTCTTTAGGCCCTTGCATAACTATGTTGTGCAACATAAGCCGTAACTCATCTTAGGATTCTGAGGTTGTCATCGGGAATGACATAAATCCTCCTATGATCAGTATCAAGTAAATGTAAGTCCTAAATAATAAAATTGACAGGATGAAGCACCAAATAAATATCCTAAGTCAAAGCCAAACCTTATTATAGTTTGGGAAAACATCAAGATTTTCCTTGAATCTTTGTCCTTCCCCTAGCCTTCTCTTCTTTGGATTATGAAAAAAATGAAATGCTCCAAAACAAGAGCCATTCACCCATTGAATTTTCAATTATCACGTTTTCTTTAAAAACTTTACTTTCGAAGTCTTGAATATAAATGTTTCCTAATCTATATCAAGAGTTTTCTTAGGTGATTTCGGTTATCTAAGATGTAATTAACTATATGGGCTTGCCTTTATAAGAAACTTAAAGACCCCAGATTAATATAAACCCTATCTAATTCTTTCATATTACATAGGAGAAATTTTCTATCAACAATGGTTCGCAGACCAAACAGATGTCATAAATTCTTTAGTTTATCTGATCAAGCCTCACCTCAAACAATGTATTTATTCCTCAGGATAAATACATGTCTTGTGGTGAAATGCTTGATTATTTAAGCTATTATTTAATGAGATTGGTTTGATTTCGTATTCTTATAAAAATATATTATTTTCAAAATCCATATATATATATATATATATATATATATATATATATTAAATTAAATTAAATCAAAAATTTATTTTATAAAAAACCATATTTTAAAAACCATTTTAAAAAATTCTAAATATCTCATTAATACCACCATACCCAATCAGGAAAAAGAAAGAAAGCAAAAGGAGAAATTTTTAAGGTCAAAAATTTTCTGGCGACTCTGTTGGGGAAAGTTTCTCTCTTCATTAAGATCAGGAAATACTATATTTATATATCGGTAATTTGCTCATGTCCATCATGAGCCAGATTTATTCTTCCATTGACATACTTCACCCATTTCCTTCTTGGGAAAGTATGATCAACTCTTTTGGATTTCAGAACCGTCTGTTTGGTCACTACTAAACAAAAAAGTTCAAAAGTCTTTAGGTTTTCATTTTGATCTTGTGTGGTCAGACCCCTAATAGGTGTGTCCGCGAGCAAATTTTACTAGGACAATCTGCGATGTGAAGGGGATCTCCGATAGGGCTTACGAGTTCAATCCTATCTTCGACAGATTGACCCACTCTTCCTTAAATCTTAAGATTCCTTTTAACAAACATATGGAAACCTAGAATGAAATAAAAATATAATAAAATATCAAAATGAAATAAAATTTTTCCCAGTCAACAAAACAACCTTTTTCATAGTGTTTGCACTATGATGACAAGGTTTTTGGCCCTCACTAACATTCAAAATGCTTCTCTTAATAGTTAAAGATGTGAACCCCTATGCTAAATTTCTCCTACAACTTGTCATCCTCTCGTGAGGCCCGTCTTGCAGCACTGATGATTCAGTTCTGGACCTAGATCAGCGAGTTTGAAGTCGTAATCGGAAAAGCCCCGTTTATGATCGTGAAAGTTGCCACTCCTGAAGTTCAAGAACCGTCTGCTGAGTTTGATTTGAACTCCCACGAAGATTTCCCTTCTGCTAAGAAGTTGAAAGTAACCACTGCTCCCATCAGATCCGTCGTCTCCGTGCCAAGGAGAGTTGTCATTTCTACTGCCACCAGCTTCACTGTCACTGCACCTACTTTCCCCTATGCTAAAAGGAAAGAAATTCTCAATGAAGATGATTCTCATGATACCTTTCTTGCCCCGCCGTCAGTCTTCGAGATTGGCTCAAGTTCTATACCTCCCCTGCCAACCAAATCTCAAAGAAGAACTACAACCGTGGGATTCGTAAGGCCGCCAGGGCACAAGTTGCAAGTCTACCAGTAATTGATGAGATTCCTCAGTAGGAGGAACTTGGTTTATCAGATACCTCTCTTCTTCTTCGAGGTAGCAGGTTCCACCCGTTAGCTAACACTGCTGGTGATGAGAGCCTTAAGAGGATTGCTGCTACACTTCCAGCACCACACAGTCATGATAAGGTGAGTAAGAGACCCACACCTATCACTCAAGCTCACACCCTTCTACGAAGAATGTCTGGAATAGAGGGTTGTTCTATCGCTAAGCTTCTCAAGAGGATGGGATGTGCAATAGCCCTTGAAGTTAAGGATAAATTCCTAAAAATGGAAAGACTCGTCTGAATTTTCGTCAAACATCATTTGGGAAAACGTGTTGATACAGCTGCTATAGATGATACTACTATAAGCAGGATAATCAAGTCCCGGCTAGCCCCGAGAGTACCAGCTGCCGATGATCATAATGAACCCCAAAAGAGAAAGAACGAGAGAGAATTATTCTCTTATGTACATGGTCTACACACTGGGGAACCACTTCCCCTCGTTACCCTGATGTCCCCGCCGAGACACCTCTTCTCAAGGCGTCAAATTTTAAGAGGAAAGTGTGGTTACTGAGAGGTGTTGTACCAGTACATTCTAAAAAGTCTGCTGACCACAAAATGGATCATGAGTCCGATATTCTCGTTGCCACCACCACCGTTGCTTCGGAATCAGTTGTAAAGAAGAGTGATAGTCGGGGAAGCATACGTATTTAAAACTGACTAAAAAGAAAACATTTGATGATAAAGTTCGAAAGCTCCGAGCAAAAATTTCTAAGTTAGCTAAACAATGAGGGCTGGATACTGATGTTGAGAATTACTTCCTGTCAGAATGCATCATCCAAGTAGTCTTAGTAAACTAGAATCAAAGGGGTTAAGGTTGCATTATGTGATCTTTGTGATTAAGATTTAATTGATCCTTGAGATATTTTATTAATTTTAGCGTTGAAATGTTTTAGGTTGTTTACATCTTGTGGTCAGATTTTAAGTGTTTTACTTTAGTTATTTTTGTTCACTTGTTATTATTTATGTGAAGTTGATGACTTAGAAGCTGACTTAACCTACAAAACCATGCTTCAAAGTCTTGTTGTGTTCAGTTTAGTTTAAGTTTAAGTTTTAATGTGTTTTATGTGAATTTTACCCATGCCAATGTGTTTTAGGATTAACAGTTGATGTTTCAATTAAAGTGTTTAAGTTTAACATAGAATTAAGGTCATACCTAAAAAGTTCTCCTATGTTCAACCTATGGGTTTAGGTTGGATTTATCTTACGGCTAAACTATGATTTAGATTTGTTCTACCTAGAGATTAGGGTTGGAATAGGGTTAACTCGCATAGGATTTAGGCTAACTAATCCTATGGGTTTAGGGTTAACTAACCTAATGTTTAAGTTAACTAATCCTATGGGTTTAGAGTTAACTAACCTAAGGTTTAGGTTAACTAATCTTATTAGTTTAGGATTAACAAACCTAGGGCTTAGGCTTAGCTAATCCTATGAGCATAGAGTTAACTAACCTAAGGTATAGGTTAACTAATCTTATTGGTTTAGGGTTAACTAACCTAAGGTTTAGTCTTAGCTCATCCTATTGGTTTAGGTTTAACTAACCTAAAGTTTATGTTTACTAATCCTATTGGTTTAGGGCTTAGGCTTAGCTAATCCTATGGGTTCAGGGTTAACTAACCTAAGGTTTAGGTTAACTAATCCTATTAGTTTAGTGTTAACTAACCTAAGGGTTATGTTAACTAATCCTATTGGATTAGGCTTAACTAACCTAGGGCTTAGGCTTAGCTAATGCTATGGGTTTAGGGTTAACTAACCTATGGTTTAGATTAACTAATCCTATTTGTTTAGGGTTAAGTAACCTAAGGTTTAGGATAACTAATCCTAATGGTTTAGGGTTAACTAACCTAGGGCTTAGGCTTATCGAATCCTATGGGTTTAGGGTTAACTAACCTAAGGTTTAGGTTATCTAATCCTATGGGTTTTGGGTTAACAAAGATAAGGTTTAAGTTAACTAATCCTATTGGTTTAGGGTTAACTAACCTAGGGCTTAGGCTTAGCTAATCTTATGGGTTTAGGGTTAACAAACCTAGGGCTTAGGCTTAGCTAATCCTATGGTTTAAGGTTAACTAACCTAAAGTATAGGTTAACTAATTTTATTAGTTTAGGGTTAACTAACATAGGGCTTAGGCTTAGCTAATCTTATTGGTTTAGGGTTAACTAACCTAAGGTTTAGGTTGACTACTCCTATTGGTTTAGGGTTAACTAACCTAAGGTTTAGGTTAACTATTCCTAATGATTTAAAGTTAACTAACCTAAGGTTTAGTTTAACTAACCCTATTGGTTTAGGGTTAACTAACCTAAGGTTTAGGTTAACTAATCCTTATAATTAAGGTTGGGTTTATGATGAACCCAATGTGTATATTAAACTAAAACTGAAGTTCGTGTTGAATGACCCTAAAATCCAAGAAGTTCAACCTAAATTGAATGATAGAATAACTTAAATCCTAAGTTTAAAATGGTCCAACTATTCAAATTGGACTCAGCGAAAGGCTAAGTTTACCAAGACTAGAATCAGGCTAAATACTGACTAGCCTAAAAGCTCTAAATTACAAAAATTGAATTTAGTGGGTGATTAAATCAATGTTTATGTTGGCTAACCAAGTTTTTGATCAGGTTGAACTGAACATAAAGAGAATTGACTAGATTGGACTTGGGTTGAGCTTGGGTTAGGCTAACCTAGCCTAAATTAAACAAAAACCTTAATTAATGCGTTTTAATTAAAAAAATTAAATAGAGTTTTTTTTTAAAATGTTTAAGTGTTTTTTTATTGTAAAAAATACAATTAGAAAGAGTTTTTCTAATTTTCATAATTTTTATAATTTTTAATTTACATAAATAGGTCGTTTCACTCAAAAATAAAAATGCATCGATAAAGGCATCAAAATGGTTTGCAAAAATTAAAGAAGCTTCCCCCAAGGCCATTTAATATCTTTGTCAAATTTCATATTTTTCCCATTTATATTTTAATTTTTATGATTTAAATACTCCATAAATTCAAAGATTAATTTAAAAATATTTACTTAATGAATAATCATGATTTTAATTTTAAATAATTCTTCTCATTTTCTTAAGTTGAAATCATTTTTCAGTTTTTTCTTTCGAGTTTTCCACTAAAAACTATTTAATTTTAAAGTTAAGTTATAGTTTATGAAATTAAAAAAAATATGAGAAATAACTTAAAAAGGCTCCACCTCCTTCTTCCTTTGAACCGTGCACGCGCGACAGGGAAGAAATTGACGACTGAAACTTCCCGGGCATCGTTCTCCTCTGATTCTCTACCAAATTTCACGCTCTTAGGATTGTTTTGTTCTGATCGAAGAGTAGGTCACATCCATATAGATACTTGGATATTTTGTGATATACTTTTCAATTTGGAAGGGAGGATAGTTTAAGATTATAATTTTGATTTAAGACGCATACCTGAGCCTAAGACGTTATTCCTCGATTAGGTTTGAGTAAATAGACTTCCACAAGTGTATTCAAGTCCTTTCAGTGTCGATTTGAAGTAATTTTTGCTATCGAATTGGAGGTTCGCCGGAGTTAGCTTGGCTTTAATGAATTGATTGAAAATGACCCCAAATTTTGACCCAAACATGCCATATGCCCAAAATCTACCAAATTGACCGCCCTACTTCCAAAATTTCCAGCCAATTGATGTTGGAAACTCTTTATGACACCCCCCTAGACCATTTGGAGCCTTCAATTACCCTTAGACCCAACCCTAGCCTAACTGAAACCCAAGCTAACAAAACTTGCCCAAAATTGACCAAAATGCCAAATCAAGCCAAATTGATCCCCCAAACCAATCCAAAACCACTCCAATCCTTCTCTAAACCATTTATGACAATCATATACACAATATTCCTCAATCCTTTGGGTGCAACCCAAGCTCAAACCTAAGTTAGGCCAATGTGAACCAAAAGGGAACCAAATGAACCCATGACCAAATTTAATCAAATTGAACTAAATGTGATCAAACCAACCCCTCCATAGACACTAAAATGATCCTAGGAACCACCCTAGATGCACTTAGCTCAAGCTAGTGAGCAATGGACCAAAGGATCCTCAATTTGGGGGATCCCCTTCCCTATTTTCTTAAACAATATGGATCCTTGCTAAAATTGCTCACCAAACTTAATTGCTCCCACTTGATGGCTTGGCTCACCTAAGACTAACTCACCTGACCCATGACCAGCTCTCCTATCCTTGTCAGCCAGCCTAGTCATAAGAGGAGCCCAAACCGAGAGCCACGTCCAAGCCAAGCAAACCCAAACTCCACCCTGAAGCCAAGTCAGCCTAAAATTGCCATTGGATCTCATCTGCCCTCCACCTAGGTAGTTGAATCCACCCATCACTAGCCCCTGAGCTCAGCCGAATGGCCATGGCCATAAATAGAGCTCTCCATGGCTAAAACCAGGTGCTAGAATTGTTTTAAGGAGATCCCATCAAATTACTTCCAAGCTTCCCTGAGATGTCCTAAGAGTGTTCCCACTGTCTTCAGCCACCGATTCTCTCTGTCTGAGAGCAATTTAACCACTGAAATCTCAGCCGTAACCATAAAAAATTTCTCCACAGCTCCAGAGTGCACCAAACTTCAATTAACTGCTCCCACACATTCTTAGCATTAAAAGAAGAAGGTCCCCCATCAAAGCCCCATCACAGTAGGCCTCTGCACCAGACTTTGATCAACACTTAAAAAAAGCTTTGGTTTAATTCAGGTCCAGACATTTCAGCACGATGGCAAGGCTCCTTCTGGAGGTTCGTTTGGACTAATTGAAGCTGCCACAACCATTTAATTGAGGCCTCCCCTCTCAGACAATGGTATTGAGCTCACTCTTTCTACTGAGCTATTCTTCATCCTCCATAATTGTACTTTGTATTTCATAACATATAAGCCGTATGGATAGGTTCATCTAAGCTAGATGAAGCTTTAGAAACAAGCCCCAAGTGATTTGGTTGAGTATCAAGAAGAGGTCTAGAAGGTGGATGATTCTCTGTGCACACCAGTTGGGGACGAAGACGTATGGTTGTCCGATAGAGCGTGTATAAAATGGAGGGTCAGGATTGCACCAAATGAACGCTTAAACCATAAAGCACGAGCTGACTCAGAAGGTGGTGCCCAACCAAAAGAAGCGACATGTTCTTTCGACCCACAGTAGCTTTACGTGGCGTTGTGTAATTTAAGTAGAAAAATATGAAAATTTTGAATTATTTAAATCACATGAACTTCATGAATCCATAACTTAGTGTAGAAAAATCATAAAGATAAAATAAAAATACCATCTTGCTTAGTGAATAGAGGAGAATAATGTGGAAAAGGTTTGAAATTTATTTGATGCATGTTTGATTTTTAATTAATTAAATACCCTCTATAGTCTTCTAATTCTCAATGCATATAGACCTTTCACCATGGCTTGCCATTTTAGCATGTTGTAGCCTCTATCATGGGGGACCTTCATTGATTTTTGTAAGTTTAGAGAAAAAATCTATGAGAAGATCTATATTTTCCATGTTTTATCATTTTTCTAATAATTTAATTCTAATAACTAGTATAGTGGTTGTAAAAATCCTGAAAAATCTTAGTAGGTTTCCTATGAATAGAGGACCCTAGGATAAAATTCTCATGGGTTAAATCATTGAATGACCTAATCATCGGCTTGGTTTAAAATTGAATTTAAATTAATTTGAGTTCATTGAATATGAAAATCACCCAAAAAAAATTCTTTACTGTACTTTAAAAGACAAAGAACGCCCCATAAAAACTTCATGGCATTTGGAATTCATTTGATCATCTAAATGAATTTTTTAAGTGAAATAATAATTTTGAACATTAAACTAATTTTAATAATTAAAATATAACTCAGAAAAATTTTGAAATTGGTCTTGGGAGTTTTCTGTGATCAGAAGATTTTTCTAAAAATAAAATTGGAATTTTAATAAAATTTTCATTTTCAATCTTATTTTAGATATCTAAATAATTAAATTATAATAAAAATCACAAAACATTAAAAATCACCAAATTGTCACATTTGGTCTCCTAATCACTTAGGAATCATCCACATAATTTTCCTAAGCTTCAAAGTCAAGATATTAATTTTTAAAGGCTTAAATTAATTTTTAAATGGGTAAAAATGAATTTTCATAATTTTTCACTAAAGTAATTCTAACAAATAAAAAAAAAAAAAAAAACATAAAATTTATTTCTTTGGGTTCCTTGACCTTAGAGGGACTTAAGAAAAATATAAAATTAAATTTGTAACTTTTAAAATATTTTATAATTAATTAAAACTCTATAAATTAAAATAATTATAGTAATTAAATTAAAAATAAAAAATTATGAGATTTGGTCCAAGTGGTCCCCTAGTCTAGGTCTACCGCTAATAAAAATTTTAAAATCATATGCTTTGTTTGGACAAGTTCTTGAATTTTCATTGAAAACCCTCATTTCTGCATTAAAATAAATATCTAAATTAAATTTAAATTTCAAAAATCACATTTTCTCCTCTAATGCTTTAATTAACCCATAAGTGGGGTCACATAAAAATTTCAAAGTCATTTGAGCTAAATTTAATGAATTATGAAGTGATAAAGGCCTTTAGTGGAAAAATTGTAATTTTGGAAAAATTTAGCCTTAATCATTATTTAGGCTTTATTAAAATGGGAAAAGGGCAATAAATGACCTTAATCATTATGATTGGATGATTGAAACATCAAGGGATAAATGGTAGAAACCAATTACAATTTTGTCACATCAAAATTAAATATTTTCCTTAATTATCATAAGTTGGAAGAAAATCAAATTAAAAGAGAGCCTTAAAGTTAGGGGTTGATTTTGGAAGTTAGTATTCCACTAATTTAATATCCCTTCATTTGGTGTTTAAATTTTAATTCAATTTTCTGATAAGAATCACAATCATGAAAGTCATGAAATTTCCTTCTCTAAAAACATAAAAATACCTACTAAAATCTTTAGGGCTTAGTAATGAGCTAGGCTTGATCAAAGGAATTAACTATTAGGAATTAGAAAGAAAACATAACTGATCCTAAACTACCTTTTGAAACATTACAAGCCCATCAAAATTTGATAAATTCTTCCATAACTTAAAGTTTACCTTTAAAAGGCCCATTCACATAATTCTTAAGTAATGTACCAAATGATAATTACTCTGCCTTTCGGGATGACTAAAACATTGGCTCAATGAGTATAAGGGTATGAAACAGATAAATCATTTAATAATTATGATAAGTTCAAAAGACCTCAGAGAAGTTCAGAAGTATTGTGAAATATCTGGGCCTCTTCTGGATCTTTTCACAAGTCTTTTGGACACTATGTAGGACAACAGGACCTATCATATTTATTAAATGAAAAATATCTTTTAAATAAATGAATAGGACCAACCAATTTATGACATAGAATTTGGTAGGCCTGTGACGAACTTATCCATAGGGTCTTACTTCCTTGCAAAATATAAATGACTATTGCAAGAATACTAAAGTCTCAAGTGGAGGAACGAGAAGACTCGCCAGGTACACTTTTATAGTTTACAGTGCTTTCTTTTCCTACAATTTCTTTACTTTTTCTGGCTTTTAAGCTTGCATGTTAAACAAACAATGCCACCCTGCATGAAAACTGAAACATTTAGGATAGCCACACAACCAAAACCAAAATCAAAATTAAAAATCAAAATAAGATAAAATTCACCGACCCAACATTTAAAATATAAAACAACTCAAAATTTAATCACAAACAAAACAAAAAAAAACACAATTATAACTAAATTAAAATGTCTCATTGAAAGATCGGGAATCCATCAGAGCAGGTAACCTACGTGTTTCTAACGGGTTTCCCACGGTCTAAATGAAACTATGGAACTCATTAAGTTGAGTTTAGTAAATTCATTTGGACTAAGTGAATCAAATGAAAATAGTGGTGCCGGAATGATAGAACCGTGGGATCTTATCTGGTGCTGCTATAATCAACTTTAACGTTCCCCTAATAAAATATTAAGACACCTTAATTTAAATATTTTCTAAAATATGATACTTCACTTCTCTCTTACAATTGCCATGTTCCAAAACTCGAGCCATTCACCCATTGAATTTTTGATTATCACATATTCTTCGAAAACCTTACTTTGGAAGTCTTGAATATAAATGTTTCCTGATCTATATCAAGAGTTTTCTTAGGTGATTTCGGTTATCTAAGATGTAATTAACTATAAGGGCTTGACTTTATAGGAAACTTAATGACCACAGATTAATATAAACCCTATCTAATTCTTTCATATTATATGGGGGAAATTTTCTGTCAATAATGGTTAGCAGACTGAATGGATGTCATAAATTTTTTAATTTATTTGATCAGGCCTCACCTCAAGCAATGTATTTATTCCTCAAGATAAATACATGTCCTGTTGTGAAATGCTTGATTATTTAAGCTATTATTTATCTGAGACTTGTTTGATTTCGTATTCTTTAAAAAATATATTATTTTCAAAATCCATATATATATATATATATATATATATATATATATATATATATATATATATATATATATTAAATTAAATCAAAATTTTATTTTATAAAAAACCATATTTTAAAAACCATTTTAAAAAATTCTAAATATCTCATTAATACCACCATACCCAATCAAGAAAAAGAAAAGAAAGCAAATGGAAAAATTTTTAAGGCCGACAGTTTTCGGGCGACTCCGCTGGAAAAATTTTCTCTCTTCATTAAGATCAGAAAATACTATATTTATATATCGGTATTGTGCTCATGTCCCTCATGAGCCAAATTACCATTATTACGTTGACATACTTCACCCATTTCCTTCTTGGGAAAGTATGATCAACTCATTTGGATTTCAGGACTGTCTGTTTGGTCACTCCTAAACAGCAAAGTTCAGAAGTCTTTAGGTTTTCCTTTTGATCTTGTGGGGTAAGACCCCCAATAGGTGTGTCTGCGAGCAAATTTCGCTAGGACAATCTGCATTGTGAAGGGGATCTCTGATAGGGCTCCTGAGTTCAATCCTATATTCGGCAGATTGACCCACTCTTCCTTAAATCTTAAGATTCCTTTTAACAAACATATGTAAACCAAGAATGAAATAAAAATATAATAAAATATTAAAATGAAATAAAATTTTCCCCAGTCCACAGAATATCCTTTTTCATAGTGTTTGCACTATGATGACAAGGTTTTTGGCCCTCACTAACATTCAGATTGCTTCTCTTTACAGTTAAAGATGTCAACCCCTATGCTAACTTTCACCTGCAACTTGTCCTCCTCTCGTCCACTTCCAGCACCACACAGTCGTGATAAGGTGAGTAAGAGACCCACACCTATCACTCGAGCTCACACCCTTCTACGTAGAATGTCTGAAATAGAGGGTTGTTATATCGTTAAGCTTCTCAAGAGGATGGGATGTGCAATAGCCCCTGAAGTTAAGGATAAAATCCTAAAAATGGAACGACACGTCTGAATTTCCGTTAAACTTCATTTGTGAAAACGTGTTGATACGTACTGCTACAGATGATACTACTATAAGCAGGTTAATCAAGTCCTGGCTAGCCCCGAGAGTACCAGCTGTCAATGATCATAAGGAACCCCGAAAGAGAAAGAATGAGAGAGGATTATTCTCCTCTATACATGGTCTACACACTAGGGAGCCCACTTCCCCTCTTTACCCCGATGTCCCCGCTGAGACACCTCGTCTCAAGGCGTCGAATTTTAAGAGGAAAGTGTGGTTTCTGAGAGGTGTTGTACGAGTACATTCTGAAAAGTCTGTTGACTACAAAATGGATCATGAGTCTGATATTCTCGTTGTAATTACTGCCGTTGCTTTTAAATCAGTTGCAGAGAAGAGTGATAGTGGGGGAAGCCTACGTATTTAAAATTGACTAAAAAGAAAACATTTGATGATAAAGTTCGAAAGCTCCGAGCGAAAATTTCTGAGCTAGCTAAACATTGAGGGCTAGATACTGATGATGAGAATTACTTCCTGTCATATTAGATGGACGAAGAATTCATAAAAGTTAATCTGGTTGAAACTCGGTCCACGTCATCTGCGCACTGTCGGCATATTTTTTTTAGTTTAATTTAAATAAATAATTTGAAAAAGTAGTACTTGATTTTTTAAAATAATTTTAAATTTGAAAATTTTAAGATATGAAATCAAACTGATCTCACATCCCGAATAGTTTATATAAACAAGCACTGCACCACAAACCGTGTATCTATCCCGAAAAAATAGACACATTGCTTGATAATGGGGCTCGATTAAATAAACTAGAAAGGTTTGTGACATCCGTTTAGTCTGTGAACCAATTTTATAAGCCGACAAGTTCCCCTGCTTAATATGAAAACATTAAACTTGGTTTATATTACCTGGGTTCTTAAAATTCCCTATAAGGGCAAGCCCCTATAGTTAATTACATCTTAAATGAAGTGAATCATTTAAGAAAACTCTCGATAATAATCAGTAGTTCTGCTCTCAAGAATTTCAAAGTTTAAGTTTTCAAGGGATTGAATTTTGGAATTTCAATAGGGAATGGATCAAATTTGGAACATTTTATTTTGGGAATTCAAAGGAAGAGAGGTAGGAGAAATCACAGATTCGAAGCGAACTTCAGTAATTTCCCGACTATCCTATTTGTTTGGCTTGAATTTAGGAAAGTCCTAAAGTTTATTTAATGTTTTGATCTTGCCAATTTTAATTAATTAGGACTTATATTTGTATGATAAAATCATACAAATAGCCTTGAAGATGTGAGGGTTTATGTCGTACCAAACGACTACCTCGGAGTCCTAAGACCGGTTAGGGCTTAATTTACATGACATGATCATGCAAATGCCTAACGAAGAGTTGAGGATTTATGTTGCGCCAGGCAAACTACCTCGAAGTCCTATGGCTTGGTTATTTAATTCTATGAAAGTTTTGCTGAGGTAGACTCAGGTTTTGTTGATGACGATGGCCGTGCTGCCCACCATGCTCCGAGCTCCTTGTTGTCGCAGAGGTTTAGTTTTAGAAGTCATAAATCAGGAGATGAGAGAAGTGTTCTGGTTTAGAGAATGTCTTAATTTCTAAGTATTTTTTATGTTTTAATTAAAACAAATCTTAAAGTTGATTATAACAACACCGGTTAAGATCCCACGGTTCCATCCTTCCGACATCGTTATTTTTATCGGATTCACTTAGTCCAGATGAATTTGCTAAACTCAACTAAATGAGTTCCACACTTTCATTTAGACCGTGGTAAATCCCGTTAGCAACACGTAGGTTACATCATCCGAGGTATTCCCGATCATCCAACAAGACGTTTTAATTTAGTTGTAGTTGTAGTTTTGTTGTTTCGTTTGTGATTAAATTTTGAGTTGTTTTATATTTTGAAATATTGTGGCGTTGAATTTTATCTTGTAATGACTTTTAATTTAGTTTTGGTTTCGTTTTAGGGACTACCCTAAAGGTTTTGGTTTTCATGCAACGAGTTGTTTATCATGCAAGAAAGGTAAGTGCGATGCGATTAAATAAATTGTAATAAGGTAAATTGCAATAAAATAAAAGCGTACCTGGAGGGTCTTCCCGTCATCCCAAGTCGCACTTAAAACACAATTAGAATATTTAAGCATTTAAAGCAAGTTCCTAGGTAAAGCTAAGGGAATGGTTATGGTTTTCTATCAAGGTCCTATTCCTATAGCTAGTCACCTCCTATGACGTCTAGGTTCTTGTGTTTTGGTTGGAGGACGATTTTCTTCATCAAAGAACAATTAAGTTCAATTGTTCTTATAAATATCCTATCATATCGAGGAAGTGCTTAAGACGAGTCTTAAACATCTTTTCAATATTTCTAGGATTATTTTTAAGTCTTAAACATCGTTTTGGTGAATTTTATTATTTTTGTGATATTTATTATTTTTTAATTATTAAAAATATTAAAATATTGCAAAAAATCAACTTTTTTAGAAAATTGCAATTTTAATTTTCTTAAATTCCCTTGATATCGGAGAGGCTCCAAAACTAATTTGGTGAATTTTTGAAAAGTATTTTGAAAGTTATGAATTTTTTAAGTTTAATTTTGGCTAAATGGCTTAATCAACCCATTTGATAGAGGCTAACCAAGTCCAATTGACTTCAAACTTTTATGGTGGGTTCCTCTAATCCTAAAGGTCGAGTGGAGAATTGATTTCAAGTCAATTTGATATATGATTAGCTCTAATTAATTAAAGCTCCATTTTGGGTGTTTAAGCCAATTAGGGTTATTCCAAGTGAGTTAACTTCAAAACCTATTTTTCCTAGGGTCCTCTGGTCATAATAAACATCACCAAATTTTTCTAGAATTTATTTCATAACATGCTAATTATTGGAATTAAAATACTCAGATTAGTGACCTAGAATTGAAAAATCAATAACTCTTCATAGGGATGGCCTCTAACTTTGGAAAATTCAGGGAATGTTCCTAAATTCAGAGGCTTCAAAAGCCCTATGGTCTCATGCCATGGTGAATTGTATACATGCATGGAGAATTGAAAATGTGCAGAGAGTAAATAAATCATTAAAAATCAAATGCTCAATGAAATTAAATGATTTCTTTTCCACATTATTCTCCTCTATTCACTGAGCAAGAGGGTATTTTTATTTTCTTTTTCTGATTTTCCTACACAAAGTTATGCATTTTTGAAGTTTAGGGAATTAAATAAATAGGAAAATAACCTAATTTCCTACTTATCCACGCGGCGCCGCGTCAACCTAGGCATCTCCGAAGCTCCACGCGTCATCTTCTGATTCGGCGCCGCCATCCGACTCAGCGTTCCAGGGCCCCGCGGTTCATGTTTCGTTGCTCCGTCCGGCGCGATGCTGGCCGTCCGCTCGATATATGCGCAATCTGACGACTCCTGGTCATCGTCTACGACTGGTGTGAACCCATGATCGTCAACCTTCTAACCCTAATTTCTCACTCGATTCTCAACGATTCTTTTTGTTCTTATGCTCTATGGATTCGTATTGAAGAGACGAACACATCCATATGGTAATCATGTATTTAAATTGACTCAAATTAAATGGAGAATCTCTGTAAGCTCAGGAAGAAGAGTGAGTCCATACGTTTGCTCAGAGAAGTGAAGCTTCGATCTGAGAGTTGTGTCACCTTCGATTGGGTCCAAGCAAGCTCCGGATGAAGTCCCTTGGCTCGGTGAATTGTCCGAGTAAGATTTCGACCAAACCCGATCACAAAGTTTGGAGGCTGGAAGCAATGGCTGGCCTGGTGAGGGGGATTTTGCTGGTAAACCTCTTCTCTTGGTCTGGTGAAGGTGTAGGACCAATCAATTTGGGGATTGGGCCACTGTGAAGAAGTGTCCTGGTTTTTATGCTGAAATTTGAACTCAAAATTGAGCTCAGATGGAGGGAATTGAGGCTGGAATCCAGTGAGAATCAAGTGCTCTATGTGTGGAAATTGGTCTGGAATGATTTTGGCAGAGTTTCCTTAAGGTTGGTTCAGCACCTCTTCCATGGCCGAGAGGGGTGGTGTTTAAATAGGAGAGGCTGGAGGGCCTCCCAGGGGGAGTTAGGGACTGGGATCAGCTGCTCTTGGCAAGGGAAGAACAGCTGCAATGGCCACTAGGCATGGGGCAACTCAGCAAGGTGGAATTTCAATGCTTGGCTCCTTCCCATGTCTCGACCATGGCATTTTCCGGCGGCCCAGGTGGCTGGCCGGCAGGCATGGGTCACCCTCAGGGTCAGGAGGTCCAGGGCTTGAAGTTGGTGAAGGCAATTGGGCTTGGACATGTGTAAAGTGTTTGAATCAAAGTAGAATGGGGTAAGGGTATATTTTGGCTAAATTTGGTCAAATGCATGGATTGGGCTAGGTGCACCTTCCCATGGCTAGTTTGGGCTGAGGATAAAGTGGTTTAGGTCAGCTTAATTAGTGGGTAAGGGTCACCATCCAAGTACAATTAAGTTTAAGCATGGTTTAGTGGAGTCATGGAAGTGGCTAATCCCCTTTAAGGGAATATGGAAAGGGCCTCCTCCTCTTGCCATCTTGGGTATGGTGAGGTGGAAAGTAGATTCCATGGCTCTCATGGCTCCCATGGCTCCATTTGGCTTGGGAAAAGTCAAGTCAACTTTCATGGAGAAGGATTTTGTGAATTTTGGCATTTAGGGGTGATTTGGCATGAGGCTTGATTTGGAATCATTTGATGATGGGATTGGAATTTAGGGAATGACTTTGATTAAATGGATGACAAATGAAAATGTCATATGGGCTTTAGGGTAGATTTTGGGCTTTTTGAAATGGTTTTAGATGGGCTTTTAAAGTGATTTAGGGAAATGGGTTTTTTTGATTTTAGGATGGGCATTTGGGTGAAAATTTTGTGAAGGACCATGTCAAATAAATGTTGCAATTGGTTTAGGGATGTTTCATGAATGGTTTGGAGTCAATTTAGTGTGATTTGGAATTGAATTGGTTTGAATTTGGGTTTATTTGGTAAGTGGGCCAATGTAGGTCAAATTGAGCTAACTTGGGCCAATGTTGGGCTAGGGTTGAAATTGATGTAAAATTAATGTTGGGAAATGTTTATGGGAATTTTTCAAAGAGGTTTTGACTTTGGTTGGATTTTGATTTTGGGGTTTGGGCTTATTTGGGTTAGGTTTGCGCTTATTTGGGTTAGGTTTGGGCTTAGGTCAAAATTGGGTCTTTTAGCTTTGGGTTGAATTTGAGTGGGGTTTGGGTCTAAATTTTGGGCAAATCCTGTTAGTGTTTTGTTTGTGGGGATGTTAGGGAAGGTTTAGAAAAGATTTGGGGTTAATTGGAGTTGAATTGGGTGAGTTTGGGCTAAGTTTGGGTCATGGGTCCAAATTGGGCTTTAAGGTCAAAAGTGAAATTGGATTCAAATTTCAATCAAATTAGGCTTGGATTTGGTCTAGATTGGTGTTGGGGATGTCGAATTGAAGTTTAGAATTGAATTGGACTAGAATTTGGGTCAATTGGGTAGGTTTGGTTTGACATTGGTTTCACTTTGGGTTAAAATGGGTCAAATTGGGGATTTTGACAAAAGTGGGGTAAATTGACAAAATTGGCCCATGGTGTAGTTGGACAAAATGAAATTGGGAATATTTGGGATTTTCTGGAATTTTCTGGGAACTTTCTGAATTTTTGGATTTTTTGGTTAAGAGGGGCATTTTGGGTATTTGGAGGGTATTGGGAGGTATTTTTGGTATTTTTGGCTATGAATGATCAATTTGAGTGATGTGGGAATGTTTGGGATTGGTTTTGAGGAATTTGGGTGATTTTGGAGAATTTTGAAAATTTTGGGTAATTTCAAGGGTTTTGGGTAGAGTTAGGCGGGTGTAGGGTCCCCGGTGTCAAAAATTAAAAATTTGGAAAATTGAAGATTGGGTAAATGTAAGTGGAATGAAATCATTTTGGTTGAGCCATGAAGCCATGTTAAGCCTATATGAGCCATGAGAGGACTCATTTGAGGCATTCACTATGTTGTTCCTAACCTCTTAGCCAAGGGCTTAGGGGTTAAGGACCATCCATGTGAATCACCTTCATGAGTCAGGAGGTCAAGTTAGGTATGGGTGTGGTTTTAGGAGGTGTGTGAAAGTGTAGTGTATAAGTATAGTGTGTGTGTGTAGGTCAGCCCCTTCACCAGACCAGGCCACCTGGAGGCGGTCCTAAGGCCAAAGAGTCCATAGGATCACATCATTTAAACTTCCACATTTGATTTCGACCCTCCAGGTGATTAGGGGTCTACAATCAAGTTTGTGGAGTTTGCGGGGAGTTAAGAAGTGGTTTGAATTTCTAAGTGGTGGGTCCCAATTCTAATCCTCTAGGATAGTCAAAGGAAAAGCCTAAGGCTAGATCCTAAGTACTAAAAAGAAGAAGAGAAGACCTCATCAAAAATGAGGTCAACACGCACGACGCTCCTAGTGAAGAGAGCACCGCATATGAGCTATGGAGGACCATCATAACTAGAGATGAATAAATTAGCTATTTGCAAAAGAGAATGGAAAAGATGATCGCCATGCCTAGACTCCACAGGCAATCATAGTCAAGACCCATAACATCTCCTGAGATTAACCAACCTGAAATCATACACATCTCCGATGAAAGAAGGGAAATCACTTTGACCAATGAAGACGAGCTGCCGAGAAGAGATCTAAGTCTGAACTTGCCAGAAAAGGGCATTAAATAGATGGTCAAACAACAAGTTCGGGAGGCCTTGGCTCAGTCCAAAAGTGGAGCATCAATTTCAAAGGGTAGACCCTACCAGGAGGAGTTTGATGTCGTGTCTTACCTCAAAGGCTTCATGTCCTCGACTTTTAGAACGTTCGACGGGACAGGATATCCTGCCATCACATTGCACACTTAAGAGCTAGTTGTTGCAACATAGGAGGGATTGAAGCCTTATTGTTCCTTCAGTTTGTTAGTAGCCTATCAGGAATAGTGTTCGATTAAGATACCAAGCTTCCCAATGGATCAGTAAAGACTTTTGCAGAAATGGAAAACATATTCGTGAAAAGATTTACCGGTGCTCAACGTCATGTTACCATAGGAGATCACGTGGTGGAGCGACAAAAGCCTGACAAGACTTTGGTCGATTACATTTGGAGGTAGAGAAACATAAGCATGAAATGTGAACCTCAACAAAAAGAACAACTCGCGATCGAGATACCACTCAAGAGTATCCATAGTCCAGTAGCCTTCATGCTTAAGGGTCTCACCATCAAGTCCTTCGAGAAGCTACTCAGCAAAGCTAGCAACCTACAAGAAGAAGTCAAGCACATGGAACATGTAAAAAAGACAGAGAAGGCAAAGCCTGCTAAAGCATACGAGAAGAGATCTGGTGTAGTGGCAATGGTTGACAAAGGAAAGTAGCCAATGAGGATTTAACCTGAGTAGTTGCTGCAGCATCACAGTCAGTCGCCTCAGTACGGTTAGCCTCAAAAAGTATGGTCAGCCTCGTGCATGCAGAGTAGTCAGTCTGGTCAGCAGTAGAGGTCATACAAGATAGATGGACGACAAGGTCTAACAATGTCAGAACGTCTATGCATGAACTACTCCTTCAAGGACGACACCGTAGCAAAGATGTTCAAGAATTTATTGAAGAAGCCCAAGTTCAGATTGCCCGACCCGAAGAAGCCGGAAGAGGTGGACAAGAAGGATCAGCCAAACTTCTGCCCCTACCACAGGATGCTCGGACACACTATAGAAAGCTACTTCAGTTTCAAGGATTGGCTCGAGCGGAATTAATAAAAAGTGAATATAAAAATACCAAAGGAATGATTGGAAGAACCTGAAAGAGGTTCTATAAACGTGATTTCAGCCGAGCAAATCTCTCTGATTGATCCATATATTGTAGGTGGAGCACAATTTGGATTGAAGTCAAGAAATTCCTCGATCAGAACTAGTCTACTCCAAAGAAAGCTGTTGTTTGGAGTCTACCGCCAGCCCGGTTTAAGATTAAGGCTTCGCCAAGGAGGCCACCATGAAAGGAATAGAGAAAGAAGAAAATCGGGAATGAAATTAAGGATGATAGCGCGAAAAGTAGGATAGAGGCTGCCCATATTAGATTGGTTGTTTAAAATTCAGGGGTGAAACCGCTCGAACTCCTGACTTTGTACCATTATCTTTATTCCCCTCCAGAGTCTCATAATGATGATAGAAATGATGTTGGCTACATTCTTTCTGTCTCTAGTGATGAAGTAACTAATCACAACCTCTCTAACCCTGATTTTGATTCCCAAAATGATCCTCAAATCATGAATGTTCCTAAAGAAAACGTCGATGAAAATGAAGAAGATATCAACAACACCGGCTAAGATAGCACCGGAAGCTTGATCAAGTCCTCGAATGCAAAGGAACTCCACTTACCATCAACGTGAACTTTTCAAATACAAAAGAGCCAGATACAGTAATTAAAGGATCTCTAGGTCTAGAAGAAGTAGAAATAATAGAAGTACATTTAAGAAGTGGCAAGATGCTGCCACCAAGGACAGCTCCAATAGATAAAGGAAAATAGGCAATTACTCAAGAGGAAGTATCTCTGATAACTGAAGAAGTACAAGTTCGAAAAGAAATTGAAGATTCAAACAAAGTGGATTATAACGTGCTAGCTCATCTCAAAAAGTTGCAGCCAAATTAAGCTTTTACGATGCTCTGATCCTGTCAAAGGAGATGAGAGAAAATCTAATCAAGGCTCTACTTGATCTAGATATTTTCTTAGCACAGTTGGCTAGCACATCCTCGGATGGAGTTTGCACTTTGAAAGAATAGCCTGGCGTAACCTTCACCGATGAAGATTTGCTACTCGGTACAGCCGATCACAACTGTCCGCTCTACATTTCTGTCATCATCGGCAGGTTCATACTTTCTAGAGTGTTAGTAGATCCTGGAGCGTCACTCGACATAATGAGTATACGGACGTTAGCCTACTTGGACATCGACGTTCGAGAAATTTCTATGGATAAAATGATGTTAAAAAGATTCAATCAGAAAGCAGAAAGAGCCCTTGGATCTATAACGCTATAAATGAAAGCTGGAAATCTAGTAACAACTGCAAAATTCCATGTCATCAATGCAGATACATTGTTTAATACACTGCTTGGTCAGTTGTGGCATCACGAGTACATTGTCCCATCGTCGCTTCACCAATGCATCAAGTACTACAAGGATGGACAAGAACAGTGCATTAAAGGAGACTTACATCCTTTCTCAATACATGAAGTAGGCTTTCATGAAGATGTCGCTTACTACGCTCCCTGAAGAAAATAATGCTTTCAAGAGAAATTATGAATAGTAAAGTCGAAGATTCAGAAGTACTACAAAAAATGGGACCGTACACCTCCACTTCAATAATCTCCCACCGCTCCTTCATAACGAGTTGGTGGAGGTTCTTTTAGCCCACGCATCCGAGGTCGAGGTCGGGGACGTGGTCGATGAAGAACTCACCGGATTGTTGAACGGATGAAGCTGACGATCAGCATTAGCGTAGAAGGAAGCTCCAAAGAAGATAAAGAAATAATGATGATAAGTAAGAAAAAGCCTCAGTTCGAGATTTCTATGGATGATACCGAATGGGATGAATATGAATCACTGTATGATCAGATTAATCATTATGTTCAAGCCATGACTCTAACTCTGATCCATCTTCAAAAGATCAAGAATATAGAAGTCAAGGAAGTCCATAATGATGGTTTTAAATTGATCAAGTTTTATAAAGCTTCTCCTTCTACATCTGAACCTTGTGTAACTCTTGAAGAAAATAAATCTAATGAATTAATGGAATTACCTTATGGTTACTTTTCACCATGTGTACACAAGTTTAATTCAACAAGGATATATGACAAAGCAAATGCCAAAAAATAAGTTACAATCGTTCCAAAAATTATGGAATACCAAAGGAAAGAAAGAAGGTCTTGGATTAAGTACGATCAGACCTGTCAACGACTCGGGATTTTGCGTGGTTGTTACTAGTCAGCCAATGGAAGATTTCCTGGACATCCAAGATGAATAGGAAGATCAACCAATAAAAGAGGCTTTGCCGAAATTCGAGAAAACATCAAATCGAATGTGGACGAAGTAAAAGAAATCAATCTCGGGACTGAGAAGCAGCCCCGACCTACTTTCATAAGTTCATTGCATAATGAGGAAGAGGTTACAGACTTGGTCAAGTTACTGTCAGAATTCAAAGATGGCTTCGCTTGGAGCTATGATTAAAAACTTGGAATATCTCCAGAGGTTGCTGTTCACCATTTAGGAGTGGAACAAAATACAACACCGGTCAAAAAAGCTCCCAGAAGAATGCTCCTCGAAATAGAACAACAAGTTACGGTGGAAATAAAGAAATTAATAGACGACAACTTTTTCCGAGAAGAACTATATCCAACATGATTAACCAACATTGTTCCAGTAAAGAAGAAAAATGGAAAAATCTGAGTGTGTGTTGAATTCAGGGATTTGAATAAGGCATGTCGGAAAGATGAGTTACTGTTACCGATATTGAAATTGATGATGGACATTGCGTTGTCACACGAAGTTTTCTCCTTCATGGATGGATTGTCAGATTACAATCAAATCAAGACGGCTCCAGAAGATGCAATGCTTACAACATTCATAAATATGATCGGGATTTACTGCTACATTGTGATGCCATTTGGTTTAAAGAACGCAAGAGCAACTTACCAAAGAGCAATGACAACGATCTTCAATGACCTCATTCACAACCAAGTGGAATGCTATGTGGACAATTTGGTCATCAAGAACAAATTAAAGAAAAACTACCTAAATGATTTGAGGATCGTATTTGAACGATTACGTCAATACAATCTAAAGATGAATCTCTTATAGTGTGCTTTCGGCTTTACCTCCGGGAAATTTCTAGGATTCATTGTCCGTCATTAGGGAATCGAAATCGACCTAGAGAAGATTAAAGCAATATTTGAAATGCCTCCTCCTATAACCTTGAAACAATTACAATCTTTTTAAGGAAAATTGGCATATTTAAGACGCTTCATATCTAATATGTCAGGAAGGTGTATAACCTTTTCGAACCGACTTCAAAAGGATGTCATATTTGTTTAGGGATAGCCGTGTCAATGAGCTTTCAAACATATTAAACGATATCTAATGACACCTCCTGTCTTAGCAACCCCTATCCCGGGTAGACCATTGATACTTTATACTGCAGCTTCAAATGAGTCTCTCGATGCCTTACTTCTCCAAATCAATGATAAGGGTAAATGCGCTCTACTACCTGAGTCAATGTCTAATACCGGCGGAAGTAAAATATCCTCTTATTGAGAAGCATTGTCTAGCTTTAGTCTTCACCGCCTAGAAGCTTAGACATTACATGTTGTCTCATAAGGTCAACCTGATCTCGAAAGTTAATCCATTGCAATAGTTGATGACCCGACCAAAACTTTCCGAATGCTTAGCAAGTTGATCAATGATATTATTTTAGTTTGACATAACTTTTGTGCCCTTTCGTGCTATGAAGGGCAGATTCTTGCGGATTTTCTCGCAGCGTACCCTTTGCAAGCTGGGTCCCTGCTCAATGATGAACAGTGACCCAACAGTTAGGACCCAAGATGAAGATGAAAATCAAAAGACTAGGATACTACTGGCCAGCAATGATGACAGACTGCATGGACATATCAAAGAAATTTCATCAATGCCAAGTACACGTAGTGGTCTTGCACCAACCTCTAAATGTTCTACACCCCACGATTTCCTCGTGGCCATTCGAGTGTTGGGGCACGAATATAGTGGGTCCTATAGACCCTCCGTATTCAAAAGGATACAGATTCATATTCGTAACTACAAACTACTTCTCCAAGTGGGCAGATGCAGTTCCTCTACGGGAAGTTACAATACAGCAACTTCTATAATTATTCAAGAATCAGGTTGTCTACCGCTTCGGTGTGCCGCGAAGGATTATCTCTGACAACGGGCCCGCTTTCAAAAGCACGAAAATCAACAACTTTGTCAGAGTAAATGGGATAGATTGGAGACACTCGTTAATATACTACCCCAAAGCAAATGGCTTGGCAGAAGCCTTCAACAAGACACTCGTTCAAATTCTAAAGAAGTCACTTGATGACAAAAAAAGAGGATGGCACAAGAAATTGCTAGAAGCTTTGTGGGCCTACATGACGACAGTCATAACACCGACGCAGTCTACACCTTATGCGTTTGTGTACAGGTTCGAGGCAGTCCTTCCACTAGAAGTTCAGCTATCATCGCTCCGGATCGCCATCGCCAATCAAATTACAATGGAGGAGAGTGCCAAACTTCGACTGGTAGAATTAGAAAGTCTTGAAAGAAAAAGATTGCTTGCACAGCAGAATTTGGAACTCTACCAAGCAAGGATGATTCAAGCCCACGATAAGTTGGTCTGCCCGAGGTCGTTCAAAATTGGTGACCTCATGCTCGTTCTCAAAAAGGCCTATTCTTATACAGCACAAGGTAGGTGAAAAATTTGAACCGACCTGGGAAGGACCATTCATGGTGGAAAAGGTTTACTTAGGAGGGTCGTACCAGCTGGTGGACTCTCAAAGGGAAAGACCCATGTTGCCAATAAATGGACAATATCTCAAGAAGTATTACACGATATGAGGAATCTGAAGAAAGATTTTCATTCCAAAATAGAATTGGTTTAGCGTCTGTGATTGGGTTAAAATCTTGTAATAAAATAAAGTTAAACTAAATAAAGTAAATTTTCCCACAAAAATAAAATACACTCGTTGAAATTTTTAAATCTAAATCCTATAAAACTATATTAAATAAGATAATGGCATTAAAACAATTATAAAACTTACTAAAATAAAAGATATTAATTTTCTCCTTGTTCTTGTTCGTGCACAACACCACCCAGTGATATTTCAATTGTTTACTTGTGCAGGAGGTGTCGGGTTGCGAGTTGGTGTTTGCTTCCAAATACGGCTTAGACTTCGCTTCTTGAAAAAGAAACACACCAAGAAAAGACAAATATTAAGTTAATAAAGAAGATTGGTCATAAAGAGACCAGACAGACATCAGGATATGGAGGAACTGGAGGTTCGTTGACTCATAGCTACTCGTCGCGAGACACGGACAGGTCCCATCTATGATCACTACTTCAGAGGGTGATCTAGTTGCTGCTTAAGCTGAAGGAACTCCAGATGCACCGTTGGCGCGTACAAAAAGAAGAAATGGAAATCATCACAAGCATCACCTCTTAGACAAGATGGAGAGGAGACAAACTCGGGAGCTAGCCGCAACGCTATCACCCATTCCAAAAGAATCTTATGATCCTGAAATGAAAGAAACCGCCGATAGTGCACCATGCACCGATAATAAGCCAGAGGTTCTAGAGGATCCCGCCCCGACATTAGATTTGATGGAAGAAATTTTGACTGGGTAAGCTTAAGCTGATCTCAAGTTTACCCAAACTACCTTCATTGATCGGAGCATTTTTAGAGTACCTGAAATGTCACATTTTACAGCTAGAGGAGTATGACACATTTTAGGCGTATGCAGTTGCCTCAATGCTACTCAGGAGTAGGGAATATTCTGATGTGAAGCCATATGTACCACAGTTTGTCTTACTGCCGCGACCACCACGAGGAGTCCCGAACTATGTGATGGAAAAAATAGAAGAATTAGGAAGAAGGAATTTAAACACTATGAAGAAATACAAGGGAAATTTATCAATATCTTGGAAGGACTCGAGTAATACACCAACGTATTCTCAAAGAAAGACGAAGAAGGCATTCTGCACTACATCGATACTCTTCAGACTTTGGGCAGAGCAGATCACTTGAAGCTGAGGACATACACAGAGCCAACAAAATGAAAAGAGGAAAGGGTAGTGTCACCATTCAATGTGCTTACTGCTACAACTTCGCTAAAGATCGACAAGGCAATCCCCTGGGGATTTTACAGCATGATGAGATGGATCTGATGCTGCTGCAAATCAAGAATATGATAAAGAGGATGGTTGAGTGGCATGCGTTTCTTGTAGACTGTATTCCTAACATCTGCATCATAAATATTTATGAGGATGGGGACTGTATCCCGCCTCATATAGGCCACCATGACTTTTTAAGGCCCTTCTGTACGGTCATTTTTATAAGTGAAAGTAAAATCTTGTTTGGATGAGAAATCCAGATTGTCGGATCGGGAGAATTCTGAGGTTCTGGTGAAATTTCCCTATCAGTTAGATCAGTACTAATATTAAAAGGAAATGGAGCAGATTTAGTAAAACACTGAATCCAAGGAGTTACAAGAAAAAGGGTGTCAGTCACCTTCAGAAGAATGGATGAAGATAAAGCACTGTTTTACTACGAGTCGGATCCAGAGTTGGAGAACCTTCGTACTTTCCCAAAGTGACGATAGTACCTCCTGGTGTTGGCGAGGGACCTTTTGTTCCGGATCATAACCTTGGCAGGTTGGCTTGTCCCCTCAGCAGTCTCAGGCAGCAGAAATTTCTACCCCTTACAATGGGTCATGATAGTTGTTTTCACTACTTTTACACCAGCTAGATGATATGATATGTCAGCTCTGTTCAATTTTGTACACATGATCTACGTTTGGATGCTTGCAGCCTATGATCAGTTGTACTACTTTCAGCAAAATTAATGAAAATTTCTATTTTCAGAATTGCCTTTTTAGTGTAACGGTCGAAAGTCGTAGAACCATCTGTTGGTTCCAAATGAAAAGGGCGAAAGAATGATGCAGAAGAAAAGGGTAAAATGACAACAAAATAAAATTATAAACAAAACAAACTCATAATTCAAATCAAATGAAATCGAATGAAACAAAATGAATTGAAAAGAAAATGATGAATTGAAAACAAACAAATGATAATACTCTCTATCTCTCTCTCTCTCTCTCTCTCTCAATTTTGAGTCCTTGCACTCATCTTTGAATCATTCACTTTTGTGGGCAATCCACAAAATTTGGCACTTTTCCCACAGCGGCACTTCTCACAATTTCAAAATATCATGAAATACTGCAAATCTTGCAATGGCTACCAGTCTCGACCAAATTGCACCAAATTTGCTTTCTTTGGAAATCAATACCAAGTTTTACCATATCCTCCTCAAATGAAATTCCGAGATCAGTACCTGAGTTATGAGTCCCTCCTATTACGCCTTGGGCTAGATGTGAGGCCTTGAGCTTTCCTCCCTAAAATTCCCTAATTTTCCATTTCCTATCCGAGAAATTTTCCGCCTTTCATGAAATTCCGGGAACAGAGTTTAGTCTTTCAATTCTCCTAAAATTCTCTAATTTTCCATTTCCTATCCGATAATTTTTCGCATTCCATGAAATTCCGGGAACGGAGCTTAGTCATCCGATTCCCCCAAAATTCCCTAATTTTCCATTTCCTATTTAAGAAATTTTCCGCCTTCCATGAAATTTTGGGAACGGAGCTTAGTCGTCTGATTCCACCATATTTCCCAAATTTTCCATTTCCTATATGAAAAATTTTCAGCCTTCCATGAAATTTTGAGAACGGAGCATAGTCGTTTGATGCCCCATAAATTCCCTAATTTTCCATCCCGTATTTGAAAAATTTTCCGCCTTCCATGAAATTCCGGGAACTAAGCTTAGTCATTCAATTGCCTAAACATTTCCTAATTTTCCATTCCTTATCCAAGAAATTTTCTGCCTTCCATGAAATTCTGGGAACGGAGCTTAGTCGCTCGATTCCCCCCAAAATTCCCTAATTTTCCATCACCTATCCGAGAAATTTTTCTCCTTCCATGAAATTTTGGGAACAGAGCTTAGTCGTCCTATTCCCCCAAAATTCCCTAATTTTCCATTTCCTATCCAAGAAATTTTTCGCCTTCCATGAAATTCCGGGAACGGAGCTTAGTCATCTGATTCCCCTAAAATTCCCTAATTTTCCATTTCTTATCCGAGAAATTTTCCGCCTTCCATGAAATTCCGGGAATGGAGCTTAGTCGTCCGATTCCTCCCAAAATTCCCTAATTTTCCATTGTCTATCTGAGAAGTTTTTCGCCTTCCATGAAATTCTAGGAACGAAGCTTAGTCGTCTGATTCCCCCAAAATTTCTTAATTTTCTATTAACTATCTGAGAAATTTTTTGCCTTCCATAAAATTTTGGGAACGGAGCTTAGTCGTCCTATTCCCCCCAAATTTTCTAATTTTCCATTTCCTATCCAAGAAGATTTTCACCTTTCATGAAATTCGAGGAACGAAGCTTAGTCATCCGATTCCCCCAAAATTTTCTAATTTTCCATTTCCTATCCGAGAAATTTTCTGCCTTCCTTGAAATTCCAGGAATGGAGCTTAGTTGTTTGATTCACCAAAAATTACCTAATTTTCCATTCCCTATCCGAGAAATTTTCGACCTTCCATGAAATTCTGGAAACAGAGCTTAGTCATCCCATTCCCCCAAAATTCCCTAATTTTTTATTTCCTATCTAAGAAATTTTCCGCCTTCCATGAAATTCCGAGAACGGAGCTTAGTCGTCTGATTCCCCAAAGATTTCCTTAATTTCCATTCCCTATCTGAGAAATTTTCTACCTACCATGAAATTCCTGGATTGGAGCTTAGTCGTCCGATTCTCCCCAAAATTCCCTAATTTTCCATTCCGTATCCGAGAAATTTTCCACCTTCCATGAAATTTCAGGAACGGAGATTAGTCGTTCGATTTCACCAAAATTCCCTAATTTTTCATTTCCTATCCAAGAAATTTTTTTGCCTTCCATGAAATTCCGGAAACGGATCTTAGTCATCTGATTCCCTCTAAATTCCCTAATTTTTCATTTCGTATCCGAGAAATTTTCCTCCTTCTATGAAATTCTGGGAATGGAGCTTAGTCGTCTGATTCCCCCAAAATTCCTTAATTTTCCATTTTCTTTTTGGGAAGTTTTTCTGCCTTCCATGAAATTCCGGAAATAGAGCTTAGTCATTCGATTCCCCAAAAATCCTTATATTTCCATCTCCATCCAAGAAATTTTCCACACCCTTGAATTCCCGAGGTCGGTACCGAAATTCCGATTCTCATATCCGAAGTCGGTACCTAAATCCTCTCACCCTGTGGGATCAGTACTTAAATTCTGATTCACACCTTCCGAGTTCGGTATTGAAATTCCAATTTCCCCTTTTCACTCACTCTAAGCTCAAAACAACCTATTAAAATCTTTAAATTCAAATGTCCACAAATTTTGAAATTTTTGTAAATTCCATGAAACTTAAAATTAAAATTAAAACTCAAATCTAAATTAAAATTCGAACTCAAAATTCAAATTGAAATCAAAAATAAATTTGAAATCAAATTTCAAATAGTAAATCCAATTTGTAACTTCAAATCAATTTGGATCGGACTCCTTCAGAAATTAGAAGCTTGAAATCCATAGCTTCTCTCATGAAGGTATTCCATTTTCCTTCCCAGTGGAAGTTCCATGAACTGAAGGATTTAAACAAATAATCCCCAACGAAAAATTCCTCACTAAATTTTATGTTTATCTTGCGTTTCGGCTCAAACAGTTGTGTTGGTTTGTTGATCTCGTCAGTCAACAACAATACGTGCAGAGTGCTTGCCCATCACATAACACCTATTGGGGGTCCTTTTGTTGAACTCACTTTTGGTTCAGGTCTAGTCTTTCTTTAGAATATTGTAGGGTCTAGCCAAAGGACTCTCTTGGTGACTTTCTTAGAATACTAGTCATGGAACCCTTTACCTTAGAAATTCAAACGTTTCTCACTTCACTGGGAGTTTTCATATGCTTAAGGCCTAACCTCCAGTTTTTGGGAGGAAGAGACCAAGCATAAGGAAGCCCATAGGAAGTCTCCTATAAGTGGTAAGACCTTAGGATCTACCCTGGGAGGTCTGGAGCTTACACTACACACTCACAAACCTAAATAATGCACATCACCTTTGATCCCGTAACTCTTTGGAAACTCATGTAAGTGGTTTTCTCAACCCATTAGCCTCAGGCTAGGGTTTGGCTAGCACCAACACATAGAGAACCAAATGAGAGTGACTCTTGGTCCATTGCTCCATATAAATAATGCCATATTACCCACTTTCAACCAATCCCATTTTTTTTTCAAAAAAATTCCAAATTTCTAACCCCTTTGCCCCAAAATACCCAAAATACCCAAAATACCCCCAAAAACCCTAAAATCCCCCAAAATTTCCAAAATCACCCAAATTACCCATAATTCTTCAAAAATCATTCCAAAAACTCCCTACCACTCAAATTAACAAAAACTACCCAAGATTGCCAAATTTCCTAAAAACAATCCCCAAAATGACCAAAATGTCCCTCTTAGCCCAAAATTCCAAAAATTCTCATAAATTCCCAAAACCCCCCAAATATTCCCAATTACATTTATGTCAGCTACCACATGACCCAATTTGGCCAATTTTGCCAAATTTAATAAAAAGCCCCAATTTGACCCATTTAACCAAAAAATGCCCAAATTAAACCCAATGCCTACTTAACTGACCCCAATGTTACTCAATTTTAATTCTAAACTTTAATTCAACATCTCCAATATCAATCTAAACTAAATCCAAGCTCAATTTGATCCACATTTGAGTTCAATTTCACTTAAAACTCAAAATCCCTAATTTTGCCTAATTCCCCAACCTGACCTAATGTTAATCTAAAACCACTCCAATCCTAATCTAAACCATTTATGACAATCATATACAAAATATTGCTCAATCATTTGGGCTCAACCCAAGATCAAACCTATGTTAGCCCAATGTGAACCAAAAGTGACCCAAATGAACCCATGAACAAATTTATTCAAATTGAACCAAATATGACCAAATCAAACCCTCCACAACAACTAAACTAATCCTAGGAACCACCCAAGATGATCTTTGCCCATGCTAGTGAGCCATGGATGAAAGGATCCTCTATTTGGGGATACCCTTCCATATTTGATTAAACCATATGAATCCTTGCTAAAATTTCTCACCAAACATAATTGCTCCCACTTGATGGCCTGGCTCACCTAATTAATGACTTACCTGACCCATGGCTAGCTCTCCTGTCCTTACTGGCAAGCCTAGTCGCCGGAGGAGCCCAAACTGAGAGCCACATCCAAGCCAAGCAAACCCAAACTCGACCCCATGGCCAAGTTAGCCTAAAATTCTCTTTGGAGCTCATCTACACTCCACCTAGACAGTTGAATCCACCCATCACTAGCACCTGAGCACTCTACGGCCAAAACCAGGTGCTAAAATTTTCTCAAGGAAACCCCACCAAATTACTTCTAGAGCTTCCCTGAGATGTCCTAAGAGTGATCCCACTGTCTTCAGCCACTGATTCGCTCTGTTTGAGAGCAATTTCACCACTTAAATCTCAGCTGGAACTAAGACAAAATTCTCCACAGATCCAAGGTGCACCAAACTTCAATTAACTATACCCACACCTTCACAACATTGAAAGAAGAAGGTCCCCCATCAAAGCCCCATCACAGAAGGCCTCTGCACCAGACCTTGATGAACACCTGAAAACGGCTTTGGTGAAATTCAGGTCCAGAAATTTTACCACAGTGCAAGGCTCCATCGAGATGTCCGTTGGTATCAATCAAAGCTACCACAATCATTTTATTGAGGCCTCCCCTCTCAGACGAAGGTATTGAGCTCACTCTTCCTCCCGAGCAATTCTTAGTCCTCCATAATTGTACACTCGTATTTCATACCATATAAGCCATATGAATAGATTGTTCTAGGCTAGATGAATCTTTAGAAACAAACCCCAAGTGATTTGGTTAAGTATCGAGAGAGATCTTAGGTCTAGAAGGTGGACGGTTCTCTGTGCACACCCGTTGGGGACGATGATGCGCGGCCATTCGATCGAGCGTGTATCAAATTGGGGACCAGGATTGCACCGGATGAACGCTTGCAGAATAAAGAACGTGCTGACTAAGAAGGTTGTGCCCAACCAAAAGGAGGTGCATGTGCTTTCGACCCGTCGTAGGTTTACGTGGCGCTGCGTTACTTAAGTAGAAAAATATGAAAATTTTGAATTTTTTAAATCACTTGAACTACAAAAATCCATACCTTGGTGTAGAAAAATCATAAAAATAAAATAAAAATACTCTCATGCTTAGTGAATAGAGGAGAATAATGTAGAAATGGTTTTAAATTTATTTAATGCATGTATAATTTTTAATTAATTAATACCCTTAGTAGTCTTTCAATTCTCTATGCATATAGACATTTCACCAGGGCTTACCATTTTAGCATGTTATAGCCTCTGTCATGGGGGACGTTCACTGAGTTTTCTAAGGTCAGAGAAGACCTCTATGAGGAGATCTACATATTCCAAGTTTTTGCATTTTCTTTGATAATTTAATTCTAATAATTAGCACGGTAGTTATAAAAATCTAGAAAAATTGTCGTAGGTTTCCTATGACTAGAGGACCTTAGAATAAAATTTTCATGGGTTAACTCATTAAGAAATGCCTATTCATCAACTAGGTTTAAAACTGAATTTAAATTAATTTGAATTCATTAAATATGGAAATTTCTTTAATTTACAAGTTAGAGAACTCCCCATAAAAATTTCATGGCATTTGGAATTCATTTGATCACCTAAATGAATTTTCTAAGTGAAATAGAAATTTTGAACATTAAACTAATTTTAAAAATTAAAATATAACCCAAAAAAAATTCAAAATTGATCTTGGGAGTTATCTGTGATTAAAGTATTTCTCTAATAATAAAATTGCAATTTTAATAAAATTTTCATTTTCTAACATATTTTAAATATCTAAATATTTAAATAATAATAAAAAACACAAAAATATTAAAAATTACCAAATTGTCACATTTAGTCACCTAATCACTTGGGAACCATCTACATAATTTTCCTAAGCTTCAAAATCAAGATAATAAATTTTAAAGGCTTAAATTAATTTTTAAAAGGGTAAAAATGAATTTTCTTAATTTTTCACTAAAATAAATCTAATAATTAAAATAAAAATCAGAAAAATAGAAAATTTGCTTCTCTGGGTTCCTTAACCTTAGAGGGACATAAGAAAAATATAAAACTAAAATTTTAACTTTTATTATATTTTATAATTAATTAAAATTCTAAAATTTAATATAATTCTAATAATTAAATTAAAGCTCAAACAATCATGTGATTTGATTCAGGTGGTCCTCTGGTCTAGGTCTACTTCCAAAAAAAATTTCAAAGTCATATGGTTTGTTTTGGACAAGTTATTGAATTTTCATTGATAACCCCCATTTATGCATTAAAATAAATATATAAATTAAATTTAAATTTGAAAAATCACGTTTTGCTCCTATAATGATTTAATTAACCCATAAGTGGGGTCACATAAAATATTCAAAGTCATTTAAGCTATATTTAATGAATTATGAAGTTATGAAGGCCTTTAGAGATAAAATTGTAATTTTGGAAAAATTTAGCTTTAATCAATATTTAGGCTTAATTAAAATGGGAAAAGGGTAATAAATGACCTTAATCATTATGATTGGATGATTGAAACATCAAGGGATAACTGGTAGAAACCCATTAGAATTTTGTCACATCAAAATTAAATATTTAAATTTCCTTAATTAGCATAATTTGGATGAAAATCAAATTAAAAGAGAGCCTTAAAGTTAGGGGTTGATTTTGGGAATTAATATTCCACTAACTTAGTACCCCTTCATTTGGTGTTTCAATGTTAATTTAATATTCTGATAAGAATCATAATCATGAAAGTCATGAAATTTCCTTTTTTAAGGACATAAAATTACCTACTAAAATCTTAAGGGCTTAGTAATGAGCTAGGCTTGATCAAAGGAATTAAATAATATGAATTAGAAAGGAAAAGATAATTGATCCTAAACTACCTTTTGAAACATTACTAGCCCATCAAAACTTGATAAATTCTTCCATAAGTTAAAGTTTGCCTCTAAAAGGCCCACTCACATAATTCGTAAGCCAAGTACCAAATGATAATTACTCCACCTTTCGGGATGACTAAAACATTGGCTCACTGAGCATAAGGGTATGAAACAAATAAATCTTTTAATAATTATGATATATTCAAAAGACCTCAAGGATGTTCAAAAGTATTATGAAATTTCTGGGCCTCTCCTGGATCTTTTCACAAGTCTTCTGGATAACTTGTAGGATAACTGGACCTATCATATTTATTAAATGAAAAATATCTCTCAAATAAATGAATTGAACCCACCGGTTTATGACATAGAGTTTGGTAGGCCTGTAATGAACCTATCCATAGGGTCTTACTTCCTTGCAAAATATAAATGTCTATTGCAAGAATACTAAATTCTCAGGTGGAGGAATGAGATCACTCACTAGGTACACTTTTATAGTTTGCAACACTTTCTTTTCCTGTACTTTGTTTACTTTTTGGGCTTATAAGCTTGCATGTTAAAAAACAATGCCACCCTGAATGAAAACTGAAACCTTTAGGATAGCCACAAAACCAAAACCAAAATCAAAATTAAAAATCAAAATAAGATAAAATTCACCGCCACAACATTTAAAATATAAAACAACTCAAAATTTTATCATAAATAAAACAAAAAAAATCACAATTGCAACTAAATGAAAACGTCTTGTTGGATGATCGGGAATCCCTCGGAGGAGGTAATTCCACCAAAATTCCCTAATTTTCCATTTCCTATCCAAGAAATTTTTCTGCCTTCCATGAAATTTGGGGAATGGAGCTTAGTCATCTGATTCCCCCAAAATTCCCTAATTTTCCATTTCTTATTCGAGAAATTTTCCGCCTTCCATGAAATTCCGGGAACGGAGCTTAGTCGTCCGATTCCTCCCAAAATTCCCTAATTTTCCATTGTCTATCTGAGAAGTTTTTCGCCTTCCATGAAATTCTAGGAACGAAGCTTAGTCGTCTGATTCCCCCAAAATTTCTTAATTTTCTATTAACTATCTGAGAAATTTTCTGCCTTCCATAAAATTTCGGGAACGGAGCTTAGTCGTCCTATTCCCCCCAAATTTTCTAATTTTCCATTTCCTATCAAAGAAAATTTTTGGGTTTCATGAAATTCTAGGAACGAAGCTTAGTCATCCGATTCCCCCAAAATTTTCTAATTTTCCATTTCTTATCCGAGAAATTTTCTGCCTTCCTTGAAATTCCGGGAATGGAGCTTAGTTGTTTGATTCACCAAAAATTCCCTAATTTTTCATTTCCTATCCGAGAAATTTTCGACCTTCCATGAAATTCTGGAAACAGAGCTTAGTCATCCCATTCCCCCAAAATTCCCTAATTTTTTTATTTCCTATCTAAGAAATTTTCCGCCTTCCATGAAATTCCGGGAACGGAGCTTAGTCGTCTGATTCCCCAAAGATTTCCTAATTTTCCATTCCCTATCTGAGAAATTTTCTACCTACCATGAAATTCCTGGATTGGAGCTTAGTCGTCCGATTCTCCCCAAAATTCTCTAATTTTCCATTCCGTATCCGAGAAATTTTCCACCTTCCATGAAATTCCAGGAACGGAGATTAGTCGTTCGATTTCACCAAAATTCCTTAATTTTTCATTTCACCAAAATTCCTTAATTTTTCATTTCCTATCCAAGAAATTTTTTTTCCTTCAATGAAATTCCGGAAACGGATCTTAGTCATCTGATTCCCTCTAAATTCCCTAATTTTTCATTTCGTATCCGAGAAATTTTCCTCCTTCCCTGAAATTCTGGGAATGGAGCTTAGTCGTCCGATTCCCCCAAAATTCCCTAATTTTCCATTTTCTTTTTGGGAAGTTTTTCTGCCTTCCATGAAATTCCGGAAATAGAGCTTAGTCATTCGATTCCCCCAAAAATCCTTATATTTCCATCTCCATCCAAGAAATTTTCCACACCCTGAATTCCCGAGGTCGGTACCGAAATTCCGATTCTCATATCCGAGGCTGGTACCTAAATCCTCTCACCCTGTGGGATCAGTACTTAAATTCTGATTCACACCTTCCGAGTTCGGTATTGAAATTCCAATTTCCCCTTTGCACTCACTTTAAGCTCAAAACAACCTATTAAAATCTTTAAATTCAAAAGTCCACAAATTTTGAAATTTTTGTAAATTCCATGAAACTTAAAATTAAAATTAAAACTCAAATCTAAATTAAAATTCGAACTCAAAATTTAAATTGAAATAAAAAATAAATTTGAAATCAAATTTCAATTAGTAAATCCAATTTGTAACTTCAAATCAATTTGGATCGGACTCCTTCAGAAATTAGAAGCTTGAAATCCATAGCTTCTCTCATGAAGGTATTCCATTTCCCTTCCCGGTGGAAGTTCCATGAACTGAAGGATTTAAAAAAATAATCCCCAACGAAAAATTCCTCACTAAATTCTATGTTTATCTTGCGTTTCGGCTCAGACAGTTGTGTTGGTTTGTTGATCTCGTCAGTCAACAACAATACGTGCAGAGTGCTTGCCCATCACATAACACCTATTGGGGGTCCTTTTGTTGACCTCACTTTTGGTTCAGGTCTAGTCTTTCTTTAGAATATTGTAGGGTCTAGCCAAAGGACTCTCTTGGTGACTTTCTTAGAATACTAGTCATGGAACACTTTACCTTAGAAATTCAAACGTTTCTCACTTCACTCAGGAGTTTTCATATGCTTAAGGCCTAACCTCGGCTTTTGGGAGGAAGAGACCAAGCATAAGGAAGCCCATAGGAAGTCTCCTATAAGTGGTAAGACCTTAGGATCTACCACGGGAGGTCTGGAGCTTACACTACACACTCATAAACCTAAATAATGCACATCACCTTTGATCCCGTAACTCTTTGGAAACTCATGTAAGTGGTTTTCTCAACCCATTAGCCTCAGGCTAGGGTTTGGCTAGCACCAACACATAGAGAACCAAATGAGAGTGACTCTTGGTCCATTGCTCCATCTAAATAATGCCATATTACCCACTTTCAACCAATCCCATTTTTTTTTCAAAAAAATTCCAAATTTCTAACCCCTTTGCCCCAAAACACCCAAAATACCCAAAATACCCCCAAAACCCTAAAATCCCCCAAAATTTCCAAAATCACCCAAATTACCCATAATTCTTTAAAAATCATTCCAAAAAACTCCCTACCACTCAAATTAACAAAAACTACCCAAGATTGCCAAATTTCCTAAAAACAATCCCCAAAATGACCAAAATGTCCCTCTTAGCCCAAAATTCCAAAAATTCTCATAAATTCCCAAAACCCCCCAAATATTCCCAATTACATTTATGTCAGCTACGACATGACCCAATTTGGCCAATTTTGCCAAATTTAATAAAAAGCCCTATTTTGACCCATTTAACCAAAAAATGCCCAAATTAAACCCAATGTCTACTTAACTGACCCCAATGTTACTCAATTTCAATTCTAAACTTTAAATCAACATCTCCAATATCAATCTAAACTAAATCCAAGCTCAATTTGATCCACATTTGAGTTCAATTTCACTTAAAATCCAAAATCCCTAATTTTGCCTAATTCCCCAACCTGACCTAATGTTAATCTAAAACCACTCCAATCCTACTCTAAACCATTTATGACAATCATATACAAAATATTGCTCAATCATTTGGGCTCAACCCAAGATCAAACCTATGTTAGCCCAATGTGAACCAAAAGTGACCCAAATGAACCCATGAACAAATTTATTCAAATTGAACCAAATATGACCAAATCAACCCCTCCACAACAACTAAACTAATCCTAGGAACCGCCCAAGATGATCTTTACCCATGCTAGTGAGCCATGGATGAAAGGATCCTCTATTTGGGGATACCCTTCCATATTTGATTAAACCATATGAATCCTTGCAAAAATTTCTCACCAAACGTAATTGCTCCCACTTGATGGCCTGGCTCACCTAATTAATGACTTACCTGACCCATGGCTAGCTCTCCTGTCCTTACTGGCTAGCCTAGTCGCCGGAGGAGCCCAAACTGAGAGCCACATCCAAGCCAAGCAAACCCAAACTCGACCCTATGGCCAAGTTAGCCTAAAATTGTCGTTGGAGCTCATCTACCCTCCACCTAGGCAGTTGAATCCACCCATCACTAGCCCCTGAGCACTCCACGGGCAAAACCAGGTGCTAAAATTTTCTCAAGGAAACCCCACCAAATTACTTCTAGAGCTTCCCTGAGATGTCCTAAGAGTGATCCCACTTGTCTTCGACCAACGATTCGCTCTGTTTGAGAGCAATTTCACCACTTAAATCTCAGCTGGAACCAAGACAAAATTCTCCACAGATCCAAGGTGCACCAAACTTCAATTAAATATACCCACACCTTCACAGCATTGAAAGAAGAAGGTCCCCCATCAAAGCCCCATCACAGAAGGCCTCTGCACCAGACCTTGATGAACACCTGAAAACGGCTTTGGTCAAATTCAGGTCCAGAAATTTTACCACAGTGCAAGGCTCCATCTAGATGTCCGTTGGTATCAATCAAAGCTACCACAATCATTTTATTGAGGTCTCCCCTCTCAGACGAAGGTATTGAGCTCACTCTTCCTCCCGAGCAATTCTTAGTCCTCCATAATTGTACACTGTATTTCATACCATATAAGCCATATGAATAGATTGTTCTAGGCTAGATGAATCTTTAGAAACAAACCCCAAGTGATTTGGTTAAGTATCGAGAGAGATCTTAGGTCCAGAAGGTGGACGGTTCTCTGTGCACACCAGTTGAGGACGAAGATGCGTGGCCATCCGATCGAGCGTGTATCAAATTGGGGACCAGGATTGCACTGGATGAACACTTGCAGAATAAAGAACGTGCTGACTAAGAAGGTTGTGCCCAACCAAAAGGAGGTGCATGTGCTTTCGACCCATCGTAGGTTTACGTGGCGCTGCGTTACTTAAGTAGAAAAATATGAAAATTTTGAATTTTTAAAATCACTTGAACTACAAAAATCCATACCTTGGTGTAGAAAAATCATAAAAATAAAATAAAAATACTCTTATGCTTAGTGAATAGAGGAGAATAATGTAGAAATGGTTTTAAATTTATTTAATGCATGTATAATTTTTAATTAATTAATACCCTTAGTAGTCTTTCAATTCTCTATGCATATAGACATTTCACCAGGGCTTACCATTTTAACATGTTATAGCCTCTGTCATGGGGGACGTTCACTGAGTTTTCTAAGGTCAGAGAAGACCCCTATGAGGAGATCTACATTCTCCAAGTTTTTGCATTTTCTTTGATAATTTAATTCTAATAATTAGCACGGTAGTTATAAAAATCTAGAAAAATTGTGGTAGGTTTCTTATGACTAGAGGACCTTAGAATAAAATTTTCATGGGTTAACTCATTAAGAAATGCCTATTCATCAACTAGGTTTAAAACTGAATTTAAATTAATTTGAATTCATTAAATATGGAAATTTCTTTAATTTACAAGTTAGAGAACTCCCCATAAAAATTTCATGGCATTTGGAATTCATTTGATCACCTAAATGAATTTTTTAAGTGAAATAGAAATTTTGAACATTAAACTAATTTTAATAATTAAAATACAACCCAAAAAAATTTTAAAATTGGTCTTGGGAGTTATCTGTGATTAAAGTATTTCTCTAATAATAAAATTGAAATTTTAATAAAATTTTCATTTTCTAACATATTTTAAATATCTAAATATTTAAATAATAATAAAAAACACAAAAATATTAAAAATTACCAAATTGTCACATTTAGTCACCTAATCACTTGGGAACCATCCACATAATTTTCCTAAGCTTCAAAGTCAAGATAATAAATTTTAAAGGCTTAAATTAATTTTTAAAAGGGTCAAAATGAATTTTCTTAATTTTTCACTAAAATAAATCTAATAATTAAAATAAAAATTAGAAAAATAGAAAATTTGCTTCTCTGGGTTCCTTAACCTTAGAGGGACTTAAGAAAAATATAAATTTAAAATTTTAACTTTTATTATATTTTATAATTAATTAAAATTCTAAAATTTAATATAATTCTAATAATTAAATTAAAGCTCAAACAATCATGTGATTTGATTCGGGTGGTACTGCGAGTCTAGGTCTACTTCCAATAAAAATTTCAAAGTCATATGGTTTGTTTTGGACAAGTTATTGAATTTTCATTGATAACCCCATTTATGCATTAAAATAAATATATAAATTAAATTTAAATATGAAAAATCACGTTTTGCTCCTATAATGATATAATTAACCCATAAGTGGGGTCACATAAAATATTCAAAGTCATTTGAGCTATATTTAATGAATTATGAAGTTGTGAAGGCCTTTAGAGATAAAATTGTAATTTTGGAAAAATTTAGCTTTAATCAATATTTAGGCTTAATTAAAATGGGAAAAGGGTAATAAATGACCTTAATCATTATGATTGGATGATTGAAACATCAAGGGATAAATTGTAGAAACCCATTAGAATTTTGTCACATCAAAATTAAATATTTAAATTTCCTTAATTAGCATAATTTGGATGAAAATCAAATTAAAAGAGAGCCTTAAAGTTAGGGGTTGATTTTGGGAGTTAATATTCCACTAAATTAATACCCCTTCATTTGGTGTTTCAATGTTAATTTAATATTCTGATAAGAATCATAATCATGAAAGTCATGAAATTTCCTTTTTTAAAGACATAAAATTACCTACTAAAATCTTAAGGGCTTAGTAATGAGCTAGGCTTGATCAAAGGAATTAACTAATATGAATTAGAAAGGAAAAGATAATTGATCCTAAACTACCTTTTGAAACATTACTAGCCCATCAAAATTTGATAAATTCTTCCATAAGTTAAAGTTTGCCTCTAAAAGGCCCACTCACATAATTCGTAAGCCAAGTACCAAATGATAATTACTCCACCTTTCGGGATGACTAAAACATTGGCTCACGCGAGCATAAGGGTATGAAACAGATAAATCTTTTAATAATTATGATATATTCAAAAGACCTCAAGGAAGTTCAAAAGTATTATGAAATATCTGGGCCTCTCCTGGATCTTTTCACAAGTCTTCTGGATAACTTGTAGGATAACTGGACCTATCATATTTATTAAATGAAAAATATCTCTCCAATAAATGAATTGAACCCACCGGGTTATGACATAGAGTTTGGTAGGCCTGTAATGAACCTATCCATAGGGTCTTACTTCCTTGCAAAATATAAATGTCTATTGTAAGAATACTAAATTCTCAGGTGGAGGAATGAGATGACTCACTAGGTACACTTTTATAGTTTGCAGCGCTTTCTTTTCCTGTACTTTGTTTACTTTTTGGGCTTATAAGCTTTCATGTTAAAAAACAATGCCACCCTGAAAGAAAACTGAAACATTTAGGATAGCCACAAAACCAAAACCAAAATCAAAATTAAAAATTAAAATAAGATAAAATTCACCGCCACAACATTTAAAATATAAAACAACTCAAAATTTTATCATAAATAAAACAAAAAAAATCACAATTGCAACTAAATTAAAACGTCTTGTTGGATGATCGGGAATCCCTCGGAGGAGGTAACTGACTACAGAAAAATGTATTGAGAAATTTATACCAATTTTATATGAAATTTCATTTTAAAGAAAGGTATTTTCTTTATTTTATTGTCGGAATGAAGATTTATAAGTACCGAAAGCAAAAAGCACAAGAGAAGCGGATTTGGAGCAAAAAGGACTCAATTTGATGAAAATTAAACTATCCCGCCGACGGTGAGATTTAAGCCGCCGACGGTGAGATTTTCCCAAAAGATTTTGAATATTTTATAAAGAGCCTGCTGACAGTGAGATCGAGCCCGCCGACAGCGAGATCGGCGCGGTTAGCCCATCTTCTAGAAGCCCGCCGATGGCGAGATCGAGCCGCCGACGGCGAGACAGTTGAAAAGAGCCAAAATATAATGAACCTGGACTCTTTCTAAAGAGGTGCTTAAGTACCCTTTAAGGATTTGACTCCTTATATAAATAGAGACGAATTTTAGTCATTTGGTGTGTCAATTTGTGTGTAAGTTTTGTGTGAGTTAAGTGTCATCCTATAGTCTTTTTAGTGAGTAGATAAAGTGTTTAGCATTTTGGTGTACTGTACTGGAAGCAAGAGTCAAAGGAACTTCAAAGAGTCTGCTTGGGGAGAAGAAGAGAGATAAATATATTTTTTATTGTTTGTTAACTTTAATGAAATTCATGCTTTCTGTTATTTTTCCCATGCTTTCTGAGTAGTTTCCTTAGTCTTTTTCCTTGTTATTGAGATTATGTGAAATGATGAATCGAAATTAGTTGTGCCTAAAATATTAAATATTGTGATAATCTTTTACTTAAAACATAATTTACTTTCAATCTGGTCAATTGATTTGTTAACATATGTTGAATTATCAACTATAGAAAATATTACATCCAGGGAAGTCAAAAGCCTTGGAAGGAGGGTGCAAATAAATAGGGAAATATTAACTATCGGGCGTAGAATTGGACATTTTAGTGTGATAGACTAAAATATTCAATTCGGTCCTATTGTTTGAGAGCTGAAGTGTAGATGTTAGCCCTCAGGTGAGGGGAACGTGGAAGCTACGAAGTGGCGGTAGGTATCCTCCCGGCTGGCCAGCGAGATTCAATAAACAAACATAGAACTAGTCAATGTTCTTTGCACCTGGACCAAAGGGTAAAGAATAGGAATGCTCCTATTTGACACAATACAAACTCTAAATTACTTAAATTCATCATTCACTTAATTCTCTCAACAAGGAAAAAGATGCTTTTCTCAATTAGAATCTTATTTTCAACCATTAAGCATTAGTTTATTTTAGTCTAAGTATACTTAATTTCCATATAATAATTTAGTAAGTAAGTCTACTTTAAGTTGTCTTTGAAATTCTCTAACTTCCTTGTGGGATCGATATCTAGGACTTCATTAGAGCCCTATATTACTTGATAACGATACATATACTTGCGTAGTAAACACAATATAAATCATAAAATCCATAACAGAATCATCAGTATATATATTCAGCGCGGGATCAAGTTTTTGGTACCGTTGCTTATTTTCATATTATAGTTGTAAGTATAAATATCGAAAAGTGGATCAAGTTTTTGGCGCCGTTGCCGGGGAAGTAAAGTAATTATTAAGATAATTAATAGAATTATTAAAATAATTACTAGAGTAACAGACTAGTTTAAATATTATTTAAAAATTATATCTGTAAATTTGGAAATGAACATTTAATACCTTACGATTCAGAATTAGAGCGCACAATTAAAAGAATTAGAAAACAAAAGAAAAAAATTATAAATTTAACACAAGTGGCAAATAATCCAGAAATTGAAAATATAAACCAACAATGACCATTAAGAGATTATGCCAACCCTACATTAGATGAAATTCACCTAACAATTCAAAACCTTGATGTTGCTGCTAACTCATTCGAACTTAAACCTGCAATTATCCAATTGGTACAGAATAATCAATTTAGTGGTTCACCTAATGAAGATCTTAATTTACATCTTGCTAGTTTTTTTGGAACTATGTGCTACTTTTAAATATGAAGGAGTATCTAATGATGCTATTAGACTTAGGCTTTTTCCTTTTTCTTTAAGGGATAAGGCTAAGATGTGGTTAAATTCATTAGCACCTAGATCTATTAAAACTTAGGGAGAATTATCACAAAAATTTCTATCCAAATATTTTTCTCCTTCAAAAACTGCAAAACTTAGAAATGATATAACATCTTTTAGTTAGTTTGATGGAGAATCCATATATGAATCTTGAGAGAGATTTAAAGAACTTCTTAGGAAATGCCCACATCATGCATTACTAGATTGGTTAATTATACAAACTTTTTACAATGGATTAGTAGGATCTCTTAGATCAATCATTGATCTTCTTCTTGGAGGTTCATTAATGTCAAAACCATTTGATGAAGCCTATGCGTTAATCGAAGAAATGGCTACTAATAATTTTCGATAGTCTACTGAAAGAATAAATCCTAAAAAGATAGCTAGTGTTCATGAAAATGATGCAATATCTATGTTAGCTTCTCGAATTGTTGCTATATCGAAGAAATTAGATCATTTTGGAATGAATTACTCTCCTACTATATTAGAAGAAAACTTCATATGGACAAATTATAGATTCTCAATCTCTTTATGAAACTATAAATACTATTAATAATAGACCCAATAATCCTTATGCAAATTATTATAATCTCGGTTGGAAGAATCATCCAAATTTTAATTGGAATAACAATACGACTAATCAACAATGGATGAACAAATCTATAGGAAATCCACCTAATCAAGGTAATACAAATTATAAACCTTCTTATCCACCTAGATTTAATAACAATCAATTTAAAGATAGGAAATTATCTATAGAAGAATTAATATTGAGTATGGGTCAGCACTTGTAAAATCAAGGAAATCAATTACAAATTCAAGGAAATCAATTACAAAATCAAGGAACAACAATTAAAAATATTGAAAATAAACTTGGACATATCGCTACCGCGCATAACAATAGAATTCTTGGAACTTATCCTAGTAATGTGGAAATATATCCTAAAGATCAAGGAAAAGAACAAATTAAAGCGATATAATTATGCAGTGGAAAAGAGTTAGAAACTAAAATTCTGAAAGAGATAGAAAGTAAAAATGAGGAAGTGGAAATCGAAAAAGAAAAGGACCACCAAGATCAAAACTTAGAATATCCATTGATCACTATGAAAATATCTATAGAAAAACCACTACCACTATTTCCTCAATGACTAAAGCAACATAAATAAGATAAGCAATTTGCTAAATTCCTTGAAATTTTAAAAAAATTAACGGTAAATTTTCTTTTGTGTAAGCATTAGAACAAATGCCTAATTATGTAAAATTTATGAAAGATATTTTAAATAAAAAAAGAAAATTTACAGATAATGAAACTGTTGCACTTAGCGAAGAATGTAGTGCAATTATTCAGAAAAAAGCTTCACGAAAAATTAAAAGATCTCTGGTAGTTTCCACTATACCTTGCGTTATTGGAGAAAAATTTTATGGAAAAGCTTTGTGTGACTTAGGAGCAAGCATCAATCTAATGCCTCTATCCATTTTTAAAAGATTAGAATTAGGAGAAATTTCACCTACTTCGGTAACTCTTTAGTTAGGCGATCGTTCTGTGACTTATCCTAAGGGAGTTATTGAAGATGTGTTAGTGAAAGTAGATAAATTTATCTTCCGGGTAGATTTTATTGTTCTAGATATGGAAGAAGACAAAGAAATCCCATAATATTAGGAAGACCTTTTTTAGCCATTGAAAAAGTCATAATTGATGTTCAGAAAGGAGAATTGACTATGAGAGTAAACGATCAAAAAGTAACTTTTAACATAGCAAAATCAATGAAATATCCTGTTTTAGAAAAAGAAGTGAATGTTTTCGAATGGAAATACTTGAACATTTGCAAAATGAATATTTTAAAGAATATTATGAAGAAAAGTTAGAAAAAGAAAATACTAAATTAATTGAAGAAGCAGATAATGAAAAACTAGATTATATACAGGAAAAATTTGAAATGTTGGATAATACTGAAAACGCTGAAAAGAATATAGTTACGTCAATTATTAGACCTCCTGAACTTGAATTAAAAATTTTACCTAATCATTTAAAATATGCTTACTTAGGTAACCATTCAAACCTACTAGTTATTATATTAGCTGAATTGAATGAATTACAAGAACAAAAATTGTTAGACATATTAAAAAAGTATAAGAAAACTTTTGGTTGGACTTTAGCAGATATTACAGGAATTAGTTCTTCAATTTGTATGCACAAAATTATTTTAGATAACGAACTTAAGCCTAGAGTAGATCCTCAAAGGAGATTAAACCCAATAATGAAAGAAGTAGTCAAGAAAGAAATATTAAAATTATTAGATAATGATATTATATATCTTATTTCAGACAGTGCATGGGTAAGCACAATTCATTGTGTTCCTAAGAAAGGAGGAGTGACCGTTAAAGCTAATGAAAATAATGATTTAATACCTATAAGACAAGTTACTGGATGGCGTATATGTATTGACTATAGAAAATTAAATGCAGCCACCGGGAAAGATCACTTCCCATTACCATTTCTAGACAGAATGTTGGATAGTTTAGTCGGACATAAATATTTTTGTTTTTTAGATGGATATACCGGTTATCATCGGATACATATTGATCACGAGGATCGAGAAAACTACATTTACTAGTCCTTATGGAACATTTGCTTTTCGAAGAATTCCTTTTGGATTATGTAATGCACTGCAACATTCCGGAGATGTATGATGTCTATATTTAGTAAATTAATTGATGATGGAATAGAAGTATTTATGGATGATTTCTCTATATTTGGAACGTCATTTGACGCATGCTTGAATCATCTTGAAAAAGTTTTAGAAGTATGTAAGAAAACTAACTTAGTTCTAAATTGGGAGAAATGTCAATTTATGGTTGTAGGAGGAATTGTATTTGGGCATAAAATTTCAGAAAATGGCATGGAAGTTGACCCTGCAAAAATTTAAGTTATAGCTAAATTACCACGTCCAACTACCATAAAAGGGGTAAGAAGTTTTCTTGGACATGCTGGATTCTACAGACGCTACATAAAAGATTTTTCAAAAATTAATAAACCTCTATGACAACTTTTAGAAAAGGACAAGAAATTTGAATTCACAACTGAATGCCTAAATACTTTTGAATTATTAAAAGATTAATTAATCACAGCTTTATAATAGTTTCACTGATTGGAAGAAACCATTTGAACTTATGTGTGATGCTAGTGATTATGTTATAGGAGCGATACTTAGGCGAAGATATGATAAAATTTTCAAAGTTATATACTATGCTTAGTAAAACTCTTATTAATGCTTGAAATGACTTATACGGTTACTAAAAAAAGTTATTAGCAATTGTTTATGCTTTTGATAAATTTAGGCCTTATCTAATTGGAAATAAATGTATTGTGCATACTGATCACTCTATTATTAAATATCTAATGCAAAAGAAAGATTCTAAACCAAGATTAGTTAAATGATTATTACTAATCCAAGAATTTGATTTTGAAATCATTAACAAAAGGAAGCTGATAATCGAATTGCGGATCATTTATCGAGGCTAGAATATAATGAATTACCGACAACGATAATGAAATTGCGATAGTTTTCACGATGAACAACTATATAATATAAATGAGTGGAAAATACCATGGTATGCTTGACATAGTAAATTATATTGTAAGTGATTTTTACCACTTTATGTTAACTTTGCAACAACGAGAAAAAATTCATTCATGAAGCTAAAACATATTTTTGGGATGAACCATATTTATATAAGTAATGTAAGGATCTTATAATTAGAAGATGTGTGCCTTATGAAGAAATAGAACAAATCATTTAGAAATGTCATGATTCTGATTTTGGAGGACATTTTGGAACAGATAAAACTGCTTATAAAATTTTACAATCTGGATTTTATTGGCCTACTCTTTTTAGAGATGTTTATAGATACATCAGAAATTGTGACAAATGCCAACGAGTAGGTAATATATCTTAAAGAAATGAAATGCCTATAAATTTTATATTAGAAGTTAAGATTTTTGATGTTTGGGAATTAGATTTTATGGGACCATTTGTTCCTTCATTTGGAAACTCATATATATTAGTCGTTGTTGATTATATTTCTAAATGGATTGAAGCACAAGCTTTACCTCGATGTGATGCTAAGAGTGTTTCAAAGTTTCTAATGAAAAATATTTTTACCAGATTTGGAATGTCGAGAGTGATTATCACTGACGGAGGTTCTCATTTTAGAAATAAATATATTCTCACACTAGTAGAGAAATTTAACATTATTCATAAGATATCAACTGCTTATCATCCACAAACCAGTGGATTAGCTGAAGTTTCTAATCGAGAAATTAAACGTATTTTAGAAAAGGCTTGTAAATCCTAATAGATTGGATTGGTCTATAAGACTAGACACTGCATTATGGGCATACAGGACTGCTTATAAAACTCCGATTGGAATGACTCCTTACAGGCTTATTTATGGAAAGACTTGCCACTTACGAGTTAAATTAGAACATAAAGCTTATTGGGAAATTAAAGAATTTAATTACAATTTGAAAGAAGCTGGTGAGAAAAGATTATTGCAATTGAATAAATTAGATGAATTAAGAAATGAATCTTATCATAATGATAGGATTTATAAAGAAAAAAATGAAATTATGGCATGGTCGGAAGATTAACCAGAAGATATTTGAGCCAGGACAAGAAGTTTTGCTTTATAATACAAGATTGAAATTATTTCCTGGGAAATTGAAATCTCGATGGTTAGGGCCTTTCATTATAACTCAAATATTTTCATACGGAACTATAGAAATTGAAGATCTAAAAACAGGGCATAGATTTAAAGTAAACAGACACAGATTAAAACCTTATTTTGAAGGGAGAAGACCAAATTTTAAAGAGGTTTTAATGCTCATTCAACCTGATTACTAATTAAAATTAGGTCAGGCTGACGACGTTAAACCAAGCACTTTATGGGAGGCAACCCATAGTAGTTATTAATTATGATCTATTTATTAATGTTATTGAAAATTAAAATTTAGAATAAATTGTACTACTCATTTTACTTTTTAGAATCATCACAAATTTGAATCTATATGAAGAAATCAGAAAATATTCAGACCGGAGCAGAAATTGGGCAATTTACCTAATCTCGCCGATGGTGAGATCGATCCCGCCGACAGCGAGATCAGCTCACCCAAATTCAGTTTAAATATTTTAACTATCCCACCGACGGCGAGGTCGTTATCGCCGACGGTGAGATAGTTAAAAAGTGGGTTTTGTGAGTTATTTTGCGGTTTTGGACGGTTCTAAGGCCATTTCTCTATATAAACCGTTTAAAACTTCATATTTACACTATCTTCTTCCTCAGAAACGATTATAGCCCCTCCAAAACAATCTATTATGGCCTCCAAACCACTAGAAACCACGAAATCCAGAGTTTTTAACCGACGAAAATTTGTCAGTTCTGAGGCTCAACGACTATTCAACAAGGTTTTGATGAAGAAGTGACTTATTAAGGAAAGAAGATTCGTAAACAGAGGAGCAAAGAATTCAACAACAACAATTGAAGAAATGATTGTTCAGCGATGTTGGGAGGTATTTTGCTATACAACATCTGTTGTAGTCATTCCAGTAGTCAAGGAATTCTACTCTAATCTGCATGTGATCCATAATGGAAGTGTTTACGTAAGAGGCAGATGGGTAACTTTCACTCCTCTAATCAATGAATTATACTCGATTGAAAATACCCCTGTTTGCCACTATTCAAATTTCGTTCCTACAAGATACAACATGAATGAGATATACAAATATCTGACCGACGAACCTGACGATTGGGAATTACGAGAAGACGGGTACGTTAGTTTTTCTGCGTCACTTCTTAACCCTCTCTCTAAGCATTGGCATTTCTTTATTTCATCAAAGGTATTACCCACTATGAAGGTAAACAAAGTCTCGAAGGAATGCATAATTTTAAATTACTGTATTCAATCTAGATTGCCTATTGATGTTGGATCTATCATTGTGAAGTCTGCATTAGTATTAATTGTGCATGGGTCAATTCATGGACTTGGACACCCATCAACTATATTTACTTTATGCAGTCAGTACCAAGTTTCCTACGAAGCTTGGGAGAAAGTGCTATTGCCTTAGAAACCACTAGATCCGACAGATATGTTTCCTACATTAGATAGCAATGATGAAACAATAATTATTTTTGATCAAGCATCACAAAACAATCCTTCAGTTAAGCCCCTGACTGATAGAACAAACCTCATTTTACGGAAACTTAAAGGATTTGAGAAGGAACTACAGAATGTGATGAATTCTATTGATAATATCTCTGATTTATTCGATCACATCGATTGGAGAATGAAGGAACACTTTGACCATACAGGACATTTGGAGGCAAGTTATATACGACTATTGAGACAGAAAGGGTGGATTGAAGAAGATTCTACTGCAGAATTCCCTTTCAAACCTTTCTATAATTTGTTTGTGCACCTACGTTCTATTGGAAACATCAGAGAAGAAATCAGTTCAGATTCTGATGAGTAGCAGAAATTTTTTTTCATATTATATGTATGTGTGTTGATTTGAATTTAGTTTAAACTTTACGTAACTAATCTTAATTTAGATGAGATTGTATGTTGTTTGTTTAGTCTCAGCATTTAGAGTATTGTGGTGTGGATTGCAATGTTGAGTTAGGTGTGTTTTAGTTAATTTGATTGTTAGTTTTGTGGTATTTGAAGTTTGTAAGTTCATGGATTTCATTTATAAAAGTTATACTGTTTGTGTTGTGTAAACCTTATATAAATTAGTAGAATATCTAATCATAGAAAATATATCAAATTAAGTGACCGAACATTAAAACAAGGCTTAATTAAATTGAACATAATTAAAAATATAAAAAAATTTTAAAAAATTCAGAAATCCTGCTGACGGCGAGATTGATCCCGCCAACGGCGAGATTTTCCTGAAACTTTGGCCTTGGTGAATTAATTAGCTCGCTGACGGTGAGAAATTTCTCGCCGACAATGAGATCATGAAATGTACTATATTTTGACCGGTCAACCGACACTATTCATTGTCCCCTTCCTCAAAACTTCGAAAAACCGACCTAGGGCTTGATAGATCTGGAATTTGGAGCAATTTCAACACATTTTGATGTTGGATTTCATCTTCCCTTGGTAAGAGCTTCACTCCTACGTAAAATTTTTTGATTTTCACCATGAATTTCTTCTACATTGAGGAATTTTGGAAAAATTTAAAATGAGAAGAAAAGACTTGGAAGAAATTCATGGAACTTGATTTCGATTAATTTTAGTAACTATTGGAAGCCATCTTAGTAATATTTTGAAGTTTAGTTAAGATTTTTGTAAATTTCACAGATCAAAAAATGGCTCCACGAAAAAAGAGAAGAATGGATTACGATGAATCTCATTTTGTGAATGCAAGGGCACAATCAAGATATTTTCACAATATTCAAGCTAGAAATGGCATTTAGGATCGAGTTTTCAAAAATCCTGGAGGTGAAGTAGAGCGAATAATTAAAGAAAGAAAATGGGAAAACTTCTATTATATAACCAACAGAGCCGCTGTGGAGGTAGTAAAAGAATTGTTTGCCAACCTGACTGCGATCGAAGATGCACCAATCAAGGTGAGTGGATTTTTGGTAGATTTCAGTGCTGCAAGGATTAATTCTTTTTATGAAATACGAGATTTATACACCAGTGAGTACAATACCTTTGGAACTAGGGAAAGACCACTGGAAGAAGTGATCAACTTTCTCACTGACGGGAAAGAAGTTTGGAAGCTTAAGCAGCGTGAAAGGGTAAACTTTCCTCTCTCAATGTTGAATGCAACATCTAAAGCCTTGCACTATTTTATTTCTTCTACCTTATTACCCACTTATCACCATATTGAGGTAACAAGAGATAGAGCAGTTCTGAATTTTTGTATTCAGAAACAAAGAAGTATTAATGTGGGAAGTATAATTTATAATAATATATTAGCCAACTGCGAAAGTGAATGTGGAGGAGGACTAGGACACCACTGGTTTGATTTATGCACTGCGCGATTATACGGGGTAGAGGCGAGGGATGATGAGGAATGGGTGGAGCTATGAAACCCATTACTCGACGATATTAAGAATTATGAATCCCACGAAGGATGGAGATGCGGGACTCAGGAGCTATGTACCTTCTTCGAGTAGAGATATTCCCTCTACTTAGTTATGACCCTCCTCACTATAGTACTCCTACCCTTCGGGATTTGATGAATGAGATGACTCTACATCGGAAAAGTTTTGAGAAAATAGAAGAAAAAGCTGGAGCATATTGATCGGAAGAATTGGAGGCTTAGAGAGAAGACATGATTATGACAACGAGTATCTCCGGAGACATTCGGAGTATGAGATAGCCTATTATGATGCTGAGAATAGTTATAGGAGAGGAGAGCTCGATGTTGTATTTCCTGAGTGCCCCCGATATACTCATTACCAGCGTAATCCACTCACTGATCAAGGAAACAACGACATAGTTTGAGACTTTGATGCGGAAGATTAGATTTTATGTTTATTTGTTTAGTTCAGATGTTGTGATTGTTTGTTTGTTGTCTTAAATTTTAGTATTAATGTTTTAGTATATCAACTTGATTATGATGTGGTGTAGATCTTTTTAAACATTGTTGTTAAAGTTATAGAGTTTTAAATTTCTAATGTTTTCAGACTGCTATTGTAACCTCGAATTGAATTAGTAAATGTATGTGGATGGAGTATAATATGTTAGTATAAAATATGATAGTATTGTGTTAAACTTCTTTAATATTATGTGTGTAGAAAAATACTAACAGTACAAGTTAATTAAGTAATGGAAAAAGCCTGAGAACTTAAAAAAGAAGAAATATCTAAAGCTTGAAGGTATGATTTACATATTACAGTTTATTTCCTTTTCACATATATAGATAGATAGAAAAATTTATGTTTGGGGGAGGGAAAAATACAAATTTAATTATTAAATTGTTCTTAATTTACATTTTCAAAATTATTATAAAAATGAATTTCTGTAGTAATTTTAATTTAGTAAACTAGAATTGATTTATTTAATTATTATAGAAAGTTAAGAGAAATACTTTTAATGATTAACTAATTTTTTAGATTAAGGATATTTAGTATAAGAGAATAAGAATATAGTTAACTATTTATAGTAAAGAAAACTATATTTTCGAATATAAAATTCTTAGGTATTTAGTTGAGAAAGAAAAGATTGAAACTCAATGAAGTAAAAACTTTGAAATATATAATAGAGAAGTAAATGTTTCCAGTTTCAAATTTAGGAAGAGGAAAATGAAGTTCAAAATTATTAACAGGCTAACCAAAAATAGTGATCCTCACTTAAAAAAAATGTAAAGAAAAAAAGGACTGAAAATCAATCCAGATAAAAAAAGAAGAAAAGAAAAAAGAAAAATATATATATAAAGTGAGGAGAAGCTTAAGGAAGATGCCTTATCAAAAATTGGCTTCATTTGAATCAATCTAAAGGGTAAACTTCAATTGCATTTCTGAACTTATATATATGGATTAGTATTTTACTAAGTAGTGCTTTCATGAAATTCCTATCATCTGAATATCTTAAGTAATTTAGTATTGAAAAGTATAGTCATTCTTGAAATAAATCGAAGACTAGAAGTCTTAAACTAAAAAACTAAATAGCCTTATATTTGTAGAAATAGTTTAATTATTTTAAAATATTTCTAAAAAAACATTACTATAATACTTATTTAAATCTAATTCACAGTAATTCTGAATTAAAACTTTACTACAAATAATCATTACTTTTATGTAGTATTAAAATTACTTGAGGACAAGTAATAATTAAGTTTAGGGGAATTTGATCACAGAAAAATGTATTGAGAAATTTATACCAATTTTATATGAAATTGCACTTTAAAGAAAGGTATTTTATTTGTTTTATTGCATGAATGAAGATGTATAGTATTTTCTTTGTTTTATTGTAGGAATGAAGATTTATAAGTACTGAAAGCAAAAAGCACAAAAGAAGCGGATTTGGAGCAAAAAGGACTCAATTTGATAAAAATTGAACTATCCAACCGACGACGAGATTTAAGCCGCTGACGACGAGATTTTCTTGAAAGATTTTGAATATTTTATAAAGAGCCCACTGACGGCGAGATCGATCTCGCCGACAGCGAGATCGGTGCGGTTAGCCGGTCTTCTAGAAACCCGCCGACGGCGAGATCGAGCCGCCGACGGTGAGATTGAGCCGCCAACGGCGAGATCGAGCCGCCGACGGCGAGACGGTTGAAAAGAGCCAAAATACAATGAACCTGGACGCTTTTTGAAGAGGTGCTTAAGTACCCTTTGGAGATTTCACTCCTTCTATAAATAGAGACGAGTTTTAATCATTTGTTGTGTCAATTTGTGTGTAAGTTTTGTGTGAGTTAAGTGTCATCCTAGAGTCTTTTTAGTGAGTAGATAAAGTGTTTAGCGTTTTGGTGTCTTTGTCTTGGAAGGAAGAGTCGAAAGGAAGTTCGAGAGTACGCTTGGGGAGAAGAAGTGAGATAAGTATATTTGTTATTGTTTGTTAACTTTAATGAAATCCATGCTGTGTTATTTTTCACATGCTTTCTGAGTAGTTTCCTTAGTCTTTTTCCTTGTTATGGAGATTATGTGAAAAGATGAATCGAAATTAGTTGTGCCTAAAATTATTAAATATTGTGATAATCTTTTACTTAAAAGTTAATTTACTTTCAATCTGGCTAATTGATTTGTTAACATATGTTGAATTATCAACTAGAGAAAAGATTACATCTAAGATTCCGGGAAGTCAAAAGCCTTGGAAGGAGGGTGCAAATAAATAAGGAAAAATTAACTATCGGGCGTTGAATTGGACATTTTAGTGTGACAGACTAGAATATTCAATTCGGTCCTATTGTTTGAAAGCTGAAGTGTAGAAGTTAGCCCTCAGGCGAGGGGAACGTGGGAGCTCTGAAGTGGCAGCCGGTATCCTCCCGGCTGGCCGCGGATTCGATAATCGAACATAGGACTAGTCGATGTTCTTTACACTGGACCAAAGGTAAAAGAATATGAATGCTCTATTTAGCACAATACAAACTCTAAACTACTTAAATTCATCATTTACTTAATTCTCTCAACAAGGAAAAAGATGCTTTTCTCAATTAGAATCTTATTTTTAACCTTTAAGCATTAGTTTATTTTAGTCTAAGTATTCTTAATTTCCGTATACTAATTTAGTAAGTAAGTCTACTTAAATTTGTCTTTGAAATTCTCTAACTTCCTTGTGGGATCGATATCTAGGACTTCATTAGAGCCCTATATTACCTGATAACGATATGTATACTTGCGTAGTATCCACAATATAAATCATAATATCCATAACAAAATCATTAGTATATATATTCAGTGCGGGATCAAGTTTTTGGTGTCGTTGCTTATTTTCATATTATAGTTGTAAGTATAAATATCGAAAAGTTGATCAGTAACCTACGTGTTGCTAACGGGGTTTTCCACTGTCTAAATGAAAGCATGGAACTCATTAAGTTGAGTTTAGTAAATTCATTTAGAATAAGGGAATTCGATGACAATAGCGGTGCCGTAATGATCAAACCGTGGAATCTTAACCGGTGTCGCTATAATCAACTTTAACATTTCCCTAATAAAATATTAAGAAACCTCAATTTAAATATTTTCCAAAACATGATAATTCTCTCTTGCAATTGTCATTTCTTTAAATTAAAACTGCCACGACGAGGAGCTTGGAGCATGCATAGTGGGCAGCACAACCATCTTCAACAGCAAAACTTCTTAGAAATTAAAACAACAAGCCATAGGACTTCGAGGTAGCTTGCTTAGTGCAACAAAAATTCTCACCTTTTCTTTAGGCCCTTGCATAACCATGTTGTGCAACATAAGCCCTAACTCGTCTTAGGATTTCGAGGTTGTCATCGGGTATGAAATAAATCCTTCTATCTCCCAGGCCAAGCACATGATCGGTATCAAGTGAATGTAAGTCCTAAATAATAAAATTGATAGGATGAACACCAAATAAATATCCTAAATCAATGCCAAGCCTTAGTATAGTTTGGGAAGACAACAAGATTTTCCTTGAATCTATGTCCTTCTCCTAGGCTTCTCTCCTTTGGATTCTGATAAAATAAAATATTCCCAAATTTGAGCCATTCACCTATTGAATTTCTGACTATCATATTTTCTTTAAAAACCTTACTTTGGAATTCATGAATATAAATATTTTCTGATCTATATCATGTGTTTTCTTAGGTGACTTCAGTTATCTAAGATGTAATGAACTATAGGGGCTTGCCCATATAGAATTTTATCTTTCAATTTAGATAAGGGAAATTGTCGGTCAACAATGGTTCGTAGACCAAAAGGATGTCATAAAATCTTTAGTTTATTTGATGAAGCCTCACCTCAAGTAATGTATTTGATGAAATGCTTGATTATTTTAAATATTATTTATATGATATCAGTTTGATTTCGTATTCTTATAAAAAATATATTATTTTCAAAATCCATATATATATATATATATATATATATATATATATATATATATATATATTAAATTAAATTAAATCAAAATTTTAGTTTATAAAAAAACATATTTTAAAAACCATTTTCAAAAATTCTAAATATCTCATTAATACCACAATATTAATCAAGAAAAGAAAAGAAAGCAAAAGGAGAAATTTTAACGGCCAACAGGAATATAGACCAATTTGGAATGAATTTACCTCAACCAATTCCAATGATTGAAAAGAATTCATTAGGCCAAATAGTAGTTTGTCAAACATCAATAGATACTTTAAATTCTATAAATAATAAGGCAAATAACTCATCTTCAAACTACTATAACCCAGGTTGGAAAATTCATCCCAACTTTAATTGGAATAACAATTCGATTGGTACTAATCAGCAATGGGAGAACAACCAAGTAAACCCATTGGAGAACTAGAAGAACTAAGGTAAGAGTAATTATAGACTTTCTTATCCTTCAAGTTTTAACAATAATCCATAATTTAAGGATAAGGAGTTGTCTATAGAAGAAGTGGTGTTATAAAAGGGAAATCAGTTACAAATTCAAGCAGCTGCAATTAGAAATATTGAGAATCAGTTGGGAAGAATTACAAATTCACTAAGTTATAGAACCCAAGGAACACTTCCTCATAATACTAAAGTAAATCCGAAAGACTAGAATAATAAGCAAGTAGGGGCTGTTCAAACTAGAAGTGGAAGAGAGTTGGAAGGCAGAGTTCAAAAACTGATTGAGGTAGAGAGAGAAGAAATTGAAGAACCTAAAGAGGTCGCTCCAGAAGATTTTGAGAGAACTCTTTCTCCACTTAAAATTGATTTGTAAAAAAACACAACCACCTCCATTTCCTCAGAGACTTTGTCAACAAAAGTTGGATAATCAATTTTCAAATTTTATGTAAATCTTTAAAAAGTGTACAACTAATATTCCATTTACTGAAACCTTAGAACGAATGCCAAGCTATGTGAAGTTTAGGAAAGATATTCTTAACAGAAAAAGGATGTCTGAAGATAATGAGACAGTTTCACTTAGTGAGGAGTGCAGTGCTATAACTCAAAAAAACTTCCTAAAAAGATTAAATATCTTAGAAGCTTCACCATTCCATGTGTGTCTGGAGACAGATTTTTTGGGAAAACTTTACGTGGTTTAGGTACAAGAATAAATCTTATGCCATTATCTATATTTATAAGACTGAGTTTAGGATAAATATCCCCTACAACTGTAACTTTGCAATTAACAGATCATTCTATAACATATCTTAAGGGAGTTGTAGAAGATGTGTTGGTAAAAGTGGATCAATTTATTTTTCCTGTTTATTTCATTGTGCTAGATATGGAGGAAGATAAAGAGATATCTATCATGCTAGGGAGACCTTTCCTAGCTACAAGAAGAACAATGATAGACATGCAAAAAAAAGGATTAACTGTGCGTGTTAATGATCAAAAGACTACTATTAATATTTAAAAATCATTGAAATAACCTGCAAAAGGTAAAGATGATGAATGTTTCAGCATGCATGTAATGAAATATCTTTGTGAATGCCATTTCAAAATAACTTATGAAGAGAAATATGTAATGAAAGAATTAGAGCCCGAGCAAGAAGAGGAATTAGAACATTTTAATGATTTTATTAAAGAAGATTCTAATTTTGTTCGGGAAAGTTTTGAAATTTTAGACAACAGAAAAAGGCAAATTATTTTTTATCCGTCAATTGGGAAATCTCCTGAACTTGAATTGAAGTTAGTTCTGAAACATTTGAAATGTATCTTTTTAGGTAATTCCATAACTTTACCAATTATAATTTCCTCAAACTTAACTTCAGAAGAAGAAGAGTATTTATTGAAAATTTTGTAGAAATATAAGAAAGCCTTTGGATGGACAATTACTGATATTAAAGGAATGTGTCCTTCATTTTGTATACATGGAATTATGATGGAAGAGTGTTGTAAACCTAAGACTGATCCTTAAAGGAAATTAAATCCCATTATGAAATAATTTGTCAATAAAGAAATTTTAAAATGGTTAGATGCTGGGATAATCTATCCTATTTCAGATAGTGCATGTGTTAGTCCAATACATTGTGTTCTAAACAAAGGAGGAATGACTGTAGCTGTTAATAAAAGAATGAACTAATACTAACAAGACAAGTTACAAGATGGAGGTTATGCATTGATTATAAAAAATTAAACTTTGGCACGACGACAGATAATTTCTCATTACACTTTCTTGATCAAATGTTGGATAGACTAATTGGGTATAAATATATTTATTTTTGGGAAGGATATACTGGTTAACACCGAATACAAATTGCTCAAAGGATCAAGAGAAAACAACGTTTACCATTCCTTATGGTACTTTTTCTTTTAGAAGAATGCCCTTTGTTTTATGTACTGCCCTTCAAAGATGTATGATGGTTATTTTTTGTGATTTAAGATATCAAGTTTTTATGGATGATCTTTTAGTGTTTGAAACATCATTTGAATCATGTTAATAAAATTTATCATGAGTTTTTAAATGTTGTGAAGAGACACATATAGTCCTCAATTAGGAAAAATGCCAGTTTATGGTAGCAGGAGAAATTTTTTGGGAAATCACATTTCATAAAAAGTATGAAGGTAGATCCTGCTAAAATTCAAGTGACAGTTAATTTACCTCACCCAATAGATATGAGGGAAATTAGGAGTTTTTTAGGACATGTTGGATTCTACAAGAGATATATTAAAGACTTCTCAAAAATTACTAAGCAACTATGCTATTTGCTCGAAGAAGATATGATTTTTAAATTTAACAAAGATTGCCAAAAAGCTTTTGAGCTTTTAAAATAAAAATTAGTCACCGCACCAGTTATTGTTTTACCAGATTGGAAAAAATCATTTGAATTAATGTGTGATGTAAGTAATTATGTTATTAGAGCAGCTTTTAGACAAAATATGGTACAATTTTCAAAGTAATTGATTATGCTAGTAAAATTCTTAATCAAGCTCAACTTAATTATATCACAACTGAGAAGGAGTTATTAGCAATAGTATTTCACTTTGATAAATTTAGATAATACTTATTTGGAAACAAATGTGTGGTCATACAGATCTTTATGTTATAAATTATTTAATAAAAATGAAGAATACAAAATCAAGACTGATAAGATGGATTCTTCTTTTGTAAGAACTTGATTTTCAAATTGTAGATATAAAGGGAGCTGTTAATCAAATTGATGATTATCTATGCAGGCTTGAATCTGACAAATCACATTATTCTGAAGAAGAAATTAATGAACATTTTCTAGATGAAAAATTATTCAATATTAATGAATGGTGTGTTCCATGGTGTGCAAACATTATGAACTTTGTTGTTAGTAATATTTAGCCTATGATTTGACATACCAACTAAAGAGAAAATTTTTATCTGAATCTAAACTTATTTTTTGGATGATTGATGCACCAAAAATATATTAGACTTTTACTATATAATTTAACTCATTTTTTGTGTTACTGTACTTTAAATGAAGGTATTTTTCATGTTTTACTACAGGTACAGGTGTAGTGATTTTAGGTGATTGGAGCAAAAGGAAGCGAAAAGGAATGAATTTGGAGAAAAAGGGAGCAAAATAAAAACAATTGAGTTTTGGCGCCGCTTGCACAAAAATGGGCACTGCTGACGCCCAATTCCAGAGAGTTCAAATAATTAATTGGTGGGCCAGCGTCGCCGGCGCGTTATCCAGTACCGCGGCGTCGAAAGTTGGTTCAAGTCAAATTCAATGTATTTGGACGAATTTTTAAAGGGTTGCTTGAGGAAACTCTTGATGAATTCATTTCTAACTTATTTTAGACAATTATGGATGCTACTTTTAGAAGGAGAGAAAGAAGTGTGGATGTGTGAGAGTGGTTTTGAGAGGGAGAGAAGTGAAGAGAGTGTGTTAGGGTTTGTGGTAAGTGTGTAGAAGTCTTGTTTTGTGAGGGATTCTTCTTTAAGGAGCGTAGGAGAAGGAGTAAAGTGAGAGATTGCTTCTTCCTTACTTTTCTAAAGAGGGAATTGAGTATTGAAGAGAAGAAAGAAAAGGATTCAAAGTAACTACAAGAGAATTGCTTGGGGAAGAGAAAGAGATAAGTTGTATTTACTTTTCTATTTGTATAACTTTGCTTTTATATATAAAATACATGTTTTGTTGTATCTTCCTCATGAGTTCTGACTAGATTTCTTTGCCTTTCATCTTGCAATGAGATGTGGTGAAGTTTTGATGTAGATTTGATGTGCCATAAAAATGTTAAAGAAATTGTGATGGTTTTTCACTTAGAACTTTATTAACTTTTCGATCTGGCCAATTGAATTTTTAAAATTTGTTGTGAGACATCAAATCCGAAAGAAATAAGTGTTCTAAAATAATAGTGAAGAATCCATTCAATGTGCATGAATGAGTTGCGTAGTTCATGGGAATTGAGAGCAAATAAATAAAGAACTATGGTTTAATGGGCGTCGAATCAGAGGTTTTAGAGTGACAGGCTAAAATCCCTAATTTGGTCCTAAAGTTTGCTAACTAAAGCTTGGGTTAGCTTTCAGGTGAAGAGAAGTGGGAGCTCTGAAGTGAGAGCCCCTATCTTCCCAGCCTAACCATAGATTTATTGACTAAGCTTAGGATTTGCTAATGTTTTTTACATGACTTGAAAGAAGGGGTACTCTGACGAGAGTAAAGAATATGAATTCTTTTATTTGGCATAATACGATTCTATTATCAATCTATATCAATCACTCACCATAGAATCTTTACAAGTGAGAAGACACTTTTCTATATATATACCTTTCAATTACAAAACTTAGTGTGTGTGTTAGTTAATCCTGCTTAGAAAATTTAGAAGTAACTTGTAGTAAATCTAGTTGTTATTATCTTTGCATTAGCATATTAGATAGTACTTAAACTTGCATTGTGAATTGAGTATTGGATTTTAAAATCTTTGCTATTCTTTGAAGAGTTCCTGCCTTCCTCGTGGGATCGATAATCAGGACTCCACTAGAGCCATGTATTACTTGAACGATACTTATACTTGTGTATACTGGTGAGTGCCTAATTATTAAAAAAAATCTATTTGCAATACTAAACTGAAATTGTGTTTTGAATATTTTCTTTCGAGGCAGATCGCAGTCACAGCCAGGTCAACTACCCATTTCTATATAAACAGGGGAAATATCTAATTATTCAAAGATATGCGCCTTTAGAAGAAACTTTTGAAATTATTCAAGAATGTATGATTTTGGGGGACATTTTGGTGTTGTAAAATAACATACAAAATTTTACAATTTGGATTTTATTGGACTACTATGTTTAAAGATGTTAATTCTTATATTAAAAATTGTGATCATTGAACGTGTAGGCAATATTTCTACCTCAATTATGTTTTGGATGTTGAAATATTTGACATTTAGGGATTAGATTTCATGGGACCATATAAACCATCTTTCATAACTTTATATATATTGTTAGCGGTAAACTTGTGTGTCTAAATGGATAGAAGCTGTTGCATTACCTCGATCTGATGATCAAAGTGTTGCAACGTTTTTAAAAGCTAATATATTTTTTAGATTTAGAATGCCGAGAGTGATCGTGACTGATGGGGAAGTCATTTCAAAAGTGCTATAATTGAGAAATTATTAAAGAAGTATCCTATAAATCATTGAATTTCTACTGCTTATCATCCTCAGACAAGCATTTTAGTTGAAGTTTCCAATCGAGAAATTAAAAGAATTTTAGAAAAATCTATAAGTCCAAAAAAATGGATTGGTCAGTGAAGCTTGATTATGCTTTGTGGCTTATAGAACTACATATACAAATCTTATAGAAATGTTAGCATTCAAGTTAATATAAGAGAAAACTTATCATTTACTAGTGGAACTTGAGCATAAATATTATAAGTCTATTAAGGAATTTAATTATAATTTGAAAAATGCTGGTAAAAAGAGATTATTACTATTGAATGAGCTGGAAGAAATAAGGAATAAATCTTATGAGAATGTTAAGATTTATGAAGATAAGATGAAAAAGTGACATGATCAGAAGATTCTCATAAAATATTTTGAGCCAGGGCAATAAGTTTTACTTTATAATGCAAGATTGAGATTATTTTCAGGAAAACTTAAGTCTAGTGGATGGGCCCATTTATTGTGATAAAAGTTTATCTCTATGGAGTTGTGGTTATCAAATATCCTAAAACCATGAAAATTTTTAAAGTGAATGTACATAGATTGAAACTCTATTTCTTAGGGGATCAAACTAAATTGATTGATCTTTTGATGTTATGTCACCAAGAATAAATACTAGGTAAGTCGGGCTGACGATGTAAAATCAAGCACTCTTTGGGAGGTAACCCATAGTTATCGGTGTGCTTTTGTTTTGAATGTTACGTTGTTATGTTCGTTTTAGAGAATTGTTTTGTTGCTTGTGGTTGTGATAGACATTGTTGTTGTGGTTTATTGTTATGTGTAGTAATGTTTTTGTGGTAGAAAATGCGTGAACTCTGTTATTTTAAATATACTTTGTTGCTTTTTGTTGAACTTATTCCTACTGTTGTAGGAAGTTTAAAACAGAGCTACCTTCCCTTTAAAATTTATGTTTAATTTTTTATTTACTACCATAAATTTTATATTTTTTGTGATTGTGATACTATGTTTGTTTGTGTGATTTGCTTTTATGTTTGCTTCCACTGCATATATGCCTTTTGAATCTCATATATGTTAAAATCAATAAGAAAATTGATCATTTTTACTCTTATTTTTATGTTTTTTATACTGATATACTTAGGATATGAAAATCCCAGTTAGTATAATGTTTTAATTTTTCATTCCTCTGTATATATATGATATGTTGAAATTTTTAATCTTATTAAAAATTTGAGCTTGGGGGGGAGGGGGGATGAAAAAAATTACTTTTCAAAATTGAAATTTATTTGTTCCCAATTATAATACAAATAAATTTGATTTTTTATTTGAAAAATGGTTATGTGTATGAAATTATATTAGGGTAATAAAACTTTAAATATAGAAATGAGTAAGAGAATTTGGTTAAAACATTATAGTGATGAAGAAAACTTTAAGTTAAAAACCTTCTTAGTGAAGAGACGTTAAATATTTTGTAACAATCTTTAGTAAGAGATATTGTAATTTTGAAAAATATAGAAAAATTAGAATTTTATTTTCAATCCTTAAATTTCTTTTATCAAAAGTAATTTTCAAGACTATTATTATATTTTTAAGTAAAGGATATATATCAGACCTTTGCTTTAGGAAAGGAAGAGTGGAATTCAAAATCATTAAAGGCCTATCCAGATATAGTAATCCATGCTAGAAAAAAAAAAGAAAATTAAAGAAAAGAAAGACAAAGGAGGTGAAGCTTGAAGATTAGTGCATAATCAAAAATTGGTTCCCCATCTGATCTTTTTACTGCATATGATTTAAAAAATTTCTAAGCTTAACGATATAATATAATCAGTATAATTATTTTTAATGAAAATTTTTAAGTAAAGAAGATAGAATGCCTAAAATCATTATTTAGAAAATCTACAAATATTTCTAATTTAGATAGGAGCTCATATTTTTATACTTATTCACTTTAGAAAGTTTTTTAAACATTAAATTGCTCTCATTCACTAAAGTTTTTTTCTAAATTGAAATACTACATTTCTAGAATAAAATTTTAGAATATCCTAATGAAACTCATTCACATAATTTGCTTATAGTGGTTTTGAAATATTGTAGTGTCACTTGAGAATAAGTAACATTTTATGTTTGTGGGAATTTGATGTACCTATAATATAAACCATTTATGTACTATTTTTATACCTATTTTTAAGGATATTGGACTTTAATGGAAGGTATTTGTGTGTATTTCTTTTAGGTACAATTAAATGGACTAAATATGTCAAAAGGATTGAACAAGGATTAAATTTGGAGAAATATTGGAAAAGATGTTAAATTGAACTGAGGCACCTAAGGACCAAGATCTGGCGCTTAAGAACCATCAGACAGAGAAGGCTGTGCCTAAAAACCAGAGGCCCTGTGCTTAAGCACTGGGTAGTTACTTTGCAATTTCAAAAAGTTTTTGATGAATTTTGATGGTGTACTTGAGGCAACCATTGGTACAAATGTGGGTAACTGATCAGGGGTGACAATAGACATTCAAATTTCATTTGAAAGGATGTATCTTTAAAGAAACTTCAATGAATATGGACACATTTTTAAGAGACACCCTGGCAACTTTTAGGAAAATATAGAAGAATGGACTTAAAGGGCTTTAAAAGAGAGGAGAAAAAAGTTGAATTAGTGTGTGTAGAGAGAGTATTTATAGTGAGAAGTTGTAGGATTATTACTTAGGATTTTGATGGCGATGAAAGTCTTTTCGGTGTCGACTTGCATCGCTATCAATTCCCATATCATGTCAATGTCAAGGAGTCGCCACTCTATTTTAATATTGCCCTAATCTTATTTCTGTAAATCCTATAAAGGAATTAAGAACTTTTAGGGCTAATATAAAATAGAGAAAAAGAAGGATGTTTATGACAATCCTTATAAAAGAAGATTCCAGAATGCCATATCCTAGAGTTTCTATATAAGGAAGATCACAAAGTTTTAACCAGATATTTTTAGATATGATGGGTTCTTTAATTCTCCTAAAGAAGCATGCTTCTATAGTTAATTACATCTTAGGCAATTTATAATTGTCTAAGAAAACTTCTGATTAATGTTGATCACTTGTTTTCTAGAAATTTTAGTCTTTAAGGAAAGATGTACCCACTGTCAATCCTAAATGTCATTTTGTCATGTCGGTTTCATGTCATATTGTTTTGTTGTTTCTTTAGGTTTTGTGGCTAACCTAAAAGTTTTATTTTTTGTTTTGTCATTGTTGTATTTTGTTTTGTTTTGTCAATGTCGTTGTTTTGTTGTAATTGTTGTTCGTCTCATTTCCAGAATGTTATGCTGCAAAACAGGGTTAGCACACCCTAAAACATGCAAAAGAAATCTAAATGAAACTTCATGTCTTCATTCTGCAAAAGAAACATTGTCAGAATTAATGTCATGAAAATATTCATTGTCTCAGAATTTGTAGGATGTCCAAGTTTGATTCGAAATGTTGATTTATTATTTCTTGAATGTCAGTTCATGTCGATTTATGTTGATTTGAATATGATTTTGAATTTTTATTATGTTGATTTTTGTTAATTATGTCGATTTTTCATTTGAAATGTCAAATTTTTGTTGATTATGTCAATTTGAGTTTGAAATGATGAATTTATATCAGTTATGTTGATTTGAGTTTGAAATGTCAAATTTATGTAATTCATGTCGATTATGTTGATATTTGTTTGAAATGTCAATTAATGTCATTTAATGTCGGTGTTTGTTGAATTTGGTTTGAAATGTCAATTAATGTTGATTTATGTTTGATTATGTTAGCAATGTTAGATTTATGTCGGTTATATCAATTTTTGTTTTAAATGTCAGATTTTGTCGATTATGTTGATATTTGTTTGAAATGTAACATTTTTGTTGATTTTAGTGATTTGAGTTTGATTTTGTTGATTTATGTTTGATGTCGGATTAAGTTTAATGTGCGTCAAACTTAAGATTTGACTTGAATTCAAATTAACTTTAAACCTAAGTTTAGAGTTCAAGTTCATTTGGAAAATTAGATTATCTTAAGTTCATGTCTGTTTGAACTTAAGTTAGTTAGCTTCAAAATTGAATTAACTTGAATTCATGTCTGTTTGAGCTTATGTTAGATTCAAGGTAGATTGTTTGAAATTGATTTCATGTCTGTTTGAACTTAAGTTGAAATTTAAAGTTTGATTCAATATAAATTGAATTAACTTGAGTTCATATCTGTTTGGACTTAAGTTAGATTCAATATAGATTGTATCTAATTAACTTGAGTTCATGTCTGTTTGAACTTAAGTTAAAAGTTAGGTTAAATTAGAATAGACCTAATTAAGTTTTAAGCCTTGTTTAAATAGTACTTAGAGGTTAATTAAGACTAAATAGATTATACTTAATTAAAGTTATCGACTATTTAAGTCCTTTTTAGGTAAGGCTTAAGTTTTAATTAAGTATAATTTAATTTAACCGGGATTTATTTGAGTAAGGTTCAAACATAAATTAGGTCTAATAAATTAGACTTAATTTAGTTAAACCTTAACTAATTAAGTCTAGTGTGTTAGACTTAATTAGGATTTAGGTTTGATTAAATCTTAGTTAGTTAAGGTTTAATGATTTAATTAAGACTAATGTGATAGATTTAACTAGAGTTTAAGTTTAATTAAACCTTAGTTAGTTAAAATTTTATAATTTAATTAATTCTAATGTGATAGACTTAATTAGAGTTTAAGTTTGATTAAGCCTTAGTTAGTTATGGTTTAATGATTTAGTTAAGACTAATGTGGTAGACTTAATTAGAGTTTAGGTTTGGTTTAAGCTAGGTTCAAACTGGGTTGAACCTAAACCTAAGGCTAACTTAAGTCCAGTAAAGTTTGGGTTTAAGTTTGATTTGGGTTTAAATTAAGTTAGGTTCAAATTAGGTTGAACCTAGACTTAAAGTTGACTTAAGTTCAATATAGGTTGAACTCAAGTTAAGGTTTTAAATTTGGGTTCATGTTGTTTTGAATTAAGGATTGAACTTGGGTTTACGTTGGGTTGAACTTGAATTTAATGGTTGAACTTTGGGTTCAAGTTGGGTTGAATCTAAGTTAAAGGTTGTTTTTGGTTTTATTTGGGTTCATGTTATTTTGAATTAAGGGTTGAACTTAGGTTTAAGTTGGGGTGAACCTGAGTTTAATGGTTGAACTTCGGGTTCAAGTTGGGTTGAACCTAAGTTAAATGTTGTTTTTGGTTTGATTAAGCCTAATTTTGTTAAGACTTAATGGTTTAGTTAGGTCTAATGGGTTTGACCTAATTAGGCTTTTGTTTTGATTAAGTCTAATTTAGTTATAACTTAATGGTTTAATTAGGTCTAATGGGTTAGACCTAATTAGGGTTTAGGTTTGATTAAGTCTAATTTAGTTAAGACTTAATGGTTTAATTAGGTCTAATGGGTTATACCTAATTAGGGTTTTGGTTTGATTAAGTCTAATTTAGTTATAACTTTATGGTTTAATTAGGTCTAATGGGTTAGACATATTTAAGGTTTAGGTTTGATTAAGTCTAATTTAGTTAAGACTTAATGGTTTAATTAGGTCTAAGCTTGAATAAATCTAATTTAGATAAGACTTAATGGTTGAATTAGGTCTAATGGGTTTGACCGAATTAGGGTTTAGGTTTGATTAAGTCTAATTTAGTTAAGACTTAATGGTTTAATTAGGTCTAATGGATTGGACCTAATTACGGTTTTGGTTTGATTAAGTCTAATGTAGTTAAGACTTAATGGTTTAATTAGGTCTAGGCTTGATTAAGTCTAATTTAGTTAATTAGGTTTAATGGGTTAGACCTAATTAGGGTTTAGGTTTGATTAAGTCTAATTTAGTTAAGACTTAATGGTTTAATTAGGTCTAATGGGTTAGACCTAACTAGGGTTTAGGTTTGATTAAGTCTAATTTAGTTAAGAATTAATAGTTTAGTTAGTTCTAATGGGTTAGACCTAATTAGGGTTTAGTTTTGATTAAGTCTAATTTAGTTAAGATTAATGGTTTAATTAGGTCTAGGCTTGATTAAGTCTAATCTAGTTAAGACTTAAAGGTTGAATTAGGTCTAATGGGTTTGACCGAATTAGGGTTTAGGTTTGATTAAGTCTAATTTAGTTAAGACTTAATGATTTAATTAGGTCTAATGGGTTGGACCTAATTATGGTTTAGGTTTGATTAAGTCTAATTTAGTTAAGACATAATGGTTTCATTATGTCTAATGGGTTAGACATAATTAGGGTTTAGGTTTGATTAAGTCTAATTATGTTAAGACTTAATGGTTTAATTTGGTCTAATGGGTTAGACCTAACTAGGGTTTAGTTTTTATTAAGTCTAATTTAGTTAAGACTTAATGATTTAATTAGATCTAATGGGTTAGACCTTATTAGGGTTTAGGTTTGATTAAATCTAATTTAGTTAAAACTTAATTGTTTAATTAGGTTTAATGGGTTAGACCTAATTAGGGTTTAGGTTTGATTAAGTCTAATTTATTTAGGACTTAATGGTTTAATTAGGTCTAATGGGTTAGACCTAATTAGGATTTAAGTTTGCTTAAGTCTGATTTAATTAATGTTTACAAGTTTTAATCAAGCCTAATAATGTCTTAGGCTTAATGAAGGTTTGATTTTGTATTAAACCTAATGTGATTAAGGTTTAATGAATTAATTAAGATTAATATGTCCTTAAACTTAATTAGAGTTTAAACTTGTATTAAACTTAATTTAGTTAAGGTTTAAAAAATTAATTAAGTTTAATATGTCCTTAAACTTAATTAAAGTTTTGATTTTAGATTAAACCTAATTTAGTTAAGGTTTAATGAATTAATTAAGTTTAATGTGTCCTTAAACTTAATTAAAGCTTGATTTTGTATTAAACCTAATTTTGTTAAGGTTTAATGAATTAATTAAGTTTAATATGTCCTTAAACTTAATTAAGTTTTTGATTTTGTATTAAAGCTAATTTGGTTAAGGTTTAATATGTCTTTAAACTTAACTAAAGCTTGATCTTGTATTAAACCTAATTTAGTTAAGGTTTAATGGGTTAATTAAGTTTAATATGTCCTTAAACTTAATTAAAGTTTTGATTTTGTATTAAACCTTATTTAGTTAAGGTTTATTGAGTTAATTAAGTTTAATATGTCTTTAAACTTAATTATAGTTTTGATTTTGTATTAAACCTAATTTAGTTAAGGTTTAATGAATTAATTAAGTTTAATATGTCCTTAAACTTAATTAAAGCTTGATTTTGTATTAAACCTAATTTAGTTAAAGTTTAATGGGTTAATTAAGTTTAATATGTCCTTAGACTTAATTAAAGTCTTGATTTTATATTAAACTCTAAGGTTTAATGGGTTAATTAAGTTTTATATGTCTTTAAACTTAATTAAAATCTTGATTTTGTATTAAACCCTAAGGTTTAATGATTTTGATTAGGCTTAAATTGTCTTTAAGCTTAATTAATGTTTGTCTTGAGTTCATTTGAGTTTGATTCATCGTTGGCTTAGTCCATTATGAAATGGATTAAGAAAATGTTTTGAAATATTAATTTTATAATTAATAAATCTTAACCTTGTTTTGAAATGTCTTTTAGATTATGTGATAGCTTGAGAATTGTTGTTTTATGATTGTTATCTGTCACCCTAAGATTCTCAATCATTTTGAATTTTAATTTTCCAAATTTTCAAATTTTATACTTATTGTTGGAAATAATTATAAAATTTCATGGAAATTAGAAAATTTCATCCTAGAGAGCTATCTTAGCCTTAGAAAAATCAGGAGATGTGTCTAAAGACTTAAAGGTTATTCCCTAAAATTTTCACATTTTTCTGATTTGTAGATAATTTTTAATAATTAAAATACTCCATAGAGTATTTAATTATTTAAAAATTAAACACTGAGAATAAAATTATGATTTTTGTTTCATAAATTTCTTCTCTTCAAGAGCTTTCCAGAGTTATTTTTATTTTATTTTAGAAGCTCTGTACAAAAAGATAAGATTTTTTGAAGTTTTTAATGTTAATTTGGATTAACCTTAGTCCAGAAAATCGAAGTCTTGACGCATGACCTCGTGCGTGTTGAAGGCGAGAGGATCCGCTGTCCGGATCTGAACAGCGGACACGGGACCGTGTGATCAGCGCCGACCGTTCCAAAACACGGGAACGGACGACAGAGAAAAATCCCCAAAAATTCAAAAAATATTTGAACCGTCCACCTTCAAAGCTCAATATCTCACTCATTGCTTAATAAAATTAAGTGATTTTTGAACCTATGGAATCATCTGGACATATAGATCATATCTATACGGTGATGATACATTTCTGGGCTAGTTTAACCCATAATTTCTCAATTATATGCATTATTTTGGACAAAATAAATCCATACCTTGGCCACAAGAATCTTGAGCTTAATCAGCCTTGATGGTCAGCTTCTAGGACTTCCAAAGAAGATCTTTGTCACTTCAATTTGGATTAGTAGCTAGCCTTAGCGAACAATTTTGGCAAAGTGACTAGTTTGGGATGAACTTGGGTTTTGTCCAAATTGGCTTGGTTGGGATGATCCTATGCCTTGATCTTAGTTGGAATAGGTTGTTGAGGTCCAAAACATTTTGTGTTGAGAACTAGGGGATTAGGGCAGCCTACAGGTTTCTATGGATTTTTTTCTCTCTTCTTCAAAATTTTGTCCGTCCTTTTGTAGCCATGAATGGCTATGTTTCAACCTTGGTTAGCTTAGGATTTGATCATGGTATGGTTAGAGCTGTGGAGTACAGCCTCCCCCATGTAATCCAACCATCACCTCTTCATTTCCCATGAGAATTTTGCCACTTAAGCAAGTGCACATTTCATGGCAATTATGGATCTAAATTGTCATGATAAGCTTTTGATCTCTTTGTTTCCATTCCATTGGCTAAGAGAGAGGTAATGGTGACTCAAATGGTTGAGACCTTCTCCTTGCAACACCTCATTTATCATCTCATGGGGTGGTGACACATTAGCTCCCCCCCCCTTAAAGTATTTTGTAAAATGTTATGATGAGCTTAACCATGGTGTGGAGAATGGTTAAAGCCTTGTCTTCTCATCATTGGGTGGCTAGGGAGGTGGCTAAACTCATCTCACCATGGCAAGACACCTCACTTTGCAAAGGGGGCGAGTCATGCTTCAAATCACCATAGTTTTGCCACCTCACTTTCATGTCATTATGCCCCTTTACCATGGTTAAATATGAGTCATGCATGGGTTGTTTTCTCTTTAATGGGTCATATGGGTTGTGTCTAACCCATGTGAGGTCATGTGTGATGTCATAAAGCAGTTTTGGAATTTTTAGAAAACCAAAATGCCATAGGTTTAAAAATTCCATTTAATACCCCTCTTGATTTAATTTCCATTTTTAATTAATTATTTCATTAATTAAATGTTGGAAATTATTTTATTAATCAATTATTAAGTGGAAATAATTTCAAATTAATTATTTGATTAATATTCATGTCATTAAAATTGAATTTTGTCTCATTTCATGAATTTTCAATTTAATTTTCATCTTAATTAATTATGTCATTAATTAAATAGTGAAAATTAAATTATTGGTCAATTAATTAATCAAAAATAATTTTGGAATTAATTATTTGATTAATTCCATTATTTTTAATTAATTTGTGCATTTTATCATTTTATGGCTTTTGATTTTAATTTTTCATTTTAATTAATTATGTCATTAATTAAAATTTTTAAAAATTAAATCATTAGCCAATTAATTAATCAAAATAATTTTGACATCAATTAATTGATTAATTTTCTCATTTTCATTTCATTTTGGTGCATTTTCTCATTTTATTACTTTCAATTTAATTTTCATTTTAATTAATTATGTCATTTAATTAATTAAAATATTGAAAATTAAATTATTAGTCAATTTCATTTAATTAGTCAAAATAATTTTGAAATTAAATATTTGATAAATTTGGTCATTTTGGGGTCTTAAACAAGTTATTGGGTCAATATTTAGTCATTTGGTCAAAAAATAACCATTTAAACCAAAGTTGAATTTTTAGGTCAAAAGGTTGACATATTAGGTTAACAGGGTTGGTCATTGGGTCAGGATTGACCATTTTGACCAAAGTTGACTTTTTAGGTCAAAAGGTTGACCTATTGGGTCAATAGGGTTGTTCATTGGGTCTCGATTAACCATTTTGACCAAGGTTGACTTTTTAGGTCAAAAGGTTAATCTATGGGGTCAACAAGGTTGGTCATTGGGTCAGGATTGACCATTTTGACCAAAGTTGAATTTTTAGGTCAAAAGGTTGACCTATTGGGTCAACAGGGTTGGTCATAGGACAGGATTGACCATTTTGACTAAGGTTGACTTTTTATGTCAAAAGGTTGACCTATTGGTGAACAGGGTTGGCCATTGGGTCAGGATTGACCATTTTGACCAAGGTTGACTTTTTAGGTCAAAAGGTTGACCAATGGGGTCAACAGGGTTGGTCATTGGGTCACGATTGACCATTTTGACCAAGGTTGACAATTTAGGTCAAAAGGTTGACCTATGGGGTCAACAGGGTTGTTCATTGGTTCAGGATTGACCATTTTGACCAAGGTTGATTATTTAGGTCAAAAGGTTGACATATGGGGTCAACAGGGTTGGTCATTGGGTCAGGATTGACCATTTTGACCAAGGTTGACTTTTTAGGTCAAAAGGTTGACCTATGGGGTCAACAGGGTTAGTCATTCGGTCAGGATTGACCATTTTGACCTTGGTTGACTTTATTAGGTCAAAAGGTTGACCTATTGTAAAAATGAGGTCAACAAAAGGGCCCCCAATATATGTGGAATACTACTTAAGTATTTTGCACATATTGGCGTTGACCGATGTGGTCTGAAGAGTGTCAGATGTTTTATATGTTGGTTTTGAGAAGGGTATTTATTGGAAAGCCATAATTTCCGTGTCAGGAAAGGGCTTATATACAATAATCGGAATAAGAAAATGGATGTCTATTCCATTTCTCGAAATGTCAATGTTAATATTTAGTTAAAGGAAAGCCATGATTTCCGTGTCAAGAAAGGACTTACATCCAATAACTAGAGAGAGAAATGGATGTTATGTTCCATTTCTCGAAACGTCGACATTTAGTTAGAAGAATGCCATAATTTCCGTGTCATGAAAAGGGCTTACATCACATAACTGGAGAGAGAAAATGGATGACATATTCCATCTCTCGAAATGTCAATGTCGATATTTAGTTAAAGGAAAGCCATAATTTCTGTGTCTGGAAAAGGACATACTTTCCATAACTAGGGAGAGAAAATGGATGTCATATTCCATTTCTCGAAATGTCGATATTTAGTTAGAGGACTGCCATAATTTCCGTGTCAGGAAATAGGCTTACATCCCATAACTAGAGAGAGAAAATGGATGTCATATTTAATTTCTCAAATTGTCAATATTAGTTAGAGGAAAGCCATGATTTCGGTGTCAGGAAAGGACTTACATCCAATAACCGGAGAGAGAAAATGGATTTCATATTTCATTTCTCGAAATGTCAATATTAGTTAGAGGAATGCCATATATTTCGTGTCAGGAAAGGACTTACATCCAATAACCGGAGAGAGAAAATGGATGTCATATTCCATTTCTCGAAATGTCGATATTTAGTTAAAGGAAAGCCATAATTTCCGTGTCAGGAAAGGACTTACTTCAAATAACTGGAGAGAGAAAATGGATGTCATATTCCATTTCTCAAAATGTCAATGTCAATATTAGTTTGAGGAAAGCCATGATTTCCGTGTCAGGAAAAGGACTTACTTCCAATAACTGGAGAGAGAAAATAGATGTCATATTCCATTTCTCGAAATGTCAATATTAGTTAAAGGAATGCCATAATTTTCATGTCAGGAAAGGACTTACATCCAATAACCGGAGAGTGAAAATGGATATCATATTCCATTTCTCGAAATGTCGATATTTAGTTAAAGTAAAGTCATAATTTTCATGTCAGGAAAGGACTTACTTCCAATAATCGAGAGAGAAAATGGATGTCATATTTCATTTCTCGAAATGACAATATTAGTTAGAGGAAAGCCATGATTTCTGTGTCAGGAAAGGACTTACATCCAATAACCAGAGAGAGAAAATGATGTCATATTCCATTTCTCGAAATGTCAATGTCGTTATTTAGTTAAAGGAAAGCCATAATTTCCGTGTCAGGAAAGGACTTACATCCAATAACTAGAGAGAGTGGTGAACTCACTAAGATATTTGCTGGGGATATCCGCTGGGGATTTGACCTATGTAGGTCGAATGATAATTCTCATGTTAGTTATCATAAGTTATTCATCATGTCATTTCAGTTCATTTTTGCATTCATGGACCTGACGATGTATTATAGTAAGCTAGGAAATATCTCACAAGATTTCATTTCACTTCTAATAATGTAAATAGGTATCAAAAGTTTACGGTACGTTATGTATTACACAATACACGCATACACACTGCAAACTACTATGTCAAAAGTTCTCAGATACTGTTAGACCTACCACAAAATGTCTAACACTCCGAGCCATTATTCATAGAATATTTCTTAGGTGTTTAAACCTTCATGGGATCATGACAGTTCTAAGGGTTGTAGGGTTGTAGGTCTTCCAGTTCTGGTATTGATCGATATCCATAGGTCGTTTTTCAAGGCGCATTCTACTTAGTGTTATTGATATACGTTGTCAACTCGCACTCAGTATACAGTGCTTTGAGACATCAGCTCCATTATCTTGCAAGACTAAAACTGATCCTCATGGTAAGAGAATTTGATAAGATCCACGAAATTCTCCAAGGCCCACAATTTGTAATTCTCTTCCAAATAGAATAGAATATATGTTCATGAGGGAGAGAGTGCAAAAGGGTCTTTCAAAATCATGACTGTCAATATGAGGTGGTAAACAGTAGTCCTCCTCATATATATTCATAATGCAACTATCTGGAATACAATCAACAGGCATTATATTCCACATTATGAGTCATCTAATAATTTGAATGATGAATGTTAGTAGTGGGTCTACTTGCTCAAGTCGTAGTATCCTTCGGGGATTGCCGTCCTTGTCCATAGTGTAGTTGTAACAGCATCCATATTGAATTTTCGTACGACCTTTTCCATGAATCCATCTGTTCGGTTTGGAATACATCCTTTTTTCAAATGTCCAGCTCGTCCTTGATCACGCGAGTCCATCACATGCTCGACAATGGCACCTTGCTCCACTTCGTCAAAAACTTGGGTGAACAGTTGAATGCCTTCTAATATGTTAATAGTTTGACCATTAATATATTGAAATTGTTTGAATGATTGTTTCCTAATAGCTCTAATACGTCTCACTTCCTCTCAAGAAGCAATCCTCTTTTCATTTATCATTTTTGTTGTTGAGAGATCCAATGCTGGTTCATAAGGAATGGGAGTGAATACTGTCCTTTCAATCCTTTCCTTTTCTTCGATCATTTCTTCTCCTAAGACATAATACCTCTCTTTGGAGATGTTTTCAAGTAATGGAAATTCAAATCTGTCATCTTCTTCCATTGGTTTCATGTCTTGTCTTTCTTTTTCTGCCAGCTTCTTGAGCCTTTTATTGCGATTTCTCCTCTGGGCTCTTGTCATTCCAGAAGCTGATTTCTTTGCCCCGCTAGTGGATGCCATTCCATCTGACTTCAGTTTCCATTGCTAATAGGATTTTCTATTTCATTAGCTTGCTAACAAAGCTTGAACTCCAATACGGATGGTTTTCCTTTATCGTCTTGCTGATTAGCGATGGATTGTAAAGGTCCGTCGTAGAGTAATTCAACTTGAGAGAGTTCAAAATCGAAGTGTATCCTAGATCCTTTTTCAACACATCTTCGGTCTAAGACCAAAAAAACACCACTTTGGAACGTGAAAAAAAGTCTTTCGTCAGAAATTTTTCCTGAAAACAACAGGATAATGTAACATTTTAGACTCTTTTATGGTAAGGAACGATGCCTATAAACATTTGTTTAATAAGCGAAACAAATATTTCATGACATAAAAGTCAAGATACATATCACAAAGATGATTTTGAGAAAAGAATTTTTTTAATTATCCCAGTTTATAAACAAGTCATCATTCACTTTTTTTTATGTCGCATAATATTTCTTTTAAAAACGACCATCGATTAGAGGTAAGATTCTTTCTCCTCGACAATCCACCAGTTAGTAAAATCCTCCAGAATATGTCTTTTCAATTACATATGGCCCTCCCATATTGGTTCAAATTTGCCACCTATCTTTTGATCAGTTAGTATAGGTCTTCAAAGAACTAAAACTAATTCACCGATTCAAAAGGTTCTGGGGCGAACTAACTTGTCATGGGTCTGTATCATTTTTGCTTGATACAATTTAAGATTTTGCTGAGCTTGTAGACGTTTGCATTCTAAACTCTCAAGTTCTTCAAGTCGTAATCTGACATTTTCTTCTTCAGTTATCTTATTTGCTATCGCAACTTTGAGAGAAGGGATTTGAATTTCGAGTGGTAGTATAGCCTCAGAAGCATATACCAAAGCAAACGGTGCTGACCGTGTTGGTGTTCGATATGTAGTTCTATAAGCCCACAAAGCTTCTATTAATCATTCGTGCCACTGTCTTGGGCTGTAAACTAATGTCTTTTTCAAAATTTGAACCAATGTTTTATTGAAGGCTTCAGCTAAACCACTGGCTTTAGGATAATAGGTTATGGAATACCTCCAGTTTATCCCATGTCTTTTGATAAAGTTATTCATTTTTGTATTTTTAAAGACCAATCCATTGTCTGATACGACCCTTCGTGGGATTCAAAATCTATAAACAGTATGCATCTTGAAGAAATAAAGGACTTGTTTTGCCTTGACTTCTTTAAGAGGTATTGCTTCTACTCATTTAGAAAAATAATCAGTGGTTGCTATAATAAATCGATGACCCTTAGATGATGGGGATCTATAAGGCCCACTATGTCGCTGCCCCAACATCAAATGGCCAAGATACAATAGTTGGATGTAAAACAGTTGGAGCTGGTGTAGACCTACTCCATGTATTTGACATTAATGACATTTCTTTGCAACGTCAAGACAATCAGTCATCATTGTCGGCCAATAATATCCCATTCTTTTTATTTTCATTTTCATTTTAGGTCCAGATTGATGTGCGCCACATAAACCTGAATGGGCTTCCTAAACAATCTCTTGAGCTTCAACTTGATTTAAGCATCTTAACTACATTTGGTCAAAAGATCGTTTATAAAGGTCATCATTTATTAGAGCATATGATATTCCTCTTTGTTTACTTTGAGTGGCAATAGAAGTGTTTTCAGGTAGCCTTCCAATTTGTAAATTTTGAATAATTGGTTGTCGCCAATCATCCTTTTCATCATTTGTTGTCACTGTCATGTTTTCACAAATTTTATGTAGATTATCCATGTCATTTTGAGAAAGAACTTATCGTTTGTTTATAGAAATTGGTATGTCGTCTTCTTCTAGACAGGCAAACTCTTTTGCAAGTTTTGACAAAGCAACTGCTAAAGAATTATCTCGTGTCGGGATTAAGAAAAATGTCGCACCAGGAATTTGTTGAAGTAGCTTCAGAATGTAACGAGAATACTGTTCAAATTGAGGTTTCAGAGTCTTATATTTGCCAGTGATTTGATTGATAATACTCTGAGAATCTCCATAAATATCAATATTTTTAATTTCCATAAGTATTGTCAATTCTAGATCGGTTATGAGCGCTTCATACTTAGTTTCATTATTTGTGCATGGTTCTGTCAGATGATACAAAAAAGGCATCATTGTTTTGTCTGGAGTGATCAAAATCAATCCTACTCCAGCTTTGCCTGGTATAATTGTTTGTTTGTCTTTATCTTTTCATGCAGATGATGCTCCGTCAAAGTAGAGTTCCCATCGTTGCACATTGGAATCTTTTATTTCTGATATTTGTTCATCAGGTAAATCATCATTGAGAGTTGATCCAGTTGGAATTGGGTGTGCTGCTAAGAAATCTGCCAAGATTTGTCCTTTGACAGCACACAATGGTACAAATGTTATGTGAAATTGGATTAAGATCATTGCCCATCTTGCTATTCTTCCAGAAAGTGTCGACCATGTCATTAAGTATTATAACGGGTTAACTCTTGAAATAAGAGTTACTTTATGGGAAAGCATATAGTGCCTTAGTTTTTGAACTGCAAAAATCAAAGATAAGCAATGTTTCTCAAATTTCGGGTATTTTATTTCTATTGGAACCAGACAGCGGCTTAAATAGTATAACACGTTTTCTTTTCCCTCGTCATTTACTTGTGCCAATAATGGTCTAAGAGAATTGTTAAGTGCTGCGGTGTAAAGGATTAAAGGTCTTCCTAGTACAAGAGCTGCTAAAATGAAAGGGGTTATCAGGTATAGTTTGATATTTTCAATGGCGTGTTGGCATTTTTCATCCCACACAAATTTGGTATCTTTTCTGGTTAGGGCAGTAAGAGGCTGACACCTACCTGACAGATTGGAAATAAAACGTCTTATATACGCTAACTTTCCTTGAAATGATCTCAATTGAGTTAGATTTTTAGGAGGAGGCATATTTAGGATGGCTTCGATTTTGAGAGGATCAATTTCTATCCCACGATGTCGAACTACAAATCCTAAAAATTTTCTTAAAGTTAAACCGAAAGCGCACTTTAAGGGATTCATTTTAAGGTTGTATTGTCATAGTCGTCCAAAGACAATTCTTAAATCGTATATATGATCATCTTTTTTTACTGTTGACAACCACATCATCCACATACCATTCAACTTGATTGTGTATTAATTCATCCAAAATCCATGTCATGGCTCTCTGATAGGTTGCACCAACATTCTTTAGTCCAAATGGCATAACCTTGTAACAATATACTCCTACGGGTGTACGGAAGGTTGTATTTGTTTCATCCTCCGAAAACATTTTTATTTGATTATATCCTGATGATCCATCCATGAAGGAAAATATTGCATGTTTCGACGCTATATCAACCATTAATTTAGGAATTGGTAAAGGGAATTCATCTTTTTGACATGCTTTATTCAAGTCCCTGAAGTCTATGCAGACCCTTATCTGGCCATTTTTCTTTTTAACTGGCACCACATTGACTAACCATGTCGGATAATTTTCTTCTCGTATGAAGTCAGCTTCTATCAATTTTTTAACTTCTGCAATGACTTGTTGCTGAATTTAAACACGCATCCTTCTTGGAGCTTGTTTAACAGGGATTGTGATTTGATTTATCCCAAGTTCATGGTCTGCGACTTCTAGAGAGATTGGAGTTAGAGTCATAGAATGTATATAATGATTGATTTTTTCATACACAGATTCAAATTATTTTTCTTTGTCTTCTTCTTCTAGAGGTATTTTGAATTGAGGTTCCTTTAAAACCATCGATGTCATTTCTTCTTCAGCATCCAGGTGAATTTTGAATTTCAACAGTTTCTTCATTGTAACAATCAGATCTTCTTTCCCTCGTCCTCGTCCTCAGCCTCAGCCTCGAGTATGAGTCTGACGGGAATTAACTCCTTTTGTCTTTGTTGAAAAAAATGATCTTTTCGTTTATTTTATTTTCTTTGTCTTTTTATTTCATATCCACCATTGTCTATTTGGAGAATATTGTTTTCTTTATAGAAGCGTAATATGCTGCATCTTCATTTATACCGATTTCATGGGTCGAAAATAGTTGCAAATCTCCTACAATACGACGTTCTTGTCCTTTTCGTAGATATTTTATGCATTGATGCAACAAAGAAGGAACCATTTTGTGTTCATGAAGCCATGGTCTACCAAGTAAGGCATTAAATGAGGTATCTGAATCAATGATATGGAATTTTACCGTTGCGTCAAGTCGGCTATCTTTAAGAGCAATGTTATTGTTCCAAGAGCTCGTTCTCCTTGTTGATTGAACCCTCGTAACATCATTGTATCTCTTGATAATTGGGATGCATCAATATCCAGATACGAAAGAGTTCTCAAATTCATAATATTAATTGAGGCACCTGGGTCAATAAGAACCCTTGAAATTGTCGTGTCATTTATGTTTACTGTAATATACAGTTGACAATTGTGTTCAGTTGTTCCAAGAAACATGTCATTGTCAGCGAAGGTAATCTTCATTGATTCTTCTAATGGACAAACTTCATTCTGAGTAATAATAGCAAGTTGAGCTAGGCAAATGTCTAGATCTAAAAGAGCTTTTATCAATAACTCTCTCATTTCTTTGGAAAGCATAAGAGCATCATAGATGCTTAACTTTGCCGGTAATTTCCTTAAATGAGCTAGTACATTATAGTCCACTTTATTATGAAGATCATCCTTATGTCTTTCAAGGAGTTGAGGATGTATTGGAGGAATGATCTTTTCTGATGTGACTATTTGTTTTTCCTTTTCTTGAGTAGCCATTCTAGGAGGTAGAACCTTTCCACTCCTCAAATTTATTTCAATTATCTCTTCATCCAACTCTTTTATTTCTGAGTCTAAAGATTCCAATTCTATGGAAATCGGGGTTCCTTGTAATTGGAGCGTAGTAGTGTCATTTTCATCTTTGTCATTGTCAGAATTTTCATCAATGTTTTTGTCATTTTGGTTGTCTTTAGATTGATCGAGATCATGTACGATTTGAGTATTGTCTTTAGAATTAGGATTTAAATGATCATTTTCAGAAGCATCACTCAAAATAGATAGAATGTAAGCAGAACTAGAATTATTGTTATTCACAGTAGTAAAAAAAAGGAAGTCGTACAAAGTCATCGGTTCAAGGATTTTTCGTCCTTCATCCGATGTAACTATCCTAGTAGAAGGGAAAGAAACATAAGAACTAGGAGATACAAAAGGAACTACAGTCCCTATATCTGGAAGACCTCTAATCCTTTTCGGTTCTTTATTTTTCTTTTTCTTTTCTTTCTCAGGAGGCTTTGTAACCTGATATTCAGTAAGGATCTCCCAATAAGATTTACCTCGAACAGTGTCTTTGTTCTTGCTTTTGGAATTAAATTTTCCCGCCGAAATCATATTGATTGAACCTTTGTTAGGTTCTTTCAAATATTCTTTCGGGATTACTATATTTCCTTCTTTAAAATTACGCTCTAACCAGTCATTGAAGAAAAAAAATTCTTCAATCTTGTGTCCGAGCATTCTATGATAAGGACAATAATTGGGATTATCCTTCAAGTCTACTTCTGCTGCCCTTTTAGCTTCTGGTAGCTTAAATTATGGAATTTTAAGCAAGCTACAGAATATTTTCCCAACGGCTTCTATTTTAAATGAATATTCTTTATTCATTCTTTCTGTCATTGTTTTTTTATCTGTCGGTACTGGGATTGGTTGTTGAAGTTGTAATTGAGGCGATGTTTGTGAAGTTGACGGATTCTGTCGTTGCTTCTTTGGTTCAGGTTGAACCTGCATCACATGTTTACCTTTTTCCACAACATTTCCCGGTCTCTTTTCCAATGTCTTGACAGTCTTTGTCTTTTTCAGTCTTTTCTGATACACTCATCTGCTCAACTTCTTCTTGAAGATTTGCAGCTTTACTGAGCAATTTTTCAAAAGTTTTTATTGTAAATCCTATAAGCATAAATGCTATAGGACCATGGATATTTTTAAGCAGGATTTCAACAGCGTGTTGTTTTTGAAGTTGTGGTTCACACTTCATGCTGAGATTTCTCCAGCGCAAAATGTAATCCACTAAGCTTTCTCCTGTTTTCTGTTTTTCCACTACCAGATTGACCACAGAAAAATGTATTAAGAAATTCATACCAATTTTATATGAAATCGCACTTTAAGGAAATGTATTTTCTATATTTTATTGCAGGTATGAAGATTTATAGGTATTGGAAGCAAAAAGATCGAAAAGAAGCAAATCTGGAATGAAAAGGACTAAAAAGAGATGGAAATTGAACTATCCTGCCGACGACGAAGAATAGACCGTCGACAGCGTGATTTTCCTGAAAGTTTTGAATATATTATAAAGAAGCCCGCCGACAGTGAGATCGAGCCCGCCAACAATGAGCCTTAGCAGCTAGCCAATGTTCTAGAAGTCCGCCAATGGCGAGATTGAGCCCGCCAACGGCAAAAAATGTCTGTTCAAGCTAAATACATTGAATATGGACGCTTTTTGAAGAGGTGCTTAAGAAGCCTTTGGAAATATTTCTTCCTCTTTAAATAGAGACAGATTTAGGCCGAAAATGTGTGTGTTCTTTTTGTGTGTGTGTCTTATGGAAGTCAGTAGTATGTGGTAAGTCTATTATGTGTGCATTAGTGTGTTCTAGAGTATTTTAGTAAGTATGATTAAGTGTGTTGTACAAGTAGGAAGAGTTAGAGGAACTTCAAGGAGTCTGCTTGGGGAGAAGATTCGAGATAAGTTTTTATTTTTGTTTTATAACTTTAAATGAAATCCAAGTTTTGTGTTATTTTTTCTATGCATTATGAGTAGTTTTCTCTGTCTTTCTCCTTGTTGTTGAGATTTTGTGAGATGAAGAATTGAATTAGTTGTGCCTAAAAATATTAAATAAAATTGTGATAACCTTTTTACTTAAATCTTAATTTACTTTCAATTTTGCCAATTGAATTGTTAAAATACGTTGAATTATCAACTATAGTAAAGATAACATCTAAGATTCAGGGAAATCAAGAGCCTTGGAAGGATGGTGCAAATAAATAGGGAAATATTATTTATCGGGCGTAGAATTGGATTTTTTAGTGTGACAGACTAAAATCTTCATTTCGGTCCTGTCTTTTGGGAGCTGAAGTGTAGATGTTAGCCCTCAGGCGAGGGGAACGTAGGAGCTCCAAAGTGGCAGCCGGTATCCTCCCAGCCAAGCTGCAGATTCAGTAACCAAGCATAGGATTAGTGAATGTTCTTTATGCTTGGACCAAAGGGTAAAGAATAGAAATGCTTCTATTTGGCACAATATAATTCTAACTAATTTAATTATTCATTCACTCAATTCTCTTAACAAGGAGAAATATACTTTATCTAAATTGCAATCTTCTATTAAAAATTAAGTAATAGAGTTCAGTATAAGCGTTCTTTATTTCCGTACACTAGATAGTAATTGAACAATATGTATACTTACGTATACTTAATCTCTAAACTTCTCTATGGGATCAATATCTAGGACTCCATTAGAGCCTTTTATTACTTGAACAATACGTATACTTGCGTTGATAAGGGGGGACACAATTGCAAATTTTACTCTAATAATCATTTATAAAAAATATAATATAAAGCTCCGCAAACATATAAACCCTGCTGCCTCCCGACCCCAGGTCAAGTTTTTGGCGTCGTTGTCAGGGAAGTAAAGTAATTATTAAGGTAATTTATAAAGTAATTATTAAAGATAATTTATAGAGTAACGGACTATTTTTTTTTAAAAATATCTACTTAATTTGTGTATGCGTAAATTTGGAACCGAAAGTTTAATACCTTACGATTCAGAATTAGAGCGCACTATTAAAAGAATTAGAAAACAGAGAAAAGAAACTATAAATTTAACTCAAATGGCAAATAATCCAGCAATTGAAAATATAAATCACCCCAGACCTTTAAGAGATTACGCTAACCCTACATTAGATGAAATTCATTTAACTATCCAAAATCCTGATGTAGAGGCTAATTCATTTGAGCTTAAACCTGCAATTATTTAAATGTTACAGAATAATGAATTTAGTGGTTCAGCAAACGAAGATCCTAATTTACATCTTGCTAGTTTTTTAGAACTTTGTGCCACTTTTAAATATGACGGAGTATCTAATGATGCTGTTATACTTAGGCTTTTTCCTTTTTCTTTAAGGGATAAGACTAAGATGTTGTTAAATTCGTTAGCACCTGGATCTATTAGAACTTGGGGAGAACTATCACAAAAATTTCTATCGAAATATTTTCCTCCGTCAAAAATTGCAAAGCTTAGAAATGACATAACATCTTTTAGTCAGTTTGATGGAGAATCGATATACGAAGCTTGGGAGAGATTTAAAGATATTCTTAGGAAATTCCCACATCATGTGTTACCAGATTGGTTAATTATACAAACTTTTTATAATGGATTAGTAGGATCTCCTAGATCTATTATAGATGCTGCTGCTGGAGGTTCATTAATGTGAAAACCATTTGATGAGGCTTATTCATTAATTGAAGAAATGGCTACGAACATTTTTCAATAGCCTTTTGAAAGGTTGAATCCTAAGAAAATAGCTAGTATACATGACTCTGATGCAATATCTATGTTATTTTCTTAGATTGCTGCTATATCCAAGAAATTAGATCATTTTGGAATAAATTATTCTCCTAATATAATAGAAGAAAATTCATCTGGACAACTTATTGAATCTCAATCTTCATATGAAACTTTAAATGCTATTAATAATAGACCCAATAATCCTTATGCAAATATTTACAATCCTGGATGGAAGAACCATCCAAATTTTAACTGGAATAACAACACTGCTAATCAACAATGGATGAACAACTCAGTAAACCAATTAGAAAATTCATCTAACCAAGGAAATTCAAATTATAAACCTTCTTATCCACCTGGATTTAATAATAACTCTTAATTTAAGGAAAAGAAGTTATCTATGGAAGAATTAATATTAAATATGGGCCAGCATTTGCAGAATCAAGGAAATCAGCTACAAATTCAAGGTAACCAATTACGAAATCAAGGAACTGCAATTAAAAATATTGAAACTCAACTTGGACATATCGCTACTGCACTTAATAATAGAATTCCTGGCACTTTTATTAGTAATGTGGAAATAAATTCTAAAGATCAAGGAAAAGAAAAAATCAAAGCGATACAGTTACGAAGTGGAAAAGAATTAGAAACAAGAATACAAAAAGAAACTGAAAGTGAAAAGGAGAAAGTGGAAACTGAAAAAGAAAAAGATCAGCAAGATCGAAATTTAGAATATCCACTAATTCCTATGAAAATTTCTGTAGAGATACCACCACCACCATTTCCTGAGTGATTAAAGCAACATAAAAAGGATAAGCAATCTTTTAAAGTTCTTGAAATCCTGAAAAAATTAACGGTAAACATTCCTTTTGTAGAAGCATTAGAAAGATGCCCAATTATGTGAAGTTTATGAAAGATATTTTAAACAAGAAATAAAGTTCACAGATAATGAAACTATTAAACATAGCGAAGAGTGTAGTGCAATTATTCAGAAAAAACTTCTTGAGAAATTAGAAGATCCTGGTAGTTTCACTATATCATGTGCTATTGGAGAAAAATTTTAAGGAAAAGCTTTATTTGACTTAGGAGCTAGCATAAATCTTATGCCTCTATCAATTTTTAAAATATTAGGATTTGGAGAAGTTTCTACACTAGTAACTCTTCAGTTAGCTAATCGTTCAGTGACATATCCTAAAGGAGTTATTGAAGATGTGTTAGTAAAAGTGGATAAATTTATCTTCCCAGTGAATTTTATTGTCTTAGATATGGAGGAAGATAAAGAAATACCCATAATTTTAGGAAGACCCTTCTTAGCTACTGGAAGAGCTATGATTGATGTTCAAAAAGGAGAACTAACTATGAGAGTAAACGATCAAGAAGTAACTTTTAACATTTCAAAATCAATGAAATATCCTGCTATAGAAAAAGAAGATGAATTTTTTCGAATGGAAACTCTTGAACATCTACGAAATGAACATTTTAAAGAATACTTTGAAGATAAACCAGAAATAGAAAATACAGAATTAATTGAAGAAATAGATAATGAAAAGTTAGATTATATACAAGAAATGTTGGATATTATTGAAAATGCTGAAAAGAATATAATTTCGTCAATTATTAAACCTCATGAACTTGAGTTAAAAGTTTAACTACTCATTTGAAGTACGCATTTTGGGAAATTCTTTAACTTTACCGGTTATTATATCGGCAGAATTAAATGAATCACAAGAGCAAAAACTTCTGGACACATTAAAAAAGTGTAAGAAAGCTTTTGGTTGGACCTTAGCAGATATTAAGGGAATTAGTCCTTCGATCTGTATGCAAAGAATTATTTTGTATAATGAACATAAACCAAGATTTGATCCCCAAAGGAGATTAAACCCAATTATGAAAGATGCAGTCAAGAAAGAAATATTGAAATGTTTAGACAATGGTATTATATATCCTATTTCGGACAGTACTTGGGTAAGCCCAATTCATTGTGTTCCTAAGAAAGGAGGAGTGACTGTTGAAGCTAATGAAAATAATGATTTAATACCTATCAGACAATTTACTGGATGGCGTATATGTATTGATTATAGAAAATTAAATGCAGCCACCAGGAAAGATCAGTTCCCATTACCATTCCTAGACCTAATGTTAGATAGACTAGCAGGACAAAAATATTTTTATTTTTTAGATGGATATATCAGCTATCATCAAATACCTATTGCTCCTGAGGATCAAGAGAAAACTACATTTACTAGTCCTTATGGAACATTTGCTTTTCAAAGGATGCCTTTTGGATTATGTAATGCACCTGCAACATTTCAGAGACGTATGATGTCTATATTTAGTAAATTAATTGATGATGGAATAAAAGTATTTATGGATGATTTCTCTGTATTTGGAACATCATTTGACACATGCTTGGATCATCATAAAAAAGTCTTAGAGATATACGAACAAACTAACTTAGTTCTAAATTGGGAGAAATGTCAATTTATGGTTGCAGGAGGAATTGTATTAGGGCATAAAATTTCAGAAAATGACACGGAAGTAGACCCTGTAAAAATTCAAGTTATACTTAAATTACCACCTCCTACTACAGTGAGAGGGGTAAGAATTCTTGGACATGCCATATTTTACAGACGGTATATAAAAAATTTTTCAAAAATTACTAAACCTCTATGCCAACTTTTAGAAAAAGACAAGAAATTTGAATTCACTACAGAATGCTTAAATGCTTTTGAATTATTAAAAGATAAATTAAACACAGCACCTATAATAGTTTCACCTGATTGGGAGAAACCATTTGAACTTATGTGCGATGCTAGTGATTTTGCTATAGGAGCTGTTCTTGGACAAAGATATGATAAATTTTTTAAAGTTATATACTATGCTAGTAAAACTCTCAATAGTGCTGAAATCAATTATACAGTTACAGAAAAAGAATTATTAGCAATTGTATATGCTTTTGATAAATTTAGACCTTATTTAATTGGAACTAAATGTATTGTGCATATTGATCACTCTGCTATTAAATATTTAATGCAAAAGAAAGATACCAAACCAAGATTAATCAGATGGATATTACCGATGCAAGAATTTGATTTTGAAATAATTAATAGAAAGGGAACTGATAATCAAATTGCAGATCATTTATCAAGATTAGAATATTGTGAATTATCTGACACTGACAATGAAATTACAGAAAGTTTTCCTAACGAACAACTTTATAATATAAATGAGTGAAAAATACCATGGTATGTTGATATAGTTAATTATATTGTAAGTGATATTTTACCACCCATGCTAACTCTGAAACAACAGAAAAAATTTATTTACGATGCTAAAACGTATTTTTGGGATGAACCATATTTATATAAACAATGTAAGAATCTAATTATTAGAAGATGCGTGCCTTATGAAGAAACTGAACAAATTATTCAAAAATGTCACGATTATGAATTTGGAGGACATTTTAGGACTGATAAAACTGCTTATAAAATTTTACAATCTGGATTTTATTGGCCTACTCTTTTTAAAGATGTTTATAGATATATCAAAACTTGCGATAAATGCCAACGAGTAAGTAATATATCTAGAAGAAATGAAATGCCTCTCAATTTTATATTAGAAGTTAAAATTTTTGATGTATGGGGATTAGATTTCATGGGACCATTTACTCCTTCATTTGGAAACTCATATATATTAGTTGTTGTTGATAATGTTTCTAAATGGATTGAAGCAGAAGTTTTACCTAGTTGTGATGCTAAGAGTGTTTCAAAATTTTTAATGAAAAATATTTTCACAAGATATGGAATGCCGAGAGTGATTATCACTGACGAAGCATCCCATTTTAGGAATAAATATATTCAGAAATTGGCAGAAAAATTTACCATTATTCATAAAATATCGACTGCTTATCGTCCACAAACCACTGGATTAACTGAAGTTTCTAATCGAGAAATTAAACGAATTTTAGAAAAAACTGTAAACCCTAGTAGATTAGATTGGTCTACAAGACTAGGCACTGCATTATGGTCATACATGACTGCTTACAAAACACTGATTGGAATGACTCCTTACAGGCTTATTTTTGGAAAAACTTGTCACTTACTAGTTGAAATAGAGCACAAAGCGTATTGGGTGATTAAAGAATTCAATTATAATATAAAAGATGCTGATGAGAAGAGATTGTTGCAGATGAATGAATTAGAAGAATTAAGAAATGAATCATATAATAACGATAGAATTTATAAAGAGAAAATGAAATTATGGCATGATCGGAAGATTAACCAAAAAGGAATTTTGAACCAGGACAAGAAGTTTTACTTTATAATACAAAATTGAAATTATTTCCTGGGAAACTAAAATCTCGATGGTTAGGACCTTTCACTATAAATCAAATATTTACATACGGAGCTGTAGAAACTGAAGATCAAAAGACTAGACACAGAGTTAAAGTAAATGGACAAAGATTAAAACCATATTTTGAAGGAAAAAGATCAAATTTTAAAGAGGTTTTAATGCTCAGTCAACCTGATTAATAACCAGAATAGGTCGGGCTGACGATGTTAAACCAAGCGCTTTATAGGAGTCAACCCATAGTGATCTTTATTTAGATGTAATAATTGTATATTTATTTGATTTATTACTATTTTTGGTATAAAATGAATTCTACTACTCAAATTTATATTTATTATCATAACGATATTGGGTACATAGAAAAAATTGGAAGGCATTCGGACCAGAGCGAAACTGAGAAATTTTACCTTAGCTCACCGACGGCGAGATCGACGCCGCTGACTGCGAGTTTTGCCCGCCAAATTCAGTTCATATTTTTAAGAATCCCGCCGACGGCGAGATCGTTGCCGCCGACGGCGAGATCGGTGAATGAGCCGTTTAGGGAGTTATTTTGACAGTTTCTGGCGTTTCTAAGTGTTTTAACTCTTTAAGAACGCCTAAAACTCAAAATCTAAACCATTTACTTCCTGAAAAAGATTTAAAACTAAATAAAACCTCATCATTATGGAATCCAATCTACTTGAAATTACTAGATCCCGAGTGTTCAATCGAAGAAAGTTTGTCAGTTATGAGGCCCAACGAATCTTCAACAAAGTTATGATGAAGAAGAGATTAATCAAAGAAAGAGGATTCGTGAATTGAGGAGTGGAGAATTCAACAACGTCTATCGAGGAGATGATTATGCGACGACATTAGAAGGTATTATGCTATACAACTTCTGCAGTAGTCATCCACGTAGTAAAAGAATTCTACTCCAATCTTCATGGAATCAACAACGGAAGTGTTTATGTATGAGGCAGATGGGTAACTTTCACTCCTTCTAGAATCAATGAGTTATATTCAATTGAAAATACACCAGTTTGCCACTATTCCAATTTTGTTCCTAGAAGAAATAATATGAATGAGATATATCGATATTTGACTGATGAATCAGAAGATTAGGAAACAAGAGAAGACAGGTATGTTAACTTTTTTGCATCACTTCTAAACCCCGTCTCTAAACTCTGGCACTTATTTATTTATTCAAAATTATTACCCACTAAGAGGGTAAAAAATGTTTCTAAGGAGTGTGCAATTCTGAATTATTGTATTCAAGCAGGATTACCTATCGATGTTGGTTCAATTATTGTGAAGTCTGCTTTAGGCATGATTGTGCATGGATCGATTTATGGGCTTGGACATCATTCAATAATTTTTGCATTATCCAGTCAGTACCAAGATTTTTATGAAGTCTGGGAAAAAGTACTTTTTTCCTTGGAAACCATTAGATCCAACTGATATGTTTCCTACTCTGGATAACGATAATGAGACAACCATTACTGCGGATCAAGCATCTCAAAACTCTCTTTCAATCAGGTCCTTTACTGATAAAACAAATCTGATCTTATGAAAACTCAAAGGATTGGAAAAAGAGGTACAAAACGTGATGACTTCCATTAATAATATCTCTGATTTATTTGATCATATTGATTGGAGGATGAAGGAACACTTCGATTATTCTAGACATCTTGAGGCTAGTTTCATACGGCTTTTGAGAAAGAAAGGATGGATTGAAGATGATTCTACAGAAGAATTTCCTTACAGGCCTTTCTACAATCTATTCGTTCATCCACGTTTTATCGGAGATATCAGAGATGAATTTAGTACAGACACTGACGAGTAGAAGACATTCGTATTTCTTTATGTGTTGAGTTAGTTTGAATTTAATTTTTATGAAATTTGCACTTTTTATATTTTAGATTTTAAGATTTGATCTCAGTATAGATGAGATTATGTGTTGTTTGTTTAGTCTCAGTGTTTTGAGTACTGTGGTTTGGATTGCAATGCTGAATTTTTTGTGTTAAGTAAATGTGGTGTATGCATATTGTAAAACCTTAGATTTAATATATAAAATTGTTATGTTTTGTGTTGTCTGAATTTATGTGACTTAAAATAGTATCTAATTACAATAAAATGTATTTAATTAATTGATCGACATTATCAAGGCTTAAAATAAATTGAAAACATTATAAATATTAAAAATATTAATTCCCAAAAAATGCCGCCGACAGCAAGAACGATGCCGTCGACGGTGAGATTTTCCAGATATTTTAAGTCTATTTGAATTAATTAGCCCACCGATGGTGAGATATTTGTCGCTGACGGCGAGATCCCGAAAACACTATATTTTGATCGGTCAACCGTCACTATTCATCGTCCCCTTCCTCAAAACTTTGAAAAACCGACCTTGGGCTTGAGAGATCGTGGATTTGGAGCAATATCAACACATTTTGACTCCGTAATTTATCTTCCCTTGGTAAGAGCTTCACTCCCATGCAAAAATTTTTGATTTTCACCGAGTAATTCTTCCACATTTGGGGATTTTGGAAAAAATTGAAGTATAGAAAAAATAGTCAGAAGAAATCTGTGGAATTCATTTTAGATTATTTTAAGTCACCTTTAGAAGCCATTCTAGTATTATTTTGAAGTTTAGTCAAGATTTTTATAATTTTGATGGATTGAGAAATGGCTCCACGAAAGAAGAGGCGACTAGATTATGATGAGACACTATTCGTGAATGCTAGAGCTCAATCAAGATACAACTTTAATATCAAAGAAAGAAAATGCATTCAAGATAAAGTTTTTAAGAATCCGGGAGGAGAAGTGGAACGAACGATAAAAGAGAGATGATGGAAAAATTTCTGTTATACAAAAAATAGAGTTGCAGTTGAAATCGTGAAAGAATTTTATGGCAATCTGACTGAGATAGAAGATGTACCAATATAGGTTAGAGGATTTTTAGTTGATATTAATGCTACAAGAATAAATTCTTTCTACCAAGTACAAGATCTGCATACCAGCGATTACGATACATTCAGAACAATGGAAGGACCGCTGGAGGAGGTGATTAACTTTCTCACTGATGGGAAAGGGACTTGGAAAATAAAACAGCGTGAACGGATAAACTTCCCTCTGTCTATGTTAAATGCAACCTCTAAAGCTTGGCATTATTTTATTTGTTCTAATTTGTTACCTACCTATCACCATAGTGAAGTAACAAGAGATAGAGCATTTCTAAATTTTTGTATTCAGAACCACAGATGTATTAATGTGGGAAGTATTATTTATAAAAATATATTAGCCACTGCAAAAAGTGAAAGTGGAGGAGAACTAAGACATCCTGGTCTAATTTATGCACTCTGCCAATTGTCTGGAGTAGAGGCTAGAGATGATGAGGAATGGGTTGAACCTATGAAACCAATTACCCACGCTAATATAAAAACTTAAGAATCCCACGAAGGATGGAGATCTGGGACTAGGAGTTATGCACCTTCAACTAGTATGGATATTCCCTATACCAGTTATGACTCTCCTACCTATAGTTCTCCTACCCTTTATGATGTGATGAATGAAATGACCCTACAGCAAAAAAGTTTTGAAAAGATTGAAGAAAAATTGGGGCATATTGATCAGAGAATTGGAGGATTAGAAAGAGGCATAATTATGACAACGATTATCTCCAAAGACATTCTGAATTTGAGATAGCCTACTATGATGCTGAGAATCATTATCAGAGGGGAGAGCCTGATGTTATATTTATTGAGTGCCCCCGTTATACTCACTGCCAGCCTACTCCACCTGCTGAATAAGGAGATGATGATATAGTTTGGGATTTTAATGTTGATGATTAGATTCTATGCTTAGGTATTTATGTTATGTGATTGTTTGTTTGTTTTCTTAGATTCAATATTTATGTTTAGTTTATGAACTTTGATTATTATGTTGTGTAAGATATTTTAATATTTTTGTATAAGTTATATTTGTGTGAATTTTAAATTTTAATATTTCAATTTGTGATTGTATCTCTGAAACTAGATTTGTGAAATATATGTGGATGTTTTGTTATGTTGTGGTATAATTTGTGTTAATAGTTGTACTTATTTCAAAACTTATTTACCCAACAATTTTTTTTTATATTATATATGTGTAGAAATTTATTAGTAGTACAGGTTAATTAAGTGATGAAAAGAACCTGCAGAACTTCAAAAAGGAGAAATACCTAAAGCACGAAGGTATGATTTAAATTTACAGTTTATTTTCTTTTCACCCTATATAAATAGATATAAAAATTTAAGTTTGGGGGAGGAAAAAATAAAAATTTAATTATTAAATTTTTCTCAATTTATATTTTCAAAAATTATAAAATGATTTTCTGTAATGAATTTAATTCAATAAACTAGAATTAATTTATTTATTTATTATAGAAAGTTAAAAGAAATATTTCTAGTGATTAAACTAATTTTGTAGATTAAGATATTTGGTATAAGAGGATAAGAATATAGTTAACTATTTAAAGTAAGAAAAACTATATTTCAAAACATGAAGTTCTTAAGTATTTAGTTGAGAAAGAAAAGATTGAAACTCAAAGAAGTAAAAACTTTAAAATACACATAAGGTAAGTAAATGTTTCAAGTTTCAAATTTAGGAAGAGGAATGTGAAGTTCAAAATTATTAACAGGCTATCCAGATATAGTAATCCTCACTTAAAAAAAAAGAAAAGAAAAAGAAAAAGAAAAAGAAAAATAAAAAGGATTGAAAATCAATCCAAAAGAAAAGAAAAGAAAAAGTAAGTGAGGAGAAGTTTGAGGAGATGCCTTATCAAAAATTGGCTTCATTTGAATCAACCTAAAGGGTAAACTCAGTTACATTTCTGAACTTATATATATGGATTAGTATTTAACTAAGTAGTTCTTTCATAAAAATCCTATCATCTGAATATCTTACGTAATTTAATATTACAAAATATAGTCATTCTTGAAATAAATAGAAGACTAGAAATCTTAGACTTGATGACTAAACAGCCTTACATCTATAGAGTTAATTTAATTATCTAAAAATCTTTCTAATAAACTTTTCTATAATATTTTATTTAAATCAAATTCATAGTATTTTTGAATTAAAATTTTATTACAAATAATCATTACTTTTATATAGTATCAAGATTACTTGAGGACAAGTAATAGTTAAGTTTGGGGGATTTTAACCACAGGAAAATGTATTAAGAAATTCATACCAATTTTATATGAAATTGCACTTTAAAGAAATGTATTTTCCATATTTTATTGCAGGTATGAAGATTTATAGGTATTGGAAGCAAAAAGATCGAAAAGAAGCAAATCTAGAACGAAAAGGACTAGAAAGTGATGGAAATTAAACTATCTCACCGACGGCGAGGAATAGGCTGTCGACGGCGTGATTTTCTCAAAAGTTTTGAATATATTATAAAGGAGCTCGCCGACGGCGAGATGGAGCCCGCTGATGGCGAGATGGAGCCTGCTAACTGCGAGATGGAGCCCGCCGTCAGTGAGCCTTAGCTGTTAGCCAATGTTCTAGAAGCCCGCCGATGGCGAGATCGAGCCCGCCGACGGTAAAAATTTTGGTTCAAGCCAAATACATTGAATCTAGATGGTTTTTGAAGGGGTGCTTAAGCAGCCTTTGGAAACATTTCTTCCTCTTTAAATAAAGACAGATTTAGGCCGAAAAAGTGTGTGTTCTTTTGGTGTGTGTGTCTTGTGGAAGTCAGTAGTGTGTAGTGAGTCTATTGTGTGTGCATTAGTGTGTTCTAGAGTATATTAGTAAGTATAATTAAGTTTGTTGTACAAGAAGGAAGCGTTAGAGGAACTTCAAGGAGTCTGCTTGGGGAGAAGATTCGAGATAAGTTTTTATTTATAGTTTTATAACTTTAAATGAAATCCAAGTTTTGTGTTAGTTTTCCTATGCATTCTAAGTAATTTTCTCCGTCATTCTCCTTATTGTTGAGATTTTGTGAAATGAAGAATTGAATTAGTTGTGCCTAAAAATATTAAATAAAATTGTGATAATCTTTTTACTTAAATCTTAATTTACTTTCAATTTGGCTAATTGAATTGTTAAAATATGTTGAATTATCAACTATAGTAAAGATTACATCTAAGATTCAGAGAAGTCAAAAGCCTTGGAAGGAGGGTTCAAATAAATAGGGAAATGTTATTTATCGGGTGTAGAATTGGATATTTTAGTGTGACAGACTAAAATCTTCAATTCGTCCTATCGTTAGGGAGCTGAAGTGTAGATGTTAGCCCTCAGGCGAGGGGAACGTGGGAGCTCTGAAGTGGCAGCCGGTATCCTCCTGCACTTAGCCACGCATTCGGTAACCAAGCATAGGATTAGTCAATGTTCTTTATGCCTGGACCAAAGGGTAAAGAATAGGAATGCTCCTACTTGGCACAATATAATTCTAAATAATTTAATTATTCATTCACTTAATTCTCTTAACAAGGAGAAAAAAACTTTTTCTAAATTGCAATCTTCTATTTAAAAATTAAGTAATAGAGTTTAGTATAAGCGTTCTTTATTTTCGTACACTAGATAGTAATTGCATCTACTAAAATTAGTTCTTAATCTCTAAACTTCCCTGTGGGATCAATATCTAGAACTTCATTAGAGCCCTTTATTACTTGAACGATACTTATATTGCGTTGATAAAAGGGGGGGAACACAATTGCTAATTTTACTCTGATAATCATTTATAAAATATATAATATAAAGCTCCGCAATCATATAAAATCTACTGCCTCCCAACCCCAGGTCATAGATCACCAACTGTAGTGTGATGTTGAGCTCCGGTAAATCGTTGAATGAAGAGATTTTCAAGCTCTATAAAATTTGTAACAGACCCATTAGGAAGTTATTTATACCAGTCAAAGGCAACTCCCGTGAGACTGTTAACAAATTATCAGAATAAAAGAGCATCACTTCCCCCCACATTACATCAACTTGCTCTGAAATGTGCTAAATGTTGTCGGGGATTACCAGTCCCATCAAACATTTTAAAGACAGGAGGGATAAAGCCTTTAGAGTATTGGACAGAATCAAATTTCTTTGGATATGGTCTACCAAGTGGAATTAATGATCCAACCTTTACCTGAGCCATTTTTTTCTTTTATCTTTTGTTCCACGAGTTGGTGATATCTTTTTCTGGAATTTCGCTATGAGGGGAATCCTTTTTCTTTTGAGTGCTTTCTTCAACATCTATTGGCTCTCCTTTGTCTTCTAGAACGTGGATAGCCTCTGGCCCAACGATATGAATGGCCGGTGATGGATTTGTTGGTGGATTCTGCAAAGCTGCTACCAACACTTCCATTTTTTGCTCAAGATGACTGATTTATTCTTCTCATTGTCGTATAATTGCTAATTCGTTGGTTGCATCTTCTTCATTTAACTCTTGTGCTAAAGAAGTAGATCGTGTTTCTACCACATTAATGCTGGCAACATTTTCATTCGAACTGTCAGAAGTGTCTTTCTTTCCTCGTACAGAGAAATGTTTGATGTCATTTTTTAACTTTTTCAATATTTCTTTGAATGATTTTGCAAGGTGTTCTTTATGAATTCCTTCTCGTGAACTGTCTGCAGGAGTGCTCATAGCATCCAAATTTCTTTCACATGGTCTTTGTTTCCATACATTATCTTTTAGTATGGGATGAGTTCCTCTATGTGGTGTATTATCATATGAATAATCTGCATTTTGTAACATATGGACCAAATCCGTCATTTTAGTGGATGTATCTTCAACTTCCAATATCAGTTTGTCATATTTGGCTTTGTCTTTTGTAATTGTCACATCTTTTACTCTTGGTCCTAGTCAAAATTTTACTGGCAATCGAGTACATTGATCTTCTGTTTGAGATTGATAACTTGTTTCTTCATAAATAGAGTTTTCTATTGCTAGAATTTTCCTTTTCATGGTTTTAAAGACTACACATCCCATTTTGTCCAACAATCGGGAAATTGAACATTTATCTTTTCATGCTAATCTTTTAAACACTGAATGTATAACATGAATAGAGGGAGAACTCTTAGGTTGAAAGAAATTATCAGTATATTCAACAAGAATTGGAATATACCAATTTTGTTCTGAAAAGCAAGGGTTTTCAAAAACACTTTGCTTAAATTCAGGTGTTTCAAAATTATCATTCTCATTCCACGTTTTCTTTCTTTTAAGCGGACAAGCCTTTTTTATGAATATTTTTTGAACAAGATCCAACTTGATATGTGGATGGTGGTGGAACATCATCGTCCTCGTAGATTTGTTTTCCTTTGCTGTCAATTTTTCTTTTCATTTCTTCAAGAGTATAAGTCTCTTCAGATGTATACTCAGGTAGGTCTTCTTTAAAATTCAGAAAGTCTCCATAAAGTTGCAGATCAAATTCCTCAAAAGGTTGTATATCAATTTGATATGGATTATCTAATGCAAATTTTGTTTCACTAAACAATCCATAATCATTCTGATAAAAGGAAATATCTTTTTCTATTGGTATATCGAAGTCTTGAAAATAAGAAAAGATTGAATTCGGAGAATCCATTGCAACTTTTTTGAAATTTCAAGAAAAATGATTATTATTAAATTATTTATAAGCTGAAAATTTATTTAAATGTTTATAGTTCTTATTTTTCAAAGAATGAAATGTCAAATGAAAACAAAAGATAACAAAAGATGAGAAGAAAAAATCTCCCCAGCGGAGTCACTAAAACTCTTTGATGGCGATGAAAGTCTTTTCATTGTTGACTTGCATCACTATTAGTTCCTGTATCATGTCAATGTCAAGGAGTCGCCACTCTATTTTAATATTGTCCTAATCTTATTTCTGTAAATCCTATAAAGGAATTAAGAATTTTTAGGGCTAATATAAAACAAAGAAAAAGAAGGATGTTTATGACAATCCTTATAAAAGAAGATTCTAGAATGCCATATCCTAAAGTTTCTATATAAGGAAAATCACGAAGTTTTAACCAGAGATTTTTAGATATGATGGGTTCTTTAATTCTCATATAGAAGCAGGCTTCTATAGTTAATTACATCTTACGAAATTTATAATTGTCTAAGAAAACTTCTGATTAATGTTGATCACTTATTTTCTAGAAATTTTTGTCTTTAAGGAAAGATGTACCCACTATCAATCTTAAATGTCATTTTGTCATGTCTATTTCATGTCATTTTGTTTTTTTAGGTTTTTTGGCTAACAAAAAAGTTTGGTTTTTGGTTTTGTCATTGTTGTGTTTTGTTTTGTTTTGTCAATGTCGTTGTTTTGTTTTGTTTTGTTTTGTTTTGTCAATCTTGTTGTTTTGTTGTAATTTTTGTTCGTCCCATTTCCAGAATTTCGTCATGCAAAACAGAGTCAGCTCACCCTATAACATGCAAAGGAAATTCAAACGAAACTTCATGTCTTCATCCTGCAAAAGAAACATTATTAGAAATAATGTCATAAAAATATTCATTATCTCAGAATTTGTAGGATGTCCAAGTTTGATTCAAAATGTTGATTTAGTATATCTTGAATGTCGGTTCATGTCGATTTATGTTGATGTGGATTTGATTTTGAATTTTTATTATGTTGATTTTTGTTAATTATGTGGATATTTCATTTGAAATTTCAATTTTTTGTCGATTATGTCAATTTGAGTTTGAATTGTCAAATTTATATCGGTTATGTTGATTTGAGTTTGAAATGTCAAATTTATGTTGATTATGTTGATATTTATTTGAAATGTCAATTAATGTCATTTAATGTCTGTTTTTGTTGAATTTGGTTTGAAATGTCAATTAATGTCGATTTATGTTTGATTATGTTAGGAATGTTGGATTTATGTCGGTTATGTCGATTTTTGTTTGAAATGTCAGATTTTGTGGATTATGTTAATATTTGTTTGAAATGTCAGATTTATGTTGATTTTATTGATTTGAGTTTGATTTTGTTGATTTATGTTTGATGTCGGATTAAGTTTGATGTGGGTCAAACTTAAGATTTGACTTGAATTCAAATTAAGTTTAAACCTAAGTTTTGAGTTCAAGTTCATTTGGAAAATTAGATTATCTTAAGTTCATGTGTGTTTGAACTTAAGTTAGTTAGATTCAAAATTGAATTAACTTGAGTTCATGTCTGTTTGAGCTTAAGTTAGATTCAATGTAGATTGTTTTAACTTGAGTTCATGTCTGTTTGAACTTAAGTTAAAATTTAAAGTTAGTTTCAATATAAATTGAATTAACTCAAGTTCATATCTGTTTAGACTTAAGTTAGATTCAATATAGATTGTATCTAATTAACTTGAGTTCATGTCTGTTTGAACTTAAGTTAAAGTTAGGTTTAATTAGAATAGACCAAATTAAGTTTTAAGCCTTGTTTAAATAGTACTTAGAGGTTAATTAAGTCCAAATAGATTAGAGTTAATTAAAATTATCGACCATCTAAGTCCTTTTTAGGTAAGGCTTAAGTTTTAAGTAAGTCTAATTTAATTTAACCGAGATTTATTTGAGTAAGGTTCAAACATAAATTAGGTCTAATAATTTAGACTTAATTTAGTTAAACCTTAACTAATTAAGTCTAGTGTTTTGGACTTAATTAGGATTTAGGTTTGATTAAACCTTAGTTAGTTAAGGTATAATGATTTAGTTAAGTCTAATGTGATAGACTTAATTAAAGTTTAAGTTTGATTAAACCTTAGTTAAGATTTAATGATTTAATTAAGTCTAATGTAATAGACTTAACTAGAGTTTAATTTCGGTTAAACCTTAGTTAGTTAAGGTTTAATGATTTAATTAAGTCTAATGTGGTAGACTTAATTAGAGTTTAGGTTTGGTTTCAGCTAGGTTCATATTGGTGTACGGCTTATTTTGATTTTAATTTAAATAAATAATTTGAAAAGTAATATTTGATTTTGAAAATAATTTTAAATTTGAAAATTTTAAGATATGAAATCAAGCCGATCTCACATCCCGAATAGTTTATATAAACGAGCACCGCATCACAAACCATGTATCTATCCCGAAGAATAGACACATTGCTTGATGATGGGGCTCGATTAAATAAACTAGAAGATTTGTGACATCCGTTTGGTACGCAAACCAATTTTATAAGCCGACAAATTCCCCGTTTAATATGAAAACATTAAACGGGGTTTATATTACTCAGGTTCTTAAAATTCCCTATAAGGGCAAGCCCCTATAGTTAATTACATCTTAAGTGACGGGAATCACCTAAGAAAACTCTCGATAATAATCAGTAGTTCTGCTCTCAAGAATTTCAAAGTTTAAGTTTTCAAGGGATTGAATTTTTTGGAATTTCGATAGGGAATGGATCGAGTTTGGAACATTTTGTTTTGGGAATCCAAAGGAAGAAAGGTAGGAGAAATCACAGATTCGAAGCTAACTTCGGTGATCTCCCGACTATCCTATTGTTCGGCTTGAATTTAGGAAGGTCCTAATATTATCTTATATTTCAATCTTGCCAATTTTAGTTAATTTGGACTTATATTTGTATAATAAAATCATACAAAAAAGCCTCGAAAATGTGAGGGTTTATGTCGTACCGAACGACTACCTCGGAGTCCTAAGACCGGTTAGGGCTCAATTTGCAATGCAAATGACTAACAAAAGGCTGAGGATTAATGTTGCACTAGGCAAACTACCTCGAAGTCCTATGGTTTTGTTGTTTAATTCTAGGAATGTTTTGTTGAAGTAGATCTGAGTTTTACTGATGACGATGGCCAAGCTGCCCACCATGCTCCGAGTTCCTTGTTGTTGCAGAGGTTTAGTTTTCGAAGTCATAAATCAGGAGATGAGAGAAGTGTTTGGTTTTAGAGAAAGTCTTAATTTCCATGTGTCTTTAATGTTTTAATTAAAACAGTTCTTAGAGTTGATTAAACAGAACCGATTAAGATCCCACGGTTCCGTCATCCCGCACCGTTATTTTCATCGAATTCACTTAGTCCAGATGAATTTGCTAAACTCAACTAAATGAGTTACGAACTTTCATTTAGACCGTGGGAAATCCCGTTAGCAACACGTGGGTTACATCATCCGAGGTATTCCCGATCTTTCAATGAGACGTTTTAATTTAGTTGTAGTTGTAGTTTTGTTGTTCTGTTTGTGATTAAATTTTGAGTTGTCTTATATTTTGAAATGTTGTGGCGGTGAATTTTATCTTGTAATGACTTTTAATTTAGTTTTGGTTTCAGCTTTTAGGGACTATCCTAAAGGTGTAGGTTTTCATGCAACGAGTTGTTTATCATGCAAGAAAAGTAAGTGCGATGCGATTAAATAAATTGCGAGTAAAGTAAATTGCAATAAAATAAAAGCGTACTCGGAGGGTCTTCCCGTCATCCCAGTTCGCACTTAAAACACAGTTAGAATATTTAAGCATTTAAAGTAAGTTCCTAGGTAAAGCTAAGGGAAGGGTTATGGTTTTCTACCAAGTTCCTAATCCTATAGCTAGTCATTTCCTATGACGTCTAGGTTCTTGTATTTTAGTTTGAGGACGATTTTCTTCATCAAAGAACAACTAAGTTCAATTGTTCTTATAAATATCCTATCATATTGAGGAAGTGCTTAAGACGAATCTTAAACATCTTTTCAATATTTCTAGGATTGTTTTAAGTCCAACTGAATTTAATTATACAAATGAATTAATCATCCGAGAGTTTAAGTTTTGTTATCTTGCTCAGTGAATTAGGACATTTGAATATCCTATAAGTGGAGTAACGCTTCTTTTAATACTCCTTTTTAAGAGTTATGGCATCACGAGCTTTCGAGGGCAAATGGATGTTCAGTGGTTTATGATTTAATTTTAGTTAATGGATTTAAGTTTGGAATAGTGTTCAAGTTGTTTTAGATTTATTTTGAATTCTTTATGACTTAGGTGATGTTATATTTAATTTAATTCAATTTAACTTAACTTAATTTGATTTAATGTGGTTTAATTTAATTTCATTTAATTTTAAGTTAATTTAATATAATATGATTTAGCTTAATTTAATTTAATTTAATTTAATTTGATTTAGTTTTAATTTAATTTAATTTAATTTAATTTAATTTAATTTAATTTAATTTAATTTAATTTAATTTAATTTAATTTAATTTGACTTAATTTAATTTAATTTAATTTAATTTAATTTAATTTAATTTGTTTTAATTTTAATATGATTCAATTTAATTTTAATTTAATTTAATTTAATTTAATTTAATTTAATTTAATATGATTTAATTTAATTTTAATTTAATTTAATTTTAATTTAATTTAATTTGTTTTAATTTAATTTAATTTAATTTGTTTTAATTTAATTTAATGTAATTTTATTTTAAAGGGATTTGCTTTAAATAATTTAACCTTAACTTAATTTAATGATTAAGTCTTTTAGCATTTGGATTATCATTTTAATTAGGGATTAAATATTATTGAGATGCTTAATTTAGGGATTCTTAAATTAAAGAACAAATTTCATCCTAATAACATCCCTATTTTAATAACTCCAATTTTACTATTCTTCCAATTTTAATTAATTATTTAACTAAAGTTTATTTCAATTATTGTTGAATTTTTTAATAGGTTTCTACCCTTTAATTATTTAAATTTCAATCATCCAAATCAGATTAGGATCAAATATTTTACTCTTTAATTTTATTAAGCCTAAAGTTTTAATTAAGGGTTAAAATTTTAATTACCATTTTGCCCTTCAAGCTTAATAATTTCATAACTCACTAAATTGAGCTCAAATGAATTTAAAATTTTTATGTGACTTCACTCATATGTCAATGAAGACATTAGAGGAGAAAATGTGATTTTTCTGTATTTAATTTATTTATGTAATTATTTTTAGTGGAAAATAAGGATTTCCAAGGAAAATTTAATAATATGACCAAGGGAAAGTTTCTGTCCTTAAGAAAATTATGGGACATTTCTAATGACCAGAGGACCACTTGAACCAATTTTTGTGATTTTTTGAATTATATTTTATTTACTAAAATTATTTTAAGTTCTGGAGTATTAATTAATTTAAAAATAGAATATAAGTTGAAAAATGAATTTTATAATTTTTAAAATTCTCTATGATAGCAAGGATTCCAGAGAACCAAATTTTACAATTTTCTGATTTTTCCTTAATTTATTGGAATTATTTTAGTGAAAATGCTAGAAAATGTATTTTTTAATTTTAAAAATTACCCCAAGGCTTTAAAATTTAATATCTCAACCTAGAGACATAAGAAAAATATGGGGTTTGTTCCTAAGTGGTTAGAATTCAAAATGTGACATTTTGGTGAATTTTATTATTTTTGTAATTTTTATTATTTTTTAATTATTAAAATATTAAAATAATGATAAAAAATCAACTTTTTTAGAAAATTGCAATTTTAATTTTCTTGAATTCCCCTGATATCAGAGAGGCTTCAAAACCAATTTGGTGAATTTTTGAAAAGTATTTTGAAAGTTATGAAATTTTAAAGTTTAATTTTGGCTAAGTGGCTTAATCAACCCATTTGATGGGGCTAACCAAGTCCAATTGACTTGAAATTTTTATGGTGGGTTCCTCTGATCCTAAAGGTCAGTGGAGAATTGATTTCAAGTCAATTTGATCTATGGATAACTCTAATTAATTAAAGTTCGATTTTGGGTATTTAGACTAATTATGGTTAATCTGAGTGAATTAACTCAAGTCCTATTTTTCCTAGAGTTCTCTGGTAATAAGGAACATCACCAAATTTTCCTAGAATTTATTTCACAACATGCTAATTTTTGGAATTAAAATACTCAAAACAGCAACATGCATTTGAAAAATCAATAACTTTTTACGGAGATGGCCTCGACCTCGAAAAATTCGGGGAATGTTCCCGAGTTCAGAGGCTTCAAAAGCCACATGGTCTCATGCCATGGTGAATTGTATGGATGCATGGAGAATTAAAACAATGCGGGGAGTAAATAATTAATTAAAAATAAAAGTCTTGGACAAAATTAATTAATTTCTTTTCCACATTATTCTCCTCCGTTCACTTGAGCAAGTGGGTATTTTTATTTTATTTTTGTGATTTTTCTACACAAGGATATGCATTTTTGAAGTTTAGGGGATTAAATAAATAAGAAAATAACCTATTTTCCTACTTATCCACGTCGGCGCTGACTCGACCTCGGCGGCTCCGAATCGACACGCGTCGCTCCCTGGTTCGGCGCCGCCATCTGACTCGGCTGTCCGGGGCCCCGCGGTTCACGTACCATCTGCCGGTCCGACGCAATCCAAGCCGTCCATCCGATACACGCGCGATCCGACGGTTCCTGGTCATCGTCTACGACTGGTGCGATCCCGTGACCGTCCAAACTCTAACCCTTTGCTCAGAGAAGTGAAGCTTCGATCTGAGGGTTGTGTCACGTTAGATTGGGTCCAAGCAAGCTCCAGATGAAGTTCCTTGGCTTGGTGAATTGTCTAGGTATGATTTCCACCGGAGCCGATCACAACCTTTGGAGTGCGGAACAAGCGGGGTGGCTCTGAGAGGGGGCTTTCACTGGAAAACTTCTTCTCTTGGTCCGGTGAAGGTGTAGGTGAGTTTAATTTGATTTTGGTGAAGGATTCAGGAGTGTCTCGTTCGGCTCGAGAAGTGAGCTCCAAAATTGAGCTCGATCGATGGGGATTAGAGCGGGAGAACGGTGGGGATCAATTGCTCTAAGTCCGGAGGGGAGTGAGGAGTGATTTTGGCAGAGTTTTGGTATGGTCTGGTTTAACACCTCCTTTGGCCGAGAGGGTGAGGGGTTTAAATAGGAGAGGCTGGAGGGCCTCTTAGGGGGAGTTGAGGGCTGGGATCAGCTGCTCTTGGCATGTGAAGGACAACCATGGTGGCCATTGGGCATGAGGCAGCTCAGCAGGTGAGAATTCCAAGTTTGGGCTCACATGTGAGCTCTCGGCCTGGTGGTTTCCGGCGGCTGTGGTGGCTGGCCGGCCAGGCATGGGTCACCCTCAAGGTCAGGTGGGTCAGGGCTGGGGCTTGGTGCAAGCAATTGGCAATTGCCATGTGTAAAGTGGCTGAATTAAAATGGAATGGGGAAGGGGTCATTTTGGCTTCAATTTGGTCAACCCATTGGTTTGGGTTGGGTGCACCTCCCCATGGCCTGATTTTGGGCTGAGAGGATCGGTTGGGTCGGCCAAGAGAGAATGGTGTGGTCTCTATCCATGATGAGGTGGCTAAACATGGTTTAGTGTGTGTCATGAATAAGGTTAAAAAGGCTTAATGAAAGATTAGGAAAGGAGCCCCTCCTTTTACCATTAATGTCATGGTCACATGCCAAACTTTCATGGCTTCATATGGCTTGTGAATGGCTCATGCATGGCTCCATGTGGCTTAGGGAAAAGTTGGTTCAATTTCAGGGAAATGGATTTTGTGACTTTTGGCATTTTGGTGAGAGTTGTCATGAGGTATAATTTTGGAATAATCCAATGATGAATTTAGGATTTAGGTATTGAGTTTAATTGAAAGTATGATGAGGAGAAATGTCATATGGGCTTTGGGACAAATTTTGGGCCTTTGAATGTGGTAAAAGATGGGCTTTTAAAATGGTTTAAGGGATGGGCCTTTAAGTTTAAAAATGAATTTATGGATGGGAATTTTGTAAAGAGGTTGGGCCAAATAATTGTTGAGTTTGGTTTAGGGATGTGTCATGAGTGGTTTGAAACAAGTGTGGGGTGATTTGGGTTTGGATTGGGTTGGATATGGGCCTTTTGGTAAAGAGGCTAAGGTGGGCCAAAATGGGCTACCATGGACCAAAGTTGGGCTAAAGTTGAAATTGATGTAAAATTAATGTTGGGAAATGTTTATGGGAGTGTTTCAAAGAGGTTTTGAATTTGGTTGGGTTTTGATTTTGGGGTTTGGGTCTATTTGGGCTAGGTTTAGGTTTAGGTCAAAATTGGGCCTTTTGATTTTGGGTTGAATTTGAGTGGGGTTTGGGTCTAAATTTTGTGCAGATCATGTTAGTGTTTTGTTTATGGGGATGTTAAGGAAGGTTTAGAAAAGATTTGGGGTTAATTGGAGTTGAATTGGGTGAGTTTGGGCTAAGTTTGGGTCATGGGTTCAAATTGGGCTTTAAGGCCCAAAGTGAAATTGGATCCCAATGCCAATCAAATTGGGCTTGGATTTGGTCTAGATTGGTGTTGGGGATGTTGAATTGAAGTTTAGAATTGAATTGGACCAGAATTTAGGTCAATTGGGTAGGTTTGGTTTGACATTGGGTTCATTTTGGGTTAAAATGGGTCGAATTGGGGGTTTTGATAAAAGTGGGGTAAATTGACAAAATTGGCCCATGGTGTAGTTAAACAAAATGAAATTGGGAATATTTGGGATTTTCTGGAATTTTCTGGGAATTTTCTGAATTTTTGGATTTTTTGGCCAAGAGGGGTATTTTGGGTATTTGGAGGGTATTGGGAGGTATTTTTGGAATTTTTGGTATTTTTGGGTATGGATCATTAATTTGATTGGTGAGGCAATGTTTAGGAATGGTTTTGGAGAATTTTGGGTGATTTGGAAATTTTGGAAGATTTGGGTAATTTCAAGGGTTTTGGGTAGGTTAGGCGGGTGTAGGGTCCCGGGGGTCAAAAATTGAAAATTTAGAAAATTGAAGATTGTGTAAATGTAAGTGGAATGAACTCATTTTGGTTGAGCCATGAAGCCATATCAAGCCCACATGAGCCATGAAGGGACTCATTTGAGGCATCCACTATGTTGTTCCTAACCTCTTGCTCGAGGGCTTAGGGGTTAAGGACCATCCATGTGAATCACCTTCATGAGTCAGGAGGTCAAATTGGGTATGGGTGAGGTTTTAAGAGGTGTGTGAAAGTGCAGTGTATAGGTGTAGTGTGTGTGTAAATCAGCCCCCTTCACCAGACCGGGCCACCGGGGCGATCCTAAGGCCAAGGAATCCTATAGGAACTCATCCTTTAAACTTCCACATTTAATTTCAACCCTCTAGGTGATTAGGGGTCTACAATCAAGTTTGTGGAGTTTGCAGGGAGTTAGGAAGTAGTTTGAATTTCTAAGTGGTGGGTCCCAATTCTAATCCTCTAGGATAGTCAAAGGAAAAGCCTAAGGCTAGATCCTAAGTACTAAAGGGAAGAAGAGAAGACCTCACCAAAAATGAGGTCAACAAATGGACCTTCAATAGGTGTGGTGTGCTAACCAAGCACACCGCGCGTATTGGCGTTGACCGGAGAGATCAACAAAACCAACATAGATGTCCAAGTGACAAACTTAGGACGAAGTAGAAGAGTTTCCGTCGGGGAGTGTCAAGTATATCTCCGAGGCCGGAGATTGCCGAACTCTCGCTGGGGAAGGGAAAAGGAGGTGAGTTCCAAATCACATGATGCGGGGAATTTCGATTTAGATTTTTGTTTTGTTTTAGTTTAAGTTTTGATGTGTAAGTTTAGATTTTGAGTTTTAATTTAGATTGAAGTTTGGTTTAAAATCAATTTGAGGAAATTTGGATATGAAGTTTGGATTCGAAACGAGGTTCCAATCCGGGATTGTGGAGAAAAGCTGGAATCGGGGTACCGACCGCGAGAATGAGAATCGGAGTTTAAGTGTTGATTGAAGGGGTTAGAATCGGGATTTAGGTACGGATCTCGAAAGTTTAAAGAGAACTGGAATCGGGTTCTAGTCTCGAAGGTTTAAAGAGAACCGGAATCTGGTTCCGATCTACGAGGTTTAAAGAGAAATGGAAGCTGGTTCCAATCTCGAAGGTTTAAAGAGAAATGGAAGCGGGTCCAATCTCAAAGGTTTAATGAGAATTGGAAACTGGTTCCAATCTCGAAGGTCTAAAGAGAAATGGAAACTGGTTCCAATCTCGAAGGTCTAAAGAGAAATGGAAACTAGTTCCAATCTCGAAGGTTTAATGAGAATTAGAAACTAGTTCCAATCTCAAAGGTTTAATGAGATTTGGAAACTGGTTCCAATCTCAAAGGTCTAAGGAGAAATGGAAACTGGTTCCAATCTCAAAGGTCTAATGAGAATTGGAAACTGGTTCCAATCTCGAAGGTTTAATGAGAATTGGAAGCTGGTTCCAATCTCGAAGGTCTAAAGAGAAATGGAAACTGGTTCCAATCTCGAAGGTCTAAAGAGAAATGGAAACTGGTTCCAATCTCGAAGGTCTAAAGAGAAATGGAAGCTGGTTCCAATCTCGAAGGTTTAATGAGAATTGGAAACTGGTTCCAATCTCGAAGGTCTAAAGAGAAATGGAAACTGGTTCCAATCTCGAAGGTCTAAAGAGAAATGGAAACTGGTTCCAATCTCGAAAGTTTAATGAGAATTGGAAATGGATTCCAATCTCGAAAGTTTAATGAGAATTGGAACGAGTTTCCAATCTCGAAAGTTTAATGAGAATTGGAAATGGATTCCAATCTCGAAAGTTTAATGAGAATTGGAAATGGATTCCAATCTCGAAAGTTTAATGAGAATTGGAACGAGGTTCCAATCTTGAAAGTTTAATGAGAATTGGAAATGGATTCCAATCTCGGAAGTTTAATGAGAATTGGAACGAGGTTCCAATCTCGAAAGTTTAATGAGAATTGGAAATGGATTCCAATCTCGAAAGTTTAATGAGAATTGGAAATGGATTCCAATCTCGGAAGTTTAATGAGAATTGGAAATGGATTCCAATCTCGGAAGTTTAATGAGAATTGGAAATGGATTCCAATCTCGGAAGTTTAATGAGAATTGGAAATGGATTCCAATCTCGAAAGTTTAATGAGAATTGGAAATGGATTCCAATATCGGAAGTTTATTTGTGTGAAGAGGGACCCAGTCTCATGCCATCAGAACCAAATCAGACAAAGCTCGTGGCTCCGTGTCAATAGACCTAGTCGATCTCCATACAGGAAGAAAGGTAGGCCACAAAAGTCGAAATGATTTCGATGTGACGAGAAAAGGTTTAAGGTTCTGAAATTGAAGTGTGGGTCTCTTGTGAGGAAGAGTTGTCCCGACGAGAGAATTTCAAAGCTTCTTGAGATAAATTTCGATTTGGAGTTGATTTGAAAATGTTGGAAAAGATGAATTTAGAGTGGGATCCGATTTGAGATTCATTTTCATTTTGTTTGTCCTTTAACTTTCCAAAAAAATTTTTAGCTGTGTATTTAATGTTCATGTGAATTTTATTTAGCGTTCACGTGGATTCTGAAGTTATTTTTATGTTTGGATTTTTAATGGAAAAATAATTCTCATTTATTATTTATATTTTTATATTTTATTTATTATTTTTATTATTTTTTTATTATTTTATTATTATTATTTTTTTTTCTTTTCGTTCTTTTTTCGAAGTTCGTTTAACTTTAATGGCGTTTCCCGATCAATTTTCACAAAAGAGGTGAAGGCCAAAATTGTGACATGGTCACTTTCATTCCAATCATGTTGAAAATACATCATACAACTCGATCTGGAATACATCTCATACAATCCATGTAGACTCAAGACGGACTATGTATGATCTTTGTCGATCCATCCAAAAAGGTATCTGTCAAAAATCCATGTCTGAATAGTGAGGTACATGGTCAATAACATCACCTTCCAAGCCATCCTTGGAGAGGACGCCGTATGGATGTACGTTGGAGGTGTGATATTTTCCATGTATCTCACAGCTCGTAAGGTCGGAGGCTCTCTAGCTCACGGGTCCGGCTGGAAGTGGTAAGGTGCTTTCCGTCGTCCATCCTTCGAAAGTAACCGAGATCCGCTTCATCGGTACTCTCGGTATGCAATGTTTAGCGACATACGCTCCGTTGCCTTTCGGTATCATGACGGAACCTACCGGTAATGGTATCTTTCTCGGCCCTCGGAACTCACTCGGGCTCGCTATCCGGAGGTCGGATCCGAACATGATATTACACTCATTCGGAAAAGAAGCTGTGCGTAAAGGTCGACAAAGTTGTGATGATCTATGTGTGGGGGAATGCGGTCACCCTTCTTGTAAATGTTAATGATGCAACTGTTGGGTATGCAATCTGCTGCGGTACCCTCCATGTTATCATTCTTTTTACCATCCTTTTAATGACTAATGGCATTGGATCCACCTGGCCATGACGGAGTATCCCCGGTGGGTTTCCCTTCCTGTCTTCTGCGAAGTTGTAGCAGCATCCACATTGTATTGTAATTCTCCCTTTCCCTGGCATCCATCTCCGGGGTTCCGAGTAAGTGTTTTCTCTTAAGCGACCTGCTCGGCCCATCTTTTTCAAATCCCGGATGCAGTCCATGATTTTTTGTTGTTCGTATTCGAGAACACGTACGTATGTAACTCGAGGCCTTCTAGTATATTGATCCTCCTCGCCTCCGATTCTCTCGAAGTATTCAAAAGTTTTCTTCTCGACCTTCGTATTCTTTCTAGCTCGTATTCCGGGATAATTTGCAAATGGCGAGGCCCGGTGACGTCTTGTGGGATATATGGCTCAATCCCTTCACGTTCTCCCGCATACCTCGGCTCCTCGGGGATGATGTCCGTCGGGACCTCCTCCGGGGTTGCTTCGCAACAAGGTCATGCATTACCGGTGGCTTTGTCCGGTGGCGTTGTAGCCTTCTTTCTTCGTTCTTCTCGAGATTTCTGCGGTTTCTTCGTCATCCCGGGAGCCGGCTTCCTTCCTTCGGGTTCTCGGCGAACCAGTATCCTTGAAGTATATGTACTGGCAGTAGCAACTGCCTCGTTGCGCTGGTCTGCTGCTAGTTTAGTTAACATCTTGCGAATACGGCGATTTATATTCCTTCGCTGAGTTGCTGTGAGAGTAGCTCTTCGTATTTCCTAAGTTTCTGTGGGTGCGGCGCTGACAAGCCTGCCCTCCGCTATAGCGACTACAGACTTGATTCTCTTGTCCTCTTCAGTGTTTGTTTTTCTTTTCTTACTGCTGGATTGGTGGCTTGGGCCACCCACTTTCATTATCGTCCGATCGGGCGGTTCCTCTCGGTCAACCGGGACCCGGTCACTTTCCTCGTATTGCGGAGCTCGCTGGTGCGAAGTCTGAGTCAATCTCTATTATCGCTCCATCTTTCACCCTCTTTTCGTCGAGTGCAAGGCTTACGCCATTTCTAAAGTTCAGGACCAACCGCCCGTTCGACATTTCCCTGTGAAAAGACAAGGAAAAGGATCAGGGGCTGTACTAAGAACAAGAACATTAAGAAAATGTTTATTAAAGACAATTTTTTTTTATTTTTATATTTTTTAAATTCAACAGGAATGAAGTAGGAAAAGATCAGGAAAGAGATTTTGATTTGGAAGAGAGAAAACAAGGAAAACTTTATTATCATGATTTTATTTATTCTAGCACATTTTTTATTATTTTGGGTTCGGACCAGGTCATAAGTAATTACTTCACCCGTGCTTCTAGGGATGGAAAATTCATTCCTTCGAAACATCGGGTAGCGTAATACTTTTTCAAGTATCGTCCATTGATCGGAAGCATATGTCGTTCTCCTTGGCGGTTCATTAGGCTGGTAGAAGCCTCTCGAGTAGATCGCCTCGACCACAAACGGTCCTTCCCAAGTGGGTTCAAATTTTCCTCCTATCTTGCGGTGTGCAAGAATAGGTCTCTCGAGAACGAGAACTAAGTCACCAACTTTGAAGGTTCTTGGGCGGACCGATCTGTCATGGGCTTGAACCATCTTAGCTTGGTATAGTTCTAAATTTTGCTACGCTACAAGTCTTTTCCCTTCCAGGCTTTCCAATTCTTCTAGTCGCAATTTGGCATTCTCTTCTGTCGTGATCTTGTTTGCAAGCTGCAATTCCGAGTGAAGGAAGCTGGACCTCTAAGGGTAACACTGCCTCGGACCCATACACCAGAGCGTAAGGTGTAGCTTGAGTAGGAGTTCTGAAGGTTGTCCGGTAGGCCCATAAGGTTTCTAATAAATTCTCGTGCCAATTTCTCTTATTTTCATCTAAAGTCTTCTTTAAAATTTGAACGAGAGTTTTATTAAAAGCCTCAGCAAGGCCGTTTACTCTTGGGTAGTAAATTGTTGAATACCGCCAGTCGATTCCGTGTCTCCTGAAAAAATTGTTGATTTGTGTGCTTCGAATGCCGACCCATTATCTGAGATGATCCTGCGCGGCACTCCGAAACGGTAGACAACTTGGTTCTTGAAAAATTGTAGCACGTGATGTGATTTTACTTCTCTAAGTGGAACTGCCTCTGCCCACTTGGAAAAGTAATCTGTAGCCGCAAGAATGAAGCGATGTCCTTTCGAAGATGGTGGTTCTATTGGACCTACTATATTTGTGCCCCAACATTCGAATGGCCACGATGCAATTGTCGGATGTAGCACGTTTGGAGGTTGGTGTAGAACCACTCCGTGCACTTGGCACTGGTGACAGCTCTTGGCGATTTTCGTGCAGTCGGTCATCATCGAGGGCCAGTAGTACCCTAGTCTTTTAATTTTCATTTTCATCTTTGGACCCGACTGGTGAGCGCCACAGAGTCCTGAATGCTCCTCTTTAACAATTTCACGAGCCTCAGACCCGCTCAGGCATTTTAGCCACATTTGATCAAAAGACCTTCTGTATAATGTGTTGTTTATTAATGCATAGGACAGAGTTCTTTTCTTGATCTGATGGGCTAACGACCTATCGTCTGGTAGTTTTCCTGTCTGCAGGTAATCTATTAATGGTTGTCGCCAATCTTCTGTGTTTTCTGTCACTGTTGAAACTGATCCTTTTTCTTTTTCTGATTTGTATATTGTGTCTATGTCGAGCTGTGATAGGACTCGACGTCCGTGAACTGACACTTCCACTGATTCATCTTGCAAACAGGCAAATTCTTTTGCGAGACGGGCTAGCGCATCCGCTAAAGCGTTTTCTTTTCTAGGAATTTTGTAGATTGTCACATTTGGAATCTGTTCCAACAGCTGTATGGCATACTGGAAGTATTGCTAGAGTCTTGGTTTTAAAATTCTGTATTGTCCGGCGATCTGTTGAATGATTAACTGCGAATCCCCGTAGATGTTGATGTCTGTTATACCCATTTGAATAGTTAATTCCGGTCCTGTTATGAGGGCTTCGTATTCCGCTTCGTTATTTGTGCACGGCTACGTCGAGTGGTAGGAGTATCTTAACATCCCCCGCTCCGGTGTTATAAAGATTAATCGATCCCCGCCTTACCGGGCACTATCACTTGCAATTCTTCGTCTTTGTGTGCTTGAAGATGCTCCGTCGAAATATAATTCCCAACGTCGATCATCAGGGTCTTCTAAGCTCATTATTTGTTCGTCTGGCAAGTCGTCATTGAGAGGAGATTCTGCCGGCAAAGGGTGTGCTGCGAGGAAGTCTGCTAAGGCTTGTCCCTTTACGGCACGAAGAGGCACGAAAGTTATATCGAATTGCAATAATATCATCGACCATCTGGCAAGTCTGCCGGAAAGCGTTGGGCGGGTCATCAAGTATTGCAATGGATTAAATTTCGAGATCAGGTTGACCTTATGAGAAAGCATGTAGTGCCTGAGCTTTTGAGCGGCGAAGATCAGGGCCAAACAATGCTTTTCAATTGCGGGATACCTTATTTCCGTTGGCAGTATACGATGGCTTAGGTAGTAAAGAGCATTTTCTTTACCCTCATCATTGACCTGGGCTAACAGGGCTCCGAGTGAGTCGTCTAAAGCCGCGGTATAAAGTATTAGCGGTCTACCTGAGACTGGGGCTGCTAAGACAGGAGGTGTCATTAAATATTGTTTAATGTCCTCGAAGGCCCTCTGGCATTTCTCTTCCCAAATAAATTTGGCATCCTTTTTAACTAGTGCCGAGAAAGGCTGACACCTACCTGACAAGTTTGAGATAAAGCGTCGAAGATATGCTAGCTTCCCTTGAAAAGATCGTAGTTGTTTTAAGGTTTTGGGAGGCGGCATTTCTAAGATAGCTTTAATCTTTTCCGGGTCGATTTCAATTCCACGATGCCGGACAACGAATCCTAAGAATTTCCCGGAGGTGACGCCGAAGGTGCATTTTAAGGGATTCATCTTAAGGTTAAATTGTCTTAATCGTTCGAAAATAATTCTCAAATCATACAGGTGGTTTTCCTTTACTTTGCTTTTGATGACCACATCATCCACATAGCATTCGACTTGATTGTGGATGAGATCATCAAAAATTCTTGTCATCGCTCTCTGGTAGGTTGCTCCTGCGTTCTTCAGTCCGAATGGCATCACTGTGTAGCAATATACTCCGATCGGCGTTCTGAATGCTGTAAGCTTTTCATCTTCTGGAGCCATTTTTATCTGGTTGTATCTTGAAGATCCATCCATGAATGAGAATATTTCATGTGTTGAAGCAATGTCAATCATTAATTCTGGGATCGGTAGAGGGAATTCATCTTTCGGACATGCCTTGTTTAAATCTCTGAAATCTACACAAATTCTGATCGGACCATTCTTCTTCCTGACTGGTACTACATTGGCTAACCAAGTCGGGTATTGTTCTTCACGGACAAATTTAGCGTCTATTAGCTTTTTAACTTCAGCTATGACTTGTTGTTCGATTTCTAGACGCATTCTTCTGGGACCTAGTCTGACTGGGACGGAAGTAGGATCTACTCCTAGCTTATGGACTGCGACCTCTGGAGCTAAACCTGGCATCTCATCGTAGCTCCAAGCAAAACAGTCTTTAAATTCCATTAATAACTTAATTATTTCTTCGGAGTCTTCTTTATTGAGTAAGGAGCTAACAAAGGTAGGTCTAGGTTCTTCGCTAGTACCTAAGTTAACTTCCGTTAACTCATCTATTGTAGATTTGATCTCTTCTTCGAATTACGGTGGAGCATCTCCAATTTGTAAATCTTCGAGTTCTTACGTAGTTTCCATGCGGTTTTCATTAGACTCGCAGGTGACAACCAAGCAAAATTCGGTATCGTCAGTCGATCCTATCGTGCCGAATCCGAGACCATGTTTTGAATTGGGTGGACGACCGGAATTATTCCATAAATTTTCAAAACGTTGTGATTGACCTTTTGTCCATTGTCGAGGTAAGAAACCACGCTGAATTAAATTTTGAACACAGGGAGAGTACCACTCAAAAGGCAATTCCATTAATTCGATGAAGTAGCATCTTCAAATTGTACATTATTTTCGGCTTTGGAGGAAGGAGCACCACGGTAGAATTTGATGGGCTTTGCACCACCGCTACGTACCTCTTTGACCTCCATACCCTCGATCTTATTAGAATGGATCGGGGTCGGGGTCATAGTATGTACATAGTGGTTAATCTTCTCGTACATCGATTTATATTCTTCGTTTCTTTCATCTTCGAGAGGGATTCCGAATTGCGGCTTCTTCCGACTTATTGTCGCTGCTTCTTGTTTGATTTCTTTTTCTTCTTCGAACTATCTTCCCAATCAACATTGATGGCTGGTTTCCTCCGTCCAATCGTCCTAATGTCTCGCCACGACCTCGTCCCCGGCCTCGTCCTCGGATGCGAGTTGTGGAGAAACCTTCACCATCTCTCCGTAAGGGAGTGGTGAGTGACTCGTTGGACTAGAATTTCGGGTTCTTCGTCGTCCCAAATTTCCTTTGCTTCATTTGTTATGGTATCTCTGGAGAAGATTGTTTTCTTCGGAGGTGCATAATAAGCTGCATCTTCATGGATTCCGATTTCATGTACGGAGAACGGTTGTAAGTCACCTTTAATACACTGTTCTCCTCCATCGTAGTACTTAATGCATTGATGTAGAGATGATGGTACCATCCTGTTTTCATGTATCCATGGTCGGCCCAGTAGAGCGTTGAACGATGTTTCTGAATCAATTATGTGAAATTTCGCGGTTGTCTTTGCTAAGTCACCGGTCTTCATTAGCAGTGTTATTGATTCGAGGGCTCTTTCTCCTTTCTGGTTGAATCCTCTTAATAACATTTTGTCCGCTTCAAGCTCGCGAGCATCAATTTCCAAGTATGCTAGCGTTCGAAGATTCATTATATTGATTGATGCTCCTGGATCCACCAATACTTTGGAGAGTGTAAACTTCCCAATTGTAACTGAAATGTACAACGGTCGGTTGTGGTCTGCTGTCCCAAGTAGTAGGTCGTTGTGCGTGAAGGTAACACCTCGCTGTTCCTTTAACGAGCAAACCTCATCTAAGGAATCTCCGACCATTTGAGCTAAGCAAATTTCTGAATCAAGTAAGGCCTTGATCAGAGCTTCTCTCATCTCCTTTGATAAGATGAGAGCGTCGTAGATGCTCGGTTGGTCGGTAGTTTCCTAAGATGGGCTAGCACGTTGTAATCCACTTTGTTTTCATGTGCCTCGTTTTCTTCTCGAATGGGTATTTCTTCTGCCGGGGTTGGTTCTTCCTGAACAACCACCTGCTTTCCTTTGTCCTTTGGACCCATTCTCGGAGGTAGAACCCTTCCACTTCTTAAGTTGACTTCTGTGATTTCTTATGAATTTAGCATTGAGTTTGCTGGTGTTTCCTTCTGAATTGGAATGACAAGTTCTTCAGGATTAGCTTCGGAGTCTGAAGGCTCTAACTCTATTGTGACTGGAGCTCCTCGAAACTCGCAAATAGACTCGTTGCTTGTTGAACTCTCGTAGCCTCCTTGGTGGATGTCTTCTTCGTCATTATGATCGTCGAGATTGTGTATGATTTGAGAATTGTCATTTGTATCGGAATCGACGTCCGGATTAGGTTGATTGTCGCTAGTTACGTAATCGTTAGAAACAGTCAAAACGTAGCCAACGCCATAACCCTCATCATTATAAGATCCCACCGGAGTGAGCAAATAATCATACAGAGTCAGAGGTTCGAGGGATTTCTCCCCCGAATCGGAAACAACTATCCTAGGATAAGCAGCCCCTAGTCCAGCCCTAGGTGCCTCGGTCTTCTCTTCGTCGTCAATTTTCTTCTTTTCTTCAATTGTCTCTTGTTGAGGTTGCTCTTCTATCGCAAGTGATAGCGCCGACTTGACAGTCTTTGAACTTTGAATTGAAGCTCGCACCGAAGCGGTTTGGATGTGATCTAAAATCTTCTTCGAAGACTTTGTCCAAGCGGTAGTCCATCCATCATCAGTCGCATAGGGATCTATCGGAACAATGAAATCCATCGAGATAACATTGACGGAACCTCCTTTCTGGGGTTCCTTCATGTATTCTTTCGGGATTGTTATATTCTCTTTCCGAAGGTTGTCGTGGAGCCAACTTTTGAAGGTAATACAATCTTCTATCTTGTGTCCAAGCATCCGGTGGTAAGGGCAAAAGTTGGGATCACCTTTCTTGTCGACTTCTTCAGGTCTTTTAGGCTCTGGCGCTTGAAAATCTGGAGTCTTCATTGAGGCTGCGGAACATTTTCGGCACTGCCTCATTCTTAAACGGATACTCCCTGCTCAGGAACTCCCTAAACGTCCGTTGCGGACGAGGCGGTTGTTCATACTGTTGAGATGACTGATAGCTGGGTCGGGGTTGCTGGTAATTCTGTTGAGGTTCTTCGCGGCCGTTCGACGATATTTGTATCGGTTGCTTGCCTTTATCGATCGCTGCGACGATCCCGAACTTCTTTTCAAAAGTTTTCACGGGCTTCTGCTTGTCTGTTTTATCGGTGAAACTTAGTTGCTTTGCCTCCTCTTGCAAGCTTCCGGCCTTGCTTAACAACTTCTCGAAAGTCTTAATAGTAAATCCCTTGAGGAGAAGTGCTATCGGGCCATGAATGCTTTTAAGTAAAATGTCGACTGCATGTTGTTCTTGTAACTGTGGCTCACACTTCATACTTAGGTTCCTCCATCGAAGTATGTAGTCCACCAAGGTTTCATTCGGCTTCTGCTTCTCTACCACTAAATCACATATAGTGATGTGGTATTGAGCTCCGGCAAATCGCTTGATGAAGAGGTTCTCTAACTCCGAAAATGCCTTTACTGATCCGTTTGGTAATTCCGCATACCAATCAAAGGCGATCCCTGACAGGCTGCTGACAAATTGTCGGAAGAGTAAAGCATCACTTCCGCCGGCATTGCAACAACTGGCACGAAAATGTGCAACATGCTACCGAGGGTTTCCGGTTCCATCAAAGGTCTTAAACAGAGGTGGTACAAAGCCTTTCGGATATTGGACAGCGTCGAATTCTTCGGGGTAAGGTCTACCCGTCCGAATGGATGTTCCGCTCTTTGATTGTGCCAAGGCTTCTCGCACCTGCTGTTCCACCAAGCTCTTGATATCCTTTTTCGGAATCATGCTTTGTGTTGCATCCTTCTTTAATTGATCGTCCCCGTTGACGGATGTAATCTCCTTTCCTTCGTCTACAATGTGAATGACTTCCGGGGTGTTTCCTTTGGGGTTGAACTTGACTCTGGAGAGTGGCTAGGGCTACAACCATCTCTTCCATCCTTTTCGCCATTTGGGCGATCATATCATCTTTCTCTTGAAGCTGCCTTCTCATTACTTCCAGCCTCCTCTCTTTCGCGTTGCGGGGAGCACCTTGTGAAGCCGACGAAGCTCGTGTTTCAACCATGTTAATTTCTGCATACTCATCATCCATGAACTCTGACGAGTCAACTTCATCTCCGAATTTCTCTTCTCTTTCCCTTGCTAGTCGCCGAATATCAGTTCTTAACTTTTCCATAGGATCTTCTAGAGGTCTTTTCTGTACATCCTTGCAGTTGTCATGTGACAATTTTTGAGTTTCTTTTTCGTGAGTCCCCTTTACTGCGGTAGCACTTTCTTCGGACTCAAGTCTCCTGACGAGACTTTCCTTTTCTGGTCGTTGTTTCGGTCTTAATTGGCCGGTAGTGGGACGCCATACCATCCTTCTAGCGAGTAGAAGGCCTAGGACCGGATGGTCCGTCAGTCCGAATGCTTTGGAAGGTGGTATCCTCCCCGATCCGTAAACCCGAAACAACAACAGGTGGACTAGCCTTCATCTTCTTATTAGGCTCTTCTGCGGCGATAGCAGATTCTACTCGCGGCCCAAGACGGGATTTGGCTGGCACCCGCCCTATCCTTCTTAAAATTTCCGATACAGGGCATCTCTCTTTCCTTGCTAACTTCTCAATCACAGTCTGTAGTCGGGCAAGTGGTGTAACCCTAGCCCTTTTCTTTCTGTTGTCGCTGTAATATGCGGGTCGAGGTAATGTAGAGGCAATCCTGCGGACATTTTCCTCGTCAGCTGCGGCGGAAAGGGGATGGAATCTACTTCCTTCCAAAAGGGGTGTATACTCAGACAATGGTATGTATTCAGGTAGTGGTGTGTACTCAGGAATTTCTTCTAGGAAAGCGACTTCAGCGGCTCCGGCCTTCACGGCAATCTTCCCGCCTCTGTTTCTCCTCCGAGTCCGTGTTAGGGGTGGAACCCTTGAGCTGGACCCAATTTCAAAAACGAAGGTCTTGCACGGAAATCTGTACCCTCCACGGTAACATGCTCGTTGCAGAATTTGAACTTCCTTCCCCTTCGGTTTGGCGGGAGCCGGGGTAGGTGCGAGAGACGACTAGACCGGTGGGGGTAGAGATGACGGTCCTTCTATGGACAGCGGTACTACTCTCAGCTGGAACCCTTTGTAGAGGAGGAAACTCTTGAGTTGATTTAAGATTGAACTCAATCATGGGTTTCTCAGTTTATGATACTTTGTCCATCAGTGCGAAAAGGGTAACGTCAGCGATTTTGACATTTGTGTTCTCGAATCCTTATCCAAACCGGATGATCCCATTGTCGGGCAGCTCATCCTTGTAAACAACGAAGTCCGAGTCCATTGGTGAAGGAGAAAATCGGTTTTGGGGCTTCCATTTCTGCAAGGTAGATTCGATTGTCGGTCCCAAGTTATGCTTCTTCTCATCAGGACGAAAAGAAAGGAATCGAAAAGAGTCCGAACACATTCTTGTTCATGTATATTTATTAAAAGAGTCATTCATTAGAGGGTTTGTTTATTTAGAACGGAATATTCAAAGGTGTAGAGAAGGTAATGAATCTGATTCAGAGTTGGAAAGGAAAGGAAAGTCTTATGCAAGACTTCTCGACTCGAAGGATCACTCCCAAACTAACACCTATTGGGGGTCCACCCCGCCTCAGAAATGAGGCAAAAGGATCTCGGAACCTCTCTATTTAGGGATGTCTAAACAGTGGCTCCTAGATCCGAGAGAATGTTGGCTATACTCATTCAAGGTAGAAATGAACATAGTATTCCAACGGAAAGAAGGGTAGTTTGATCCATTAGGGACATGGATACACTACCAATTTTTGAAAGCAGAACTATTTGATTAAAAAATGGAGAGAGGAATTTTCCCCAGCGGAGTCGCCAGAAATTGTACGGCTTATTTTGATTTTAATTTAAATAAATAATTTGAAAAGTAATATTTGATTTTGAAAATAATTTTAAATTTGAAAATTTTAAGATATGAAATCAAACTGATCTCACATCCCGAATAGTTTATATAAACGAGCACCGCATCACAAACCATGTATCTATCCCGAAGAATAGATACATTGCTTGATGATGGGGCTTGATTAAATAAACTAGAAGATTTGTGACATCCGTTTGGTCTGCGAACCAATTTTATAAGCCGACAAATTCCCCGTTTAATATGAAAACATTAAACGGGGTTTATATTACTCAGGTTCTTAAAATTCCCTATAAGGGCAAGCCCCTATAGTTAATTACATCTTAAGTGACGGGAATCACCTAAGAAAACTCTCGATAATAATCAGTAGTTCTGCTCTCAAGAATTTCAAAGTTTAAGTTTTCACGGGATTGAATTTTTTGGAATTTCGATAGGGAATGGATCGAGTTTGGAACATTTTGTTTTGGGAATCCAAAGGAAGAAAGGTAGGAGAAATCACAGATTCGAAGCTAACTTCGGTGATCTCCCGACTATCCTATTGTTCGGCTTGAATTTAGGAAGGTCCTAATATTATCTTATATTTCAATCTTGCCAATTTTAGTTAATTTGGACTTATATTTGTATAATAAAATCATACAAATAGCCTCGAAAATGTGAGGGTTTATGTCGTACCGAACGACTACCTCGGAGTCCTAAGACCGGTTAGGGCTCAATTTGCAATGCAAATGCCTAACAAAAGGCTGAGGATTTATGTTGCACTAGGCAAACTACCTTGAAGTCCTATGGTTTTGTTGTTTAATTCTAGGAATGTTTTGTTGAAGTAGATCCGAGTTTTACTGATGACGATGGCCGAGCTGCCCACCATGCTCCGAGTTCCTTGTTGTTGCAGAGGTTTAATTTTAGAAGTCATAAATCAGGAGATGAGAGAAGTGTTTGGTTTTAGAGAAAGTCTTAATTTCCATGTGTCTTTAATGTTTTAATAAAAACAGGTCTTAGAGTTGATTAAACAGAACCGATTAAGATCCCACGGTTCCGTCATCCCGGCACCGTTATTTTCATCGAATTCACTTAGTCCAGATGAATTTGCTAAACTCAACTAAATGAGTTGCACACTTTCATTTAGACCGTGGGAAATCCCGTTAGCAACACGTGGGTTACATCATCCGAGGTATTCCCGATCATTCAATGAGACGTTTTAATTTAGTTGTAGTTGTAGTTTTGTTGTTTTGTTTGTGATTAAATTTTGAGTTGTCTTATATTTTGAAATGTTGTGGCGGTGAATTTTATCTTGTAATGACTTTTAATTTAGTTTTGGTTTCAGTTTTAGGGACTATCCTAAAGGTGTAGGTTTTCATGCAACAGTTGTTTATCATGCAAGAAAAGTAAGTGCGATGCGATTAAATAAATTGCGGTAAAGTAAATTGCAATAAAATAAAAGCGTACCTGGAGGGTCTTCCCGTCATCCCAAGCTGCACTTAAAACACAGTTAGAATATTTAAGAATTTAAAGTAAGTTCCTAGGTAAAGCTAAGGGAAGGGTTATGGTTTTCTACCAAGTTCCTAATCCTATAGCTAGTCATTTCCTATGACGTCTAGGTTCTTGTATTTTAGTTTGAGGACGATTTTCTTCATCAAAGAACAACTAAGTTCAATTATTCTTATAAATATCCTATCATATTGAGGAAGTGCTTAAGACGAATCTTAAACATCTTTTCAATATTTCTAGGATTGTTTTAAGTCCAAATGAATTTAATTATACAAATGAATTAATCATCCGAGAGTTTAAGTTTTGTTATCTTGCACAGTGAATTAGGACATTTGAATATCCTATAAGTGGAGTAACGCTTCTTTTAATACTCCTTTTTAAGAGTTATGGCATCACGAGCTTTCGAGGGCAAATGGATGTTCAAGTGGTTTATGATTTAATTTTAGTTAATGGATTTAAGTTTGGAATAGTGTTCAAGTTGTTTTAGATATATTTTGAATTCTTTATGACTTAGGTGATATTATATTTAATTTAATTCAATTTAACTTAGCTTAATTTGATTTAATGTGGTTTAATTTAATTTCATTTAATTTTAAGTTAATTTAATATAATATGATTTAGCTTAATTTAATTTAATTTAATTTAATTTGATTTAGTTTTAATTTAATTTAATTTAATTTAATTTAATTTAATTTAATTTAATTTAATTTAATTTAATTTAATTTAATTTAATTTGACTTAATTTAATTTAATTTAATTTAATTTAATTTAATTTAATTTGTTTTAATTTTAATATGATTCAATTTAATTTTAATTTAATTTAATTTAATTTAATTTAATTTAATTTAATATGATTTAATTTAATTTTAATTTAATTTAATTTTAATTTAATTTAATTTGTTTTAATTTAATTTAATTTAATTTGTTTTAATTTAATTTAATGTAATTTTATTTTAAAGGGATTTGTTTTAAATAATTTAACCTTAACTTAATTTAATGATTAAGTCTTTTAGCATTTGGATTATCATTTTAATTAGGGATTAAATATTATTGAGATGCTTAATTTAGGGATTCTTAAATTAAAGAACAAATTTCTTCCTAATAACATCCCTATTTTAATAACTCCAATTTTACTTATTCTTCCAATTTTAATTAATTATTTAACTAAAGTTTATTTCAATTATTGTTGAATTGTTTAATAGGTTTCTACCCTTTAATTATTTAAATTTCAATCATCCAAATCAGATTAGGATCAAATATTTTACTCTTTAATTTTATTAAGCCTAAAGTTTTAATTAAGGGTTAAAATTTTAATTACCATTTTGCCCTTCAAGCTTAATAATTTCATAACTCACTAAATTGAGCTCAAATGAATTTGAAATTTTTATGTGACTTCACTCATATGTCAATGAAGACATTAGAGGAGAAAATGTGATTTTTCTGTATTTAATTTATTTATGTAATTATTTTTAGTGGAAAATAAGGATTTCCAAGGAAAATTTAATAATATGACCAAGGGAAAGTTTCTGTCCTTAAGAAAATTATGGGACATTCCTAATCACCAGAGGAACACTTGGACCAATTTTTGTGATTTTTTGAATTATATTTTATTTACTAAATTATTTTAAGCTCTGGAGTATTAATTAATTTAAAAATAGAATATAAGTTGAAAAATGAATTTTATAATTTTTAAAATTCTCTCTGATAGCAAGGATTCCAGAGAACCAAATTTTACAATTTTCTGATTTTTCCTTAATTTATTGGAATTATTTTAGTGGAAATGCTAGAAAATGTATTTTTTAATTTTAAAAATTACCCCAAGGCTTTAAAATTTAATATATCAACCTAGAGACATAAGAAAAATATGGGGTTTGTTCCTAAGTGGTTAGAATTCAAAATGTGACATTTTGGTGAATTTTATTATTTTTGAAATTTTTATTATTTTTTAATTATTAAAATAATAAAATAATGATAAAAAATCAACTTTTTTAGAAAATTGCAATTTTAATTTTCTTGAATTCCCCTGATATCAGATAGGCTTCAAAACCAATTTGGTAAATTTTTGAAAAGTATTTTGAAAGTTATGAAATTTTAAAGTTTAATTTTGGCTAAGTGGATTAATAAACCCATTTGATGGGGCTAACCAAGTCCAATTGACTTGAAATTTTTATGGTGGGTTCCTCTGATCCTAAAGGTCAGTGGAGAATTGATTTCAAGTCAATTTGATCTATGGTTAACTCTAATTAATTAAAGTTCAATTTTGGGTATTTAGGCCAATTAGGGTTAATCTGAGTGAATTAACTCAAGTCCTATTTTTCCTAGAGTTCTCTGGTCATAAGGAACATCACCAAATTTTCCTAGAATTTTTTTCACAACATGCTAATTTTTGGAGTTAAAATACTCAAAACAGCAACATGCATTTGAAAAATCAATAACTTTTCACAGAGATGGCCTCTGACTTTGGAAAATTCAGGGAATGTTCCCAAGTTCAGAGGCTTCAAAAGCCCTATGGTCTCATGCCATGGTGAATTGTATGGATGCATGGAGAATTAAAACAATGCAGGGAGTAAAAAATTAATTAAAAATAAAGTACTGGACAAAATTAATTAATTTCTTTTCCACATTATTCTCCTTTGTTCACTGAGCAAGAGGGTATTTTTATTTTATTTTTGTGATTTTTCTACACAATGATATGCATTTTTGAAGTTTAGGGGATTAAATAAATAAGAAAATAACCTATTTTCCTACTTATCCACGTTGGCGCTGACTCAACCTCGGCGGCTCCGAATCGACACGCGTCGCTCCCCGGTTCGGCGCCGCCATCCGACTCGGCTGTCCGGGGCCCCGCGGTTCACGTACCATCTGCTGGTCCGACGCAATCCAAGCCGTCCATCCGATACACGCGCGATCCGACGGTTCCTGGTCATCGTCTACGACTGGTGCGATCCCGTGACCGTCCACACTCTAACCCTTTGCTCAGAGAAGTGAAGCATCGATCTGAGGGTTGTGTCACGTTCGATTGGGTCCAAGCAAGCTCCAGATGAAGTCCCTTGGCTTGGTGAATTGTCTAGGTATGATTTCCACCAGAGCTGATCACAACCTTTGGAGTCTGGAACAACTGGGTGGCCTGAAGAGGGGGCTTTCACTGGAAAACTTCTTCTCTTGGTCTGGTGAATGTGTAGGTGAGTTTAATTTGATTTTGGTGAAGGATTCAGGAGTGTCCTGTTCTGGCCTGAGAATTGAGCTCCAAAATTGAGCTCAATCAATGGGGATTAGAGCAGGAGAACAGTGGGGATCAATTGCTCTAAGTCTGGAGGGGAGTGAGGAGTGATTTTGGCAGAGTTTTGGTATGGTCTGGTTCAACACCTCCTTTGGCCGAGAGGGTGAGGGGTTTAAATAGGAGAGGCTGGAGGGCCTCCCAGGGGGAGTTGAGGGTTGGGATCAGCTGCTCTTGGCATGTGAAGAACAGCCATGGTGGCCATTGGGCATGAGGCAGCTCAGCAGGTGAGAATTCCATGTTTGGGCTCACATGTGAGCTCTCGGCCTGGTGGTTTCCGGCGGCTGTGGTGGCTGGCCGGCCAGGCATGGGTCACCCTCAAAGTCAGGTGGGTCAAGGCTGGGGCTTGGTGCAAGCAATTGGAAATTGCCATGTGTAAAGTGGCTGAATTAAAATGGAATGGGGAAGGGGTCATTTTGGCTTCAATTTGGTCAACCCATTGGTTTGGGTTGGGTGCACCTCCCCATGGCTCGATTTTGGGCTGAGAGGATCGGTTGGGTCGACCAAGAGAGAATGGTGTGGTCTCTATCCATGATGAGGTGGCTAAACATGGTTTAGTGTGTGTCATGAATAAGGTTAAAAACACTTAATGAAAGATTAGGAAAGGAGCCCCTCCTTTTACCATTAATGGCATGGTCACATGCCAAACTTTCATGGCTTCATATGGCTTGTGAATGGCTCATGCATGGCTCCATGTGGCTTAGGGAAAAGTTGGTTCAATTTCATGGAAATGGATTTTGTGACTTTTGGCATTTTGGTGAGAGTTGTCATGAGGTTTAATTTTGGAATAATCCAATGATGAATTTAGGATTTAGGTATTGAGTTTAATTGAAAGTATGATGAGGGGAAATGTCATATGGGCTTTGGGACCAATTTTGGGCCTTTGAATGTGGTAAAAGATGGGCTTTTAAAATGGTTTAAGGGATGGGCCTTTAAGTTTAAAAATAAATTTATGGATGGGAATTTTGTAAAGAGGTTGGGCCAAATAATTGTTGAGTTTGGTTTAGGGATGTGTCATGAGTGGTTTGAAACAAGTGTGGGGTGATTTGGGTTTGGATTGGGTTGGATATGGTCCTTTTGGTAAAGAGGCTAAGGTGGGCCAAAATGGGCTACCATGGACCAAAGTTGGGCTAAAGTTGAAATTGATGTAAAATTAATGTTGGGAAATGTTTATGGGAGTGTTTCAAAGAGGTTTTGACATTGGTTGGGTTTTGATTTTGGGGTTTGGGTCTATTTGGGCTAGGTTTAGGTTTAGGTCAAAATTGGGCCTTTTGATTTTGGGTTGAATTTGAGTGGGGTTTGGGTCTAAATTTTGTGCAAATCATGTTAGTGTTTTGTTTATCAGGATGTTAAGGATGGTTTAGAAAATATTTGGGGTTAATTGGAGTTGAATTGGGTGAGTTTGGGCTAAGTTTGGGTCATGGGTTCAAATTGGGCTTTAAGGCCCAAAGTGAAATTGGATCCCAATGCCAATCAAATTGGGCTTGGATTTGGTCTAGATTGGTGTTGGGGATGTTGAATTGAAGTTTAGAATTGAATTGGACCAAAATTTAGGTCAATTGGGTAGGTTTGGTTTGACATTGGGTTCATTTTGGGTTAAAATGGGTCAAATTGGGGGTTTTGATAAAAGTGGGGTAAATAGACAAAATTGGCCCATGTTATAGTTGAACAAAATGAAATTGGGAATATTTGGGAGTTTCTGGAATTTTCTGGGAATTTTCTGAATTTTTGGATTTTTTGGCCAAGAGGGGTATTTTGGGTATTTGGAGGGTATTGGGAGGTATTTTTGGAATTTTTGGTATTTTTGGGTATGGATGATTAATTTGATTGGTGAGGCAATGTTTAGGAATGGTTTTGGAGAATTTTGGGTGATTTGGAAATTTTGGAAGATTTGGGTAATTTCAAGGGTTTTGGGTAGGTTAGGCGGGTGTAGGGTCCCGGGGGTCAAAAATTGAAAATATAGAAAATTGAAGATTGGGTAAATGTAAGTGGAATGAACTCATTTTGGTTGAGCCATGAAGCCATATCAAGCCCACATGAGCCATGAAGGGACTCATTTGAGGCATCCATCTATGTTGTTCCTAACCCTCTGCGCGAGGGCTTAGGGGTTAAGGACCATCCATGTGAATCACCTTCATGAGTCAGGAGGTCAAATTGGGTATGGGTGGGGTTTTAAGAGGTGTGTGAAAGTGCAGTGTATAGGTGTAGTGTGTGTGTAAATCAGCCCCCTTCACCAGACCAGGCCACCCAGGGCAGTCATAAGGCCAAGGAATCCTATAGGAACTCATCCTTTAAACTTCCACATTTAATTTCAACCCTCTAGGTGATTAGGGGTCTACAATCAAGTTTGTGGAGTTTGCAGGGAGTTAGGAAGTAGTTTGAATTTCTAAGTGGTGGGTCCCAATTCTAATCCTCTAGGATAGTCAAAAGAAAAGCCTAAGGCTAGATCCTAAGTACTAAAGGGAAGAAGAGAAGACCTCACCAAAATTGAGGTCAACAATTGGGTTGAACCTAAACCTAAGGCTAACTTAAGTCCAATATAGGTTGGGTTTAAGTTTGATTTGGGTTTAAATTAAGTTAGGTTCAAATTAGATTGAAACTAGACTTAAAGTTGACTTGAGTTCAATATGGGTTGAACTCAAGTTAAGGTTTTGAATTTGGGTTCATGTTGTTTTGAATTAAGGGTTAAACTTGGGTTCAAGTTGGGTTTAACCTGAGTTTAAAGGCTGAACTTTGGGTTCATGCTGGGTTGATACTAAGTTAAAGGTTATTTTTGGTTTGATTAAGTCTAATTTAGTTAAGACTTAATGGTTTAATTAGGTCTAATGGGCTAGACCGAATTAGGCTTTAGTTTTGATTAAATCTAATTTAGCTAAGACTTATTGGTTTAATTAGGTCTAATGGGTTAGACCTAATTAGTGTTTATGTTTCATTAAGTCTAATTTAGTTAAGACTTAATGGTTTAATAAGGTCTAATGGGTTAGACCTAATTAGGGTTTTTGATTAAGTCTAATTTAGTTAAGACTTAAAGGTTTAATTAGGTCTAATGGGTTAGACCTTATTAGGGATTAAGTTTGATTAAGTCTGATTTAATTAATGTTTAAAAGTTTTAATCAAGCCTAATAATGTCTTAAGCCTAATTAAGGTTTGATTTTGTATTAAACCTAATGTGATTAAGGTTAATGAATTAATTAAGTTTAATATGTCCTTAAACTTAACTAGAGTTTGATCTTGTATTAAACCTAATTCAGTTAAGGTTTAATAAATTAATTACGTTCAATATGTCTTTAAACTTAATTAAAGTTTTGATTTTATATTAAACCTAATTTAGTTAAGGTTTAATGAATTAATTAAGTTTAATATGTCCTTAAACTTATTAAAGTTTGATTTTGTATTAAACCTAATTTAGTTAAGGTTTAATGAATTAATTAAGTTTAATGTGTTCTTAAACTTAATTAAAGTTTTGATTTTGTATTAAAGCTAATTTGGTTAAGTTTTAATATGTCTTTAAACTTAATTAAAGCTTGATTTTGTATTAAAGGTTTAATGGGTTAATTAAGTTTAATATGTCCTTAAACTTAATTAAAGTTTTGATTTGGTTTTAAACCTTATTTAGTTAAGGTTTAATGGGTTAATTAGGTTTAATATGTCTTTAAACTTGATTAAAGTTTTGATTTTGTATTAAACCTAATTTAGTTAAGGTTTAATGAATTAAGTAAGTTTAATATGTCCTTAAAATTAATTAAAGCTTGATTTTGTATTAAACCTAATTTAGTTAAGGTTTAATGGGTTAATTAAGTTTAATATGTCCTTAAACTTAATTAAATTCTTGATTTTGTATTAAACTCTAAGGTTTAGTGGGTTAATTAAGTTTAATATGTCTTTAAACTTAATTAAAATCTTGATTTTGTATTAAACCCTAAGGTTTAATGATTTTGATTAGGCTTATTTAAACCTATTTTATTAATCCATTATTAATAGGAAATAATTCCAAATTAATTATTTGATTAATATTCATGTCATTAAAATTGAATTTTGTCTCATTTCATGAATTTTCAATTTAATTTTCATCTTAATTTATTATGTCATTAACTAAAATGTGAAAAATAAATTATTGCTCAATTAATTAAAAAAGAATAATTTTGGAATTAATTATTGATTAATTCCATTATTTTTAATTAATTTGCGTATTTTATCATTTTATGGCTTTTGATTTAAAATTTTCATTTTAATTAATTATGTCATTAATTAAACTTTGAAAAATTAAATCATTAGCCAATTAATTAATCAAAATAATTTTGAAATCAATTATTTGATTAATTTTGTCATTTTCATTTCATTTTGGTGCATTTTGTCATTTTATGAAATTTTATTTAATTTTCATTTTAATTAATTAAAATATTGAAAATTAAATTATTATTCAATTTCATTTAATTAATTAAAATAATTTTAAAATTAATTATCTGATTAATTTTGTCATTTTGGGCTCTTAAACATGTTATTGGGTCAATATTTGGCCATTTGGTCAAAAATTGACCATTTTGACCAAAGTTGACTCTTTAGGTCAAAAGGTTGACCTATTGGGTCAATAGGGTTTGTCATTGGGTCAGGATTGACCATTTTGACCAAAGTTGACTTTTAGGTCAAAAGGTTGACCTATTGGGTCAACAGGGTTAGTCATTTGGTCTAGATTAACCATTTTGACTAAGGTTGACTTTTTAGGTCAAAAGGTTGGCTTATGGGGTCAATAGGGTTGGTCATTAGGTCAAGATTGACCATTTTGACCAAGGTTGACTTTTTAGGTCAAGAGGTTGACCTATGGGGTCAATAGGGCTGGTCATTGGGTCAGGATTGACCATTTTGACCAAAGTTGACTTTTTAGGTCAAAATGTACCTGTTGGGTCAACAGGGTTGGTCATTGGGTCAAGGTTGACCATTTTGACCACGGTTGACTTTTTAGGTCAAAAGGTTGACCTATGGGATCAACAGAGTTGGTCATTAGGTCAGGATTGACTATTTTGACCAAGGCTGACTTATTAGGTCAAAAGGTTGACCTATGCTGTCAACAGGGTTGGTCATTGGTTGAAGATTGACTATTTTGACCAAGGTTGACAATTTAGGTCAAAAGGTTGACCTATGGGGTCAACAGGGTTGGCCATTGGGTCAGGATTGACCATTTTGACCAAAGTTGGTCATTGGGTCAGGATTGACCATTTTTACCAAGGTTAACTTTTGGGTCAAAAGGTTGACCTATGGGGTCAACAAGGTTGGTCATTGGGACCATTTTGACCAAGGTTGACTTTTTAGGTTAAAAGGTTGACCTATGGGGTCAACAGGGTTGGTCATTGGGTTAGGATTGACCATTTTGACCAAGGTTAACTTTTTAGGTCAAAAGGTTGACATATGGGGTCAACAGGGTTGGTCATTGGGTCAGGATTGACCATTTTGACCAATGTTGACTATTTAGGTCAAAAGGTTGACCTATTGGGTCATGAGGGTTGGTCATTGCGCCAGGATTGACCATTTTGACCGAGGTTGACTTTTAGGTCAAAAGGTTTACCAATGGGGTCAACAAGGTTGGTCATTGGGTAAGGATTGACAATTTTGACCAAGGTTGACTTTTTTAGGTCAAAAGGTTGACCTATTGTAAAAATGCGGTCAACAGATTTCTTTACACTTATCTCATTCGTAGTGAAGGGCAAGGTGGGTAGAGATTTATTAGTAAATATTCATTGTTTTAGAGAGATTTTAACCCTCTAGGGTTGGGTGACCAGTCCTAGGGATTCTATTAAGAGAAAGGAAGAGATTTAAAGGAACTTCAAGATTTTGGTGGAGAGAAACTTGAGATAAGTTTTAATATTTTTACTTTCTTTAGTTTTAATTGATACTACTTGTGTTTTCTATATGATTCTACTTTTAAAATTACTTGTTGTTGTGTTTTGTCCATTGATTGTAAGTAGTTTTCTTTATCTTTATCCTTAAAATAAAAAGTAATTAATTGATGAATGGAAGTTGTGGCAGTATTGATCTTTAATATTGGAACAAGTTGTGTTGATTTAATCCTTGCACTTTTTTTACTTTATGATTTGCCTAATTAGGATGTTAACATTTGTTGTGAGAATATGTAAGATCCTTGTAGGTATTGTCTCAATCAACTATTGGAAGAAATCACATGAGATTGTATGGATGAGAATGTATATCATATAATTTTGTGCATATAAATAAAGAAATATACTTTGATGGGTATTGAGTTAGAGGACCTTAAGGTGATAGACTAAAGCCCCAAATTTGGTTTATTGTTTTAGCTTTTGATGCGAGAGGTAGACCCCAGGTGGAGGGAAAGGAAGGAACTCTAGAGTGAGAGCTAGTCTCTTCCATACCTAACCCGTCTTCAAAACTTTTGAAGTTTTCTGTTATCTGAATCTGTTTAAGTGTCTCTTTCTAAAAGGATTTTATAAACTAAATATTTTTTATTTTTTTCTAAAAATATCCACAAATTTTTTGTGGGATCGATATTTCAGGGCTTGATCAAAAAGTCCTATTTTACTTGATAATGATACGTATACTTTTTGTAGAATCCTTAAATTTAAAAACAACTATTGAATTCTTATTTACATTGGAATCAAGTATTCGGTGCCATTATAAAGAAAAAAATTTTATTAAAAATTTATATTGAATTATATCACAAATGTAAGTATAAATCATTTTATCACAAGTATAAATATCTGCAATCAGGATCAAAAGCTGACCAATCTTTTGTTCATTAAGGAAAAGCAGTCGATGAAAAGGTAAAGATGCTCATAGCCCATATCACAAAACTAGTGAAGGAATGTGGAATGGATACTGATGATGAGAATTATGATTTAACATATTACTTGGACAAAGAATCCATGGAGATTACAGTTGTAGAAACTAGGGCTGCATCGTCTGAGCGCAGGCTCGACCTTCTGGAGAGAACGCTACTGGCGAGCTTCGAAGGGCCATTTTATAAAGGGATGAACAGATCAATCATATGGAGAAGAGAATGGAGGAAATGGCTGCTGTCATGTTCACCATGGCTACGATGCATGGATAGACACAGTCATGATAGATAGCATGTCCAGAGGTGAACCAACCAGAAGTTATTCACGTTATGAATGATAGAAAGGAGGTTGCTTCAACCAACTGAGATGAGCCACAAAAAAAGGATTCAGTGCAAAATTTAGTGTCGGATTAGGATATCAAGCAATCAATCAAAAAACAGACAATCAAGTAGCTTATAAAAGCCATTAACATACATATTTGAAATTTATTTTGGTTGCCACTATATTTTTGTGATGGCTCATAAGCCAATGTGAGGAAAGGGGAAAGAAGTTTTTGATAATACAAAATTCATAAGTCTGAAAGCACAAGATCAATATAATGAATTTCTATTGTTGAGGAAGTTTATTACAGAATGGAGTTTTTCTAGTTCTGGCGGTGTAGTGGAAAAGTTGACTGCTACATGTTCCCAATTTCTTTAATATATGCTTTTATATGCATGTAATTAAACTTTTAATTCTATTTATTTAATATAGGGATTCTATGCAAGTATACATATCATTATCAAGTAATATGTAACTTTTTGATTAAGCCCCGAAATATCGATCCCATGGGGAAAAAATCAAACACTTTATAAGAAAATAGATAAAAACCTTTATATTTGAAAGATACCTACTTAAACTATAGATACTATTGTAACAATAAAAGGTTTATTCTTTTTTGATAATTTTTATAATTTAAAATAAAGTAAACAACTAACTAAATTTATAGAGAATTTTGTAAGATAAAAGTAATATAACTAAAATAACTTTTTTCCTTATCATGAATCCATAACAAGTATAAGAACTCTGTTATGGAAGTATAAAAATTGTTTTTTGTCAAATAGGATCAATATTATTCTTTAACCTTACTAGAGATGCTATAAAGAACATTGGTTATTCTAAAGTTTGAATGGTCCTAAAGATGGGTGATCACAGAAAAATACATTAAGAAATTCATATCTATTTTTGATGAAATTGCACTTTAAAGAAAGGTATTTCCTTTATTTTATTGCAGGAATGAAGATTTATAAGTGATGAAGCAAAAAGCATGAAATGGAGCAAATTTGGATCAAAAAGGAGGAAATTCATGCAAATTGAACTAAGTCGCCGACGGTGAAATCGAGACCGCCGACGGCGAGATCGTGAGGAGAATTTCTGAAGGAATTATAACTACCTCACCGACAGCCGAGCCGAGCCCGCCGACAGCGAGATCGCGCGGTTCGAAGACCTTCAGAAGCCCCGCTGACGGCGATGTCGTTTCCGCCGACGGCGAGACGATTCAAAATGCATATACATTGAACCCGGACACTTTTTGAAGAGGTGTTTAAGCACCCCTTGGACCTTTGCCTACCTCTATAAATAGAGGACGAATTTTAGTCATTTGTGTGTGTCTTTTGTGTCTCTTTCTAGTGTCTTAAGTATCATTTGTGTCTAATTTAGTGAGTTTGAGTGTGTTTAGTGAGTTCATTAGTTTAATTGAGTGCTTATTTAGTTTCTTTGTACTAGAAGGAAAAGTCAAAGGAACTTGAGGAGTACTGCTTGGGAGGAAATTAAGATAAGTATCTTTATTTATTGTTGTTAACTTTAAATGAAATCCATGCTTTGTTTTATTCCCATGCATTCTGAGTAGTTTTCTTAGTCTTTCTCCTTGTTTATGAAAATTATGCGAATTGATGAAATTAAATAGAAGCACCTAATATAATATAAATAAATTGTGATAATTTTTACTTAAAACTTAATTTACTTTCAATCGGCCGATTGAGTAGTTAAAATATGTTGAATTATCAACTATAGTAAAAATTACATCCAATATTCGGGAAGTCGAAAGCCTTGGAAGGCGGGTGCAAATAAATAGGGAAATATTAATTATCGGACGTAGAATTAAACATTTTAGTGTGATGAGACTAAAATATTCAATTTGGTCCTATTGTTTGAGAGCTGAAGTGTAGATGTTAGCCCTCCGGTGAGGGGAACGTGGGAGCTACGAAGTGGCGGCCGGTATCCTCCGAGCTTAGCCGTAGATTCGATAATCAAGCATAGGATTAGTCGATGTTCTTTGAAACCTGGACCAAAGGGTAAAGAATAGGAATGCTCCTATTTGTCACAATACAATTAAAAAATCCTATTTAAATTCATCATTCACTTAATTTTCTAAAAACAAGGAGAAGGATACTTTTTCTGAATTAATTAAATCAACTTATTTGAAGCATCAGTTTAATTTAGCTTATTATAGCTACTTTGAATTTCCGTTCACTTTATTAGTAAGTAATTCCTTTAAATTTAGCTGATAACAAATCTGTTAAAAACTTCCCTGTGAGGTCGATAACCAGGACTCCACTAGAGCCCTGTATTACTTGATACGATATGTGTACTTGCGTAGAATCCACATTATACATTAAATCATATATCTATATTTAAAGCGGGATCAAGTTTTTTTGGTGCCGTTGCTATAAACATAAATTGCAAACTTATTAAAAGTGGGTCAAGTTTTTGGCGCCGTTGCCGGGGAGGTAGAGAAATTATTTACTAAAGTAAAGGACTAATCTAAAATTTATTTTATAAAATTGTATGCGAAAATTTGGAAACGAAAATTTAATACCTTACGATTCAGAATTAGAGCGTACAATTAAAAGAATTAGAAAACAAAAAAGAGAAATTATAAATTTAACACAAATGGTAAATATACCTGAAAATGAAAATATCAATCAACCAAGACCATTACGAGATTATGCCAACCCTACATTAGATGAAGTTCATTTAACTATTCAAAACCCTGATGTAGCTGCTAATTCATTCAAACTTAAACCTGCAATTATCCAAATGGTACAAAATAATCAATTTAGTGGTTCACCTACTTAAGATCCTAATTTACATCTTGCTAGTTTTTTAGAACTATGTGCTACTTTCAAATATGAAGGAGTATCCAACGATGCTATTAGACTTAGACTTTTTCCTTTTTCTTTAAGGGATAAGGCTAAAATGTGGTTAAATTCGTTAGACTCTGGATCTATTAAAACTTGGGGAGAATTATCACAAAAATTTCTATCCAAATATTTTCCGCCATCTAAAACTGCTAAGCTTAGAAACAATATAACTTCTTTTAGTCAGTTTGATGGAGAGTCAATATATGAATCTTGGGAGAGATTTAAAGAACTTCTTAGGAAATGCCTACATCATGCGTTACCAGATTGGTTAATTATCCAAACTTTCTATAATGGATTAGTAGGATCTTTAAGATCAATCATCGATGCTTCTGCTGGAGGATCATTAATGTCAAAACCATTTGATGAAGCCTATGCACTAATCGAAGAAATGACAACTAATAATTTTCAATGGCCTGCTGATAGAATGAATCCGAAAAAAATAGCTAGTATTCATGAAAATGATGCAATATCTATGTTAGCTTCACAAATTGCTGCTATATCTAAAAAATTAGATCATTTTGGAATGAATTACTCTCCAACTATATCAGAAGAAAATTCATCTGGACAACTTATAGAATCCCAATCTCAATACGAAACAATTAATGCAATTAACAACAGACCCAATAATCCTTATGCAAATTATTATAATCCTGGATGGAAAAATCATCCTAATTTTAATTGGAAAAATAATACAACTAATCAACCATGGATGAATAATATGACTCAACAATTAGGAAATCCATCTAATCAAGGAAATCCTAATTATAAACCTAATTATCCACTTGGATTGAATAATAATAACCCTAACTTTAAAGATAAGAAATTATCTATAGAAGAATTAATATTAAATATGGTTCAACATTTAAAAAATCAAGGAAATCAATTACAAATACAAGGAAACCAATTACAAAATCAAGGAACAGCCATAAAAAATATTGAAACTCAACTTGGACATATCGCTACTGCACTTAATAATAGAATACCTGGAACATTTCCTAGTAATGTGGAAATAAATCCCAAAGACAAGGGAAATGAACAAATTCAAACCAAACCTACCCAATTGACCCAAATTATGGTCCAATTCATTTCTAAACTTCCATTCAACATCCCCAACACCAATCTAGACCAAATCTAAGCCCAATTTCATTGGCATTTGAATCCAATTTCACTTTTGACCTTAAAGCCCAATTTGGACCCATGACCCAAACTTAGCCCAAGCCAAACCAATTCAACTCCAATTGACCCCAAACCTTTTCTAACCCTTCCCTAACATCCCCACAAACAAAACACTAACATAATTTGCCCAAAATTTGGATCCAAACCGCACTCAAATTCAACGCAAAACCAAAAAGCCCAATTTTGACCTAAACCCAAACTTAACCCAAATAGACCCAAACCCCAAAATCCAACCCCAACAAAAGTTTAAACCTATTTGAAACACTCCCATAAACATTTCCCAACATTAATTTTACATCAATTTCAACCCTAGCCCAACATTGTCCCAAATTAGCCCAATTTGACCTACATTGGCCCTTTACTAAAGAAGCCCAAATCCAACCCAATTCAAACCCAAATCACTCCAAACTGGTTTCAAATCAATCATGACACATCCTTGGACAAAACACAACATTTATTTGGCATGTCCCATTGCAAATTTTACTATTCAAAAGCCCATTTTCAAACCTAAACACCCACTTCCTTAAACCACTTTAAAAGCCCACCCAAGACCATTTCAAAAGCCCAAGTTTTCAATCCAAAGCCCACATGACATTTCTCCATACCATCCATTTAATAAAAATCACCCCTAAGTTTCAAAATCATCATTAAACCCTTCCAAATCAAGCTTCATGAAAATTTTCCACCAAAATTCCAAAATTCCTAAATTCTACTTCCATGAAATTGACCAAGCTTTATCCTAAGCCATAAGCAAGCCATGAACAAGCCATTCTCAAGCCACATGAAGCCATGGGGGCATTGACTTTTCATTAGTCCATTTATGGCAAGAAGAGGGGGTTCTTTCTTAAACCTCCCTTAAACCTTTTTTACCTTAAGCATGTCACACACTATACCATGCTTAGACACCTCACCATGGATGGGGACTTCACTACCCCAATTCGAGCTGACCCAAATGATTCTCCCTCAGCCCGAGGTCAAGCCTTGGATGGTGAACCTAGCCCAAATGCATGGGTTGACCAATTTGAACCCAAAATGAGCCTTCTCCCATTCCATTTAAATCAAAATCCTTTACACATGTCCATGGCGAATTGACTACACTAAACCCCAGCCCTGACCCCACTGGTCAAGATGGTGACCAGTGCCTAGCCGGCCAGCCACTAGGCCGCCAGAAAACACCATGGCCGAAAGCTCCCATGTGAGCCAACATTGAAATTCCCCCTTTACTGAAGTGTCCCAGCTCAATTGGATAGCATGGCTGTTCTTCTCTTGCATGGAGCAGCTGATCCCAAGCCTTAAACCCCCCTGGGAGGCCCTCCACCCTCTCCTATTTAAACACCACCTCCTCTCGGCCATGAGAGGTGCTAAAACAAACCTTGAGGAAACTCTACCAAAATTGTTCCAGACTACTCCCCAAACATAGAGAACTTGATCCCCACTGAAATCCCCCTGCCATTTCCTCTCTGTGAGCTCAATTTCAGAGTTGAAATCCAAGCCCAAAACTAGGACACTTCTCCAAAGTGAGCCAATCCCCAAATTGATTGGTCCTACACCTGCACAAGACCAAGATAAGAAGTTTACCAGTGAAAGCCCCCTCTCCAGGCCACCCATCTGTTCCAGACTCCAAGCTTTGTAATCGAGTCGTGGTCGAAATCATACCCGGACAATTCACCGGGCCGAGGGACTTCATCCGGAGCTTGCTTGGACTCAATCGAAGGTGACACAACCCTCGGATTGAAGCTTCACTTCTCCGAGCAAAGGTATGGACTCACTCTTCTTCCCGAGCTTACAGAGATTCTCCATTTAATTTGAATCGATTTCAATACATGTTTACCGTATGGATGTGTTCGTCTCCTCGAGACGAATCCATAGAGCATAAGAGCACAAAAATCCGTTGAGAATCGAGTGAGAAATTAGGGTTAGAAGGTTGACGGTCACGGGTGCACACCAGTCGTAGACGATGACTGGGAGCCGTCGGATCGAGCGTGTATCAAGCGGACGGTCTGTATCGAGCCGGACAGCGCGATGGTACATGAACCGGGGGTCCCTGGAGCGCTGAGTCGGATGGCGGCGCCGAATCAGGAGACGACGCGTGTGCGTTCGAGGCTGCCGAGGTTGAGCTGGCGCAGCGTCACTTAAGTAGGAAAATAGGATTTTTCTTATTTATTAAATACCCAGAACTTCAAAAATTCATAACTTTGTGTAGAAAAATCCTAAAAATAAAATAAAAATAACCTCTTGCTCAGTGAACAGAGGAGACTAATGTGGAAAAGAAATCATGTAATTTCATCAAGTATTTTATTTTTAATTATTTATTTACTCTCTGCACTATTTCAATTCTCCATGCATGTATACAATTCACCATGACATGAGACCATAGGGCTTTTGAAGCCTATGAATTTGGGGACATTTCCTGAATTTTCCAAAGTCAGAGGCCATCTCTATGAAGAGTTATTGATTTTTCAATTCCAGGTCACCATTCTGAGTATTTTAATTCCAATAATTAGCATGTTGTGAAATAAATTCTAGAAAAATTTGTTGATGTTTCTTATGACCAGTGGACCCTAGGGAAAATAGTTTTTGAGTTAACTCACTTGTAATAACCCTAATTGGCTTAAACACCCAAAATAGAGCTTTAATTAATTAGAGCTAATCATATATCAAATTGACTTGAAATAATTTCTCCACTGACCTTTAAGATCAGAGGAACCCACCATAAAAGTTTGAAGTCAATTGGACTTGGTTAGCCCTATCAAATGGGTTGATTAAGCAATCTAGCCAAATTAAACTTAAAAAAATTCATAACTTTCAAAATACTTTTCAAAAATTCACCAAATTGGTTTTGGAGCCTCTCTGATATCAAGGGAATTTAATAAAATTAAAATTGTAATTTTCTAAAAAGGTTAATTTTTTGCATTATTTTAATATTTTTAATAATTAAAAATAGTAAAAATCACAAAAATAATAAAATTCACCAAAATGTCACATTTTAAATTTTAATCACTTAGGAACAAACCCCATATTTTTCTTAAGTCTCTATGATGAGATATTAAATTTTAAAGCCCTAAGGTAATTTTAAAATTAAAAAAATGCATTTTCTTGCATTTCCACTAAAATAATTCTAATAAATCAATGTAAAATCAGAAAATTGTAAAAAATAGTTCTCTAATTTCCTTGATATCAGAGAGATTTTTGAAAAATATAAAATTCACTTTTCAACCTTTATTTTATTTTTGAATTAATTAATACTCCAAAACTCAAAATAATTATAATAAAAAGAATATAATTAAAAAAATCACCAAAATTGGTCCAAGTAGTCCTCTGGTCATTAGGAATGTTTTATAATTTTGTTAAGGACAGAAACTTTCCCTTGGTCATATTATTGAATTTTCCTTAAAAATCCCTATTTTCCACCAAAAATAATTACATAAATAAATTAAATACAGAAAAATCACATTTTCTCCTCTAATGTCTTGATTAACATATGAGTGAAGTCACATAAAAATTTCAAATTCATTTAAGCTCAATTTAGTGAGTTATGAAATTAGTAAGTTTAAAGGGCAAAATGGTAATTAAAATTTTAACCTATAATTAAAAAATTTTAGGTTTAATTAAAAGGGTGAGTAAAATATTTGATACTAAGTTGATTTTGGATGTTTGAAACTTAGGTAGTTAAAGGGTAGAAACCTACCAAATAATTTAAAAATAATTAAAATAAACCTTAGTTAAATAATTAATTAAATTTGGAAGAATAATGAAAAATTGGAATTATTGAGATAGGGATATTATTAGGAAGAAATTTATTCTTTAATTCAGAAATCCCTAAATTAATCACCTCAATAATATTTAATTCCTAATTAAAATGATAATCCAAATTCAAAATTTAAAAGACTTAATCATTAATTTAAATTGAAGTTAAAACACTTAAATTAAATCCTTCTAAGATTTCAATTAAATTAATATTTTAACAATTAAAATTAAATCATCCTTAAAGCATAAAAAATAAAATTAAATTAAAATTAAAATTAAATTAAAATTTAATTAAATTAAAAACTAAATTAAATTAAATTAAATTAAAATTTAAATTAAATTAAATTAAAATTTAAATTAAATTAATTAAATTAAATTAAATCACATTAAATTAAATTAAATTAAATTAAATTAAAACATATTAAATTAAATAAAAAATAATAAAATCAAATTAAAATAAAATTTAAATTAAATTAAAATTAAAAAAATAAAATTAAATTAAAATTAATATTAAATTAAATTAAATTAAATTAAATTGAATTAAATATAACATCACCAAAGACATAAAGAATTCAAAATAAATCTAAAAACCACTTGAACACTATTCCAAACTTAAACCCATTAATTAGAATTAAATTAAAATCACAAATCACTTGAACATTAATTTGCCCTCAAAAGCTCTTGTTGTCATAACTCCTAAACAGAGTATTAGGTGAAGTGTTACTTCACTCATAGGATATTCAAATGTCCTAGTTCACTTAGTAAGATAACAAAACCTGAACTCCTGGATGATTAATTCATTTGTGTAATTAAATTCTCTTGGACTTAAAACAATCCTAGAGGTATTGAAAAGATGTTTAAGATTCGTCTTAAGCACTTCCTCAATATGATAGGATATTTATAAGAACAATTGAACTTAATTGTTCTTTGATGAAGAAAATCGTTCTCAAACCAAAGCACAAGAACCTAGACATCATAGGAAATGACTAGCTATAGGAGTAGGACCTTGGTAGAAAACCATAACCCTTCCCTTAGCTTTACCTAGGAACTTGCTTTAAATGCTTAAATATTCTAAATTGTGTTTAAGTGCGGCTTGGGATGACGGGAAGACCCTCCAGGTACGCTTTTGTTTTATTGCAATTTACCTTCTTGCAATTTACTTTATTGCAAATGCACTTTACCTTTCTTGCATGATAAATAACTGTTGCATGAAAACCCACACCTTTAGGATAGTCCCTAAAATTGAAACCAAAACTAAATTAAAAGTCATTACAAGATAAAATTCACCGCCACAACATTTCAAAATATAAAACAACTCAAAATTTAATCACAAACGGAACAACAAAACTACAACTACAACTAAATTAAAACGTCTTGTTGGATGATCGGGAATACCTCGGATGATGTAACCTACATGTTGCTAACGGGATTTCCCACGGTCTAAATGAAAGTGTGGAACTCATTTAGTTGAGTTTAGCAAATTCATCTGGACTAGGTGAATCCGATAAAAATAACGATGCCGGAAGGATGGAACCGTGGGATCTTAACCGGTGTTGTTATAATCAACTTTAAGATTTGTTTTAATTGAAACATAAAAAACACTTGGAAATTAAGACCTCCTCTAAACCAGAATACTTCTCTCATCTCCTGATTTATGACTTCTAAAACTAAACCTCTGCAACAACAAGGAGCTCGGAGCATGGTGGGCAGCACGACCATCGTCATCAGCAAAACCTGAGTCTACTTCAGCAAAACTTTCTTAGAATTAAAAAAACAAGTCATAGGACTTCGAGGTAGTTTGCCTAGTGCAACATAAATCCTCAATCTTTTGTTAGGAATTTGCATTGCAAATTAAGCCCTAACCGGTCTTAGGATTCCGAGGTAGTTGTCTGATATGACATAAACCCTCACATCTTTGAGGCTGTTTGTATGATCGTGTCATACGAATATAAGTCCTAATTAATTAAAATTGGCAAGATCAAAACGTTAAATAAACATTAGGGCTTTCCTAAATTCGAGCCAAACAATAGGATAGTCGGGAAATTACCGAAGTTCGCTTCGAATCTGTGATTTCTCCTACCTTTCTTCCTTTGAATTCCCAAAATAAAATGTTCCAAATTTGATCCATTCCCTATTGAAATTCAAAAATCCAATCCCTTGAAAACTTAAACATTGAAATTCTTGAGAACAGAACTACTGATTATTATCGAGAGTTTTCTTAGGTGATTCCCGTCACTTAAGATGTAATTAACTATAGGGGCTTGCCCTTATAGGGAATTTTAAGAACCTGAGTAATATAAACCCTGTTTAATTCATTTATATTAAGCGGGGCAATTTGTCGGCTTATAAAATTGGTTCGCAGACCAAACGGATGTCACAAATCCTCTAGTTTATTTAATCGAGCCTCATCATCAAGCAGTGTGTCTATTCTTCGGGATAGATACACGGTTTGTGGTGCGGTGCTCGTTTATATAAACTATTTGGGATGTGAGATCAGTTTGATTTCATATCTTAAAATTTTTCAAATTTAAAATTATTTTCAAAATCAAATACTACTTTTCAAATTATTTATTTAAATTAAATTAAAAATTCGCCGACAATTTCTGTAGGCGACCCCCTTTTCAAAATACAACACACAACCTAAAATATGCCGACAATGGATGATTTCTCTGTATTCGGAACAACATTTGACACATGCTTAAATCATCTTAAAAAAGTATTTGAAGTATGTGAGAAAACTAATTTAGTTCTTAATTGGGAGAAATGTCAATTTATGGTTATAGGCGGCATTGTATTAGGGCATAAAATTTTAGAAAAAGGCATGTAAGTAGACCCCGCAAAAATTCAAGTAATAGCTAAATTACCACCTCCAACTACGGTAAAAGGGGTAAGAAGTTTTCTTGGACATGCTGGATTTTACGAGCGCTATATTAAAGATTTTTCAAAAATTACTAAACCTCTATGCCAACTTCTTGAAAAGGACAAGAAATTTGAATTTACAACTAAATGCCCGAATGCTTTCGAATTATTAAAAGATAAATTAATTACAGCACCTATAATAGTTTCACCTAACCGGAGAAACCATTTGAGCTTATGTGTGATGCTAGTGATTATGCTATAGGAGCGATTCTTGGGCAAAGATATGATAAGATTTTCAAAGTTATATATTATGCTAGTAAAACTCTAAATGATGCTTGAAATAAATTATACGAGTTATCGAAAGAGAGTTATTAGAAGTTGTATATGCTTTTAATAAATTTCGGCATTATCTAATATGAACTAAATTTATTGTGCATACTGATCATTCTGCTATAAAATATTTAATGCAAAAGAAAGATTCTAAACCAAGATTAATCAGATGGATATTATTAATGCAAGAATTTGATTTTGAGATCGTTAACAAAAAGGGAAATGATAATCAAAATATAGATCATTTATCAAGATTAGAAAACCATGAATTATCTAATACTGATAATGAAATTTTAGACAATTTTTCTGATGAACAACTTTATAATATTAATGAGTTGAAAATACCTTGGCATGCTGATATAGTAAATTATATTGTAAGTGACATTTTACCACCTATGTTAACTTTGCAACAACAGAAAAAATTCATTCACTATACTAAATCATACTTTTGGGATGAACCATACTTATATAAGCAATGTAAGGATCTAATTATTAGAAGATGCTTACCTTATGAAGAAACTGAACCAATTATTCAAAAATGTCATGACTCTGATTTTGGAGGACATTTTGGGACAGATAAAACTGGCCTACTCTATTTAGAGATGTATATAGATATATAAAAACTTGCGATAAATGCCAAAGAGTAGGAAACATATCAAGAAAAAATGAAATGCCTCTGAATTTTATATTATAAGTTGAAATTTTTGATGTTTGGGGATTTGATTTCATGGGACCTTTTATTCCGTCATTTGGAAACTTATATATATTAGTAGCTGTTGATTATGTTTCCAAATGGATTGAAGCACAAGCTTTATCTAGGTGTGATGCTAAAAGTGTTTCAAAATTCTTAATGAAAAATATTTTTACTAGGTTTGGAATGCCGAGAGTGATTATCACTGATGGAGGAACTTATTTTAGAAACAAACATATTCACAAACTAGTAGAAAAATATAATATTATGCATAAGATATCAACTGCTTATCATCCACAAACTAGTAGATTAGCTGGAGTTTCTAATCGAGAGATTAAGCGTCTATTAGAAAAGTCTGTAAATCCTAATAGATCAGACTGGTCTATAAGACTAGACACTCGCATTATGAGCATACAGGACTGCTTAGAAAACTCTGATTGGAATGACTCCTTACAGGCTTATATATGGAAAAACTTGCCACTTACCAGTTGAATTAGAACATAAAGCATATTGGGCGATTAAAGAATTTAATTATAATATGAAAGAAGATGGTGAGAAGACATTGTTGCAATTAAATGAATTAGAAGTACTAAGAAACGAATCATATGATAATGATAAGATTTATGAAGAAAGAATGAAATTATGGAATGATGAGAAGATTAATCAGAGAAATTTTGAACCAGGACAATAAGTTTTGCTTTATAATACTAGATTGAAATTATTTCCAGGGAAATTGAAATCTCGATGGTTAGGACCTTTCACCATAACTCAAATATTTTCATATGGAACTATAGAAATTGAAGATCCAAAAATAGGACATAGATTTAAAGTAAATGGACATAGATTAAAACCATATTTTGAAAATAGAAGATCAAATTTTAAAGAGGTTTTAATGCTTAGTCAACCTGAACACTAACTAAATTAGGTCGGGCTGACGACGTTAAACCAAGCGCTTTATGGGAGGCAACCCATAATAGTCTTTTATTTTAAATATCTACATATTAGTGAGTTTATTTTATTAAAACAAATCTTACTAAAATTTCTATTAGAATCATCACAAAAAATTGAACCTATTTGATGAGATCAGAAAATATTCGGACCAGAGCGAAAATGGGTGATTTTTACGAATCTCGCCGACAGCGAGCTCGAGCCCGCTGACAGCGAGATCGTGGACCATTACTTCATTCAGTTTTATAACTAAGTCGCCGACGGCGAGAAACTTCCCGCCGACGGCGAGGCAGTTAAAAATTTGGTTTCTTAAAGATTTTTATAATTGACCATCATCATTTAACTTCATTCAGAGCATAGTCATATCTTCATTCAGAGCATAGTCATATCCTTTCATACTAAATATCTTATATCTATAATTGACCTTCATCATTTAAAATTTTTACCTTTGTCTACTATATATTTAGAAACAAAAATATAGTTATCTAAAGTTAATCTCTATTACCAAAGGTCATGTTCAATTAAAAGTTTGTCTAAAAATATAGTTAATTAAGGAAAAATAAAATTTTGGGTTCTTTCTTTTAAGGAAAATTTTCATCCCCCCAAACATAAATTTTTAATAGGTAAAAAATTCAGTAAAAGAAATGCAAGTAGGAATGATAACTAAAATAACATGTTTACATGAATTTTTGTATCCTCAACATACAAGTACATAATTTAAAAATTGGAATAAAAATAAAGTGATCCAATTTCAACAAAATTTTTAACATTTATGAGATCAATAGACCTCTACGTAGTGGAGGATAACATAAAAGTAAATAAACACAAACCAACCAAAATTTAGAACCAAAACATAAGAAAAATTTATGGTAGTAATTTGAAACTTTAAACGTGAAATTTTTTTGTATAAGTTAGCAATATTTTAAACCTTGTTAATATCTCAAGAAAAGTTCAATACAAATCAATCAAATACAACCAAGCAACAATTCTACACAATAATAACTCAAAACAAAACATAACTACTCATGACAAAATAAATGCACAATAGTATCAAGCAAACAAACAACACACAAATAGTAGCAGTCCAAATTTCTATAAAAAACAATCACATAATCACATCATCAAATCATTTCTCCTCTTCCTCATCATCATAACAATCTCATTCCAAAAACTTATAGGCTCATAGTGAGGGTCCTATGGATATGAAGAAAATTCCACTCTCTGCTCACCTCTAATAAGATTTTCCAAAGATGTGGAATATTTTTATTCATAATCACTATGCCTCGTCATATATGTATCAATATGTCCTACAAAGATTTCTGATACAGCTAAAATATAATAATTTTATGCACATTTTTATACCTATTTTTGATTATATTGCACTTTAATGGAAGGTACTTTTGCCTTTTTCTTACAGGTATGATTAAAATGACTGATTATGATAAAAGGAACAAAAGAGGATCAAATTTAGAGTAAAAATATGAAATGTGAAAATTGGACTTTGGCGGCTAAGCACTGAGCACTTGGGGCATATGCGCGACAGTTAAAAAATACAAATTAAGTCAAATTTGACGCTACTTTCAAGGGTTGCTTGACGCAACTTTTGGTGGTAACTTCCTTAACTTCTTTTGGGCGGCATATTTGAATGTAGAGATGCATTCTTTGGTGGATACAGTAAAGAGACACAAATGAACCTTTTGGAAAATTATTAAAATGAAGACTTATAATCAATATGAGTGTCTTCTTGAGTCTTCTAGAGTAATCTTGAGTTTTCTAGAGTATTTTTAGAGTCAAGAGAGTCTTATCAGAGAGCTGGAGTCATTTTTAGAGTCTTAGTAGAGAGTAAGAGAGTGCAAAAAGGAGAAGGGGGTTGGTGTGAAGTCTTCTTTTCACCAATTTTCTTTCACTCATTCATCTAGTTTGTATTGGAGTCTAAAGTTAGTGTTGGAGTCAACAGAGTTGGGTAACTCACTCTGAGGAGTCTTGTAGTGGAAAGCAAAGTTTTAGAGGAACTTTTAGAGTCCTGTGGAGAGGATTTTCATATAAGCGTTTATCTTAATTTTTACATTTGGGTTTTAAGTAAGACTTGTTGTGTTTTCACTATAATTTCTACTTTCAAATCAAGTTGTGTTTTTGTTTTCTCCATGAGTTCTGAGTAGTTTTCTTTATCTTTTTCCTTTGAAATGATGAAGTAATTAAATTATGGAAGGAAGTTGTATGAAGTATAAGTGTTTAATATTGGAAGAAGTTGTGAGGATTCACTTCCTTGCACTTCATTTATTTCTTGATTTAGCCAATTAAGATGTTAAATTTTGTTGTGAGATCATGTAAGAACCAATGCGATATTGTCTCAATCAACAATTGGAGAGAATCACACGCAATTATATGGGTAAGAATTTTAGTCCATATAATTGAGTGCAAATAAATTGAGAGATATGCTTTTTAATGTAGAGTAAAATTATAGGAATTTAGAGTGACAAGCTAATTCCCCTTAATTTGGTTTGATGTTTTAAATTTTGTTATGAGACGTTTGCCCCCAGGTGGAAGGAATAGAGAGAACTCTAGAGTAAGAGCTGTTATCTTTCCCGCCCAACCCATCAAAATAATTTCAAATCTTTAAATTAACTAATGTTCTTTATAGAACCAAGTAAGGGTAGAGAATATAATTGCTCCTATTTGCCACAACACGTTTAGATACTTCCACAATAAAATTTTATAATTATTACTGATTCATTGAAAAATGAAAAAGGTATTTTATTCTCATTGCTTTCATATCAATTTTAGAGTATTGATAATTTTAAGTGCCTACTTTACTTTTTATTAAAAAAATACAAAAAATAAATTTCAAACTTTCTATTTTAAAACATACTTTACAAAATCAATTTAAAAAGTTAAAATTTTTTTTTCTTATTTCATTAAAATGGTAGACATTTATCTGTGGGTTTGATATCTCACAGCTTAATCAGAACGTTCTATATTACTTGATAAACGATATGTATATTTGCGTAGAATCTCATATTATAAAATAATTAAAAGATATTTTTTATTTGCTTTGTAATCAAGTTCTTAGTGTCGTTGTAAAGAAAGTGATATTATCATTGAGAAGTAATATAAAGTCGAAAACTTAAGCATACTTATCCGGCGGAGTCAAGTTTTTGGGACTGTTGCCGGGGAAATTAATTAAAATTTCATATAAACAAAATTAAGAAAAATCAAAATTTCTACTTTTCCTTGCTTTTGTTAATGTGTTTTATTTTATTTTATTTTATATTGTGTATGCGTAGTTCAGGTTCTGAGGGACTGATGCCTTACGATTCTGAATTAGAGAGAACTATTAGAAAAATTAAAAAAATCTAAAAATACTAAAAAAGATAAAAATATTCAAGAAATGACGAATCAAGAAAACCAAAATGTAATATCCATTAGGAACTCAAAAAGGGATTATGCTAAACCTACAGTGGATGAACTTCATGGTAGTATTCAACACTCTGTTGTAGTTACTAATTCATTTGAACTTAAACCTGCTATTATCCAAATGGTATCTAATAATCAGTTTGGGGGAGCATCAACTGAAGATCCTAATTTACATCTTATCAATTTTCTAGAACTGTGTGCTGCTTTTAAATATGATGGTGTTTCGTATGATGCTACTAGACTTAGACTTTTTTCCTTTCTCAATAAGGGATAAGACTAAGATATGTTTAAATTTGTTAGCACCTAGATCTATCAGAACTTAGGGTGATTTAGCACAAAAATTATTTGCTAAATATTTTCCAGCATCAAAAGACTGCGAAGCTTAGAAATGATATTACATCTTTTTGTTAGTTTGAAGGTGAATCCATATATGAAGTATGGGAATGATTTAAAGATCTCCTAAGAAAGTGTCCATATCATTCGATACCAAATTGTTTAATAATTCAGACTTTTTATAATGGATTATTTAGATCTTTTAGATCTGTTATCGATGCCGCTGCTGCTGGTTCATTTATATCTAAATAGTTTGCTGATGCTTATGCTTTAATTGAAGAAATGGCTACTAATAATTTTCAATGGCCTTCTGAAAAGTTAAATCCTAAAAAGGTAGCCAATATTCATGAAAATGATGCTTTTGCGATGCTAGCAAATCAAGTTGATGCAATTTCAAAGAAGATAGACCAATTTGGGATAAAATTTTTTCAGCTAATTTCCATGATTGAAGAAAATTTATTAGGCCAAATGGTTGATTCTCAAACTTCACCAGAAACTTTGAATGTTATATATAAGCCTAACAATATATGTTCCAATTATTATAACCCAGGTTGGAAAAACCATCCAAACTTTAACTGGAATACCAATAATCAGGGTGGTAGTAATCAATATTGGGGGAACAACCAAGTAAACCCTTTGGGGAACTAGAAAACCAACAAAATAATAATTATAGACCAACCTCTCCTCCAGGTTTTAACAATACCTCACAATTTAAGGAGAAAAAGTTAACTATTGAAGAAGCAGTGTTACAAATGGAAAATCAACAAGGAGCTACAATCAGAAATATTGATAATCGATTGGGACAAATTGCCAATTTGTTAAGTAATAGATCCCAAGGAATGCTTCCAAGTAATACTGAAGTAAATCCAAGAGATAAGAATAAAGAGTAAGTAAAAGCAATTTAACTAAGAAGTGGAAGAGAGTTGGAAAGTAGAGTTCAAAAAGAGATTGATGTAGACAAAGAAGAGACTGAATAACCAAAAGAGGACACTCCGAAAGGATTGGAAAGACCTATTTCTCCACCTAAGATTGATTTAGAAAAGCCACGACTTCCATTTCCTCAGAGGCTTTGACAACAAATGTTGGATAAGCAATTTATGAAGTTCTTGGAGATGTTTAAGAAGCTTACAATCAATATTCCATTTATTGAAGCCTTATAATAGATGCCAAGCTATGTAAAATTTATGAAGGATATTCTCAACAAAAAAAAGGAAGTTCGAAGATAATGAAACTATTGCACCTAGTGAGGAGTGCAGTGCAATAATTCAAAAAAAGCTGAATGAAAAGCTTAATGATCCTGGAAGTTTTACAATTCCATGTGCGATCAGAGACATATTTTTATGGAAAAGCTTTATGTGATTTGGTTGCAAGCATTAACCTTATGTTGTTATCAATATTCAAAAGACAGGGATTAGGAGAAATAACCCCTACTATTGTAACTCTGCAATTAGCAGATTGTCCATTCACATATCCTAAAAAAGTTATAGAAGATGTTTTGGTGAAAGTTGATCAATTTATCTTTCTTATTAATTTTATTGTACTGGATATGGAGGAAGATAAATAGATACCCATAATTTTAGGCAGACCTTTCTTAGCCACATGCAGAGCAATGAGAGATGTGCAAAAAGGTGAATTAACAATGAGAGTCAATGATCAAACTGTTACGTTCAATATTTCAAAATCAATGAAATATCCTGTAAGAGGTAAAGATGATGAATGCTATAGGGTGGATGTTATCAGATATTTGAGTTGCCATTTCAAATCAGCTTATGAAGAGAAACTTGAAAGTGAAGAATTAGAACACGAGCAAGAAGAGGAATTAGAAAATCCTGACTATTTTCATGAGGAAGATTTAAATTATGTTAATGAAAAGTTTGAATTGTTGGACATGACTGAAAAAGATGAATCTTTTGGTCCATCAATTGAAAAACCTCCTGAACTTGATTTAAAGTTGCTTCTTAACCATTTGAAGTATGCCTTTTTAGGTGATTCATCAACTTTTTTTGTTATAATTTCCTCTCAATTGACTGCAAAAAAAAGAAAAGAGTTCGCTTGAAATTTTTAAGAAATACAAGAAAGCCTTTAGATGGACAATAGCTGATATTAAAGGAATCAATCCTTTAATTTGTATGCATAGAATCCTTATGGAAGATAATTACAAACCTCAGGTTGATCCTCAAAGGAGATTAAATCCTATTATGAAAGAAGTTGTTAAGAAAGAAATTTTAAAGTGGTTGGTTGCTGGAATTATCTATCCTATTTCAGATAGTGCATGGGTTAGTCCTATTCATTGTGTTCATAAGAAAAGAGGAGTTACTGTGATGTTAATGAAAATAATGAGATTATACCAACAAGATAAGTTATAGGGTGGTGAATATGCATTGATTATAGAAAATTAAACCTTGCCATAAGGGAAGACCATTTTCCACTTCCCTTTCTAGATCAGATGTTGGATAACTAGCTGGGCATAAATACTTTATTTTTTTGGATGGATATACTGGTTGCCACCAAATACAAATTGCTCTTGAGAAAACAACATTTACCAGTCCTTATGGTACATTTGCTTTTAGAAGAATGCCCATTGGTTTATGTAAAGCCCCTGCTACATTTCAAAGATGTACATTGATAATTTTTTGTGATTTAATTTAAAAAGGGATTGAAGTTTTTATGGATGAATTTTAGTGTTTGAAATTTCATTTGAATCATGTTTAGAAAATCTATCAAAGCACTGTGAAGAAACTAATTTGGTCCTTAACTGGGAAAGATGCCAATTTATGGTAGCAGGAGGAATTGTATTGGGACATCGTATATCAGAAAATGGTATGGATGTAGATCCTGCAAAAATTCAAGTGATCTCTAATTTACCTTGCCCAACAAATTTAAAGGGAATTAGAAGTTTTATGGTACATGCTAAATTCTACAGGTGTTATATTAAATACTTTTCAAAATTTTCAAAACCTTTATGTCATTTACTGGAAAATGATATGATTTTTTATTTTGATGATGAATGCCTAAAAGCTTTTAAAACATTAAAAGAACAATTAATCACTGCACCTATTTTGGTGCCCTCCGGTGACTAGGCCAGCCGGTAAGGATAGGGGAGCTGGTTCTCAGTTCAAGTGAGCCAGAGAGTAGGGTTTAATGGTGATTAGTCAGCTGTGGGGGGATTTGGGGTAAGGCAAAAGAGGATTTAACCATTTAAGGGAAGAAATTCCCTAAAATGGGGAACCGTTGGTCTATGGCTCATTTAGCTTGGGCTAGGTGAATCTTGGGTGCTTCCTAGTGTTCAAATGGTGGTTGAGGAAAGGTTGGTTTAGGAACATTTGGTTTAATTTGGTTAGGTTAGGTCATAGGTTCAATTTGGCTCATTTGGGTTTATCTTGAGCTAACTTGGGTTTGGGTTTGATTTGGATCCAAATGTTTTGAGAAACATTGTGAAAATGATTGCCATGAAGAACTTTCATGAAGACATGGAATGGTTTTGAGTTCAATTGATGGGTCAATTTGGTGGATTTTTGTGATTTTGGTCAATTTGGGTAAGGTTGGATCAACTTGAGTCTAAGTTAGTTTAAGGTGGTTTTTAGACCCAATTTCATGTTTTAAAAGGTTTAGGGGAATGTATTGAAGAGTTTCCAACATTAATTGGGAGGAAATTTTAGGATTAGGCCAATCAATTTGGTAGATTTAGGGCATGTGTTCAATTTAGGTTAAAATGAGATAACCTTGTATTTCAAATGGATTTAGGCCAGGCTTGGGCTCAAATTGGGGTAATTTAATGTTGCATGGGTTTGATAGGAGTGTCATGGAAGGTTTAGGATTGAAATTTCGGGAGAAATGGTTGACATTAGGTTAATTGGGGGATTTTTGGATTAAATTGGCAAAATTGGGGATTTTGGATTTCAAATGGAATTGAACTCAAATATGAATCAATTTGGGCTTTGATCTGGTTTAGATTGGTATTTACGATGTTGAATTAATGTTTAGACTTGAAATTGGGCAAAATTGAGGTCAAATGGGTTGATTTGGTTTGACATTAGGTCCATTTGGGTTTAAAATGGGCCAAATTGGGGATTTTGATACAATTGGGTTAAATTGGCAAAATTAGGTTATGGTATAGTTGAACAAAATGAAATTAGCAATTTTTCGGATGTTTTGGAATTTTTTGGGAATTTTTGGAATTTTTTGATTTTTGGGCAAAAACGGGTATTTAGGGTATTTGAAGGTTATTTGGAGGGTATGGAGGTAATTTGGTAGATTTTGGAGGTGGGAGTTGTCTTAAAATGATTTTTAGGATTTTTGAGAATTTTGGGTAATTTTTGGGAACTTTTGGAGAGTTTGGTTGTTGTAGGGGTAATTTAGGTAATTTTAGGTAGGCTTACGAACCCAATGTCAAAACCAGAAATTTTGGAAAAATGGAATTTGGTTATAGTTGAGGGAGTAAAGAAGCTTAGACTGAGCCATGGACCAAGAAGTGTTCATTTTGAACATCTCATATGTATTGTTCCTAACCTTCTAAGCCAAGGGCTAGGGGTTTGGATCCATCCATATGAGTGCTCTAAAGAACCAGGAGTCAAAATTAGGCAAAGTTGATTTAGGGTTTACGATGGGTGTAGGAGTATAGTGTGTGCAAGCTAGACCTCACCAAACCAGGCCACCCAAGGCTGTCCTAAGGCTTGAGCATGCTATAGGAATTCATCCTTGTCTTTCTGCACATTGGTCTTAACCTTCCAAGTGACTTAGAGGTTAATGACCATCCATGTAGGATTCCAAAGAGAGTCAAGATTTCGTTTGATTTTCTAAATGGTGTGTTCCATCTCAGACTTCTAGGATAGTCAAGGAGAAGTCCTATGGCAAGATCCTAAGCACAAACAGAAAGAAAATACCTCGCCAAAAATGAGGTCAACAAATGGACCCCCGATAGGTGTGGTATGCTAACCAAGCACACCACACGTATTGGCGTTGACCTAAGAGATCAACGAAACCAACACAAACTTCTAAGTGACACACTTAGAAAGCATAGAAAATTTTTGCTGGGGAGTATCAGGTAAGTCTTCAAGACTAAAGATTCCCGAACTCTCGCTGGGGAAAATGAGGTGAATTACAAAATGCAAGACTTCCAAGGGATTAGACTTTGAAATAAGAATTGGAACCTAGGTTCTAATCTCAGAATTTGAAATGAGGGCTGGAAGTTAGGCTCCAGGCTCAGAATTTGAAAGAGAGTTTAGAATTTAGAACTAGAATTTAGGCTCTAGTCTCGAAAATGAAAAGAGAACTAGAATTTAGGCTCTAGCCTTAGAAATTTGAAAGAGAACTAGAATTTAGGCTCTAGCCTCACAAATTGAAAGAGAACTAGAAATTAGGCTCCATCCTCAAATATTGAAAGCGAACCGGAAATTAGGCTCCAGCTTCGAAGATTGAAGGAGAACTACAAATTAGGCTCCAGCCTCGAAGATTGAAAGAGAACTGGAAATTAGGTTCTAGCCATGAAGAAGAGAGTTGGAAATTAGGCTCCAGCCTCGGAATTGGAAGGAGAACTAGAATTTAGGATCCAGCCTCTATGATTAAAAGAGAACTAGAAATTAGGCTCCATCCTCGAAGATTGTAAGAGAACTGGAAATTAGGCTCCAGCCTCAAAGATTGAAAGAGAACTGGAAATTAGGCTCCAGCCTCGAAGTTTGAAAGAGAACTGGAAATTAGGCTCCAGCCTCGAAGATTTGAAAGAGAACTGGAAATTAGGCTCCAGCCTTGAAGATTGAAAGAGAACTGGAAATTAGGCTCCAGCCTCGAAGATTGAAGGAGAACTAGAAATTAGGCTCCAGCCTTGAAGATTTGACAGAGAACTGGAAATTAGGCTCCAGCCTCGAAGGTTGAAGGAGAACTGGAAATTAGGCTCCAGCCTCGAAGATTGAAAGAGAACCGAAAATTAGGCTCCAGCCTTGAAGATTGAAAGAGAACTGGAAATTAGGCTCCATCCTCGAAGATTTGAAAGGAACTGGTTAGTGTACCAAGCTGAAAAGACACGACCTAGCGATAAGTCAAGGAAGGGATCTGAACTTCGGAAGAGTTCAAAATGGATTTTGATTCGAAGAAGAATTGAAAGATTTGAATCAACAGATTCAGATCAGAATTCAATTCGAGGTTTAGATTCGTTTCATTTGTTTTAGTGATTCGATTTTATTTTTTTGTTTAATTAGAGTTCATGTTATTTTGGAATTTGTTTTAACATTTAGATTCTTAAAAGAGTTTTTATTCTTCTTCTTCCTTTTTTTATCATTTTCTTTTCATTCTCTTCTTTTCTTCTTGTTGTTTTATGTTCATTTCCAGTTTATCTTATTTATTCCTTTATTTTCAAATCGTTCTTCGATCGAGGTTCATTCAACTTAATGGCATTTCTCAGTCAATTTGCACAAAAGAAATGAAGGCAAAATTCGACATGTTTGTTTCCATTCAATTCGCTGAAAATACATCATATAGCTTGATCCAAAACATGATGATATTTTCCTTGAAATTTCATGTATCTCATACAATCCATCTAATTCGGAAATGGACTACATAGGATCCTTGTCGGTTTCTTCCAAAAATTCCTGTCAAAATCCATGTCTGAATAGTTTGACACATGGGCAATAACATCACCTTCCAAGCTATCCTTGGCAGGAAATGTCGTTCGAATGTGCATTAGAGGTGTGCTATTTTCCATGTAGCTCACAGCTCGTAAGGCTGGAGGTTCTCTAGCTCTGGATCCGGCCGAAAGCGGAAAGCCATCTTGCTGTCATCCATCCTTCTGAAAGTAACTGAAATTCGCTGAAAAGGTACCCCAGTATGCAGTTCTATCTTCACTGGCCCTCAGAATTCTACGGGGCCTGCTATCCGGAGGTCTGATCCGAACATGATGTTGCACTGATTGATGAAGAACACCATACAGAAGGGTCTTATGAAATAATGATGATCTTTGTGTGGCGGTATGCAGTCGCATTCTTTGTATATGTTGATGATGCAGCTGTTGGGTATGCAATCTGCATGAGTACTCGCAATATCACCATCCTTCTGACCATCCTCTTAGTGATTCTTGGCATATGATCAACATCACTGTGACGGAGAATCCCTGGTGGATTTCCTTTCCTATCTTCGGCAAAGTTGTAACAGCATCCGCACTGAATTGTGACTCTTCCTTTTCCTTTCATCCATTTCCGGGGTTCCGAGTAGGTCATTCCTTTTAAGAGACCCGCTCGGCCCAATTTCTGAAGATCAATGATGCAGTCCACAATCTGTTGCTGCTCGTAGTCTGAATACACATTTGTATGTAGCTCAAGGCCTTCCAGGATGTTGAGCTTCTTGCTTCGAATTCTTTCAAAATATTCAAAGTTTTTCTTCTCAAATTTCTGGAGCCTTTCTAGCTCGTACTCTGGAATTATCTGAAATCATCGAGGTCTGGTAACGTACTATGGGATGTATGGCACAACCCCAAGACGCTGTCCTACGTGTCTCACCTCCTCGAGGATAGTCTCTGTCAAGACATATTCTGGGGTTGCTTTTACAATAATTTCTTCGGAGCTGGTGTGTCTGCTCTACGTCGTGGTGCTGATTCTGTTTCTGATCTTTTTGAAATTTCCTTCATCTTCTGTGCTGCCTTAGGAGTTTACCTCTTCTTTTCTGGTTCATGTCGAACCGGCTTCTTTGACATACTGGCACTGACGATAGAAACTATTTCATTATGCTAGTCTCACGCCAGCTTGCTCAGCATCTTATGAATGCGGCGGTTCTTGTTTCTTCGTTGGGTAGGAGTGAGAGTAGCTCTCCTTACTTCCTGAACCTCTGTGGGCATGGTGCTGACAAGCCTGCCCTTGGTTGTAGTAACCATAGACTTGACTTTCTTGTCTGCTCCAGTCATCTGAGCGACGTTCACTTTCCATTTCTTGTCATTAGCCTGCTGACTCGGGCCACCCAATTTCATCACTGTATGGATGCAGAACTCATCCCGGTCAACCGGGGTCTAATCGGCCTTCTCGTACTCTAGACCGGACGGTGTGAAATCAGAGTTGATCTCAATCACAGCTCCATCCTTCATTCCTTATTCATCGAGACTAGACTCATGCCATTCTTAAAGTTCAGAATCAACCACCCGTTCGACATCTTCCTGCTAAAATAAGGAAGGGATCAGGGGTTGTATCAAGAACGAGAACAATAAGAAAATTTATTCATTAATGAAAATTTTTAGTTAATTATTTCGTTTGATTTTGAATAAAATTTGAAATGATAAGAGAAAATCAGGTATGAGTTTCGATTCGGAAGATCAAAATTTTATTATTAAGATGATTTTTTTCACATATTTTCTTTTAACACGCATTTCTTCTTTATTCACCATTTTTTTATCAACCATTTTTTTATCAATTTTGGGTTCGGACCCAGTTACAAGTGATTACTGTGCCAGTGCTTCTAGGAATGAAACTTCATCTTTTAAAGTTCATCCTTTGAAACATTGTCGGCATATCTTTAGGTTGTGAGTTTAATTTTAAAAAAAAGGGTTCGCCTATAGAAATTTTCGGCGAATTTTTAGATTTTAAATTTAATTTATGTATATATATATATATAATTTGGAAAGTAGCATTTGATTTTGAAAATAATTTTATGTTTGAAAATTTTAAGATATGAAATCAAACTGATCTCACATCACAAATAGTTTATATAAACGAGCACCGCACCCCAAACCGTGTATCTATCCCGAGAAATAGATGCACTGCTTGATAATGGAGCTTGATTAAATAAACTAGAAGATTTGTGACATCCGTTTGGTCTGCAAACCAATTTTATAAGCCGACAAGTTCCCCCGCTTAATATAAAGGAATTAAGCAGGGTTTATATTACCTGGGTTCTTAAAGTTCCCTATAAGGGCAAGCCCCTATAGTTAATTACAATTTAAATGTCGAGAATCATTTAAGAAAACTCTCGATAATAATAAGTGGTTTTTCTCTCAAGAATTTCAAAGTTTAAGGTTTTCAAAAGATTGAATTTTGGAATTTCAATAGGGAATGGATCGAATTTGGAATAGTTTATTTTAAGAGTCCAATAGAAGAGCGGTGGGAGAAGCTAGAGATCCAAGAAGAATCTTGGCAACTTCCCAAACTATCCTATTGTTTGGCTTCAATTTGGGAGTTTATTTAATGTTTTATCCTGCCTGTTTTAATTAATTAGGACTTATATTCGTATGACACAATCATACAAACAGCCTTGAAGATGTGAGGGCTTATGTCGTACCGAACGACTACCTCAGATTCCTAAGACCGGTTAGGGCTTAATTTGCATAAGATAATTATGAAAATGCCTAACAAAAGGTTGAGGATTTACGTTGCACTAGGAAAACCTCCTCGAAGTCCTATGGCTTTGTTATTTAATTTCTAAGAAAGGTTTAGCTGATGTAGATCCGAGTTTTGTTGACAACGATGGCCGTGCTGCCCACTATGCTCCAAGCTCCTTATTGTTGCAGAGGTTCATTTTTAGAAGGTGAAAAAAAAATCAGGAGATGAGAAAAGTGTTTTGGTTTAGAGAAATCTTAAAATCCAAGAGTTTTTTAATGTTTTAATTAAAGCAAATCTTAAAGTTGATTATAACAACACCGGTTAAGATCCCACGGTTCTATCCTTCCGGCATCGTTATTTTTATCGGATTCACTTAGTCCAGATGGATTTGCTAAACTCAACTGAATGAGTTCCATAGTATCATTTAGACCGTGGGAAATCCCGTTAGCAACACGTAGGTTACATCATCTGAGGTATTCCCGATCATCCAACAAGACATTTTAATTTAGTTAAAGTTGTAGTTTTTGTTGTTCTGTTTGTGATTAAATTTTGAGTTGTTTTATATTTTGAATGTTGTGGCTGTGAATTTTATCTTGTTGTGACTTTTAGATTAGTTTTGATTTCAGTTTTGTGGCTATCCTAAAGGTTTCAGTTTTCATGTAGGGTGACATTCTTGTTTAACATGCAAGAGAAGTAAAGTACAGTACAGGTAAGTAAATTGCATCAAAATATAAATGTACCTGGTAGGGTCTTCTCGTCATTCCTAGCTGAAACTTTAGTATTGCATTGCATGTATGTGTTTATAGTTTTGCAAAAATTAAAGCATGCCAGAAAACAGGAAGAAGTTGGACTAACAAGCAGTAACTACTTAATCCTATGATGTCTATGTAAATTTCCTGGTTTTCCACCAAGTCCAATGATGTCTATGTGAATTTCTATGTTGTGTTTCAATGAACTTTGTTAATTTAATTGAGGATGGTTTCATTAAGCAGACGTATTAAGTTTAATAGACCTCTATGGTATCCAGAAGGTCAAAGAAGGATGCAGGTCCACGCTTCCCTCTCACAGCCTGGTGAAAAGTCTCGGGCTCATTTAAACTTATTATGTTGCTTAAAAACTCATCCTACCTATACCCTTATGCTTAATGAGCACTGGTGTTCGGGGTAGGTTGGGGCAGATGGGTTTAGGTGTGGTTTGGATTTGGATTGGTGGCAATTGGTAATTTGATTTGGATTTATGGGAGTGCTATCTTGAGTTTGTGATTTTATTTGTGGAAGATTTGCTTGAGTTTGTGCTTGGATTTGGTTTTGGTTTATGTTTGGGTTTGGTTTTGGTTTATGTTTTGGTTTGGGTTTGGTTTGATTTTGGTTTGATTTTGGTTTTGGTTTATGTTTTGGTTTGGTTTTGGTTTATGTTTTGGTTTGGTTTTGGTTTGATTTTGGTTTGATTTTGGTTTAAGTTTGAGTTTGGAATGTGGATTGGGAAGTTTGTGTGGATATCGGGTAAAATTTGGGTTACTCCATGCATTCACTAAGCATAAGGGTATTCTTATTATGTTTTCCACACCAAGTTGTGATTTCCTAGGAGTCTTTATGAAGGGAAAAATGAACCATGCCCCAGGAGGCCTATCCTAGGTTTGATTGTTATCGTGTTCGTATTGTATTGTGGTCGGGATTGTTGTTGTATGTTGTCTTTGTTGCATTATGTTATGTATGTGTTGTTATTGTATTATGTATGTTATTGTTTATATTGTTATGTGTTATTATTTTAGGTTATTATCGTTATTTATTATTTATGTGTTATGTTATTTTTTTTATTTATTACTTATGTGTTATTTAAAATTATTATCTTTTATTTGTAATTAAAATTATTATTATCTTTATTATTTATTTAATTTATTATCTTATTTAATTCATTGTGATTTATTTACTTTATTATCATTTATTTATTAATTAATTGTTATTAATTTTATTTGATTAATTGATTGTTATTTATTTGTTTTATTTAATTAATAATTTTTATTTATTCATTTTATTTTACTTTAGTTTATTTAATTATTCTTTTTGGTTTTCATTTAATTTATTTTATTACTTAATTTAATTTAATTTAGTATAAATTATTATTTATTTTAATTTAATTTAATTTATTTAACTTATTTTATTTAATTTAATTTATTATTATTTACATTATTTATTTAATTTATTAATTTGTTTATTTAATTTATTTAATTTAATATTTATTTATTCTATCATTTAATTTAATTTAATTTAATATAATTTGATTTATTTAATTTATTTAATTTAATTTAATTTATTATTTATTTACATTATCATTTAATTTAATATATTATTTTTATTTATTCAATTTATTTAATTTATTTAATTTATTTAATTTAATTTAAACTATTATTTGTTTTCGGTTTAATTAATTAATTATTATTTAATGTAATTTATTTAAATTAATTATTATTTATTTAATTTAATTATTATTTGATTTTAACTATTAATTTAATTCATTATTCATTTATATTATTTAAATTATTTTTTCATTTAGGTATATATGTATTATTTATTTTTTTATCCCTTATAAGTTATTTTATTTTAATTAACTATATGTACATTTTTATTTCTCAAATATTATTGATTTATTATTTTTAATTTATATTATTACTTTACATTATTTATTATTATCATTTTTATTATTATTTATTTATTTATAAGACTTTTCATTTTCTCTCTCTTCAATTATTCTTTTCTTTATTATCATTTATATTAAGTTATTATTTATTAAAATTATTATTTACATATATATATTTACATTTTAAAAGGGCATTTTTATTTATTTATTTTCATTATTTATTTAGGTTTATAGTTATTTATTTTTATCATACTATTTTTTATTATTTACGTTATATATATATATATATATATATATATATATATATATATTATTCATTTATTTAGTTTTTTTTATCAATTCTATGATTTATTTTACTTATTCATTTAGTATTTTTAGTGAGTTATTTTATTTAAAATTTAGTATAGTTGTTTTATTAGAAAAGTTATTATTTAGTTTATTATTATATCATTTATTATTCTTCATTTTTATATTTCATTTTTGCTTTTGTTTTACTTTTATTTCCTTTATGTTAAGTTTATTTCTTTCAAGTTTTAAAACTTATTTTTTTAAGTTAGTGAAACTAGGTGGTAGATTTGTAAATATTTAACATTAGCCATATAACTTTGCATAAAAAGAATTCCTAAACCTATGCATGGATAAAAATTAAATAGCATGAAGAAGGAACAACCTACACATAATTTTTGAAAACATACATGGAGAGATTTAAAAAAAAACTAAATTGGTTTGCATGAAAGATAGCCTTAAGGCTAATCATGAAAAAAAATCAAAAAAAGCAAGCACGAAGATTAAATGATTTGCAAATAAATTTGAAAACCTTTGTAAAGGAAGAAGAACACTAAAATTATGCATGTATGTATGGATCTTAGGCTAAGCATGAGAAGGGTGAGGAAATTTTTAAAGCTTAAGTGTTCACAAAATAAAAGGGAGGGGGAAGAAACTTACCTTGATTTTGGGGAGTTGATGGAAGGAACTTGAAGAGAGGGATGCCTTGTTGAAGCTCACGGCTAGGAAGGGGTTTGGGTGGATGTGGCTTTTCTTGGAAGAAGGAGAGGAGGAGGAGGAGAGGCTCACGGCTAGGAGGGAATTTTTTTTTGGGGGGGGGGGCAGTGCGGGGTGGGGGGGGGGTGGAATGGTTAAGTGTAAGGGTGTATTAAGTGACTGTGTAAGGGTGTGTGAAGTGGGATTATGGGGGGGGGGGGTTAGTAGGGAGGCTCGCGGCTAAGAGTTAATGAGAGAGTGAGGATGAGGTGAGGGAGAAATATGGTGGAGGTAAGGTGATAGGGTGAGGTGGCGGGTAGGGTGAGGGAGAGGTAAGGGAAAGGTGAGGGAGAGGTAAGGGAAAGGCATGGAAGTAAGGTGAAGGTAAGTGTCGGCATATTTTTAGGTTGAGTGTTGTATTTTGAAAAAGGGGTCGCCTACAGAAATTGTCGGCGAATTTTAATTTAATTTAAATAAATAATTTGAAAAGTAGTATTTGATTTTGAAAATAATTTTAAAATTGAAAATTTTAAGATATGAAATCAAACTGATCTCACATCCCGAATAGTTTATATAAACGAGCACCACATCACAAACCATGTACCTATCCCGAAGAATAGACACACTGCTTGATGATGGGGCTCGATTAAATAAACTAGGAGATTTGTGACATCCGTTTGGTCTGCGAACCAATTTTATAAGCCGACAAGTTCCCCGTTTAATATGAAAACATTAAACGGGGTTTATATTACCTGGTTCTTAAAGTTCCCTATAAGGGCAAGCCCCTATAGTTAATTACATCTTAAGTGACGGAAATCACCTAAGAAAACTCTCAATAATAATCAGTAGTTCTGCTCTCAAGAATTTCAAAGTTTAAGTTTTCAAGGGATTGAATTTTGGAATTTCAATAGGGAATGGATCAAATTTAGAACATTTTATTTTAGGAGTCCAAAGGAAGAAGGGTAGGAGAAATCACAGATCCAAAGCGAACTCTGGTAATTTCCCGACTATCCTATTGTTTGGCTTGAATTTAGGAAGGTCATAATGTTTATTTAGTATTTTGATCCTGCCAATTTTAATTAGTTAGGACTTATATTCGTATGATAAAATCATACAAATAGCCTCGAAGATGTGAGGGTTTATATCGTATCGGACGACTACCTCAGAAATCCTAAGACCGGTGAGGGCTTAATTTACATGATATGATCATGCAAATGCCTAACCAAGAGTTGAGGATTTATGTTGCCTACAGCAAACTACCTCGAAGTCCTATGGCTTGGTTATTTAATTCTAAGAAAGTTTCGCTGATGTAGATTTCGGCTTTACTTGACGACGATGTGTCGTGCTCGCCCACCATGCTCCGAGCTCCTTGTTGTTGCAGAGGTTTAGTTTTAGAAATCATAAATCGGGAGATGAAAGAAGTGTTCGGTTTAAAGAAAGTCTTAATTTCCAAGTGTTTTTTATGTTTTAATTAAAACAAATCTTAAAGTTGATTAAACGAAGCGATTAAGATCCCACGGTTCGTCATCCCGGCACCGTTATTTTCATCGAATTCACTTAGTCCAGATGAATTTGCTAAACTCAACTAAATGAGTTCCGCACTTTCATTTAGACCGTGGGAAATTCCGTTAGCAACACGTGGGTTACATCATCCGAGGTATTCCCGATCATTCAATGAGACGTTTTAATTTAGTTGTAGTTGTAGTTTTGTTGTTCTGTTTGTGATTAAATTTTGAGTTGTCTTATATTTTGGAATGTTGTGGAGGTGAATTTTATCTTGTAGTGTCTTTTAATTTAGTTATGGGTTTCAGTTTTATTTTCTGTCCTAAAGGTGTAGGTTTTCACGCAATCGTTGTTTATCATGCAAGAAAGGTAAAGTGCAACGCGATTAAATAAATTGCCGTAAAGTAAATCGCAATAAAATAAAAGCGTACTCGGAGGGTCTTCCCGTCATCCCAAGCCGCACTTAAAACACCGTTAGAATATTTAAGCATTTAAAGTAAGTTCCTAGGTAAAGCTAAGGGAAGGGTTATGGTTTTCTACCAAGTTCCTAATCCTATAGCTAGTCATCTCCTATGACGTCTAGGTTCTTGTGTTTTAGTTTGAGGACGATTTTCTTTATCAAAGAACAACTAAGTCAAATTGTTCTTATAAATATCCTATCATATTGAGGAAGTGCTTAGGACGAATCTTAAACATCTTTTCAATATTTCTAGGATTGTTTTAAGTCCAAATGGATTTAATTATACAAATGATATTAATCGTCCGAGAGTTTAAGTTTTGTTGTCTTGCTCGATGAACTGGGACATTTGAATATCCTATAAGTGAAGTGTCATTTCACTTGATACTCCATTTAGGAGTTATACTAGTAAGAGCTCCTAAGGGCAAAAATGATATTTAATGATTTGTGATTCGAATTTAAGTTCAAATTAGTGATTTAAGTTTGGAATAGTGTTCAAGTTATTTTAGATTTATTTTGAATTCTTCATGTCTTAGGTAATGTTATTTTTAGTTCAATTTAATTTAATTTAACTTAATTTAATTTAATGTGGTTTAATTTAATTTAATTTAACTTAAGTTAATTTAATGTAATATGGTTTAACTTAATTTAATTTAATTTGATTTAATTTAATTTAATTTAGTTTTAATTTAATTTAATTTGATTTAATTTAATTTAATTTAATTTAATTTAATATAATTTAATTTAATTTATTTTAATTTAATTTAATTTAATTTAATTTAATTTAATTTATTTTAATTTAATTTAGTTTAATTTGATTTTTAATTTTTAATTTAATTTTTAATTTTAAAGGGATTTGTTTTAAATAATTTAACTTTAATTTAATTTAATGATTAAGCCTTTTAGCATTTTAAATCTTAAACTTGGATTATCATTTTAATTAGGAATTAAATATTATTGGGATGATTAATTTAGGTATTTTTAAATTAAAGAACAAATCTCCTCCTAATAATATTCCTATTTTAATAATTCCAATTTTATTATTCTTCCAAATTTAACTAATTATTTAATTAAGGTTTATTTCAATTATTTTAAATTGTTTAGTAGGTTTCTACCATTTAATTATCTAAATTTCAATCATCCAAATCAGATTAAAATCAAATATTTTACTTATTAATTTTATTAAGCCTAAAGTTTTAATTAAGGGTTAAAATTTTAATTACCATTTTGCCCTTCAAGCCTAATAATTTCATAACTCACTAAATTGTGCTCAAATGAATTTCAAATTTTTATGTAACTTCACTCATATGTCAATAAAGACATTAGAGGAGAAAATGTGATTTTTCTGTATTTAATTTATTTATATAATTATTTTTGATGGAAAATAAGGATTTCCAAGGAAAATTCAATAATATAACCAAGGAAAAGTTTCTGTCCTTAAGAAAATTATGGGACATTCCTAATGACCAAAGGACCACTTGGACCAATTTTTGTGATTTTTTGAATTATATTTTATTTATTAAAATTATTTTAAGTTCTGGAGTATTAATTAATTTAAAAATAGAATATAAGTTGAAAAATGAATTTTATAATTTTTAAAATTCTCTCTAATTTCAAGGATTTCAGGGAACTGAATTTTACAATTTTCTGATTTTTCTTTGATTTATTATAATTATTTTAGTGAAAATGCTAGAAAATATATTTTTTAATTTTAAAATTACCCTAGGGCTTTAAAATTTAATATCTCATTAAATAGACCTAAGAAAAATATGGGGTTTATTCCTAAGTGATTAAATTTCAAAATATGACATTTTGGTGAATTTTATTATTTTTGTGATTTTTATTATTTTTTAATTATTAAAATATTAAAATAATACTAAAAAATTAACTTTTTTAGAAAATTGAAATTTTAATTTTCTTAAATTCCCCTGATATCAGAGAGGCTCCAAAACCAATTTGGTGAATTTTTGAAAGGTATTTTGAAAGTTATGAATTTTTAAAGTTTAAAATGACTAAATGGCCTAATCAACCCATTTAGTAGGGCTAACCAAGTCCAATTGACTTGAAATTTTTATGGTGGGTTCCTCTGATCCTAAAGGTCAGTGGAGAGTTGATTTCAAGTCAATTTGATGTATGGTTAGCTCTAATTAATTAGGGGTCTATTTTGGGTGTTTAAGCCAATTAGGGTTATTTTGAGTGAATTAACTCAAGTCCTATTTTTCCTAGGGTTCTCTGGTCATAAGAAACATCACCAAATTTTTCTAGAATTTATTTCACAACATGCTAATTTTTGGAATTAAAATACTCAAAACAGCCACATGCATTTGAAAAATCAATAACTTTTCACAGAGATGGCCTCTGACCTTGGAAAATTCAGGGAATGTTCCCAAGTTCGGAGGCTTCAAAGCCCTATGGTCTCATGCCATGGTGAATTGTATGAATGCATGGAGAATTGAAAATGTGCGGGGAGTAAATAATTAATTAAAAATAAAATACTTGGACAAAATTAATTAATTTCTTTTCCACATTATTCTCCTCCGTTCAATGAGCAAGAGGGTATTTTTATTTTATTTTTGTGATTTTTCTACACAAAGATATGGATTTTTAAAGTTCTGGTATTTAAATAAATCAGAAAAATCCCTAATTTCCTACTTATCCACGCGGCGCCCTGTCATCCTCGGCATCTCCGAACGACCACGCGGCGCGCTCCCATTCGACGCCGCCATCTGACTCGGCTGCCCGGGGCCCCGCGGTTCACGCACCATCTGCTGGTCCGACCGCGATCCAAGTCGTCCATCCGATACACGCGCGATCCGACGGTTCTCGGTCATCGTCTACGGCCGGTGCGATCCGTGACCGTCCACACTCTAACCACTAAGAACTCACTCGATTATCAATGGATTTTCGTGTTCTTATGCTCTATGGATGCGTCTTGAAGAGACGAACACATCCATACGGTAAACATGCATTGAAATTTATTCAAATGAAATAGAGAGTCTCTGTAAGCTCGGGAAGAAGAGGGAGTCCATACCTTTGCTCAGAGAAGTGAAGCTTCGATCTGAGAGTTGTGTCACCTTCGATTGGGTCCAAGTAAGCTCCAGATGAAGTCCCTTGGCACAGTGAATTGTCTAGCTATGAAAGTGACCACGGTCAGATCACAAAGCTTGGAGGCTGGAGCAAGCTGGGTGGCTCTGGAGATGGGGCTTTCGGTGGGAAACTTCTTCCCTTGGTCCGAGTGAAGGTGTAGGACCAATCGATTTGGGAATTGGCTCACTGCGAGGAGATGTCTCGGTTTTGGGTGAAATTTCGGTTGAGAAATTGGATTCGTCGGTGGGGATTAGGGCAAATTGACACTCTGGGATCAACTCGCTCTAAGTGTGGAGTAGGGTTTGGAACAATTTTGGCGAGTTTCGGCAAGGTTTATGGAACTCTCTTCCATGGCCGTGAGGGGGTCGGGTTTAAATAGAGGTGGTCGGAGACTCTCCGGGGGTGGCGAGGGTTGGGATCGATTGCTTAGGTCGGGGAAGAACGACCATTGTGGCCATTGGGCATGGGGCAGATCAGCAAGGTGGAATTTCAATGTTTGGCTCCTGCCCATGTCTCGGCCATGGTGTTTTCCGGCGGCCCAGGTGGCTGGCCGGCAGGCAAGGGTCACCATCTTGACCAGGGAGGTCAGGGGTTGAAGTTAGTGAATTCAATTGAAGCCTTACATGTGTAAAGTGGTTGGATCAAAATGGCATGGGGAGGTGGCTTCTTTTGCACTTGGTTTGGTCAACCCATTGAAAATGGGCTTGGTTCACCTCCCCATGGTTGATTTGGGCTGAGGGAGGATCAGGTGAATCGGCTAGAAAAGGGTGGAGAGGTCACCATCCATGAATATTTTGATTAATCATGGATTAAGGTGAAGCATTAAAAGGGTTAAAACCTTTTTAAGGGGGCTTAAAAGAGGCTCCTCCTTTTGCCATTAATGGCTTGATCACATTTCAAACCTTCCATGGCTTCATGTGGCTTGTCTATGGCTTGCATGGCTTGCATTTGGCTTGAAAAAAGGTTGACTTGTTTCATGAAAAAGGGTTTTAGAAATATTTGACATTTAGGGGGTAATTTGGCATGAGGCTTAATTTGGAATTATTTGATGATGTGATTAGAACTTAGGGAATGGCTTTGATTAAGTGGATGGCAAATGGAAATGTCATGTGGGCTTTAGGGTAGATTTTGGGCTCATTGAAATTGTTTTAGATGGGCTTTTAAAATGGTTTAGGAAAGTGGGCTTTTGAATTTTAAAATGGATTTTGGGATGAAATTTTGGTAAAGGCTTGGGCCAAATAATTGTTGAGTTTTGTTTAGGGATGTGACATGAGTGGTTTGAAACAAATTTGAGGTGATTTGGGTTTGAATTGGGTTGGATATGGGCCTTTTGGTAGAGAGGCTAAGGTGGGCCAAAATGGGCTACCATGGGCCAAAGTTGGGCTAGAGTTGAAATTGATGTAAAATTAATGTTGGGAAATGTTTATGGGAGTGTTTCAAAGAGGTTTTGGCTTAGGTTAGGTTTTGATTTTGAGGTTTGGGTCTATTTGGGCTAGGTTTAGGTTTAGGTCAAAATTGGGCTTTTTGATTTTTGGTTGAATTTGAGTGGGGTTTGGGTCTAAATTTTGGGCAAATCATGTTAGTGTTTTGTTTATGGGGATGTTAAGGAAGGTTTAGAAAAGATTTGGGGTTAATTGGAGTTGAATTGGGTGAGTTTGGGCTAAGTTTGGGTCATGGGTCCAAATTGGGCTTTAAGGCCAAAAGTGAAATTAGATCCAAATGTCAATCAAATTGAACTTGGATTTGGTCTAGATTGGTGTTGGGAATGTTGAATTGAAGTTTAGAATTGAATTGGACCAGAATTTAGGTCAATTGAGCAGGTTAGGTTTGACATTGGGTTCACTTTGGGTTAAAATGGGTCAAATTGGGGGTTTTGATAAAAGTGGGGCAAATTGACAAAATTGGCCCATGGTATAGTTGGACAAAATGAAATTGAGAATATTTGGGATTTTCTGGAATTTTCTGGGAATTTTCTGAATTTTTGGATTTTTTTTGCTAAGAGGGGTATTTGGAGGGTATTGGGAGGTATTCTTGGAATTTTTGGTATTTTTTGATATGGATGATCAATTTGAGTAATGTGGGAATGTTTAGGATTGATTTTGAGGAATTTTGGGTAATTTAGGTGGTTTTGCAAATTTTGGGTGGTTTCAAGGGTTTTGGGTAGGTTAGGCGGGTGTAGGGTCCCGGGGGTCAAAAATTGAAAATTTGGAAAATTGAAGATTGGGTGAATATAAGTGGAATAAAATCATTTTGGTTGAGCCATGAAGCCATATCAAACCCACATGAGCCATGAAAGGACTCATTTGAGGCATTCACTATGTTGTTCCTAACCCTCTTAGCCGAGGGCTTAGGGGTTAGGACCATCCATGTGAATCACTTACATGAGTCGGGAGGTCGAGTTAGGTATAGGTGTGGTTTTAGGAGGTGTATGGAAGTGTAGTGTATGAGTGTAGTGTGTGTGTAAGTCAGCCCCTTCACTAGACCGGGCCACCTGGGGCGATCCTAAGGCGAAAGAGTCCTATAGGAACTCATCCTTTAAACTTCCACACTTGATTTCAACCCTCTAGGTGATTAGGGGTCTACGGTCGAGTTTGTGGAGTTTGCAGGGAGTTAAGAAGTGGTTTGAAATTCTAGATGGTGGATCCCAATTCTAGTCCTCTAAGATAGTCAAAGGAAAAGCCTAAGGCTAGATCCTAAGTACTAAAGAGAAGAAGAGAAGACCTCATCAAAATTGAGGTCAACAGTAAGGAGGGAAGACTTTTAATTTTTTTTTTTTTTTTTTTTTTTTTACCGTGAGATGTAAGAGGGGGAGAATGTGGGTGTGTGTGTGAGTGTATTTTGGTTTGTTGAGTTTTGGATTTTGGGTCCATTTTAAGAACATTGGGCTAATTTGAGTTTAGAATGGGCTAGAGCTTGAATGAAGCCCAAGTGCCTTGATCAATATTGTCCATGTGATTGTAATGAAGATCTTTCTTGAAGACATAAAATGATTTTGAGCTCATTTGGAAGTTCAATTTTGTCATGGATTGGATTTTTGATTATTTTGGACCATATTGGGTTCGGGTAAAGTTATCTTGAGTTTGAGTGGGAATGGCGTCCAGAGGTCTTCAAGAATATTGTAGATATGATTGTCTAGAAGACTTTTCATGAAGACTTAAAATGGTTTTGACAAGTTTTAGAGGGTCAATTTGGTGGATTTAAAACATGTGTTTAGCTTGGGTCAAAATTGGGGTTTTTTTGTTCAAAATGGATTTGGGTAAGACCTGAGCTCAAATTATGGGCAATTGATGATCCAATTCAGTTTAAGGAGGTGTTATAAAGAGTTTGGAATTGAAATTTTGGAGGAATTGATTGAAATTGGGTCACTTTAGGAGTTTTGGGTTATTTAGGTAAAATTGGGGATTTTGATTTCAAGTGGAATTAGATTCAAATTTGGGTCACATTGGACTTGAGTTTGGTCTAAGTCGATATTGGGGATGTTGAATTTTGGTTTAGAATTGAATTTGATGAAAATTGGGGTCAATTGGGTCAAGATTGGGAATGGTTTAGGCACCTTTAAGTTAAATGGGCCAAGTTGGGATTTTGGATTGAAAGTGTATTAATTTGGAAAAATTGACCCCTAGTGTAGTTCAAAAAAATGAAATTAGGGATTTTTAGGATTTTTTGGAATTTTTTGAGAATTTTTTGGAATTTTTGGATTTTTGGGCAAAAAGGGTATTTTGGGTATTTTGAGGGTATTGGGGGGGTATTTTTGGAAATTTTGAAATTTTTGGTCATGAATGGTCAATTTGAGTGTTAAGGAATATCTTGGAATGATTTTTGGGGAATTTTGGTGAATTTGAAGAATTTTGGGTAATTTAGGGCACTTTGGGAGGTTAGGGGCCAAATTTTTTAAATTTTGGAAAATTGAAGCTTGGCTTCAAGGTGAGCAGAATGTAATGACCAAGGGTCACTTAGATTTGGTCATCTATGTGTTGGTCCCTATCACTTAGTCATAGACTTAGGGCTGGGCTATCCACATGAGTTTCCAAAGAGTTCAGGGTTGAAATTAGGATGTCGAGTGTGTGTATGTTGTGAATGTGAAGTGTATGAGTGGTGATCTCCAGTCCTCCCTCAGGGCAAATCCTAAGGTCTGACCACCTATAGGAGACTTCCCCTAGGATTCCTTATGCTTGCCTTTTCCTACCAAAAGGTGGAGGTTAGGCCTTAAGCATATGAAAACCCCCTAGTGAAGCAAGAAGAGTTTTGAATTTCTATGAGGAGGGTTCCATGACTAGTCCTCTAAGAAAGTCACCAGAAGAGTCCTATGGCTAGACCCTAGGCTATTCTAAAGAGAGACTAGACCTCAACCAAAAGTAAGGTCAACAAATGGACCCCCAATTGGTGTGGTGTGCTGGGCAGGCACACTGCACATATTGGTGTTGACCGACGAGATCAACAAGACCAACACAACTGTCTGAGTGAAAACTCAAGATAGAGCAAAGATTTTAGCAAGTAAGTTTCCACAGGGGATTGTTTGGTTGAAAACCTTTAAGTCCAGGGACTCTTGCCGGGGAAAGAAGGTGGCAACACCATCAAGCTGGGGCTATGAGTTTCAAGCTCCCAAACTCTGAAGGAATCCAAACCGATTTGATTTGAAGAGGGGAATTTTGAATTTGATTTCAAATTTCTTGTTTGAATTTTAGTTTGAAACTTTATTTTAAATTTGAAGTTTGGAATTTGTTTTTTTATTTAATTTTAGGATTTGAATGTGGGAATTTGAAATTTTAAGCGAAATCGGAATTTCGGTATCGCTCGCAGGAGGAGAATCAGAATTTAGGTACTGACTCGGAAATTCAAGGAAAAATTTCTTTTTTTTTTGGGAATCAGACGACTAAGCTCCGACCTCAGAAGATCATGGAAGGAGGAAAAATATGTCGGAAGGAAGATGGAAATTTAGTGAATTTTTTTTAGGAAATTGGACGACTAAGCTCCGACCCCAGAATATCATGGAAGGCGGAAAAATATCTCGAAAGGGGGATGGAAATTTAGGGGATTTTTGGGAAATCAGAAGACTATGCTTCGATCCCAAAATATTGTGGAAGGCAAAAAAATATCTCGGAAGGAAAATGGAAATTTAGGGAATTGTTGGGAAATCGGACGACTAAGCTCCGATCCCAGAATATCGTGGAAGGCAGAAAATTATCTCGGAAGGAAGATGGAAATGTAGATAATTTTTGTGGGAAATCGGAGGACTAAGCTCCGACTCCAGAATATCATGGAAGGCAGAAAAATATCTCGGAAGGAAGATGGAAATTTAGGAAATTTTTGTGGGAAATCGGAGAACTAAGCTCCGACTTCAGAATATCATGGAAGGCGGAAAAATATCTCGGAAGGAAGATGGAAATTTAGGGAATTTTTTTTTCTTAGGAAAGAGAGGATATTATTAACCTGTCTGTTTCTGATTTCATATCGTTTCATTTTGTTTAATTTTGATTTTGCTTCTTTTGAGTTCATTTCTTTTCATTTTGATTTGACTTAATTTGACTTGATTTAAATTTTGTTTTTAATTTTCATTTTGTTTTAATTTCACTTGGTTTAAATTTCATTTTTTTTATTTTTTTTTTATTTTTTTCATTTTTTATCCTTTTCTTCTGCATCATTTTTTTTGTTCATTTTAATTTGGAACCAACGAGTGGTCCAACGGCTTTCGACCGTCGCATTGAAAGAAACATTTCTGAGAAGGGGAAATCTCCATTGATTCATCTGAAAAGAAGTACAACTAATCTGACATTAACAAACATCTAAAACTGACATGTGTACAGGAGTGGACAAAACAGCTCGCATGTACAAAACTGAACAAAACTGGTGTATCATGTCATCTGGTTGCTAAGGAAGTAGTAACAATAACTGCTGCGAGGCTGCTGTGGGGGACTGGCTAACCTGCCAAGGTTACGCTCTGGACCAAAAGTCCCCTCACGGACACCCGGAGGTACGGCCTATCCATGGTAGTGGTCTGTAACTTTCTAGTTCAAGGTCAGGTTCGTAGTAGAATGGCATCTTGTCTTCATCCATCCTTCTAGACGTGACTGAGATCCATTTCCCTTGAACTCCTGGGATGCAATGCTTCGCCAGGTCCGCTCCATTTCCTTTAAGCACTAAGACCGATCCCACCGGTGAAGTGATTCTTGCTATACCTTAAAATTCTCCTTCCTCGACGATTCATATCTCTCGCCCGAATAGGATGTCACTTTCACTTACAAATGAGACCGTGCAAAAGGGCCTCAAGAAGTCATGGTGGTCGATGTGTGGCGGTATGCAATCCCCATCCTTGTAGATGTTAATGATGCAGCTGTTTGGGATGCATGTTGGTGGCAATATATGCCATTCAAACATCTTTTTTATCATCTTTTTGATCTCTGGCGGTATTTTGTCCACCTCATCGTGTTGTAGGATCCCTGGAGGATTACCTTGCTTGTCTTTGGCAAAGTTATAACAACAGCCACATTGTATAGTGATTCGTCCCTTACCTCTCATCCACTTTGTCGGTGCTGTGTATGTCCTTGGCCTCAGACGACCTCTCTTGCCCAAATTCTTGAGCGCTTTTATAACATGTAAAATCTTCTCTTCATCGGTCCGTGAAAATACATTGGTGTACAATTCAAGGCCTTCCAAAATGTTGACAGCTTTACCCTGGATGATGTTGTAACTTTCAAAGTCGTCTTTCTTTCGAACCTGTCTTATCCTTGCCATAATGTAATCAGGTATTGGTGGCGGCAGTGGTAGCTAGATAAATTCAGGGATGTATGGCAGTCTGGGCATAACGAGAACGCCCCTGAAGAGTAAGGAAGCCTAGGTATGTCTGAGTTGCACGTCGAGCATCCCGTGAAGATCTCCTGTAACATGTCTATCGACACGGGCCCTTCAGGAAGATCTGGCTCTGGTTCTGTATCGGTCCTTGGCGGACTGTCGTCTGTCTTTTTCATGTCGGGTTGGTAGAACTGTCCAGGCACTAGTGCAAGTCCGGCGGCTGCCTCCCTAGCCTATCGCCTCTCCATCCTTTCCAGGAAGTGGCGCTTGCGGCGGTTTCTATTTCTTCTGCTTGTATTCGCTGACGGAGCTTCCAGAATTCTGCCGGCTGAAGCAGTAACCAAATCACCTTGTGGAGTGGTGACCATGGATGGGACATGAGTACGTCGCACAGTAAGGAGTTGTGAGTCACAAAACCTCTGGTGCCTCCATGTTCTGAGGTTTATCATACTTCCATGCGGGTGAAGTTCTTTATTGGCTTCATTTTCCGCGTTCGTTTCAGTATACGTTTCTAGATGCGAGGTCGAAGCCGTACCAAAGAGCAAACACCGACTCGAAACTTGACACTTCCTACACAAGTAAACAAGAGGAAATGTCAGTGAGTGATGTTTTGCACAAACAAATGCAAATTATCATTTATTTTAAATAAGTTTTAGCAATTAACTTGATGCCATTATTTTATTTAATATGTTTTTATAAAATTTAGATTTAGAGTTGGCAAACATGTTTTCATATTGTGGGAAGATTTCTTTTATTTTATGGATTTTTTTTTATTACAAAATTTTGGACCCAGTCACAGACACTAGCCCTATAGCTATATTGGAACGAATATCATTTTTTTCAGTCTTTTCATGTCGCGTAATATTTCCTTAAATATCGTCCATTGATGGGCAACATGGGTCTATCCCCTTGAGAATCCACCAACTGGTAAGATCCTCCTATGTAGACCTTCTCCACCACGAACGGTCCTGCCCAGGTCAGTTCGAATTTTCCACCTATTTTGCGGTGTGCAAGAATAGGCCTTCTAAGAACGAGCACGAGGTCACCAATTTTGAACGACCTCGGGCTGACCAATTTATCGTGGGCTTGAATCATCTTCGCTTGGTAGAGTTCCAAGTTCTCATGTGCGAGCAATCTTTTTCCTTCAAGGTTTTCCAATTCTGCAAGTCGTAACTTGGCATTCTCTTCTATTGTAATTTGATTGGCAACGACAACCCGGAGCGATGGTAGCTGAACTTCTAACGGAAGAACTGCCTCAGTCCCGTACACAAGAGCGTAATGCATATACTGTGTGGCGTCCTGACTGTCGTCTTGTAGGCCCACAAAGCTTCTAATAGCTTCTTGTGCCATCCTCTTTTATTGTCGTCGAGCGTCTTCTTCAGAATCTGAGTAAACGTTTTATTGAAGGCTTCTGCCAAGCCATTTGCTTTAGGGTAGTAGATCATCGAAACGGTAGAAGATTTGATTCTTGAAGAACTGTAGGACTTGCTGCGCTGTGACTTCCCGTAGTGGAACTGCTTCTGCCCACTTGGAAAAGTAGTCTGTAGCGGCGAGTATAAACCTGTGTCCTTTTGAGGAAGGAGGGTCTATCGGACCCACTATGTCCGTACCCCAGCACTCGAATGGCCACGAGGCAATCGTTGGGTGTAGAACATTCGGAGGCTGGTGCAAGACCACTCCATGCACTTAACACTGATGGCATCTCTTAGCTATGTCCATGCAATCTGTCATCATTGCTGGCCAGTAGTATCCGAGTCTTTTGATTTTCATCTTCATTTTCAGTCCTGACTGGTGAGCACCACACAATCCAGCATGTACTTCTTTGACAATTTTATGTGCTTCGCTTTCGCTCGGACATCTCAGCCACATCTGGTCAAAGGATCTCCTATACATAACATTGTCGATCAGGGCATATGACAAAGCCCTCTTCTGAATCTGGTGTGCTACTGACTTATCTTCTGGTAGCTTTCCGATTTGCAAATATTCCATTAATGGTTGACGCCAATCTTCTGTATCTTTTGCCACTGCAGCAACTGTCTTTTCTTTTTCAATTTCATGTAGACTGTCGAGGTTGATCTGAGACAACACCTGACGTCCTCGCACTGTAATATCTATAGAATCTTCGAGTGGACAAGCCAATTCTTTAGTGAGTTTTGCTAAAGCATCTGCATGGGCATTGTCTGCTCGAAGAATCCTATAGAATATCACATTCGGAATTTGCTCGAGTAACTTCATCGTATACAGGTGGTATTCTTCTAATCTCGACTTTAGAATTTTGTACTGTCCTGCCGCTTGCTGAATGATGAGCTGTGAGTCGCCATAAATGGCAATATCCATTATATCCATTAGTATTGCTAATTCCAAGTCGGTGATTAGGGCTTCATACTCTGCTTCATTGTTGGTACACGACTCTGTCAAGTGGTAAGAAAACCTCAGCATGGCCTGATCTAATGTCACGAAGATTAAACCAATTCTTGCTTTGCCTGGTATACCTGTTCCTGATCCTTTTTCTTTTCGAGCTGATGACGCTCCATCAAAGTACATTTCCCAACGTTGAGCATTGGGGTCTTCTATATGTAGTATCTGCTCATCTGGTAACTCATCATTGAGCGGGGACCCAGCTGGTAGTGGGTGCGCTGCGAGAAAGTCTGCAAGAATTTGCCCTTTGATACCGCGAAGGGGCACAAAGGTTATATCAAATTGCAATAATATCATCGAACATCTTGCTAAGCGTCTAGAAAGCGTTGGTCGGGTCATCAAATATTGCAAAGGATTAACCTTCGAAATCAGGTTGACCTTATGAGACAACATGTAATGTCTAAGCTTCTGAGTGGCGAAAACTAAAGCAAGACAATGTTTCACAATAGGAGGATACTTTACCTATGCAGGTATTAGACGTCGACTCAAGTAGTAGAGTGCGTTCTCTTTACCCTCATCATTGACTTGGGCAAGTAGAGCTCCGAGGGACTCATCTAATGTCGCGGTATAAAGTATCAACGGTCTACCTGGGATAGGGGCTGCTAAAACATGAGGTGTCGTTAGATATCGTTTAATATCTTCGAAAGACTGCTGGCACTTATCTTCCCAAATAAATTTGGCATCCTTTTTAATTAATGCCAAGAAAGGCTGACACCTACCCGAGAGATTAGATATAAAGCGCCTCAGATATGCCAGTTTTCTATAAAATGAACGTAGTTGTTTCGAGGTTTTAGGGGGAGGCATTTCTAAGATGGCTTTAATCTTCTCTAGGTCGATTTCAATTCCCCGATGACGGACAACGAATCCTATAAATTTCCCAGAGGTAACGCCGAAAGCACACTTTAAGGGATTCATCTTCAGATTATATTGTCGTAATCGTTCAAATATGATCCTCAAATCATATAGGTAGTTTCCTCTTATCTTGCTCTTAATGACCAAATCATCCACATAGCATTCTACTTGGTTGTGAATGAGTTCATCGAAGATCCTTGTCATTACTCTTTGATATGTAGCTCCTACGTTCTTCAGTCCAAACGGCATCACAGTGTAGCAGTAAATCCCGATTGGAGTTCTGAAAGCTGTGAGCTCTTCATCTTCCGGTGCCATCTTGATCTGATTGTACCCTGAAGACCCATCCATAAAGGAGAAAGTTTCATGTGTCGACGCGATGTCCACCATTAGTTCCGGTATCGGCAACGGGAATTCATCTTTTGGACATGCTTTTTTTAAATCCCTGAAGTCGACACACATTCGAATTTGTCCATTTTTATTTTTCACTGGCACAACATTAGCTAACCACGTCGGAACTGTTCTTCTCGAAAAAAATTAGCGTCTATTAATTTCTTGATTTCTGCTGTAACTTGCTATTCTATCTCGACGCATCCTTCTGGGAGCTTGCTTTACTCGCATCACATTCTTATCCACTCCGAGGTGGTGAATTGAGACTGCCGGAGATAGTCCTGGCATTTCGTCATAGGTCCAGGCGAAGCAATCTTTGAATTCTGATAGTAACCTAACCAAGTCTGCAACCTCTTCTTCGTTGAGTAACAAACTTATGAAAGTCGGCCGAGGTTGCTCCTCAGTCCCGAGATTGATTTCTCTTAATTCATTGACTGTTGATTTGATTTCTTGTTCAAATTCTGGCGGAGCATCGCCTATTGGCTGATCTTCATATTCATCTTGAATGTCCAGGCAATCTTCTTTTGACTGACTAGTAACAACCATGCAAAATTCTAAGTCATCGACGGGTCCGAGCATACCAAACCCAAGACTTTCTTTCGAATTGAGTTTCTTTCCTTTTACATTCCATAATTTTTTGAACGATTGTAGCTTATCTTTTGGCATTTGTTTCAGCACATATCCCTGTTGAATTAACTTTTGTACACAAGGAGAAAAGTAGCCAAAAGGTAATTCCATTAATTCATTTGAGTCATTTTCTTCAAGAATTACACAAGGTTCATAAGTGGAAGAGGAAGCTTTGTAAAACTTGATCGGTTTAAAACCATCGTTATGAGCTTCCTTGGCCTCTATACTCTCTATCTTTTGAGAATGGATCGGAGTAAGGGTCATGGAATGAACATAGTGGTTAATCCGATCGTACATCGATTCATATTCATCCTTTGCTTCATCATCCAGAGAGATCTTGAACTGAGGCTTCTTATGACTTATCATCATTGTTTCTTTATCTTCTTCGGAGCTTTCTTCAATGTCGATGTTGATTGTTGGCTTCGCCTGTTCAACAATCTGGGAAATTCTTTCTCGACCACGTCCCCGGCCTCGACCTCGAATGCGTGGGCTAAAAAAACTTTTACCAACTCGTTGAGAAGGAGCGGTATGAGATTGTTGAACTGGAGCCATACGGTCTCGTGCTTGTAGTTCCTTTGAGTCTTCAATTTTGCTTATTACAATGTCTCTTGAAAATACTGTTTTCTTCAGAGGAGCATAGTAAGCGGCGTCTTCATGGATGCCCACTTCATGTATTGAAAACGGCTGTAGATCTCATTTAATGCAATGTTCTTGTCCATCTTTATAGTATTTGATGCACTGGTGAAGCGACCATGAGACCATATTGTACTCATGGAGCCACGGTCGACCAAGTAGGGTATTGAACGAAGTATCCTCATCGATGACATTGAATTTTGCAGTTGTTACTAGATTTCCGACTTTCATTTGTAGCGTTATAGATCTGAGGGCTCTTTCTCCTTTTTGATTGAAACCTCTTAGCATCATTTTATCAATTGAAAGCTCTCGGGCATCGATGTCCAAGTAAGCTAACATCCGTAGACTCATTATATTTAGCGACGTTCCATGATCTACTAAGACTCTGGAAAGCACGAACCTGCCGATGTTGACAGAAATGTAGAGTGGACAATTGTGATCTGCTGTACCGAGTAGCAAATCTTCATTGGTGAAAGTTATGCCAGGCTGTTCCTTTATAGTACAAACTCCATCAGAGAATGTGCTAGCCAATTGCGCTAGCAAATGTCGGGATCAAGTAGAGCCTTGATCAAACTTTCTCTCATCTCCTTTGAAAGGATCAGAGCATCGTAAAAACTTAGTTTGGCCGGCAACTTCCTGAGATGAGCTAACACGTTACAATCCACTTTATTTGGTTTTTCAACTTCATTTTGAACTTGTATCTCTTCAGTAGCTGGAGGTATTTCTTCTTAAGTGACTATCTGCTTTCCTTTGTCCACTAGAGTTGTTCTCGCAGGTAGCACCGTGCCACTTCTTAAATGAACTTCTGTTATTTCTTCTTCTTCTGGACCCAGAGGTCCTTCTGTATCTGAGAAGTCCAAACTGATGTCATGTGGAACTCCTTTGCACTTGAGGACTGGCTCCTCACTTCTCGTACTATCGTAGCCGGTGTTGTCGATGTCTTCTTTATCTTTGCTGGAAGTTAATATGATTTAAGGATCATTTTGGGAATCGAAATCGGGGTTAGATAGGTTGTGATTAGTTACGTCATCACTAGAGACAGAAAGAACGTAGCCAACATCATTTATATCATTATTACGAGACCCTGGAGGGGTACAAACATAATGATACAAAGTTAGGGGTTAGAGAGATTTCATCCCTAAATCTGAGACAATTAGTCTAACGGGATCAGCCTCTATCCTATCCTCCATGCTATCGTCTTTAATCTCACTCACGATCTCTTTCTTCCTCCATTCTCGTCGAGATGGCTTCCTTGGCGAAGCTTTCATCTTAGACTGTGCGGACGGTGGACTCCTGACAGCGGCTTTCTTTGGAGCAGACTGAATCTGATCCAGAACCTTCTTAAGCTCATTCCAAATTGCACTCCATCCACACTTAGCAGCATATGGGTCAAGCGGAGATATTGGCTCGGCTGAAATTACATTTATAGAACCTTTTTCAGGCTCCTTCAAATATTCCTTCGGTATCGTTATATTTCCATCTGTGTAATTCCGCTCAAGCCAATCCTTAAAACTGAAGCAGTTCTCAATTGTATGTTCAAGCATCCGGTGATAGGGACAGAAGTTAGGCTGATCTTTCTTATTCACCTCTTCTGGCTTTTTGGCTCGGGTAACTTGAACTCGGGCTTCTTCAGCAGATTCTTGAACATCTTTGATACAACATCATCTTTGAAAGAGTAGTTTCTGCGTAGTCATTCTGAAATTGTAGGAACTGGTCTCCCGTCTATCCTGTACGGTCTCTGCTGCTACTGACCGGGCTGATTATTCTGCGGTGGACGAGACTGTCCGTACTGCTAAGGCTGACTGTACTGCTGAGGCTGATTGTACTGCTGAGGTGACTGCTCGGTCTGAATCATCATCGGTTGCTTTCCTTTATCAACAGCGACCACTACGCCAGATCTCTTCTCATAAGCCTTTGCTGGTTTTGTTTTTCTATCTTTTCTGCAGGCTCCATGGCTTGATTTCTTCCTGCAAGCTGCTGGCCTTGCTGAGCAGTTTCTCGAAGGACTTGATCATGAGACCCTTAAGCATGAAAGCCGCCAGACCGTGAATACTCTTGAGCAGTATATCGATCGCGTGTTGTTTTTGTATCTGAGGTTTGCATTTCATGCTTAAGTTTCTCCACCTCAAGATGTAGTCAACCAAAGTTTCATCGGGCTTCTGAAGTCTACCACGAGATCTCCTATGGTGACATGACGCTGAGCACCGGTGAATCTCTTCACGAACATGATTTCCATTTCTACGTAAGTCTTTACTGATCCATGAGGAATTTCTGCATACCAATCGAAAGCTATTCCCGACAGGCTGCTGACAAACTGACGGAACAATAGCGCTTCACTTCCTCCTGTATTGTAATAGCTGGCTCTGAAGTGCGCTATATGCTTCTAAGGGTTTCCTGTTCCGTTGAACGTTTTAAAGGTCGGTGGCACGAAGCCTCTAGGGTAATGTACAACATCAAATTCCTCCGAGTAGGGTCTACCCTTTGAAACTGATGCTCCACTTTTGGACTAGGCCAAGGCCTCACAAACTTGCGGTTCGACGATTTACTTAAGCTCCTTTTCTGGTAGATTCGGGGTTGAATCCTTCTTTGGAAGCTCATTCTCGTTGGTAGAGGCGGCCTCTCTTCTTTCATCGGCGATGTGTATTATCTCAGGCTGATTAATTTCTGGAGATGCTGTCGGATGTGACTGAGATTGTCCATGCAATGTGGCCATGGTAGTCATAGCGGCAGTCGTCTCCTCCATTTTTTTTCCAATTTGCTGATTGTTTCGTCTCTAGCGGTCACGGCTCTTTGAATCTCTTCTATTGCATCCTCCTCACGAGGAGCTTCACGTGCAGACGCTGTGGCCCTGGTATCGACCATGTTGATTTCCATTAATTCATTATCCAAGTAATCTGACAGGTGGAAATCTTCGTTATCGACTTCCAATCCTTGCTCCTTAGTTAACTCTGAAATCTCTTCACGGAGTTTCTGAATTCTATCCTCCATCAACCCTTCTTCTTCTACTGACTCTGAAGCAACAGGAGTGTTGACGATAGGAGTGCTGGACTTACAATCCGTTTGATGAATTGTAGACTTCTCAAAGTGGACAGGTGCAGCGACTTTCGATAACCGCACTCTCCTCTCGAGAATTGATGCCTCGGGACGGAATGTCTCAGCAGGGACATCAGGACCAAGAGAGGAAGTGTGCTCTCTAGACTGCAGACCGTGTACAAAGGAAAGTAATCCTCTTTTCCTTCTCGGGAGTTCTTTGGGTGGCATTCTTGGACCTAGCCGAGACTTGACTGGTCTTCGTATCGCGGACGTCGAATCAGTGGTAGTTGTCTCAACACACTTTCCCCAATGGTGCTTGACAGAAACCCTGCTAGGCTTTTCCATTTTCAAAATTTCCTCTTTCACTTTTGGGGATATTGCACATCCCATCATTTTAAGAAGCTTGGCAACAAAAAATCTTTCTAATTCGGCTTATCTCCGTAGAAGAGTATGAGCTCGAGTGATGGGTGTGGGCTTCTTTCCCTCCTCATGACGACTGTACGGTGTTGGAAGCGCAGCGACAATCGTATGGAGACTTTCATTTCCAGTAGTACCAGCGAACGAGTGGAACCTACTACCTCAGAGGAGAGGAGAGGTATTCGGTAAATCGAGTTCCTCCTACTGAGGAATCTCATCAATCATTAGCAAACTTTCAGCTTGTGCCTTGGCGGCCTTACGAAGCTTCCGGTTGCGGTTCCTCTTTTGGGATTTTGTCAGCGGGGGAACCTTGGAACTGGAACCAACCTCAAAGATAGACGGCGGGGCAAGGAAGACATTGTCAGGATCCTCCTCGTGCATAATTTCTTTCCCTTTGGCAGACGGGGAAGTAGGAACTGTAACGGCGAAGTCGGAAGCAGTTGAGGTGACGACTCTCCTTGTCACGGAGCCAACTGGTTTGATGGGGACAACAGTCATCTTCACCTTCCTAGTAGAAGGGAAGTCTTCATGGAAATTCAGATCGAACTCGGCAGATGGTTCTTGTACTTCGGGGGCGGCAATTTTCAGGACCACAAACGGGGCTTTTCCAAGCACGACTTCAAACTCACTGAAGCCGGCTCCAAACTGAATCAACGGTGCTGCGAGACGAGCCTCACTGGAAGAGGGCAAGTCGCAGGAGAAAGTCAGCAAAGGAGTTGACATTTAGACTGTCAAAAGAAACGTTCCAAAAATTAGGAAGGGCCAAAGACCTTGTCATCATAGTATGAACACTATGAAAAACATCGTTCTGTGAACTGGGTAAAATTTCTGATTTCAATTAATATATTATTATTTTCTCTAATCACATTTTGTTCTTCTTTTTCTTTTATTTTCTCTTAGATTTTCATGTGTTTGTTTTAAATTATATTTAAAATTTTAATGGTGGATTAACTTACCAAAGGTAGAAAATTAAATCCAAGAGGCAGAAGAAGAAGGTGAAGCAAAGGAACCTGCTGAGGATCCCTTTTCACAACACACATTGCCCAAGTGGAATTAATCCACCAACACACCTATTGGGGGTCCGACCCCACAATATCAAAAGAAAAATCCTAAGGATCCCAGAACCTCTCTGTTTAGGAGTGGCTAAACAGATGGTTCTGAAATCCAGGAGAGTTAATCATACTTTCCCAAGAAAGAAATGGGTAAAGTACGTCAACGGAAGAATGGTAGTTTGATCCACAAGGGGCATGGACTTACTACTGATTTATGAGAGCAAAACCATCTGATCAAAATGGAGAGAGGAACTAGTCCCCAGCGGAGTCGCTAGAAGCTGTCCACATATTATTAGGTTGTGAGTTTAATTAAAAAAAAAGGGGTCGCCTATAGAAATTGTCGGCGAATTTTTAGATTTTAAATTTAATTTAAGTATATATATATATATAAATTGAAAAGTAGCATTTGATTTTGAAAATAATTTTAAGTTTGAAAATTTTAAGATATGAAATTAAACTGATCTCACATCCCAAATAGTTTATATAAACGAGCACCGCACCACAAACCGTGTATCTATCCCGAGAAATAGATGCACTGCATGATAATGGAGCTCAATTAAATAAACTAAAAGATTTGTGATATCCGTTGGTCTGTGAACCAAATTTATAAGCCGACAAGTTCCCCTGTTTAATATAAAGGAATTAAGCAAGGTTTATATTACCTGGGTTCTTAAAGTTCCCTATAAGGGCAAGCCCCTATAGTTAATTACATCCTAAATGACGGGAATCATTTAAGAAAACTCTCGATAATGATCAATGGTTTTTCTCTCAAGAATTTCAAAGTTTAAGGTTTTCAAAGGATTGAATCTTGGAATTTCAATAGGGAATGGATCAAATTTATAATAGTTTATTTTAAGAGTCCAAATGAAGAGCGGTAGGAGAAGCTGGAGATCCAAGAAGAATCTTGGCAACTTCCCAAACTATCCTATTGTTTGGCTTCAATTTGGGAGTTTATTTAATGTTACATCCTGCCTGTTTTAATTAATTAGGACTTATATTTGTATGACACAATCATACAAACAGCCTTGAAGATGTGAGGGCTTATGTCGTACCAAACAACTACCTCGGAGTCCTAAGACCGGTTAGGGCTTAATTTGCATAAGACAATTATGAAAATGCCTAACAAAAAGTTGAGGATTTATGTTGCACTAGGCAAACCACCTCGAAGTCCTATGGCTTTGTTATTTAATTTCTAAGAAAGGTTTAGCTGATGTAGATCCGAGTTTTGTTGACGACGATGGCCGTGCTGCTCACTATGCTCCAAGCTCCATATTGTCGCAGAGGTTCATTTCTAGAAGGTGAAAATAAAATCAGTAGATGAGAGAAGTGTTTTGGTTTAGAGAAATCTTAAAATCCAAGTGTTTTTTAATATTTTAATTAAAACAAATCTTAAAGTTGATTATAACAACACCGGTTAAGATCCCACGGTTCCATCCTTCCGGCATCATTATTTTTATCGGATTCACTTAGTCTAGATGAATTTGCTAAACTCAACTGAATGAGTTCCACACTTTCATTTAGACCGTGGGAAATCCCGTTAGCAATACGTAGGTTACATCATAAGAGGTATTCCCGATCATCCAACAAGACGTTTTAATTTAGTTAAAGTTGTAGCTCTTGTTGTTCTATTTGTGATTAAATTTTGAGTTGTTTTAAATTTTGGATGTTGTGGCGGTGAGTTTTATCTTGTTGTGACTTTTAGTTTAGTTTTGGTTTCAGTTTTCATGCATGGTGACATTCTTGTTTAACATGCAAGAGAAGTAAAGTACAGTACAAGTAAGTAAATTGCATCAAAATATAAATGTACCTGGTAGGGTTTCCTCGTCATTCCCAGTTGAAACTTTAGTATTGCATTGCATGTATGTGTTTATGGTTTTGCAAAAATTAAAGCATGCCAGAAAACAGCAAGAAGTAGGACTAACAAGCAGTAACTACTTAATCCTATGATGTCAATGTAAATGTCCTGGTTTTCTACCAAGTCCTATGATGTCTATGTGAATTTCTATGTTGTGTTTCAATAAACTTTGTTAATTTAATTGAGGATGGTTTCGTTAAGCAGACATATTAAGTTTAATAGACCTTTAGGGTATCCAAAAGGTAAGAGAAGGATGTAGGTCCATGCTTCCCTCTCACAGCCTGGTGAAAAGTCTCGGGCTCATTTAAACATATTATGTTGCTTAAAAACTCATCCTACATATACCCTTATGCTTAATGAGCACTGGTGTTCGGGGTAAGTTGGGGCAGATGGGTTTAGGTGTGGTTTGGATTTGGATTCGTGGCAATTGGTAATTTGATTTGGACTTACGGGAGTGCTATCTTGAGTTTGTGATTTTATTTGTGGAAGATTTGCTTGAGTTTGTGCTTAGATTTGGTTTTGGTTTATGTTTGGGTTTGGTTTTGGTTTATGTTTTGGTTTTGGTTTGGTTTGATTTTGGTTTGATTTTAGTTTTGGTTTATGTTTTTGTTTGGTTTTGGTTTATGTTTTGGTTTGGGTTTGGTTTGGTTTTGGTTTGATTTTGGTTTAAATTTGAGTTTGGAATGTGGATTGGGAAGTTTGTGTGGATATCGGGTAAAATTTGGGTTACTCCATGCATTCACTAAGGATAAGGGTATTCTTATTATGTTTTCCACACCAAGTTGTGATTTCCTAGGAGTCTTTATGAAGGGAAAAATGAACTATGCCCCAGAAGGCCTATCCTAGGTTTGATTGTTATCGTGTTGGTATTGTATTGTGGTCGGGATTATTGTTGTATGTTGTCTTTGTTGAATTATGTTATGTATGTTTTTTTATTGTATTATGTATGTTATTGTTTATATTGTTATGTGTTATTATTTTAGGTTATTATCGTTATTTATTATTTATGTGTTATGTTATTATTGTTATTTATTATTTATGTGTTATTTAAAATTATTATCTTTTATTTGCAATTAAAATTATTATTATCTTTATTAATTATTTAATTTATTATCTTATTTAATTCATTGTGATTTATTTACTTTATTATCATTTATTTATTTATTTATTGTTATTAATTTTATTGGATTAATTGATTGTTATTATTTGTTTTGTTTAATTAATTGATTTTTATTTATTCCTTTTATTTTACTTTAATTTAATTAAATTATTATTTTTGTTTTTCATTTAATTTATTTTATTATTTAATTTAATTTAATTTAGTATAAATTATTATTTATTTAAATTATTATTTGTTTTAATTTAATTTAATTTATTTAACTTATTTTATTTAATTAAATTTATTCTTTACTTACATTATTTATTTAATTTATTTAATTTGTTTATTTAATTTATATTTATTTATACTATCATTTAATTTAATTTAATTTAATTTAATTTGATTTATTTAATTTTAACTTAATTTATTATTTATTTACATTATCATTTAATTTAATATAATTTTGATTTATTTAATTTAAACTATTATTATTTTTCGGTTTAATTAATTAGTTATTATTTAATTTAATTTAATTATTATTTATTTAATTTAATTATTATTTGATTTTGACTATTAATTTAATTCATTATTCATTTATATTATTTAAATTATTTTTTAATTTATCTAAATATGTATTATTTATTTTTATTATCCCTTATAAGTTATTTTATTTTAATTAATTATACGTACATTTTTATTACTCAAATATTATTGATTTATTATTATTAATTTATATTATTACTTTACATTATTTACTATTATCATTTTTATTCTTATTTATTTATTTATAAGACTTTTCATTTTCACTCTCTTCAATTATACTTTTCTTTATTATCATTTATATTAAGTTATTATTTATTAAAATTATTATTTACATATATATATTTACATTTTAAAAGGGCATTTTTATTTATTTATTTTCATTATTTATTTAGGTTTATAGTTATTTATTTTATTATTTATTTTTATCATACTATTTTTTATTATTTACATTAATTTTCATATATATATATATATATATATATATATATATATATATATATATATATATATATATATATATATATATATATATATATATATATATATATATATAAGTATATATATATATAGATATTATTCATTTATTTGGTTTTTTTATCAATTCTATGATTTGTTTTACTTATTCATTTAGTATTTTTTAGTGAGTTATTTTATTTAAAATTTAGTATAGTTGTTTAATTAGAAAAGTTATTATTTAGTTTATTATTATATCACTTATTATTCTTCATTTTTATATTTCATTTTTTCTTTTGTTTTACTTTTATTTCCTTTATGTTATGTTTATTTCTTTCAAATTTTAAAACTTACTTTTTTAAGTTAGTGAAACTAGGTGGTAGATTTGTAAATATTTAACATTAGCCATATAACTTTGCATAAAAAGAATTCCTAAACCTATGCATGGGTAAAATTTAAATAGCATGAAGAAGGAACAACCTACACATAATTTTTGAAAACATACATGGAGAGATTTAAAAAAAAAACTAAATTGGTTTGCATGAAAGATAGCCTTAAGGCTAATCATGAAAAAAAATCAAAAAAAGCATGCATGAAGATTAAATGATTTGCAAATAAATTTGAAAACCTTTGTAAAGGAAGAAGAACACTAAAATTATGCATGTATGTATGGATCTTAGGCTAAGCATGAGAAGGGCGAGGAAATTTTTAAAGCTTAAGTGTTCACAAAATAAAAGGGAGGGGGAAGAAACTTACCTTGATTTTGGGGAGTTGATGGAAGGAACTTGAAGAGAGGAATGCCTTGTTGAAGCTCACGGCTAGGAAGGGGTTTGGGTGGATGTGGCTTTGCTTGGAAGAAGGAGAGGAGGAGTAGGAGAGGCTCTCAGTTAGGAGGGAATTTTTTTTTTTTGGGGGGGGGGGGGGTGTGGAATGGTTAAGTGTAAGGGTGTATGTAAGTGAGTGTGTAAGGGTGTGTGAAGTAGGATTATGGGGGGGGGGGGTTTAATGGGGAGGCTCACGGCTAAGAGTTAAGGAGGGAGTGAGGATGAGGTGTGGGAGAAATATGGTGGAGATATGGTGGAGGTAAGGTGATAGGGTGAGGTGGCGGGTAGGGTGAGGGAGAGGTAAGGGAAAGGTGAGGGAGAGGTATGGGAAAGGCATGGAAGTAAGGTGAAGGTAAGGAGGGAAGACTTTTAAAATTTATTTTTTTTTGTTTTTTTCTTTTTTTTTTTTTGTTTTTCCGTGAGATGTAAGAGGGGGAGAATGTGGGTGTGTGCGTGAGTGTATTTTAGTTTGGTGAGTTTTGGATTTTGGGTCCATTTTAAGAATATTGGGCTAATTTGAGTTTAGATTGGGCTAGAGCTTGAATGAAGCCCAAGTTCCTTGATCAATATTGTCCAACTTATTGTAATGAAGATCTTTTATGAAGACATAAAATGATTTTGAGCTCATTTGGAAGTTCAATTTTGGCATAGATTGAATTTTTGATTATTTTTGACCATATTGGGTTCGGGTCAAGTTATCTTGAGTTTGAGTGGGAATAGGGTCCAGAAGTCTTAAAAAATATTGTAGATATGATTGTCTAGAATACTTTTCATGAAGACATAAAATGGTTTTGACAAGGTTTATAGGGTCAATTTGGTGGATTTAAAACATGTTTTTAGCTTGGGTCAAAATTGGGGTTTTTTTTGTTCAAAATGGATTTGGGTAAGACCTGAGCTCAAATAATGGGCAATTGATGATCCAATTCGGTTTAAGAAGGTGTTATAAAGAGTTTTGAATTGAAATTTGGGAAGATTTGATTGACATTGGGTCACTTTAGGTGTTTTGGGTTATTTAGGCAAAATTGGGGATTTTGATTTCAAGTGGAATTAGATTCAAATGTGGGTCACATTGGACTTGAATTTGGTCTAAGATGATATTAGGGATGTTGAATTTTGGTTTATAATTGAATTTGATGAAAATTGGGGTCAATTGGGTCAAGATTGGGTTTGGTTTAGGCACCTTTAGGTTAAATGGGCCAAGTTGGGATTTTGGATTGAAAGTGTATTAATTTGGAAAAATTGACCCATAGTGTAGTTGAACAAAATGAAATTGGTGATTTTTAGGATTGTCTGGAATTTTTTGAGAATTTTTGGAATTTTTTGATTTTTGGGCAAAAAGGGTATTTTGGGTATTTTGAGGGTATTGGGGAATATTTTTGGAAATTTTGGAATTTTTGGTCATGAATGGTCAATTTGAGTGGTAAGGAATATCTTGGAATGGTTTTTGGGGAGTTTTGGTGAATTTGAAGAATTTTGGGTAATTTAGGGCTTTTTGGGAGGTTAGGGGCCAAATTTTTTAAATTTTGGAAAATTGAAGCTTGGCTTCAAGGTGAGCAGGATGTAATGACCAAGGGTCACTTACATTTGGTCCTATATGTGTTGGTCCATACCACTTAGTCATAGACTGAGGGCTGGGCTATCCACATGAGTTTCCAAAGAGTTCAGGGTTGAAATTAGGATGTCGAGTGTGTGTATGCTGTGAATGTGAAGTGTATGAGTGGTGATCTCCAGAGCTCCCTCAGGGCAAATCCTAAGGTCTGACCACCTATAAGAGACTTCCCCTAGGATTCCTTATGCTTGCCTTTTTCCTACCAAAAGGTGGAGGTTAGGCCTTAAGCATATGAAAACCCCCTAGTTAAGCAAGAAAAGTTTTGAATTTCTATGAGGAGGATTCCATGACTAGTCCTCTAAGAAAGTCACCCGGAGAGTCCTTTGGCTAGACCCTAGGCTATTCTAAAGAGAGACTAGACCTCAACCAAAAGTGAGGTCAACAAACATCAGGTTGCGTAACACTTCTTTAAATATCATCCATTGATTGGAAGCATAGATCGCTCTCCACGGTAATTCGCAAGCAGGTAGGAACCTCCTGAGTAGACTGTCTCATCCATGAACGGCCCCTCCCATGTCGGTTCAAACTTACTTCCTATCTTGCGGTGGACCAAGTCACCGACTTTGAACATCCTTGGGCGGACAAGTTTATTATGGGCTTGGATCATCATGGCTTGATACAGTTCTTGATTCTGCTGCACTGAAAGTTGTTTCCCTTCCAAGCTCTCCAGTTCTTCTAACCATAGTTTGGCATTCTCTTATGTAGTAATCTTGTTTGTGACTGCAATTCTGAGTGATAGAAGCTGAACCTTCAGTGGCAAGACGGCCTCGGACCCGTACGCTAGAGCGTAAGGTGTAGACTGAGTAAGAGTTTTGAAAGTTGTTCTATAGGCCAATAAGGCTTCTAATAACTTCTCGTTCCAATTTCTCTTGTTGTCGTCCAAAGTTTTCTTTAGGATTTGGAAGAGAGTTTTATTAAATGCCTCGGTCAATCTGTTTGCTCTTGGGTAGTAGATCGTCGAATAGCGCCAGTCGATCCCATGACTTCTAACAAAATTGTTGATCTTCGTACTTTTGAACGCAGACCCATTATCTGAGATAATTCTGTATGATACCCTGAAACAGTAGACGACTTGATTTTTAAATAATTGTAAGACGTGATGTGCCTTCACTTCTCTGAGCGGTTCGTCTTCTGCCCACTTGGAAAAGTAATCTGTCGTTGCAAGAATGAAGCGATGCCCCCTTGAGGAAGGCGGTTCCATCGGACCCATGATGTCTGTGCCCCGACACTCAAATGGCCATGTTGACCTCATTTTTGGTGAGGTCTTCTCTTCTTCTCTTTAGTACTTAGGATCTAGCCTTAGGCTTTTCCTTTAACTATCCTAGAGGATTAGGATTGGGACCCACCACTTAGAAATTCAAACCACTTCCTAACTCCTCGCAAACTCCACAAACTTGATTGTAGACCCCTAATCACCAGAGGGTTGAAATTAAATGTGGAAGTTTAAAGGATGAGTTCCCGTAGGACTCTTTGGCCTTAGAATTGCCACTGGGTGGCTCGGTCCAGTGAAGGGCTGACTTACACACACACTACACCTATACACTACACTTTCACACACCTCTTAAAAACACACCCATACCCAATTTGACCTCCTGACTCATGAAGGTGATTCACATGGATGGTCCTTAACCCCTAAGCCCTTGGCTAAGAGCGTTAGGAACAACATAGTGGATGCCTCAAATGAGTCCCTTCATAGCTCATGTGGTCTTGATGTGGCTTCATGGCTCAATCGAAATGATTTCATTCCACTTACATTAACCCAATCTTCAATTTTGCAAAATTTCAATTTTTGACCCCCGGGACCCTATACCCGCCTAGCCTACCCAATACTCTTGAAACCACCCAAAATTTGCAAAATCACCTAAATCACCCAAAAATACTCAAGACCAATCCTAAACATTGCCTCACCAATCAAATTGATCATCCATACCCGAAAACACCAAAAATTCCAAAAATACCTCCCAATACCCTCCAAATACCCAAAATACCCCTCTTAGCCAAAAAATCCAAAAATTCAGAAAATTCCCAGAAAATTCCAGAAAATCTCAAATATTCCCAATTTCATTTTGTTCAACTACACCATGCGCCAATTTTGTCAATTTACCTCACTTTTATCAAAACCCCCAATTTGACCCATTTTAATCCAAAATGAACCCAATGTCAAACCAATCCTACCCAATTGACTCAAATTCTGGTCCAATTAAATTTTAAACTTCAATTCAACATCCCTAACACCAATCTAGACCAAATCCAAATTCAATTTGATTGACATTTGGATCCAATTTCACTTTTGGCCTTAAAGCCCAATTTGGACCCATGACCCAAACTTAGTCCAAACTCATCCAATTCAACTCCAATTGACCCCAAATCTTTTCTAAACCTTCCTTAACATCCCCATAAACAAAGAACTAACATGATTTGCCCAAAATTTAGACCCAAACCCCACTCAAATTCAACCTAAAATCAAAAAGCCCAATTTTGACCTAAACCTAAACCTAACCCAAATAGGCCCGAACCTCAAAATCAAAACCCAACCAAAGCCAAAACCTCTTTGAAACACTCCCATAAACATTTCCCAACATTTATTTTACATCAATTTCAACCCTAGCCCAACATTAGCCCAAGTTAGCCCAATTTGACCTATATTGGCTCATTCACCAAAAAAGCCCAAATCCAACCCAATTCAAACCCAAACCACCCCAAATTTGCTCCAAATCACTCATGACCCATCCATGAGCCAGAACCAACACTTGTTTGGCCCAATCCTTCACAAATTTCCCATCCATAAATTTATTTCCAAACCAAAAGCCCACTTTCTTAAACATTCCTAAAGCCCATCTCCACCAAAATCCAAAGGGGCAAAATCAATCCAAGGCCCATATGACAAATTCTCTTCATCGTGACTTCAATTAAAATCATCCCTAAAGTTCAAATCAATCATCAAATGGTTCCAAATCAAGCCATATGCCAAATTCCCATCAACATGCCAAAATTTCCTTAAACCCATTTCCATGAAATTGACTTGGCTTTTCCCCAAGCCAAAGGTGAGCCATGAAGCCATGCATGAGCCCCATGGGAGCCATGAGAGCCATGGAATCTACTTTCCACCTCACCAAACCATTAATGGCAAGAGAGGGGATCTCTTTCTTAAACCATTTTAAACCCTTTTTACCTTAATCATGTCACACACTAAACCATGCTTAGCCACCTCACCATGGATGGAGACTTCACCACTCCTTCTAAGTCGACCTAAATGATTCCCTCAGCTCAAAATCGAGCTTGGAAGGGCGCACCAAGCCCAAAATGGTGGGTTGACCCAAACCAAGCCAAAGTGACCTTATCCCCATTCCATTCTAATCCAACACCTTTACACACGGCTAATGCCAATTGACTTCACCATTGCCAAGCCCTGACCTCCCTGGCCAAGATGGTGACCCTTGTCTGCCGGCAAGCCGCCTGGGTCGCCGGAAAACTCCATGGCTGCCAGGGAAGGGGAGAATTACAATACAATGTGGATGCCAGGGAAGGGGAGAATTACAATACAATGTGGATGCTGCTACAACTTCGCAGAAGACAGGAAGGGAAACCCACTGGGGATACTCCGTCATGGCCGGAGTGGATCCAATGCCATTAGTCATTAAAAGGATGATAAAAAGAATGATAACATGGAGGGTACTGCCAGCAGATTGCATACCCAACAATTGCATCATTAATATTTACAAGAAGGGTGATTGCATACCCCGCGCATAGATCACCACGACTTTGTCGAACCTTTCGCACGGTTTCGTTTCGAATGAGTGTAATATCATGTTCGGATCGACCTCCGGATAAGCGAGCCCGAGTGAGTTCCGAGGGCCGAGTAAAGATACCATTACCGGTAGGTTCCGTCATGATACTGAAGGGCAACGGAGCAGATGTCGCTAAACATTGCATACGGGAGTACCGGTGAAGCGGATCTCGGTTACTTTCGAAGGATGGACGACGGGAAAGCACCTTACCACTTCCAGCCGGACCCGGAGTTAGAGAGCCTCCGACCTTACGAGCTGTGAGTTCCATGGAAAATATCACACCTCCAACGTACATCCCTACGGCATCCTTGCCAAGGATGGCTTGGAAGGTGATGTTATTGACCATGTACCTCACTATTCAGACACGGATTTTTGACAAATACCCTTTTGGATGGATCGACAAAGATCATACATAGTCCGTTTTGAGTCTATATGGATTGTATGAGATGTATTCCAGAGCGAGTTGTATGATGTATCTTCAGCATGATTGGAATGAAAGTGATGATGTCACATTTTTGGCCTTCACCTCTTTTGTGCGAATTGACTGGAAAACACCATTAAAGTTAAACGAACTTCGAACAAAGAACAAAAAAAAAATAAAAAAATAATAATAAAAATAAAATAAAATATAAAAAAATAAAATAAAATAAAAATAATAAATGAGAATTATTTTTCCTTAAAAATCCAAACATAAAAATAACTTCAAAATCCACGTGAACGCTAAATAAAATTCACATGAACATTAAATACACAGCTAAAAAAAATTTGGAAAGTTAAAGGACAAACAAAATGAAAATTAATCTCAAATCGGATCCCACTCTAAATTCATCTTTTCAAACATTTCAAATCGACTCCAAATCGAAATTTATCTCAAGAAGCTTTGAAATTCTCTATCGGGACAACTCTTCCTCACAAGAGACCCACACTTCAATTTCAGAACCCTAAACCTCTTTTTCGTCACATCGAAATCATTTCGACTTTTGTGGCCTACCTTTCTTCCTGTATGGAGATCGACTAGGTCGATTGACACGGAGCCACGAGCTTTGTCTGATTTGGTTCTGATGGCATGAGACTGGGTCCCTCTTCACACAAATAAACTTTCGAGATTGGAACCTCGTTCCAATTCTCATTAAACTTTCGAGATTGGAATCCATTTCCAATTCTCATTAAACTTTCGAGATTGGAATCCATTTCCAATTCTCATTAAACTTCCGAGATTGGAATCCATTTCCAATTCTCATTAAACTTTCGAGATTGGAACCTCGTTCCAATTCTCATTAAACTTCCGAGATTGGAATCCATTTCCAATTCTCATTAAACTTCCGAGATTGGAATCCATTTCCAATTCTCATTAAACTTTCGAGATTGGAACCTCGTTCCAATTCTCATTAAACTTCCGAGATTGGAATCCATTTCCAATTCTCATTAAACTTCCGACATTGGAATCCATTTCCAATTCTCATTAAACTTCCGAGATTGGAACGAGATTGGAACCTCGTTCCAATTCTCATTAAACTTTCGAGATTGGAACCTCGTTCCAATTCTCATTAAACTTTCGAGATTGGAATCCATTTCCAATTCTCATTAAACTTTCGAGATTGGAACCTCGTTCCAATTCTCACTAAACTTTCGAGATTGGAATCCATTTCCAATTCTCATTAAACTTTCGAGATTGGAACCTCGTTCCAATTCTCATTAAACTTCCGAGATTGGAATCCATTTCCAATTCTCATTAAACTTCCGAGATTGGAATTCAATTCCAATTCTCATTAAACTTTCGAGATTGGAACTCCGTTTCAATTCTCATTAAATTTTCGAGAATGGTACCTAAATTCCAGTCCTCATTCCAAGATTAATACTTAAACTTTGACTCTCTTTCGAGATTGATACTTAAATTTCAATTCTCATCCCTTTCGAGATCAGTACCTAAATCCCGATTCTAACCCCTTCAATCAACACTTAAACTCCGATTCTCACTCCAGAGCTGGGACCTAAATTCCAGTTTTCCTTGCAATCCCGAGGTTGGAACTTAGGTTTCAATTCTCGTTTCAAATCCAAATTTTCTCAAATTGATTTTAAACCAAACTTCAATCTAAATTAAAACTCAAAATCTAAACTTACACATCATGACTTGAACATGAAATGAAACAAAATCTAAATCGAAATTCCCCGGATCATGTGATTTGGGACTCACCTCCTTTTCCCTTCCCCGCTGAGAGTTCGGGAATCTCCAATCTTAGAGATATACTCGACACTCCCCAGTGGAAACTCTTCTACTTCGTCCTAAGTTTGTCACTTGGACATCTATGTTGGTTTTGTTGATCTTTTCGTTCAACGCCAATACGCGCGGTGTGCTTGGTTAGCACACCACACCTATTGGGGGTCCATTTGTTGACCTCATTTTTGGTGAGGTCTTCTCTTCTTCTCTTTAGTACTTAGGATCTAGCCTTAGGTTTTTCCTTTGACTATCCTAGAGGATTAGGATTGGGACCCACCACTTAGAAATTCAAACCACTTCCTAACTCCCTGCAAACTCCACAAACTTGATTGTAGACCCCTAATCACCTAGAGGGTTGAAACTAAATGTGGAAGTTTAAAGGCTGAGTTCCCATAGGACTCTTTGGCCTTAGAATTGCCCTGGGTGGCCTGGTCTGGTGAAGGGCTGACTTACACACACACTACACCTATACACTACACTTTCACACACCTCTTAAAAACACACCCATACCCAATTTGACCTCCTGACTCATGAAGGTGATTCACATGGATGGTCCTTAACCCCTAAGCCCTTGGCTAGAGGGTTAGGAACAACATAGTGGATGCCTCGAATGAGTCCCTTCATAGCTCATGTGGGCTTGATGTGGCTTCATGGCTCAACCGAAATGATTTCATTCCACTTACATTCACCCAATCTTCAATTTTCCAAATTTTCGATTTTTGACCCCAGGACCCTACACCCGCCTAACTTACCCAATACCGCTGAAACCACCCAAAATTTGCAAAATCACCTAAATCACCCAAAAATCCTCAAGAAAAATTCTAAACATTGCCTCACCAATAAAATTGATCATCCATACCCAAAAACACCAAAAATTCCAAAAATACCTCCCAATACCCTCCAAATACCCAAAATACCCCTCTTAGCCAAAAAATCCAAAAATTCAGAAAATTCCTAGAAAATTCCAAAAAATCCCAAATATTCCCAATTTCATTTTTTTCAACTACACCATGGGCCAATTTTGTCAATTTACCTCACTTTTATCAAAACCCCCAATTTGACCCATTTTAACCCAAAATGAACCCAATGTCAAACCAATCCTACCCAATTGACTCAAATTCTGGTCCAATTCAATTCTAAACTTCAATTCAACATCCTCAACACCAATCTAGACCAAATCCAAGTTCAATTTGATTGACATTCGGATCCAATTTCACTTTTGGCCTTGAAGCCCAATTTGGACCCATGACCCAAACTTAGTCCAAACTCATCCAATTCAACTCCAATTGACCCCAAATCTTTTCTAAAACTTACTTAACATCCCCATAAACAAAACACTAACATGATTTGCCCAAAATTTAGACCCAAACCCCACTCAAATTCAACCTAAAATCAAAAAGCCCAATTTTGACCTAAACCCAAACCTAACCCAAATAGGCCCAAACCTCAAAATCAAAACCCAACCAAAGCCAAAACCTCTTTGAAACACTCCCATAAACATTTCCCAACATTTATTTTACATCAATTTCAACCCTAGCCCAACATTAGCCCAAGTTAGCCCAATTTGACCTATATTGGCTCATTCACCAAAAAGCCCAAATCCAACCCAATTCAAACCCAAACCACCCCAAATTTGCTCCAAATCACTCATGACCCATCCATGAGCTAGAACCAACACTTGTTTGGCCCAATCCTTCACAAATTTCCCATCCATAAATTTATTTCCAAACCAAAAGCCCACTTTCTTAAACATTCCTAAAGCCCATCTCCACCAAAATCCAATGGGGCAAAATCAATCCAAGGCCCATATGACAAATTCTCTTCATCATGACTTCAATTAAAATCATCCTTAAAGTTCAAATCAATCATCAAATGGTTCCAAATCAAGCCATATGCCAAATTCCCATCAACATGCCAAAATTTCCTTAAACCCATTTCCATGAAATTGACTTGGCTTTTCCCCAAGCCAAAGGTGAGCCATGAAGCCATGCATGAGCCCCATGGGAGCCATGAGAGCCATGGAATCTACTTTCCACCTCTCCAAACCATTAATGGCAAGAGAGGGATCTCTTTCTTAAACCATTTTAAACCCTTTTTTACCTTAATCATGTCACACACTAAACCATGCTTAGCCACCTCACCATGGATGGAGACTTCACCACTCCTTCTAAGCTGACCTAAATGATTCCCTCAGCTCAAAATCAGAGCTTGGAAGGGTGCACCAAGCCCAAAATGGTGGGTTGACCCAAACCAAGCCAAAGTGACCTTATCCCCATTCCATTCTAATCCAACACCTTTACACATGGCTAATGCCAATTGACTTCACCATTGCCAAGCCCTGACCTCCCTGGTCAAGATGGTGACCCTTGCCTGCCGGCCAGCCGCCTGGGTCGTCGGAAAACTCCATGGCCGAGACATGGGGAGAAGCCAATCTTTGAAATTCTACCTTGCTGAGTTGCCCCATACCCAATAGCCACCATGGCTGTTCTGCCCTTGACCTAAGCAGCTGATCCCAACCATTGGCCACCCCTGGGAGAGCCTCCAGCCATGCCTATTTAAACACCACCCCTCTCGGCCATGAGAGGGGCTGAACAAAAACCTTAAAGAAACTCTGCCAAAATCATTCCAGATCACTCTCCACACATAGAGCACTTGATCCCCACTGAATTCCAGCCCCAATTCCCTCCAGCTGAGCTCAATTTTGAGCTCAAACTTTAGCCTAAAAACCAGGACACTTCTTCACAGTGGATCAATCTTCAAATTGACTGGTCCTACACCTTCACTCGGACCAAGAGGAGAAGTTTTCCACTCGAAAGCCCCATCCCAGGGCCACCCGGTTGTTCCAGCCTCCAAGCTTTGTGATCGGGCGTGGTCACTTTCATAGCTAGACAATTCACCGGGCCGAGGGACTTCATCCGGAGCTTACTTGGACCCAATCGAAGGTGACACAACTCTCGGATCGAAGCTTCACTTCTCCGAGCAAAGGTATGAACTCATTCTTCTTCCCGAGCTTACGGAGATTCTCCATTTAATTTGAATCAATTTCAATGCATGTTTACTATATAGATGTATTCGTCTCTTCAAGACGAATCCATAGAGCATAAGAACACGAAAATCCATTGAGAATCGAGTGAGAAATTAGGGTTAGAAGGTTGACGGTCACGGGTGCACACCAGTCGTAGACGATAACTGGAAGCCGTCGGATCGAGCGTGTATCGAGCGGACGGTCCGGATCGAGCCGGACGGCCGCAATGGTGCATGAACCGCGGGTCCCGGGACGGCCGACTCGGATGGCGGCGCCCAATCACGGCGCGACACGTACCCCTTCGTAGGCTGCCGAGGTTGACGCGGCGCCGCGTGGATAAGTAGAAAAATAGGGATTTTCTGATTTATTTAATTCCCTAAACTTCAAAAATTCATAACTTTGTGTAGGAAAATCATAAAAATAAAATAAAAATACCCTCTTGCTCAGTGAACAGAGGAGAATAATGTGGAAAAGAAATCATTTAATTTCATCCAGTATTTTATTTTTAATGATTTATTTACCCTCTGCATTGTTTTAATTCTCCATGCATATAGGAAATTCACCATGGCATAAGACCATAGGGCTTTTGAAGCCTCTGAATTTGGGAACATTTCCTTAATTTTCCAAAGTCAGAGGCCATCCCTATGAGAAGTTATTGATTTTTCAAATTCATGTTGCTGTTTTGAGTATTTTAAATCTAATAATTAGTATGTTATGAAATAAATTCTAGGAAAATTTGGTGATGTTTCTTATGACCAGAGGACCCTAGGAAAAATAGTTTTTGAACTAATTCACTTGGAATAACCCTAATTGGCTTAAACACCCTAAATAGGTTCTTAATTAATTAGAGCTAATCATACATCAAATTGACTTGAAATCAATTCTCCACTGACCTTTAGGATCAGAGGAACCCACCATAAAAGTTTGAAGTCAATTGGGTTTGGTTAGCCCTATCAAATGGGTTGATTAAGCCATTTAGCTAATTTAAACTTTGAAAATTCATAACTTTCAAAATACTTTTCAAAAATTCACCAAATTGGTTTTGGAGCCTCTCTGATATTAGGGAAATTTAAAAAAATTAAAATTTCAATTTTCTAAAAAAACTGATTTTTTGTATTATTTTAATATTTTAATAATTAAAAAATAATAAAAATCACAAAAATAATAAAATTCACCAAAATGTCACATTTTGAATTTTAGTTACTTAGGAACAAACCCCATATTTTTCCTAGGTCTCTTTGATGAGTTATTAAATTTTAAAGCCCTAGGGTAATTTTAAAATAAATTTAGCCCTAGGGTAATTTTAAAATAAAAAAAAAGTATTTTCAAGCATTTCTATTAAAATAATTCTAATAAATCAAAGAAAAATCAGAAAATTGTGAAAATTGATTCTCTGATTTCCTTGATATCAGAGATATTTTTAAAAAATATAAAATTCATTTTTCAAACTTTATTTTATTTTTAAATTAATTAATACTCCAAAATTCAAAATAATTATAATAAAAGAAATATAATTCAAAAAATCACCAAAATTGGTTCACGTGGTCCTCTAGTCATTAGAAATGTCCCATAATTTTCTTAAGGACAGAAGCTTTCCCTTGGTCATATTATTAAATTTTCCTTGGAAATCCTTATTTTCCACCAAAAATAATTACATAAATAAATTAAATGCAGAAAAATCACATTTTATCCTCTAATGTCTTTATTGACATATGAGTGAAGTCACATAAAAATTTCAAATTCATTTGAGCTCAATTTAGTGAGTTATGAAATTATTAAGCTTGAAGGGCAAAATGGTAATTAAAATTTTAACCCTTAATTAAAACTTTAGGCTTAACAAAATGAAAAGGTAAAATATTTGATCTTAATCTGATTTGGATGATTGAAATTTAAATAATTAAAGGGTAGAAACCTATTAAACAATTCAACAATAATTGAAATGAACTTTAATTAAAATAATTAATTGAATTTGGAAGAATAATAAAATTGGAATTATTAAAATAGGGATGTTATTAGGAAGAGGTTTGCTCTTTAATTTAAGAATCCCTAGATTAATCATCCCAATAATATTTAATTCCTAATTAAAATGATAATGCAAGTTTAAGATTTAAAATGCTAAAAGACTTAATCATTAAATTAAGTTAAGGTTAAATTATTTAAAGCAAATCCTTTTAAAATAAAATATTAAATTGAATTAAAATAAATTAAATTAAATTAAATTAAATTAAATTAAAACAAATTAAATTAAATTAAATTAAATTAAATTAAATTAAATTAAAACATATTAAATTAAATCAAATTAAATTAAATTAAATTAAATTAAATTAAATTAAAACATATTAAATTAAATCAAATTACATTAAATTAAATTAAATTACATTAAAATTAAATTAAATTAAAATAAATTAAATTAAATTAAATTAAATTAAATTAAATTAAATTAAAACTAAATCAAATTAAATTAAATCAAATTGAATTAAATTAAGCTAAAGCATATTATATTAAATTAACTTAAATTAAATTAAATTAAATTAAACCACATTAAATTAAATTAAGTTAAATTAAATTAAATTGAATTAAATGTAACATTACTTAAGACATAAAGAAATTCAAAATAAATCTAAAACAACTTGAACACTATTCCAAACTTAAATCCATTAACTAAAATTAAATCACAACTCACTTGAACATCCATTTGCCCTCGAAAGCTCGTGATGTCATAACTCTTAAAAAGGAGTGTTAAAAGAAGCGTTACATCACTTATAGGATATTCAAATGTCCTAGTTCACTGAGCAAGATAACAAAATTTAAACTCCCGGACGATTAATTCATTTGTATAATTAAATTCATTTGTATAATTAATTCATTTATACTTTATTGCAATTTACTTACATGCACTGTACTTTACTTTTATTGCATGATAAACAACTGTTGCATGAAAACCAAAACCTTTAGAATAGTCCCTGAACTGAAACCAAAACTAAATTAAAAGTCATTACAAGATAAAAATCACCGCTACAACATTTCAAAATATAAAACAACTCAAAATTTAATCACAAACAGAACAACAAAACTGCAATTATAACTAAAATTAAAACGTCTCGTTGGATGATCGGGAATCCCTCGGATTATGTAACCCACGTGTTGCTAACGAGATTTCCCACGTTCTAAATGAAAGTGAGAAACTCAATCAGTTGAGTTTAGCAAATTCATTTGGACTAAGTGAATCCGATGAAAATAGTGGTGTCGGGATGACGGAACCCTGAGATCTTAATCGGTTCTGCTTAAACAACTTTAAGATTTGTTTTAATTAAAATATTAAAAAACTCTTGGATTTTAAGATTTTCTCTAAACCAAAACACTTCTTCCCATCTCCTGATTTATGACTTCTAAAACTAAACCTCTGCAACAATAAGGAGCTTGGAGCATAGTGGGCAGCACGACCATCTTCATCAGCAAAACTCGGATCTGCATCAACTAAACATTCCTAGAATTAAATTACCAAACCATAGGATTTCGAGGTAGTTTGCCTAGTGTAACATAAATCCTCAACCCTTCTGTTAGGCATTTGCATAATAATGTTATGTAAATTAAGCCCTAATCGGTCTTAGGACTCCGAGGTAGTCGTTTGGTACGACATAAACCCTCACATCTTCGAGGCTATTTGCATGACTGCGTCATACAAATATAAGACCTAATTAATTAAAGTTGGCAGAATTGAAACATTAAATAAACTCCCAAATTGAAGCCAAACAATAGGATAGTTTGGGAAGTTGCCAAGATTTCTTCTTGGATCCTCAGCTTCTCCTACTTCTCTTCCCTTGAATTCCTAAAATAAATTGTCCTAAATTTGATCCATTCCCTATTGAAATTCCAAAATTCAATCCTTTAAAAGCCTTAAACTTTGAAATTATTGAGAGCAAAACCACTAATCATTATGGAGAGTTTTCTTAAATGATTCTCGTCATTTAAGAATTAACTATAGGGGCTTGCCCTTATAGGGAACTTTAAGAACCCAGGTAATATAAACCCTGCTTAATTCATTTATATTAAGCAGAGGAACTTGTCGGCTTATAAAATTGGTTCGCAGACCAAACGGATGTCACAAATCTTTTAGTTTATTTAATCGAGCCCCATCATCAAGCAGTGTGTCCATTCTTCGGGATAGATACACGGTTTGTGGTGCGGTGCTCATTTATATAAACTATTTAGGATGTGAGATCAGTTTGATTTCATATCTTAAAATTATAAAACTTAAAATTACTTTCAAAAATCAAATACATCTTTTCAAATTATTTAAATTAAATTAAAAAATTCGCCGACAACTTCTGTAGGCGACCCCCCTTTTCAAAATAGACAGCCTAAAAATATGCCGACGAGGTATACAATGTATTGCTAGTCGATAGTACAAACGGAATAGCGGAGAAGATTACAAAAATTAAGGTTGATGTGGCTTCAATTGAAGCAAAAGTGAATGAAACTAATGCACACTTCGCAGGTATTGGATGGCCACTCAAAATGCAATTCAGCCATACAAGTTATATTGAAGAAGTGGACAAGATGATGTATTTGAAAAAATAAGTGGATTGAAGAAGGTTCAACTAGAGTTCTTCAGCACCATCTATTCTATCAAATATATATTCCAAACTTCAGAAGAGAAATGAAAGATAGGGATATGTTCAACCTAATGGAGAATGGAATTAAGTTCTAGAGTCTTGTTAGTTTGTTTGTTGTTAGTTTTTGTTTGTTTTAAGTGTGTTTGAAGTTAATTTTGTTTTGTGTTATGATATATTTAGAAGTTATCTCATCCAAAAATCTTTGGTTTAGAGATAAATTTGGGTTTGTATTTGTTTTGAAATGTCAATAAAAGTGTTTGTTTGTGTGAAAATTATGTGTTCAAAATGATCGAATCAAAATTGTGGAAAGGTGTGAATTTGAGAAAGAGGAGAATATAAGGGGAAGAAAAAAGTTATTAAGATTTATAAAGACCATTTTAGGGTGGATGACTTAAATAAGATGTGCATTTAACTCAAAAATGAAAATATTCAAATTTATGCACGAGCGCTTAAGTACCACTATTTCGCGCTTGAGCGCAAGATTACCTGAGTAGTAGGTGCTTAAGCACCAAACCAATCACGCTTAAGTGCCAGTTCACGAAAACCAATTTTTGAATGGTTATAAGTGAAAATTTAAGCCAAAAAACTCCATTTTCCCCCCAACAATTACCTTTTTCCTCTGCCATTCATGATTTTGGCCCTAGTGCTTGTCCAAATTTGAAGCGTACTTTGTGTAATTGGGCTAAATTTTCTAGCGTTCATCTTCTCAAGGTGAGAGCTTCATTTTTATTTAAAATTTTTTTAATTTCACCATAAATTTAGAGTACATTATGGAAAACCTGAAATTACTATTCGTGGTGAAAATTGAAGAAAAATTGATGGATAATACATGAAAATGTTAGTTTAAGCTTTTAGAAGTTAGGTATAATGATTTAGGTTTGAGTTTAAAAATTAATTTGAATTTTATGTGATTTTCAGAAATGGCACCAAGAATGAAAATGAGTAAGGGGAAGACAACTTTTGATTCGAGCAAGTTTGTGTGTGTGAAACCTTAGCATAAATATGTAGATTGATGCAGTTCAAAAAATTGATTCCTGGCCAATCTTTCAAAAATCCAAGCGGTGAAGTGGTAAATTTAATTGTCCATCGACAGTGGAATGATTTTTTTACTTTCAGTTTTTGCTGTGATTTTTGTAGTTTGAGAGTTTCACGCTAATTTAGCTGAAGCTGAGGAGTATCAAGTGATGGTAAAAGGAAAATCAGTAGCATGTTGCCCTGAGGTAATTAGTTCTTTTTACAAGCTGCCTTCAGATAAAATTAGTTTTTATGCAAATTATAATCCTATGAAAGAGGAATTAGACAAGATTATGCATTCATTGACTGCATAAGAGAATTTTGGAATATTAAGTGGAAGAAGACTAAATTTTCTTGCATCCATGTTGGATGTCACGTGAAATGTGTGGCACTATTTAATTTTTGCTCATCTACTCCCTACGGATCATCTTAATGAAGTTACCAGAGAAAGAACCACTTTGACCTCCTAAATTCAACAATTAAAGCCTATCGATATTAGATTTCTTATCTATCAGGCCATCACTAGTTCTACTAGAGCTGCCACTACTGTAGGTTTGATATTTGAATCCATAATCTTTTTTTTATGTGAGCAGGTTGGTTTAAATTTTGATAGTTGGGAGGATATTTTACAATATCTAAAGCTTATCACAGATGTGAATGTGAAGCCTTATTCTGAGCATTCTATTTTTGGTTGGAGAGGAGTATTTTCTATATGTTTTGGTGCTTATACATCTCATGCTTCTACATCTCGTGCAACTACATCCCATAGCCAATCTACTAGTCCTGATTCACAAACTAATTTAATTCAAAAGATGTTGGACAACATCAACCATACAGTGGAAAAGGTACTAAATTTAGAAAATTATGTAGATCATATTGACACATTTAAATAAAGTCACAGTGATTATGAAGAAAAATCGCACACATCTTTGGAGAGACTTATCTGAGGTTATCAAAGTTTGATATTTCTTTAATATCCGTATTATCCTCACTGCGAGCCTACAAATTTTTGGATGATGATGATGATGATGAGGGAGAGGATTGATTTGATTTATGTTATGGTTGTGTTTGAACTTTTATTCGTCATTGTTGTTTGGACCACTGTTGTTTTATTTTTTGTCATGTTAGACATTGTTGTATGTGTTTATGTTGTGTTGAGTAGTTAGGTTTTGTTTATGTAGTAATAATTGTTTTAACATTATTATTTGAGTATATTTTGTTGTGATGTGTTGAACTTATTCTTGATATAATAGGAGAGTTTAGAATAGAGCTAACCTTCACTTAAACATTTTATGTTTTAATTTTCAATCTACTAACATATATTTTCATTCTGTTGTGGTTGTGAAGTTATGTTAGTTGTGCTGATTTGCTTTATGATGTTGATCAATTTACAATTGTACTACTTTTAATTCTAAATTTTATAATGACATTGCACTTTAAAGGTATGTTTTCTTTTTTTTTTTTTTGCAGTTACATCAAATTGAAGAATTTGGAGTGATTGGAGCAAAAGGAACAAAAATGGACAAAGATGGAGCATACCGGAGCAAAACGAGTCGAATCGGAGCATACTGGAGCAAATCGGGTCAAACCAGACACTTTTGTACAAGTGTTTGGCACCGAGGTGCCACCATTTGGTCCGTAGCCTCCAGGCAGTGGTGCCTATGAGCCAAACAATCGGCGCATAGCTGCTAGTGACGTTTTTTAGCATAACGTCTTTAATATACGTCGGATTTAGAATATTTTTGAAGCATTGTGAAGTGTTTCTCATGGGAACTTCATTGGAAATGATAAAATAAACTTCCTAGAAGAGTTTGGATCGGTTAGAAGGAGTTATGATGGAAGAAATGTGTCTCTTGGAGTGAAAAGGCACTTAAGGCACCCATTTAATGATTCATGGAATGTGGACTTTATTTGAAGAGACACTAGCTTCGCTAGGAAAATTATAAATAAGGCTTAGAAACACTTGATGAAGAAGAGTTAGAGAGATGAGGAGAAGATTAGAAGAGGATAAGAAGGCTTGGAGAAGAAGATCACTTGGACGTGAGCCCCAAGTGGGGCGATAAGGTGAGAGAGAAAGAGAGAGTGTGAGAGACTTTTTTCTTTTATTTTCACTTTATTCTTAGAGAGGATTGGAAGGAGATAGCTTTTTCTATAAGAAGGAGAGTTTGATTTTCATCTTAGATAAGTATTTTCATTGTATTTTGATTTGAATTTGGTAGTTTGTTTGTATGGTTTTAAAAACTTGTTCAATGAAAAGTTATTTTTGTTTCTCTAGGTGTAGTGAGTAGTTTTCTTCACTCTTCCCTCTTACAATGAATTAGTATTCTTGTGTATGATATAGAATTGAGTTGAGTTTGAATATATTATGATGATTTTACTTTGATCTTCATTTATATGTAAACTTGATCAACTTGCAAGTTAAAATATATTGTCAGAACATGTAAAAACCAGTGTGGTATTGTCTCAGTCAACTATTGGTAAAAATAACATGAGATTATTTGGGTCAGAATGTAGTCCATATGGTTGAGTACAAATAAATAGGGAGATATGCATGTTTAAGAGGTTTAGAATTAGAGAAATTTAGGGTGACAGACTAAAGCCCCTAATTTGGTTTGATGTGAAAAGTTTTATTATCAGATGTTAGCCCCCAGGTAGAGGGAGAAGAGGCGACTCTAAAGTGAGAGCTAGTATCTTCCCTACCTAACCCATCTACAAGATTTCAAATCATTATATTAACCTATGTTCTTTATGGAACCAAGTAAGGGTAAAGAATATAATTGCTCCTATTTGTCACAATCTCTCTCGCTACTTGTTTTTTTTTTACAGATGTCAGTAATTTCATTGTATAAGGAGGAGTTTTTATAATATATATAAACCCCACATTCTAATTTTCTCTAAGTATTTTAGTTTAGGAGTAAAAGTAGTATTGTGGTGATAATTGTTAGTTGTAATCAAAACCAAACTTTTATCAAACTTCTAAGCTAAGGAGTGTTATGGTAGACTAGAACTTCTCCTGAAAGCCGTCGTGATTAACTGTAATCTCTGTGGGTTCAATATTCAGGTCTTTATCAGAAAGCTTTATATTACTTGATAAAGATACGTATACTTGTGAAAAATCCCTACTATTTAAAAACATAATTGAAATCTTAATTTGCTTTGGAGTTAAGTTTTTGGCACTATTGTAAAGGAAGAAATTTAAACAAGAAAATTATTAAACTCATGTATATTGTAATCGGGGATCAGTTATCCTCCACTGCATAGAAGTCTTTCGAATCTCCCATATGTTAAAATCAAATTAAAAGTTGATCAACTTAATTTTAATCTTGTTTTTAATTTTTGTACTTGAATGTTTAGGATATGAGAATCCATGTAAGTATGTTATTTTTTATGTTTTATTCCTGCCAATATATATGTTATGCTACGATGTTTTATTTTATTAAAATTTAAGTTTTGGTGGGATGAAAAATAATTTTCAAAACTTGAAATTTATTTTTTCTCAAATGTGTTACTAATAAATTGATTTTGATTGAAAAATGTTTATGTCTATGAAGTTATATTAGGGAAGTAAGATTTTGAATGTAGAAATGAGTAAGAGAATACAGTTAAAACCTACAGTGATGATGAAAAATTTAAAGTTAAAAAAATTTCTTTGTGAAGAGACGTTAAATTTTATGTAACTATCTTTAGTAAGAGATGTTGTATTTTTTAAAAAATATAGATGGATTAGACGTCTATTTTCAGTACTTAGATTTCTTTTATTAAAAATAGTTTTCAAACTAGTATTATATTTTCAAGTAAAGGATTTATATCAAACCTTTGCTATAGAAAACAACGAGTGAAATTCTAAACCATTAAAGGCTTATCTAAATATATTAATCCTCTACAGAAAAAAAAAGAAGAAAAGCAGAAAAGAAAGAAAAAGAAAAGAAAAAGTGAAGTAAAGTATAATATGTTTAAAAGGGTGGAGAAGCTTGACGATTAGTACCTAATCAAAAATTGGTTCCACATCTGATCTTTTTAAAGCATAAAAGATAAAAAACTTCTAAGCCTAAGGATATAATATAGTAAGTATAATTATTCTTAATAAAAAGTTTTAAGTAAAGAAAATAGAATGGCTAAACTCTATATTTGGAAAATCTACAAGTATTTCTAAACTAGTTAGGAACACATATTTTCATACTTTTCACCATAGAATTACTAAATTTTATGTTGGTCTCATTTACTAAAGTTATTTCAAAATTGGACTACTACATTTGTAGAACAAAATTTTAGAATCTCCTAAAGAAACTCATTCACATAATTTACTTTGGTTTTGAAAGATTTTAGTGTAACTTGAGGACAAGTAACATTTTAAGTTTGGGGGAATTTGATACACCTACAATATATTGCATTTATGTACACGTTTTTTTACTACTTTTGACAGTATTACACTTCGATGTAAGGATTTTGATTTATAAATATGGTAGTCATATTTTCAAAGGGGAATATTAAATCTATTTCAAGTAATTTTGATAGTATCTTATATTGTCTCTCTTTTTCATCTTCTCTCCTGTCTTCTTCTCATTTGACCAACATTGTATCACTTTGGCGTGACATGAAGGACCTTTTGGGATTCAACACCCTGAAACAATTTATTAATTTAATTTTTTAATGTGAGATAGATTTTTAAACTATAAATTTTAATTTAACAAATTATAATTCCTTATTCTATCAGCCATTAATCAATAGTTATGAAGCGATTATTGTAGAAATTTCTCCTCTAATTGTCTTTTTGGCCAGCTACAACTTATTTAAAAGCTGATGCACAGCAGCTATGGCAAGTGGCTACTACGCAAAAGTTGGCTGTTTGTTTGTTTTTTGTAGTTTTGAATAAGTCGTACTGCAACCATTTCTGAACAAATGACCTTTCTGTCCCTACACTACAGTGTTTTCTATAATAGAATTGTTCATACTAGAAAGTTCCATAGATGAAAGCAAATATCCAGTTCGAACATTACAAAATAAAGATAGACACCTCATCAAATTGTGAGTAACCTGATAATCAAAATCGAAAAAAAGACTATTAAAAGAACAATTAATAACATCATAATATTATTTTTAAAATGCACTTGGTTAATGTTACTAGATAAGACATTTTCAAAGGAGCCTCTCCATGCATGATCACTATCGGCGATGAAATTTTCCAATCCATCCACCAACCTAAAGAAGTCTCAACATTCTATTCATCTTCTTGGACACATGTAAAACTGTCTCCCATAGCTATGTGGCTGTCACGAAGTAAGAAGGTAGTCCGTAGTAGTACAATGCTCTAGAGGAACTGAAATTTCTTGAGCTCATCTTTTCGGAATGCTTAAAACCACAAAGCACAGACTCTTAGAGGCAAAATAAGAGAAAATGAATAGTAGAGGTAATCAATTAAGGTTTCATACAACTGTGAGATCTCAAAGAGCACAGTATATAAATAAAAAAAATCTATCACTACAAGAAGACTACATAACTTATAAAAAAGTTTTTGGTTGGTTCCAACCCAAAAAATACCTAGCTCGTTTGTGTTATGTATGCATATCACCAAAAAAAAAGCTATAACACTGAAAAAAGAAGAGGAATTTTGTTGCCTTCATTGGAATTTCACCAGAGATAAGAACCAATAGCGACATATAGGCCATCCAGAAGAACCATAAAGGTGGAATGACTCTTCATAGACCTCCAAACTTAAAAAAGAAAACATACAATAAAAAATATTACATATTATTTCTGGGGTTACTTCATCACTCAGCCAAGTGGGAAAAATGACATGCATAATAACTGCAAATAAATTGATATTTAAAATATACATCAATTGTATTTAATGACTGATGCAATAAATAATAAATATTTTCACAACACATTAAAAAAAAAAATTAACAAGAAAAATGGACGTTACCTCCATTCAGCTTCCAACTATAGCGTCTGTAATTTGCTTCCGCAACACTATCATCTTGCTTGCACCTTTTCAATAATGGTTGCAAGTCTCAGGTAAATGAATTTCAACATATGATAAAGGTTGTCCCAGGTGATATTCATATGATTCAATAAGGAGATGTGATTGATCTTCATCAGCTCAATTGACGTCAATTTCTTGTGCGAGGGTGTCGCCTAATGTGGTTGTGGAGAGTCATCATGGTGACCACAATCTACACTTATTTCGGAAACATGTATGCATGGATAGGATTTTTTTTAATGGGCCATATGGGTTGTTTTTAACCCATATGACCCATTGGGATGGCCAGCCACCTCATCATAAGAAGGAGGGTGAGGCATGCTTTAAAATGAGGGGAGAATGCCACTTCATTTTTCTCACCACGATGAGGTTTAATCATGGTTAATATGATGTGGCATGGGTTGTATTTTTTTTAATGGGTCATATGGGTTGTTTTTAACCCATATGAGGTCACCCATGGTGTCACATGCATATCATGCAGCACGACCCATTTCTTCTTCCGAACTCCAAATATTCATTCAAATACACTGCTTAAGGTGGAGTGTCTCTTGTTGAATATCTCTCTCCTAACCAGAGTGATATTGTTGGCTCTCTTGATGTCTAGAATGTGATATTTGGTATCTATAAAGGGTTTGAGAGATCAATGTAATAGATATCTAACATCAATAAAAAAATATTTATCTGAAATAAATACAATGAGTAGTAGTGTGGTGAAAACAATGTCTGACTATTTGAGACTCAATCAAACCTGAGGGTAGATGACAGAAGTTGTATTTCTTAGTTCTTGTGAAAATTTTTAATATGCAACTATTGTATGCATTGCCCTCTCAACTAGCCATAACAAAAGTGAACACATGTTGAAGTCACATAAAACCATGACATTCTGTGTTGGTGATCCATGAAGTTTTAATATACAATTGTTGTGTGCATTGCTCGATGGATGCAATATTTTCATTTTTCAAAACAAGTGCATCCATGTGTGTTCCATCGATCGCTCCAACACAATTAGGTATGTAAATTAATGTATTTATTTGAAATGTGGAAGTAATGGATAAATAAAATTACCTAAAAATATGACATATATCGCTGGTCATTTGAAATCTCTATGGCAGTCCTTTCAAATGTTGGGTCAGTTGGTTTGAAAATTTGTGATGAAAGAGTGATTAGAGCATTCAACTCAACTAAAAAATACTTGTTGATTGCGTTAGATGAGTGTTGAAATTGCTCCATGGTTCCTCTCATAGATTCAATATTTGATGAAATGGGGAGAGTTATTTGAATCACTTCTCTTGAAGGCATCTTAGAGGAGCCATGAAGTTATGATTATTGTGTAGTTCATCCAAGAGATCGATGAATACAAGTCATGCTATACAAAATATATTGCTAAATGTTGTTAGGTGCCCTACAAGCAACTTTCCAAACCAACTTATCACCAGTGTATGGAGATGCCATTTATGGAGAGCAAGCTATGTATTAGATACAATACTCATACATCAAACCCACCACAGTTGCAATTCTTCTTCTGCATTATTCTCTACTTCCAACCATGTTACTTGATGCCTATGTAGTTAATACATTTAAGAATTACCAAATTAGTTACCATAAGAAAGTTCTTTGAACAAACATGAATCTTAAATAAAATTGGAAAAGCAAATAACAAACAGTTCGATGAAAAATAAAATTCGAAGCAATATTTACAACAGCTCACTGAAAAATCAAATATTAGAGCAGCATAGATAGTGTCTAAACAAAAATAAAATATAGGATGTCCAACTAGAAAAAATGAAATTCAAGTGTCCCTGTTGTTATGAAAATAATGTAGATAATGAGCCTAAAGTTAGGGGTCATCTTCATAAAAACTCTCACTAGATTGGGTGTTCATGCTACTTCATAGAGAACTAATACAATGACATGTCCTCGTAAATTGATGGAGTTTCCACTATAATTCACATAAATTGTTAAATGGATGTTAATTGGTGCATGAGCAACCAACTGTGAAATTTGCCTTTTTAATGAAAGGAACACCTTTTTTTCTTTTTCTCAATCTCGGGAAGCTTTAATCAAACGAGTGGATTCAAATTCACCGAGATATGTTCCAAGGCCTTCATTGGAGTCAACTTCTTGTTTAGCATCCAAGTTCTCATTAATGCGAATAAACCCTCCCTCACAAGGAACCCAAGCATTATTGCCAGTATCCATGGCTCCACCAAACCTATGGTTTGTGTTCTCTTCCAGCTCAGGCTTGATGCTACTATATTTTCACATTAAGCGCCACCTACGAATTAATGTGGGATGGATATCTTAATGCATCTGAAAAAAAATGTATAAAATGAGTGGATGTATCATTAATAATCACCTCTAATCTCTCGGCCTACCATTCCTCCGAAGTACAATTGTTCACTTTATTGGTGTTAACCTCACTTTTGTTGAGGTTTAGTCTTTCCTCCTTGAGGGCATTAATCTAGCCATAGGAATTCCATGTTGACTATCCTAGAAGACTAGCGATGGATCCCTACCCCATTAGAAATTCCAAAAACTTTTTTACTTTCCTTGGAGTTCCATATGTTTTGCTCTAACCTCTAAAACTTAGTAGGATTGGGGCAAAATATGAGGGAACTAAGAGAAGGTGCCCATAGGATTGCCTAGCTTTAGGGTTAGCCTTGTGTAGTGTGGTCTTACTTAGCCTTGTACACACACAAAACCCCACACTTCCACTCACAATCTAAAACCCTAAACAAATCATGTTTAACCTAGTTCCCTCACTCTTTTGGAAACTCGTGTGGATGGTCGTCCAAGCCCTTAGCCCTAAGCTAAAGTTTGTCTAAGACCAACCAATGGAGGATCCAAAATGAGATTTCCCTGGGTCCCACGGCCCAATAAGGGTACTTCTATGATCAATACTCTCAATTAATCCCAATTTTATCAAAACTTCCAAGTTTGGCCCTTTAGCCCCAAACTTCACCTTACCAAAATATCCATAAACCTTAAATTATCTCAAAATTATCAAAATAATCCAAATTCTCTTCAATAATCATTTCAAACCACTCAAATTACCCAAAGTAACCAAAATTTCCAAAAAGTCCCAAAATACGCCTAAAACTGCCAAATTACCAACATACCCATCATGCCGAAAAAAATTACAAAAATTCACAAAATCTCCAAAATCACTCCAAATCTCACCAAACTAATTTGAACCACCATATATCTTCAATTTCACCCAAATGAACCTAAATTGACCAATTTTGACCAAAATTTCCAAATTGCCCTTAAAGGCCTAAAGTCCCTGAATCACCCCCGATTTCCACCAAATTGATTCCAGAATTCCTAAATATCAATTCCAAATCAAAATTCATCATGTTTAATCCCAATTGAAACCAAATTATAGCACAATTAAAACTATTTTCAAGGCCAAATTTTGGACCTAATTCAAATGTCCTAAATTGACCATAAGTCAGAATTCCATCGAATTGAACTTCCTAATCCATTTAATTCCACCAAATTCAGTTCCTACACTATTCATAATATTCCTCTAGAAAATTTGAAACTTCAATTGGACTAGACCTAACCTAAAACCTAACCCAAATCTAACCCAAATCAAAGTTTTTAATTTTAATCCAAAATCCAAAATCACCAAACTTGAACTTCAAATCCTCTTCAAATTCCACCCAATTGACATCCAAATTACTCATGACAATATCCTACACCAAATCAAACCTTCAATTGACATATATACAAACTCTAGTCAAACCCAAGCCCAAGTCCAAGTCCAAGCCATGATTTTGAGCCGAAACCCAAATGTAACCATATGTCACTTGGTCTAGCCCAACCAATGCAGCACAACCAACATTTAAAGCCTAAGATCCAACTAAGATCCTCCTAGCCCACTCTACATGATCCATGGACCAAGGTTGCTTAAAATTGGGGAACCTATTCCCATATTTGGCTAAGTGAATCATGCTTAGCACTCCTTGACTAAACCTCCATATTGATCACTACTAAACTTCCCTCTGAGTTCCTGGACCTTGCTAGCCACCAACCCTAGCTTGGTCGGCTGGCCTAGTCGCTTAAGAACCTAAAGATAAGGAGGCCACACAACCTTTAAACCCCAAATTGAGCCCATCCTATGTGGAAATCCCTGATTAGTTGTTGGCACCAAAATCCTCTACACCTTAACTTATTGGCACTAGACGATTAGAGCTCGAACCCTTCCTAATAGCCATGGCTATAAAAGCCACCTCTCATGGCTAAAGGGGATATTATCCACAATCTTGGTGAAGCCCTGCCAAAATCATTTTAGACTCTAATTGCAGCCTCCCTGGGCACATTCTAATCAAATTCCAGCCATTTACCCCACTTCCTGAGCTCAATTTTGCCACCCAAAATAGCCCAAAAACAGGACACTTTTTGGTCACCCAATAAACCTCCAGAAAACATTAAATTGATTTATCCCTGAGCTTCCCCAGCCAAAACAAGAAAGATCCCCATTGAATCCCCCATCTCTCAAGACCTCTGCATGAGACTTCGATCAAGGCCACACCACCTATTGGAGGAGCTCCATCTCAGACCTTTCAACCAATTCAAAGTGACATTCAAGGAGGTTCGCTAAACTTCGTCGAAGCTTCTACAAGCATTTAATTGTAGTCACATCTCTTGGATGAAGGTATACTCCTCTCTACCCCAAATCGAGCTTGATAATTGTCTTTGTGTAGAAAAGTTTATTTTTATGCTTGATTAGCCATATAGATGTGTTCGCCTAGACCAGAAAAGGGTATACGAATAAACCATGAGAGATTTAGTTGAGTATCGAGTGAGATCGGAGCCTTTTAGTGTGGATGGCTCTTGGGTTACACCAGTTGAGGATGATGAGCCACAGTCGTTGGATCGTACTTGCATCAAATGGATGTACCAGATCAAGCCAGATGATGAGATAAAGTGGTAAAGGCGCGCTGACAGGACATTAACGTGCGGTGAAGAAGAATCAGATGGCGTCACGTGGTCTTTTGGAGCCACCATAGTTTGACCGGGATAAATGGGAAAATAGGATTTTAAATGATTTATTTAACTCAGAAAACATAAAAAATTCATATATTGTGTAGAAAAATGATAAAAATAAAATAAATATATCTCTGTGCTTAGTGAACAAAGGACAATAATGTGGACTAAAAATTAAATTCATTTGACTTATATTTATTTAAAAATTAACTCAATACTTAGAAACTTCTTTAAATCAAAATTAAGTAAATATTAATCGCTATAACAAGAAAATTGGAGGGTTTTTTAAAGAAATTTTTAAAAATTAGACCATAATATAGTAAACTGTAATTTTCAAAGTCTAGTCACCCTTTCCAAGTTCAGAGAACACCCCTAGCATAGTACCGTAATTTTCAAAGTCCAGTCACCCTTTTCCATAAGAAAATTATAATAATTAAAATATAAATAAGAAAACTAAAAATTGAGTTTGACAGGTCCACTATGGTCAGAGGAACCTAGGAAGAATATAAAATTGATTTGATTAATTAAAAATAATATTTCATGAGTTTAAGTCATTAATAATTAAAATAAATAAATAAAATATTATTAGGAAAATCACGAAAATCAATCCACACTAAAGATAACAGTCAAGGAAAATAAAAAAATTGATTTGATCATCTAACATAATCTTTTAAGTAAAATAGCATTTATGGATTAAAATAATTCTAAAATTTAAATATATTTAAGAAAATTATAAAAATTGGTTTTGGGAGTATCTTATATTTAGGGGTGCCTAAGAAAATTAAAATTGATGTTAAATTAAATACTTCATTTCTAATCTACTTTTTAAAGTTAAAATAATTAAAAAATTTTAAAAATAAAAAAAAATATAAATACACTAAAATATCCAAAATTGTGTTCATCACTTGGGAACAATTAAGATATTTTTCTTGATTTTCTAAAAATAGTTATGAATTTTTAAAGGCTTAAAATGAACTTTCTTTATATTTAGAAAAACATAATTACAATAAATAAAATGTAAATCACAAAAACATAAAATTTGTTTCATTGGGTTATTTGAACTCTGAGAGATTTAAGGAAAAATAAAAAAAGCAATTTTCAAGCTAAATAATATTTTATATCTAATCAATACTCTAATTCAATAGATAAATCTAATAATTAAAATAGAATTTAAAAAATTATGAAAATTTGTCTAACTAGTCCTCTGACCTAGGTGAACCTAAAATAATTTTTCTAAGGATAGATAATAATGTTTTGATAAGTTAATAAATTAACTTGAAAAATACCTAATTTCTGCATTAACGTAATTTAAAAAAATAAAATCAAAATAAACAAAAATTATATTTTCTCCTCTGATATTTTAATTGATGTATGGGTGGGGAAACATACAAATTTAAAATTCATTGAATTTAACATAAAGTATTATGCAGAGATAAAGTCTTTAAGTGCAAAATTGTAATTATGGGATTTAAGCTCTAATTAGTATTTAGGCTAACTTAAAGGGTAAAAGTGTAATGAATGATTAAAATCAACTTCTCAAGATGATTGAAACATAAAGGATTAAGAGTTAGAAACCAATTCCTCACTCAATTTCATAAATTATTTTAATTTGGAAGTTAATAAATTAAATGATCTTAGAATGAGGGTTTTGATTATGGAAGGTTATAATTCACTAATTCAGAACACCAAGTCAATGGTTTGATTATAATGCAATCTTTAATCAGGATTAAGTTTAGCTAATTTAACATTCCTATAATTACAAATCTACCCAACAAATCTTAAAGGCTTAGTAGTGAGGTAGGCTTAATCCAAATTTACTTAATGAGGTTTAGGAAATAAAAAATAATTGACAGTAAAAAACCTTGAGAAACTAGCCTGACTTTAATTAAAGGGTTTATGTTCAATAATAAATCAATTTTATCCTTAAGGGTCACTTATTTCATATGTGAAACATCAAATGAATAAATAGTTACCAAAATCTTAGTGATGATTAAAACATCAAGGTTTATTGAGCATTGTGGTAAAATATACCCATTAAAATATAAATTGATAATGGATTAATGATTTAGAAAAATAATAAGTTTACAATAACTCAAGATGATTCAAATGGTTGTGAAAGTTTTTTAGGGTTACACTCTGAACACTTTTATAGTCTCTTGGATGTCTTGGAGGACAACTGAAGCAACTATATCTTTGCTCAAGAAAATCTTCTTTAAAACAAATGAATAGGGACCCACCAAGTTATGACCTAGGGCTCGGTAGGCATACACATCAAACTGCTTTTCCTGCTTTTCTTTCTAGCAATTATGTTATATTCCTTGAAAGATTATATACACTACAAAAGCTGATATTTTAGCGGATGCAGGAGAAGATGACAGGTACACATTTACATTTACATATTGTAATATCCTTTCATTTTACTTGACCACATTTACTTACCCACATTTCGCTTTACCTACGAAACTTAAAAAAAAATTGTATGTAACACCAAAACAAAATAAAACAAACTTAAAAGTTAAATATATTATTAGAAACAGAAAAAGGGATAACTAAATTTAATACACCCTTTTTAGATGATCGGGAATCCCTTGGATGAGGCAACTTCCGTCTGCTAACGTTATTTCCTTGGTTTAAATGAGCCTAAAAGAAATTTTAGACTATGTGAATCTAAAGAAAATAGTGGTGCTAGAATGAGGGAACCTTGCGATCCTAACCAGTATCGCTTAATTAACTTAAATCCCCCATAAGACATTTAAAGAACAATCACAACAATAAAACTTGACATACTGATGTTTGACGTTTCTTTTCATTATATTTTTATATAGTCACAAGTATGCAAATGCAAGTATTCAAATCGCTCAAGCAATACAGGGCTCTATTGGTGTTTTGGTTATCGATCCTATAAGGAAGGTGTTACTTTATGCTTGTAGCACTAAAGCACAATGTTCAAACTTTATAAAACTTAAATTGAAAACCATAAGTTAGAAATATTTAAAGGTTGCTCATTGAAATAAGTTTATCAAACTACTTTCTAAACTTTGTGTTCAAACTATATAAAGCTTAAAGTGAAAACCATAAGTTGGCAATATTTAAAGGTTGCTAATTGAAATAAGTTTATCAAACTAATTTCTAAACATTAAATTAAATTTACTAAATTTAAATATTGTTTGACTATTTTGTAATGAAAAAATCAAATTAGAGAAAGTATCCTTCCCCTTGTAATGAGAATATTATTAGTGAAAGATTTAAATTTTTAGAAATTGTATTGTGCCAAATTGGAGCAATCCTATTCTTTACCCTCTTCCGAGTGCATAAAGAACATTGGCTAATCCTAGGTTTAGTCCCTAAATCTGAGGTTAGGCTGGGTGGATAGTGGCTCTCACTCTAGAGCTCCCACTTCCCCCTCGCCTGAGCACTAACTCACTTTAGTTTCTAAACACTAGGACCAAATTGGAGATTTTAGTCTGTCACGCTAAAAATTTCCAATTCTACTCCCAATAAAGTATATTTTACTATTTATTTGCACTTAACCCCATGGACTACATTCACATTCATGGAATTGAATGTGTACTCACTTTGTTCTAAAACTCACAGACCTTTTGGATCATATATTTCACAATAAATTTTAACAATTCAATTGGCCATATCGAAAAGAAAATGAAGTACGAAGTGTAAAATCATCACAAGTATTTAACATTAAAATTGTATATCCAATTTATCTATTTAGTATACCATATCTCATTGCATGGAGAAAGACAAATAAATCTACTTAGACTTCATGAGGAAGATACAAAAAAATATGGATTTTATATATAAAAAAAAGTTCATACAAACAACAATTAATAAATACAACTTACCTGAAACTCTTCCTCAAACAAATCCCTTAAAGTTCAATTGAATCTCATTCTCTCTTCATAATGACACTCAATTCTCTCATAGAAAATTAAGAAAAAAGAAATCTCTCACTTTCCTTTCTCTCCTACAACTTTAGAGAAAACCCTCTTTTTGCTTCACTCTCTACACTTACACTAACTTTACTCTCCCCTTTCTTCCCTCTTCCCCCTTTTTCTGGCATTTAAACACACTAATATAGTGTATGGATGAATTTCCAAAGAGATGCCTCAAGCAACCTTTCAAAAATTATCCCAGTACATTGAATCTGCCAATTAACCATCATGGGCACCGTCAGTGCTGGAATTGGGTACCGTCGGCACCCATGATCTGTCAAATGGTGCTGTCGGTGCCATCTTTTTGCCGTCAGCACAGAGCATAGTTTGTACTTCTGCCTCCTTTCTAAATTATGGAGCCCATCCTAGCACCATCGGCGCTCGATTAATTTCCAAAAAAGCCTCAATTAATTCTAAATTTCTTCCTATTTGCTTCCTTTTTGCTCCAAATGCCAAAAATCAACATACCTAGAAGAAAACACAAAAATACCCTCCTTAAAGTGCAATATCAAAAAAATGAGAATAAAAGATATGTGAAAATCAAATATATTTTTGGTGCATCAAAATCTCTCAAACTTATCTGTTTCTTATCCTCAAGTAACTTTTTTACAAAAAAAAATTATGACTCATGTTAGTGAACTTAATTTTACAATTGCTACAATTTTGTTTCATAAATATAATAACAATACTTTAAAATTAATTTTAATAACTTGGGTCAAACTATAGGTAAGTGTATATAATGTCTTCTATTCATTTCAAGAACAAGTGCAGTTTGTCATATTAAGAATACTTAGAAGAATCATATGAAAAAGATTTCTCATGAAGACTCTATTAATAAAGACACTACCACATCAATATAAATTCAAAAAAGTTAATTTATTTCCTTTAATTTAATCCAAGTGAAGCCAATTTTTTATTAGACATCTCCTCAAGCTTCTCCTCACATATATTGTTCTTTTCTTTTGCTTTCCTTTTTTATCTTCTTTTTTTATATATATGAATCATTTTTAATCCATTATTTTCTTTTTTTTTATTTTTATTTCTGGACTACTATATCTGGATAGCCTTTAATAATTTTGAACTCCACCATCCTCTTCCTAATGATATTACTCATTACATTTCTTTCTTTATACATTAATATTAGTATTAACATTATTTCATGGAGTTTCAATCCTTCTTCTTACAACTAATCCTAAGACTCTTAATATTTCAAAAACACCTCCTTTACTTTAAATAGTAAACTATAGTCTTATACTCTTATACTAAATATCTTAACCCTACTGTTAACTTTTATTATTAAAAGTAAATTTTCAAGTCTACTACAATAATCAAATAAAATCAAAAATATAACTTTCTCATGTTAAGTTCTTACCAAAAATCTTATTGAAAATAGTTTTAAAACTTATATTTTATAGAGGGCAAATAACGTTTAGTTTTTCCTCCCTAAAACTTAAAATTTTCAACATATAACACATTAAAATATAAAATGTTGGAAGGAAGAAAAAAAATAACTAACTTTTTTGTATCGGGTTATGGATTTCTTTTCTTTAAATCTATGCAGATATTGATTAAAGATTTACACTAAATGGTATATAACAGTGTAGAAAATCTGCTAAACATAATAAATCAAAGTTTTCCAGGGTAAAGAGACATTAAAAAATAAACTTTAAACACTTTAAAAATAACATGAAAACATATAACAATTAAAATTTAAATATAAATAGGTAACATGCAATAAAATATATCAATCCATGCCAGAAAGTTTAATGATGCAATAAAACAAAAAAAACAAAATGCAAGTACCACTAATAACAGTAAATTAAAATAAAACATACTCACAGTAAAACACTATCACTAAAAACTACACACCTTTGTTGGCATATTTTTAGGTTATGTGTTTTATTTTGAAAAGGGGGTCGCCTACAGAAATTGTCGTCGAATTTCTTTATATTTAAATTTAATTTAAATATATAGTTTAAAAGATAACATTTGATTTTGAAAGTAATTTTAAGTTTAAAAGTTTTAAGATATGAAATCAAACCGATCTCACGTCCCAAATAGTTTATATAAACGAGCACCGCGCCACAAACCGTGTATCTATCCCGAAGAATAGACACACTGCTTGATGATGGGGCTCGATTAAGTAAACTAGGAGATTTGTGACATCCGTTTGGTCTGCGAACCAGTTTTATAAGCCGACAAGTTCCCCTGCTTAATATAAATGAATTAAGTAGGGTTTATATTACCTGGGTTTTTAAAGTTCCCTATAAGGCAAGCCCCTATAGTTAATTATATCTTAAATGACTGGAATCACTTAAGAAAACTCTAGATAATGATCAGTGGTTTTGCTCTCAAGAATTTCAAAGTTTAAGGTTTTCAAAGTATCGGATTTTGGTATTTTCAATTGGGAATGGATCAAATTTGGAACAAGTTTGTTTTAGGAGTCCAAAGGAAGAGAAGTAGGAGAAGCTGAGGATCCAAAAGGAATCTTGGCAACTTCCCGACTATCCTATTGTTTGGCTTAGATTTGAGAAAATCCTAATATTATCTTATATTTCAATCTTGTCAATTTTTGTTAATTAGGACTTATATTCGTATGACAGAGTCATGCAAATAGCCTCGAAGATGTGAGGGCTTATGTCGTACCGAACGACTACCTCGGAGTCCTAAGACCGGTTAGGGCTTAATTTGCATAACATGATTATGGAAATGCCTAACGAAAAGTTGAGGATTTATGTTGCACTAGGCAAACTACCTCGAAATCCTATGGCTTGGTTATTTTATTCTAAGAAAGTTTTCTTGAAGTAGACTCGAGTTTTGTTGATGACGATGGCCGTGCTTTGCCAACCATGCTCCGAGCTCCTTGTTGTTGCAGAGGTTCAGTTTTTAGAAGTCATAAATCAGGAGATGAGAGAAGCGTTTTGGGTTAGAGAAAATCTTAAAATCTAGGTGTTTTTAATATTTTAATTAAAACAAATCTTAAAGTTTGATTAAACAGAATCGATTAAGATCCCACGGTTCCGTCATCCCGGCACCGTTATTTTCATCGAATTCACTTAGTCCAGATGAATTTGCTAAACTCAACTGAATGAGTTCCACACTTTCATTTAGACCGTGGGAAATCCCGTTAGCAACACGTAGGTTACATCATCCTAGGTATTCTCGATCATTCAACGAGACATTTTAATTTAGTTGCAATTGTAGTTTTGTGTTCTGTTTGTGATTAAATTTTGAGTTGTTTTATATTTTGAAATGTTGTGGCGGTGAATTTTATCTTGTAGTGATTTTTAATTTAGTTTTGGTTTCAGTTTTAGGGACTATCCTAAAGGTTTTGGTTTTCATGCAACAGTTGTCTATCATGCAAGAAAAGTAAAGTGCATTTGCAATAAAGTAAATTGCAATAAAATAAAAGCGTACCTAGAGAGTCTTCCCGTCATCCCAAGCTGCACTTAAAATTCATGTTAAGGCATTTAAATATTCTAACAAGTACCTAGGTAAAGCTAAGGGAAAGGTTTTGGTTGTCTACCAAAGGCCTATCCTATAGCTAGTCATCTCTTATGACTTCTAGGTTCTTGTGTTTTGGTTTAAGGATGATTTTCTTCATCAAAGAACAATTAAGTTCAATTTTTCTTATAAATATCCTATCATATTGAAGAAGTGCTTAAGACGAGTCTTAAACATCTTTTCAACACCTCTAGGATTGTTTTAAGTCCAAGAGAATTTAATTATACAAGTGAATTAATCATCAAGGAGTTTAGTTAAGTTTTGTTCTTTTGCTCAGTGAACTAGGACATTTGAATATCCTATAAGTGAAGTAACACTTCACTTAATACTCCGTTTAGGAGTTATGACAACAAGAGCTTTTGAGGGCGAACTGATGTTTAAGTGATTTGTGATTTAATTTAATTTTAATTAATGGGTTTAAGTTTGGAATAGTGTTCAAGTTGTTTTAGATTTATTTTTGAATTCTTTATGTCCTAGGTGATGTTATATTTAATTTAATTTAATTTAATTTAATTTAATTTAATTTAATATTAATTTTAATTTTATTTTATTTTTAATTTTAATTTAATTTAAATTTTATTTTGGTTTGATTTTATTTTTTTATTTAATTTAATTTAATTTAATATGTTTTAATTTAATTTAATTTAATTTAATTTAATTTAATTTAATTTAATTTAATTTAATTTAATTTAATTTAATTTAATTTAATTTAATTTAATTTAATATTAATTTTAATTTAATTTTAATTTTAATTTTAATTTAATATTTTATTTTTAATTTTAATTTAATATTTTATTTTTTTATGTTTTAAAGATGATTTAATTTAATTGTTAAAGTATTAATTTAATTGAAATTTTGGAAGGATTTAATTTAAATGTTTTAATCTTAATTTAGTTTAATGATTAAGTCTTTTAGTATTTTAAATCTTGAGTTTGGATTATCATTTTATTTGGGAATTAAATATTATTGAGGTGGTTAATTTAGGGATTCTTAAATTAAAGAATAAATGTCTTCCTAATAATATCCTCTATTTTAATAATTTCAATTTTTATTAATCTTCCAAATTTAATTAATTAATTGGTTAAGGTTTACTCTAATTAATCTTAAAAATGATTGATGGGTTTCTATTCTTTAATTATTTAAATTTCAATCATCCAAATCAGATTAGGATCAAATAATTTACACTCTCATTTTATTAAGCCTAAAGTTTTAATTAAGGGTTAAAATTTTAGTTACCATTTTGCCCTTCAAGCTTAATAATTCCATAACTCACTAAATTGAGCTTAAATGAATTTAAAATTTTTATGTGGCTTCACTCACATGTCAACTAAGACATTAGAGGAGAAAATGTGACTTTTCTATATTTAATTTATTTATATAATTATTTTTTTGTAGAAAATAGGGATTTCCAAGGAAAATTCAATAAGATGACCAAGGGAATTTATCTGTTCTTAAAAAAATTATGGGATGTTTCTAATGACCAGAGGACCATTTGGACAAAATTTGGTGATTTTTTTAATTATATTTTATTTCCTAGAATTATTTTGAATTTTGGAGTATTAATTAATTTAAAAATATAATAAAGGTTGAAAAATGAGTTTTATATTTTTCAAAAATCTCTCTGATATCAGGGAAGCCAGAGAACCAATTTTCATAATTTTCTGATTTTTCTTTGTTTTATTAGAATTATTTTAGTGAAAAAGTTGGAAAATACATTTTTTAATATTAAAAAATACATTAAGCCTTTAAAATTCAATATCTTATCCTAGGAATTTAAGAAAAATATTTGGTTTATTCCTAAGTGTTTAGAATACAAAATATGACATTTTGGTGATTTTTAATATTTTTATAATTTTTATTATTTTTTAATTATTAAAAATATTAAAATAATGATAAAAATTAACTTTTTAGAAAATTACAATTTTAATTTTCCTAAGTTCCTCTGATATCAGAGAGGCTCCAAAACCATTTTTGTGAATTTTTGGAAAGTATTTTGTGAGTTATAAATTTTTAAAGTTTAATTTTACCCATTATTACTTAAGAGGCTTAATCAACCCATTTGGTGGGGTTAGTCAAGTCCAATTGGTTTCAAATTTTTATGAGGTGTTCTCCTATCTCTAAAGGACAGTGGAGAATTGTTTTTAAGTTAATTTGATGAGTGGTTAACCCTAATTAATTAAAGTTCAATTTTGGGTATTAAGGCTAATTAGGGTTGTTCAAAGTGAATTAGCTCAAAAATTATTTTTCCTTGGTTACTCTGGTCACAAGTAACATCCCCAAATTTTCCTAGAATTTATTTCTCAACATGCTAATTATTGGAATTAAAATACTCAAAAGAGTAACATGAACTTGAAAAATCAATAACTTCTCATAGGGATAGCCTCTGACCTTGGAAAATTTAGAGAATGTTCCCAAGTTCAGAGGCTTGAAAAGCCCTATGGTTTCATGCCATGGTGAATTTCCTATATGCATGGAGAATTAAAACAATGCAGAGAGTAAATAAATTATTAAAAATAAAATACTTAATGAAATTACTTGATAATTAAGTTGTTTTATTTTAATTTTAGGATTTTTCTACACAAAGTTATGAATTTTCTAAGTTTTGGTAATTAAATAAATAAGAAAATTCCGTATTTTCCTACTTATCCACGCGGCGCCACGCCATCCTCGGCAGCTCCGAAGGGCCACGCGGCGCGCTCTGATTCGGCGCCGCCATCCGACTTAGCACTCCAGGGGCCCGTGGTTCATGTACCATCGCGCTGTCCGGCTCGATCCCGACCGTCCGCTCGATACACGCTCGATCCGACGGTTCCTAGTCATCATCTACGACTGGTGTGCACCCGTGACCGTCAACCTTCTAACCCTAATTTCTCACTCGATTCTCAATGGATTTTTGTGTTCTTATGCTCTATGGATTTGTCTTGAAGAGACGAACACATCCATACGATAAACATGCATTGAAATTGATTCAAATTAAATAGAGAATCTCAGTAAGCTCGAGAAGAAGAGTGAGTCCATACCTTTGCTCAGAGAAGTGAAGCTTCGATCTGAGAGTTGTGTCACCTTCGATTGGGTCCAAGCAAGCTCCGGATGAAGTCCCTTGGCACAGTTAATTGTCCAGGTATGATTTCGACCACGGCCGATCACAAAGCTTGGAGGTCGGGAGCAATGGCTGGCTCGGTGAGGGGGCTTTTACTGGGAAACTTCTCCTCTTGGTCTGGTGAATGTGTAGGACCAATCAATTTAGAGATTGGCTCACTGTGGTGAAGTGTCCTGGTTTTGAGCTTGGATTTCAACTCTGAAATTGAGCTCACAGAGAGGAAATGGCAGGGGGATTTCAGTGGGGATCAAGTTCTCTATGTGTAGAGAGTGGTCTGGGATGATTTTGGAAGGGTTTCAGTAGGTTTTGGTTAAGCACCTCTCTTGGCCGAGAGAAGGTGGTGTTTAAATAGAAGAGGGTGGAGGGCCTCCTAGGGGGGTTTAAGGCTTGGGATCTGCTGCTCCATGCAAGAGAAGAACAACCATGGTGTTCAATTGGGCTGGGACACTTCAGCAAGGCAGAATTGAAAAGTTTGGCTCCTCCCAAGGTCTCGGCCATGGTGCTTTCCGGTGATCCAGGCGGCCGGCCGGCAGGCATGGGTTACCCTCAGGTCCAGGTGGGTAAGGGCTGGAGGTTTGTGCAGGCAATTGAGCTTTGCCATGTGTAAAGAGGATGGCTTGAAATGGAAAGGGGTAAGGGCTCATTTTGGGCTCAAATTGGTCAACCCATGATTTTGGGCTTGGTTCACCTCCCCATGACCTGGTTTTGGGCTGGGTGAATCAGTTGGGTCAGCTGTCATGGAGTGGTGAAGTCTCCATCCATGGTGAGGTGGCTAAACTTGGTTTAGTGTGTGACATGGTTATGGTTAAAAAGGCTTAATGAAGGATTAGGAAAGGGGCCCTCCTTTTGCCATTAATGGCTTGGTCACATGTCAAACCTTCCATGGCTTCATATGGCTTGTAAATGGCTTGCTCATGGCTCCATTTGGCTTGGGACAAAGCTTAGTCATTTACATGAAAAAGGGTTTTAGAAATTTTGGTAATTTAGGGGTGATTTGATGGGATTTGGCATATGGCTTGATTTGGAATTATTCCATCATGGATTTAGAACTTAGAAGATGGTTTTATCAAATGGATGATGATAGAGGATTGTCATGTGGGCTTCAAGATGGATTTTGGGCTTTTGAGTTTGGTTAGGAATGGGCTTTTAAATGTCCTTTAGAAGTGGGCTTTTAGATGAATAATTTGCAAAGGGGCCATGCAAAATAAATGTTGGGTTTAGTTTAAGGATGTGTCATGAGTGATTTGAGACAAGTTTGACGTGGTTTGGGCTTGAATTGAGTTGAATTTGGGTTTCTTTGATAAATGGGCCAATGTAGGTCAAATTGGGCTAACTTGGGCCAATCTTGGGCTTGGGTTGAAATTGATGTAAAATTAATGTTGGGAAATGTTTATGGGAGTGTTTCAAAGAGGTTTTAACTTTGTTTGGGTTTTGGTTTTGGGATTTGGGCTTATTTGGGTTAGGTTTGGGTTTAGGTCAAAATTGGGCTTTTTGGTTTTGGGTTGAATTTGAGTGGGGTTTGGGTCCAAATTTTGGGCAAATTATGTTAGTGTTTTGTTTATGGGGATGTTAGGGAAGGTTTAGAAAAGGTTTGGGGTCAATTGAAGTTGAATTGGTTTGGTTTGGGCTAAGTTTGGGTCATGGGTCCAAATTGGGCTTTAAGGTCAAAAGTGAAATTGGACCCAAATGTCAATCAAATTGGACTTGGATTTGGTCTAGATTGATATTGTGGATATTGAATTGGAGTTTATAATTGAATTGGACCAAAATTGGGGTCAATTGGGTAGGTTTGGTTTGACATTGGGTTCACTTGGGTTAAGAATGGGCTAAATTGGGGGTTTTGGTAAAAGTGGGGTAAATTGACAAAATTGGCCCATTGTGTAGTTGGACAAAATAAAATTGGGAATATTTGGGGTTTTTTGAAATTTTCTGGGAATTTTCCGAATTTTTGGATTTTTTGGCTAAGAGGGGCATTTTGGGTATTTGGAGGGTATTGGGGGGTATTTTTGGAATTTTTGGTATTTTTGGCTATGGATGATCAATTTGATTGGTGAGGAAGTGTTCAAGGTTAATTTTGGGGAATTTTGGGTGATTTGGAAATTTTGGAGGATTTGGGCAATTTTAAGGGCTTTTAGTAGGTTTGATGGGTGTAGGGTCCCCGGGGTCAAAAATTGAAATTTTTTTAAAAAAAGAAAATTGATCAAATATGAGTGAAATGGAAGCACTTTGGTTGAGCCATGAAGCCATGTTAAGCCTATATGAGCCATGAGAGGACTCATTTGAGGCATTCACTATGTTGTTCCTAACCCTCTTAGCCAGGGGCTTAGGGGTTAAGGTCCATCCATATGAAATACCTACATGAGTCAAAGAGCAAAGTTGGGTATGGGTGTGGTTTTAGGATTTGGATTGTGTGTGTGAGAGTGTAGAGTGTGAGTGTAGTGAGTGTGTAAGTCGACCCTCACCGGACTGAGCCACCGAGGGTGGTCCAAGGCCAAAGAATCCTATAGGGAACTCATCCTTTAAACCTTCACATTTGATTTCAACCCTCTAGGTGATTAGGGGTCTAAAACCAAGCTTATGGGGTTTGCAGGGAGGCAAGAAGTGGTTCAAATTTCTAAGGGATGGGTCCCAATTCTAGTCCTCTAAGATAGTCAAAGGAAAAGCTTAAGGCTAGATCCTAAACACTAAAGAGGGAAGAGATGACCTCATCAAAAATGAGGTCAATAAATGGACCCCCAATAAGTGTGGTGTGCTAACCAAGCACACCGCGCGTATTGGTGTTGACAGAAGAGATCAACAAAACCAACACAGATGTCCAAGTGACAAACTTAGGACGAAATAGAAGAATTTCCGCTAGGGAGTATCAGGTAAATCTCCAAGGCGAAGATTCCAGAACTCTCGCTGGGGAAAAGGGAAGTGAATTTCAGATCACAAGATTTCAAGAGATTGGATTTTAGATTCATTTTATTTTTTTATCTCAAGTTTTAATTTTGAGTTTGAATTTTGATTTGAGTTTCAATTTTGGTTTTATGCAGAGAAAAGAGTAGGGTGGAGGCCCACCCGAATGCATTTGTATGCTGAGAGGGAAGTAGGAGTCGAACCTATTCCAAATGCTTGAGGAAGAATAGGACAAAGCCTATCCGAAATGCGAGTGCTTTAATTTCAATTTCTTGCTGAGAGGATCAAATTTTGAGATTGTTGAGAAAGGAGTAGGACTGTGCCTATCCCGAGTGCTGAGATGGGAGTACGGCGGAAGCCTATCCCGATTGCTGAGATGGGAGTAGGGCGGAGGCCTATCTCGATTGCTGAGATGGGAGTAGGGTGGAGGCCTATCCCGATTGCTGAGATGGGAGTAGGGCAGAGGCCTATCCCGAATGCTGAGATTTGGTTTATGTAGTGGTTGTGAAAAATTTTGTTGATATTTGATTTATGCTGTGACTATGCAGAATTTTGTTGAGATTTGGATTATGCTGAGATCGAAATGAGATATGAAAGCATTCCATATCCCACGGGAATCAATCAAAGTCTGCTTGCTTGGCGAAGGGTACGAACCTATGCCATCCGAATCAAATTGAAGATTCCTCGTAATTACGAAATCATCCCCAGAGAGGGTTTCAGAGGAGGTTCGGAATAGATCTCGATTTGAAGAAGGATTGGAGGATTTGAAAAGATGGACGTAAACTGGAATTCAATTTGAGCTTTAGATTTGTTTTATTTGTTCTTTAACTATCCCATTTCTTTTTATTGTTTATTTGGTGTTCATGTGGATTTGAAATTCTTTTTAATGTTTGGGTTTTTTATGTAAGAGAGTTCTTATTTATTTTCTTTTTCTTTTCTGTTCTTTGTTCGAAGTTCATTTAACTTTAATGGCGCTTCCCAGTCAATTTGCACAAAAAGAGGTGAAGGCAAAATGTGACATGGTCACTTTCATTCCAATCTTGTTGAAGATACATCATACAACTCGATCTGAAATATTTCTCGTACAATCCATGACTCAAAACGGACTATGTATGATTCTTGTTGATTCATCCAAAAAGTGTCTATCAAATCCATGTCTGAATAATGAGATACACGGTCAATAACATCACCTTCCAAGCCATCCTTGGCAGGAATGCCGCATGGATGTGCATTGGAGGTGTGCTTATTTCCGTGTAACTCACGGCTCGTAGGGCGGAGATTCTCCAATTCGGATCTAGGCTGGAAGTGGTATGGTGCATTTACGTCGTCCATCCTTCTAAAAGTGACGGAGATCCACTCCACTTCGGTACTCCCGGTATGCAATGCTTTGCGTGTCCGCTCCATTTCCTTGTAATATCATGACGGAACCTACGGAAGTGGTATCTCCACCGGCCCTCGGAACTGCTATCCGGAGGTCAGATCCGAACATGATATTGCATTGGTTGACGAACGAAACTGTGCAAAAAGGTCTGACGAAGTCGTGGTGGTCTATGTGTGGAGGTATGCAGTCGCCCTTCTGATAAATTTTGATGATGCAACTTTTGGGTATGCAGTCTGCTGACAGTACCCTCCACGTTATCATTCTTTTCACCATTCTTTTAATTATTCTCGGCATTGGATCCACCTCGCCGTGACGGAGTATCCCTGGTGGATTTCCTTTTCTGTCCTCTGCGAAGTTATAGCAACATCCGCATTGTATTGTGACTCTTCCTTTCCACGGCATCCATTTCCGGGGTTCCGAATAAGTCTTTTCTCTCAGACGGCCTGCTCGACCCATCTTCTGAAGTTCTAGAATGCAATCCACAATCTGCTCTTGCCCGTACTCAGAGAATACACCTGTGTGTAACTCGAGGCCTTCCAAAATGTTGATTCTTCTGCCTCTAATCCTTTCAAAGTATTCGAAAGTCTTCTTCTCAACATTTTGCATTCTTTCTAGTTCATATTCTGGGATGATCTACAAGTGACGAGGCCTAGTAACGTATTGCAGGATGTATGGCTCAATCTCGTCACGTTCTCCTACATACCTTGGCTCCTCGAGGATTGTCTCTGTCGGGACATCCTCCGGGGTTGCTTTAGTAATAAGGTTCTTCAGATATGGTATCTCTGCCCGGCGTCGAGGCACTGATTCTACCTCTGTTCTTCTTGGCACTTCTCCGATCTGTTCTGATTCTCTCGGCGTTGACCTTCTTCTTTTTGGTTCCTGCCAAACCGGTATTTTTGAAATGTGTGTGTCTGCTAAGGTGGTTGTTTCCTCGTGTTGATCTGCTGCAAGTTTAGTCAACATCTTGCAGATACGGTGATTCTTATTCCTTCTTTGAGTAGCAGTGAGCGTAGCTCTCCTCACTTCTTGAATTTCTGCGGGCGCGACGCTGACGAGCCTGCCCTCTGCCGTGGCAACTACTGACTTGATTTTCATGCTTTCTTCGGTGTTTGCCTTTCTTTTCTTGTTGCTGGATTGGTGGCTTGGGCCACCCATCTTCAGTACTGTCTGGCTATGAAGCTCTTCTCGGTCCGCTGGGACCCAGTAATTTTCTTCATACTGTAAGCTGGCTGGTGTGAAGTCAGAATTAATTTCTATCACTGCTCCATCCTTCACCCTCTTTTCATCGAGTGCGAGACTCACGCCATTTTTAAAGTTTAGGACCAACCGCCCGTTCGACATTTCCCTGCGAAGAAAACAAGGAAAGGATCAGGGGCTGTACTAAGAACAAGAACATTAAGAAAGTATTTATCACTGAAGATTCTTATTCACTTATTCCAATTTTAATTTTTAAGGAAAATAGGAAAAGATAAAGAAAGATCAGGAAAAAGATTTGATTTGAAAGGAAGGGTAAAACTTTAATTTTATGATTTCACATATTTTATTTTTAACACATATTTTATTTTATCCATTTTTATGTTTTTGGGTTCGGACCCAGTCACAAAGTGATTGCTTCACCCGTGTTTCTAGGGATAAGACTCTATTTTAGAGGCCACCCTTCGAAACATCAGGTTGTGTAATACTTCTTCAAATATCGTCCATTGATTGGAAGCATTTGTCGTTCTCCTTGGTAATTCACAAGTTGCTAGGAGCCTCTGAGTGAATCGCCTCGACCACGAATGGCCCTTCTTAAGTCGGTTCAAATTTGCCTCCTATCTTGCGATGTGCGAGAATAGGTCTTACGAGAATAAGAACTAAGTCACCAACTTTGAAAGTTCTTGGGCGGACCGATCCATCATGGGCACGGATCATCTTAGCTTGGTACGAGTTCCAAATTCCGTTGCGGCTGCAAGTCTTTTCCTTCCAAGTTTTCCGGTTCTTCCGGTCGTAATCCGGCATTTTCTTCGTAGTAATTTTATTTGCAAGCTGCAATTCGAGTGATGGAAGTCTGGACCTCCAAAGGTAAAACGGCTTCGGACCCGTACACTAAAGTGTAAGGCGTAGGCGAGTAGAGTCACCGAAAGTCGTCCTGTAGGCCCATAAGGCTTCTAGCAACTTCTCGTGCCAATTTCTCTTGTTGTCGTCCAAAGTTTTCTTTAAAATTTGAACGAGAGTTTTATTAAAAGCCTCGGCCAAGCCGTTTGCTCTTGGGTAGTAGATTGTTGAGTATCGTCAATCGATTCCATGTCTTCTGACAAAATTATTGATCTTTGTACTTCTGAATGCGGACCCATTATCTGAAATGATTCTGCGTGGTACTTCGAAACGGTAAACGACTTGATTTTTGAATAACTGTAGCACGTGGTGTGCCTTTACCTCTCTGAGTGGAACTGCTTCTGCCCATTTAGAAAAGTAGTCTGTAGCTGCAAGGATGAAACGATGTCCTCTTGAAGAAGGTGGTTCTATCAGACCCACTATATCTGTGCCCCAACACTCGAATGGCCACGACGCAATTGTCGGATGTAGCACGTTTGGAGGTTGGTGTAGAACCACTCCGTGCACTTGGCATCGGTGACAACTTTTGGCGATCTTCATGCAATCGGTCATCATTGAGGGCCGAGTAATACCTAGTCTTTTAATTTTCATTTTCATTTTCGGACCCGGCTCGATGAGCGCCACAAAGTCTCGAATGCACTTCTTTGACAATTTCACGAGCCTCGGACCCGTTCAGGCATCTTAACCACATTTGATCAAAAGACCTTCTGTATAATGTACTGTTTGTTAATGAGTAAGACAGAGCTCTTTTCTTAATTTGATGTGCTAATGACTTATCGTCTGGCAATTTCCCTGTTTGCAGGTAGTCTATTAGCAGTTGACGCCAATCTTCTGTGTTTTCCGTCACTGCTGCAACTGATTGCTCTGTATTTTCTGATTTTTGTATCATATCCACGTCGAGCTGTGATAGGATCTGTCGTCCCTGAACTAACACTTCAACTGACTTATCTTGTAAGCAGGCAAATTCTTTTGCAATGCGAGCTAGCGCATCTGCGAGAGCATTTTCTCTTCTGGGGATCTTGTAGATTGTTACATTCAGAATTTGTTCCAACAGTTTCATGGCATACTCGAAAGTATTGCTCGAGTCTTGGCTTTAAAATTCTGTATTGTCCGGCGACCTGTTGAATGATCAACTGAGAATCTCCATAGATGTTGATATCCGTTATTCCCATTTGAATGGTCAGTTCTAGTCCTGTTATGAGGGCTTCGTATTCTGCCTCGTTGTTCGTGCATGGCTCTGTTAAGTGGTAGGAGTATCTTAACATCCCCCGCTCCGGTGTTATAAAGATTAGTCCGATTCCTGCCTTACCGGGCACTATCGTTTGCAATTCTTTGTCTTTCTGTGTTGAGGATGCTCCGTCGAAGTATAGTTCCCAACGTCGATCATCAGTGTCTTCTAGGCTCATTTTATGTTCGTCTGGTAAATCGTCGTCGAGAGGCGAATCTGCCGGTAAAGGGTGTGCTGCAAGGAAGTCAGCTAGAACTTGTCCCTTTACGACACGAAGAGGAACGAAAGTTATGTCGAATTGCAATAGTATCATCGACCACCTGGCAAGTCTGCCAGAAAGTGTTGGACGGGTCATCAAATATTGCAACGGATTAACTTTCGAGATAAGGTTGACCTTATGAGAGAGCATGTAATGCCTGAGTTTCTGTGCGGCGAAGATCAGGGCCAAACAATGCTTCTCATTTAGAGGATACTTTACTTCCATCGGAATCAAACGACGGCTTAAGTAGTAGAGAGCATTTTCTTTTCCCTCATCATTGACTTGGGCTAGCAGGGCTCCAAGGGAGTCGTCTAGAGCCGTGGTATAAAGTATCAACGGTCTACCTGAGACTGGGACTGCTAAGACAGGAGGTGTGATTAAGTATTTTTTAATGTCCTCGAAGGCCCGTTGGCATTTCTCTTCCCAAACGAATTTGGCGTCCTTTTTAATTAATGTCGAGAAGGGCTGACACCTACCTGACAAGTTCGAAATAAAGCGTCGAAGATATGTCAGCTTCCCTTGAAAGGATCGTAGTTGTTTTAAGGTTTTGGGAGGCGGCATTTCTAAGATAGCTTTAATCTTTTCCGGATCAATTTCAATCCCGCGATGTCGGACAACAAATCCTAAGAATTTCCTGGAGGTAACGCCGAAGGCGCATTTTAAGGGATTCATCTTAAGGTTGTATTGCCTTAGTCGCTTGAAGACAATTCTCAAATCATACATGTGATCTTCCTTCAGTTTGCTTTTGATGACCACATCATCCACGTAGCATTGGACTTGGTTGTGAATGAGATCATCAAAAATCTTTGTCATTGCTCTTTGGTATGTTACTCCTGCGTTCTTTAGTCCGAATGGCATTACTGTGTAGCAATACACTCCGATTGGTGTTCTGAATGTCGTGACCTTTTCGTCTTCTGCTGCCATCTTTATCTAGTTGTATCCTGAAGATCCATCCATGAAAGAGAATATTTCATGTGTCGAAGCGATGTCGATCATTAACTCTGGAATTGGTAATGGAAATTCATCCTTTGGACATGCTTTGTTCAAGTCTCTGAAATCCAAGCAGATTCTGATCTGACCATTCTTCTTCTTGACTGGTACCACATTGGCTAGCCAAGTAGAGTATTGTTCTTCACGGACAAATTTAGCGTCGATTAGCTTCTTAACTTCGGCTATTACTTGTTGTTCAATTTCCAAACGCATTCTTACGGAAGCTTGTCGATCGGAACGGAAGTAGGATCCACTCCTAGCTCGTGAACCGTGACTTCGGAGCTAATTCCCGCATTTTGTCGTAACTCCAAGCAAAACAGTCCTTGAATTCCATTAATAGCTTGATCATTTCCTCGGAATCTTCTTTATTGAGTAAGGAGCTAACAAAGGTTGGTCCAGGCTTTTCGTTAGTTCCTAAGTTAACTTCCATTAACTCATCTATTGTAGATTTGATTTCTTCTGCGAACTACGGTGGAGCGTCTCCAATTTGCGGATCTTGAAGCTCTTCCGTAGTTTCCAAGCGGTCTTCATTCGGTTCACAAGTGACAACCAAACAAAATTTCGTATCGTCGGCGAACCTAATGTGCCGAATACGAGACCATGTTTTGAATTGGGAGGCCGACCGGCATTATTCCATAATTTTTCGAAGTGTTGTGATCGGCCTTTTGTCCATTGTCGAGGTAAGACACCACGGCGAATTAAATTTTGAACACGAGGAGAGTACCACTCAAAAGGTAATTCCATTAATTCGGAAGAAGCGACATCTTCAAATTGTACATTGTTTTCAGTATTGGAAGAAGAAGTGCCACGGTAAAATTTGATTGGCTTTGCACCGCTGCTATGTACTTCTTTAACCACCATACCCTCGATCTTATTAGATCGGATCGGGGTCGGGGTCATAGTGTGTACATAGTGATTAATCTTCTCGTACATCGATTTGTATTCTTCGTTCTTCTCATCTTTGAGAGAAATCTTGAATTGTGGTTTCTTCCGGTTTATTGTAGCTCGCTTCTTTCTTGATTTCCTCTTCTTCCTCGTAGCTGTTTTCCCAATCGATGTTGATCATCGGCTTTTTACCGCCTACTCGTCCCGAGTGTCTCTTCCGTGACCTCGTCCCCGGCCTCGACCTCGGATGCGAGTTCTGGAGAAACCTTCACCATCTCGCCATAAGGGAGTGCTGAGTGACTGTTGGACTAGAACTTCAGGTTCTTCATTGTATCGAATTTCTTTTGCTTCATTTGGCACGGTGTTTCTGAAGAAGATTATTTTCTTCGGAGGTGCGTAATAAGCTGCATCTTCATGGATTCCAATCTCATGTATGGAGAAAGGTTGCACATCACCTTTAATGCACTGTTCTCCTTCTTCGTAGTATTTTATGCATTGATGCAGAGACGATGGTACCATCCGGTTTTCATGGATCCACGGTCGGCCTAGTAGAGCGTTGAACGATGTCTCAGAGTCAATTATGTGGAATTTTGCGGTTGTCTTTGCTAAGTCACCGGTCTTCATGAATAGTGTTATTGATCCAAGGGCTCTTTCTTCTTTCTGGTTGAATCCTCTTAGTAACATCTTGTCCGCTTCAAGCTCGCGAGCATCAATTTCCAAGTAACATGAACTTGAAAAATGAAATTACTTCATGTTCCCAAGTTCAGAGGCTTCAAAAGCCTTATGGTTTCATGCCATGGTGAATTTCCTATATGCATGGAGAATTAAAACAATACAGAGAGTAAATAAATCATTAAAAATAAATACTTAATGAAATTACTTGATTTCTTTTCCACATTATTCTCCTCTGTTCACTGAGCAAGAGGGTATTTTTATTTTATTTTTATGATTTTTCTACACAATGTTATGAATTTTCTAAGTTCTGGTAATTAAATAAATAAGAAAAACCCCTATTTTCCTACTTATCCACGCGGCGCCACGCCATCCTCGGCAGCTCCGAAGGGCCACGCGGCGCGCTCTGATTCGGCGTCGCCATCCGACTCAGCACTCTAGGGGCCCGTGGTTCATGTACCATCACGCTGTCCGGCTCGATCCCGACCGTCCGCTCGATACACGCTTGATCCAACAGTTCCCATTCATCGTCTACGACTGGTGTGCACCCGTGACCGTCAACCTTCTAACCCTAATTTCTCACTCGATTCTCAACAGATTTTTGTGTTCTTATGCTCTATGGATTCATCTTGAAGAGACAAACACATCCATATGGTAAACATGCATTGAAATTGATTCAAATTAAATGGAGAATCTCTGTAAGCTCAGGAAGAAGAGTGAGTCCATACCTTTGCTCAGAAAAGTGAAGCTTCGATCTAAGAGTTGTGTCACCTTCGATTGGGTCCAAGCAAGCTCCAGATGAAGTCCATTGGCCTGGTGAAATGTCTAGGTATGATTTCGACCACAGCCGATCACAAAGCTTGGAGGTCGGGAGCAATGGCCGGCACAGTGAGGGGCTTTTGTTGGGAAACTTCTCCTCTTGGTCCGGTGAAGGTGTAGGACCAATCAATTTGGAGATTGGCTCATTGTGGTGAAGTGTCCTGGTTTTGAGCTTGGATTTCAGCTACGAAATTGAGCTTACGAGAGGAAATGGCAGGGGGATTTCGGTGGGGATCAAGTTCTCTATGTGTAGAGAGTGGTGCAGGATGATTTTGGCGGGGTTTCGATGAGGTTTGGTTCGAGCACCTCTCTTGGCCGAGAGGAGGTGGTGTTTAAATAGGAGAGGGTGGAGGGCCTCCCGGGGGGTTTAAGGCTTGGGATCGAGCTACTCCATGCAGAGAAGAACATCCATGGTGTTCGGTGGGGTGGGACACTTCGACGAGGCGGGAGTGAAAAGTTTGGCTCCTCCCAAGGTCTAGGCCATGGTGTTTTCCGGCGATCCAGGCGGCTGGCCGGCAGGCATGGGTCACCATCAGGTCCAGGTGGGTCAGGGCTGGAGGTTTGTGTAGGCAATTGAGCTTTGCCATGTGTAAAGAGGATGTCTTGAAATGGAAAGGGGTAAGGGCTCATTTTGAGCTCAAATTGGTCAACCCATGATTTTGGGCTTGGTTCACCTTCCCAAGACCTGGTTTTGGGCTGGGTGAGTCAGTTGGGTCAGCTGCCATGGAGTGGTGAAGTCTCCATCCATGGTGAGGTGGCTAAACTTGGTTTAGTGTGTGACATGGTTATGGTTAAAAAGGCTTAATGAAGGATTAGGAAAGGGGGCCCTCCTTTTGCCATTAATGGCTTGGTCACATGTCAAACCTTCCATGGCTTCATATGTCTTGTAAATGGCTTGCTCATGGCTCCATGTGGCTTGGGACAAAGCTTGGTCATTTACATGAAAAAGGGTTTTAGAAATTTTGGTAATTTAGGGGTGATTTGATGGGATTTGGCATATGGCTTGATTTGGAATTATTCCATCATGGATTTAGAACTTAGGAGATGGTTTTATCAAATGGATGATGATAGAGGATTGTCATGTGGGCTTCAAGATGGATTTTGGGCTTTTGAGTTTGGTTAGGAATGGGCTTTTAAATGTCCTTTAGAAGTGGGCTTTTAGATGAAGATTTTTCAAAGAGGCCATGCCAAATAAATGTTGGGTTTAGTTTAAGGAAGTGTCATGAGTGATTTGAGACAAGTTTGAGGTGGTTTGGGCTTGAATTGGGTTGAATTTGGTTTTCTTTGATAAATGGGCCAATGTAGGTCAAATTGGGCTAACTTGGGCCAATGTTGGGCTAGGGTTGAAATTGATGTTAAATTAATGTTGGGAAATGTTTATGGGAGTGTTTCAAAGAGGTTTTAACTTTGGTTGGGTTTTGGTTTTGGGATTTGGGCTTATTTGGGTTAGCTTTGGGTTTAGGTCAAAATTGGGCTTTTTGGTTTTGGGTTGAATTTGAGTGGGGTTTGGGTCCAAATTTTGGGCAAATTATGTTAGTTTTTTGTTTATGGGGATGTTAGGGAAGGTTTAGAAAAGGTTTGGGGTCAATTGAAGTTGAATTGGTTTGGTTTGGGCTAAGTTTAGGTCATGGGTCCAAATTGGGCTTTAAGGTCAAAAGTGAAATTGGACCCAAATGTCAATCAAATTGGACATGGATTTTGTCTAGATTGATATTGTGGATATTGAATTGGAGTTTAGAATTGAATTGGACCAAAATAGGGGTCAATTGGGTAGGTTTGGTTTGACATTGGGTTCACTTGGGTTAAGAATGGGCTAAATTGGGGATTTTGGTAAAAGTGGGGTAAATTGAGAAAACTGGCCCATGGTGTAGTTGGACAAAATTAAATTGGGAATATTTGGGATTTTTTGGAATTTTCTGGGAATTTTCTGAATTTTTGGATTTTTGGCTAACAGGGGCATTTTGGGTATTTAGAGGGTATTGGGGGGTATTTTTGGAATTTTTGGTAGTTCTGGCTATGGATGATCAATTTGATTGGTGAGGAAGTGTTCAAGGTTAATTTTGTGGAATTTTGGGTGATTTGGAAATTTTGGAGGATTTGGAGAATTTTAAGGGCTTTTAGTAGGTTTGATGGGTGTAGGGTCCTCGGGGTCAAAAATTGAAATTTTTTAAAAAAAAGAAGATTGATCAAATATGAGTGAAATGGAAGCACTTTGGTTGAGCCATGAAGCCATGTTAAGCCTATATGAGCCTTGAGAGGACTCATTTGAGGCATTCACTATGTTGTTCCTAACCCTCTTGCCGGGGGCTTAGGGGTTAAGGTCCATCCATATGAATTACCTACATGAGTCAAGGAGCCAAGTTGGGTATGGGTGTGGTTTTAGGATTTGGATTGTGTGTGTGAGAGTGTAGAGTGTGAGTGTAGTGAGTGTGTAAGTCATCCCTCACCGGACGAGCCACCGGGGGTGGTCTAAGGCCGAAGAGTCCTATAGGGAACTCATCTTTTAAACCTTCACATTTGATTTTAACCCTCTAGGTGATTAGGGGTCTACAACCAAGCTTGTGGGGTTTGCGGGGAGGCAAGAAGTGGTTCAAATTTCTAAGGGATGGGTCCCAATTCTAGTCCTCTAAGATAGTCAAAGGAAAAGCCTAAGGCTAGATCCTAAACACTAAAGAGGGAAGAGAAGACCTCATCAAAAATGAGGTCAACAACCTTCCTCCTCTTCTTCATCCTCATCATCAACTTCCATATCTAGTTCTTGTTGTTCATAAGAAGAGATGCTAGGGTAAGTAGGGAATTTGGATGTATGATCACCCCTCGTAAATTTGATCATAGCCCCATCGTAAGCAACATCGTTCTCATATCTCCTCTTCATAATTTCATCATTATGAGAATTTGGAGCCTCTAAACCTTCGATCCTATTTTTCAATATATCTCTTTGTTGAATCGTAAGCTGCTTCATAACACTATGAAGAGTAGGAGTACTAGAAGTTCTCCATCCAACATGAGACTCATATGCTTTAATTTTAGCCATTCTTATAGGCTTAAGAGGCCTAGCCACTTCTTCATCCTTATTAAATCAACTTCTAATTGTTCACATAAAGATAAAATCAAGGTAGGATGACCTAAGCCTGCAATAGTCTCACCCATAGCAAAAGCACGGATATTTCTATAAATAAAAAAGCAGATATCAATCATTTTCATTTGTTGAATGCAAAATTTTAAAATAGCTCTGTCCCTTATTACTTTATTTTATTGATGGGTAAGAAAAATCTAGCAGTAATGAAATAATGTCAGGCTTTGGATGGAACATTTAACAATGATGCAGAACAATTTAACTTTTGATTATGATTCAACTTCCAAATTCCTTTTCCATCGGTCAGAATGGCAATGACTTCATCCAAGGTAGAATCAGTGGCTCTAAATGTAGAATACTCACATAAAAGTGTACCCCTAAAGTGATAGAAAGCATTAATTCGATCTGGGGTAAACTCCACCATTTTACCTCATACTAACACATGTTCGTCTAGTGTTTCCCATAGATTTTCATGGAAATCCCGCACCATGATAAAAATCACCTCGGCCATGAAGTAACAAAATTTTTCCTAGTGCCTAGCAAGGATTAACCATTCAACCACCCAACCCAGACTTTAGAAAGCTCAATCTTGAACTATCTTCTTCGTAATAAGCTGATTATTGTAATGATATTAAAGTTTAATACTAACAAATATTTTTCTCATCAAAATCCAGTTTTCTCTTTCCTATACTGATCTTTGGAGCCATAGCAATTTCTATAAAAGTGAATATAACTTAAAATAAATTCAAAGATAATAATGTGGAAAAATCTAAAAATCAATCTAATATGTAAGAACTTTCCACCATGGATTATCTCAAAGTTTTTTTCTAAAAATTCAAAATTTCAGATTTCCAAAATGTAGGAACAATCCTTGTTAAAAATAAAAAAAATTTAGTTTAAAGTAAAGCTCATACAAAGAAAGGATGAGATCCTAATCATTTCACTCTTTAAATAGCCTCAAATCTGAATGTAATGAAGCCCTAGTTGAACCTTTTGGTCTACAATAGAGGAAGAAGGTTACTAAAAGGGTAAAAATGACTTTCACCGTGCAGTTTTCATGATTTTTAAAATGCCCGAGTCAATTCGGTCTTCGGGCACCATCAACGCCCATCCCGGCACCATTGGTGCCAGACCAAATTTCAAAAATTTGAATATTTTGTTGTTAATTCAATCATTTTTAAGTCACACCATCATCTCATTAGCTTTATTAAGCTTTAATTTTCACAATTAAGTTGTCTACTAATAATAATTTTCAGAAACAACACAAAACTTGATATTTATATATAAAATCCAACAGTTAAAAATAAACAATTCCATCCACACTAACACACAAGTAATGCAAGCCACACAATACCAAATTTCAGCGTCAAAATCAAACCACAATACCCAAACATTGAAAATTAAACATTAAACACTTAATCAAGCATAAAGAGTCTAAAATGAAAACAAATCAATCACAAACACACATTAGGACATATAAATTCAAATACTAGAAAACCATTCTTCAGAATCACTACACCTCGTCATCATCAGCACGATCATCTACTCTTATGTCTTTTAGGAATTAGTGATGCACATATAGATTGTAAAAAGGTTGGTAAGGAAATTCATCAGTCGAATCTTCTTCAATCCAAGAATTTTGCTTAAACATAAGTATCATACTTTCTTTAATCCATATAGTATGATCAAAATGCACTTTTATCCTCCATTCTAGGTGATCAAATAATTCAAGAATATTTTTCATTGCATTCATAATATTCTGAACATCTTTCTTGAGTTTCATGATAATTTTCAAAATCACATGAGAACTATCAGGAAAGTAGGGCGTAAAGATGTTGAACTTTGAGATGGTTGATCCATAAGAATGTTCATATCTTTTTCCTCCTCATTCCCTATGCAGTTATAATAATCAGTTGGGTCCATGGGCTTCTAAAATAAAAGTACTTTTTCTTAATGTTCATATGGCACTTGTGACTAACTACAAAGCAAGAATATTGTAGAAGGATGCCCCAGCACATAGATAGATCCATGCACAATCAAGCCCAAGATAGATTTTGTAATTATATAACCCACATCAATACGCTTTCCCTTGTGAATGCAATAATTCAAGATAACACTCTCTTTTGTTACTTTACTGATTTTAATGGTAGGGTGTAATTTTGTTAAAATAAAAAAAATGTCAATTCATCGATGTAGGATTTTATGGGGAAGAAGAAAAACTTACATTCCCGTTAGCTCTTTTCTCCAAATTTTCATTTTTGTTCAGTTAAGAATCAATAGACTTCATTCATGATATCTCTTATAGAGGTGAAATTTTTCTAATGGCAACTTGGAGCAATTTCAGTCATGTAAATATCATTTATCCTAGAAGGAGTAAATTGTACTGACCTGCCTCGGACATAGACGACTCCTAGGTTGAGTCCATGAAGATTTGCATAAAATTCTTTCACCACAGGAAGGACTATCGTGGCAGTATTGTAGCACAACACTTCCCAACGCCCTTGCACAATAATCTCTTCCACTTGAGTACTTTGAGTGCTCAATCCTCGATTCACGAAGTCTCCTTCCTTGATTAGTCTCTTCTTCACTATAACTTTATCTTAAAGTTTCTATGCCTCAAAACCGATGAACTTTCTTCAACCGAATATTTAATACCTTGAAGTTCTTTTGGATTTGGAAGCCATGGACTTCGTTATATGTGATTCTCTTAACTTTTCTTCTATCTAAATTGACTTGAAAAACAATTTTAGGGAGTTATTAGGACAAAGAAATCAATCCAAAACCACCAAATACCACTCAAAGAAGCATCCTGGCCATCACCATATTTGTGGTGTCACTGATGTTGTAATTTGCGCCATCGGCACCCATGCTTTGTCAAATGGCGCCATCGGTGCCCATCCTAGCGTCGTCAATCCCCGGAGCAAATTTTTACAGCATTTCACTTTGGTCCAAATAAACTTCAAATATTCTATAAAATCCAATAATTGCCTTGATTTACGACATGTAAGAATGTTTAGGACCCTAAAGTAATATTAACTCATAATATTATCAACAATAACAACTAAGACAAAACAAAATAATAAAAATAGTTATGGTTTGCCTCCCACAAAGTGCTTGGTTTAAAGTTGTTAGCCCGACATATCCAATTTCTACTCAGGATGTCTCAACTTTAAAGCCTCTTTAAAATGTTGTCTATGCCCCTCAAAAAATGTTTCAATCTATGCCCATTAACTTTAAATATATTTCTAGTTTTAGGTTCTTCAATATCAATAACTCCATATTGATCAAATTTAATGACAATGAATGGTCTTAACCACCTAGACTTTAGTTTTCCAAGAAATAATCTTAATCTTGTATTATATAACAAAACATCTTGTTCAGGTTCAAACTTCTTACTTAATATTTTCTGATCATGCCATATTTTCATTTTCTCTTTATAAATTTTAGCATTATCATAAGATTCATTCCTGATTTCTTTAAGTTCATTAAGTTGCAACAATCTTTTCTTGCCAGAATCCTTTAAAAATGAAATTAAATTCCTTAATAGCCCAATATGCTTTATGTACCAGTTCTACTCACCAGTGGCAAGTCTTTCCAAAAATTTATCTATATGGGTACATTTCTATAAGAGTTTTATAAGCCATCATATATGTCCACGATGCAGTACCTTATTTAGCAGACCAATCCAATTTATTGGGATTTATAATTTTTTCCAAAATTCATATAATTTCACTAGTTGATACTTCTGTTAGACCAATAATCTGGGGATGATAAGCAGCTGAAAAATCTATGGATAATATTATATTTTCCAATCAATTTTTTTATTCTTTATTCCTAAAATAAGATCCCCCATTAGTAATAATCAATCTCGGCATTCCATATCTTCTAAAATATTTTTCATTAAAAAGTTTGAAACACTCCGAGAAACACATTTAGTTAAAGTTATTGCTTCAACCCATTTTGATACATAGTCTATAACAATCAACATATATAAATTTCCAAATGAAGGAATAAATGGTCCCATAAAATCTAGTGTGCATACATTAAAAATTTCAACTTCCAATATATAGTTCAGTGGCATCTCATGTCTTCAAAAAATATTTTCTACTCGTTGACATCGATCAAATGTTTTACTATATTTATTAACACCTCTAAAAAGAGTAAGCCAATAAAATCCAGATTGTAAAATCTTATGTGCAGTTCTATCAGTTCCAAAATATCCTATAAATTTAGAATCATGACATCTTTGAATAATTTGTTTATTTTCTTTGTAAGGCACACATCTTCTAATAACTAGATTTTTACATAGTTTGTATAAATATGGGTCATCTTATAAATAAAATTTCACATCATAAATAACTTTCTTCTGTTGTTTCTTCATTAATTCAGATGGTAAAATATCACTCACAACATAATTTACTATGTCTGCATAACACAGTGTATTCCTTCCATTGATATTATACAAATGTTCATCACAGAAAGTTTTCATAATTTCATTTACAAAATCAGATAATTCTTTCTGGTCCGACCTAAATAAATGATCAACTATTTGATTATTAGTTTTTATTCTATCCACTATGTCAAAATCAAACCCTTGTATAGTATATTACATCGAATTAATCTTGGTTTTGCATCCTTTTTTTTTGAAATAGATACTTAATAGTAGAATGGTCTAAATGCACTATACATTAAGCCCCAATTACATATGACCTAAATTTATGAAAAGCATAAACAATAACTAATAACTCTCTTTTAGTGGTGGTGTAATTAACTTAACCATCATTTACAGTTTTACTAGCATAGTATATTACTTTGAATACGTTGTCATGTCTTTGCACTAAAACAATTCCAATGGTATAATCACTAGCATCGCACATTACCTCAAATGGTTTCTCCCAATAAGATGAAACTATTATAGGAGCAGTGATTAATTTTTCTTTTAATAATTTAAAAGCATTTATGCATTCTTCATTATAATCAAATTTCATATTTTTTTCTAGAAGTTGACACAAAGGCTTAGTAAATTTTGAAAACTAATTTTAATAATGCCTGTAGAAACCAGCATGCACTAAAAAACTTCTAAGCCCTCTCACTATGGTAGGAGGTGGTAGTTTTACAAGAATTTGACTTTTTGCTGGATCTACTTCAATGTCATTTTTAGAAATTTTATGCCCAAGAACAATTTCTTCTGTAACCATAAATTAACATTTTTTCAAATTTAAAACAAAATTTGCTTTTTCACATAGTTCCAAAACTTTTCTAAATGGTTTAAAAATTATTCGAATGAAGTTCCAAACACTAAAAAGTCATCAATAAACATTTATGTTCCATTTTCAATTAAATTACAAAAAAATTGCATCATACATCTTTGAAATGTTGCAAGTGCATTACATAATCCAAAGGGCATTCTTTGAAAAGCTAATGTTTCATAAGGATTAGTAAATGTTGTCTTTTCTTGATTCTCAGGAGCAATTGGAATTAGATGATAGTTGATTTATCCATCTAAAATACAATAATACTTGTGCCCAGCTAATCTATCCAACAATTAGTCTAGAAAAAGAAAAGTGATCTTTCCTAGTGACGGCATTTAAATTTCTATAGTCAATATAAATTTCAATAAAGTTACTTGTCTTGTTGGTATTAATTCATTTTTCTCATTTACATCTATTGCCACTCCCCTTTCTTTAGAACATAGTGAAGTAAACTTACCTAAGCACTATCTGAAATATGATATATTATTCCAGCGTCTAACCATTTTAAAATTTCTTTCTTAAACACTTATTTCATCATCGAGTTTAAACTCCTTTGAGGATCAGCCTTAGGTTCATGATGTTCATCCAATAGAGTTCTATGCATACATATCAAAGGCCTGATTCCTTTAATATCAGCTAAAAATTTTTGATGGCTTTATTGTATCATTTTAAAGTTTCTAATAGTTTTTGCTCTTGTGATTCAATTAAATCCAAGGATATAATAACAGGTAATGTAGATGAATCTCCTAAAAATACATATTTTAAATGGGTTAGTAATATTTTGATTTTCAAGTTTAGAAGGTTTTATACTTGAAGGATTGAGTATCATTTTTGTAAAACCCAACATCTCAAATTTTTCATGAACATAATCTAACTTTTGATTATCTATCTCAACGTTGTTATCTTCTGTCTCATCCTTATCATCATATTTCAAAACTTCTTGCTCTAATTTCTCTTTACAGTTTTCCTTAAAATTCTCATAAATCAGATAATCACAAACTTCCACTCTGAAATATCCATTATCTTTTATGTTGCGGGATAGTTCATGTCTTTTGAAAAATTAAATGTTAAATCTTGACAAATGACTCTTATAGTTAATTCTCCTTTTTGGACATCCATCACAGCTCTTCCAGTTGTAAGGAATGGTCTCCTAAAAACAATAAGAATTTTTTTTTATCTTCCTTCATATCTAAAACAAAAAATTTCACTAGAAAGATAAATTTATCAACCTTTACCAATACATCTTCTATAACTACTTTAGGATAGGTGATCGAATGACCAACTAACTAAATATTTTTAGTAAAATGGAAATCTCTCCTAAACCCAACCTTCTAAAAATTGATAGAGGAATGAGGTTAATACTGGCTTCCAAATCACATAAGGTTCTTCCATAAAAATGTTCACCATTAACACAAGTTATAGAAAAGCTACCAAAATTTTTTATTTTTTGAGGATGCATTTTCTGAATAGATGTGCTACGCTCCTCTCTAAGTGCAATAATCTCGTTATCTGTAAACATTCTTTTCTTATTAAATATATCCTTCGTAAACATCACATAATTTGACATTTATTCTAAGGCTTCAACAAATGGAATATTTATAGTTAATTTTTTAAGGATTTCTAAAAATTTTTAAGATTGTTTATCTCTTTATTGTTGTTTCAATATTGGAGAAAATGGAGGTGAAGGTATTTCTACAATAACTTTCATTAGTTTAATTGGATATTCTAAATCTGGATATGTGTCATCCTCACCCTTTTCAATTTCCACCCTTTCCTTTTTAGTTTCAATTTGTATTTGTACTCTTGTTTCTAATTCTTCTCCACATATTAGTTGAATAGCCTTAATTTGCTCTTTATTTTTATCTTTGGGATTAATTTTGACATTTTTAGGAAGAATTTTTGAAGGTCTATTACCATGTGCAATCGCAATATGTCCCAATTGATATTAAATATTTCTAATAGCAGCTCCTTGACTTTTTAATTGATTACCATGACTCTAAAATTATTTCCCTATGTTTAATACCAAATCATCAATAGACAAATTCTTCTCCATAACTTGTGGGTTAGTGATAAAACCTAGAGAATAATATGGTCTATAGTTAGGATTTCATTGGTTGTTTAAATTTCTTAATGGGTTCATTGAATTGTTATTATTATTCCAATTTATATTATGGTGATTCTTCCAACCAGGATTATAATAATTAGAAGAGGAATTATTAGTTTTATTATTTATGGCATTCAATGTCTCATAAGATGATTGAGATTCCATTATTTGTCCCAATGAATTTTCCTCTAACATCGAAGGCGATTAAGAATAGTTCATTCTGAATTGATCTTTTTTTTTATATTGCAGCAATTAGAGAAGCCAAAATAGATATTGTGTTAGAATCATTGATACTAGCTACTATTTCTAGATTTAGCCATTAAAATTTCCATTAAAAATTATTAGTAGCAATATGCTCTATTAAAGACTATGCGTCATTAAAAGAATTTGGCATTAATGATCCACCAGTAGCAACATCGATAATAGATTTAAGATATCCAACTATTCCATTATAAAATGTTTGAATTATTAACCAATTTGGGAAAGCGTTGTTTTGATACTTTCTGAGGAGATCTTTGAATATTTCCCAAGCTTCATATATTTATTCCCCTTTAAACTTGCAAAAAGATGTAATATTGTTCCTAAGTTTAGCAGATTTTGAAGGTGGAAAATATTTATCCAGGAATTTTTTAGATAGTTCTCCTCATGTTCTGATATATCTAGGTGCTAACGAATTTAACCATGTCTTAACTTTATCCCTTTATGAAAAGAGAAAAGGTCTAAGTCTGATAGCATCAGTCGACACTCTGTCATTTTTAAATGTAACACACAATTCTATAAAACTAGCAAGATGTGAATATGGATCTTTAGTGGGTGTTCCCCTAAACTGATTATTTTGTACCGTCTGAATAATTGTAGTTTTAAGCTCAAATGAATTAGTAGCAACATTAGGATTTTGAATAGTTATGTGAATTTCATCAACTGTAGGGTTAGCATAATCTGTTAATGGTCTATGTTGATGTTCCTTTTCAATTCTTCTATTATCTAAGTTGTTCACCATTTTGTTTAAACTTTCAGATTATTTTTTTATTTTTAAAATTTTCTAATAGTACATTCTAAGTCTAGGTCATAAAGTATTAAACCTTCAGATCTAATGCTACACATAAACAAACACAATCAATACACTTACAAAAAGCAATAATACAATTATAAGTTCTATAGATCAAACAAAGGTGTATCAAATACAACATAATTTATCATTACATTCCCCAACAACGATGCTAAAAACTTGATGTGTGTTGTTTTTTTTTTTGATATATTTTTTATATAATCACAAAGTTGTGAATGCAAATATATGTATCGCTCATGTAATATTGGGCTATAGTGGAGTTCGGGTTATCGATCCCACATGAAAGGTGTAAATTTATGATAGTAGCACTATAAAATAATGTTCAAACTATATATAACTTAAAGTGAAAAGCACAAGTTGCCAATATTTATAGGTTCCTAATTGAACTATCTTTACCAAACTACTTTCTAAAATTCAAAGTAATTTTACTAATTCTAAACAAAGTTTTACTATATTGTAACAAAAGGTTCAATATGAAGAAATCTTTCTCTTTGCAATGAGGTTATGGTTAGAGAAAGATTTAGATTGCTGGAAATTATATTGTGTCAAATAGGAGCAATCTTATTATGTACCCTCTTCCGAGTGATTAAAAGCATTAGCTAATCCTAGGTGCTATGCCTGAATCCATGATTAGGCTGGAAGGATACTAGCTCTTACTCCAGAGCTCCCACATCCCCCTCGTCTAAGGGCTAACTCTCGCTTCAGTTTCCTAACACTATGACCAAATTGGGGATTTTTGTCTGTCACCCTAAAAATTTCCAATCCTATGCTCAACAAAGTATTTTTCTCTATTTATTTTCACTCAACCTAATGGATTACATTCTCATCCATGGAATTGAATGTGATTCTCACATTGTTGTAGAATGCATAGTCCTTTCAGATCATATGTTTCACAACCAATTTTAACATTTCAATTGGCCAGATCGAAATCTGAATGAAGTACGAAGTGTTTATCAGAAGTATTTAATATTTAAATTGCATATCCAATCTATCTCTTCATTTTACCATATTTCATTGACAAGAGAAAGACAAAAAAGTGTACTTAGAATTCATGAGGAAGATACAATAAAGCATGGATTTTAAACATAACAAAAAGTTCATACAAACAACAATTAATAAAAGCAACTTATCTGAAACTCTTCCCAATAACATATCTCTTTAAGTTCCTTTGAATCTCTTTCTCTTTACAAAAACACTCAATTCTGTCTTAGAAAAGTAACAATGAAGAAATATCTCACTTTCCTTCCTCTCATACAACTCTAGAGAAAACCCTCTTTTTACTTCACTTTCTACCCATACATTGACTTTACTTTCCGCTTCCTTCTCTCTTCCCCCTATTTTTAGCATTTAAACACTCTAATTTAGTGTGGGGATGAATTTACCAAGAGATACCTCAAGGAACCTTCTAAAAATTGTCCTAATATATTAAATCCTCCAATTAACCATCATGTGCATCGTTGAAGCCAGAATTGGGCGTCGTCAGTGCCCAAGTTCTATTAAATGGCACCGTCGGCACCCATCCTAGTGCCAAAGCGCAGTCTGGCTTTTCGGCCCCTTTCTGGATACTGGCGCCATCTGCGCCAATGTAATTTCCAAAAAATGCCTCATTTGACTCCAAGTTTCTTCCTTTTTGCTTTCTTTTTGCTCCAAATGCAAAAAAATCAATATACCTGCAACAAAACATGAAAGTACCCTCCTTTAATGTGCAATATCACCAAAAAGGAGTATAAAACATATGTGAAAAATCAGACATATTTTTGGTGCATCACATACATTCTTTACGCCTTTTTTAACTTATTTGAACCTCTTGAACTATAAACTTCAAACGTGAAACCTTCTACAACGAGGAGCTCGGAGCATATATCATGGGTAGTATGACCATCTTCAACAGCAAAATAGATCTACATGAGCTAAAGCATTCCTTAGAAATAAATAATAGCCAAAGGAATTCAAGGTGGTTTGTCGAGCGCAACATAAGGCCTCACCTCATTTGTTAGGCCTTTGTACACCATGCAATATAAGCCCTAACTAATGTTAGGACTCCAAGTTTGTCATTCGATATGACATAAAATCTTCTATCTTTAAGGATATTTGCATGATCAGTGTCATATAGATGTAAGCCCTAAATAATAAAATTAGCAGGATGAAATATCAAATAATATCTCCTTTAAATTGAAGCCAAACCATAGGAAAATTTGGAAAGTCACCGTAGGTTCTCCTCAAGATTCATGACATCCCATAGCTTTCACTTTTCACATTCCATATTAATTGTTCACATTTGCACCTTTCCTACTTGAGTACCCTATGTCCGACCTTGAAAATTTAAACTTTGAAATTCATGAAAATATTTTTTGATCAAGATCAAGAGTTTTCAAAGAGGAATTCTGTCAATTAAGATGTAATTAACTATAGCAGGTTGCTGTTACAAGAAACTTTAAGAACCTAGGTAATATAAACTCTATCTAATTCTTTTATATTAGATAGTGGAACTTGTGGGTCAACATAAGGGTTTCGCAGACCAAGAAGGATGTCATAAATCTATTAGTTTATCTAATTGAGCCTCATAATCAAACAATGTGACTTTTCATCGAGATAGGTGCGTGGCTTGTGGCGTAGTGCTCGTTTATTTAAACTATTAAGGATATGAGATCAGTTTGATTTCATATTTTCAAATTAAAATAATATTTTTCCAAATTATACATACATATATATATATATATATATATATATATATATATATATATATATATATATATATATATATATTAAATTAAAATCTATATTTCTAACAAGCGACAGTTTCTGGCAACTCTGCTGGGTAAATATTTTCTCTCTCCATTTTTATCAGAAAGTTTGTTTTCATACAATAGTAAAGTGTCTGTGTCCCTCATAGACAAGATTACCATTCTTTGCCCATTTCTTTCTTAAGGAAGTACAATAAACTTAATTTGATTCTAGGACCATCCGTTTAACCATCCTTAAGTAGAGGGGTTCAGAAGTCTTTGAGATTTTATTTTTATGTGTGTGGTCAGACCCCCGATAGATGTGTTAGTGAACAAGTTTTGCCAAAGTGAGGTACGATATGAAGAGGATCCCAAACAGGGTTTTGAACTTCACTTTTTCTTCATGTTTCTCGTGTTCGATTTTGTATATGCAAATTTAGCTAACACTTTTATAAATCTCAACTCTTGTTAATCTTCGATTTTAAATCTAAACTCTTCAAACATTACAATTAATAATGAAATGATAAATTTGAAATTACACTGCTAAACGAGATGAAATATACGCTTGAAAACAAAACAAAATAAAATGGAAGACAATGTACGTAGTTCATAGAACAACCTGTGTTAATTTGTAGTGTTTGCGCTATAATTACAAGGTATAAGCCACCAATAACTCTTCAAACTTTTCTTGAATCAACAGACACAATGCCGACCCCAACTCTCACCTTCTCTTGCAACTTGCCCACTGTCGGCGTATTTTGATTTTAATTTAAATAAATAATTTGAAAAGTAATATTTGATTTTGAAAATAATTTTAAATTTGAAAATTTTAAGATATGAAATCAAGCCGATCTCACATCCCGAATAGTTTATATAAACGAGCACCGCATCACAAACCATGTATCTATCCCGAAGAATAGACACATTGCTTGATGATGGGGCTCGATTAAATAAACTAGAAGATTTGTGACATCCGTTTGGTCTGCGAACCAATTTTATAAGCCGACAAATTCTTGGGTTCTTAAAATTCCCTATAAGGGCAAGCCCCTATAGTTAATTACATCTTAAGTGACGGGAATCACCTAAGAAAACTCTCGATAATAATCAGTAGTTCTGCTCTCAAGAATTTCAAAGTTTAAGTTTTCAAGGGATTGAATTTTTTGGAATTTCGATAGGGAATGGATCGAGTTTGGAACATTTTGTTTTGGGAATCCAAAGGAAGAAAGGTAGGAGAAATCACAGATTCGAAGCTAACTTCGGTGATCTCCCGACTATCCTATTGTTCGGCTTGAATTTAGGAAGGTCCTAATATTATCTTATATTTCAATCTTGCCAATTTTAGTTAATTTGGACTTATATTTGTATAATAAAATCATACAAATAGCCTCGAAAATGTGAGGGTTTATGTTGTACCGAACGACTACCTCGGAGTCCTAAGACCGGTTAGGGCTTAATTTGCAATGCAAATGCCTAACAAAAGGCTGAGGATTTATGTTGCACTAGGCAAACTACCTTGAAGTCCTATGGTTTTCTTCGTTTAATTCTAGGAATGTTTTGTTGAAGTAGATCCGAGTTTTACTGATGACGATGGCCGAGCTGCCCACCATGCTCCGAGTTCCTTGTTGTTGCAGAGGTTTAGTTTTAGAAGTCATAAATCAGGAGATGAGAGAAGTGTATGGTTTTAGAGAAAGTCTTAATTTCCATGTGTCTTTAATGTTTTAATTAAAACAGGTCTTAGAGTTGATTAAACGAAGCCGATTAAGATCCCGCGGTTCCGTCATCCCGCACAGTTATTTTCATCGAATTCACTTAGTCCGGATGAATTTGCTAAACTCAACTAAATGAGTTCCGCACTTTTATTTAGACCGTGGGAAATCCCGTTAGCAACACGTGGGTTACATCATCCGAGGTATTCCCGATCATTCAATGAGACGTTTTAATTTAGTTGTAGTTGTAGTTTTGTTGTTCGTTTGTGATTAAATTTTGAGTTGTCTTATATTTTGAAATGTTGTGGCGGTGAATTTTATCTTGTAATGACTTTTAATTTAGTTTTGGTTTCGGTTTTAGGGACTATCCTAAAGGTGTAGGTTTTCATGCAACGAGTTGTTTATCATGCAAGAAAAGTAAGTGCGATGCGATTAAATAAATTGCGGTAAAGTAAATTGCAATAAAATAAAAGCGTACCCGGAGGGTCTTCCCGTCATCCCAAGCTTCACTTAAAACACAATTAGAATATTTAAGTATTTAAAGCAGGTTCCTAGGTAAAGCTAAGGGAAGGGTTATGGTTTTCTACCAAGTTCCTAATCCTATGGCTAGTCATTTCCTATGACGTATAGGTTCTTGTATTTTGATTTGAGGACGATTTTCTTCATCGAAGAACAACTAAGTTCAATTGTTCTTATAAATATCCTATCATATTGAGGAAGTGCTTAAGACGAATCTTAAACATCTTTTCAATATTTCTAGGATTGTTTTAAGTCCAAATGAATTTAATTATACAAATGAATTAATCATCCGAGAGTTTAAGTTTTGTTATCTTGCTCAGTGAATTAGGACATTTGAATATCCTATAAGTGGAGTAACGCTTCTTTTAATACTCCTTTTTAAGAGTTATGGCATCACGAGCTTTCGAGGGCAAATGGATGTTCAAGTGGTTTATGATTTAATTTTAGTTAATGGATTTAAGTTTGGAATAGTGTTCGAGTTGTTTTAGATTTATTTTGAATTCTTTATGACTTAGGTGATGTTATATTTAATTTAATTCAATTTAACTTAACTTAATTTGATTTAATGTGGTTTAATTTAATTTCATTTAATTTTAAGTTAATTTAATATAATATGATTTAGCTTAATTTAATTTTATTTAATTTAATTTGATTTAGTTTTAATTTAATTTAATTTAATTTAATTTTATTTAATTTAATTTAATTTAATTTAATTTAATTTAATTTAATTTAATTTGACTTAATTTAATTTAATTTAATTTAATTTAATTTAATTTAATTTGTTTTAATTTTAATATGATTCGATTTAATTTTAATTTAATTTAATTTAATTTAATTTAATTTAATTTAATATGATTTAATTTAATTTTAATTTAATTTAATTTTAATTTAATTTAATTTTAATTTAATTTAATTTGTTTTAATTTAATTTAATTTAATTTGTTTTAATTTAATTTAATGTAATTTTCTTTTAAAGGGATTTGCTTTAAATAGTTTAACCTTAACTTAATTTAATGATTAAGTCTTTTAGCATTTGGATTATCATTTTAATTAGGGATTAAATATTATTGAGATGCTTAATTTAGGGATTCTTAAATTAAAGAACAAATTTCTTCCTAATAACATCCCTATTTTAATAACTCCAATTTTACTATTCTTCCAATTTTAATTAATTATTTAACTAAAGTTTATTTCAATTATTGTTGAATTGTTTAATAGGTTTCTACCCTTTAATTATTTAAATTTCAATCATCTAAATCAGATTAGGATCAAATATTTTACTCTTTAATTTTATTAAGCCTAAAGTTTTAATTAAGGGTTAAAATTTTAATTACCATTTTGCCCTTCAAGCTTAATAATTTCATAACTCACTAAATTGAGCTCAAATGAATTTGAAATTTTTATGTGACTTCACTCATATGTCAATGAAGACATTAGAGGAGAAAATGTGATTTTTCTGTATTTAATTTATTTATGTAATTATTTTTAGTGGAAAATAAGGATTTCCAAGGAAAATTTAATAATATGACCAAGGGAAAGTTTCTGTCCTTAAGAAAATTATGAGACATTCCTAATGCCCAGAGGACTACTTGGACCAATTTTTGTGATTTTTTGAATTATATTTTATTTATTAAAATTATTTTAAGTTCTGGAGTATTAATTAATTTAAAAATAGAATATAAGTTGAAAAATGAATTTTATAATTTTTAAAATTCTCTCTGATAGCAAGGATTCCAGAGAACCACATTTTACAATTTTCTGATTTTTCCTTAATTTATTGGAATTATTTTAGTGGAAATTCTAGAAAATGTATTTTTTTAATTTTAAAAATTACCCCAAGGCTTTAAAATTTAATATCTCAACCTAGAGACATAAGAAAAATATGGGGATTGTTCCTAAGTGGTTAGAATTTAAAATGTGACATTTTGGTGAATTTTATTATTTTTGTAATTTTTATTATTTTTTAATTATTAAAATATTAAAATAATGATAAAAAATCAACTTTTTTAGAAAATTGCAATTTTAATTTTATTGAATTCCCCTGATATCAGAGAGGCTTCAAAACCAATTTGGTGAATTTTTGAAAAGTATTTTGAAAGTTATGAAATTTTAAAGTTTAATTTTGGCTAAGTGGCTTAATCAACCCATTTGATGGGGCTAACCAAGTCCAATTGACTTGAAATTTTTATGGTGGGTTCCTCTAATCCTAAAGGTCAGTGGAGAATTAATTTCAAGTCAATTTGATCTATGGTTAACTCTAATTAATTAAAGTTTAATTTTGGGTATTTAGGCCAATTAGGGTTAATCTGAGTGAATTAACTCAAGTCCTATTTTTCCTAAAGTTCTCTAGTCATAAGGAACATCACCAAATTTTCCTAGAATTTATTTCACAACATGCTAATTTTTGGAATTAAAATACTCAAAACAGCAACATGCATTTGAAAAATCAATAACTTTTCACAGAGATGGCCTCGACCTTGGAAAATTCGGGGAATGTTCCCAAGTTCGGAGGCTTCAAAAGCCCTATGGTCTCATGCCATGGTGAATTGTATGAATGCATGGAGAATTAAAACAATGGAGGGAGTAAATAATTAATTAAAAATAAAGTACAAGACAAAATTAATTAATTTCTTTTCCACATTATTCTCCTCTGTTCACTAAGCAAGAGGGTATTTTTATTTTATTTTTGTGATTTTTCTACACAATGATATGAATTTTCAAAGTTTTTGATATTTAATAAATACATTAAATACCCTATTTTTCTACTTATCCACGCGGCGCTGACTCAACCTCGGCAGCTCCGAATCGACACGCGTCGCTCCCTGGTTCGGCGCCGCCATCTGACTCAGCTGTCCGGGGCCCCGCGGTTCACGTACCATCTGCCGGTCCGACGCAATCCAAGCCGTCCATCCAATACACGCGCGATCCGACGGTTCTCGGTCATCGTCTACGACGCGGTACGATCCCGTGACCGTCCACACTCTAACGCTAAGAACTCTCTCGATTCTCAACGGATTTTCGTGTTCTTATGCTCTATGGATTCGTCTTGAAGAGACGAACACATCCATATGGTGAACATGCTATGAAATCAAGCCAATCAAAATGTAGAATTGACTGAAGCTCAGGCAGAAGAAGGAGTTCATACCTTTGCTCAGAGAAGTGAAGCTTCGATCTGAGGGTTGTGTCACGTTCGATTGGGTCCAAGCAAGCTCCGGATGAAGTCCCTTGGCTTGGTGAATTGTCTAGGTATGATTTCCACCGAGCCGATCACAACCTTTGGAGTCCGGAACAACTAGGTGGCCCGGAGAGGGGGCTTTCCTTGGAAAATTTCTTTTCTTGGTCCGAGTGAAGGTGTAGGTGAGTTTAATTTGATTTTGGTGAAGGATTCGGAGTGTCCTGTTACGGCTCGAGAATCGAGCTCCAAAATTGAGCTCGATCAATGGGGATTAGAGCAGGAGAACAGTGGGGATCAATTGCTCTAAGTCTGGAGGGGAGTGAGGAGTGATTTTGGCAGAGTTTTGGTATGGTCTGGTTCAACACCTCCTTTGGCCGAGAGGGTGAGGGGTTTAAATAAGAGAGGCTGGAGGGCCTCCCAGGGGGAGTTGAGGGCTGGATCGAGCTGCTTAGGTGAGGAGAAGAACAGCTGCAATGGCCATTTGGAGTGAGGCGGCTCGACGAGGTAGAATTCCAAAGCTTGGCCTCTCCCGAGGTTTCGGGCATGGTGTTTTCCGGCGATCGGGTGGCCGGCCGACTGGGCATGGGTCACCCTCAAGGTCAAGTGGGTCAGGGCTGGGACTTGGTGCAAGCAATTGGCAATTGCCATGTGTAAAGGGGTTGAATTAAAATGGAATGGAGAAGGGGGCATTTTGGCTTCAATTTGGTCAACCCATTGGTTTGGGTTGGGTGCACCTCCCCATGGCCTCGATTTTGGGTTGAGAGGATCGGTTAGGTCGACCAAGAGAGGATGGTGTGGTCTCTATCCATGATGAGGTGGCTAAACATGGTTTAGTCTGTGTCATGGATAAGGTTAAAAGGCTTAATGAAAGGTTAGGAAAGGAGCCCCTCCTTTTACCATTAATGGCATGGTCACATGCCAAACTTTCATGGCTTCCTATGGCTTGTGAATGGCTCATGCATGGCTCCATGTGGCTTAGGGAAAAGTTTAGTCAATTTCATGAAAATGGGTTTTGTGACTTTTGGCATTTTGGTGAGGGTTGCCATGAGGTTTAATTTTGGAATAATCCAATGATGAATTTAGGATTTAGGGATGATTTCAATTAAAGGGATGATAAGGAGAAAGTTCATGTGGGCTTTAGGATAGGCTTGGGCTTTTGAAATTATCTTAAGAATGAGCTTTTAGGAAGGCTAAAAGGGGGGGGGCCTTCATGTTTGAAAATGGGCTTTTGGATAAAAGATTTTGTAAAGGGACATGTCAAATAAATGTTGGGATTGGTTTAAGGATGTACCATGAATGATTTGAAACAAACTTGAGGTGATTTGGGTTTGAATTGGGTTGAATATAGGCCTTTTGGTAAAGAGGCTAAGATGGGCCAAAATGGGCTACCATGGGCCAAAGTTGGGCTAAAGTTGAAATTGATGTAAAATTAATGTTGGGAAATGTTTATGGGAATGTTTCAAAGAGGTTTTGGCTTTGGTTGGGTTTTGATTTTGAGGTTTGGGTCTATTTGGGCTAAGTTTAGGTTTAGGTCAAAATTGGGCCTTTTGATTTTGGGTTGAATTTTAGTGGGGTTTGGGTCTAAATCTTGGGAAAATCATGTTAGTGTTTTGTTTATGGGGATGTTAAGGAAGATTTAGAAAAGATTTGGGGTTAATTGGAGTTGAATTGGGTGAGTTTGGGCTAAGTTTGGGTCATGGGTTCAAATTGGGCTTTAAGGCCCAAAGTGAAATTGGATCCCAATGCCAATCAAATTGGGATTGGATTTGGTCTAGCTTGGTGTTGGGGATGTTGAATTGAAATTTAGAATTGAATTGGATCAGAATTTAGGTCAATTGGGTAGGTTTGGTTTGACATTGGGTTCATTTTGGGTTAAAATGGGTCAAATTGGGGGTTTTGATAAAAGTGGGGTAAATTGACAAAATTAGCCCATGGTGTAGTTGAATAAAATGAAATTGGGAATATTTGGAATTTTCTGGAATTTTCTGGGAATTTTTGGAATTTTTGGATTTTTTTGGCCAAGAGGGGTATTTTGGGTATTTGGGGGGTATTGGGAGGTATTTTTGGAATTTTTGGTATTTTTGGGTATGGATGATCAATTTGAGTGATGTGGGAATGTTAGGGATTGGTCTTGAGGATTTTTGGGTGATTTGGAGATTTTGAAAAATTTGGGTAATTTTAAGGGTTTTGGGTAGGCTAGGCGGGTATAGGGTCCCGGGGGTCAAAAATTGAAAATTTGGAAAATTGAAGATTGGGTGAATGTAAGTGGAATGAAATCATTTTGGTTGAGCCATGAAGCCACATCAAGCCCACATGAGCCATGAAGGGACTCATTTGAGGCATCCACTATGTTGTTCCTAACCCTCTGCGCAAGGGCTTAGGGGTTAAGGACCATCCATGTGAATCACCTTCATGAGTCGGGAGGTCAAATTGGGTATGGGTGGGGTTTTAAGAGGTGTGTGAAAGTGCGAGTGTATAGGTGTAGTGTGTGTGTAAGTCAGCCCCCTTCACCGGACCGGGCCACCCTGAGGCAATCCTAAGGCCAAAGAGTCCTATGGGAATTCATCCTTTAAACTTCCACATTTAATTTCAACCCACTAGGTGATTAGGGGTCTACAATCAAGTTTGTGGAGTTTGCAGGGAGTTAGGAAGTGGTTTGAATTTCTAAGTGGTGGGTCCCAATTCTAATCCTCTAGGATAGTCAAAGGAAAAGCCTAAGGCTAGATCCTAAGTACTGAAGAGAAGAAGAGAAGACCTCATCAAAAATGAGGTCAACAAATGGACCCCCAATAGGTGTGGTGTGCTAACCAAGCACACCGCGCGTATTGGCGTTGACCGAAAAGATCAAAAAAACCAACAAAGATGTCCAAGTGACAAACTTAGGATGAAGTAGAAGAGTTTCCGTTGGGGAGTGTCAAGTATATCTCTGAGACTGGAGATTCCTGAACTCTCCCTGGGGAAGGGAAAAGGAGGTGAGTTCCAAATCACATGATCTGGGGGAATTTCGATTTAGATTTTCGTTTTGTTTTAGTTTAAGTTTTGATGTGTAAGTTTAGATTTTGAGTTTTAATTTAGATTGAAGTTTGGTTTAAAATCAATTTGAGGAAATTTGGATCTGAAGTTTGGATTCGAAATGAGGTTCCAATCCCGGGATTGTGGAGAAAACTGGAATCGGGGTACCGACCGTGAGAATGAGAATCGGAGTTTAAGTGTTGATTGAAGGGGATGAGAATCAAAATTTAGGTACTGATCTCGACAGTTTAAAGAGAACTGGAATCGGGTTCTAGTCTCGAAGGTTTAAAGAGAACTGGAATCTGGTTCTAGTCTCGAAGGTTTAAAGAGAAATGGAAGTTGGTTCCAATCTCGAAGGTCTAAAGAGAAATGGAAACTGGTTCCAATCTCGAAGGTCTAAAGAGAAATGGAAGCGGGTTCCAATCTCGAAAGTCTAAAGAGAAATGGAAGCCGGTTCCAATCTCGAAGGTTTAATGAGAATCGGAAGCTGGTTCCAATCTCGAAGGTCTAAAGAGAAATGGAAGCCGGTTCCGATCTCGAAGGTCTAAAGAGAAATGGAAACTGGTTCCAATCTCGAAGGTTTAAAGAGAAATGGAAACTGGTTCCAATCTCGAAGGACTAAAGAGAAATGGAAACTGGTTCCAATCTTGAAAGTTTAATGAGAATTGGAAATGGATTCCAATCTCGAAAGTTTAATGAGAATTGGAACGAGGTTCCAATCTCGAAAGTTTAATGAGAATTGGAAATGGATTCCAATCTCGAAAGTTTAATGAGAATTGGAAATGGATTTCAATCTCGGAAGTTTAATGAGAATTGGAACGAGGTTCCAATCTCGAAAGTTTAATGAGAATTGGAAATGGATTCCAATCTCGTAAGTTTAATGAGAATTGGAACGAGGTTCCAATCTCGAAAGTTTAATGAGAATTGGAAATGGATTCCAATCTCGAAAGTTTAATGAGAATTGGAAATGGATTCCAATATCGGAAGTTTAATGAGAATTGGAAATGGATTCCAATCTCGAAAGTTTAATGAGAATTGGAAATGGATTCCAATCTCGGAAGTTTATTTGTGTGAAGTGGGACCCAGTCTCATGCCATCAGAACCAAATCAGACAAAGCTCGTGTCTCCGTGTCAATAGACATAGTCGATCTCCATACAGGAAGAAAGGTAGGCCACAAAAGTCGAAATGATTTCGATGTGATGAGAAAAGGTTTAAGGTTCTGAAATTGAAGTGTGGGTCTCTTGTGAGGAAGAGTTGTCCCGACAAAGAATTTCAAAGCTTCTTGGGGTAAATTTCGATTTGGAGTTGATTTGAAAATGTTGGAAAAGATGAATTTAGAGTGGGATCCGATTTGAGATTCATTTTCATTTTGTTTGTCCTTTAACTTTCCAAAAATATTTTTAGCTGTGTATTTAATGTTCATGTGAATTTTATTTAGCGTTCACGTGGATTCTGAAGTTATTTTTATGTTTGGATTTTTAATGGAAAAATAATTCTCATTTATTATTTTTATTTTTATATTTTATTTATTATTTTTATTTATTATTATTATTTTATTATTATTATTATTATTTTTCTTTTATGTTCTTTGTTCGAAGTTCGTTTAACTTTAATGGCGTTTCCCAGTCAATTTGCACAAAAGAGGTGAAGGCCAAAATTGTGACATGGTCACTTTCATTCCAATCATGTTGAAAATACATCATACAACTCGATCTGGAATACATCTCATACAATCCATGTAGACTCAAGACGGACTATGTATGATCTTTTTCGATCCATCCAAAAAGGTATCTGTCAAAAATCCATGTCTGAATAGTGAGGTACATGGTCAATAACATCACCTTCCAAGCCATCCTTGGCGAGGTCGCCGTATGGATGTACGTTGGAGGTGTGATATTTTCCATGTATCTCACGGCTCGTAAGGTCGGAGGCTCTCTAGCTCGGGTCCGGTCGGAAGTGGTAAGGTGCTTTCCCGTCGTCCATCCTTCCGAAAGTAACCGAGATCCGCTTCACCGGTACTCCCGGTATACAATGTTTAGCGACATCCGCTCCGTTGCCTTTCGGCATCATGACGGAACCTACCGGTAATGGTATCTTTACCGGCCCTCGGAACTCACTCGGGCCCGCTATCCGGAGGTCGGATCCGAACATGATATTACACTCATTCGGAAAAGAAACTATGCGAAAGGTCCGACAAAGTCGTGATGATCTATGTGTGGGGAATGCGATCACCCTTCTTGTAAATGTTAATGATGCAAGCTGTCGGGTATGCAATCCGCGGCGATACCCTCCATGTTATCATTCTTTTTACCATCCTTTTAATGACTAATGGCATTGGATCCACTCGACCATGACGGAGTATCCCCGGTGGGTTTCCCTTCCGTCTTCTCGCGAAGTTGTAGCGAGCATCCACATTGTATTGTAATTCTCCCTTTCCCCGGCATCCATCTCCGGGGTTCCGAGTAAGTGTTTTCTCTTAAGCGACTCCGCTCGGCCCATCTTTTTCAAATCCCGGATGCAGTCCACGATTTGTTGTTGTTCGTATTCTGAGAACACGTCTGTATGTAACTCGAGGCCTTCTAGTATATTGATCCTCCTGCCTCTGATTCTCTCGAAGTATTCAAAAGTTTTCTTCTCGACCTTCTGTATTCTTTCTAGCTCGTATTCTGGGATAATTTGCAAATGGCGAGGCCCGGTGACGTCTCGTGGGATATATGGCTCAATCCCTTCACGTTCTCCTGCATACCTCGGCTCCTCGGGATGATGTCCGTCGGGACCTCCTCCGGGGTTGCTTCTGCAACAAGGTCATGCATTACCGGTGGCTTTGTCTGGTGGTGTTGTAGCCTTCTTTCTTCTGTTCTTCTCGAGATTTCTCTGGTTTCTTCTGTCATCCTGGGAGCTGGCTTCCTTCCTTCGGAGTTCTCGGCGAACCGGTATCCTTGAAGTATATGCTCGGCGAGTAGCAATCTGCCTCGTTGCGCCTGGTCCGTCGCTAGTTTAGTTAACATCTTGCGAATACGGCGATTTTTATTCCTTCGCCGAGTTCTTTGTGAGAGTAGCTCTTCGTATTTCCCGAGTTTCGTGGGTGCGGCGCCGACAAGGTCGCCCTCCGTCGTAGCGACTACGGACTTGATTCTCTTGTCCTCTTCGGTGTTTGTTTTTCTTTTCTTATCGTTGGATTGGTGGCTTGGGCCACCCACTTTCATTATCGTCGGCATCGGGCGGTTCCTCTCGGTCAACCGTGACCCGGTCACTTTCCTCGTATTGTAGGCCCGCCGGTGCGAAGTCCGAGTCGATCTCTATTATCGCTCCATCTTTCACCCTCTTTTCGTCGAGTGCAAGGCTTACGCCATTTCTAAAGTTCAGGACCAACCGCCCGTTCGACATTTCCCTACGAAAAGACAAGGAAAAGGATCAGGGGCTGTACTAAGAACAAGAACATTAAGAAAATGTTTATTAAAGACAATTTTTTTTATTTTATATTTTTTAAATTCAACAGGAATGAAGTAGGAAAAGATCAGGAAAGAGATTTTGATTTAGAAGAGAGAAAACAAGGAAAACTTTATTATCATGATTTTATTTATTCTAGCACATTTTTTATTATTTTGGGTTCGGACCCAGTCATAAGTAATTACTTCACCCGTGCTTCTAGGGATGGAAAATTCATTCCTTCGAAACATCAGGTAGCGTAATACTTTTTCAAGTATCGTCCATTGATCGAAAGCATATGTCGTTCTCCTTGGCAGTTCACTAGCTGGTAGGAGCCTCCTGAGTAGACTGCCTCAACCACAAACGGTCCTTCCCAAGTGGGTTCAAATTTTCCTCCTATCTTGCGGTGTGCAAGAATAGGTCTCCTGAGAACGAGAACTAAGTCACCAACTTTGAAGGTTCTTGGGCGGACCAATCGTCATGGGCTTGAACCATCTTAGCTTCGGTATAGTTCTAAATTCCGCCGCGCTACAAGTCTTTTCCCTTCCGGGCTTTCCAATTCTTCTAGTCGCAATTTGGCATTCTCTTCTCGTCGTGATCTTGTTTGCAACCGCAATTCGAGTGAAGGAAGCCGGACCTCTAAGGGTAACACTCGCCTCGGACCCATACACCGGAGCGTAAGGTGTAGCTTCGAGTAGGAGTTCGAAGGTTGTCCGGTAGGCCCATAAGGCTTCTAATAACTTCTCGTGCCAATTTCTCTTATTGTCGTCTAAAGTCTTCTTTAACATTTGAACGAGAGTTTTATTAAAAGCCTCAACAAGGCCGTTTGCTCTTGGGTAGTAAATTGTTGAATACTGCCAGTCGATTCCGTGTCTCCTGACAAAATTGTTGATTTGTGTGCTTCTGAATGCTGACCCATTATCTGAGATGATCCTGCGCGGCACTCCGAAACGGTAGACAACTTGGTTCTTGAAAAATTGTAGCACGTGATGTGATTTTACTTCTCTAAGTGGAACTGCCTCTGCCCACTTGGAAAAGTAATCTGTAGCCGCAAGAATGAAGCGATGTCCTTTCGAAGATGGTGGTTCTATTGGACCTACTATATCCGTGCCCCAACATTCAAATGGCCACGATGCAATTGTCGGATGTAGCACGTTTGGAGGTTGGTGTAGAACCACTCCGTGCACTTGGCATCGGTGACGGCTCTTGGCGATTTTCATGCGGTCGGTCATCATCGAGGGCCGATAGTACCTCTAGTCTTTTAATTTTCATTTTCATCTTTGGACCCGATCGGTGAGCGCCACGAGTCCCGAATGCACCTCTTTAACAATTTCACGAGCCTCGGACCCGCTCGGGCATTTTAGCCACATTTGATCAAAAGACCTTCTCGTATAATGTGTTGTTTATTAATGCGTAGGACGAGTTCTTTTCTTGATCCGATGGGCTAACGACCTATCGTCCGGTAGTTTTCCGTCTGCAGGTAATCTATTAATGGTTGTCGTCAATCTTCTGTGTTTTCTGTCACTGTTGAAACTGATCCTTTTTCTTTTTCTGATTTGTATATTGTGTCTATGTCGAGCTGTGATAGGACCTGACGTCCGTGAACTGACACTTCCACTGATTCAACTTGCAAACAGGAAAATTATTTTGCGAGACGGGCTAGCGCATCCGCTAAAGCGTTTTCTTTTCTAGGAATTTTGTAGATTGTCACATTTGGAATCTGTTCCAACAACTGTATGGCATACTGGAAGTATTGCTCAAGTCTTGGTTTTAAAATTTTGTATTGTCCGGCGATCTGTTGAATGATTAACTGCGAATCCCCGTAGATGTTGATGTCTGTTATACCCATTTGAATAATTAATTCCAGTCCTGTTATGAGGGCTTCGTATTCTGCTTCGTTATTTGTGCACGGCTCTGTCAAGTGGTAGGAGTATCTTAACATCACCCACTCCGGTGTTATAAAGATTAATCTGATCCCTGCCTTACCGGGCACTATCACTTGCGATTCTTCGTCTTTGTGTGCTGAAGATGCTCCGTCGAAATATAATTCCCAACGTCGATCATCGGGGTCTTCTAAGCTCATTATTTGTTCGTCCGGCAAGTCGTCATTGAGAGGAGATTCTGCCGGCAAAGGGTGTGCTTGCGAGGAAGTCCGCTAAGGCTTGTCCCTTTACGGCACGAAGAGGCACGAAAGTTATATCGAATTGCAATAATATCATCGACCATCCGGCAAGTCCGCCGGAAAGCGTTGGGCGGGTCATCAAGTATCGCAATGGATTAAATTTCGAGATCGGGTTGACCTTATGAGAAAGCATGTAGTGCTCGAGCTTTTGAGCGGCGAAGATCGGGGCCAAACAATGCTTTTCAATTGCGGGATACCCTATTTCCGTCGGCAATGAACGACGGCTTAGGTAGTAAAGAGCATTTTCTTTACCCTCATCATCGACCCGGGCTAACGGGGCTCCGAGTGAGTCGTCTAAAGCCGCGGTATAAAGTATCAGCGGTCTACCCGAGACCGGGGCTGCTAAGACAGGAGGTGTCATTAAATATTGTTTAATGTCCTCGAAGGCCCTCTGGCATTTCTCTTCCCAAATAAATTTGGCGTCCTTTTTAACTAGTGCCGAGAAAGGCTGACACCTACCTGACAAGTTTGAGATAAAGCGTCGAAGATATGCTAGCTTCCCTTGAAAAGATCGTAGTTGTTTTAAGGTTTTGGGAGGCGTCATTTCTAAGATAGCTTTAATCATTTCCGGGTCGATTTCAATTCCACGATGCCGGACAACGAATCCTAAGAATTTCCCGGAGGTGACGCCGAAGGCGCATTTTAAGGGATTCATCTTAAGGTTAAATTGTCTTAATCGTTCGAAAACAATTCTCAAATCATACGGTGGTTTTCCTTTACTTTGCTTTTGATGACCACATCGTCCACGTAGCATTCGACTTGATTGTGGATGAGATCATCAAAAATTCTTGTCATCGCTCTTTGGTAGGTTGCTCTGCGTTCTTCGATCCGAATGGCATCACTCGTGTAGCAATATACTCCGATCGGCGTTCGAATGCTCGTAAGCTTTTCATCTTCCGGAGCCATTTTTATCCGGTTGTATCCTCGAAGATCCATCCATGAATGAGAATATTTCATGTGTTGAAGCAATGTCAATCATTAATTCCGGGATCGGTAGAGGGAATTCATCTTTCGGACATGCCTTGTTTAAATCTCTGAAATCTACACAAATTCTGATCTGACCATTCTTCTTCCTGACTGGTACTACATTGGCTAACCAAGTCGGGTATTGTTCTTCATGGACAAATTTAGCGTCTATTAGCTTTTTAACTTCAGCTATGACTTGTTGTTCGATTTCTAGACACATTCTTTTGGGACCTTGTCTGACTGGGACGGAAGTAGGATCCACTCCTAGCTTATGGACTGCGACCTCTGGAGCTAAACCTGGCATCTCATCGTAGCTCCAAGCAAAACAGTCTTTAAATTCCATTAATAACTAAATTATTTCTTCGGAGTCTTCTTTATTGAGTAAGGAGCTAACAAAGGTAGGTCTAGGTTCTTCGCTAGTACCTAAGTTAACTTCCGTTAACTCATCTATTGTAGATTTGATCTCTTCTTCGAATTCGGTGGAGCATCTCCAATTTGTAAATCTTCGAGTTCTTCCGTAGTTTCCATGCGGTTTTCATTAGACTCGCGAGTGACAACCAAGCAAAATTCGAGTATCGTCAATCGATCCTACCGTGCCGAATCCGAGACCATGTTTTGGATTGGGTGGACGACCGGAATTATTCCATAAATTTTCAAAACGTTGTGATTGACCTTTTGTCCATTGTCGAGGTAAGAAACCACGCTGAATTAAATTTTGAACACAGGGAGAGTACCACTCAAAAGGCAATTCCATTAATTCTGATGAAGTAGCATCTTCAAATTGTACATTATTTTCAGTTTTGGAGGAAGGAACACCACGGTAGAATTTGATGGGCTTTGCACCACCGCTACAAACCTCTTTGACCTCCATACCCCCGATCTTATTAGAATGGATCGGGGTCAGGGTCATAGTATGTACATAGTGGTTAATCTTCTCGTACATCGATTTATATTCTTCGTTTCTTTCATCTTCGAGAGGGATTCTGAATTGCGGCTTCTTCCGACTTATTGTCGTCGCTTCTTGTTTGATTTCTTTTTCTTCTTCGAACTATCTTCCCAATCAACATTGATGGTCGGTTTCCTCTCGTCCAATCGTCCTAACGTCTCCGCCATGACCTCGTCCCCGGCCTCGTCCTCGGATGCGAGTTGTGGAGAAACCTTCACCATCTCTCCGTAAGGGAGTGGTGAGTGACTGTTAGACTAGAATTTCGAGTTCTTCGTCGTCCCAAATTTCCTTTGCTTCATTTGTTATGGTATCTCTGGAGAAGATTGTTTTCTTCGGAGGTGCATAATAAGCTGCATCTTCATGGATTCCGATTTCATGTACGGAGAACGGTTGTAAGTCACCTTTAATACACTGTTCTCCTCCATCGTAGTACTTAATGCATTGATGTAGAGATGATGGTACCATCCTGTTTTCATTTATCCATGGTCGGCCCGAGTAGAGCGTTGAACGATGTTTCGAATCAATTATGTGAAATTTCGCGGTTGTCTTTGCTAAGTCACCGGTCTTCATTAGCGAGTGTTATTGATCCGAGGGCTCTTTCTCCTTTCCGGTTGAATCCTCTTAATAACATTTTGTCCGCTTCGAGCTCGCGAGCATCAATTTCCAAGTATGCTAGCGTTCGAAGATTCATTATATTGATTGATGCTCCCGGATCCACCAATACTCGGAGAGTGTAAACTTCCCAATTGTAACCGAAATGTACAACGGTCGGTTGTGGTCTCGTCGTCCCAAGTAGTAGGTTGTTGTCCGTGAAGGTAACACCTCGTCGTTCCTTTAACGAGCAAACCTTATCTAAGGAATCTCCGGCCATTTGAGCTAAGCAAATTTCCGGATCAAGTAAGGCCTTGATCGAGCTTCTCTCATCTCCTTTAATAAGATGAGAGCGTCGTAGATGCTCGGCTTGGCTGGTAGTTTCCTAAGATGGGCTAGCACGTTGTAATCCACTTTGTTTTCATGTGCCTCGTTTTCTTCTCGAATGGGTATTTCTTCGCCGGGGTTGGTTCTTCTCGAACAACCACCGCTTTCCTTTGTCCTTTGGACCCATTCTCGGAGGTAGAACCCTTCCACTTCTTAAGTTGACTTCTGTGATTTCTTCTGAATTTAGCATTGAGTATGCTAGTGTTTCCTTCTGAATTGGAATGACAAGTTCTTCAGGATTAGCTTCGGAGTCTGAAGGCTCTAACTCTATTGTGACTGGAGCTCCTCGAAACTCGCAAATAGACTCGTTGCTTGTTAAACTCTCGTAGCCTCCTTGGTGGATGTCTTCTTTGTCATTATGATCGTCGAGATTGTGTATGATTTGAGAATTGTCATTTGTATCAGAATCGACGTCCGGATTAGGTTGATTGTCGCTAGTTACGTAATCGTTAGAATCAGTCAAAACGTAGCCAACGCCATAACCCTCATCATTATAAGATCCCACCGAAGTGAGCAAATAATCATACGTAGTCGGAGGTTCGAGGATTTCTCCCCCGAATCGAAACAACTATCCTAGGATAAGCAGCCCCTAGTCTAGCCTTAGGTGCCTCGGTCTTCTCTTCATCGTCAATTTTCTTCTTTTCTTCAATTGTCTCTTGTTGAGGTTGCTCTTCTATTGCAAGTGATAGCGCCGACTTGACAGTTTTCAAACTTTGAATTGAAGCTCGCACCGAAGCGGTTTGGATGTGATCTAAAATCTTCTTCGAAGACTTTGTCCAAGCGGTAGTCCATCCATCATCAGTCGCATAGGGATCTATCGGAACAATGAAATCCGTCGAGATAACATTGACGGAACCTCCTTTCTGGGGTTCCTTCATGTATTCTTTCGGGATTGTTATATTCCCTTTCCAAAGGTTGTCGTGGAGCCAACTTTAGAAGGTAATACAATCTTCTATCTTGTGTCCAAGCATCCGGTGGTAAGGGCAAAAGTTGGGATCACCTTTCTTGTCGACTTCTTCTGGTCTTTTAGGCTCGCGCAGTTGGAAATCTGGAGTCTTCATTGGGTCGCGGAACATTTTCGGACTCGCCTCATTCTTGAACGGATACTACTCGCTCGGGAACTCCCTAAACGTCCGTTGCGGACGAGGCGGTTGTTCATACTCGTCGAGATGACCGATAGCCGGGCTCGGGGTTGCTCGGTAATTCCGTCGAGGTTCTCTGCGGCCGTTCGACGATATTTGTATCGGTTGCTTTCCTTTATCGATCGCTGCGACGATCCCGGACTTCTTTTCAAAAGTTTTCACGGCTTCGCATTGTCTGTTTTATCGGTGAAACTTAGTTGTTTTGCCTCCTCTTGCAAGCTTCCGACCTTGCTTAACAACTTCTCGAAAGTCTTAATAGTAAATCCCTTGAGGAGAAGTGCTATCGGGCCATGAATGCTTTTAAGTAAAATGCCGATCGCATGCTTGTTCTTGTAATCGTGGCTCACACTTCATACTTAGGTTCCTCCATCGAAGTATGTAGTCCACCAAGGTTTCATTCGGCTTCCGCTTCTCTACCACTAAATCACCTATAGTGATGTGGTGCTGAGCTCCGGCAAATCGCTTGATGAAGAGGTTCTCTAACTCCAAAAATGTCTTTACCGATCCGTTTGGTAATTCCGCATACCAATCAATGGCGATCCCTGACAGGCTGCTGACAAATTGTCGGAAGAGTAAAGCATCACTTCCGCCGGCATTGTAACAACTGGCACGAAAATGTGCAACATGCTGCCGAGGGTTTCCGGCTCCATCAAAGGTCTTGAACGGAGGTGGTACAAAGCCTTTCGGATATTGGACGCCGTCGAATTCTTCGTGGTAAGGTCTACCCGTCCGAATGGATGTTCCGCTCTTTGATTGTGCCAAGGCTTCTCGCACTCGCTCGTTCCACCAAGCTCTTGATATCCTTTTTCGGAATCATGCTTTGTGTTGCATCCTTCTTTAATTGATCGTCCCCGTTGACGGATGTAATCTCCTTTCCTCCGTCTACAATGTGAATGACTTCTGGGGGTGTTTCCCTTTGGGGTTGAACTTGAGTCTGGAGAGTGGCTAGGGCTACAGCCATCTCTTCCATCCTTTTCGCCATTTGGGCGATCGTATCATCTTTCTCTTGAAGCTGCCTTCTCATTACTTCCGGCTCCTCTCTTTCTGCGGCTGCAGGAGCACCTTGTGAAGCTGACGAAGCTCGTGTTTCAACCATGTTAATTTCTGCATACTCATCATCCATGAACTCTGACGAGTCAACTTCATCTCCGAATTTCTCTTCTCTTTCCCTTGCTAGTCGCCGAATATCGGCTCTTAACTTTTCCATAAGCATCTTCTAGAGGTCTTTTCTCGTACATCCTCGCAGTTGTCATGTGACAATTGTCGAGTTTCTTTTCGTGAGTCCCCTTTACTGCGGTAGCACTTTCTTCGGACTCAAGTCTCCTGATGAGACTTTCCTTTTCTGGTTGTTGTTTCGGTCTTAATTGGCCGGTAGTGGGACGCCATACCATCCTTCTAGTAGTAGAAGGCCTAGGACCGGATGGTCTGTCAGCTGAATGCTGGAAGGTGGTATCCTCCCTGATCTGTAAACCTGAAACAACAACAGGTGGACTAGCCTTCATCTTCTTATTAGGCTCTTCTCGCAGCGATAGCAGATTCTACTCGCGGCCCAAGACGGGATTTGGTCGGCACCCGCCCTATCCTTCTTAAAATTTCCGATACGAGGCATCTCTCTTTCCTTGCTAACTTCTCAATCACGGCTTGTAATCGGGTAAGTGGTGTAACCCTAGCCCTTTTCTTTCGTTATCGTTGTAATATGCGGGTCGAGGTAATGTAGAGGCAATCCCGCGGACATTTTCCTCGTCGACTGCGGCGGAAAGGGGATGGAATCTACTTCCTTCCAAAAGGGGTGTATACTCGGACAATGGTATGTATTCGGGTAGTGGTGTGTACTCGGGAATTTCTTCTAGGAAAGCGACTTCAGCAGGCTACGGCCTTCCCGGCAATCTTCCCGCTCTGTTTCTCCTCCGAGTCCGTGTTAGGGGTGGAACCCTCGAGCCGGACCCAATTTCAAAAACGAAGGTCTTGCACGGAAATCCGTACCCTCCACGGTAACATGCTCGTTGCAGAATTCGAACTTCCTTCCCCTTCGGCTTGGCGGGAGCCGGGTAGGTGCGAGACGACTAGACCGGTGGGGGTAGAGGTGACGGTCCTTCGCATGGACAGCGGTACTCCTCTCACTGGAACCCTTTGTAGAGGAGGAAACTCTTGAGTTGATTTAAGATTGAACTCAATCATGGGTTTCTCAGTTTCTGATACTTTGTCCATCAGTGCGAAAAGGGTAACGTCAGCGATTTTGACATTTGTGTTCTCGAATCCTTGTCCAAATCGGATGATCCCATTGTCGGGCAGCTCATCCTTGTAAACGGCGAAGTCCGATCCATTGGTGAAGGAGAAAATCAGCTTTGGGGCTTCCATTTCGCAAGGTAGATTCGATTGTCGATCCCAAGTTATGCTTCTTCTCATCGGGACGAAAAGAAAGGAATCGAAAAGAGTCCGAACACATTCTTGTTCATGTATATTTATTAAAAGAGTCATTCATTAGAGGGTTTGTTTATTTAGAACGGAATGTTCAAAGGTGTAGAGAAGGTAATGAATCTGATTCAGAGTTGGAAAGGAAAGGAAAGTCTTATGCAAGACTTCTCGACTCGAAGGATCGCTCCCAAACTAACACCTATTGGGGGTCCACCCCGCCTCAGAAATGAGGCAAAAGGATCTCGGAACCTCTCTGTTTAGGGATGTCTAAACAGTGGCTCCTAGATCCGAGAAAATGTTGGCTATACTCATTCAAGGTAGAAATGAACATAGTATTCCAACGGAAAGAAGGGTAGTTTCATCCATTAGGGACATGGATACACTACCGATTTTTTAAAGCAGAACTATTTGATTAAAAATGGAGAGAGGAATTTTCCCCAGCGGAGTCGCCAGAAATTGTACGGCTTATTTTGATTTTAATTTAAATAAATAATTTGAAAAGTAATATTTGATTTTGAAAATAATTTTAAATTTGAAAATTTTAAGATATGAAATCAAACTGATCTCACATCCCGAATAGTTTATATAAACGAGCACCGCATCACAAACCATGTATCTATCCCGAAGAATAGACACATTGCTTGATGATGGGGCTCGATTAAATAAACTAGAAGATTTGTGACATCCGTTTGGTCCGCGAACCAATTTTATAAGCCGATGAAATTCCCCGTTTAATATGAAAACATTAAACGAGGTTTATATTACCTCGGGTTCTTAAAATTCCCTATAAGGGCAAGCCCCTATAGTTAATTACATCTTAAGTGACGGGAATCACCTAAGAAAACTCTCGATAATAATCGTAGTTTCGCTCTCAAGAATTTCAAAGTTTAAGTTTTCAAGGGATTGAATTTTTTGGAATTTCGATAGGGAATGGATCGAGTTTGGAACATTTTGTTTTGGGAATCCAAAGGAAGAAAGGTAGGAGAAATCACAGATTCGAAGCTAACTTCGGTGATCTCCCGACTATCCTATTGTTCGGCTTGAATTTAGGAAGGTCCTAATATTATCTTATATTTCAATCTTGCCAATTTTAGTTAATTTGGACTTATATTTGTATAATAAAATCATACAAATAGCCTCGAAAATGTGAGGGTTTATGTCGTACCGAACGACTACCTCGGAGTCCTAAGACCGGTTAGGGCTTAATTTGCAATGCAAATGCCTAACAAAAGGTCGAGGATTTATGTTGCACTAGGCAAACTACCTCGAAGTCCTATGGTTTTGTTGTTTAATTCTAGGAATGTTTTGTTGAAGTAGATCCGAGTTTTACTGATGACGATGGCCGAGCTGCCCACCATGCTCCGAGTTCCTTGTTGTTGCAGAGGTTTAGTTTTAGAAGTCATAAATCAGGAGATGAGAGAAGTGTTTGGTTTTAGAGAAAGACTTAATTTCCATGTGTCTTTAATGTTTTAATTAAAACAGGTCTTAGAGTTGATTAAACAGAACCGATTAAGATCCCACGGTTCGATCATCCCAGCACCGTTATTTTCATCGAATTCACTTAGTCCGGATGAATTTGCTAAACTCAACTAAATGAGTTCTGCACTTTCATTTAGCACCGTGGGAAATCCCGTTAGCAACACGTGGGTTACATCATCCGAGGTATTCCCGATCATTCAATGAGACGTTTTAATTTAGTTGTAGTTGTAGTTTTGTTGTTCTGTTTGTGATTAAATTTTGAGTTGTCTTATATTTTGAAATGTTGTGGCGGTGAATTTTATCTTGTAATAACTTTTAATTTTGTTTTGGTTTCAGTTTGAGGGACTATCCTAAAGGTGTAGGTTTTCATGCAACAGTTGTTTATCATGCAAGAAAAGTAAGTGCGATGCGATTAAATAAATTGCAATAAAATAAAAGCGTACCCTGGAGGGTCTTCCCGTCATCCCAAGCCGCACTTAAAACACCGTTAGAATATTTAAGCATTTAAAGTAAGTTCCTAGGTAAAGCTAAGGGAAGGGTTATGGTTTTCTACCAAGTTCCTAATCCTATAGCTAGTCATTTCCTATGACGTCTAGGTTCTTGTATTTTAGTTTGAGGACGATTTTCTTCATCAAAGAACAACTAAGTTAAATTGTTCTTATAAATATCTTATCATATTGAGGAAGTGCTTAAGACGAATCTTAAACATCTTTTCAATATTTCTAGGATTGTTTTAAGTCCAAATGAATTTAATTATACAAATGAATTAATCATCCGAGAGTTTAAGTTTTGTTATCTTGCTCAGTGAATTAGGACATTTGAATATCCTATAAGTGGAGTAACGCTTCTTTTAATACTCCTTTTTAAGAGTTATGGCATCACGAGCTTTCGAGGGCAAATGGATGTTCAAGTGGTTTATGATTTAATTTTAGTTAATGGATTTAAGTTTGGAATAGTGTTCAAGTTGTTTTAGATTTATTTTGAATTCTTTATGACTTAGGTGATGTTATATTTAATTTAATTCAATTTAACTTAACTTAATTTGATTTAATGTGGTTTAATTTAATTTCATTTAATTTTAAGTTAATTTAATATAATATGATTTAGCTTAATTTAATTTTATTTAATTTAATTTGATTTAGTTTTACTTTAATTTAATTTAATTTAATTTTATTTAATTTAATTTAATTTAATTTAATTTAATTTAATTTAATTTAATTTGACTTAATTTAATTTAATTTAATTTAATTTAATTTAATTTAATTTGTTTTAATTTTAATATGATTCAATTTAATTTTAATTTAATTTAATTTAATTTAATTTAATTTAATTTAATATGATTTAATTTAATTTTAATTTAATTTAATTTTAATTTAATTTAATTTTTTTTAATTTAATTTAATTTAATTTGTTTTAATTTAATTTAATGTAATTTTCTTTTAAAGGGATTTGCTTTAAATAATTTAACCTTAACTTAATTTAATGATTAAGTCTTTTAGCATTTGGATTATCATTTTAATTAGGGATTAAATATTATTGAGATGCTTAATTTAGGGATTCTTAAATTAAAGAACAAATTTCTTCCTAATAACATCCCTATTTTAATAACTCCAATTTTACTATTCTTCCAATTTTAATTAATTATTTAACTAAAGTTTATTTCAATTATTGTTGAATTGTTTAATAGGTTTCTACCCTTTAATTATTTAAATTTCAATCATCCAAATCAGATTAGGATCAAATATTTTACTCTTTAATTTCATTAAGCCTAAAGTTTTAATTAAGGGTTAAAATTTTAATTACCATTTTGCCCTTCAAGCTTAATAATTTCATAACTCACTAAATTGAGCTCAAATGAATTTGAAATTTTTATGTGACTTCACTCATATGTCAATGAAGACATTAGAGGAGAAAATGTGATTTTTCTGTATTTAATTTATTTATGTAATTATTTTTAGTGGAAAATAAGGATTTCCAAGGAAAATTTAATAATATGACCAAGGGAAAGTTTCTGTCCTTAAGAAAATTATGGGACATTCCTAATGACCAGAGGACCACTTGGACTAATTTTTTGTGATTTTTTGAATTATATTTTATTTATTAAAATTATTTTAAGTTCTGGAGTATTAATTAATTTAAAAATAGAATATAAGTTGAAAAATGAATTTTATAATTTTTAAAATTCTCTCTGATAGCAAGGATTCCAGAGAACCAAATTTTACAATTTTCTAATTTTTTCTTAATTAATTGGAATTATTTTAGTGGAAATGCTAGTAAATGTATTTTTTAAATTTAAAAATTACCCCAAGGCTTTAAAATTTAATATCTCAACCTAGAGACATAAGAAAAATATGGGGTTTGTTCCTAAGTCTTAGAATTCAAAATGTGAAATTTTGGTGAATTTTATTATTTTTGTAATTTTTATTATTTTTTAATTATTAAAATATTAAAATAATGATAAAAAATCAACTTTTTTAGAAAATTGTAATTTTAATTTTCTTGAATTCCCCTGATATCAGAGAGGCTTCAAAACCAATTTGGTAAATTTTTGAAAAGTATTTTGAAAGTTATGAAATTTTAAAGTTTAATTTTGGCTAAGTGGCTTAATCAACCCATTTGATGGGGCTAACCAAGTCCAATTGACTTGAAATTTTTATGGTGGGTTCCTCTAATCCTAAAGGTCAGTGGAGAATTGATTTCAAGTCAATTTGATCTATGGTTAACTCTAATTAATTAAAGTTCAGTTTTGGGTATTTAGGCCAATTAGGGTTAATCTGAGTGAATTAACTCAAGTCCTATTTTTCCTAGAGTTCTCCGGTCATAAGGAACATCACCAAATTTTCTTAGAATTTATTTCACAACATGCTAATTTTTGGAATTAAAATACTCAAAACGAGCAACATGCATTTGAAAAATCAATAACTTTTCACAGAGATGGCCTCGACCTTGGAAAATTCAGGGAATGTTCCCAAGTTCGGAGGCTTCAAAAGCCCTATGGTCTCATGCCATGGTGAATTGTATGAATGCATGGAGAATTAAAACAATGCAGGGAGTAAATAATTAATTAAAAATAAAGTACTGGACAAAATTAATTAATTTCTTTTCCACGTTATTCTCCTCTGTTCACTGAGCAAGAGGGTATTTTTATTTTATTTTTGTGATTTTTCTACACAAAGATGAATTTTCAAAGTTTTTGATATTTAATAAATACATTAAATACCCTATTTATCTACTTATCCACGCGGCGCTGACTCAACCTCGGCGGCTCCGAATCGACACGCGTCGCTCCCTGGTTCGGCGCCGCCATCTGACTCGGCTGTCCGGGGACCCGCGGTTCACGTACTATCTACCGGTCCGACGCAATCCAAGCCGTCCATCCAATACACGCGCGATCCGACGGTTCCTGGTCATCGTCTACGACTGGTGCGATCCCGTGACCGTCCACACTCTAACCCTAAGAACTCTCTCGATTCTCAATGGATTTTCGTGTTCTTATGCTCTATGGATTCGTCTTGAAGAGACGAACACATCCATACGGTGAACATGCTATGAAATCAAGCCAATCAAAATGGAGAATTGATCGAAGCTCGGCCGAAGAGGGAGTTCATACCTTTGCTCAGAGAAGTGAAGCTTCGATCTGAGGGTTGTGTCACGTTCGATTGGGTCCAAGCAAGTTCCAGATGAAGTCCCTTTGCTTGGTGAATTGTCTAGGTATGATTTCCACCAGAGCTGATCACAACCTTTGGAGTCTGGAACAAGCCGGGTAGCTCGAAGAGGGGCTTTCATTTGGAAAACTTCTTCTCTTGGTCCGGTGAAGGTGTAGGTGAGTTTAATTTGATTTTGGTGAAGGATTCGGGAGTGTCCCGTTCGGCTCGAGAATTGAGCTCTAAAATTGAGCTCAATCAATGGGGATTAGAGCAGGAGAACAGTGGGGATAAATTGCTCTAAGTCTGGAGGGGAGTGAGGAGTGATTTTGGCAGAGTTTTGGTATGGTCTGGTTCAACACCTCCTTTGGCCGAGAGGGAGAGGGGTTTAAATAAGAGAGGCTGGAGGGCCTCCCAGGGGAGTTGAGGGCTGGGATCAGCTGCTTAGGTGAGGAGAAGAACAGCTGCAATGGCCATTTGGAGTGAGGCGGCTCGACGAGGTAGAATTCCAAGCTTGGCCTCTCCCGAGGTTTCGGGCATGGTGTTTTCCGGCTGATCGGGTGGCCGGCCGGCCGAGCATGGGTCACCCTCAAGGTCAGGTGGGTCAGGGCTGGGACTTGGTGCAAGCAATTGGCAATTGCCATGTGTAAAGGGGTTGAATTAAAATGGAATGGAGAAGGGGTCATTTTGGCTTCAATTTGGTCAACCCATTGGTTTGGGTTGGGTGCACCTCCCCATGGCCTGATTTTGGGCTGAGAGGATCAGTTGGGTTAGCCAAGAGAGGATGGTGTGGTCTCTATCCATGATGAGGTGGCTAAACATGGTTTAGTGTGTGTCATGGATAAGGTTAAAAAGGCTTAATGAAAGGTTAGGAAAGGAGCCCCTCCTTTTACCATTAATGGCATGGTCACATGCCAAACTTTCATGGCTTCCTATGGCTTGTGAATGGCCGATGCATGGCTCCATGTGGCTTAGGGAAAAGTTTAGTCAATTTCATGAAAATGGGTTTTGTGACTTTTGGCATTTTGGTGAGGGTTGCCATGAGGTTTAATTTTGGAATAATCCAATGATGAATTTAGGATTTAGGGATGATTTCAATTAAAGGGATGATAAGGAGAAATTTCATGTGGGCTTTAGGATAGGCTTGGGCTTTTGAAATTATCTTAAGAATGAGCTTTTAGGAAGGCTAAAGGGGGGGCCTTCATGTTTGAAAATGGGCTTTAGGATAAAAAATTTTGTAAAGGGCCATGTCAAATAAATGTTGGGATTGGTTTAAGGATGTACCATGAATGATTTGAAACAAACTTGAGGTGATTTGGGTTTGAATTGGGTTGAATATAGGCCTTTTGGTAAAGAGGCTAAGATGGGCCAAAATGGGCTACCATGGGCCAAAGTTGGGCTAAAGTTGAAATTGATGTAAAATTAATGTTGGGAAATGTTTATGGGAATGTTTCAAAGAGCTTTTGGCTTTGGTTGGGTTTTGATTTTGAGGTTTGGGTCTATTTGGGCTAAGTTTAGGTTTAGGTCAAAATTGGGCCTTTTGATTTTGGGTTGAATTTGAGTGGGGTTTGGGTCTAAATCTTGGGCAAATCATGTTAGTGTTTTGTTTATGGGGATGTTAAGGAAGATTTAGAAAAGATTTGGGGTTAATTGGAGTTGAATTGGGTGTGTTTGGGCTAGGTTTGGGTCATGGGTTCAAATTGGGCTTTAAGGCCCAAAGTGAAATTGGATCCCAATGCCAATCAAATTGGGCTTGGATTTGGTCTAGATTGGTGTTGGGGATGTTGAATTGAAATTTAGAATTGAATTGGATGAGAATTTAGGTCAATTGGGTAGGTTTGGTTTGACATTGGGTTCATTTTGGGTTAAAATGGGTCAAATTGGGGGTTTTGATAAAAGTGGGGTAAATTGACAAAATTGGCCCATTGTGTAGTTGAACAAAAAGAAATTGGGAATATTTGGGTTTTTCTGGAATTTTATGGGAATTTTTGGAATTTTTGGATTTTTTTGGCCAAGAGGGGTATTTTGGGTATTTGGGGGGTATTGGGAGGTATTTTTGGAATTTTTGGTATTTTTGGGTATGGATGATCAATTTGAGTGATGTGGGAATGTTTGGGATTGGTCTTGAGGATTTTTGGGTGATTTGGAGATTTTGAAAAATTTGGGTAATTTTAAGGGTTTTGGGTAGGCTAGGCGGGTATAGGGTCCCGGGGGTCAAAAATTGAAAATTTGGAAAATTGAAGATTGGGTGAATGTAAGTGGAATGAAATCATTTTGGTTGAGCCATGAAGCCACATCAAGCCCACATGAGCCATGAAGGGACTCATTTGAGGCATCCACTATGTTGTTCCTAACCTGCTTGCCAAGGGCTTAGGGGTTAAGGACCATCCATGTGAATCACCTTCATGAGTCAGGAGGTCAAATTGGGTATGGGTGGGGTTTTAAGAGGTGTGTGAAAGTGCAGTGTATAGGTGTAGTGTGTGTGTAAGTCAGCCCCCTTCACCAGACCAGGCCACCCCAGGGCAATCCTAAGGCCAAAGAGTCCTATGGGAATTCATCCTTTAAACTTCCACATTTAATTTCAACCCTCTAGGTGATTAGGGGTCTACAATCAAGTTTGTGGAGTTTGCAGGGAGTTAGGAAGTGGTTTGAATTTCTAAGTGGTGGGTCCCAATTCTAATCCTCTAGGATAGTCAAAGGAAAAGCCTAAGGCTAGATCCTAAGTACTAAAGAGAAGAAGAGAAGACCTCATCAAAAATGAGGTCAACACCCACCAAGTGAGAGGTCAGCCTTGTAGGGCCAACAATCAAATTTGGGTCAGGCTTCAATGTTCGAAGTAGTGCTCGGTAAAGACCCGTTTGTCATCGTGAAAGTCCCAGCCTCTGATATTCAAGAGCCATCTGTCGAGTTCGATCTGAACTCTCGCTAGGACTTCCCTTCTACAAGGAAAGCAAAGGTTACTGCCATCTCCGTCAAGCCAAGTGCTTCTGTGTCAAGGAGAGTCTTTACTCCTACCACCGCGGAATTTGATCTCATCATACCCACCATCCCATTTTCTAAGGGGAAGGAGGTTTTGTATGCAAAAATTTCTGCCAATGCAATTTTCATCTCACCGTCAGTAATCAATATTAATTCCAGTTCTAGAGTTGCTCCACTAACAAAGGCTAAAAAGAGGAACTGTAGCTGCCAAAGCTCAAACCACAAGTTCACCTACTATTATGCATATTTCTCAGTTGGAGAAACTTGGTGTGTTGGAGACCTCTCCCCTCCTTTAAGGGAGTAGGTTCCATCCATTGTCAGAAACCACAGGAGATGAGTGTCTTTACAAGATTACTACTGCTACTGTCACTTCGTAGTCATGATGAGGAGAGGGAGAGGCTCACTCTCATCACCTGAGTCCTTGCCGTGTTTCAAAAATTGATGTTACGTTGCTAGATTGCTTAAGTGAATGGGTTGCGCAGTTTTGTCAAGAATAAAGAATGAGATTTTGAGGAAAGACAAATCTACTTTTCAGATATAGATATCACTAGACACACCATCAGCTCAAATTCCCATTAGACTGCGTTTGGGATTACACTTTGATACCGTCACCACCACTGCAGATGCCACTACTATCGCCCTGATGTTCACATAGCGCAGGTCGGCCAAGTCTCGGCTGTGTCCAAGAGTACCATGTGTTGTTGCTTTTAAAGAATTCCTAAAGAAGAAAAATGGAAAAGGATCGTTTAAGTCAGTACCTAGTCTACACACCACGGAGTACACTTCTCCCTGCCACTCTGATGTCCCTACCAAGACACTCTGCCTCAAAGCATTGACTTCAAAGAGGAAAGTATAGATACTAAAGGTTGTTGCACTAGTACGCTCTATAATGTCTAGGGATTACATTCATAAAATGTATCATAAGTCCGATTTTTTCGTTGTCACTAACACCGTTGCTTCAGAATCAGTTAAAGAAAAGAATGATGTTTAAAAAAAGCCTACCAATCTCAATTTGATTAAAGAGAATGCAGTCGATTATAATGGACGAAGGCACCGAGCTGAGATTTCAAAATTAGTGAAAGAATGAGGATTAGACGTTGATGATTGGGATTACTACCTATCAAAATACATGGATGAAGAATTCATGGAAATCAACATCATCCAGACTAGGGCCACATAGACTGCACGCGATGCTCCACCCCTTACTGAGGTGAACGCCGTAGATGAGCTTCAAAGGGAAATTTTGTTAGGATACAAGCTATTCAATCGTATGGAGAAGAAAATCAAAGAGATGCCACCGCCATGAATTTCATTGCCACAGCGCACGACCAGTCACAAGCATGATAAGTAGCAAATACGAGCAATCTTATTAGATTGTTGGAAATTGTATTGTGCCAAATGGGAGCAATCTTATTCTTTACCCTCATTCGATTGCATAAAGAACATAGGCTAATCCTATGTTTAGTCCCTAAATCTGTGGTTAGGTTGGGAGGATAATGGCTCGCACTCTAGATCTCTCACTTCCCCTTACTTGAGGGCTAACTCTAGAGAACTTTAGTCCGTCACACTAAAAATTTCTAATTCTATACCCAACAAAGTATATTTTTCTATTTATTTGCACACAACCCCTTTAACTGCATTCCCATTGTGGAATTGAATCTGATTCTCACTTTATTGTAGAATGCATTCTTCTCGGATCACTTTATTGGACAAGAAATTTTAATAATTCAATTGTTCAGATCGAAATGTAAATGAAGTATGAAGTGTAAAGCCATTGATCCACCTGATATTTATACTTACAAATATGATATGAACATTGGTAACGACACGAAAAACTTGATCCCGCAAGATACATATATATGCTGATGATTTTGATTTATAGTGTGGATACTACGCAAGTATACATATCGTTTATCAAGTAATATAGGACTTTCTGATTAAGCCCCGAGATATCGAACCCACAGGGAAATGATGAAAATCTTTAAAGGAATCAGAAAATTATCTTTTTACTTTTTTTAATGGTTTTTGAAAAGTATCTCTTGAGTTTGAAAAGTTTTGAAAGTTGATTTGTCTTTTGAAATGTCCTTAATAAAATGTTAAGCAAGAAATTAAATTATAATAACTAATAACAATGTATGTAAAACACTATTAACTAGAATATCTCTTTCTTTCCTTTTATGAAGTAGTAATAATTATTAAAGTATTGTTGTGGAAGAATTTAAACTTTTTGTGACAGATAGAAGTAAATGTGTTCTTTACCCTTACTTGGTTCTATAAAGAACATAGGTTAATTTGAAATTTTTATCATTTTGAACATGATTAGGGAGGAAAGATACCAGTCTCTCACTCTAAAGTTCCCTTGTTTCTCACCAACTGGGGGCTAACTTCTCATAACAAAACTAAAAACTTCAAACCAAATTAGAGGGTTTTAGTTTGTCACTCTAAAATCCTTTAATTTTACTCGCTTCCATAAAAATATCTTGTAATATTACATTCAATTATATGGACTACGATTCTCACCCATATAATTCCATGTGATTCTTACTAACATTTATGAGACAATACCGCATTAGATCTTACATAATTTCAAGAAATTCTACAACTTAACAGGCCAAATTAAGTAGTAAACAAAGTTTTCAGAATCAATCTTCACAACTTCTTCCAACTTTAAACACTTATACTTTCCACAACAATTCTTCATAAACTAATTACTTCTCCATTTAAGAAAAAGATAAAGTAAACGACTCTGAATTCATTGAGAAAATACAAAAACATATTGATTTGAAATTAAAAATCATAAGAAAACAACAAATAAAAACAAGTATTAATTAAAAAACTAAATGTAATAACAAAAGTAAACACTTATCTGAAAATTCTCTCCACAAGACTCAGGAAGTTCCTCTGAAACTTTAACTCTTCACTGAACTACTCCTCAGAGCAGATCTCCCAACTCCGATGACTTAGAATAGACTTCAGACTTCAATAGAAACTAAACTAAAAGTAATAAAAGAAGTGGGAAGAAGAAGACTTCACTCCGACCCTTTTCTCCTTTCTACTCTCTACTCTTACTCTTAATAAAAACTCTCACAAAATTAAAGTAAAATACTGTAAAAACTCTCTTCAATATGTAAGTGCAAGAGCAAAAGAAAGAAAGAACCCTTTAAAATGCAAATAAAGAGCCCAATAGAAAGAAAGAACCCTTCAAATTGTAAAGGAAGAGCCCAAGAAAGAAAGAACCCTTTAAAATGCAAAGGAAGAGCCCCCTAATCTTTCCTAATACTCTCTTCAAATAATAAACCAAAAGGTGCCTTGGTGTCTCTTCAAAATATGTCTAGATTCAATGTATCTACCAAAGAATGCACCCCTTCATTCAAACTTGCTACCCAAAGGTAGTTATGGAAGTTACCACCAAGAGTTGCATCCCATCCCATTTGAAAATGATGTCAAACTTAATTTAATCTCGATTTTTAACTGTGGCGGCTATGCGCCGGCCCAGCGGCGCTTAGCCGCCATTGCTAAAATTTTGATTCTTCATTTTTTTTTTCATTTTTTTGCTCCAAATTTGATCCAATTTTGCTCCTTTCATCATGACCATCCATTTTCATTATACCTGCACGAAAAACACAAATTACCTTCCATTAAAGTGCAATATCATTAAAAAGGTATAACATATGCGTAAAAATACTATATATTTTAGGTGTATCAAAATCCCCCAAACTTAAAATGTTACTTGTCCTGAAGTGACAGTTAATCTAATTGAACATTTTATCATGCAAATTATGTAATGAGTTTCTTAGGAAGATATCAATTTTGTTCTAGAAATGGAATAGTCCAATTTAGAAAAAATTTCAGTAATTAAAACCAACTTAAAGTTTAGAAAGTTCTTAAGTAAAGGAAAATGAAAAAAATAAGTTTTATCTAATTCAGAAATATTTGTAGATTCTTCAAAATATAGGACTCAAACACTTATTTTTCTCACTTAAAAATATTTATTTGAAAATAATTTTACTTACTATATTATAACCTTAAGCTTTAGATTTTCTCTGAACTTATATCTTAAACTTTAGGTATAAAACTAATTTTTGGTTAGGCCCTTAAATCCTCAAGCTTCTCCTCCCTTTTTATATACTATTTTTCACTTTTCTTTTTTTTTTTTAATAAGGCAAAGATTACTATATCTGGATAGGCCCATAAAGATTTTGAATTCCACCCTTCCATTTAAAATAAAGGAGAGATATACATGTTTCACTTAAAAATCATAATAATAGTATTTGAAAATTATTCTTCAATAAAAGAAATTCAAGCTTTGAAGAATAAAAGTCAAATCTTCTATTTATCCAAAAAGACAAAACTTCTTACTAAAGATAGTTTAACTTTATTTAACACCTCTTCATCAAGAAAATTTTAAATTTAAGTTTTTTACGATTACTATAAATTTTAACTAAATTCTTTTATTCATTTCTATATTCTAAATTTTTGTTCCCCTAATATAACTTCATGTACATAATTGTTCTCAATCAAAAATAAGATTTATTTTAAGTATTCTTGATAATCAAATAAAATATTAGGTTTTTGAAAATCATTGTTTTTAAATCCGCCCCAAAACATTAATTTTTAGTTAAGATAAAACGTTTCAGCATAAGAAATGATACATGGGTGAGAATTAAAGACTAACATAACATGCTTGCAAGAATTTTTAATATCGTAATATGCAAGTATAACAATTTAAATAACAGGAGTAAAATGAAATCAAATTCAATTTTTTCAAAAAAAATTTCTTTTTATAACATGAAAAGTAAAAATTTCAAAAAGACTTCTACAGTAGTGGAGGTTTCCAAAGCAAATACACACCAACTAAAATAAAACACTGATACAGATAACAGATGATAGTGGAATTTGAAAAATTTTAAACATGTAGTTTCCTAAGTAGAAGTTCCCAATAGTGGTTTATAATCTCCTAACAATTTTTGAATTAAAGTACACACTACTAAAAACTCTGACATAACATACACATAAAAACATTTACTGCCACACACACTACACTCAAAGTAACATAGAAATCATCAATACAACAACAACAATACATCTGAATATGCATAACAGATAAATAGTACAACTACAATCTGCATACTATTAGAATTCACATCACAACACAATCATCAAACAAAATACTAGATAAAGTACATAATAACACAGCACAACAACACAATAACGAAAACAAACAACATACATCTACTCTTCATCCTCATCATCATCATGATCCTGCTCATTCTAATCCCTAGATGGCACAAAAGGTATGTAGAATTGATGAGGGGGCATCTCAGCACTCTGATAACCTCCAATCAGTCTATCCAAATAATGCTGATAATTCTCCTCATACTCATCATGCTTTACAATATATCTCCACATTATCAATCTTACCATCCATATCTTTCATATGCTCTCGAGTAAGACTCACTTATTTAAAAAGTTTTCTTAATAAACTAGTCTGTGAATCAGTAGATGATGAAGCACGTGAAGTAGTACACGAGAAGTAGATGCAGTAGAAGCAGAAGCAGTAGAAGCCCTACCAAATCCTCCTCTCCAACCAAACTATGAATGTACAGTGTAAGCACCAACGTTGACACTGGTAGTTTGTCTTAATGGCTGAAGTACCTCTTCCCAGGTTTCAAACTTCACTCCAGATCGTTCACATAATGAACGAATCAAGGAAGGAAATCCTATACCTGCAGTAGTGGTTGCTCTAGCACAGTTCAAAACATAGTCATAAATTATACCTCCAATGTCAATAAGCTTCCCTTGCCGAATGCAATGGTTCAACACAGCTCTCTCTCGTTACTTCACTGGTATGACTCGAAGGTAACAATTTAGATGAGATAAAATAATCCCACGCCTTATAAGTGCCATTCAATTTGGAAGCAGGAAAGTTCACTCTTCTATCATTTGTTATTTTCCATAATCCTCTTCCATCAGTCATAAATTCCATGATCTCATCTAATTAGTTAGAATAAAAATAGAACATGTCAGGAGGTAGTCCATAAAAAGTGTTGATTGCCCATGAAGAAAAGTTGACCTCATGCCTCCTAACCATCACTTGATTCTCTTCTGCAGCAGACAAATTTGCATAAAATTCTTTTACCACAGAAACAACAGCAACAGCGGAGAAACAACAGTAATTCTCCTAGTTCCTTCTAGCAATCATATTTTCAATTACTTCTCCTGACTTACTAAATACACGCTCAGGAATCAACTTACGTGACTGCAGTGCGTCAACGTATCGTTCCTCAACCCTCGCACTAACAAATTTGTCAAAATCAAATCTAGCCTTTTCTCTCGCACGCTTTGACTTTGGAGCCATCTCTAAAAAATTCATGAAAAATTCACAATAAATTTCAAAATCAAACTAAACTTGCTAAATTATCTTTCAAAAGATATTTTCACTAAATCCAAGAAATTTCTTAAGTTTTTCCTCAAATTTTCACCATGAATAGTGATTTTACGATTTTCCAAAATGTACTCAAATCACATGGTGAAAATAAAAAAAAAAATTACATAAGAGTAGTGCTCTTTCCTCAAGGAATCCAAATCTAACATTTTTTGTTGAGATCGGCTCTTAAATGATCCACAATATGATGCCCTAGGCTCCTCTTTCGCGATAAATTGAAGGTTGAAGATGATGGGGTGGTTAAAAAATGACAATTTTCGAGTTTTTAACTGCTAGGAACCAATTTTCTCGAACTGGTACCTAAGCGCGAACTCCTCGGCGCTTAGCCACGAAATCTGGCGCTTAGCCACGAAATCTGGCACTTAGCCGCTAGTACCCAAATTTTCACAATTAAGGTATATGCACTAAATCACTTTGTTAGTCACCCTTAATTACTCAAGAATAATTATTTCTTCCCACATAAATCTTCCAATATTCCAAATCAAAATTTAATATCCGTTGATTCCACACAAATTTCACACAAACCCAAACTTATACTAAAAAAAAACACAACACTTAATACAATTCTAGAATTTCTATCCACACATAAAGGATAAAATTCTCTAAATACAAGAGACTTTAATCTCAAACTCATAAGTATACATCTCTAGGATGTAACCATCACATCATTAGGCTTAGTTAATACTTAAATATAAACACTAAACACAACAAACATAAAACACAAGTACACTAAACAAATAAGAACAGAGCACTCTTAATTTCATTCTCCATTAGGCAGATTATATCTCGAACCACTATGATTCTCATTTGACCCTTCTGGAATATAAATCTGATAAAACGGGTGATAATTGTTCATCCTTAAATCTTCTTCTTCAATCCATTTGTTCTTCAGAAACATCTCCTTATCCGCTTCTTCCACGTACCTTGAATGAATGAATTGCATCTTGAGTTGCCATCCCATGTGCTCCAAATGTAGGTTACTTTCATGGATTTTTACTTCCAATGAAGTCACTCGGGCTTCAATTTTTGCAATTATTTCAGCAATCCCTTGAATACTAACAGCGAGATATCCATTGAATTACTCTTTAGCACTATCACTAACGAACTTACTCTTGTCAGAATCTTGCTTCTTCTTAATCTCATTCTCCCAGGAAGACATGATGCACTCAAAACTCTCTTCTTAAGACTCAGAAATGAAAAAAAAACTTGGGGCAAGTGTTTCTCTTAAATCAGGTCCATTTTATAGACTTGGGAAGCGCTAAAACAGCCCCAAGACGTTTTAAAACTCCAAAATAACTTCCAAAACTACTCCCCCATGATCTAGGCTTCTAGAACCTCATTTTTCACGTTTTTTATAACTACGGCGCCTAAGCGCCAACCAGTCGGCGCTTAGCCGCCAGTGCTCAATTTAGCACAGGTCGGCTAAGTGTCCAAATTTTCATTATGACTTCTCTAAATCATCAATTAAGGTCAAATAAACTCTACTATAGTTCAAAAACTCCAAATTACTACCACTAAAAACATAAAAAAAAACCAAACCTAGCAAACAAAGCACACTAAACAAACATTAAGCAAAGCACACCGATAATTATGGGTTGCATCCCACAAAGCACTTGTTTTAATGTCTTCAGCCTTACATACCCAGAACTCATTCTGAGTGACCCAACATCAAATTATTATCAAATTTAGATTTATTGACTAAAAAATATGGTTTAAGTCTATTTCCGTTAACTTTAAATATTTTTCCAGTCTTAGGATCTTAAATATCTACAACTCCATAAGAATACACTTTTATCACAATGAATGGACCCATAAGTTTTCCAGAAAATATTCTCAATCTAGCATTATATAGTAATAATTTTTGTCCTGGTATGTGTTCTGTAAGCAGTCCTATAGGTCCACAAAGCATAATCTAGTTTGATTAACCAATCCTTTCTATTTGGATTAATAGTTTTTTCCAATATTCTTTTAATTTCATGATTGGATAATTCAACCAAAACACTTTTCTGCGGATGATAAGCAGTAGCAATACAATGATTAATATGATATTTCTTTGCTAACATTCCAATAATCGCATTTCTAAAATGACTTCCCCCATTAGTTATGATTACTGTTGGAATTCCAAATCTACAAAATATATTCTTTTCAAAAAACTTTGCAACACTTTGAGCATCACATCGAGGTAAAGCAATAGCTTCAATTCATTTGGAAACATAGTCTACTGCTATCAAAATATAAACATTTTCGAAAGATGGTGTAAATGGTCCCATAAAATCTAGTCCCCAAACATCAAATATTTCAACTTCCAACATATAATTGAGGGGCATATCATTTCTTCTAGAAGTATTGCCTACACACTGACATCTATCAAAATTTTTAACATAAACATTCACATCCTTAAAATTTGTAGGCCAATAAAATCCTTATTGTAATATTTTATATGCAATTTTATCACTTCCAAAATATCCCCCATAATCAGAATCATGACATTTTTGAATAATTTCATCAATCTCTTCGAAAGGTACACATCTTCGAACTATAAGATCATTTCTTTGTTTATATAAAAATGGGTCATCCCAAAAATAAGTCTTAGCATCAGATAGAAATTTCTTCTTTTCTTGGTATGTCAAACCATAGGGTATAATATTACTAACAATAAAGTTTACTGTGTCTGCATACCACGGAACACGCCATTCTTTAACAGTGAACAGTTTTTCATCAGGAAAATGTTCATTAATTTCTTCAATATCACAGAGAGATTTTTCAATTTCAAGCCTGGAGAAATGATCAGCTATTTGATTATCAGAACCCTTCATATCTACTATCTCAAAATCAAATTCTTGCAAAAGAAGAATCCATCTTACCAGTCTCAGATTTGGATCTTTTTTCTTCATTAAGTATTTAATAGCAGAATGATCAATTTGCATAACACATTTAGTTCCAATTAAATATGATCGAAATTTATCAAAGGCAAATACTATAGCTAATAACTCTTTGTCAGTGGTGGTATAATTAATTTGAGCTTCATAAAGAGTTTTACTTGCATAATAAATTACTTTGAAAATTTTATCATATTTCTGACCTAAAACAGCACTAATAGAATAATCACTAGCATCACACATTACTTCAAAAGGTTTTTCCCAATTTGCTGAAATTATTACAGGTGCAGTGATTAATTTTTCTTTTAATGTTTCAAAGGCTTTACGGCAGTCATCATTAAAATTAAAAATTGCATCCTTTTCCAGTAAACGAGATAATGGTTTTGTAATCTTCAAAAAGTTTTTGATGTAACGCCAGTAGAATCCAGCATGTCCTAAAAAACTTCTAATTCCCCTTTCATTGGATGGGCAAGGTAAGTTAGATATAACTTGAATTTTTGTAGGATCTACCTCCAAACCTTTTTCTGAAATCCGATGTCCCAAAACAATTCCTCCTGCTACTATAAATTAGCATTTTTCCCAATTAAGGACCAAATTAGTTTCTTCACAGCTTTTTATAACTTTAGATAGATGTTCTAAACATGATTTAAACGAAATTCCAAACACTGAAAAGTCATAAAAAAAAAACTTCAACCTCTTTTTCAAACAAATCACAAAAATAGCTATCTTGCATCTCTGAAATGTAGCAGGGGCATTACATAAACCAAAGGGCATTCTTCTAAAAGCAAATGTACCTGTTGACCTCATTTATAATGAGTCAATACCTTTTGACCTAGAAAGTCAACTTTGGTCAAAATGGTCAAATCTGACCGAATGACCAACCCTGTTGACCCCATAGGTCAACCTTTTGACCTAAAAAGTCAACATTAGTCAAAATGGTCAAATTTGACCCAATGACCAACCCTGTTGACCCCATTTGTCACCCTTTTGACCTAAAAAGTCAACATTGGTCAAAATGGTCAAACCAAACCCAATGATCAACCCTGTTGACCCCATAGGTCAACCTTTTGACCTAAAAAGTTAACTTTGATCAAAATGGTCAAACCAGACCCAATGACCAACCCTGTTGACCCATAAGTTACCCTTTTGACCTAAAAAGTCAACTTTTGTCAAAATGGTCAAATCTGACCCAATGACCAACCCTGTTGAGCCCATAAGTCAACCTTTAGACCTAAAAAGTCAACATGGTCAAAATGGTCAAACCAAACCCAATGACCAACCCTGTTGACCGCATAGGTCAACCTTTTGACATAAAAAGTCAACTTTGGTCAAAATGGTCAAACCAGACCCAATGACCAACCTTGTTAACCTCATAGGTCACCCTTTTGACCTAAAAAGTCAATATTGGTCAAAATGGTCAAACTAGACCCAATGACCAACTATGTTGACCCCATAGGTCACCCTTTTGACCTAAAAAGTCATCATTGGTCAAAATGGTCAAACCAGACCTAATGACCAACCCTGTTGACCCCATAGGTCAACCTTTTGACCTAAAAAGTTAACTTTGTTCAAAATGGTCAAACCAGGTCAAATGACCAACCCCGTTGACCCCATAGGTCACCCTTTTGACCTAAAAGTCAACATTGGTCAAAATGGTCAAACCAGACCCAATGACCAACCCTGTTGACCCCATAAGTCAACCTTTTGACCTAAAAAGTCAACTTTAATCAAAATGGTCAAACCAGACCCAATGACCAACCCTGTTGACCCATAAGTTAACCCTTTTGACCCAATGACATGTTTAAAACCCCACAGTGACAAAATCACAAATATTATGATCAAATCAACCATGACAAAGTTAAAAAGGTCACATTGGACATTTCAAATTAAATTGATCAATATAGGCTGACTTGGGTCAACCTAGGTCAAAATTGGTCAACACTTATTTATTTTAATTGAAGTAGATAAAAATGAAATAGAAACAACAAAATTAATGAAATAATTAATTTCAAAATTATTTTGATTAATTAAAATGATTAATGATTTAATTTTTCAATATTTTAATTAAATGACATAATTAAGTAATATGAAAATTAAATTAAAATCATAAAATAACAAAAATAACAAAATTAATCAATTAATTAATTTGAAATTACTTTCAATTAATAAATTTATTAATAAAATAATTTTTAACAATTTTAATTAATAACATAATGGAAATTAAAAGACATGAAATGACACATAACTTTCCCATGATTTATTAGACTAAAATCAAATTAAATCCATCTTCAGACATTATTAACACATGATAAGAGCAAGCTTACATCCATTTAACCATGGGTTAACACCCATCATGATGGGTAAAATGAGGTGGCTCTTCCTCCTTCACCCTAAGCCATGACTCACCCTCTCTTAACCATGAGATGGTCGGCCAACACCAAGCCATATTTCCCACCTCCTAAGCTAGCCAATGGAAAGCAAACAAAGCCTAAACCCCACCTCTCCCATGGTTAAATGGAATTATGAGGGGAGAGCATATGTGTCACCATTTGCATAAGGTAGAGGGAGATTTGTAAGCTCATAAGGAGGAGTAGTTACAGCTCATTTCACACCTCTTGCATGACCCAATGGAAGAGAGCCAAATCAATGAGCTCATGATGGAAAGCTTGGGAGAAACCACCATGGCTATCCTTTCAGCCGAGTTCCTCCTCCAATAGATTAATAGGGAAGATAATAACTCCCCTAGAACAACCTAAGCTAAGCCATGGCCTCCCCTTGGCTATAAATAGAGCCACACCCGAGCCCTACAAAGAAGAAGAAAAAAATCTAGGAAGACCAATAGGCTGCTCAAATCTCCTTGCTCCCAACATAAAAACTCTTCCCAAGAGTCTTAGCAATCCATTAGGATCAAATTCAAGCCATAGATTGAGCCCAATCGAGCCAATTTGATCAAATTTCAAAAACAGCCCAAACCAGCCACCTCTTCAAAATTTTCTTTAAGGCCGACTTTTAGATCAAATTGCTGCAGCTATAATCTTCCTTTGGGGTCCTAGAAGACAACTACAAGGTCTGATCTAGCTTGATCTTCTTGTGGCAAAGGTATGAAATTGTTTTTTACAAAATAATTCGTATTTTTGAAATATCATGTGTTATACTAGCCCAGAAATGTTACATCACCGTATGGATATATTCTGCATGTTTAGATGATTCCATTGGTTCAAAAATCACACAATTTCATCAAGAAATGAGTGAGATATTAAGCTTTGAAGTTTAACGACTTGAAATAATTCAAATTTTTATTCGAATTATCTCAGTCGTTCGATCCAGTGTTTCGGGATGAACGACGCTGATCGCGCTCCGCGGTATCCGGTGTTTAGCCTCCCGCAGCGGATCCTCCCGTCCGTTCGATGCTTACGAGGACACGCGTCGGTGGGAGGTGAGTTCGGCGGCGAGAATATGGTTAAAAATTAATTTTAACCTTAAAAACTTCAAAATTTAATATATTTTTATCTAGAGGTCACAAAAATATGATAAAAATACCTCTCGAAAGCTCTTGAAGAGGAGAAAATTATGAAATAAAAATCATAATTTTATTCTCATTATTTAATTTTTAAATAATTAAATACTCTCTGGAGTATTTTAATTATTAAAAATTATTTATAAATAAAAAAAATATGAAACTTTGAGGCATTTATCTTTATGCTCTTAGGAATGTTTCATGATTTTTCCAAGGACAGAAAACATGCCTATGACACTTTTCTCTAATTTTCAAGACATCTTGTAATTATTTCAAATAATAATTATAAAATTGAAAATTAAGAAAAATAAAAATGGAAATGATCAGAAATGTTAGGGCAACAGAAAATAACCCTAATAAAATCAATTCTAAGTCATAAACATAACTTTAAGTGACATTTTAAAATTTAGGATTAAGATTCTTTATTAATTAAATAATTTTTAATCCTAATAATAATCTTTTTATAAACATAGCTTATTTTCCTTATTAATCTGTGTTTGAAAAGAATCTAGTTTATGATAGGCTAATGAAAAACTTTAACTAAGTCTAAAATGACAAAATTAGACTTAATTAGGTTTTAAACATCATTTAAACCTATTTAATCCTAAATTTAATTAATTAAGTCTAAAAGGACAAAATTAGACTTAATTAGGTTTAAAACATCATTTAAACCTATTTAATCGTAAATTTAATTAATTAAGTCTAAAATGATAAAATTAGACTTAATTAGGTTTAAAACATCATTTAAACCTATTTAATACTAAATTTAATTAAGTCTAAAATGACAAAATTAGACTTAATTAGGTTTAAAATATCATTTAAACCTATTAAACCCAAAATTCAATTAATTAAGTCAAAAATGATAAAATTAGACTTAATTAAGTTTAGAATATCATTTAAACCTATTTAATTAATCAATTAAACCTTACCTAAATTAGGTTTAATTAACCTTAAATAATTAGACTTAACCCATAAAAAGTCTAATTAATCAATTAAACCTTACCTAAATTAGGTTTAATTAACCTTAAATAATTAGACTTAACCCGTAATAAGTCTAATTAATCAATTAAACCTTACCTAAATTAGGTTTAATTAATCCTTAAATAATTAGACTTAACCCATAATAAGTCTAATTAATCAATTAAACCTTACCTAAATTAGGTTTAATTAACCTTAAATAATTGGACTTAACCCATAATATGTCTAATTAATCAATTAAACCTTACCTAAATTAGATTTAATTAACCTTAAATAATTCGACTTAACCCATAATAAGTCTAATTAATCAATTAAACCTTACGTAAATTAGGTTTAATTAACCTTAAATAATTAGACTTAACCCATAATAAGTCTAATTAATCAATTAAACCTAACCTAAATTAGGTTTAATTAACCTTAAACAATTAGACTTAACCCATATTAAGTCTAATTAATCAATTAAACCTTACCTAAATTAGGTTTAATTAACCTTAAATAATTAGACTTAACCGATAATAAGTCTAATTAATCAATTAAATCTTACCTAATTTAGGTTTAATTAACCATAAATAATTAGACTTAACCCATAATAAGTCTAATTAATCAATTAAACCTTACCTAAATTAGGTTTAATTAACTTTAAATAATTATACTTAACCCATAATAAGTCCAATTAATTAATTAAACCTTATCTAAATTAGGTTTAATTAACCTTAAATAATCAAATCTAAGTCAAACTTAAGTTAAACCTACACTAGGCTTAAGTCAAAACAAACTTAGGTTCAACTCAACCTAAACCTAAGTCAAACCTAAACCTAACTTAAGTCTAACCTACACTAGGCTTAAGTCAAACCAAACATAGGTTCAACTCAACATAAACCTAAGTCAAACCTAAACCTAACTTAAGTCTAACCTACACTAGGCTTAAGTCAAACCAAACTTAGGTTCAACCCGACATAAACCTAAGTCAAACCTAAATCTAACTTAAGTCTAACGTACACTAGGCTTAAGTCAAACCAAACTTAAGTTCAACCCAACATAAACCTAAGTCAAACCTAAATCTAACTTAAGTCTAACCTACACTAGACTTAAGTCAAACCAAAACTTAGGTTCAACTCGACATAAACCTAAGTCAAACCTAAACCTAACTTAAGTCTAACCTACACTAGACTTAAGTCAAACCAAACTTAGGTTCAACTCAACATAAACCTAAGTCAAACCTAAACCTAACTTAAGTCTAACCTACACTAGCCTTAAGTTAAACCAAACTTAGCTTAAACCCGACATAAACCTAAGTCAAACCTAAACCTAACTTAAGTCTAACCTACACTTGGCTTAAGTCAAACCAAACTTAGCTTCAACCCGACATGAACCTAAGTCAAACCTAAATATAACTTAAGTCTAACCTACACTAGGCTTAAGTCAAACCAAACTTAGGTTCAACCCAACATAAACCTAAGTCAAACCTAAATCTAACTTAGGTCTAACCTACACTAGGCTTAAGTCAAACCAAACTTAGGTTCAACTCAACATAAACCTAAGTCAAACCTAAACCTAACTTAAGTCTAACATACACTAGACTTAAGTCAAACTAAACTTAGATTCAACTCGACATGAACCTAAGTCAAACTCAAACCTAACTTAAGTCTAACCTACATTAGACTTAAGTTAAACCAAACTTAGATTCAACCTGACATGAATCTAAGTCTAACCAAAACACAACTTAAGTCTAATCCATGTTAGTCTTAAGTCAAACAAAACTTAGGTTCAACCCGACATGAACTTTAGTCTGACCTAAACTCAATGTAAGTTCAACCCATATTGAACTTAAGTCAACTTTAAATATAGGTTCAACTTAACTTGAACTTAAGTCAAATCTTAACTTAAGACCAAACAATATTAAACTTTTAATCCAACTAAATTCAAACCTAAATTCAACATAAATTTTCAATTAAGTCTAACATCCTAGACTTGATTAAATCATCAAGCATTTGAGATTTAAAACAACATATCATGAACCTAAGTCTAATTTATTAGACTTAAAGTCTCAATAAACTACAGCTAAATAGACTTAATTAAAACTTAAGCCTTATCTAAAAAGGACATAGATGGTCTGCAATTCTAATTATGTCTAATTTATTAGACTTGATTAACCTTTAGGTCCTATTTAAACAAGGCTTAAAACTTAATTAAGTCTATTCTAAGTTAAACCTTTTAACTTAAGTTCAGACAGACATGAACTTAAGTTAATTAGATTCAATCAACATTGAATCTAACTTAGGTTCAACCAGACATGAACCCAAGTTAATTTAATTAATATTGAATCTAAATTTAAACCTTTTAACTTAAGTTCAGATTGACACGAACTCGAGTTAATTGGATTCAATCAATATTGAATTTAACTTAGGTTCAACCAGACATGAACCCAAGTTAATTCAATCAATATTGATTCTAACTTTCGACCTTTTAACTTAAATTCAGACATACATGAACTCAAGTTAATCTAACCCAACTTTCAACTTGAATTCAAACATACATGAATTCATGATTTAAGTTTAAACTTAAATCAAGACATAAATTCAACATTTCAAACCAAAATCGACATAAATTCAACATTTCAAACTAAAATCAACATAAATTCGACATTTTAAATAAAAATTCAACATAACCAACATAAATTAAATATTTTAAATAAAATTTGACTTAATCTACATTTCAAACATAAATCAACATAACCGACATAAAATTGACATTTCAAACAAAAAATTTGACAAATATCGACTTTAAATGAAATTAATCCGACATTTCGACAAAATTAAACATTAATCAATATAATTTGACATAAACCGACATTCAGGCAATGAATTTGACACTATTTTCTGACAATATTTTCTTTGCAGGGTGAAGATAAGAAGTTTCATTTAGATTTTCTTTGCATGTTATATGGTGTGCTAACTCTGTTTTGCATAACGACATTCTGGACGAATGAAAATAAAAACAAAACTTTTAGGATAGTCACCAAAACAAAACAAAACAACGACATGGAAAACAAAAACAAAACTTTTAGGATAGTCACCAAAACAAAACAAAACAACGACATGGAAAACAAAAACAAAACTTTTAGGATAGTCACCAAACAAAATAAAACAAAACAATGACATGAAAAAACAAAATCAAAACTTTAAAATGATAAATATGACATGACATTTAGGAGTGATAGTGGGTACATCTCTCCTTAAAAATAAAATTTTAGAAAACAAATGATTAACATTAATCAGAAGTTTTCTTAAACAATCGAAGATTGTTTAAGATGTAATTAACTATAGAAGTTTGCTTCTATAGGAGATTTAAAAGAACCCATAATAGGATCTCTGGTTTTCCATGTTTCTCTTTATATGAAAATCCTAGGATTTATTATTCTAGGATATTCTCTTATAAAGACTGTCATAAACATCTTTTTCTATTATTAGTCCTAAAGTCCTTAAATCCTTCATAAGATTTATAGAAATAAATTTAGGCTAATATTAGATGGCGACTCCTCAATACCGACATCCCACACGCCCAAATATCTTTCCATTCGTCGACAGTACCATAAGGATTGGTAAACGTAATTTTTTCTCGATCCTCATGAGCATTTGAATTTGATGGTAACCAGTATATCCATCTAGAAAACAAAAGTATTTATGCCCAGCCAGTCTATCCAACATTTGATCTAGAAAGGGATTGGAAAATGATCTTTCCTTGTGGCAAGGTTTAATTTTCTATATTCAATGCATATTCGCCACCCTGTAACTTGTATGGTTTGTATCATTTCATTCTTTTCATTAATAGTCACAGTTACTCCTCCTTTTTTAGGAACAGTGAATAGGACTAACCCATGCACTATCTGAAATAGGGTATATAATTCCAACATCCAACCATTTTAAAATTTCTTTCTTAACAACATCTTTCATAATAGGATTTAATCTCCTTTGGGGATCAGCCTGCAGTTTGCAATTATCTTCCATAAAAATTCTGTGCATACAAATTGAAGGATTGATTCCTTTAATATCAGCAATTGTCCATCCAAAAGCTTTCTTGTGCTTCTTCAAAAGTTCAAGCAAACTCTCTTCTTCTTTTTCAGTTAATTGAGAGGAAACTATAACAGGTAAGGTTGAGGATTCACCTAGAAAAACATACTTCAAATGATCAGGAAGCATTTTTAACTCAAGTTCAAGAGGTTTTTCAATTGATGGACCATAAGATTCATCTTTCTCAGTCATATCCAACAATTCAAAACTTTCACGAACATACTTTAAATCTTCCTCTTGAAAATCTTCAGAATCAAATAACTCCTCTTCTTGCTTATATTACCTTTCTTCTCTTTTAGCTTTCTCTTCATAAGTTGATTTGAAATGACATTCATTTAAATATTCAATAACATCCATCTTATAACACTCATCTTCTTTACCTCAAGCAGGATATTTCATCGATTTTGAAATATCAAATGTAACAGTCTGATCATTAACCCTCATCGTTAATTCCCCTTTTTGCACATCTATCATGACTCTGCCTGTAGCTAGAAAATGTCTCCCCAAAATTATTGGTATCTCTTTATCTTCCTCCATATCTAACACAATGAAATCCACAGGAAAAATAAATTGATCCAATTTTACCAAAACATCTTATATAACTCATTTAGGATATGTGATTGAACGATCTGCTAATTGCAGAGTTACAGTAGTTGGGGTTATTTCTACTGGTCCCAGTCTTTTGAATATTGATAGAGGCATAAGGTTAATGCTTGCACCCAAATCACATAAATCTTTTCCACAGAATCATTCTCCGATTGCACATGGAATTGTGAAACTAGTAGGATCTTTAAGTTTCTCAGGAAGCTTTTTCTGAATTATCGCACTGCACTCCTCACTAAGTGCAATAGTCTCATTTTCTTCAAACTTCCTCTTTTTATTAAGAATATCCTTCATAAATTTTGCATAGCTTGGCATTTGTTCTAGGGCTTCAGCAAATGGAATATTAATGGTAATCTTCTTTAATATCTCCAAGAATTTTGAAAATTGCTTATCCAACTTTTGTTGACGAAGTCTCTAAGGAAATGGAGGTGGTGATTTTTCTAAACAACCTTAGGTGGAGAAATAGGTCTTTCAAAACCTTTTGGAGCGTCCTCATTAAGTCTTTCAATCTCTTCTTTCTCTACTTCAGTTTCTTTTTGAATTATACCTTCCAATTCTTTTCCACTTCTCAGTTGAATTGCTTTTACTTGTTCTTTAATCTTTTCTCTTGGATTCACTTCAGTATTACTTGGAAGCATTCCTTGGGATCTATTACTTAAGGCATTTGCAATTTGTCCCAATTGATTTTCAAAATTTCTGATGGTTGCTCCTTGAATTTGTAATTGATTTCCCATATGTGAGACTACTTCTTCCATAAACAACTTCTTCTCCTTTAATAGTAAAGCATTGTTATAACCTAAAGGATAAGTTAATCTATTATTATTATTACCTTGGTTTTTCCAATTGCCTAATGGGTTTACTTAGTGGTTCCCCCATTGTTGATTAACACCACCTTGATTATTGTTATTCTAGTTAAAATTGGATGATAGTTCTATCCTGGGTTATAATAATTAGAATATGGGTTATTAGGTTTGATTATAGCATTTACAGTTTCTGGTGAAGAATAAGAATCAACCATTTGGCCTAATGAATTTTCTTCAATCAAGAGATTTGGCTGAGAAAAATTCATCCCAAATTGATCTATCTTCCTTGATACAGCAACAACTTGATTTGCTAACATTGTAAAAGCATCATTTTCATAAACACTGGCTACCTTTTTAGAATTTAACCTTTCAGAAGGCTATTGAAAATTATTAGTAGCCATTTTTTCAATTAAAACATAAGCATCAGAAAATGGTTTAGACATTAATGATCCACATGACAGCGAGCATCGATGATTGATCTAAGAGATTCAACTAATCCATTATAAAAAGTTTGAATTATTAACCAATCTGGTATCGTATGATGTGGAAATTTCCTGAGAAGATCTTTAAATCTTTCTCATGCTTCATATATTGATTCCCCTTCGAACTGACCAAAAAATATTATATCATTTCTCAACTTAGCAGTCTTAGATTGTGGAAAATATTTAATAAGGAATTTTTGTGACAGTTCACCCCAAGTTCTTATTGATCTAGGTGGTAATGAATGTAACCATATTTTAGCTTTATCCCTTAGTGAGAAAGGAAAAAGTCGAAGTCTAATAGCATCATCCGAAACACCATCATTTTTAAAAATAGCATAGAACTCCAGAAAATTAGCAAGATGCAAATTAGGATCTTCAGTTGTTGCTCCCCAAATTGATTATTAGACACCATTTGGATAATAGCAGGTTTAAGCTCAAAAGAATTAGCAGCTACAACAGGGTTTTGAATACTACCACGAAATTCATCTACTGTAGGGTTAACATAATCTCTTAAAGTTCTTAATTCTTGATGGATGACAACATTTTGATCTTGATGATTTGCCATTTCTTGAATATTTTTATCTTTTTCTGTATTTTAAACTATTTTGATTTTTCTGATAGTTCTTTCCAATTCAGAATCGTAAGGCACAAGTTCCTTAGAACCTGAACTACGCATACAACAATAAAACAAAACAAAATACAACACACTAACAAAAACAAAGAAAGTACAAATTTAAAATTTCTTAATTCTCTTTAAAATGCAACTATTTCTCTTTCCCCGGCAACGTCGCTAAAAACTTGACTCCGCACCGATATTTATACTTACAAATATGATATGAAAATTGGCAACGACACCAAAAACTTGATCCCGCTAGATATATATATATATATATATATGCTGATGATTTTGATTTATAATGTGGATACTACGCAAGTATACGTATCGTTTATTAAGTAATATAGGACTTTCTGATTAAGCCTCGAGATATCGAACCCACTGGGGAAAGAATGAAAATCTTTAAAGGAATCGGAAAATTATCTTTTTACTTTTTTTAATGGTTTTTGAAAAGTATGTCTTGATTTTGAAAAGTTTTGAAAGTTGATATGTCTTTTGAAAATTCATTAATAAAATTTTAAGCAAGAAATTTAAATTATAATAACTAATAACACTGTATGTAAAACAATATTAACTAGAATATCTTTTTCTTTCCTTTTGTGAAGTAGTAATAATTATTAAAGTATTGTTGTGGAAGTATTTAAATTTGTTGTGACAGATTGAAGAAAATGTGTTCTTTACCCTTACTTGGTTCTATAAAGAACATAAGTTAATTTGAAATTTTTTTCATTTTTGAACATGGTTAGGCAGAGAAGATACCAGTCTCTCACTCTAGAGTTCCCTCGATTCCCACCAACGGGGGGCTAACTTCTCATAACAAAACTCATAACTTCAAACCAAATTAGAGGGTTTTAGCCTGTCACTCTAAAACCCTATAATTTTACTCCCTTCCATAAAAATATCTTCTAATATTACATTCAATTATATGGACTACAATTCTCACCCATATAATTGCATGTGATTCTTACTAACTTTTATGAGACAATACCGCATTGGATTGTACGGCTTATTTTTACGTTGTGTTGTATTTTGAAAAGGGGTCGCCTAATAGAAATTGTCGTCGAAATTTTATATTTTAAATTTAATTTAAATATATATAATTTAAAAAGTAGCATTTGATTTTGAAAATAATTTTAAATTTCAAAAGTTTTAAGATATGAAATCAAACTAATCCCACATCCCGAATAGTTTATATAAATGAGCACCGCATCACAAACCGTGTATCTATCCCGAAGAATGGACACACTGCTTTATGATGGGGCTCGATTAAATAAACTATAAGATTTGTGACATATGTTTGGTCTGCGAACCAATTTTATAAGCCAACAAGTTCCCCTGCTTAATATAAATGAATTAAGCAGGGTTTCTATTACCTAGGTTCTTAAAGTTCCCTATAAGGGCAAGCCCCTATAGTTAATTACATGTTAAATGTCTGAAGACACTTAAGAAAACTCTCGATAATGATCAGTGGTTTTGCTCTCAAGAATTTCAAAGTTTAAAGTTTTCAAAGGATTGAATTTTCGAAATTTCAATTGGGAATGGACCAAATTTGGAAGTTATTTTAGGAATCCAATGGAAGAAAAGTAGGAGAAGCTGAGGTTCCAAGAAGAATATTGGCAACTTCCCAAACTATCCTATTGTTTGGCTTCAATTTAAGATTTATTTAATGTTTTAATCTTGCCAATTTTAGTTAATTAGGACTTATATTTATATGACATAATCATACAAATAGCCTTGAAGATGTGAGGGTTTATGTCGTACCAAACGACTACCTCGGAGTCTTAACACCGGTTAGGGCTAAATTTGCATAACATGATTATACAAATACCTAACGCGAAGTTGAGGATTTATGTTGCACTAGGAAAACTACCTCAAAATCCTGTGGCTTGGTTATTTAAAACTAGGAAAGGTTAAGTTTACGAAGACACAAGTTTTGCTGATGAAGATGGTCGTGCTGCCCACTGTACTACAAGCTCCTTGTTGTTGCAGAGGTTTAGTTTTAGAAAGTGAAAATCAGGAGATGAGAGAAGTGTTTTGGTTTAGAAAAGTGTTAAAGTCCAAATGTCTTTAATGTTTTATTAGGGGAATCTTAAAGTTGATTATAACAACATCGGTTAACATCCCATGGTTCCATCATTCCGGCACCGTTATTTTTACCAGATTCACTTAGTCCAAATGAATTTGCTAAACTCAACTGAATGAGTTCCACACTTTCATTTAGACCGTGGGAAATCCCGTTAGCAACACGTAGGTTACATCATCTGAGGTATTCCCAATTTTCCAACAAGACGTTTTAATTTAGTTATAGTTATAGTTTTGTGTTATGTTTGTGAGTAAATTTTGAGTTATTTTATATTTTGAAATGTTGTGGCGGTGAATATTATCTGGTTGTGACTTTTAATTTAGTTTTGGGTTTCAGTTTTGTGGTTATCCAAAAGGTTTCGGTTTTCATGCAGGGTGTTAATCTTGTTTAACATGCTAGAAAAGTAAAGTGCAGTGCAGGTAAGTAAATAAATTACAATAAAATAAAAGCGTACCTGGGGGGTCTTCCTGTCATTTTCAAGCTGCACTTAAAACACATGTTAAGGCATTTATATATTTTGTAAGAACACACCTAAGTAAAGCTAAGGGAAGGTTTTGGTTGTCTACCAAAGTCCTAATCCTATAGCTAGTCAATTCCTATGACGTCTAGGTTCTTTTGTCTTTGTTAAGGATGATTTTCTTCATCAAAGAACAATTAAGTTCAATTGTTCTAAAACATCTCATCATATTGAGAAAGTGCTTAGGACGAGTCCTAAACATCTTTTCAATACTTCTGAGATTATTTTGAGTCCAAATGAATTTTATCGTACTGGTTAATTAATAATACAAGAATTCAATTAAATTTTGCTTCTTGCTCAGTGAATTAGGATGTTTGATTATCCTATGAGTGGAGTGACATTTCACTTAATGCTCCATTTAAGAGTTATGATAATGAAAGCCTTTAAGGGCAAATCAATTTATTAAAGATTATAATGATTTAAAATTGAAATTGATGATTTAAAGTGGTTTAGTTTAGTTATAAAATTTTAATAATTTTATGTTTGGAATAGTGTTTGAATAGTTTTAATTTAATTAAATCTTTACATTTTAAATGATCTCAATGTATTAGATTAATTTGGGTTGAAAGAGGTGTTTAGGTTATTACATTTAGATTTTAATAATTTAATTTTAATTTAATTGAAATATTTTAGGTTAATTTTTTAATTGGTTTTATTTTTAATTATGAATTATTTTTTAGGTTGATTTTGATGTTTCAAGTTTGATTTAGATTTGCTTTCAAGTGATCTGAAATTAATTTTAATGTTTTAAATTTATTTCAAATTGATTATCAAGTTATTCAATGTTTTAAATTTTTAATTTAATTAAGGTTTATTTTCCTTTTAATTATTTAATTATTAATTACCATCCTTAGTTTGATTAAGAGTTAAATAATATTAAAGTGATTTATTGAGGGATTTTAAATTAAAGAATCGATATCTTCTTAAATCATATCCCTAATCTTAATAATCCAAATTTTAACTTATTCTTCCAAAATTCAAATTGTTTAATTAATTAAAATTTACTTTAAATATTTTCAAAAAGATTAATGGGTTTCTACACCTTAATTCCGTAGGTTTCAATCATCTAATGAAAATTTTAAATTCAGATATTTTACCCTCCCCTTGATTAAACCTAAATATTAATTAGGGTTAAAATTTTTTAATTCCCTTGATGTCCTTTTAAGCATGTTCATTTCATAACTCATCAAATTAAGCTAAAATGAACTTAAAATGTTTATGTCACTTCATTCATATGTCAATTAAGACATTAGAGGAGAAAATGTGATTTTTCTATTTTTAATTTACTTTATATAATTATTTTAATGAAAAAAATAGGGATTTTCAATGGAAATTCAACAACATGACCAAGACAAAGTTTCTGTCCTTAAGAAAATTATGGTATGTCCCTATTGACCAGAGGACCACTTGGACCAATTTCGGTGATTTTTTGAATTATTTTTTTTATTTATTATAATTATTTTTAATTTTGGAGTGTTAATTAATTATAAAATAAAATTAAAGTTGAAAAATGGATTTTATATTTTTCATAAATCTTTCTAACCTCAAGGAGTTTAGAGAAATAAATTTTATATTTTTCTAATTTTTCTTTGATTTTTTAGAATTAATTTGGTGAAAATGTAAGGAAATTCATTTTTTAATATTAAAAAAAATTTTTAAGCCTTTAAAATTCAATATCATAACCTAGAGACTTGAGAAAAATATTTGGTTTATTCCTAAGTGATTAGGAGGCAAAATATGACATTTTTATGATTTTTAATATTTTTGTGATTTTTATTATTTTTTAATTATTAAAATATGAAAATATGATGAAAAATGAAGATTTTTAGAAAATTTTAATTTTAATTTTCTTAGACTCCTCTAACATCAGAGAAGCCCCAAAACCATTTTGGTGAATTTTTGAAATGTATTTTGGGTTTTATAAATTTTTAAATTGTAATTTTGGTCTCGTAACTTAATTAGTCCATTTAGTGGGGCTAATCACCTCCAATTGATTTCAAATTTTTATGTGGGACTCCTCTGACCCTAAAGATCAGTAGAGAATTATTTTCAAGTAATTTGGATGTATGGTTAGCCCTATTTAATTAAAATTTAGTTTTGAATGTTTTGGTCAATTAGGGTTATTCTTGAGGAATTAAACCAAACCAAAATTTTCCTAAGGTCCTCTGGTCAAAAGATACCCCTCTAAATTTTTCTATAATTTTCTAAGGAACATGCTAATTATTGGAATTAAAATACCAAAATAGTCACTTAAATTTGAAAAATCAATAACTTGCCATAGAGACTGCCCCTGACCTTGAAAAATTCAAGAAATGTTCTAAAAAATAGAGGCTACAAAATCCCTATGGTCTCATGCCATAGTGAATTGTGTGTGTGAGTGAGGAATTAAAACACTAAAAATAGAAAATAATTAATTAAAAATAAAATACTCATTAAATTAACTCAATTCTTTCTCCACATTGTTCTCCTCTGTTCACTGAGTAAGAGGGTATTTTTAGTTTATTTTTATGATTTTTCTTTGCAAAGATATGGATTTTCTAAGTTCTGGGTATTTAATTAATTCAGAAAATATACTAATTATCTACTTATCCACGCGGCGCTGACTCATCCTCGGCAGCTCCGAAAGCCCACGTGTCGCCTCCCTATTTGACGCCGCCATCTGACTCAGGACTCCGGGGGCCCACGGTTCATGTCTCGTTCACTCGTCCGACGCGATCTGCACCCTCCATTCGATACACGCTCGATCCAACGGCGACCGATCATCGTCTCTGACTGGTGTGTCCCGAGAGCCGTCCACACTCAAACCCTAAGATCTCTCTCATTTCTCAACAAATTTTTTAGTTCTTATGCTTTATGGATTCATCATGAGGAGACGAACACATCCATGTGGTTTACATGCTATGAAATTGATTCAAATGAAATGTAGAATTCACAGAAGCTCAGGAGGGAGAAGTGATCTATACCTTGGCTCTGAGAAGTGAAGCTTCTATCAGAAAGTTGCGGCACCTTTGATTGCACCCAAGGAAGCTCCAGATGAAGTCTCTGGCTCTGGGGAATTGCCTAGGTACAAAAGTGACCAAGGCCGATTTCAAACCTTGGACTCAGAAAGCAATGGCTGGCCTGGTGAGGGGGCTTTTGCTGGGGAACTTCTTCTGTACCTCTGGTGAAGATGTGGGAGAAGTTAATTTGGATTTGGTGGAGTTTCAAGCAATGTCCTGTTCTAGGCTGAGAATTGAGCTCCAAAATTGAGCTCAATCAGTGGAGATTAGGGCAGGAAGACAGTGGGGAAGAGTTTCTCTAGGCTAGGGGAAGCTGTGTGAGCAGTTTGGTGAAATTCTGTGAAGGTTGATTTCAGCCAACCTTTTGGCCGAGAGGAATGGCTGGTTTAAATAGCCATGGTTAGGGGCTTCCCAGAGGCAATTAAGGGTTGGGATTTGCTGCTCTGGTGAGGAGAAGAAGAGCTATGGTGGCCATTTGGGTTGGGACAGCTCAGCCAATTCAATTTGAATTTTTGTATCAAATTAGGCCTCTCGGCCTGGTGGTTTCCAGCGACTGGGGTGGTAGTCCGGTCAGGGTCAGGTCACCCTCAGGGTCAGGGAGGTCAGGGCTTGATGTTTGTGAGCTCAATTGGCTAATGCCATGTGTAAAGGGGTTGATTTAAAAAGGAATGGGGAAGGTTGCATTTTGGGCTCAATTTGGTCAAGTCATGGTTTAGGCTAGGTGCACCTCCCCAAGGCTTGACTTTGGGCTGAGGGAGAATCATTTCGGACAGCTAGGAAGGGGTTGTGAAGTCCCCATCCAAGGTGATGTGGCTAAGCTTGGTTTAAAGTGTGACATGAATGGGGTTAAAAAGCTTAATGAGGGATTAATGAAGAGGCCCCCTCCATTTGCCATAAATGACATGGTGAGGTGTAAAGTGACTCCCATGGCTTGCATATGGCTTATGCATGGCTTCATGGCTTCATTTGGCTTGGGAAATGTCTTGGTCAATTTCATGGAAGAGGGTTATTTGGAATTTTGAGAACTTTGGAGTTTTTGATGGGATTTGTCATGATGCTATTTTGGTTTAAGCAAAATGATGGGTTTTGGACTTAGGGGATGATTTTAATTAAGTGGGCATGATGAGATAATATCACGTGGGCTTTGGAATAAGTCTTGGGCCTTTGAAATGGTTTTGGAATGGGCTTTTAAAATGGTTGAAGTTAGTGGGCTTTTAGGTTTTGAAATAAATTGATGGATGAAAATTGGTGAGGGGTTGTGTCAAATCAATGTTGTGATTGGTTTAGGAATGTACCATGAATAATTTGGAACAAGTTTGGGGTGATTTTGAATTGAGTTGGGTTCAATTTGGGCTTTTTGGTAAAGAGGCCAAAGTGGATCAAATTGGGCTAACTTGGGTTAAGGTTGGATCAATGTTGGGTTTGATGTAAAATTAATGTTGAAAAATGTTTATGGGGGTGTGACAAAGAGTTTTCAACTTTGGTTGGGGTTTGATTTTGGGATTTGGGCCTATTTGGGTTCATGATTGGTTTAGGCCCAAATTGGGGATTTTTGGTTTGGGTTAGGCTTGGGTGGAGCCGGTTTCATATTTTGGGAAAATCATGTTAGTGTTTTGTTTGTGGGGATGTTAGGAAGGTTTAGGAAAAGATTTGGGGTTAATTGGAGTTAAGTTGGGTTGGTTTGGGCTAAGTTTAGGTCATGGGCCAAAATTGGGCTTTAAGCTTCAAATTGAAATTGGATCCACATGTTGATGAAATTGGGTTTAGGTTTAGTCTAAATTGGTATTGGGGATATTGAATTAATGTTTAGAATTGAATTGGATCAAAATTGAGGTCAACTGGGTTATTTGGTAGAACATTGGGTCCACTTAGGTTAAAAATAGGTTAAATTGGGGGTTTTAGTAAAAGTGGGGCTAAAGGTGTAGTTGAACGAAATAAAATTGGGAATATTTAAAGTTTTTTGGAATTTTTTGAGAATTTTCTGAATTTTTGGAATTTTTGGGTTAAAAGGGTATTTTGGGTATTTGGAGGGTATTGAGGGGTATTTTTGGAATTTTGGTATATTTGGCCATGGATGATCAATTTGAGTGGAGGGAAGTTTTTAGGACTGATTTTGAGGAATTTTGGGTAATTTAGGCAATTTTACAAATTTTGGGCAATTTCAAGGGCATTTGGTAGGCTTGGTGGGTTTAGGGTCCCGGGGGTCAAAAATTGAAATTTTTGAAAAGTGAAGATTGATTAAATGTGAGTGAAATGAAATTATTTTAGTTGAGCCATGAAGCCATATTAAGCTCACAATAGCAATGAGAGGACTCATCTTAGACGCTCAATATGTTGTTCCTAACCCTCATAACCAGGGGCTTAGGGGTTAAGGACCATCCATATGAATTACTTACATGAGTCGGAAAGCCAAATTGGTTAAAGGTAGTTTTAGGGCTTGGAATGTGTGTATGGGAGTGAGGTGTGTGCAAGTCAACCCTCACCAGACCAACCCACCTAGGGTAATCCTAAGGTCAAAGAGTCCTATAGGAAACTCATTCTTTAAACCTCCACATTTGATCTTAACCCTCCAAGTGACTAAGGGGTCCACAATCAAACTTGTAGGGTTTGAAGGGAGCCAAGAAGTGTTAGAATTTCTAAGTGATGGGTCCCATTTTTAGTCCTCTAAGATAGTCAATGAGAAGCCCTATGGCTAGATCCTAAGTACTAAGGAGAGAGAAGAGAAAAGACCTCATAAAAAATGAGGTCAATAAATGGACCCCCAATAGGTGTGGTGTGCTAACCAAACACACCGCGCGTATTGGCGTTGACTGAAAAGATTAACAGAACTAACCCAGATTTCTAAGTGGCACACATAGAACGAAGTATAGAAAATTTCCTCTAGGGAGTATCAGGTAAATCTCCAAGTCTGAAGATCCCTGAACTCTCGCTGGGGAAAAGAAAAGGAAGTGAATTCCAGATCACAAGATCTAGAGAGATTTGATTTTAGATTAGTTTCATTTTCTGTTTCAAGTTTTAATGTGTGAGTTTGGATTTTAGTTTGAGTTTCAATTTCGATTGAAGTTCGATTCAAGATTTATTTCAAGAGCGATTTCGTGGAAACCCGGGATTTGAGGTGAGCATCAGAACATTGTTTCCAACCTCGGGATTTGAAGAGAATTAGAATTTAGGCTCTAGCCTCAAGAAGAGAGTTGGAAATTGAAGAGAACTAGAATTTAGGCTCTAGCCTCAGAAAGAAAGTTGGAGTTTAGGATCCACCCTCGGAAATTTGAAAGAGAGCTAGAAGTTTGGCTCTATCCTCGAAAAGAACTGGAAGTTCGGCTCCAGCATCGGAAGTTTGAAAGAGAGCTAGAAGTTTGGCTCTAGCCTCGAAGAGAACTGGAAGTTCAGCTCCAGCCTCGAAAATTTTAAAGAGAGCTAGAAGTTCGGCTCTATCCTCAAAGAGAACTGGATGTTTGGCTCCAGCCTCAGAAATTTGAAAGAGAGCTAGAAGTTCGGCTCTAGCCTCGAAGAGAACTGGAAGTTCGGCTCTAGCCTCGGAAATTTCAAAGAGAGCTAGAAGTTTGGCTCTAGCCTCGAAGAGAGCTGGAAGTTCGGCTCCAGCCTCTGAAATTTCAAAGAGAGCTAGAAGTTCGGCTCTAGCCTCGAAGAGAATGGAAGTTCGGCTCCAACCTCAGAAATTTGAAAGAGAGCTAGAAGTTCGGCTCTAGCCTCGAAGAGAACTGGAAGTTAGGCTCCAGCCTCAGAAATTTGAAAGAGAGCTAGAAGTTCGGCTCCAGCCTCAAAGAGAACTGGAAGTTCGGCTCCAGCCTCAGAAATTTGAAAGAGAGCTAGAAGTTAGGCTCTAGCCTCGAAAGGAGATCTGTATGAAGAGGTACCCAGTCCCATGCCATCAGAACCAAATCGAACAACGCTCGTGGCTCCGTGTCAATAGAACTAGTCGATCCTCTAACACACAGAAGAAAGAGAATTGAAAGATTCGAACAGAAGGATTCAGAATGGAAATCAATTTTAGATTTAGATTCATTTTGTTTGTTTTTAGTGATTTGATTTCATTTTTGTTCATTTAGAGTTCGTGTTAATTTGGAGTTTTATTTTGACATTCAAAGTCTTAAAAGAAGGAATTTCTTATTCATTTTCTTTCTCTTTTCATTCTTTGTTCGAAGTTCATTTAGCTTAATGGTGTTTCCCAGTCAATTTGCACAAAAAGAGGTGAAGGCAGAACATGACATGATCATTCTCATTCCAATCTGTTGAAAATACATCATACAACTTGATCCAAAACATGATGATATTTTCCTCGAAAATTCAGTATCTCATACAATCCTCATAAATCTAAAATGGATTGTGTAAGATTCTTGTTGATTCTTCCAAAAGCATTTGTCAAAATCCATGCCTGAATAGTAAGATACATTGACAATAACATCACCTTCCAAGCCACCCATGGCAGGAATGCCGTAGGAATGTGCATTGGAGGTGTGCTATCTCCCTTGTAACTCACAGCTCGTAGGGTCGGAGACTCTTTGACTCTGGATCTGGCTAAAAATGAAAAGGCATCTTACTATGTATGCTCCATTTCCTTTTAATACCATGATGGAGATTCGTTCAACAGGCACTCCTGGAATGCAATGTTTTGCTATGTCCGCTCCATTTCCTTTTAATACCATGACGGAACCTACCGGTAGTGGTATTTCCACCGGCCCTCGGAATTTTCTAGGGCCCACTATCCGGAGGTCAGATTCGAACATGATATTACACTGGTTGACAAAAGAGACCGTGCAGAAAGGTCTGACAAAATCATGATGGCCTATGTGTGGAGGTATGCAGTCGCCCTCATTATAAATGTTAATGATGCAGCTGTTGGGTATGCAATCTGCAGGCAATACCCTCCATGTCACCATCCTTTTTACCATTCTTTTGATAATTCTTGGCATCGGATCTACCTCACTGTGACAGAGTATCCCTGGTGGATTTCCTTTGCTATCTTCTGTGAAGTTGTAGCAACACCCACACTGGATAGTAACTCTTCCTTTTCCTGGCATCCTTCTTCGGGGCTCTGAATAGGTTTTCTCCCTCAGACGACCTTCTAAAGCTCGATAATGCAGTCCACAATATGCTGTTGTTCGTAATCTAAGAACACATCCGTATGCAGCTCAAGGCCTTCCAAGATGTTGACCCTCCTTCCTCGATTTCTCTCGAAGTATTCAAAAGTTTTCATTTCAACTTGCTGTAATTTCTCAAGCTCGTATTCCGGGATTATCTGAAGTCCTCGGGGTCTGGTAACATACTGTGGGATGTATGGCTCAACCCCAGCACGCTCTCCTGCATACCTTGGCTCCTCGGGGATAGTCTCTGTCGGGACATCCTCCGGGGTTGCTTTCGCAATAAGACTCTTCAGCACTGGTACATTTGCTTGGCGTCGTGGTACTATCTACTTTTCTATTTTCCTCGGGGTTTTTTCATCCTTTCTACTATTCTTGGAATTGATTTCCTCCTTTCTGGTTCCTGACGAACCAATCTCTTCGAAGTATTTGTACTGATGGTAGTGACTGTCTCTTCACGCTGATCCGCTGCCAACTTGGTCAGTATCTTGCGAATGCGACTGTTCTTGTTTCTTCGTTGAGTAGGAGTGAGAGTGGCACTCCTCACCTCTTGAATTTCTATAGGCATGGCACTGACAAGTCTGCCTTCTGCTGTAGCCACCATGGACTTAACTTTCTTATCCTCTCCCGTTGCAAGAGTGGTGTTTGCTTTTTTCTTCTTGCAAGTAGAAGGCTGACTCGGGCCACCTAATTTCATCACTGTCTAACTGTAGAACTCTTCCCGATCAATCAGAGTCCAATCAGTTTCTTCATATTGTAGCCCGGCCGGTGTGAAATCAGAGTCAATTTCAATCAAGGCTCCATCCTTCATCCTCTTTTCATCGAGTGCCAGACTCACGCCATTCTTAAAGTTCAGAACCAACCGCCCGTTCCACATTTCCCTGCGAAAAATAAGTAAAGGATCAGTGGCTGTACTAAGAACAAGAACAATAAGAAAACATTTATTAATGAAAAATTTTATTTATTTCTTTTAAATTTTAAAGAGAGTGGGAAGAGATGAGGAAAGATCAGGAATGAATTGATTTAAAGGAAAAGATCAAAATTTTATCATTTCACATATTTTCTTTTTAACACGTTTTTTTTTGTTAATGATTTCTATCATCCATTTTTTATATTTTGGATTTGGACCCAGTTACAAAGGATTACTCTACCCGTGTTTCTAGGAATAAGACTCCACTTTTAAATTCCATCCTTCAAAATATCAGGTTGCGTATTATTTCTTCAAATATCGTCCATTAATTGGAAGCATAGGTCGTTCTCCACGACAGTTAACAAGCTGGTAGGAACCCCCTGAGTAGACTGTCTCAACCATGAACGACCCTTCCCAAGTTGGTTCAAATTTACCTCCTATCTTGCGGTGTGCAAGAATAGGTCTTCTGAGTACTAGAACCAAATCACCGATTTTGAATGTCCTTGGGCAGACCAGTTTATCGTGGGCCTGGATCATCTTGGCTTGATACAGTTCCAAATTTTGCTGCGTTGAAAGTCGTTTCCCTTCTAAGCTTTCCAATTCTTCTAGTCGTAATTTGGCATTTTCTTCTGTAGTGATTTTGTTTGCAACTGCAATTCTGAGTGACGGAAGCTGAACTTCTAAGGGTAAAACGGCCTCGGACCCGTACACTAAGGCGTAAGGCGTAGACTGGGTAAGAGTTCTGAAAGTTGTTCTGTAGGCCCATAAAGCTTCTAACAACTTCTCATGACAATTTTTTTATTGTCATCCAAAATTTTCTTTAATATTTGGACGAGAGTTTTATTAAAAGCTTCGGCCAAGCCGTTTTCTCTTGGGTAGTAAATCGTCGAATAACACCAGTCGATCCCGTTTGTCCTGACAAAATTGTTGATCTTCGTACTCTTAAATGCATACCCATTATCTGAAATGGTCATTTGCAGTACCCCGAAACGGTAAACGACTTGATTCTTGAAGAACTGTAGCACGTGGTGAGCCTTCACTTCTCTGAGCGGTACTACTTCTGCCCACTTGGAAAAGTAATTTGTAGATGCAAGGATGAAGTGATGTCCTCTTGAAGAAGACGGTTCTATCGGGCCCACAATATATGTACCCCAACATTCAAATGGCCATGACGCAATTGTCGGAGGTAGCACATTTGGAGGTTGGTGTAGAACCACTCTATACACTTGGCATTGGTGACAACTCTTGGCAATTTTCATGCAATCGGTCATCATCGAGGGGCAGTAGTACCCTAATCTTTTAATTTTCATCTTCATCTTCGGACCTGACTGATGAACGCCATAAAGTCCTGAGTGCACTTCTTTAACAATTTCACGTGCGTCGGACTCGCTCAGGAACCTTAGCCACATCTGATCGAAAGACCTTCTCTATAATATATTATTTATTAATGCGTAAGACAGAGTTCTTTTCTTAATCTGATGAGCTAATGACTTATCGTCCGGTAGGTTTTCTGTTTGCAGGTAGTCTATTAGCGACCGACACCAGTCTTCTGCATTTTCTGTTACTGCCGTAGTTGTTTCTTCTTCTTTTCCTGACTTGTGTATCGTGTCCATGTCGAGCTATGAGAGAACCTGACGTCCCTGAACTAACACTTCAACTGATTCATCCTACAAGCAGGAAAATTCTTTTGCAAGGTGGGCTCACGCATCTACAAGAGCATTTTCTCTTCTGGGAATCTTGTAGATCGTTACATTCGGAATCTGCGCCAACAACTTCATGGCATATTGAAAGTACTGCTCGAGTCTTGGCTTTAGAATTTTTTATTGTCCTGTGACCTGTTGAATTATCAACTGAGAATCTCCATAGATGTTGATATCCGTTATCCCCATCTGGATGGTTAATTCCAATCCAGCTATAAGGGCTTCGTATTCGCTTCATTGTTTGTACACAGTTCTGTCAATTGGTAGGAGTACCTTAACATCCCCCGCTCCGGTGTTATAAATATTAATCTGATTCCTGCCTTACTGGGCACTATCATTTGCAATTCTTTGTCTTTCTGCGCTGAAGATGCTCCATCGAAGTACAGCTCCCAACCCTGATCGTCGGGGTCTTCTGGGCTCATTATATGCTCGTCAGGCAAGTCGTCATTAAGAGGCTATTCTGCCGGTAAAGGGTGTGCTGCTAGGATGTCTGCTAGGACTTGTCCCTTTACAGCACGAAGTGGAACGAAAGTTATATCGAATTGCAATAATATCATCGACCACCTTGCAAGTCTGCCAGAAAGCATCGGGTGAGTCATCAAATTTTGCACTGGATTAACTTTCGAAATAAGGTTGACCTTATGAGAAATCATGTAATGCCTGAGCTTTTCAGCGGAGAAGATCAGGGCCAAAAAATGCTTCTCAATCGGGGGATACACTACTTCCGTCGGAATTAGGCGACGACTTAAGTAGTAAAGGGCGTTTTCTTTCCCCGCATCATTGACCTGGGCTAGCAAGGCTCCAAGCGAGTCATCTACAGTTGCGGTATAAAGTATCAACAGTCTACCTGAGATAGGGGCTGCTAATACAGGAGGTGTCATTAAATATTGTTTGATGTCATCGAAGGCATGTTGACATTTAAAGTCCCAAATAAACTTGGCATCCTTCTTAACCAAAGCAGAAAAAGGCTAACACCTTCCTGACAAACCCAAAATAAAGAGTCAAAGATAGGCCAATTTCCCTTGAAAGGATCGTAATTGTTTTAAGGTTTTGGGAGGTGGCATTTTTAAGATAGCTTTAATCTTCTCCGGATCGATTTCAATTCCATGATGTTGGACAACAAATCCTAAGAATTTCCCAGAGGTGACGAAGTCTTGTTTCAAGGGATTCATCATAAGGTTATATTGTCTTAATCGCTCGAAAATAATTCTCAAATCATACAAATGATCTTCCTTCAGTTTGCTTTTGATGACCATATCATCCACGTAGCACTCGACTTGGTTGTGAATGAGATCATAAAGAATTCTCGTCATAGCTCTTTAGTATGTTGCTCTTGTGTTCTTCAATCCGAAAGGCATCACTGCGTAACAGTATATTCCGATTGGTGTTCTGAAGGTTGTGAGCTTTTCGTCTTCCGGTGCCATCTTTATATGGTTGTATCCTGAAGATCCATCCATGAAAGAGAAGACTTCGTCCGTTGAGGCGATGTCAATCATTAATTCTGGGATTGGTAGTGGGAATTCATCCTTTGGACATGCTTTGTTCAAATCTCTGAAATCTACGCAGATTCTAATCTGTCCATTCTTCTTTCTGACTAGTACCATGTTGGCTAACCAAGTTGGATATTGTTCTTCACGGACAAATTTAGTGTCTATTAGCTTCTTAACTTCAGCTATAACTTGTTGCTCAATCTCTAGACGCATTCTTCTGGGAGCATGCCTGACTAGAACGACAGTAGAATCCACTCCTAGTTTCTGAACTGCCACCTCTGGAGCTAATCCTGACATTTCATCATAACTCCAAGCAAAACAGTCCTTGAATTCCATCAGTATCTTGATCATTTCCTCGGAGTCTTCTTTAGTGAGTAAGGAGATAACAAAGGTCGGCCTAGGCTCTTCGCTAGTACCTAAGTTAACTTCCATTAGCTCGTCTATTGTAGATTTAATTTCTTCTTCAAATTCTGACAGAGCGTCCCCGATTTGCAAATCTTCGAGATCATCTGAGGTTTCTAAGCAGACTTCATTAGGCTTGCAAGTGACAGCCAAGCAAAACTCAGAGTCTTCAACTGATCCTACTGTGCCGAATCCGAGACCATGTTTTGAATTGGGAGGCCGACCGGAATTATTCCATAATTTTTTAAAGTTTTGTGATCGACCTTTTGTCCATTGTTTAGGTAAGACACCACGTTGAATTAAATTCTGAACACAGGGAGAATACCACTCAAAAGGCATTTCCATTAATTCAGAAGAAGTAACATATTCAAATTGTACATCATTTTTAGTTTTGGAAGAAGAAGCACCACGGTAGAATTTGATCGGCTTAGCACCACCACCATGCACTTCCTTGACCACCATACCCTCGATCTTATTAGAATGGAACGGGGTCAGGGTCATAGTATGCACATAGAGGTTAATCTTCTCGTACATTGATTTGTATACTTCATACTTTTCATCTTCGAGAGAGATCTTGAACTGGGGTTTCTTTTGAATTACTGTTGCTGCTTCTTTCTTGACTTCCTCTTCGTCCTCAGAGCTGTTCTCCCAATCAACGTCGATGGCCAGTTTCTTCTGTCCAACTGTTCCAACATCTCTTCCTTGACCTCGTCCCTGGCCTCAACCTCGGGTGCAAGTTCTGGAGAAATCTTCACCATCTCGCCGTAAGGGAGTGGTGAGTAACTGTTGGACTAGAATTTCAGGATCTTCGTCATCTCAAACTTCTTTTGCTTCATTTGGCACGGTATTTCTGGAGAAGATTGATTTCTTCAGAGGCGCGTAATAGGCTGCATCTTCATGAATTCCAATCTTGTGTACAGAGAATGGTTGCAAGTCACCCTTAATACACTGTTCTCCTACTTCGTAATACTTTATGCACTGGAGCAGAGACGACGGTACCATCCAGTTCTCATGGATCCATGGCCAACCTAGTAGAGCATTGAACGATATCTCAGAATCAATTATATGGAATTTTGCGGTTGTCTTTTCTAAATCACCAGTCTTCATTAATAGTGTTATCGATCGAAGAGTTCTTTCTCCCTTCTGATTGTACCCTTTTAATAACATCTTATCTGCTTCGAGGTCGCGAGCGTAAATTTCCAAATATGCCAACGTCCAAAGATTCATAATGTTGATTGATGCTCCCAGATCAACCAACACTCTGGAGAGCGTAAACTTTCCAATAGTGACTGAAATGTAAAACGGTCGGTTGTGATCAGCTGTTCCAAGTAATAAATCACTGTCCGTGAAGGTAACATCTCACTGTTCTTTTAACGAGCTAACCTCGTCTAAGAAATTACCGGCCATTTGAGCTAAGCAAATTTCTGGATCAAGTAAGGCCTTGATCAGAGTTTCCCTCGTCTCCTTTGACAGGATCGGAGTGTCGTAGATGCTCAGTTTAGCTGGTAGCTTCCTAAGATGGGCTAGCACGTTATAATCCACTTTATTACTATGTTCCTCGATTTCTTCTCGAACGGGTAATTGTTCTGTTGGGGTTGGCTCCTCCTGAGCAACCACCTACTTTCCTTTACCCTTTGGACCCATTCTCGGAGGTAGAACTTTTCCGCTTGTTAGGTTGACTTCAGTTAATTGTTCTTAATCTGGAGTTGACTCTGCCGGTGTCTCCTCTTGAATCAGAATGACTAGCTTTTCTGGAATTGCTTCGGAATCTGATAACTCCAATTTTATAATGATTGGAGCTCCTCGGAATTCAAAATTAGATTCGTTGCTTGTTGAGCTTTCATAGCCATCTTTGTGAGCGTCTTCTCCTTCGCCGTGGTCATCGAGGTTTAGTATGATTTGAGAATTGTTTATCATATCAGAATTGAGATTTAGATTAGGTTGGTTATCGTTAGTTACGTAATCATTAGAAACAGTCAAAACGTAGCCAACACCAAAACTCTTATCATTATAAGATCCTGCCGAGGCGAGCAAATAATCATACAGAGTCAGAGGTCCGAGGGATTTCTCCCCCGAATCAGAAACAACCATCCTAGGATAAGCAGCCCCTAGTCTACCCTTTAGAGCCTCGGTCTTCTTTTCTTCCACGATCTTCTCCTCCTTCTGGGGTGGTTCTTCAAGCGCAAGCGATAGCATCGGCTTTATAGGTTTCAAACTCTGAGTTGAAGCGCGCACCAAAGAGTTCTGGATATGATCCAAGATTTTCTTTGAAGACTTTGTCCAGACGGTATTCCATCCATCATCGGTCATGTATGGGTTTATCAGAACAATGGGATCCGTTGAAATGACATTGATGGAAACTCCTTTTTGGGGTTCCTTCATGTATTCCTTCGGGATCGTTATGTTCCCTCTTCGGGGATTACCTTCGAGCCAATTCTTATAAGTGAAGCAGTCTTCAATCTTGTGTCCGATCATCCGGCGGTAATGGCAGTAGTTCGGATGACCTTTCTTGTTGACTTCCTCTGGCTTTTTTGGCTCTGGTAATTGAAAATAAGGTGTCTTCATCAAACTGCGAAACATCTTAGCTACTGCTTCCATCTTGAATGGATACTCCTTGTTCAGAAGTTCCTCCAGGGGACGCGACAAACGAGGTAGTGGTTGACTATGCTGCCATGGCTGGTGGCTCGGTCGAGGCTGTTGATAGCCCTGCTGAAGTTGCTGATAAATCTGTTATGGTTCTTAGTAAGTCCGTTGTGGTGGTTGATAACTAGGCTGTGGTTGCTCTGGCTGTATCTGCACTGGCTGCTTGCCTTAATCTACTGCCGCGACGATTCCAGATTTTTTTTCAAATGCTTTTACGGGCTTTTGCTTGTTGGTCTTGTCTACGAAACTTAGCTGTTTTTCTTCCTCCTGCAAGCTCTTGGCCTTGCTAAGCAACTTCTCGAAAGTCTTGATTGTAAATCTTTTAAGGAGAAGTGCTATCGGGTCATGGATACTTTTCAGCAAAATACCGATTGCATGTTCTTCCTGAAGTTGTGGTTCACACTTCATGCCTAAGTTTCTCCATCGAAGTATATAATCCACCAAAGTTTCGTTCAGTTTCTGTTGCTCCACCACTAAATCACCGATAGTGAAGTGATGTCGAGCTCCGGCAAACCACTTAACGAAAACGTTTTCTAACTCTGAAAAGGTCTTAACTGAGCCATTTGGCAATTCTGCATACCAATCGAAGGCAATCCTTGACAGGCTGCTGACAAACTGTCGAAAGAGTAAAGCATCGCTCCCACTGACATTGCAGCAACTAGCACGAAAATGTGCGACATGCTGCCGGGGGTTTCCCGTTCCATCAAAATTCTTGAACAGAGGTGGTACGAAGCCTTTTGGGTATTGGAAGGCATCAAATTCTTCGGGGTAAGGTCTACCCGTCTGAATAGAAGCTCCACTCTTAGGCTGTGCTAAGGCTTCTCGCACCTGCTGTTCTACCATGTTTTTTTATATCCTTTTCGGGAATCATGCTTTGCGTAGAATCTTTCTTCGGTTGTTCATCTCCGTTAACATATGTGATCTACTTTCCTCCATCCGCGATGTGAATAATCTCTGGGGGTGTTTCCTTTTGAGGTTGCAGCTAACTCTGGAGAGTTGCTAAAGCGGCAGCCATCTCATCCATTCTTTTGGCCATTTGGGAAATTGTATCATCCTTTTCTTGAAGTTGTGCTCTCATCACTTCTGGTTCTTCTCTTTCTGAGGCTGACGGAGCACCTTGCAAAGCTGCCAATGCTCGGTTCTCAGCCATATTAATCTCGACGTACTCTTCATCCATAAATTCTAATGAATCTACTTCAGTTTCCAATTTTTCTCCTCTTTCCTTTGCCAACCGTCGGATGTCCGTTCTTAGATTGCCTATGCCATCCTCAAGTGGCCCCTTCCAAACGGTTTCATGGTGGTCATGTGATGACTGTTGGACTTCTTTTTCAGGAGTTTCTGTTAATGCAGTAGCACTTTCTTCAGATTCTGGCTTTCTGACGAGACTTTTCTTTCCAGAATATTGTGCTTGTATCGGTTCAGCAATAATAAGTCGCCACACCATCCTTCGCACAGTAGAAGGCCTAGGACCAGATGGTCTATCGGCTGTGCGTCAGTAGGTGGTGTCCTCCCTAATATGGTGTCCCGATACGACAACAGGCGAACTAGCTCAAACTTTCTTCCTTGGCCTCTCCGGGGCAGTGACGGGGTTCACTTGCGGTCCGAGGCGGGATTTGACTGGCACTTACCCCATCCTTCTTAAGATTTCTGATACGGGGCATCTTTCTTTCTTAGCTAGTTTCTCTACTACGGCTCGCAGTCGGGTAAGCGGCGTAGTCTTGGCCCTCCTTCTTTTATAGTCACTGTAGTATTCAGGTCAGGGTAATGCAGCGGCGATCCTCCGGACATCTTCCTCATCTGATGCAGCAGAAAGAGGGTGGAACCTACTTCCTCCCAACATAGGTGAAATTTCAGGTAGTCCTTCCTCTTCCTCAGGAATCTCTTCCAGAAAAGCAACTTAAGCAGCCTTGGCCTTCTTGATCCTGGCGATCTTTCTACTCCTATTTCTTCTCTGAGTCCGAGTTAGGGGTGTAAACTTTGAACTGGACCCAATCTCGAAGACAGGAGGTATGCAGCAAAATCTGTACCCGCCACAGTGGCAGACTCATCACAGACTTGGATTTCCTTCCCATTCAATTTGGCAGGAGCCGGGGTAGTGTCGGCATATTTTTAGGTTATGTGTTTTGAAAAGGGGGTCGCCTACAGAAATTATCGGCGAATTTTTTTTATATTTTAAATTTAATTTAAATATATAGTTTAAAAGATAACATTTGATTTTGAAAGTAATTTTAAGTTTAAAAGTTTTAAGATATGAAATCAAACCGATCTCACATCCCAAATAGTTTATATAAACGAGCACCGCACCACAAACTGTGTATCTATCCCGAAGAATAGACACACTGCTTGATGATGGGGCTCGATTAAATAAACTAGGAGATTTGTGACATCCGTTTGGTCTGCGAACCAATTTTATAAGCTGACAAGTTCCCTGCTTAATATAAATGAATTAAGTAGGGTTTATATTACCTGGGTTCTTAAAGTTCCCTATAAGGGCAAGCACCTATAGTTAATTACATCTTAAATGACAAGAATAACTTAAGAAAACTCTCGATAATGATCAGTGGTTTTGCTCTCAAGAATTTCATAGTTTAAGGTTTCAAAGGATTGAATTTTGGAAATTCAAAAGGGAATGGATCAAATTTCGAACAATTTATTTCAGGAGTTCAAAGGAAGAAAAGTAGGAGAAGTTGAGGATACAAGAAGAATCTTGGCAACTTCTCAAACTATCCTATTGTTTGGCTTTAATTTTGGGGATTCATTTAATGTTTCATCTTGCATGTTTTAATTAATCAGGACTTATATTCGTATGACATAATCATACAAACAGTCTCGAAGATGTGAGGGTTTATGTCGTACCGAACGATCACCTCGGTGTCCTAAGGCCGGTTAGGGCTTAATTTACATGATATGATGATGCAAATGCCTAACGAAGAGTTGAGGATTTATGTTGCACTAGGCAAACTACCTCGAAGTCCTATGGCTAGGTTATTTAATTCTAAGAAAGTTTTACTGAAGTAGACTCAGGTTTTGCTGATGACGATGGCCATGCTGCCCACCATGCTCCGAGCTCCTTGTCGTTGCAGAGGTTTAGTTTTAGAAGTCATAAATCAGGAGATGAGAGAAGTGTCTTGGTTTAGAAAAAAATCTTAAAATCCAAGTTTTTTTAATATTTTAATTAAAACAAACCTTCAAATTGTTTAAACAGAACCGATTAAGATCCCACGGTTCCGTCATCCCGCACCGATTATTTTCATTGAATTCACTTAGTCCGGATGAATTTGCTAAACTCAACTGAATGAGTTCCACACTTTTATTTAGACCATGGGAAATCCCGTTAGCAACACGTGGGTTACATCGTCCGAGGTATTCTCGATCATTCAACGAGACGTTTTAATTTAGTTGCAATTGTAGTTTTGTCTTCTGTTTGTGATTAAATTTTAAGTTGTTTTATATTTTGAAATGTTGTGGCGGTGAATTTTATCTTGTAATGACTTTTAATTTAGTTTTGGTTTCAGTTCAGGGACTATCCTAAAGGTTTTGGTTTTCATGCAACAGTTGTTTATCATGCAAGGAAAGAAAGTGCAATGCGATTAATTAAATTGCGAGAAGGTAAATTGCAATAAAATAAAAGCGTACCTTGAGGGTCTTCCTGTCATCTTAAGCTGCACTTGAAACACATATCAGAGCATTTAAATATTTATAGCAGTTACCTAGGTAAAGCTAAGGGCAAGGTTTCTGGTTTTCTACCAAGATCCTAGTCCTATAGCTAGTCATTCCTATGACGTCTAGGTTTTCAATTTTATTTATGGATGATTTTCTGCACCAAAGAATAATTAAGTTCAATTGTTCTTATAAAACACTTCATCATATTGAGGAAGTGCTTAAGACAAATCTTAAACATCTTTCCAATATTGCTGGAATTATTCTAAGTCCAAACGGATTTAATTAATCAGGTGAATTAATCATCCGAGGTTTAATTAAGTTTTGTTCTTTTGCTTAGTGAACTAGGACATTTGGATATCCTATAAGTGGAGTAACACTTCACTTAATACTCCGTTTAGGAGTTATGACAACAAGAGCTTTTGAGGGCAAATTGATGTTTAAGTGATTTGTGATTTAATTTAATTTTAATTAATGGGTTTAAGTTTGGAATAGTGTTCAAGTTGTTTTTAGACCTATTTTGAATTCTTTATGTCTTAGGTGATGTTACATTTAATTCAATTTAATTTAATTTAATTTGATTTAATTTAATTTTGTTTAGTCTTATATTTAATTTTATTTTAATTTTTAATTTAATTTTAAATTTATTTTAATTTGGTTTTATTTTTTACTTAATTTAATTTAATTTAATATGTCTTAATTTAATTTAATTTATTTTATTTTATTTTATTTTAATTTAATTTAATTTAATTTAATTTAAATTTTAATTTAATTTTATTTTAATTTTAATTTAATATTTTATTTTTTATGTTTTAAAGATGATTTAATTTAATTATTAAAGAATTAATTTAATTGAAATTTTGGAAGGATTTAATTTAAATGTTTTAATTTTAATTTAATTTAATGATTAAGTCTTTTAGTATTTTAAATCTTGAGTTTGAATTATCATTTTAATTAGGAATTAAATATTATTGAGATGATTAATTTAGGGATTCTTAAATTGAAGAACAAATGTCTTCTTAATAATATCCCTATTTTAATAATTTCAATTTTTATTTATCTTCCAAATTTCATTAATTAAATGATTTAAGTTTACTCTAATTAATCTTAAAAATGATTGATGGGTTTCTATCCTTTAATTATTTAAATTTCAATCATCCAAATCAGATTAGGTTCAAATTTTTTACTCTCTCATTTTATTAAGCCTAAAGTTTTAATTAAGTGTTAAAATTTTAATTACCATTTTGCCCTTCAAGCTTAATAATTCCATAACTCACTAAATTGAGCTTAAATGAATTTGAAATTTTTATGTGGCTTCACTCACATGCCAATTAAGACATTAGAGGAGAAAATGTGATTTTTCTGTATTTAATTTGTTTATATAATTATTTTTGTAGAAAATAGGGATTTCCAAGGAAAATTCAATAAGATGTCCAAGAGAATTTTTCTGTTCTTAAGAAAATTAAGGGGCACTCCTAATGACCAGGGGACTATTTAGACTAATTTTGGTAATTGTTTGAATTATATTTTATTTATTAGAATTATTTTGAGTTTTGGAGCATTAATTAATTTTAAGATAAAATTAAAGTTGAAAAATGGATTTTTTATTTTTCTTAAATCTCTCTTACCTCAAGGAGTCCAGAGAAATAAATTTTATATTTTTTTATTTTTCTTTGATTTATTAGAATTATTTTAGTGAGAAGGTTGGAAAATACATTTTTTAATATTAAAAATTACATTAAGCCTTTAAAATTCAATATCTTACCCTAGAGACTTAAGAAAATTATTTGGTTTGTTCCTAAATGATTAGAATTAAAAATGTGACATTTCGGTGCTTTTTAATATTTTTATGATTTTTATTATTTTTTAATTATTAAAAATATTAAAATAATGATAAAAATCAACTTTTCTTTAGAAAATTACAATTTTAATTTTCTTAAGTTCCTCTGATATCAGAGAGGCTCCAAAACTATTTTTGTGAATTTTTGAAAAGTATTTTGTGAGTTATAAATTTTTAAAGTTTAATTTTACCCATTATTACTTAAGAGGCTTAATCAACCCCTTTGGTGGGGTTAATCAAGTCCAATTGGTTTCAAATTTTTATGTGGTGTTCTCCTATCCCTAAAGGACAGTGGAGAATTGTTTTTAAGTTAATTTGATGTGTGGTTAACCCTAATTAATTAAAGTTCAATTTTGGGTATTTAGGCCAATTAGAGTTATTTAAAGTGAATTAACTCAAAACTTATTTTTGCTAGGTCCCTCTGGTCACAAGAAAAATCACCAAATTTTCCTAGAATTTATTTCTCAACATGCAAATTATTGGAATTAAAATACTCAAAATAGTAACATGAACTTGAAAAATCATTAACTTCTCATAGGGATGGCCTCTGAACTTGGAAAATTCAGGGAATGTTCCCAAGTTCGGAGGATTCAAAAGCCCTATGGTCTCATGCCATGGTGAATTTCCTATATGCATGGAGAATTAAAACAATGTAGAGAGTAAATAAATCATTAAAAATAAAATACTTGATGAAATTACTTGATTTCTTTTCCACATTATTCTCCTTTGTTCACTGAGCAATAGGGTATTTTTCTTTTATTTTTAGGATTTTTCTACACAAAGTTATGGATTTTTGAAGTTTTGGGTATTTAATAAATAAGAAAAATCCCTATTTTCCTACTTATCCACGGCAGCTCCGAAGCTCCACGCGTCGTCTCCTGATTCGGCGTCGCCATCTGACTCAGCCATCCCGGGACTCGCCTTTCACGTAACATCTTCTGGTCAGACGCGATCCGAGGCGTCCATCCGATACACGCGCGATCCAACGGTTCCCAGTCATCGTCTACGACTGGTGCGAACCCGTGATCGTCGACCTTCTAACCCTAATTTCTCACTCGATTCTCAACGGATTTTCGTGTTCTTATGCTCTATGGATTCTTCTTGAAGAGACGAACACATCCATATGGTAAACATGCATTGAATTTGATTCAAATTAAATGAAGAATCTCTGTAAGCTCGGGAAGAAGAGTGAGTCCATACCATTGCTCAGAGAAGTGAAGCTTCAATCTGAGAGTTGTGTCACCTTCGATTGGGTCCAAGCAAGCACCAGATGAAGTCCCTTGGCCTGGTGAATTGTCTAGGTATGATTTCGACCACAGCCGATCACAAAGCTTGGAGGCTGGGAGCAATGGCTGGCCTGGTGAGGGGAATTTTGCTGGGAAACTTCTCCTCTTGGTCTGGTGAAGGTGGAGGACCAATCAATTTGGGGATTGGCTCACGAGTGGTGAAGTGTCCTGGTTTTGAGCTTGGATTTCCACTCTAAAATTGAGCTCACAGAGAGGAAATGGCAGGGGGATTTCAGTGGGGATCAAGTTCTCTATGTGTAGAGAGTGGTCTGGGATGATTTTGGCAGGGTTTCAGTAAGTTTTGGTTCATCACTCCTCATGGCCGAGAGGAGGTGGTGTTTAAATAGGCATGGCTTGAGGGCTTCCCAGGGGGATTTGAAGGCTGGGATCAGCTGCTCTGGTGAGGAGAAGAAGAGCTATGTTGTCCATTTGGGTTGAGACAAGTCAGCAAGGGAGAATTGAATTTTTTTGGCTCACATGGAGCTCTCGGCCATGGTGTTTTCCGGCGGCCTGGTGGCTGGCCGGCCAGGCACTGGTCACCATCTTGACCAGTGGGGTCAGGGGTTGGCTATGGTGCAGTCAATTGGAGTTTGACATGTGTAAAGGGGCTGAATTGAAATGGAATGGGGAGAGGCTCATTTTGGGTTCAATTTGGTCAACCCATGTATTTCGGCTTGGTTCACCTTCCCATGGTCTGATTTTGGGCCAGGGGAATCAGTTGGATCAGCTGCCATGGAGTGGTGAAGTCTCCATCCATGGTGAGGTGGCTAAACTTGGTTTAGTGTGTGACATGGTTATGGTTAAAAAGGCTTAATGAAGGATTAGGAAAGGGGGCCCTCCTTTTGCCATTAATGGCTTGGTCACATGTCAAACCTTCCACGGCTTTATATGGCTTGTAAATGGCTTGCTCATGGCTCCATGTGGCTTGGGACAAAGCTTGGTCATTTACATGAAAAAGGGTTTTAGAAATTTTTGTAATTTAGGGGTGATTTGATGGGATTTGGCATATGGCTTGATTTGGAATTATTTCATCATGGATTTAGAACTTAGGAGATGGTTTTATCAAATGGATGATGATAGAGGATTGTCATGTGGGCTTCAAGATGGATTTTGGGCTTTTTGAAATCATTTTGGATGGGCTTTTAGGAAGGCTTAAGGGAATGAGCCTTTAGGTTTAAGAATGAATTCATGGATGGGAATTTTGTAGAATTTTGGGCCAAATAATTGTTGGGTTTGGTTTAGGGATGTGTCATGAGTGATTTGAAATGAATTTGAGGTGGTTTGGGTTTGAATTGGGTTGAATTTGGGTTCATTTGGTAAATGGGCCAATGTAGGTCAAATTTGGCTAATTTAGGCCAATGTTGGGCTAAGGTTGAAATTGATGTAAAATTAATGTTGGGAAATGTTTATGGGAGTGTTTCAAAGGGGTTTTAACTTTGGTTGGATTTTGGTTTTGAGACTTGGGCTTATTTGGGTTAGGTTTGGGTTTAGGTCAAAATTGGGCTTTTTGGTTTTGGGTTGAATTTGAGTGGGGTTTGGGTCCAAATTTTGGGCAAATTATGTTAGTGTTTTGTTTTTGGGGATGTTAGGGAAGGTTTAGAAAAGGTTTGGGGTCAATTGGAGTTGAATTGGTTTGGTTTGGGCTAAGTTTGGGTCATGGGTCCAAATTGGTCTTTAAGGTCAAAAGTGAAATTGGATTCAAATGTCAATCAAATTGGACTTTGATTTGGTCTCAATAGATATTTTGAATATTAAATTGAAGTTTAGAATTTAATTGGACCAAAATTGGGGTCAATTGGGTAGATTTGGTTTGACATTGGGTTCACTTGGGTTAAGAATGGGCTAAATTGGGGGTTTTGGTAGAAGTGGGGTAAATTGACAAAATTGGCCCATAGTGTAGTTAGATAAAATGAAATTGGGAATATTTGGGATTTTCTGGAATTTTCTGGCAATTTTCTGAATTTTTGGATTTTTTGGCTAAGAGGGACATTTTGGGTATTTGGAGGGTATTGGGGGGTATTTTTGGAATTTTTGGTATTTTTGGCCATGGATGATCAATTTGATTGGTGAGGAAATGTTCAAGGTTAATTTTTGGGAATTTTGGGTGATTTGGAAGTTTTGGAGGATTTGGGCAATTTTAAGGGCTTTTAGTAGGTTTGATGGGTGTAGGGTCCCCGGGGTCAAAAATTGAAATTTTGGAAAAAAGAAGATTGATCAAATATGAGTGAAATGGAAGCACTTTGGTTGAGCCATGAAGCCATGTTAAGCCTATATGAGCCATGAGATGACTCATTTGAAGCATTCACTATGTTGTTCCTAACCCTCTTAGCTAGGGGCTTAGGGGTTAAGGTCCATCCATATGAATTACCTACATGAGTCAAGGAGTCAAGTTAGGTATGGGTGTGGTTTTAGGATCTGGATTGTGTGTGTGAGAGTGTAGAGTGTGAGTGTAGTGAGTGTGTAAGTTAACCCTCACCAGACCAAGCCACCTAGGGTGGTCCTAAGGCCAAAGAGTCATATAGGGAACTCATCCTTTAAACCTTCACATTTGATTTCAACCCTCTAGGTGATTAGGGGTCTACAATCAAGCTTGTGGGGTTTGTAGGGAGGCAAGAAGTGGTTCAAATTTCTAAGGTATGGGTCCCAATTCTAGTCCTCTAAGATAGTCAAAGGAAAAGCCTAAGGCTAGATCCTAAACACTAAAGAGGGAAGAGAAGACCTCATAAAAAATGAGGTCAACAAATGGACCCCCAATAGGTGTGGTGTGCTAACCAAGCGCACCGCGCGTATTGGTGTTGACCAAAGAGATCAACAAAACCAACACAGATGTCCAAGTGACAAACTTAGGACGAAGTAGAAGAATTTCCGCTAGGGAGTACCAGGTAAATCTCCAAGACTGAAGATTCCAGAACTCTCACTAGGGAAAAAGGAGGTGAATTTCAGATCACAAGATTTCAAGAGATTGGATCTTATATTCATTTCATTTTTTATCTCAAGTTTTAATTTTGAGTTTGAATTTTGATTTGAGTTTCAATTTTGGTTTTATGCGGAGAAAAGAGTAGGGCGGAGGCCCACCCGAATGCATTTGTATGCTGAGGAGGAAGTAGGACTGAACCTATTCCAAATGTGTATGCTGAGAAGGGTTAGGACTGAGCCTATCCCAAATGCTGAGGAAGAATAGGATAAAGCCTATCCGAAATGCAGAGTGCTTTAATTACAATTTCTTGCTGAGAGGATCAAATTTTGAGATTGCTGAGAAAGGAGCAGGACTGTGCCTATCCCGAGTGCTGAGAATTGCTGAGATGGGAGTAGGGCGGAAGCCTATCCCAAATGCTGAGGTTGCTGAGAAGGGAGTGAGGCGGAAGCTTATCCCAAATGCTGAGATGGGAGTACGGCGAAAGCCTATCCTGATTGCTGAGATGGGAGTATGGCGGAAGCCTATCCCGATTGCTGAGATGGGAGTACGGCAGAAGCCTATCCCGATTGCTGAGATTGCTGAGAAGGGAGTAGGGCGGAAGCCTAACCCGATTGCTGAGATAGGAGTACGACGGAAACCTATCCCGATTGCTGAGATGGGAGTACGGCGGAAGCCTATACGGCGGAAGCCTATCCCGATTGCTGAGATTGCTGAGAAGGGAGTAGGGCGGAAGCCTATCCCGATTGCTGAGATTGCTGAGAAGGGAATAGGGCGGAAGCCTATCCCGATTGCTGAGATGGGAGTACGGCGGAAACCTATCCCGATTGCTGAGATGGGAGTACGGCGGAAGCCTATCCCGAATGCTGAGATTGCTGAGAAGGGAGTAGGGCAGAAGCCTATCCCAAACGCTGAGATGGGAGTACGGTGGAAGCATATCTCGATTGTTGAGATGGGAGTACGGCGGAAGCCTATCACGATTGCTGAGATGGGAGTACGGCGGAAGCCTATCCTGAATGCTGAGATTGCTGAGAAGGGAGTAGGGCGGAAGCCTATCCCGAATGCTGAGATGGGAGTACGGCGGAAGCCTATCCCGATTGTTGAGATGTGAGTACGGCGGAGGCTATCCCCATTGCTGAGATGGGAGTACGGCGGAAGCCTATCCCGATTGCTGAGATTTAGTTTATGCAGTGGTTGTGAAAAATTTTGTCGATATTTGATTTATGCCGTGACTATGAAGAATTTTGCTGAGATTTGGATTATGCTGAGATCGAAATGACATATGAAAGTGTTCCATATCCCACGGGAATCAATCAAAGTCTGATTGCTTAGCGAAGGGTATGAACCTATGCCATCCGAATCAAATTGAAGATTCCTCGTAATTCTGAAATCATCCCGAGAGAGGGTTTCAGAGGAGGTCTGATGTAGATCTTGATTTGAAGAAGGATTGGAGGATTTGAAAAGATGGACGTATACTGGAATTCAATTTGAGCTTTAGATTTGTTTTGTTTGTTCTTTAACTATCCCAATTTTTTTTATTTGGCGTTCATGTGGATTTGAAATTCTTTTTAATGTTTGGATTTTTATGGAAGAGAGTTCTCATTTATTTTTTTTTCTTTTCTGTTCTTTGTTCGAAGTTCATTTAACTTTAATGGCTTTTCCCAGTCAATTTGTACAAAAAGTGGTGAAGGCAAAATATGACATGGTCACTTTCATTCCAATCTTGTCGAAGATACATCATACAACTCGATCTGAAATATTTCTCATACAATCCATGATTCAAAACGGACTATATATGATTCTTGTTGATCCATCCAAAAAGTGTCTGTCAAATCCATGTCTGAATAATGAGATACACAGTCAATAACATCACCTTCCAAGCCATCCTTGGCAGGAATGCCGCATGGATGTGCATTGGAGGTGTGCTATTTCCCATGTAACTCACAGCTCGTAGGGCTGGAGACTCTCCAATTCTGGATCTGGCTGGAAGTGGTAAGGTGCCTTTTTGTCGTCCATCCTTCTAAAATTGACGGAGATCCGCTCCACTAGTACTCCCGGTATACAATGCTTTGCGACGTCTGCTCCATTTCCTTGTAAGATCATGACGGAACCTACCGGAAGTGGTATCTCCACCGGCTCTCAGAACTTACCTGGGCCTGCTATCCGGAGGTCAGATCCGAACATGATGTTGCATTGGTTGACGAATGAAACTCTGCAGAAAGGTCTGACGAAGTCGTGGTGGCCTATGTGTGGAGGTATGCAGTCGCCCTTCTAATAAATGTTGATGATGCAACTGTTAGGTATGCAGTCTACTGGCAGTACCCTCCACGTTATCATTCTTTTCATCATTCTTTTAATTATTCTCGGCATTGGATCTACTTCACCGAGACGGAGTATCCCTGGTGGATTTCCTTTTCTGTCCTCTGTGAAGTTATAGCAACATCCGCATTGTATTGTGACTCTTCCTTTCCCTGACATCCATTTCCGGGGTTCCGAATAAGTCTTTTCTCTTAGACGGCCTGCTCGACCCATCTTCTGAAGTTCTAGAATGCAATCCACAATCTGCTGTTGCTCGTACTCTGAGAATACACCTGTGTGTAACTCGAGGCCTTCCAAAATGTTGATTCTTCTCACTCTAATCCTTTCAAAATATTCGAAAGTCTTCTTCTCAACATTTTGCATTCTTTCTAGTTCATATTCTGGGATGATCTGCAAGTGACGAGGCCTAGTAACGTATTGCGGGATGTATGGCTCAATCCCGTGACGTTCTCCTGTATACCTTGGCTCCTCGGGGATTGTCTCTATTGGGACATCCTCCGGGGTTGCTTCCGCAACAAGGTTCTTCAGATTTGGTATCACTATCCGGCGTCGAGGCGATCTCTCTGCCTCTGATCTTCTCAGAGTTTCCCTTATCCTTTCTGTTGTTCTTGGAGCTTGTTCTCTCTTTTCAGGTTCCTGATGAACCGGTATCTTTGAAATGCGTATGTCTGCGAAGGTGGCTGTTTCCTTGTGTTGATCTGCTGCAAGTTTAGTCAACATCTTGCGGATACGGCGATTCTTATTCCTTCTTTGAGTAGCAGTGAGCGTAGCTCTCCTCACTTCTTGAATTTCTATGGGCGCGATGCTGACGAGCTTGCCTTCTGCCGTGGCAACTACTGACTTGATTTGCTTGCTTTCCTCGGTGTTTGTCTTTCTTTTCTTGTTGCTGGATTGGTGGCTTGGGCCACCCATCTTCATCACTGTCTGGCTATGAAGCTCTTCTCAGTCCACTGGGACCCAATCATTTTCTTCATATTGTAGGCTGGCTGGTGTGAAGTTAGAATCAATTTCTATCACTGCTCCATCATTCACCCTCTTTTCATCGAGTACGAGACTCGCGCCATTTTTAAAGTTTAGGACCAACCGCCCGTTCGACATTTCCCTGCGAAGAAGACAAGGAAAGGATCAAGGGCTGTACTAAGAACAAGAACATTAAGAAAATATTTACCACTGAAGATTTTTATTCTCTTATTTTAATTTTAATTTTTAAGGAAAGTAGGAAAAGATGAAGAAAGATCAGGAACAAGATTCGATTTGAAAGGAAGGGTAAAACTTTATTATTATGATTTTACATATTTTATTTTTAGCACATATTTTATTTTATCTATTTTTATGTTTTTGGGTTCGGACCCAGTCACAAAGTGATTGCTTCACCCATGTTTCTAGGGATAAGACTCCATTTTAGGGGTCACCCTTCAAAACATCAGGTTGCGTAATACTTCTTCAAATACCGTCCATTGATTGGAAGCATTTGTCGTTCTCCTTGGCAATTCACGAGTTGGTAGGCGCCTCTTGAGTAGACTTCCTCGACCACAAACGGTCCTTCCCAAGTCGGTTCAAATTTGCCTCCTATCTTGCGATGTGCAAGAATAGGTCTTCTGAGAACAAGAACTAAGTCACCAACTTTGAAAGTTCTTGGGCAGACCAGTTTATCATGGGCCTGGATCATCGTAGCTTGGTACAGTTCCAAATTTTGTTGCGCTGCAATTCTTTTTCCTTCCAAGTTTTTCAGTTCTTCCAGTCGCAATCTGGCATTTTCTTCTGTAGTAATTTTATTTGCAACTGCAATCCTGAGTGATGGAAGCTGGACCTCCAAAGGTAAGACGGCCTCGGACCCGTACACAAAAGCGTAAGGCGTAGACTGAGTAGGAGTCCTGAAAGTCGTCCTGTAGACCCATAAGGCTTCTAACAACTTCTCGTGCCAGTTTCTCTTGTTGTCATCCAAAGTTTTCTTTAAAATTTGAACGAGAGTTTTATTAAAAGCCTCGGCCAAGCCATTTGCACATGTGTAGTAGATTATTGAGTATCGCCAATCGATTCCATGTCTTCTGACAAAATTTTTTATCTTTCTACTTCTGAATGCGGACCCATTATCTGAAATGAGTCTGCACGTTACTCCGAAATGGTAGACGACTTGATTTTTGAAAAACTGTAGCACGTGGTGTGCCTTTACTTCTCTGAGTGAAACTGCTTCTGCCCATTTCGAAAAGTAATCTGTAGCTGCAAGGATGAAGCGATGTCCTCTTGAAGAAGGTGGTTCTATCGGACCCACTATATCTGTGCCCCAACACTCAAATGGCCACGACGCAATTTTCGGATGTAGCACGTTTGGAGGTTGGTGTAGAACCACTCCGTGCACTTGGCACTGGTGACAACTTTTGGCAATCTTCATGCAATCGGTCATCATTGAGGGCCAGTAGTACCCTAGTCTTTTAATTTTCATTTTCATTTTCGGACCCGATCGATGAGCGCCACAAAGTCCTGAATGCACTTCTTTGACAATTTCACGAGCCTCGGACCCGTTCAGGCATCTTAACCACATTTGATCAAAAGAGCTTCTGTATAATGTACTGTTTATTAATGCGTAAGACAGAGCTCTTTTGTCGATTTGATGCACTAATGACTTATCGTCTGGTAATTTCCTCGTTTGCGGGTAGTCGATTAGCGGTTGACGCCAATCTTCCGTGTTTTCCGTCACCGCTCGCAATCGATTCCTCTCGTTTTTTCGATTTCCGTACCATATCCATGTCGAGCTGTGATAGGACTCCGTCGTCCTTGAACTAACACACCAACTGACTCATCTTGTAAGCAGGCAAATTCTTTTGTAAGGCGAGCTAGCGCATCTGCGAGAGCATTTTCTCGTCTGGGGATCTTGTAGATTGTTACATTCAGAATTTGTTCCAACAGTTTCATGGCATATTGAAAGTATTGCTCGAGTCTTGGCTTTAAAATTTTGTATTGTCCGGCGACCTGTTGAATGATTAACTGAGAATCTCCGTAGATATTGATATCTTTTATTCCCATTTGAATGATCAGTTCTAGTCCTGTTATGAGGGCTTCGTATTCTGCCTCGTTGTTTATGCATGACTCTATTAAGTGGTAGGAGTATCTTAACATTCCTCGCTCTGGTGTTATAAAGATTAGTCCGATTCCTGCCTTACCGGGCACTATCGTTTGCAATTCTTTGTTTTTCTGTGCTGAGGACGCTCTGTCGAAGTATAGTTCCCAACGTCGATCATCAGTATATTCTAGGCTCATTATTTGTTCTTCAGGCAAATCGTCGTCGAGAGGCAAATCTGCCAGTAAAGGGTGCGCTGCAAGGAAGTCAGCTAGCACTTGTCCCTTTACGGCACGAAGAGGAACGAAAGTTATGTCGAATTGCAATAGTATCATCGACCACCTGGCAAGTCTGCCAGAAAGTGTTGGACGGGTCATTAAATATTGTAACGGATTAACTTTCGAGATAAGGTTGACCTTATGAGAGAGCATGTAATGCCTGAGTTTCTGTGCGGCGAAGATCAGGGCCAAACAATGCTTCTCAATTGGAGGATACTTTACCATCGGAATCAAACGACGGCTTAAGTAGTAGAGAGCATTTTCTTTTCCCTCATCATTGACCTGGGCTAGCAGGGCTCCAAGGGAGTCGTCTAGAGTCGTGGTATAAAGTATCAACGGTCTACCTGAGACTGGGGCTGCTAAGACAGGAGGTGTCATTAAGTATTGCTTAATGTCCTCGAAGGCCCGTTGGCATTTCTCTTCCCAAACGAATTTGGCGTCCTTTTTAACTAATGCCGAGAAGGGCTGACACCTACCTGACAAGTTCGAAATAAAGCGTCGAAGATATGCCAGCTTCCCTTGAAAGGATCGTAGCTGTTTTAAGGTTTTGGGAGGCGGCATTTCTAAGATAGCTTTAATCTTTTCCGGATCGATTTTAATCCCGCGATGTCGGACAACAAATCCTAAGAATTTCCCGGAGGTAACGTCGAAGGCGCATTTTAAGGGATTCATCTTAAGGTTGTATTGCCTTAGTTGCTCGAAGAAAATTCTCAAATCATACAGGTGATCTTCCTTCAGTTTGCTTTTGATGACCACATCGTCCACATAGCACTCGACTTGGTTGTGAATGAGATCATCAAAAATCTTTGTCATTGCTCTTTGGTATGTTGCTCCTGCGTTCTTTAGTCCGAATGGCATTACTGTGTAGCAATACACTCCGATTGGTGTTCTGAATGTCGTGAGCTTTTCGTCTTCTAGTGCCATCTTTATCTGGTTGTATCCTGAAGATCCATCCATGAAAGAGAATATTTCATGTGTCGAAGCGATGTCGATCATTAACTCTGGAATTGGTAGTGGAAATTCGTCCTTCGGACATGCTTTGTTCAAGTCTCTGAAATCCACACAGATTCTGATTTGACCATTCTTCTTCCTGACTGGTACCACATTGGCTAGTCAAGTAGGGTATTGTTCTTCACGGACAAATTTATCGTCGATTAGGTTTTTAACTTTGGCTATTACTTGTTGTTCAATTTCCAAACGCATTCTTCTGGAAGCTTGTCTGACTGGAACGGAAGTAGGATCCACTCCTAGCCTGTAAACTGCGACTTCTGGAGCTAATCCCGGCATTTCGTCGTAACTCCAAGCAAAACAGTCCTTGAATTCCATTAATAGCTTGATCATTTCCTCGGAATCTTCTTTATTGAGTAAGGAGCTAACAAAGGTTGGTCTAGGCTTTTCGCTAGTAACTAAGTTAACTTCCATTAACTCATCTATTGTAGATTTGATTTCTTCTTCGAACTGCGGTGGAGCGTCTCCATTTGCGGATCTTCGGGTTCTTCCGTAGTTTCCAAGCGATCTTCATTAGGTTCGAAAGTGACAACCAAAAAAAATTCCGTATCGTCAACGGAACCTACTGTGCCGAATCCGAGACCATGTTTTGAATTGGGAGGCCGACCGGCATTATTCCATAATTTTTCGAAGTGTTGTGATCGGCCTTTTGTCCATTATCGAGGTAAGACACCACGCCGAATTAAATTTTGAACACGGGAGAGTACCACTCAAAAGGTAATTCCATTAATTCGGCGAAGTGACATCTTCAAATTGTACATTGTTTTCGGTATTGGAAGAAGAAGCGCCATAGTAAAATTTGATTGGCTTTGCACCATCTGCTATGTACTTCTTTGACCACCATACCCTCGATCTTATTAGACTGGATCGGGGTCAGGGTCATAGTGTGTACATAGTGATTAATCTTCTCGTACATCGATTTGTATTCTTCGTTCTTCTCATCTTCGAGAGAAATCTTGAATTGTGGTTTCTTCCGGTTTATTGTAGCTGCTTCTTTCTTGACTTCCTCTTCTTCCTCGTAGCCGTTCTCTCAATCATCGTTGATCATCGGCTTTTCACGTCCAATCGTCCCGAGTGTCTCTTCCACGACCTCGTCCCCAGCCTCGACCTCGGATGCGAGTTCTGGAGAAACCTTCACCATCTCACCGTAAGGGAGTGGTGAGTGACTGTTGGACTAGAACTTCAGGTTCTTCATCATCTCACATTTCTTTTGCTTCATTTAGCACGGTGGTTCTGGAGAAGATTGTTTTCTTCAAAGGTGCGTAATAAGCTGCATCTTCATGGATTCCAATCTCATGTATGGAGAAAGGTTGCAAATCACTTTTAATGCACTGTTCTCCTCCTTCGTAGTATTTTATGCACTGATGCATAGACGATGGTACCATCCGGTTTTCATGGATCCACGGTCGGCCTAGTAGAGTGTTAAACGATGTCTCAGAGTCAATTATGTGGAATTTTGCGGTTGTCTTTGCTAAGTCACCGGTCTTCATCAACAGTGTTATTGATCCAAGGGCTCTTTCTCCTTTCTGGTTGAATCCTCTTAGTAACATCTTGTCCGCTTCAAGCTCGCGAGCATCAATTTCCAAGTATGCTAGCGTCCGAAGGTTCATTATGTTGATTGATGCTTCTGGATCCACCAATACTCTGGAGAGCGTAAACTTTCCGATTGTGACTGAAATGTACAACGGTCGGTTGTGATCGGCTGTCCCAAGTAGTAGATCACTGTCCGTGAAGGTAACACCTCGTTGTTCCTTTAACGAGCAAACCTCGTCTAAGGAATCTCCGACCATCAAAGCTAAACAAATCTCTGGATCAAGTAAGGCGTTGATCAGAGCTTCCCTCATCTCTTTTGATAAGATGAGAGCGTCGTAGATGCTCAGTTTGGCTGGAAGTTTCCTAAGATGGGCTAGCACGTTATAGTCCACTTTGTTACCATGTGTCTCAGTTTCTTCCCAAATGGGCAATTCTTCTACTGGGGTTGATTCTTTCTGAACAACCACCTGCTTTCCTTTGTCTTTTGGACCTATTCTCAGAGGTAGAACCTTTCCGCTCCTTAAGTTGACTATGTGATTTCTTCTGAATCTGGTACTGATTTTACTGGTGTCTCCTTTTGAATCAGTATGACAGGTTCTTCTGGAGTCGCTTCGGAATCTGAAAGGTCTAACTCTATTGTGATTGGAGTTCCTTGGAATTCACAAATAGATTCATTGCTTGTTGAACTTTCGTAGCCTTCTTGGTGAATGTCTTCTTTGTCATCGTGATTGTCGAGGTTGTGTATGATTTGAGAATTTTTATTTGTATCGGAATTGAGATCCGGATTAGATTTGTTGTCGTTAGTTACATAATCGTTAGAAACAGTCAAAACGTAGCCAACACCATAACTCTTATCATTATAAGATCCCGCCGGAGCGAGCAAATAATCATACAGAGTCAGAGTTTCGAGGAATTTTCCCCCGAATCGGAAACAACCATCCTAGGATAAGCAGCACCTAGGCTAGCCTTGGGAGCCTCGGTCTTTTCTTCTTCTTCGATCTCCTTCTTTTCTATGATCTTTTCTTCCTGGGGCGATTCTTCAATTGCAAGCGATAGCGCCGGCTTGACAGGTTTCAAACTCTGAGTCGAAGCACGCGCCGAAGCAGTTTGGATGCGATCCAAAATTTTCTTCGATGACTTCGTCCAAGCGGTACTCCATCCATCATCGGTCGTGTAAGGGTCTATCGGAACAATGGGATCCGTTGAAATAACATTGACAGAACCTCCTTTCTGGGGTTCTTTCATGTATTCCTTTGGGATCGTTATGTTCCCTTTTCGGAGATTGTTGTCAAGCCAACTTTTGAAGGTGATGCAATCCTCTATCTTATGTCCAAGCATCTGGTGGTAAGGGCAGTAGTTGGGATGGTCTTTCTTGTTGACTTCTTCGGCTTCCGGGTTCGGCAGTCGAAAATCAGAAGTCTTCATCAAACTGCGGAACATCTTTGGCATTGCCTCATTCTTGAATGGATACTCTCTGTTTATAAGCTCCTTTAACGTGCGCTGTGGGTGAGGCGGTTGCTCATATTGTTGAGTTGACTGATAACCAGGTTGAGGTTGTTGGTAGTTCTGCTGAGGTTGTTGATAGCTGGGCTGCGGCTGCTCCGGCTGTATTTGCATTGGCTGTTTTCCCTTATCGACTGCAGCGACGATCCCATATTTCTTTTCAAATGCCTTCACAGGCTTCTATTTGTCTATTTTGTCGACGAAACATAGTTGCTTCGCTTCCTCTTGCAAGCTTCCGGCCTTGCTTAACAACTTCTCGAAAGTCTTAATTGTAAATCCCTTAAGGAGAATTGTTATCGGGCCGTGAATGCTTCTAAGCAAGATACCGATCGCATGCTTGCTCTTGTAGCCGTGGCTCACACTTCATGCTTAGATTTCTCCATCGAAGTATGTAGTCCACTAAAGTTTCGTCCGGTTTCTGTTTCTCTACCACTAAGTAACCGATGGTGATATGGTGCTGAGCTCCGGCAAACCGTTTCACGAAGAGATTTTCCAATTCTGAAAATGTCTTCACCGAACCGTTCGGTAACTCTGCGTACCAATCGAAGGCGATCCCTGACAGGTTGCCGATGAATTGTCGGAAGAGTAAGGCGTCACTTCCACCGGCGTTGCAACAACTAGCACGAAAATGTGCAACATGCTGTCGAGGGTTTCCGGTACCATCGAAAGTCTTGAACAGAGGTGGTACGAAGCCTTTTGGGTATTGTCTCGCATCAAATTCTTCGGGGTAAGGTCTACCCGTCTGAATAGATGATCCACTCTTAGACTGTGCTAAGGCTTCTCGCACCTGCTGTTCCACCATGTTCTTGATGTCCTTCTTTGGAATCATATTCTAGGTAGAATCTTTTTCGACTGATCGTCTCCGTTAACGGATGTAATCTCTTTTCCTTCGTCTGTAATATGAATAACTTCTGGAGACGTTTCTCTTGGGGGTTGAGCCTGACTCTGAAGAGTGGCTAGGGCTGCAGCCATCTCTTCCATCCTTTTTGCCATTTGAGAGATCGTATCATCTTTTTCTCGAATTTGTGCTCTTAATGCTTCCGGTTCATCTCTCTCCACAGCTGCCGGGGCACCTTGTGAAGCTGACGATGCTCGTGTTTCAACCATGTTGATCTCCACATATTCGTCATCCATGAACTCCGACGAGTCAACTTCATCTCCAAACTTTTCTTCTCTTTCTCTTGCTAATCGTTGAATGTCGGTTCTTAGCTTTTCCATAGCGTCTTCCAATGGTCTTTTTCGTGCTTTGTTGTAGCGGTTATCATGCGATGGTCTGTTGGGTTTCCTTTTGGGAGTCCCCTCATTGCGGTGGCGCTCTCTTCGGACTCGAGTCTCCCGACGAGACTTTCCTTTTAGGTCGTTGTTTCGGTCTTAATTGGCCGATAGTAGGACGCCATACCATCCTTCTAGCGGCGAAGGCCTAGGACCGAATGGTCCGTGCGGCCGAATGCTTGGAAGGTGGTATCCTCCCCGATCCGTAAACCCGAAACAACAACGGGTGGACTAGCCTTCATCTTCTTATTCGGCTTTTACGTGGCGACAACGGGTTCTACTCGCGGCCCAAGACGGGACTTGGTCGGCACCCGCCCTATTCTTCTTAAAATCTCCGATACGGGACATTTCGTTTCTTTGCTAACTTCTCATCACGGTACTGTAGTCGGGCAAATGGTGTAATCCTAGTCATTTTCTTTCGGCTGTCGCTATAGTATGCGGGTCGAGGTAATGTAGAAGCAATCCTGCAGACATTTTCCTCGTCAGCTGCGGCGGAAAGGGATGGAATCTACTTCCTTCCAAAAGCGGTGTATACTCAGGCAATGATATGTACTCAGGTAGTGGTGTGTATTCAGGGATTTCTTCTAAGAAAGCTACTTCAGCAGCTCTGGCCTTTCTGGCAATCTTCCTACCTCTATTTCTTTTCTGAGTCCGTGTTAGGGATGGAACCCTTGAGCTGGACCCAATTTCGAAAACAGAAGGTCTCGCATGGAAATCTGTACCCTCCACGGTAACATGCTCGTTACAAATTTGAACTTCCTTCCCCTTCAGTTTGGCGGAATCCGGGGTAGGTGGAGAGACGACTAGACCAGTGGGGGTAGAGATAACAGTCCTCCTATGGACATTAGTATTCCTCTCAGTTGGAACCCTTTGCAGGCGAGGGAACTCTTGAGTTGACTTGAGGTTGAATTCGATCAAAGGTCTTTCAGTTTCCGATACTTTGTCTGTAAGTGTGAAATTGGTAACGTCAGTGATCTTGACATTTGTGTTCTTGAATCCTTGTCCAAACCGGATGATCCCATTGTCGGGCAGCTCATCCTTGTAAACAGCGAAGTCCAGTCCATTGGTGAAGGAGAAATCAGCTTTGGGGCAGACATCTTCTGCAAGGTAGATTCCGATTGTCAGTCTCAAGTTATGCTTCTTCTCATCAGGACGAAAAGAAAGGAATCGAAAAGAGTCCGAACACATTTTTGTTCATATAATTATAAAAAGAAGTTATTTGTTAAAAGAGTCATTCATTAGAGGGTTTGTTTATTAGGAACAAAATGTTCAAATGTGTAGAGAATGTAAGGAATCCGATTCAGAATTGGAAAGGAAGAGAAAGTCTTATGCAGGACTTCTCGACTCGAAGGACCGCTCCTAAACTAACACCTATTGAGGGTCCACCCCACCTCAGAAAAGAGGTAAAAGGATCTCATAACCTCTCTGTTTAGGGGTGTCTAAACAGTGGCTCCTAAATCCGAGAGGAGTTGGCTATACTCGTTCAAGACAGAAATGAACGGGGTATTCCAACGGAAGAATGGTAGTTTGGTCCACTAGGGGCATGAGCTTACTACCGATTTATGAAAGCAAAACAATCTGATCAAAATGGAGAGAGGAACTAATCCCCAGCGGAGTCGCCAGAAGTTGTCGGCATATTTTTAGGTTATGTGTTTTGAAAAGGGGGTCCCCTACAGAAATTGTCGGCGAATTTTTTTATATTTTAAATTTAATTTAAATATATAGTTTAAAAGATAACATTTGATTTTGAAAGTAAATTTAAGTTTAAAAGTTTTGAGATAAGAAATCAAACCGATCTCACATCCCAAATAGTTTATATAAAGGAGCACCGCACCACAAACCATGTATCTATCCCGAAGAATAGACACACACTGCTTGATGATGGGGCTCGATTAAATAAACTAGGAGATTTGTGACATCCGTTTGGTCTGCGAACCAATTTTATAAGCCGACAAGTTCCCCTGCTTAATATATATGAATTAAGCAGGGTTTATATTACCTGGGTTCTTAAAGTTCCCTATAAGGGCAAGCCCCTATAGTTAATTACATCTTAAATGACGGGAATCACTTAAGAAAACTCTCGATAATGATCAGTGGTTTTGCTCTCAAGAATTTCAAAGTTTAAGGTTTCAAAGGATTGAATTTTGGAAATTCAAAAGGGAATGGATCAAATTTCGAACAATTTATTTCAGGAGTTCAAAGGAAGAAAAGTAGGAGAAGTTGAGGATACAAGAAGAATCTTGGCAACTTCTCAAACTATCCTATTGTTTTGCTTCAATTTTGGGGATTCATTTAATGTTTCATCTTGCTCGTTTTAATTAATCGGGACTTATATTCGTATGACACAATCATACAAACGACCTCGAAGATGTGAGGGTTTATGTCGTACCGAACGATCACCTCGGAGTCCTAAGACCGGTTAGGGCTTAATTTACATGATATGATCATGCAAATGCCTAACGAAGAGTTGAGGATTTATGTTGCACTAGGAAAACTACCTCGAAGTCCTACAGCTTGGTTATTTAATTCTAAGAAAGTTTTGCTGAAGTAGACTCAGGTTTTGCTGATGACGATGGCCGTGCTGCCCACCATGCTCCGAGCTCCTTGTCGTTGCAGAGGTTTAGTTTTAGAAGTCATAAATCAGAAGATGAGAGAAGTGTCTTGGTTTAGAAAAAATCTTAAAATCTAAGTGTTTTTAATATTTTAATTAAAACAAATCTTAAAATTGTTTAAACAGAACCGATTAAGATCTCACGGTTCCGTCATCCCGGCACCGTTATTTTCATTGAATTCACTTAGTACAGATGAATTTGCTAAACTGAACTGAATGAGTTCCACACTTTCATTTAGACTGTGGGAAATCCCGTTAGCAACACGTGGGTTACATCATCCGAGGTATTCCCGATCATTCAACGAGACGTTTTAATTTAGTTGCAATTGTAGTTTTGTGTTTTGTTTGTGATTAAATTTTGAGTTGTTTTATATTTTGAAATGTTGTGGCGGTGAATTTTATCTTGTAATGAATTTTAATTTAGTTTTGGTTTCAGTTCAGGGACTATCCTAAAGGTTTTGGTTTTCATGCAGCAGTTGTTTATCATGCAAGGAAAGAAAGTGTAATGCGATTAATTAAATTGCGAGAAGGTAAATTACAATAAAATAAAAGCGTACCTGTAGGGTCTTCCCGTCATCCCAAGATGCACTTGAAACACATATCAGAGCATTTAAGTATTTATAGCAATTACCTAGGTAAAGCTAAGGACAAGTTTTTGGTTTTCTTCCAAGATCCTAGTCCTATAGCTAGTCATTCCTATGACGTCTAGGTTTTCAATTTTGTTTATGGATGATTTTCTGCACCAAAGAATAATTAAGTTCAATTGTTCTTATAAAACACCCCGTCATATAGAGGAAGTGCTTAAGACGAATCTTAAACATCTTTCCAATATTGCTGGAATTATTCTAAGTCCAAACGGATTTAATTAATCAGGTGAATTAATCATCTGAGGTTTAATTAAGTTTTGTTCTTTTGCTCAGTGAACTAGGACATTTGAATATCTTATAAGTGGAGTAACACTTCACTTAATACTCCGTTTAGGAGTTATGACAACAAGAGCTTTTGAGGGCAAATTGATGTTTAAGTGATTTGTGATTTAATTTAATTTTAATTAATGGGTTTAAGTTTGGAATAGTGTTCAAGTTGTTTTTAGACCTATTTTAAATTCTTTATGTCTTAGGTGATGTTACATTTAATTTAATTTAATTTAATTTAATTTGATTTCATTTAATATGGTTTAGTCTTAATTTTAATTTTATTTTAATTTTTAATTTAATTTTAATTTAATTTTAATTTTATTTTATTTTTTATTTTATTTAATTTAATTTAATATGTTTTAATTTAATTTAATTTAATTTAATTTAATTTAATTTAATTTAATTTTAATTTTAATTTATTTTAATTTTAATTTTAATTTAATATTTTATTTTTTTATGTTTTAAGATGATTTAATTTAATTGTTAAAGTATTAATTTAATTGAAATTTTGGAAGGATTTAATTTAAATGTTTTAATTTTAATTTAATTTAATGATTAAGTCTTTTAGTATTTTAAATCTTGAGTTTGAATTATCATTTTAATTAGGAATTAAATATTATTGAGGTGATTAATTTAGGGATTCTTAAATTAAAGAACAAATGTCTTCTTAATAATATCCCTATTTTAATAATTTCAATTTTTATTAATCTTCCAAATTTCATTAATTAAATGATTTAAGTTTACTCTAATTAATCTTAAAAATGATTGATGGGTTTCTATCCTTTAATTATTTAAATTTCAATCATCCAAATCAGATTAGGATCAAATATTTTACTCTCTCATTTTATTAAGCCTAAAGTTTTAATTAAGGGTTAAAATTTTAATTACCATTTTGCCCTTCAAGCTTAATAATTCCATAACTCACTAAATTGAGCTTAAATGAATTTGAAATTTTTATGTTGCTTCAGTCATATGTCAATTAAGACATTAGCGGAGAAAATGTGATTTTTCTGTATTTATTTTATTTATATAATTATTTTTTGTAGAAAATAAGGATTTCCAAGGAAAATTCAATAAGATGACCAAGGGAATTTTTCTGTTCTTAAAAAAATTATGGGGCACTCCTAATGACTAGAGGACCATTTTGACTAATTTTGGTGATTTTTTGAATTATATTTTATTTATTATAATTATTTTGAGTTTTGGAGCATTAATTAATTTTAAGATAAAATTAAAGTTGAAAAATGGATTTTATATTTTTCTTAAATCTCTCTGACCTCAAGGAGTCCAGAGAAATAAATTTTATATTTTTTTGATTTTTCTTTGATTTATTAGAATTATTTTGGTGAGAAGGTTGGAAAATACATTTTTTAATATTAAAAATTACATTAAGCCTTTAAAATTCAATATCTTACCCTAGAGACTTATGAAAAATATTTGGTTTGTTCCTAAGTGATTAGAATTCAAAATGTGACATTTTGGTGCTTTTTAATATTTTTATGATTTTTATTATTTTTTAATTATTAAAAATATTAAAATAATGATAAAAATCAACTTTTTTTAGAAAATTACAATTTTAATTTTCCTAAGTTCCTCTGATATCAGAGAGGCTCCAAAACCGTTATTATGAATTTTTGAAAAGTATTTTGTGAGTTATAAATTTTTAAAGTTTAATTTTACCTATTATTACTTAAGAGGCTTAATTAACCCATTTGGTGGGGTTAATCAAGTCCAATTGGTTTCAAATTTTTATGTGGTGTTCTCCTATCCCTAAAGGACAGTGGAGAATTGTTTTTAAGTTAATTTGATGTGTGGTTAACCCTAATTAATTAAAGTTCAATTTTGGGTATCTAGGCTAATTAGAGTTATTCAAAGTGAATTAACTCAAAACTTATTTTTCTTAGGTCCCTCTAGTCACAAGAAACATCACCAAATTTTCCTAGAATTTATTTTTCAATATGCTAATTATTGGAATTAAAATACTCAAAACAGTAACATGAACTTGAAAAATCAATAACTTCTCATAGGGATGGCCTCTGACCTTGGAAAATTCAGGGAATGTTCCCACGTTCAGAGGCTTCAAAACCCCTATGGTCTCATGCCATGGTGAATTTCCTATATGCATGGAGAATTAAAACAATGCAGAGAGTAAATAAATCATTAAAAATAAAATACTTGATGAAATTACTTGATTTCTTTCCACATTATTCTTCTCTATTCACTGAGCAATACGGTATTTTTATTTTATTTTTAGAATTTTTTTACACAAAGTTATGAATTTTTGAAGTTCTGGGAATTTAATAAATTAGAAAAATCCCTACTTTCCTACTTATCCACGCGGCGCCGCGTCAACCTCGGCAGCTCCGAAGCTCCACGTGTCGCCTCCTGATTCGGCGCCGCCATCTGACTCAGCCGTCCCGGGACCCGCCTTTCACGTAACATCTTCTGGTCCGACGTGATCCGCGTCGTCCATCCGATACACGCGCGATCCAACGGTTCCCAGTCATCGTCTACGACTGGTGCGAACCCGTGACTGTCGACCTTCTAACCCTAATTTCTCACTCGATTCTCAACGGATTTTCATGTTCTTATGCTCTGTGGGTTCGTCTTGAAGAGACGAAAACATCCATACGGTAAACATGCATTAAAATTGATTCAAATTAAATGGAGAATCTTTGTAAGCTCGAGAAGAAGAGTGAGTCCATACCTTTGCTCAGAGAAGTGAAGCTTCGATCTGAGAGTTGTGTCACCTTCGATTGGGTCCAAGCAAGCTCCAGATGAAGTCCCTTGGCCTGGTGAATTGTCTAGGTAAGATTTCGACCACAGCCGATCACAAAGCTTGGAGGCTGGGAGCAATGGCTGGCCTGGTGAGGGGGCTTTTGCTGGGAAACTTCTCCTCTTGGTTTGGTGAAGGTGGAGGACCAATCATTTTGGAGATTGGCTCACTGTGGTGAAGTGACCTGGTTTTGAGCTTAGATTTCCACTCTGAAATTGAGCTCACAGAGAGGAAATGACAGGGGGATTTCAGTGGGGATCAAGTTCTCTATGTGTAGAGAGTGGTCTGGGATGATTTTGGCAGGGTTTCAGTAAGTTTTGGTTCAGCATTCCTCATGGCCGAGAGGAGGTGGTGTTTAAATAGGCATGGCTGGAGGGCTTCCCATGGGGGTTTGAAGGCTGGGATCAGCTGCTCTGGTGAGGAGAAGAAGAGCTATGCTGTCCATTTGGGTTGAAACAAGTCAGCAAGGGATAATTGAATTTTTTGGCTCACATGGAGCTCTCGGCCATGGTGTTTTCCGGCGGCCTGGTAGCTGGCCGGCCGAGCACTCGGTCACCATCTTCGACCGGTGGGGTCGTGGGTTAGCAATGGTGCAGTCAATTGGAGTTTGACATGTGTAAAGGGGCTGAATTGAAATGGAATGGGGAGAGGCTCATTTTGGGTTCAATTTGGTCAACCCATGTATTTGGGCTTGGTTCACCTTCCCATGGTCTGATTTTGGGCTAGGGGAATTAGTTGGGTCAGCTGCCATGGAGTGGTGAAGTCTCCATCCATGGTGAGGTGGCTAAACTTGGTTTAGTGTGTGACATGGTTATGGTTAAAAGGCTTAATGAAGGATTAGGAAAGGGGGCCCTCCTCTTGCCATTAATGGCTTGGTCACATGTCAAACCTTCCATGGCTTCATATGGCTTGTAAATGGCTTGCTCATGGCTCCATGTGGCTTGGGACAGAGCTTGGTCATTTACATGAAAAAGGGTTTTAGAAATTTTGGTAATTTAGGGGTGATTTGATGGGATTTGGCATATGGCTTGATTTGGAATTATTTAATCATGGACTTAGAACGTAGGAGATGGTTTTATCAAATGGATGATGATAGAGGATTGTCATGTTGGCTTCAAGATGGATTTTAGGCTTTTTGAAATCATTTTGGATGGGCTTTTAGGAAGGCTTAAGGGAATGAGCCTTTAGGTTTAAGAATGAATTCATGGTTGGGAATTTTGTAGAATTTTGGGCCAAATAATTGTTGGGTTTAGTTTAGGGATGTGTCATGAGTGATTTGAAATGAATTTGAGGTGGTTTGGGTTTGAATTGGGTTGAATTTGGGTTCATTTGGTAAATGGGCCAATGTAGGTCAAATTGGACTAATTTGGGCCAATGTTGGGCTAAGGTTGAAATTTATGTAAAATTAATGTTGGGAAATGTTTATGGGAGTGTTTCAAAGAGGTTTTAACTTTGGTTGGGTTTTGGTTTTGGGACTTGGGCTTATTTGGTTTAGGTTTGGGTTTAGGTCAAAATTAGGCTTTTTGGTTTTGGGTTGAATTTGAGTGGGGTTTGGGTCCAAAATTTGGGCAAATTATGTTAGTGTTTTGTTTGTGGGGATGTTAGGGAAGGTTTAGAAAAGGTTTGGGGTCAATTGGAGTTGAATTGGTTTGGTTTGGGCTAAGTTTGGGTCATGGGTCCAAATTGGGCTTTAAGGTCAAAAGTGAAATTGGATTCAAATGTCAATCAAATTGGACTTGGATTTGGTCTAAATAGTTATTGTGAATATTAAATTTAAGTTTAGAATTGAATTGGACCAAAATTGGGGTCAATTGGGTAGATTTGGATTGTCTTTGGGTTCACTTGGGTTAAGAATGGGCTAAATTGGGGGTTTTGGTAGAAGTGGGGTAAATTGACAAAATTGGCCCATGGTGTAGTTGGACAAAATGAAATTGGGAATATTTGGGATTTTCTGAAATTTTCTGTGAATTTTCTGAATTTTTGGATTTTTTGGCTAAGAGGGGCATTTTGGGTATTTGGAGGGTATTGGGGGGTATTTTTGGAATTTTTGGTATTTTTGGCCATGGATGATCAATTTGATTGGTGAGGAAATGTTCAAGGTTAATTTTGGGGAATTTTGGGTGATTTGGAAATTTTGGAGGATTTGGGCAATTTTAAGGGCTTTTAGTAGGTTTGATGGGTGTAGGGTCCTTGGGGTCAAAAATTGAAATTTTGGAAAAAAAGAAGATTGATCAAATATGAGTGAAATGGAAGCAATTTGGTTGAGCCATGAAGCCATGTTAAGCCTATATGAGCCATGAGAGGACTCATTTGAGGCATTCACTATGTTGTTCCTAACCCTCTTAGCCAGGGGCTTAGGGGTTAAGGTCCATCCATATGAATTACCTACATGAGTCAAGGAGTCAAGTTAGGTATGGGTGTGGTTTTAGGATCTGGATTGTGTGTGTGAGAGTGTAGAGTGTGTGTGTAGTGAGTGTGTAAGTTAACCCTCACCAGACCAAGCCACCTAGGGTGGTCCTAAGGCCAAAGAGTCCTATAGGGAACTCATCCTTAAAACCTTCACATTTGATTTCAACCCTCGTGGGGTTTGCAGGGAGGCAAGAAGTGGTTCAAATTTCTAAGGGATGGGTCCCGATTCTAGTCCTATAAGATAGTCAATGGAAAAGCCTAAGGCTAGATCCTAAACACTAAAGAGGGAAGAGAAGACCTCATCAAAAATGAGGTCAACGGTAGGTGCAGAGATGACTAGACCGGTGGGGGTAGAGACAACAGTCCTCCTACGAACAATGGTACTTCTTTCAGCTGGGACCCTTTGCAGGGGAGGGAACGCTTGAGTCGATTTCAGGTTAAACTCAATCACGGGCTCCTCAGTTTCTGGCACTTTGTCCATTAGTGTGAAGAGGGTGACGTCAGCAAACTTAATATCTGTATTATTGAATTCTTGTCCAAAACGGATGATTCCATTGTCGGGCAGTTCATCCTTATAGGCGGCGAAGTCCATTCCATTGGTGAAGGAGAAAATTAAATTTGGTGCGGTCATTTTCTGAAGGGTAAATTCCGAACGTCAGTCCTGAATTATGCTTCCTTTTTGTTGTAAAACTTAAGACGGAAAAGAAAGAGTCCGAACACATTTTAGTTTATCTTAGTATATATGCGATTTAAAAAGAGTTCATTTATTAAAAGGTTGTTTATTAGAGGATTTGTTTGTTAGGCACAAAACGATTAAAGGAGGAAGGTTAAAGGAAAGGTAAAGGATTTGATTCAGAATTAAAAAGGAAGAGAAAGTCTCGTAAGATTTCTCAACTCGAAGGACCGCTCCTAAGCTAACACCTATTGGGGGTCCAACCCACCTCAGAAAGAGGCAAAAGGATTTTGGAACCTCTCTGTTTAGGGGTGTCTAAACAGTGGCTCCAAAATCCAAATAGAGTTGGCTATACGCGTTCAAAACAGAAATGAACGTGGTATGCCAATGGAAGGAATCGTAGTTTGGTCCAAAAGGGGTATGGACTCACTACCGATTTATGAAAGCAAGACCATCTGATCAAAATGGAGAGAGGAACTAGCCCCCAGTGGAGTTTCCAAAAATTGTACGGCTTATTTTTAGGTTGTGTTGTATTTTGAAAAGGGATCGCCTAACAGAAATTGTCGGCGAATTTTTAAATTTTAAATTTAATTTAAATATAGATAATTTAGAAAGTAGCATTTTATTTTGAAAATAATTTTAAATTTGAAAATTTTAAGATATGAAATCAAACTAATCCCACATCCCGAATAGTTTCTATAAACAAGCACCGCATCACAAACCGTGTATCTATCCCGAGGAATGGACACACTGCTTGATGATGGGGCTCGATTAAATAAACTATAAGATTTGTGACATCTGTTTGGTCTGCAAACCAATTTTATAAGCCGACAAAGTCCCTTACTTAATATAAAGGAATTAAGCAGGGTTTATATTACATGGGTTCTTAAAGTTCCCTATAAGGGCAAGCCCCTATAGTTAATTACATCTTAAATGTCTGAAGACATCTAAGAAAACTCTCGATAATTTTCGGTGGTTTTTCTCTCAAGAATTTCAAAGTTTTAAGTTTTCAAAGGATTAAATTTTGGAAATTTCAATTGGCAATGAACCAAATTTGGAATAGTTATTTTAGGAATCCAATGGAAGAAAAGTAGGAGAAGCTGAGGATCCAAGAAGAATCTTGGCAACTTCCCAAACTATCCTATTGTTTGGCTTCAATTTTAGAGTTTATTTAATGTTTTAATCCTGCCAATTTTAGTTAATTTGAACTTATATTTATATGACATAATCATACAAATAGCCTTGAAGATATGAGATTTTATGTCGTACCAAACGACTACCTCGGAGTCCTATGACCGGTTAGGGCTAAATTTGCATAACAAGATTATACAAATACCTAACGAGAAGTTGAGGATTTATGTTGCACTAGGCAAACTACCTCGAAATCCTGTGGCTTGGTTATTTAAAACTAGGAAAGGTTAAGTTTACGAAGACACAATTTTTGCTGATGATGATGGTTGTGCTGCCCACTGTGCTCCAAGCTCCTTGTTGTTGCAGAGGTTTAGTTTTAGAAAGTGAAAATCAGGAGATGAGAGAAGTTTTTGGGTTTAAAAAAGTCTTAAAGTCCAAATGTCTTTAATTTTTTATTAGCGGAATCTTAAAGTTGATTATAACAACACCGGTTAAGATCCCACGGTTCCATCATTCCGGCACCGTTATTTTTATCGGATTCACTTAGTCCAGATGAATTTGCTAAACTCAACTGAATGAGTTCCACACATTCATTTAGACAGTGGGAAATCCCGTTAGCAACACGTAGGTTACATCATCCAAGGTATTCTCGATCATCCAACAAGACGTTTTAATTTAGTTATAGTTTTAGTTTTGTGTCCTCTTTGTGACTAAATTTTGAGTTGTTTTATATTTTGAAATGTTGTGGCGGTGAATTTTATCTTGTTGTGACTTTTAATTTAGTTTTGGGTTTCAGTTTTGTGGCTATCCTAAAGGTTTCAGTTTTCATGCAGGGTGTCAATCTTGTTTAACATGCAAGAAAAGTAAAGTGCAGTGCATGTAAGTAAAAAAATTGCAATAAAAAAAAGCGTACCTAGGGGGTCTTCCCGTTATTTCCAAGCTGCACTTAAAACAGATGCTAAGGCATTTATATTTTTTGTAAGAACACACCTAAGTAAAGCTAAGGGAAAGTTTTGGTTGTCTACCAAAGACCTAATCCTACAGCTAGTCAATTCCTATGACGTCTAGGTTCTTTTGTTTTTGTTAAGGATGATTTTATTCATCAAAGAACAATTAAGTTCAATTGTTCTTCTAAAACATCTCATCATATTGAGAAAGTGCTTAGGAAGAGTCCTAAACATCTTTTCAATACTTCTGAGATTATTTTGAGTCCAAATGAATTTTATCGTATTGGTGAATTAATCATCCAAGAATTCAATTAAATTTTGCTTCTTGCTCAGTGAATTAGGATGTTTGATTATCCTATGAGTGGAGTGACATTTCACTTAATGCTCCATTTAAGAGTTATGATAATGAAAGCCTTTAAGGGAAAATCAATTTATTAAAGATTTTAATGATTTAAAATTGGAATTGATGATTTAAAGTGGTTTAGTTTAGTTATGAAATTTTAATAATTTTAAGTTTGGAATAGTGTTCGACTTGTTTTAATTTAATTAAATCTTTACATTTTAAATGATCTCAATGTATTAAATTAATTTGGGTTGAAAGAGGTGTTTAGATTATTCCATTTAGATTTTAATAATTTAATTTTAATTTAATTGAAATATTTTAGGTTAATTTTTTAATTGGTTTGATTTTTAATTATGAATTATTTTTTAGGTTGATTTTGATGTTTCAACTTTGATTTAGATTTGCTTTCAAGTGATCTTAAATTAATTTTTATGTTTTAAATTTATTTCAATTTGATTATCAAGTTATTCAATGTTTTAAATTTTTAATTTAATTAAGGTTTATTTTCCTTTTATTTATTTAATTATTAATTACCATCCTTAAGTTTGATTAAGAGTTAAATATTATTAAAGTGATTTATTGAGGGATTTTAAATTAAAGTATTGATATCTTCTTAAATCATATCCCTAATCTTAATCCAAATTTTTACTTATTCTTCCAAAATTCAAATTGTTTAATTAATTAAAATTTACTTCAAATATTTTCAAGATGATTAATGGGTTTCTACCCCTTAATTCCCTAGGTTTCAATCATCTAATGAAAATTTTAAAATCAGATATTTTACCCTCCCCTTGATTAAACCTAAAAATTAATTAGGGTTAAAATTCTTTAATTACCTCTGTGTCCTTTTAAGCATGTTCATTTCATAACTCATCAAATTAAGCTCAAGTGAACTTGAAATTTTTATGTCACTTCACTCATATGTCAATTAAGACAATGGAAATTCAACAACATGACCAAGGCAAAGTTTCTATCATTAAGAAAATTATGGGATGTCCCTATTGACCATAGGACAACTTGGACCAATTTTGGTGATTTTTTGAATTATTTTTTTAATTATTATAATTATTTTGAATTTTGGAGTGTTAATTAATTATAAAACAAAATTAAAGTTGAAAAATAGATTTTATATTTTTCATGAATCTCTCTGACCTCAAGGAGTTCAGAAATATAAATTTTATATATTTCTGATTTTTCTTTGATTTATTAGAATTAATTTGGTGAAAATGTAAGGAAATTCATTTTTTAATATTAAAAATTGTTTTAAGCCCTCAAAATTCAATATCTTAACCTAGATACTTGAGAAAAATATTTGGTTTGTTCCTAAGTGATTAGGAGGCTAAATATGAAATTTTTATGATTTTTGATATTTTTGTGATTTTTATTATTTTTTAATTTTTAAAATATTAAAATATGGTGAAAAATGAAGATTTTTAGAAAATTCCAATTTTAATTTTCTTAGACTCCCCTAATACCAGAGAAGCCCCAAAACCATTTTGGTGATTTTTTGAAATGTATTTTGGGTTTTATGAATTTTTAAAGTTTAATTTTAGTCATGTAACTTAATTAATCCATTTAGTGGGGCTAACCACCTCCAATTGATTTCAAATTTTTATGTGGGACTCCTTTGACCCTAAAAATCAGAGGAGAATTGTTTTCAAGTGATTTGGATGTATGTTTAGCCCTATTTATTTAAAATTCAATTTTGAATGTTTAGGCCAATTAGAGTTATTCTTAAGGAATTAAACCAAACCAAAATTTTCCTAAGGTCCTCTAGTCATAAGATACCTCCCTAAATTTTTCTAGAATTTTCTAAGAAACATGATAATTGTAGGAATTAAAATGCCAAAATAGGCACTTAAATTTGAAAAATCAATAACTTGCCAAAGAGACGGCCCCTGACCTTAAAAATTCAAGGAATGTTCCCAAGAACAGAGGCTACAAAAGCCCTATGGTCTCATGTCATGGTGAATTGTGTGTGTGAGTGAGGAATTAAAACACTAAAAAAATGTAAATAATTAATTAAAAAAAAAATACTCATCAAATTAACTCAATTATTTTTCCACATTTTCTCCTCTATTCACTGAGCAAGAGGGTATTTTAAGTTCTTTTTTATGATTTTTCTATGCAAAGATATGGATTTTCTATGTTCTGGGTATTTAATTAATTCAGAAAATACCCTAATTATCTACTTATCCATGCGGCGTCGACTCATCCTCGGCAGCTCCGAAAGCCCACGAGTCGCCTCCCTATTCGACGCCGCCATCTGACTCAGCGCTCTGGGAGCCTGCGGTTCATGTCTCGTTCACTCGTCTGACGTGATCTGCACCGTCCATTCGATATATCATCATCTCCGACTGGTGTGTCCCGAGAGCCGTCCACACTCAAACCCTAAGATCTCTCTCATTTCTCGACGGATTTTTGAGTTTTCATGCTCTATGGATTCATCTTGAGGAGACGAACACATCCATACAGTTTACATTCTATGAAATTGATTCAAATGAAATGGAGAATTCATAGAAGCTCGAGAGGGAGAAGTGATCCATACCATGGCTCTGAGAAGTGAAGCTTCAATTAGAGAGTTGTGGACCTTCGATTGCACCCAAGGAAGCTCCAAATGAAGTCTCTGGCTCTGGGGAATTCCCTAGGTACAAAGGTGACCAAGGACGATTTCAAACCTTGGACTCTGGAAGCAATGGCTGGCCTGGTGAGGGGGCTTTTGCTGGGGAACTTCTTCTCAACCTCTGGTGAAGGTGTGGGATAAGTTAATTTGGATTTGGTGGAGTTTCAAGGGATGTCCTGTTCTGGGCTGAGAATTGAGCTCCAAAATTGAGCTCAATCAATGGAGATTAGGGCAGGAAGACAGTGGAGATGAGTTTCTCTAGGCTAGGGGAAGCTTTGTGAGGAGTTTGGTGAAATTCTGTGAAGGTTGATTTCAGCCAACCTTTTGGCCGAGAGGAATGGCTGGTTTAAATAGCCATGATTAGGGGCTTCCCAGGGATAATTGAGGGCTGGGATTTGCTGCTCTGGTGAGGAGAAGAAGAGCTGTGGTGGCCATTTGGGATGGGACAGCTCAGCCAATTCAATTTGAATTTTTGAATCAAATTAGGCCTCTCGGCCTGGTGGTTTCCAGCGACTGGAGTGGTGGTCCGGCCAAGGTCAGGTCACCCTCAGGGTCAAAGAGGTCAGGGCTTGATGTTTGTGAACTCAATTGGCTAATGCTATGAGTAAAGGGTTTGATTTAAAAAGGAATGGGGAAGGGTGCATTTTGGGCTCAATTTGGTCAAGTCATGGTTTAGGCTAGGTGCACCTCCCCAAGGCATGACCTTGGGCTGAGGGAGAATCATTTGCATCAGCTAGGAAGGGGTGGTGAAGTCCCCTTCCAAGGTGATGTGGCTAAGCTTGGTTTAAAGTGTGACATGAATGGGGTTAAAAAGCAAAATGAGGGATTAAGAAAGAGACCCCCTCCATTTGCCATAAATGAAATGATGAGCTGTAATGTGACTCCCATGGCTTGCATATGGCTTATGCATGGCTTCATGGCTTCATTTGGCTTGGGAAATGGCTTGGTCAATTTCATGAAAGAGGGTTATTTGAAATTTTGAAAAATTTGGATTTTTTGAAGGGATTTGTCATGATGCTATTTTGGTTTAATCAAAATGATGGGTTTTGGACTTAGGGGATGATTTTAATTAAGTGGGCATGATGAGACAATATCACATGGGCTTTAGAATAAGTCTTGGGCCTTTGAAATGGTTTTGGAATGGGCTTTTAAAATGGTTTAAGGAAGTGGCCTTTTAGGTTTTGAAATAAATTGATGGATGAAAATTGGTGAGGGGTTGTGTCAAATAAATGTTGGGATTGGTTTAGGAATGTACCATGAATAATTTGGAACAAGTTTGGCGTGATTTTGAATTGAATTGGGTTCAATTTAGGCTTTTTGGTAATGAGGCCAAAGTGGATCAAATTGGGCTAACTTGGGTTAAGTTTGGATCAATGTTGGGTTTGATGTAAAATTAATGTTAAAAATGTTTATGGGGTTGTGATAAAGAGTTTTCAACTTTGGTTGGGGTTTGATTTTTGGATTTGGGCCTATTTGGGTTCATGATTGGTTTAGGCCCAAATTGGGGATTTTTGGTTTGGGTTAGGCTTAGGTGGAGTTTGGTTTCAAATTTGGAGAAAATCATGTTAGTGTTTTGTTTGTGGGGATGTTAGGAAGGTTTAGGAAAAGATTTGGGGTTACTTGAAGTTAATTTGGGTTGGTTTGGGCTAAGTTTTGGTCATGGGCCAAAATTGGGCTTTATGCTTCAAATTGAAATTTGATTCACATGTTGATGAAATTGGGTTTGGGTTTATTCTAAATTGGTATTCGGGATAATGAATTGAAATTTAGAATTGAATTGGATCAAAATTGAGGTCAATTGGGTTGTTTGGTAGGACATTGGGTCCACTTAGGTTAAAAATAGGTCAAATTGGAGGTTTTAGTCACAGTTGGCTAAATTGGAAAAATTGGCTTATGGTGTAGTCCAAAATGAAATTTGGAATATTTGGGATTTTTTGGAATTTTTTGGGAATTTTCTGAATTTTTGGAATTTTTAGGTTAAAAGGGTATTTTGGGTATTTGGAGGGTATTGATGGGTATTTTCGGAATTTTTGGTATATTTGGCCATGGATGATCAATTTGAGTGGAGGGAAGTGTTTAGGACTGATTTTGAGGAATTTTGGGTAATTTAGGCAATTTTGCAAATTTTGGACAATTTAAGGGCATTTGGTAGGCTTGGTGGGTTTAGGGTCCCGGGCGTCAAAAATTGAAATTTTGGAAAAGTGAAGATTGATTAAATGTGAGTGAAATGAAATCATTTTAGTTGAGCCATGAAGCCATTTTAAGCTAACAAAATCCATGAGAGGACTCATCTTAGACACTCAATAAGTTGTTCCTAACCCTCTTAGCCAGAGGCTTAGGGGTTGAAGACCATCCATATGAATTACCTACATGAGTCGTGAAGCCAAATTGGTTAAAGGTAGTTTTAGGGCTTGGAATGTGTGTGTGGGAGTGAGGTGTGTGCAACTCAACCCTCACCATACCAAGCCACCCAGGGTAATCCTAAGGTCAGAGAGTCCTATAGGAAACTCATCCTTTAAACCTCCACATTTGATCTTAACCCTCCAAGTGGCTTAGGGGTCTACAATCAAACTTGTAGGGTTTGAAGGGAGCCAAGAAGTGTTTAAATTTCTAAGTGATGGGTGCCATTTCTAGTCCTCTAAGATAGTCAAGGAGAAGCTCTATGGCTAGATCCTAAGTACTAAGGAGAGAGAAGAGAAAAGATCTCATCAAAAATGAGGTCAACATGGATCTTACATAATCTCAAGAAATTCTACAACTTAACAGACCAAATTAAGAAGTAAACAAAGTTTTCAGAATCAATCTTCACAACTTCTTCCAACTTTAAACACTTATACTTTCCACAACAATTCTTCATAAACAAATTACTTCTCCATTTAAGAAAGAAAAAGATAAAGTAAACTACTCAGAATGCATTGAGAAAATACAAAAACACATTGATTTGAAATTAAAAATTATAAGAAAAAAAACAAACAAAAACAAGTATTAATTAATAAACTAAATGTAAGAACAAAAGTAAACACTTATCTGAAAATTCTCTCCACAAGACTCAGGAAGTTCCTCTGAAACTTTAACTCTTCACTGAACTACTCCTTAGAGCGGATCTCACAACTCCGATGACTCAGAATAAACTTCAGACTTCAATAGAAACTAAACTAAAAGAAAGAAAAGAAGTGGGTAGAAGAAGACTTCACTCCGACCATTTTCTCCTTTCTACTCTCTACTCCTACTCTTAATAAAAACTCTCACAAAATAAAAGTAAAATACTGTAAAATCTCTCTTCAAAATGTAAGTGGAAGAGCAAAAGAAAGAAAGAACCCTTTAAAATGCAAAGGAAGAGCCCAAAAGAAAGAAAGAACCCTTCAAAATGTAAAGGAAGAGCCCAAGAAAGAAAGAACCATTCAAAATGCAAAGGAAGAGCCCCCTAATCTTTCCTAAGACTCTCTTTAAATATTAAAGAAAAAGGTGCCTTGGTGTCTCTTAAAAATGTGTCCAGATTCAATGTATCTACGAAAGAATGCACCCCTTCATTCAAACTTGCTGCCCAATGGAAGTTATGGAAGTTACCACCAAGATTTACATCCCATCCCCTTTGAAAATGGTGCCAAATTCAATTTAATCTCGATTTTTAACTGTGGCAGCTAAGCGCCGGCCCAGCGGCGCTTAGTCGTCAGTGCCAAAATTTTGATTGTCAATTTTTTTTCATTTTTTGCTCCAAATTTGATCCAATTTTGCTCCTTTCATCATGTCTACCCATTTTCATCAAACCTGCAAGAAAAACACAAAATACCTTCCATTAAAGTGCAATATCATTAAAAATAGGTATAAAAATGTGGATAAAAATACTATATATTTTAGGTGTATCAGCCATCACAAGTATTTAACTTTTAAATTGCGTATCTAATCAATCTCTTCATTTTACCAAATCGTATTGCAGTGATGAAAACAAAGAAATATACTCAAAATTCATAAGGAAGATACGACAAAACATAGATTTTATATATAAAGGAAAGTTCATATAAACAACAATTAATAAACACAACTTATCTGAAACTCTTCCCCAAAGCAAATCCCTTGAAGTTCCTTGATTCTATTTCTCTCTTTACAATAACACTCAATTTTCTCTTATGATAGTAAGGAAGAAGTAATCTCTCTCTTTCTTCCCTCTCTCACAACTCTATAGAAAACTCTTTTTTTACTTCATACATGCACCAACTCTCCTCACACGCCACACACGCATAGCAAAACCCCTCTTTTTGGCATTCAAACACTCTAATATAGTGTAGGGACTAATTTCCCAAGAGAAGCTTAAGGAAACATACCAAAATTCATCCAAATAGATCAAATATGCTAAAAATCAACAAGTAACCATCCTAGACGCCATCAACGCCCACGCTCTGTCAATGGCACCTTGGGCACCCATCCTGGCGCCGTTGGCACTAGAGCATAGTTCTAAAATTTGCTTCTTTCTGGATGCTGGCACTGTCGGTGCCCATCCTGGCAACGTCGATGCCAGAACACTTTCCAAAAATTGCCTCATTTGACTCCAAATCTCATCCCTTTTCATTTCTTTTGCTCTAAATGCAAAAAAATCAACATACCTGCTACGAAACATAAAAAAACCATCCTTTAAAGTGCGATATCACTAAAAATGAGTTTAAATATAGGTGATAAAATCCAACATATTTTTCGTGCATCAAAATTTCCCAAACTTAACTGTTAATTGTTATTAAACAATTATTTTACTACATAAAAATTAAGACTCATGGCAATGAACTTAACTTTATAATTGTTACAATTTTTGTTTCATAAATATAATAAAAAGACTTTTAAATCTATTTTAATAACTTGGGTTAAACTATAGTAAGAGTATTTAGTAATCAAGCTCAAGAGTTATTGTATTCTATTCATTTCATGAATAAGTGCAATTTTTCATCTTAAAGATACTTATAAATATCATATGAAAAAGAATTCTCATGAAGACTCTACTAATAAAGACACTAACACACCAATATAAATCTAGAAATGTTGTTAAGTTCTTTCCTTTAGGTTAATTCAAGTGAAACCAATTTTTGGTTAGGCACTCCTCAAGCTCACCTCATATATATTCTTCTCTCCTTTTGCTTTTCTTCTACTTTTTTATATATATGGATTGTTTTTCAATCCGTTCTTTTATTTAATTTTTATTTATTTTCATGTGAGGATTACTATATATGGATAGCCTTTAATGATTTTGAACTTCACCATCCTCTTCCTAAAGTTATAACTCATTACATTTCTTTCTTTTTATATCAATATTAGTATTAACATTATTTCATAAAGTTTCAATCATTTCTTCTTACATCTAATCAAAAGACACTAAATATTTTAAAGATACCTCTTACTTACTTTATATATCAAACTATTGTCTTACACTCTTATACTAAATATCTTAACCCTAAAGTTAAATTTAATTATTAAAATATAATTCTCAAGTCTTGTATAATATTTAAATAAAATCAAAATTATAACTTTCTAAAGTTAAATTTTTACGATAAAGTATCTAAAAAATAGTTTTAAAAATATTGTTTATTGAGGAAAAATAAAGTTTAGTCTTTTCTTTTTCTTTTTCCTCCAAACATAAATTTTTAATATATAACACAATAAAATATATAATGTAGGAAGCAAAAATATATAGAACTCAGCTTTTTACACCGGATCTTTGATTTCATTAAAGCTATGCAGGTATTGCTTAATGATTTACACAAATAGGTATATAATAGTGCAGAAAAGTTACTTAACATAATATTTCAAAGATTTGCAGGGTAAAGAATTAAAACATAAACTTTAAACATTTAACATAACATGAAAACAAATAATAATTCAAACCTAAATTTGAACAAGTAACATGAAACTAAACACATTCCTCCACACCTCAAAGATTAACTTATGCAACAAAAAATAAGAGTACCACAAATAAAAAAACAACAAATCAATCAAAAACACGACAGACCACTATTAGTAATCACTATCATCATTCTCCTTTTCTTCTACTTCTTTATTAAGTCCTTGTTGCTGATAAGGAGTGAAGCTAGGGCATGAAGGGAATTCAACTGAATGATCACCCCTTATAAATTTGATCATAGCTTTATCATAAGAAAGATCATACTCAAATTTCCTCATCATAAATTCATTAATATAAGCATTTCAATCCTCTAAACCTTCAAGTTTATTATGTACTTGCAAAATATCTCCTTGTTGGATCATCAGCTGCTCCATGTCACCATCAAGAGCAGGAGTCAAGAAGTAGATGGGATATCACGACTTCTACTCCCAGTTTTATAGCCAACATGAGACTCATAATTTTTAATATTATCCTTTCCTATTGTCTTAAGAGGCTTAACTAATTTTTAATCCTTATTAAGATCAACTCCTGATTGTTCACGTAAAGTGAAAATCAGTGTAGGATGACTTAAAACTCCAATAGTCTCAACCATAGCAAAAGCACAAGTATTTCTATAAATAACAGAGCTGATATCTATCATTTTCATTTGTTAAATACAGAAATTTAAAATTGCTTCGTCCCTTATGACTTAGCTATGGTGGTAGGTAGGCGATAATCTATTAGAAATGAAATAATGTTAGGCTTTTAGTGGAACATTTAACATTGAATTAAAAAAAATTACCCTTTGGTTATGGTTCAAATTCCAAAATCATTTTCAAAAATGACTTCTTCTGAGGCATCATCAGTAGCACTAAATCTAGAATACTCACAAAATCCACCCCTCAACTGATAAAAAGCATTTGTTCTATCCAAGAAAAACTTCACCATTTTACCTCGTAGAAACACATGTTCATCTGATGTTTCCCTCAGATTAGTGTAGAACTCCCACACTATGCCAACAATCGCCTCGCTTGTGAAGTAGCAAAAGTTTTCTTAATTTTGAGCAACGATCACCCTTTCAACAACTCCGTTTGGACTTTGAAAAGCACGATCTTGAACAATCTTCTTTGTTAAATGTTGAGTATTGTAATGGTATTGTTCTTTAATACTCAAAAATAATTTCTCATCAAAATCTAATTTCCTCTTCCCTTTACTCATTCTTGGATCCATAATAAAATCTATAAACGGGACAATAAATCAAAATAAATTTAAAGAATATAATGTGTAAAACACTGAAAATCAATCTAATAGGTAAGAACTTTCCACCATGGGTTTCTCAAGGTTTTATCTAGATCTCCAAAAAGTACGAGCAATCCTTGATGAAAATGAAAATTTTCTAGTTTAAAGTAAAGTTCTTACCAAGAGAAGATGAGATCAAAGTCTTTTTTCTCTTCAAATTGCCTCAAATCAAAATGTAATCAAGCCCTAGTTAAAATTTTCGGTTTAGGCTAGAGAAGAAGATGACTAATAGGGATAAAAATGACTTTAATTGAGAAGTTTTTGTAATTTTAACAAGACCAAATATTTTTGGTCTTCGGGTACCGTCGGTACCAACCGTGCACCGTCGGCGACAGACTAATATTTCAAAAATTCAAATATATTCACAAATTCAGTCATTTCTACGTTACACTATAATGTAATTAACATTATTAAGCATTAATTTTAATAATTAAGTGGCCTACTAGCAATAATTTTTACAAACAACACAAAAATTCATGTTTATATATAAAATCCAACACTTACGAGCAAATAGTTCCATCCACACCATTACACAAGTGATGCAAGCCATACAAAATAAACTTTCAGCGTCGGAATTAAACCACAACAACTAACGCTGAATATTGATAAAAAAATACTAAATCAAAGCATAAAGAGTCTAAAATTAAAGCAAATCCATCACAAACACACATAAGCACATATAAGTTCAAATTCTAAAAATCTAATCTTCAGAGTCACTACTCCTCGTTATCATTAATACTATCTTCTCCTCAAATGTCTCCCAAATTTGGTGTTGCACATATAAGTTATAAAAAGGTCGCTACGGAAATTCATCAGTTGTATCTTCTTCAATCCAAGCATTTTTCTTAAACATATGTATCATACCTTCTTCAATGCATCCCGTGTGATGAAAATGCTCTTTCATCCTCCAATCTAGATGATCCAAAAATTCACAAATACTATTAATTTCATTCCTAATATTCTAATCCTCTTTCTCTAGTTTCTTGATCATTTTCAAAATAACTTGTGAAATATCAAGAATGCAAAGTCGTAAAGGTGTTGAACTTTGAGATGGTTAATCCATAACAATGCGCATATAATTTTCCTCCCCATTTCCTATGTAGTTATATTATCAGATGGGTCCATGGGCTTCCAAGGCAAAACCAATTTTTTTCAATGTTCATATGACACTTGTGACTGACTACGGAGCTGGAATATGGTAGAAGGCCTTAGCTCATAAGTAGATCCATGTACAACCAGGCCCAAAATAGATTTTATGATTATAAACCCACATCAATAAGCTTTCCTTTTGAATGTAATAATTTAGAATAGCAATCTCCTTTGTTACTTTACTGACGTTCATAGTAGGGAGTATTTTTTTTGTAGAAATAAAAAAATTTCATTGCTTCGATGCAAGATTTAAGATTGAAGAAGTAAAACATACATTCTTGTCATCTCTTGTCTCCCAATTTTCATTTTCATCAGTTAAGAATATATAGACTTCATTCATGACATCTCTTATTGGGATAAAATTTTTGAAATGCCAAATTGTAGTACCTTAAATCATGAACATATCATCCTAGAAGGAGTAAATGGTACCCCCTACCTTGAACATTGACGACTTCTTAGTTGATTTCATGAAGACTTGAATAAAAATCTTTCACCGCAGAAACCACTACCGTAACGGTAGTGTAGCACAACACTTGCGAACATTTTTGCACAATAATATCTTCCACTTGAGTACTTGGAGCACTCAATCCTCGATTCATGAATCCTCTTTCCTTGATTAGTCTCTTCTTAACAAGAACTTTTTCATAAGGTTTCCGAGCCTCAAAACTGATGAACATTCTTCTATTAAAAATTCCATATCTTGAAGTATTTTTGGAATTATAAACCATTGTATTCATTAGTCGTGAATCTGTTGATGTTTTTCCCACTAAAATGGACTTTAAAAACGGGTTTAGGGAGTTATTTTGGCAGAAAATCTGTAGAAAGTCTCCAAAAACTGTATTTTGAATTATCCAGCCAGTCACTATAACTGTGGCACCGTCGGCACTGCAATTGGGCACCATCGGCACCCATGATCTATCAAGAGGCCCCTTCGGTGTACATCCTGGCACCGTCCGCGTCCAGAGCAAATTTGCACACTATTTTGCTTTGGTCAGAATAAATTTAAAATCTTCCATTAAATTCAATAATTGACGTGATTCATGACCCATAAGAATGTATAGGTCTCCAAGGAAATATTAACTCATAAGATAATCAATAATAACAACTCAAAGAAAACAATAAAATAAAAATAACTATGGGTTGCCTCCCACATATTTTAACGTCGTCAGCCTGACATATCTAATTCAAACTTAGGATGACTCAACATTGAAACTTCTTTAAAATGTGGTCTTTGCCCTTCAAAATAGGGTTTCAATTATGCCCATTAACTTTAAATATTTTTCGAGTTTTAGGATTTATCAACAACTCTATATTGATAGAATTTAATAACAATGAATGGTCCTAACTACATAGAATTTTATTTTCCTAGAAATAATCTCAATCTTGTATTATATAACAAAACTTCTTGTCCAGGTTCAAATTTCTTTCTTAATATCTTCCGATCATGCCATAATTTAATTTTCTCATTATAAATTTTTGCATTATAGTAACATTCATTTCTAATCTCTTCAAGTTCATTACGTTGCAACAATCTTTTCTCACCAGCATCCCTTTAATTGCAATTAAATTCTTTAATAGCCTAATATGCTTTATGTTCCAATTTTACTGGAAAGTAAGTCTTTTCAAAAATTATTCTATATGGTGGCATTCCTATAGGATCTTTAAAGGTCATCCTATATACCCAGAATGCATTATCTAATCAAGAAGATCAATCCAATTTGATGTGTTTCACAACTTTTTTCCAATATTTGTTTAATTTCAAGATTTGTTAATTCTGCTAGACCACTAGTCTTTGGATCACATGTTTTAATATGTTCGTTAATATCTCTACGAAGAATAGGCCATTAAAATCTCGATTATAATATCTTATGTGTATTTCTAATAGTTCCAATTTGTCCTCCAAATTCAGAACTATGACACCTTTTAAATTATTTGTTTGGTTTTTTCTTAAGGAACGCATCTCCTCATTACTAAATCTATACACTGTTTATATAAATATGGATCACCCAAAAGTAAAATTTAGCATCATACATAAACTTCTTTTGTTGTTTCTTTGTTAATTCAGATGGTAAAATTTCACTCACAATATAGTTTAAACTGTCTACATACCACAGTATATTATATTTATAATACTATACAATTGTTCAGCAGGGAAAGTTTCCATAATTTCATTTACAAAATCAGTTAATTCCTTTTGTTCCAACCAAGATAAATGATCAGTTATTTGATTATCAGTTCATTTTCTATCCACTATCTAAAATCAAACTTTTGCATTAGAAGAATCCATTGAATTAATCTTTGTTTCACGTCCTTCTTTTGCATCAGATACTTAATAGCAGAATGGTCTGTATGTACTATACATTTAGCCCCAATTAAATATGATCTAAATGTATCAAAAGCATAAAAAAAGCTAATAAATCTCTTTTCAATAGCGTTGTAATTAATTTAAGCATCTTTTAGAGTTTTACTAGCAAATTATATTACTTTAAAAACTGTCATATCTATGCCCTAAAAGCTTCAATGGCTAAATCACTAGCATCACACGCTTGCTCAAATAGTTTCTCCCAATCAGGTGAAACTATTATAAGAGCATTGATTAATTTTTCTATTAATAATTCAGTGGCTTCCATGCAATCTTCATTAAAATCAAAATTCTTATCTTTTTCTAGAAGTTGGCATAGAGGCTTAGTAATTATTGAAAAACCTTTTATATAACGCCTGTAGAAGCCATCATGTCCTAAACTATTATAGGAGCAGTGATTAATTTTTCTTTTAATAATTCAAAGGCTTTTATGCAATCTTCATTAAAATCAAATTTCATTTTTTTTTCTAGAAGTTGGGATAGAGACTTAGTAATTATTTAAAACCCTTTTATATAATGCCTATAGAAACTAGCATGTCCTAAAAAACTTATTGCAAACCCTTTTATATAACGCCTGTAGAAGCCAGCATGTCCTAAACTATTATAGGAGTAGTAATTAATTTTTCTATTAGTAATTCAAAGGCTTTTATGCAATCTTGATTAAAATCAAATTTCATTTTTTTCTAGAAGTTGGCATAGAGGCTTAGTAATTATTTAAAACCCTTTTATATAACGCCTGTAGAAACCAGCATGTCCGAAAAAACTTCTAACCCCTCTCACTATGGTAGGAGGTGGTAGTTCTGCAAAAATTTGGATTTTTACCAGATCTACTTCCATGCCATTTTCAAAAATTTTATGACCAAATACGATTCCTCCAGCGACCATAAATTGACATTTCTCCAAATTTAAAACTAAATTTGTTTTTTCACATAGTTCCAAAAATTTTTCTATAGGATTTAAACATAATTCAAATTAAGTTTAGAACACTTAAAAATCATCCATAAACACTTCCATTCTATTTTCAATTAAATTACAAAAAATTAACATCATACATCTTTGAAATGTTGCAGGTGCATTGCATAACCCATAGGGCATTCTTCGAATAGCAAATATTTTGTAAGTTCTGGTGAATGTTATTTTTTCTTCATCTTCAAGAGTGATCAGAATTTGATGATAGCCATTATAACCATCCAAAAAGCAATAATATTTGTGTCAAGCTAATCTATCCAACATTTGGTTTAGAAAAGGTAAGGAAAGTGATCTTTCCTAGTGGCGTCATTTAATTTTCAATATTCAATACACATTCTCCATCCAGTGATTTTTCTTGTTGGTATTAATTCATTTATCTCATTTACATTTAGATCCACTCCCTCTTTCTTTGGTATGCAGTGAATTGGACTTACCCAAGCACTATCTGAAATAGGATATATTATTTTAGCATCAAACCATTTTAAAATTTCTTTCTTAACCACTTGCTTCGTAATCGTGTTTAATCTCCTTTGAGGATCAGCCTTAGTTTCATGATTTTCATCCAATATATATTTATGCATACAAATTAAAGGACTGATTCCTTTAATATCAGCTAAAGTCCATCCGAAGGATTTTTTTTTGTATCTTTTAAAGTTTCTAATATTTTTTATTCTCTTGTGATTTACTTAAATATGAGGATATAATAACAGGTAATGTAAATGAATCTCCTAAAAATGTATATTTTAAATGGTAGGTAATATTTTTCATTTCAAGTTTAGGAGGTTTTATAATTGGAAGAATGAGATTTTTATTATCACTTTATGTAATTGCCAACATCTCAAATCTTTCATGAACATAATCTAACTTTTCATTTTCTATCTCAACATTTTTATCTTCCATCTCATCCTTATCCTCATATTTCAAATCTTCTTGCTCTAATTTTTCTTCAAACTTTTACTCAAAATTCTCATTACTCAGATAATCACAAACTTCCATTCTGAAACTTCTTTTATCTTTCTCTATTGTAGGATATTTCATGGCTTCTGATATATTAACTGTTACCTCTTGATCATTAACTCTCATAGTTAATTCTCCGTTTTGAACATCTATCAGAGCTCTTTCAGTTGCAAGGAATGGTCACAAAAATAAGATGAATTTCTTATTCTTCCTCCATATCTAAAATAATAAAATTCACCGGAAATATAAATTTATCTACCTTCACCAATACATCTTCTATAACTCCATTAGGATAGGCGATTGAATGACAAACTAACTGTAGAGTTACAGTGGTAGAGGAAATCTCTCCTAAACCTAGCATTCTAAAAATTAATAGAGGTATAAGATTAATACTAGCTCCTAAATCACATAAGGCTCTTCCAAAAAATTGTTCGACAATAGCGCCAGGTATAGTAAAGCAACCCGGATCTTTTGGTTTTTCAAGAAGCATTTTCAGAATAATTGCACTACACTTCTCACTAAGTACAACAGTTTCATTATCTCTAAATTTTATTTTCTTGTTAAGTACATCCTTCATAAGCTTCACACAATTTGACATTTGTTTTAAAGCTTCAACAAAAAGATTATTAAAAGTTCATTTGTTTAAGGATTTTTATAAATTTTGAAAATTGGTTATCTCTTTGTTGTTGTTTCATTCTGTAAGGAAATAGAGGTGGAGGTTTCTCTATAGTAATTTTTATTAGTTTAATTGGATATACTAAATCCAGATATGTATCATCATTACCTTTTCAATTTCTACCCTTTCCTTTTCATTTTCAATTTATTTTTGTACTCTTATTTCCAATTATTTTCCATTTCTTAGTTGATAGCTTTAATTTGCTCTTTATTTTGATCTTTTAGATTAATTTCAACATTACTAGGAAGAATTCCCGAAGGTGTATTACTAAGTGCAGTTGCAATATGTCTCAAAAGATTTTTCAATATTTATAATAGCAGCTCCTTGACTTTGTAACTGATTACCATTACTTCGTAATTAATTCGTCATTTTTAATACCAATTCTTCAGTAGACAATTTCTTCTCCTTAACTTGTGAACTGCGATAAAACATGGAGGATAATAAGGTCTATATATAAGATTTCCTTGGTTTCAATTTCCCAATGGGTTCACTGAATTGTTGTTTTTATTATTTAATTTAAATTAGGGTGATTCTTCTAACCAAGATTATAATAATTATAAAAGGGATTATTGGGTATATTATTTATGGCATTCAAAGTCTCATAAGAAGTTTGAGATTCCATTATTTATCCCAATGAATTTTCCTCAAACAACGGAGGCATTTAGGAATAGTTCATTCCAATTTGATCAATTTTCTTTTATATAGTAGCAATTTGAAAAGCCAAAATAGATATTGCATCAGAATAATGGATACTAGCTACTCTTTTTGGATTTGCCCAATCAACAGGCCATTGAAAATTATTAGTAGCTATCTCCTCTACCAAGGAATATGCTTCATCAAAAGGTTTTGACATTAAGATCTACGAGCAGTATCATCGATAATATATTTAAGAGATCCATATAATTCATTATAAAAAGTTTGAATTATTAACAAGGCTCGTAAAGCATGATGTGGGCACTTTCTAGGCATATCTTTAAATCTATCCCAAGCTTTGCATATCGATTCCCCTTTGACCTAACAAAAAGGTGAAATATTGTTCCTAAGTTTATCAGTTTTTTAAGGTGGAAAATATTTAGCTAAAATATTTTGAGACTCCCAAAGTTCCTATAGCTCTAGATGCTAATGAATTTAACCACGCATTGGCTTTTTCCCTTAATGAAAAAGGAAAATTCTAAGTCTGACAGCGTCATTCGACACTCCATAATATTTAAAAGTAACACACAATTCTAGAAAGCTAACAAGATGTAAATTAGGATCTTCAGTAGGTGTTCCCTCAAAATGATTATTTTGCACCATCTAGATAATAATAGGTTTAATCTCAAATGAATTAGCAGTAATAGCGGGATTTTGAATAATTGAGTGAATTTTATCTGTTGCAGGTTTAGCATAATCTCTTAAAGGTCTTTGTGAATATTCGCTTCAATTCTTTGATTATCTAAGTTGTTCACCATTTTGTTCAAATTTTCAGCTTCTTTTTGTTTTTTTCGAACTTTTCTAATAGTACGTTCTATTTCTTGGTCATAAGGCATTAAACCTTTAGCTCCAATACTACACATAAGCAAAAACAATCAGCACATTTAAAAGTAAGCAATAACACAAACAAAAGTTTAACAGATCAAACAAAAGTTCTTCAAATACTACTAAATCTACCCTTACCTTCTTCGACAACTGCACCAAAAACTTGATGTGGTGTTTTATATATTTGTATATTCTTATAGTCACCAAAATACAAATGTAAGTATATGTATCGCTCAAGTAATACATGGATCTAGTGGAGTCCTGGTTATCAATCTCACAGGGAATGTGTAAATTTATGATAGTAGCACTAAAACACAATGTTCCACCTATATAAAACCTACAAGTGAAAAGCACAAGTTAATAATGTTTAATGATGCTAATAAAACTAAGTTTACCAAACTATTTTATAGACTTTAAATTAAATTTACTAGCTCTAAACAAAGTTTTACTATTTTTGTAATGAAAGGTTCAAATTGGAGAAAGTATCCTTCCTCTTGCAATGGGGTTATGGTTAGTGAAGGATTTAGATTGTTGGAAATTGTATTGTGCCTTGGAAATTATATTGTGCCAAATAGGAGCAATCTCATACTTTACCCTCTTTCGAGTGCATAAGGAACATTGGATAATCCTATGTTTAGTACCTAAATCTGTGGTTAGGATAGGAGGATACTACCTCTCACTCTAGAGCTCCCACTTCCCCCTCGCCCGAGGGCTAACTCTGGCTTTTGTTTCCAAACAGTAAGAACAAATTGGGTATTTTAATCTATCACACTAAAAATCTCTAATTCTATGCCCAACAAGTTATATTTCCCCATTTATTTGAACTCAACCCCATGAACTACATTTTCTTCCATGGAATTGAATGTGATTCTCACTTTTTTGTAGAATGCATATTCGTCTCAGATCATATTTTTTACAACAATTATTAATATTTCAATTGGCCAGATCAAAAAGTAAATCAAGTATAAAGTGTAAAATCATCATAACTATTTAACATTTAAATTACATATCCAATTTATCTATTCATTCTACCAAATCTCATTGCAGGGAGAAAACAAAGAAATATGCTCATAATTCATGGGGAAGATACGACAAAACATAAATTTTATATATAAAAAAAGTTCATACAAACAACAACTAACAAATGCATCTTATTTAAAACTCTTCCCCAATGTAAATCTCTTGAAGTTCCTTTGAATCTATTTATTTCTTTACAATAACAGAAAATTCTCTCTTAGAAAAATAAAGACTAAGTAATCTCCCACTCTCCCTCCTCTCCTACAACATTAGAGAAAACCCTATTCTTACTTCACACACAAAGCCACTCTACTCACACACCACACACGCACAACAAAACCACCTTTTTTGGTATTCAAGCACTCTGATTTAGTGTAGGGACTAATTTCCCAAGAGATGCCTGTCGGATATTTTTAGGTTATGTGTTTTGAAAAGGGGGTCGCCTACAGAAGTTGTGGTGAATTTTAAATTTTAAATTTAATTTATGAATATATATAATTTTAAAAAAATAGCATTTGATTTTGAAAATAATTTTAAGTTTGAAAATTTTAAGATATGAAATCAAACCGATCTCACATCCCAAATAGTTTATATAAACGAGCACCGCACCACAAACCGTATATCTATCCCGAAGGATAGACACACTGCTTGATGATGGGGCTCTGCTAAATAAACTAGAAGATTTGTGACATCCGTTTGGTCTGCGAACCAATTTTATAAGCCGAAAAGTTCCCTCGCTTAATATAAAGGAATTAAGCAGGGTTTATATTACCTGGGTTCTTAAAGTTCCCTATAAGGGCAAGCCCCTATAGTTAATTACATTCTAAGTGACGGGAATCACTTAAGAAAACTCTTGATAATGATCACTGGCTTTGCTCTCAAGAATTTCAAATCTTAAGGTTTTGAAAGGATTGGATTTTGGAAATTCAAAAGGGATTAGCTCAAATTTGGGACAATTAATTTTAGGAGTCCAAAGGAAGAGAAGTAGAAGAAGCTGAGGATCCAAGAAGAATTATGGAACCTTCCCAAACTATCCTATGGTTTGGCTTCAATCCAAGAGTTTATTTAATATTTCAATCCTGCCAATTTTAATTAATTAGGACTTATATTTGTATAATATGATCATACAAATAGCCTCGAAGATGTGAGGTTTTATGTCGTACCAAACGATTACCTTGGAGTCCTAAGACCGGTTAGGGCTTAATTTACATGACATGATCATGCAAATGCCTAACGAAGAGTTAAGGATTTATGTTGCACTAGGAAAACTACCTCGAAGTCCTATGACTTGGTTATTTAAAACTAAGAAAGTTTTGTTGAAGTAGATCCGAGTTTTGCTGATGACGATGGCCGTGCTGCCCACCATGCTCCGAGCTCCTTGTTGTTGCAGATGTTTAGTTTTAGAAGTCATAAATCAGGAGATGAGAGAAGTGTTTTGGTTTAGAGAAAATCTTAATATCCAGGTTTTTTTAATATTTTAATTAAAACAAATCTTAAGGTTGTTTAAACAGAACCGATTAAGATCCCACGGTTCCGTTATCCTGGCACCGTTATTTTCATTGAATTCACTTAGTCCAGATGAGTTTGCTAAACTCAACTGAATGTGTTCCACACTTTCATTTAGACCGTGGGAAATCCCATTAGCAACACGTGGGTTACATCATCCGAGGTATTACCGATCATTCAACGAGCCGTTTTACTTTAGTTGTAATTGTAGTTTTGTTGTTCTATTTGTGATTAAATTTTGAGTTGTTTAATATTTTGGAATGTTGTGGCGGTTAATTTTATCTTGCAATAATTTTTAATTTAGTTTTGGTTTCAGTTCAGGGACTATCCTAAAGGTTTTAGTTTTCATGCAACAATCTTGTTTAACATGCAAGAAAAGTAAAGTACAGTGCATGTAAGTAAATTGAAATAAAATAAAAGCATACCTGGAGGGTCGTCCCATCATCCCAAGCTGCACTTAAAACACATGTTAAAGCATTTAAATATTTCAACAGATATCTAGGTAAAGCTAAGGGAAGGGTTTTGGTTGTCTACCAAATTCCTAATCTTATAACTAGTCATTTCCTATGACGTCTAGGTTGTTAATTTGGTTTAAGGATGATTTTCTTCATCAAAGAACAATTAAATTCAGTTGTTCTTCTAAAACATCACGTCCTATTGAGAAAACGCTTAGGACGACTCCTAAACATCTTTTCAATACTTCTGGGATTATTTTGAGTCCAAGTAAATTTAGTTGAACATATGAATTAATCATTCAGGAGTTTAATTAAACTTTGTCTCTTGCTCAGTGAACTTGGGTATTTGATTACCTGATGAATGAAGTGACATCTCATTTAATGCTCTATTTAAGAGTTATAATAATTAAAGCCTTTAAGGGCAAGTTGGTTTATCGAGAATTTTAATCATTCTTAATTTAAAGTTTGAGTTAATGGTTTAAAGTGTTTTGAATTAATTATGAGGTTTTAATTAATAATTTTAAGTTTGGATTAGTGTTCAAATTATTTTAGATTTAAATCTTTATATTTTTAATTATCTTAGTATTTCAATTTGATGTTCATGTTTTAAATTTACTTAGATAGAAAGAGGTATTGAAATTATTGGTATGTTTTGATTTAACTCTTAATGATTTCATTTAGGTTTGTTGTTAAGCGATTTTAATTTAATTTAAATTAATTTAATTTTAACTTAATTTAAATTTAATTTAATTTAAATTTAAATTTAATTTAAATTTAATTTTAATTTAATTTAATTTTAATTTAATTTAATTTAATTTTAATTTTATTTAATTTTGATTTAATTTTAATTTAATTTTAGTTTTAATTTTAGTTTTAATTGTTAATTTGGATTATTACTTTAATTTCATAATTAAGAATTAAATATTGTTAAAGTGACTTATTTAGGGATTTTTAAATTAAAGATTAAATATCCTCTTAATAATATCCCTATTTTAATAATCCAAATTTTAAATAAATTCTTTCCAAAATTTAAATCATTTAATTAATTAAAGTTTCATTTTCATATTTTCAAAGTGTTTAATGGGTTTCTAACCCTTAATTTCCCTAAGTTTCAATCATCCAGAGAAAGTTAAAATCAAATATTTTACCCCCCATTTTGATTAAACCTAAAGTTTTAATTAAGGGTTAAAAATTTTTAATTACCTTTATGCCCTTTTAAGCTTATTTATTTCATAACTCACTAAATTGAGCTCAAATGAATTTGAAATTTTTATGTCACCTCACTCACATGTCAATTAAGACATTAGAGGAGAAAATGTGATTTTTCTGAATTTAATTTATTTATATAATTAATTTTAGTAGAAAATAGGGGTTTTCAAAGAAAATTCAACAACATGACCAAGAAAAGGTTTCTATCCTTAAGAAAATTATGGGATGTTCCTATTGACCAGAGGACCACTTGGACCAAAGTTTGTGATTTTTTGAATTATATTTTATTTATTATAATTATTTTGGACTTTAGAGTATTAATTAATTTTAAAATAAAATAAAAGTTGAAAAATAGATTTTATATTTTTCGTAAAATTCTTTAACCTCAAGGAGTCCAAAGAAGCAAAGTTTATAATTTTTTTATTTTTCTTTAATTTAATAGAATTATTTTAGTGAAAAAGGTTGAAAATTCATTTTTTAATATTAAAAATTACATTTAAGCCTTTAAAATTCAATATCTTATCCTAGGGACTTAGGAAAAATATTTGGTTTGTTCCTAAATGATTAGGAGTCAAAATGTGACATTTTTATGATTTTTAATATTTTTATGATTTTTATTATTTTTTAATTATTAAAATATTAAAAAATTGTGAAAAATCAACTTTTTTAGAAAATTCTAATTTTAATTTTCCTGAACTCCACTGATATCAGAGAAGCTCCAAAACTATTTTTGTAATTTTTGAAAAGTATTTTTGGAGTTATGAATTTTTAAAGTTTCGTTTTGCTTATGAGGCTTAATTAATCAATTTGGTAGGGTTAATCAAGTCCAATTGATTTCAAAATTTTATGTAAGATTCCTCTGACACTAAAGAGTAATGAAGAATTGTTTTCAAGTCAATTTGATGTGTGGTTAACCCTAATTAATTCAAATTCAATTTTAGGGGTTTAGGCCAATTAAGGTTATTATGAATGAATTAACTCAAAATATGTTTTTCACAGGTCCCCTAGTCCTAAGAAACATCACCAAATTTTCCTAGAATTTATTTTACAACATGCTAATTATTGGAATTAAAATACCTAAAACTGTGTTATGAACTTGAAAAATCAATAACTTTTCACAGAGATAGCCTCTGACCTTGAAAAATTCAGGGAATATTCCCAAAATCGGAGGCTTCAAAAGCCCTATGGTCTTATGCCATGTTGAATTGTCTATGCAAATGGAGAATCAAAACATTAAAAATAGTAAATAAATTATTAAAAATAAAATACTCATCCAATTAATTTGATTTCTTTTCCACATTATTCTCCTATGTTCACTGAGCAAGGGGGTATTTTTATTTTATTTTGTTGATTTTTCTATGCAAAGATATGAATTTTTGAAGTTCAGGGCATTTAAATAATTCAAAAATACCATAATTTCCTACTTATCCACGCGGTGCCGCGTCAACCTCGGTAGCTTCGAAAGCCCACGCGTCGTGCTATGATTCGGCGCCGCCATCTCACTCAGCTCTCTAGGGGCCCGCGGTTCACGTACCATTGCGCTGTCCAGCTTGATCTCGACCGTCCGCTCGATACACGCGCGATTCAACGGCTCCTGGTCATCGTCTACGACTGGTGTGCATCCGTGACCGTCCACACTCAAACCCTAATATCTCTCTCGATTCTCAATGGATTTTTGAGTTCTCTACTCTATCGATTTGTCTTGAAGAGACGAACACATCCATACGGTTTATAGGCTATGAAATCAACGCAAACAAAATGGAGAATTGCTGGAAGCTCGGAAGGAAGAATGAGTTCATACCTTTGCTCAGAGAAGTGAAGCTTCGATTTGAGAGTTGTGTCACCTTCAATTAAGTCCAGGAAAGCTCCAGATGAAGTCTCTGGCTCTGGGGAATTGTCCAGGTATGAAAGTGACCAAGGCCGATCACAAAGCTTGGAGGCTGGAAGCAATGGCTGGCCTGGTGAGGGGGCTTTTGTTGGGGAACTTCTCTTCTTGGTCTGGTGAAGGTGTAGGGTCAATCAATTTGAAGATTGGCTCACTGTGGTGAAGTGTCCTGTTTTTTGGGTGGATTTTCAACTCAGAAATGGAGCTCACATAGAGGGTTTTAAAGATGGATTTCAGTGGGGATCATGTTCTCTATGTCTGGAGAGGGATCTGGAATGATTTTGGTAGAGTTTTGGTAAGGTTTTGTTCAACACCTCCTTTGGCCGAGAGGTGGTGGTGTTTAAATAGAGGTGGCTGGAGGGCTTCCCAGGGGCAATTGGAGGCTGGGATCAACTGCTCGGGGGAGGAGAAGAACAGCCATGGTGTCCATTTGGGTTGGGACAGCTCAGCCAGTGGGTTTGAATTTTTTGAAGCCAAATAAGGCTCTCGACCTGGTGTTTTCCGGCGGTTGTGGTGGCTGACCAGCCAGGCATGGGTCACCATCTGACTCAGTGGGGTCAGGGCTGGAAGTTGGTGCAAGCAATGGGTATTGGCCATGTGTAAAGGAGTTGGATCAAAGTGGAAGGGGGAAAAGGTTATTTTGGGTTCAAATGGGTCAACCCATGGTTTTGGGCTTGGTGCACCACCCAAGGACTCGATTTAGGCTGAAAAGGTTCATTTGGGTCAGCCAAGAGGAAATGGTATAGTCTCCATCAAGGATTAGGTGGCTAACTTGGTTTAGTGTGTATCATGGATGGGGTTAAAAAGTCTTAAGGAAGGCTTAAGAAAGGGGCTCCTCCATTTGCCATTTATGGGATGGTCACATGTCAAACTTCTCATGGCTTCACATGGGGCTTAAGGATGGCTTCATGGCTCCATGTAGCTTGGGAATGGCTTAGCCAAGTTTCATGAAAATGGGTTTTGGGATTTTTGGCATTTAGGGGTGATTTGGCATGAGGCTTGATTTGGAATCATTTGATCATGGATTTGAAACTTAGGGGTTGATTTTGGTTAAAAGGATGACAAATGAAAATGTCATGTGGGCTTTAGGATAGATATTGGGCTTTTGAAATGGTTTTGGATGGGCTTTTTAAAGTGCTTTAAGGAAGTGGGCTTTTGGATTTAAAGTAAATTTAGGATGAAAATTTTGCAAAGGATCATGCCAAATAAATGTTGCAATTGGTTTAGGCATGTGTCATGAGTGGTTTGGAACAAGTTTAAAGTGTTTTTTGAATTAAATTGGGTTTAATTTGGGCTTTTTTGGTAAAGGGGCCAAGGTGGACCAAATTGGGCTAACTTGGGCTAAGGTTGGGCTAAGGTTGAATTTGGTGTAAAATTAAGGTTGAGAAATGTTTATGGGAGTGTCACAAAGAGTTTTCAACTTTGGTTGGGCTTTAATTTTGGGATTTGGGCCCATTTGGGTTAGGTTTGGGCTTAGGTCAATTTAAGGGATTTTGGTTTTGGGTTAGGTTTTGGTGGAGTTTAGGTTCAAATTTTGGGCAAATCAAGTTAGTGTTTTGTTTATGGGGGTGTTAGGAAGGCTTTAGAAAAGATTTGGGGCCAATTGGAGTTGAATTGGGTTAGTTTGGGCTAGGTTTAGGTCATGGGACAAAATTGAGCCTTAGGCTTCAAATTGAAATTGGGCTCAAATGTCAATTAAATTGGACTTGGATTTGGTCTAAATTGTTATTGGGGATATTAAATTGAAGTTTAGAATTGAATTGAACCAGAATTGAGGTTAATTGGGGTGGTTTGCTTTGACATTGGGTTCACTTGGGTTAAAAATGGGTCAAATTGGGGGTTTTGGTAAAACTGGGGTATATTGGCAAAATTGGCCCATGGTGTAGTTGAACAAAATGAAATTGGGAATATTTGGGATTTTCTGGAATTTTCTAAGAATTTTCTGAATTTTTAGATTTTTTGGGGTAAAAGGGTATTTTTGTAATTATGGGGGGTTTGGGAGTATTTTTGGAAATTTTGGTATTTTTGGCCAAAAATGGCCAATTTGAATGGTGGGAAGTGTTTAGGATTGATTTTGAGGGATTTTGGATAAGTTAGGCAATTTTGCAAATTTTGGGTCATTTAAAGGATATTTGGTAGGTTTGGTGGGTCCGGGGCCTCAGGGGTCAAAAATTGAAATTTTGAAAAAAGGAAGATTGATCAAATGTTAATGAAATGGGATCACTTTGGTTGAGCCATGAAGCCATATTAAGCCCATATGAGCCATGAGAGGACTCATTTGAGGCATTCACTATGTTATTCCTAACCCTCTTAGCCAGGGGCTTAGGGGTTAAGGACCATCCATATGAATCACCTACATGAGTCAGGAAGACAAGTTGGGTGAGAGTATGGTTTTAAGAGTTGGAGTGTGTGTGAGAGTGTAGTGTATGTGCAAGTCAACCCTCACCGACCAAGCCATCCAGGGTATTCCTAAGGCCAAAAAGTCCTATAGGGAACTCATCCTTTAAACCTCCACATTTGATTTCAACCCTCTAGGTGATTAGGGGTCTACAATCAAGCTTGTGGGGTTTGCAGGGAGTTAAGAGGTGTTTGAATTTCTAAGTGGTGGGTTCCATTTCTAGTCCTCTATGATTAGTCAAAGAAAAAGCATAAGGCTAGATCCTAAGTACTAAAGAGAGAAGTAAAAGACCTCATCAAAAATGAGGTCAACAATGCCTAAAGCAACCTTCCAATAATCATCAAAATAATCAAAACCACAAAAAATCCACAAGTAAACATTTTGGGCGGCGTTGGAGCCCACAATCTGTCAAATGGCACCGTCGACACCAGAGCATGGTTCTAAAATCAGCTCCTGTCTGGATGCTGGTGTTGTTGGCACTTTTCCTGGCACCATATGTGCCAAAGCACTTTCCAAAAATTGCCTCATTTAACTCCAAATCTCATCCTTTTTGCTTCATTTTGCTCTAAATGGAAAAATCAACGTACCTAGAATAAAACATAAAAATATCCCTCTTTAAAGTGCAATATCACCAAAAATGAGTATAAAATATAGGTGAAAAATCCAACATATTTTTGGTGCATCATTTAGTAGTAAGCATAGATGTAGCAAAATTTACCTTGTTATTATTATTGATCTTCCATTCTCCTTTTACTTCTATCAAAAATTCCATAACTTCATCCAACATCTAACCAGATACTTGAAAGGATGCATATTCACACTGATCTTCATTCCTCGATTGATATAAAGAGTTGATTCTTGCATAAGTAAAATCCACAAATTTACCTCTCACATAGATTCAATCATCAGTAGCTGCTCAGAGGTTTGCATAGAATTCACAAATAATATTAATAACTACTACATCAGTAAATTAGCAGAAAATTTCCCACTGTCTTGCCCCAATCAATCCTTGTATCACTCCTCTGGAGTTTCAAAGTGGTCACTCTTGAATCAAACTTTTTTGTGTGAAATGCAAGTTGTAATTATACTGAGCTTTTAGATTGATGAATATATACTTATTGAAGTCGAATCTTCCCATAGTTCTCTTCATTCTAGAAGTCATAAAAATCTAAAAAATTCCATAATTTATCCAAAAAATTCCAAATTTTGATAAAATAAACTCCTAAAATCAAGATAATGGCTAAAATTATTTTACATAATGGATTTTTTATTCTCTACTTTGAAATATTTATTATTTTTGGTTTTTCTTACAATGTAAAAGAAATCCATCATGAAAATAAATAATTTTTAGGTTAGATCGAACCTTTTAATGTGAGAAGATGAAATCTGAAGTTTTCAAGCCCTCAAATCTTCTCTAATCCAAGTATTTTGATGCCCTAGGTGAAACGGTGGTATATTCGCAATTTTTAGCTATTCTGGGTGGTTTGTAATTCTGCCGCCAATGCGAGGAAATTTTCAAATTTGGTTTTTTACTAAAAGTTTTCACGCACTAACCCATGTCAAGCTCTATTTAGCTCAGATGTACTTTATTTTTTTTAATTAATTTTCAACAATTAATTTTTCGAAAGCAAAAACACACTTATATATATAAATTCAGCTTTATACAAACAGGCCTTTTTATCACAACATATAAATCAGGGTCGCTAATCAAACCAACAACGCGACACTAAGAACAAGAAATCTAATTCAAATATCAAACCTAAGCAATCTAATGCTAATACGTATAAAACATAAACATAAAAACACTTCTAAGCACGTCTCAATCAATTTTCAGCACTTCTAGACAGTTACACAACTTTAACGTCATCTCTATCATCATCTTTGAGATCTTCAATAGATTGGTAAGGAACATATAAATTGTAGAAAGGGAGACAGGGGAATTCATCTGGTGATTCATCCTTAATCCAACAGTTCTTATTATACATATGTATAGTCCAGTCTTCAGCAAGTCTAGTATGATTAAAATTTTATTTCATTCTCCAATCTAAATGTTCGAATTGATTAGAGCTTCGATCAATCCCGTCGATGATACGTTTCATTTTATTCTTTAAGTTCTTAACTCTTTTCAATACCATATCAAGATTGTCTAGTGGTGGTGGCAACAAAGTTTGTGTAGAATTGTAAGATAATTAATCTATGGGAACATTCTCCTCTTCATCGTTCACCAATCCACTAAAAATAAAAGTAGGGTCTAAAGGTTTCTAAGGAAGAAGAGCCGTTTCCCAATTATCATACCAAACTTGTGATAGGCTACAAAGCATAAAGATAGTAGAATGATGTCTGAGGCCATTAGAAGAACCATTTAAAGTCAATCCCAAAAAGTACTTCACCCTCAGAGTTACCACATCTATTGGTCTCCTAGTCAGAATTCAGTAATTCAGAATTACATTCTCCCTTGTAACTTTATTAAGTTTCATAGTATGGAGTAATTTAGCAAAAATAAAATGATGCCTATGCTTTCAAGTAACATTTTACATCACATACATCTTTTGCTTCCCAGCCTCCATACTCATCTGCTAAAAAATTGAATATCACGTACATGTTGTCTTTCCTCGAAGAAAAGTAAATGTAGTGGCAAATAGGAATACTTGATCAAAAATAAATCAATACTACGAGAAGGATTAAGAGGTACCCTCTTGCCTTGAACATATACCATTCCTTGATTGATTCCATGAAAATTTATATAGAACTTCTTCACCATAGGAACTACTACAGCCGCAGTGGTGTAGCGAAGTACTTCCCAACATCCCATCATGATAAAATCTTCCACAAAACTTTTAGGAATTTTAAATCCTCCATTCAAAAATCCTTGTTCCTTAATCAATCTTTCTTCACCAAGACCTCATCATATAATTTATGCACATAATGACTAATAAATTTTCCCTTAATGGAAACCTCATGTTTAGAACATGGCTTAGAACTGGAAGCCATTTGGATATGAGTGGGTGACTTCTACCTAATCCAAAAGGTATTTATAGACTCATACTATGAGTTAGATTTAATTAATTTTGTCCTAATACATTCAAATCCATAAAGTAGTTATAAAAACTGTTAAAAATACAAAAGAATGCATTTAGAACCTTCCCTACGTGCTTTATAACTGTAGCACCGCCCGACACAGTTCAGTGCCATTCACCACTGGTCACGCGTGGAATCTACTATCCAGCACCATTTGGCACAGATTCTAGCACCTTTTGGCGCCAATGCAAAATTTTGTACCGCTTAACTAAATGATCAAATAATTTACGTTCTTTTTATGTTATCCTATAATTAAAATATTTTATGCATTTTATAACATGATTAAGGTTTAAAGCTTATATATTTAATCAAGAGTCCTTTTATAAAAATATAAAGTCACACCAAGTTAAATCAAACACACAGTAAACTACAGATTGCCTCTCATACAGTGCTTGGCTTAACGTTGTCAAGAAAACATCATAATTTTTTATTCTCGTTGATCCAATATTAAAACCACTTTAAATATTTGAAAGTGCCCTCTAAAATATTTTATTACCTTTTGGATCTCCAATTTCTATTGTTCCATATGGGTAAACCATAATAGCTATAAATGGTCCCATCCATCTAGACTTTAATTTTCCTAGGAACACTTTCAATCGAGAATTATATAATAAAACTTCCTATCCCAATTTAAATTCTTTTTAAATTATCTTCCGATTATGTAATTTTTTTTCATTTTTTATTTATAAATCTCGGCATTATCATAAGATTCATTTCTTATCTCAACAAGCTCATTTAATTGCAGTAGTCTTTTCTCCCCAGCATTTTTTAAATTAAAATTAAATTCCTTAATAGCCCAAAAAGCTTTATGCTTCAATTCTAATAGTAAGCGACAGGTCTTTCTAAAAATAAGTATATATGGGGATATTCCTATAGATGTTTTATAAGCAGTCCTATAAGCCCATAATATGATATCTAATTTAGTATACAAATCCAATTTGTTAAGGCTAATTGTTTTTTTTCCAAAATTCTCTTAATTTCATGATTAGATAATTCTACAAGACCACTAGTTTGATGATGATAAGCAATACAAACTTTATGTTGAATATCATCTTTTTCCTTTAATTCTTCAATTATTTTATTTCTAAAATGATATCCCCCAATAATTATAATTACTCCTGGCATTCCATATCTAGAAAAAATATTTTTCACTAGAAATTTTGAAACACTCCAAGCATCACATCGAGGTAAAGTCATTACTTCAATTCATTTTGAAACATAGTCTACTGCAATCAATATATATATAAATTCCTAAATGAAGGCACAAATGGTACCATAAAATATAATCCACATATATCAAAAACATCAACTTCTAATATAAAATTTAAGGGCATTTCATTTTATTTTTAAATATTATCTACTCGCTGAGTTTAAGCACATGTTCTTACATACATATTAACATCCTTAAATGAAGTAAGCCAATAAAATCCCAATTGTAAAATTTTGTGAGCAGTTCTGCTAACTTAAAAATTTCCTAAAAAATAAGAATCACGACATTTTTAAATTATTTTTAGGGTTTCATCATAAGGCACACATCTTCGAATAACTTAATCTTTTCATTGCTTATATAAATAAGGATCATTCTAGAAGTAAAAGTTTGCAAAGTGAAAAAATTCTTTTTATTTTTGTGGTGTTAATCCATACAGTACAAGATCACTAACAATATAGTTAACAATATCAGCATACCAAGGAATTATCCATTCACTAACAACAAATAATTTTTCATCCAGAAATCCTTCATTAATTTCACTTTTGAGGTTAATTAATTGCTTCTATTTTGGCCAATATAAATGATCAGCTATTTGATTATCAGTTCCTTTTCTATCTACTACTACAAAGTCAAATTCTTGCATTAAAAGGATCCATCTGATTAATCTTGGTTTCACATCTTCCTTTGTCATTAAATATTTTATAGCAGAACGATTGCTATGCACAATACATTTAATTCTAATAAGATATGATCTAAATTTATTAAAAACATAAACAACTGATAATAACTCCTTTTTAGTAGTAATATTATTAATTTCATCATCATTTAGAGTTCTACTAGCATAATATATAGCTTTAAAAATTCTGTCGTACATCTTTCTTAAAACTGCTCTAATAACATAATCACTAGCATCACACATTAATTCAAATGGTTTCTCCCAATCAGGTGAAACAATTATAGGTGCAGTGATTAATTATTCCTTTATCAATTCAAAATCATTCATGTATTCTAGATTAAAATTAATTTTACATATTTTTCCAAAAGTTGACATAGAGGCTTAATAATTATTGAAAAATCTTTAATATATTGCTAGAAGAATCCAACATGTTCTAAAAAACTTCTAACCCCTTTAAAAATAGTTGGTGGAAGTAATTTAGCTATAACTTGTATTTTTTTCTAGCTTTACTTCCATACAGTTTTTAGTTATGTTATGCCCAAGTACTATTCCTCCTACAATCATAAATTGTCATTTTTCCCAATTTAGTATTAAATTTGTCTCTTCACATTGTTCTAAAAATTTTTCTAAATGATTTAAACATGCTTCAAATGACGTTCCAAATGCTAAAAAGTAATCCATAAAAACTTATATCCTTTTTTTAATAAAAACAATAAAAATTGACACCATATATCTTTGATATGTTGCAGGCGCATTACATAAACCGAAAGGAATTCGTCTAAAAATAAATATGCCATAAGGACTAGTAAAAGTTATGTTATCTTGATCCTGAGGTGCAATAGAAATCTGGTGATAAATAGTATATCCATCATAAAAACAAAAATATTTATACCCAGCAAGTTTATATAACATTTGATCCAGAAAGGCAGGGATAATTACCTTTCCTAGTGGCTCAATTGAACACCCTATAGTCAATACAAATTCACCAACCAATGACTTTTCGTGTTGATATTGGTTCATACTTCTCATCCACAACAACAATCACTCCTCCTTTCTTAGGAACACAGTTAATTGGACTAACCCAAGCATTATGTGAAATATGATAAATAAATATGGCATTTAACCATTTTATGATTTCTTTCTTTAACACTTCTTTCATAATTAGATTTAATCTTCTTTAACGATCAAATATTGATTTATGATGTTCTTCTAATGAAATTCTGTGCGTACAAATTGAAGGACTGATTCCTTTAATATCAATTATTTTCCATCTAAAAACTTTCTTATCTTGTTAATGTTTCAAGAAGTTTTTTCTCTTGAATTTCAGCTAATGTTGAGGATACCATAACAGGTAATGTAGACCAATCTCCTAAAAAAAAGCATACTTTAAATTTGGAGGTAATATCCTGATTTCAAGTTCAGATGGTTTTTCTATTGAAGAACTAAGATTCTTTCTCTTCTCAGTGGTGTTTAACATTTCAAACGTTTCTTAAAAATATTTTACATCTTCATTACTTACTTTAATAAGTTCATCTTACATCTTATCCTTAACTTCATGCTCTATATATTCTTCTTCAATTCTTTTTTCAAAATTTGTGAGTAAAATAATCATTACTTAAATAATCACTAATCTCCATTTTGAAGCATGCAACATCTTTTCCATTCGCTGGGTAATTCATTAATTTTGCTATATTAAATGTAACTTCTTGATCATTGACTCTCATGGTTAATTAACCTTTTTGTACATTTATTAAAGCTTTTGGAGTAACAAGAAATAGTCTTCCTAAAATCAGAATTTCGTTATCTTCCTCCATATCTAACACAATAAAATCTATAGGAACAATAAATTAATCCACTTTAACCAATACATCTTCTATAACTCCTTGAGGGTTGGTGATTGAAAGATCAGTGATCTCCGATAAATGCAACTGCGCCAAAAACTTGGTACCGTCTGGTAAATGCACTGATGATTTAGATATGAAACTTATCATTTTATAATATGGGATAATATGCAAGTATACGCATCGTTTATCAACTAATATTGGACTTTCTGATTAAGTCCCGAGATATCGAACCCACAGGGAAAATATGAAAATTTTTAAAGAAATCAGAAAATTATCTTTTTACTTTCTTTAATTGTTTTTGAAAAAGTATGTCTTAATTTTGAAAAGTTTTGAAAGTTAATTTGTCTTTTAAAATTTCCTTAATAAAATGTTAAGCAATGAAATTAAAATTATAATAACTAATAACACAAGATGTAAAATACTATTAACTAGAATATCTTTTTCTTTCCTTTTATGAAGTAGTAATAATTCTTAAAGTATTGTTATGGAAGTATTTAAATTTATTGTGATAGATAGAAGCAAATGTGTTCTTTACCCTTACTTGGTTCTATAAAGAACATATGTTAATTTGAAATTTTTATTATTTTGAATATGGTTAGGCAGGGAAGATACCAGTCTCTCACTCTAGAGTTCCCTCGATTCCCACCACCTTGGGGCTAACTTCTTATAACAAAACTCAAAATTTCAAACCAAATTAGGGGGTTTTAGCCTGTCACTCTAAAATCCTCTAATTTTACTTCCTTTCATAAAAATATCTTCTAATATTACATTCAATTATATGGACTGCAATTCCCACCCATATAATTGCATGTGATTTTTTCTAACTTTTTTGAGACAATACCGCATTGGATCTTACATAATCTAATGAAATTCTACAACTTAACTGGTCAAATTAAGATGTAAACAAAGTTTTCAGAATCAATCTTCACAACTTCTTCCAACTTTTAAGCACTTATACTTTCCACAACAATTCTTTATAAATTAATTACTTCTCCATTTATGAAAGAAAAAGATAAAGTAAATTACTCAGAATGCATTGGGAAATTATAAAGACACATTGATTTGAAATTAAAAACAATAAGAAAAATAACAAACGAAAGCAAGTATTAATAAAAGATTAAAAGTAAACACTTATCTAAAACTCCTCTCCACAAGACTAAGGAAGTTCCTCTGAAACTTTGACTCTTCGCTAAACTACTCCTCAGAGCAAGTCTCCCAACTCCGATGAATCAGAATACAGACTTCAGACTTCAATAAAAACTAAACTAAAAGAAAGAAAAGAAGTGGGAAGAAGAAGAGTTCACTCCGACCCTTTTCTCCTTTATACTTTCTACTCCTACTCTTAATAAAAACTTTTAAAATGCATTGGAAGAACAATGGAAGTACCCTTCAAAACGCAGTGGAAGAGCCTCCTAAAGCCTCCTCTAATATTTCTTAAGACTTTCTTTAAATAGTAAACCAAAAGGTGCCTTGGTGTCTCTTCAAAATGTGTCCAGATTCAATGTATCTACCAAGGAACGCACCCCTTCATTCAAACTTGCTGCCCAAAGGAAGTTATGATAGTTACCACCAAGAGTTGCATCCCATCCCCTTTGAAATTGTGCCAAATTCATTCGAATTTCGATTTTTAACTGTGGCGGCTAAGCGTCGGCCCAGCGGCGCTTAGCCTCCAGTGCCAAAATTTTGATTTTTCATTATTTTTGCTCCAAATTTGATCCAATTTTTCTCCTTTCATCATGGCCATCCATTTTAATCATAACTGCAAGAAAAACACAAAATACCTTCCTATAAAGTGCAATATCATTAAAACTAGGTATAAAAATGTGCATAAAAATACTATATATTTTAGGTGTATCAATCAGCTAATTAAAGAGTTACAGTCATAGGGGAAATCTCTCCTAAACCTAATCTTCAAAAAAATGGATAAAGGCATTATATTAATACTAGCTCCCAAATAACATAAGGCTTTCCCATAAAATCATTCTCCAATAGCACATGTGATGCTAAAGCTACTCGTATCTTTAAGTTTTTCAGAAAGCTTTTTCTGAATTTTTGCACAGTGCAACAGTGTCATTATGAATAAAATTCCTCTTCTTATTTAGTATATTTCTCATAAACTTAACATAATATGCCATTTGTTCCAGGGCTTCAACAAATGAAATATTTATGGTTAATTTCTTAAGGAATTCCAAGAATTTTAAAAATTGTTTATCTGATTTTTGTATCTTTGAGAAAATGGAGATGGTGATTTTTTTACAGTTATTTTCATTGGTTCAATGAGATATTATGACTCATAATGATTATCTTCCTCATACTTTTCAATTTTCTCTCTTTCTTTCTCAACTTTAGTTTCTTTTTGGATTTTTGTTTCCAATTCTCTTCCACTTCTTAGTTGAATAGTTTTATTTTTTTTCTTTATTCGGGTCCTTTAGATTAATCTTGACATTACTAGAAAGAGTTCTTGAATTTATATTTCTAAGTGCAGTAGTAATATGCACTAATTAATTTTCAATGTTTATTATAGTAGCTCCTCCATTTTGTAGTTGGCCTCAATGATTTTGTGATTGATTACCTAACTGTAATACCAATTCTTCCATAGACAATTTATTCTCCTTAACTTGTGAGTTTCTATTAAAACTTGATGGATAATTAGGTTTAAAGTTAGTATTTCTTTAATTATATGAGTTTCCTCTTGGATTTATTAGACTATTCCCCCCACTACAATTTGCACTATTAGAATTATTATTATTCCAATTTAGATTAGGATTTCTTCCAACCTGGATTATAATAATTTAAATAAGGATTATTAGTTTTGTTATTTGTTGCTTTCAAAGTCTCATATGATGGTTGAAAATCTAAAATTTCTCCTAATGAATTTTCCCTAATCACAGATGTTTTTGAGAATAGTTCATTCCAATTCTACAATTTCTTTGACATAGCAATAATTTGAGCAGCCATAATAGACATACATCAGAATCATGAACACTTGCTTTTCTTTTAGGATGTAACCTTTCAGAAGGCCATTGAAAATTGTTAGTATCCATCACTTCAATTACAAAATAAACTTCACTGAATGACTTTGAACTACCAGCAAAAGCATCAATAATATATCTAGGAGATACCAGTAATCCGTTATAGAATATTTGAATTATAAACCAATCAGGTAAAGCATGGTGTGGAGACTTCCTTAGGAGATATTTAAATCGTTCTCAGGCTTCATAAATTAATTCCCTTCAAACTGATAAAAAGATGTAATATCATTTCTAAGTTTAGCAGTTTTAGATGGTGGAAAATATTTTCCTTAGAATTTCTGAGATAAATCACCCCAAGTTTTGATAAATCCATGTGCTAAAGAGTTTAGCCACACCTTAGCTTTATATTTTAATGAGAAAGGAAAATGTGTAAGACATCATCATTTGACACTCTGTCACATTTAAATGTAGCACATAATTCAAGAAAAATAACAAGATGTAAATTACAATCTTCAGATGGTGTACCCTCAAACTAGTTATTTTGTACCATCTGGATAATAGCCAGTTTAAGTTCAAAAGAATTTGTATCTACAACAAGAGTTTGAATATTGAAGTGAATTTCATCCCCTGTAGGGTTAGCACAATCTCTTAAAGATCTTTGTTGATGTTCATTTGGATTATTTAAATTATTTGCTATTATTTTCAAATTGGTGAATTTTTTTTGTTGTTTTTTGAATTTTTCAAAATGTTCTTTCTAGTTCAGAATCAAAAGGTATTAATCATTGAGATTCTAAACTTCGCATATAAAATCACAAGTAATAATTTTAAAAATAAGTATGCACACAAAATAAGTTTAATAGTTCAAATAAAGTCTCCTTAGCTTTTAATTAAAATTTTTTTGTTACTCCCCGACAACGGCGCCAAAAACATGATGTGAAATTCTAGTGTGTACTATTTTTCTATAAAATTAGAGTTAAACCTTTATGCTTAATTTACTAATAAAATAATATTTATATCCCACCATGTGTTTCCAATATTAAATAATCACTAGGTCATAATTGCAAGTATATGTATTGCTCAAGTAAAATTGGGCTCTAATGGAATCCGAACTATTGATCAATAGAGAGAAGGTAAAACTTTACTAATTAAAGATACCTAAACTGATAGTAAGAAAACTACATAAATTCTTTGTAATGAAGAAAATGATAAATTTTAAAATGCATGAAAAAAAGGTCATAGCTAGTGAAGAATCAAATTTATTATAAATTGCATGTGACAAATAGGAGCAATAATATTCTTTAATCCTTTGCAAGAGTGATAAAGAACATTGGCTAATTCAGATGTTTTGAATCTAAATTCGATGTTAGGTTGGGAAAATACAAGCTGTCACACTTGAGTTACCACTTACGCTCACCTAAGGGCTAACAGTCTCACCTTAGTTTGTAAACAACCGAATCGATTATTGACTTTAGTCTGTTATCCTAAAATCACTAATTTTTCACCTCAAACAATATTTCCCTGTTTATTTGTCTACCCTTATAGGCTACTTCTCGTTCACCTACAAGTGTAATGTGATTTTTTCTTGATTGCTGAAAGAATAGGCCTACAAGCTCATATATTTTCACGTGGATTTTAACAAATCAACTGGCCAGATTGAAATGTAAATTATGTTCAAGATTTAAATCATCATAATTAGTAAGTTAAGATCATATTCAAACATCTATTCATTCTTCACATCACTCTATCTTATTGTAAAGGGAAAGACAAAGAAACTACTCAGAATTCATGAAGGATATATAACAAAACATGGATTTATATATATTAAAGCAAGTTTATACTACACTAAAGTAAAGTAAACAACTTATCTCACTTTCCTCCACAAGCAAATTGCTTGAAGTTCCTTTGAATCACTTCCTTCTCCTTATTAGAGTTTGTGCCCCTCTCTAAGGATTACAATGAATAAGAAATCTCTCACTTTCCATCTCCTCTTACAACTCTTAAAAAAGAATCTCTCTAAAACACTCCAAAAACCTAATTATGTAGTTTTTACTTTTTTACTGTCCTTCCTTCCTCACTTTTTTGGTAAAAAATAGTTACTAAGTAATCTTTGGCCGAAATTCCAAGAGTTCCCTTAAGCACCCCTTCAAAACTCATCCAGATTAAATGCATTTTGATAAGTAATAGTTTTGGCACTGTATGGAGTTGGTCTAGCACCGTTTGGTGCCGGTGTGGCGCCATTTGGCGTCGTTCGGCACCACACATGTTTCAACAATTCAAGTGCCTTTCAGCACCGATTCTAGCACCGTTTGGTGCCAATGCAATTTCCCACACATTTTCTCCAAATTTCATCCTTTTTGCCCCATTTTCAGCCCAATTACCTAAATCTAGTATACATTCATCAAAAGCATGAAAATACTCTTCTTTAAAGTCTATATCACAAAAAATCTTCAATTATTTGTATCAATAGTATATGAAAAAATTGAGCATTTCTTCGGTGTATCAGGTTGGAAATTCAAAACTCATAGCAAACGATGATCCTCAACTGAACTTTTGACAATGACATGAAATAATAGGATAGCTTGGAGTCTTGAAAAAATACTTCTGAACCATTATGTATCCACTAACCATAGGATAGGACTTCTAAATTCCTTTCTTTGAAAATGGCATCTGAAATTTCTATGGATGTGTTATAGCCTTAATCAAAAGTTTTCTTAAGCGATTCCCAGACTTCTTGTGATGTAATAAATTTTAGAGACATTCCCATTCTGAAAGAAGCATATCCCAGAACTGGTACAATAATCTGAATCTCTAGTAGTGGGTTTAACTTTGTTAGGTATTCTTCGCGGGTATGCTCTAACCAGACTAAAAAAACACATTTTAGAGCTATCTACGCAAAGTCCACTTTACGAAAGCATCAGCATGATTCTTTTGTCTATCTCGGTTATCGTATGCCTTAGACCTACGATCTCGCTCTTTAGATCACCAACATGATCACACAGAGAGAGAGAGAGAGAGTTATTTAGAGAGAAAGGTCTATACAATGGAAGACAACCTGGCAAACCCACAACACCAATGAAAATAGTTTGCGCTTGAAGACAATGGCAGCGGTGACGGGCAATCACTTTCTTATTGGTTTGTAGTTTAAGCTCAGCCCATTCTTTCAGGTGTACTATTCTCTTCTCTTCCACAAATTTCAAGTTATACATAAATTAGTTAATCACCGGTAAGCCTTGTGTTCGAATCCTATTGGCAAGTGGAAAAATTTCCTAAAGTCAACCAATAGGGTGACAAATTTTTTAAGGTCTTAAAGCTGTTTCTATAAGCCTCAATGCCTCATCTAATCAGAGGGACCAATCCTTTCTTCTTGGGTTCACATCTTTCCTAGGACCCTGTTAATGTCCCTATTAGAGACTTCAGCTAATGCACTAGTCTAAGGTTGGAATAAAATAGCCACTTTATGTGTTATCCCAAAAATTGAAATTAATTCCTCCATCGTTTTATTACAAAAATGGCTGCCTCTATCACTAATGATTACCTTAGGATTTCAATATATTCTAACAATATATTCTTTAGAATTTTTAGATGACTATGACCCTCATAGTTAGCCAATGACGTATTTTTAATTTACTTGGAGAAATAGTCTACTACTACAAGAATACATATATTTTTCAGAGAATATATGAAAGGTTCCATAAAAATCTATCCCCCAAACATCAAATATCTTAATAGTAAACATGAAATTATGGGATTTTTTTTCTCATTTTTAAATATTGCCTACTTATTGACATATATCACAAACTTTAAAAAAACCATTCTCCATCCTTAAAAATGGTTGACAGATAAAATCAAAACAACTTCACAGCTATGTTAACTCCTCTAAAATGCCCCTCAATCATCTAATTTTGAATCATGATAAGCTTTTAGGACAATGTTGAACTCCTCAAATGACACACATCTCTTAAGAATTTGATCCCTACAATTCCAATAAAAATAGGGCTCATCCTATAAGTAGAATTTGGCCACAGAAAAAAAAAACATCTTTCTCTGGGGGTATGTTAGAATGTAAGGAACGATCTCGCTAAAATTGAAGTTAAATATGTTAGCTGATGCACCAAAAATATATTTTATTTTTGCTATATAATTTAACCTTTTTTGGTGATATTGCACTTTAAAGAAAGATATTTTTCATTATTGTTGCAGGTATGATGATTTTAGGTGATTGGAGCGAAAAGAAGCGAAAAGGAACGAATTTGAAGCAAAAAGGAGCAAAAAAGAGGAAAACAAATTCTAGCGCTGCTGGCACCATTTTCTAGAGAGCTTAGCAATTAATTCGACATTAGAGCGCCGCCAATGCTTTATCGGGTGACGTCGGCGCCCAATGTCGGTGGAATTCAAATTTAAAGAGTTTTGGCAACTTTTTGAAGGGATGCCTATAAAAACTCTTGGGATTTCATTTCTAACTTATAAGTAACTATTTTTGGATGAAAATGGTGTGGTTTTAGTGTGTGTTCTGAAGTTCTAGAGAGAGAGACTGTGTGTTAAGTGTCAGGGCTTAGGAGAAAAGTGTGTAGAAGTTAGAATTAGAGAGGAATTCTTCTCTAAGGAGTGAAGGAGAAGAATTAGAGTGAGAAATTGCTTCTTCCTTCCAATTCTAAAAAGGGAATTAAGTGTTGCAAAGAAGAGAGAAAATGATTCAAAGGAACTTCAAAGAAATTGCATTGGGGAAGAGAAAGAGATAAGTTGTATTTTCTTTTGTAGTTTGTATGACTTTTCTTTTATATATAAAATCCATGTTTTATTGTATCTTCTTCATGAATTCTGAGCAGTCTCCTTTGTATTTCTTCTTGCATAAAGATGTGATGACGGATTGATGTGGATTTGAAGTGCTTTTAATGTATTAAAGAAATTGTGATGGTTTTTCGTTTTGAACTTAATTTACTTTTGTTCTGGCCAATTTAATTGTTAAAATATGTTGTTGAACATTAATTTTGAAAGGATTTAGTGTCCTACAACAATAATGAAGAATCAATTCAATTTCCATTGATGAATTGCGTAGTTCATGGGAATTGAGTGCAAATAAATAGAGAAATGTGTTTTGATAGACTCAAAATTGGAAGTTTTAGAGTGACAGGCTGAAATCCCCAATTTGGTCCTAAGATTAGTAACTAAACTCGAAGCTTAGCCTTCAGGTGAAGGGTGAGTGGGAGCTCCGTAGTGAGATCCGGTATTCTCTCAGCCTAGCTTTAGATTAAGTGACTAAACTTAGGATATGTCAATGTTCTTTTTATGCTTGGAAGAGGGGGTACTCTTTTAAGGGAAAAGAAACAATTAAGCTCCTATTTGGCACAATAACATAGATAATCGTTACATATTATCCACATATCATATTCTTGTTGTAAGGTTAAATATACTTTTCTTATATATAAAAAAAACCTTTCAAATATATAGCTTAGTGTGTGTCTGTTAGTTAATTCTGTTTTGAAAGTTATTAGAAGTAATTGTAGTTTGATTAGTTGTTACTGTTTTCTACTTGGTGGTAGTATAAGTAAACATTAATCTTTAATTGTAATTTAAGTATCGGATTTCAGTGCTACATTACCTATTGTGAAACACTTTCTTCTACTTCCTAGTTTCCCTGTGGGATCGATAACTAGGACTCCATTAGAGCCTTGTCTTACTTGATACGATACGTATACTTGTGTTGAATGCTTGGACTTTACAAAATCATTATAAACATATATAAATTTGAGTTCATAAATTCTTGCAATATAAAAGTCCGTAAATCATTCAGTCAAGTTTTTGGCGCCGTTGTCGGGGAATGTAACGAAGTAACTAAGTAAATAAGTAAGGAAGGAAGTATAAACGGTATTAATTGATAATATAGAAACTGAAAACCTTTACTTTGTAGTGTGTAATTGTGTGTGTTTTGTTACTTTTTAAAAGTATTTGTGTGATTGTATATGCATCGTAGTGGATCTATAGGTTTAGTGTTTTACGATTCGGAGTTAGAGCATACTGTCCGAAAAATTGGAAAACAACAAAAACAAACTGAAAATCCTTATGAAATGGTGAATAATAAAGATAATCAGAGAAATGATATTGGAAATTTGTCAAGACCTTTAAGAGATTATGCTAACCCAACAACAGATGAAATTCACATAACTATTCAAAATCCTGATGTTACTGTTAATTCATTTGAACTTAAATCTGTTATTATCCAAATGGTACAAAATAATTAATTTGGAGGAATACCTAATGAGGATCCAAATATACATCTCGCTAGTTTTTTAGAACTGTGTGTACTTTTAAGTATGACGGAATGTCCAGTGACGCTGTCAAACATAGACTTTTTCCTTTTTCATTAAGGGATAAAGCTAAGGCGTGGTTAAATTTGTTAGCACCTGGATCTATTAGAACTTGGGGAGAATTATCTCAGAAGTTTATATCAAAATATTTCCCTCCATCAAAGACTACTAAATGATATTACATCTTTTGGTCAGTTTGAAGGAGAATCAATATATGAAGCTTAGGAGAGATTTAAAGATCCTCTTAGGAAGTGCCCACATCATCTTTACCAAATTGGTTAATAATTCAAACATTTTATAATGGATTAGTGGGATCACTGAGATCTATTATAGATGCTGCTACTGGTAGATCGTTAATGTCAAAACCTTTTGATGAAGCATACACATTAATTGAAGAAATGGCTACTAATAACTTTCAATGGTGCTCTGAACGGGTAGATCCTAAGAGAGTAGCTAGTGTTCATGATTCAGATATGATGACAATGATACTTTCTCAAATTGCAACCCTTTCTAAGAAAATAGATCGATATGAAATGAATTATTCTCAACCACAGATAACAGAACCTTAAACACCTTATGAAATTTTAGATGCTATTAATAGACCTAACAATCCTTATTCGAATAATTATAATCCTGGTTGGAAGAATCACCCAATTTTTAATTGGAATAATAACAATGCCAATGTTAACCCACATTGGGTAATAGTTCTATAAATCCAATTGGAAATTCGAACAATCAAGGAAATACCAATTTTAGACTATCTTATTCTCTTTGATTCAATAGTAACCCGCAGTTTAAGGATAAGAAGTTTTATATTGAAGAGATGATTCTGAATATGAGAAATCAATTACAAGCTCAAGGTGTTGCTATAAAAAATATTGAAAATCAATTGGGGTATATTTTCACTGCACTTAATAATAGACCTTTTGGAATGCATGTTGGGATCAATCCAAAAGATCAAAACAAGGAACAACTTAAGGCTATTCAATTAAGGAGTGGAAAAGAATTGGAAACAAGAGTGCAAAAAGAAGGTGAAATAGAACAGGAGAAGGTGGAAATTGAAAAAGGTTCAAACAAGATTTATCCAAACTTAGATTATCCTCTTGAGCCAATTAAGAGAACTATTGAAAAACCACCACATCCATTTCCTTAAAGATTTAAAAAACAAAATAAGAATAACAAATTTTTTATTCTTATTTTGTTTTTTCAATCTTTGAAGATTTGGAGTATGTTCAGGAGAGATCCGAAGTATTTGACACTATGGAAGGAGGAAATAAAAGCTTAATTCCATCTATAATAAAACTTCCTGAACTTGAGATGAAAATTCTCACTAATCATTTGAAGTATATGTTATTAGAAGAATCATCTACCCTACCAATTATTGTATCTTCAGAGTTAAATGATTATCAAGAACAGAAGAAGTTGGAAATTTTAAAAATATACAAGAAAGCTTTTGGATGGACTTTGGCGGATATTAAAGGAGTTTGTCCTTCGATTTGTATGCACAAAATTTTATTAGATGAAGAACATAAACTGAGAGTTGATCCGCAAAGGAGATTGAATCTATTAATAAAAGAAGTAGTTAAGAAAGAGATTTTAAAATGGCTGGATGTTAGAATTATTTATCCTATTTCGGATAGTTCTTGGGTGAGTTCAATACATTGTGTACCGAAAAAAGGAGGAGTGACTGTTCAAGTGAATAAATGTAATGAAATTATACCTAGAAGAAAAATTAATGGATGGTGAATTTGTATTGACTATAGGAAATTAAATGCCGCCACTAGAAAAGATCACTTTTCTCTTCCTTTTCTAGATCAAATGCTAGATAGACTTCCTGGACATAAGTACTAATGCATTTTGAATGGATATACTGGTTACCATCAAATACCTATTACTCCTGAGGATCAAGAAAAGACAACATTTAATAGCCCTTATGGAACCTTTGCTTTTCAAAGAATGCCTTTTGGACTATATAATGCACTTGCAACATTTCAGAGATGTATGTTGTCTATCTTTAGTAGTATGATAGGTAATGGAAAGAAGTTTTTATGAATAATTTCTCTATATTCGGGACTTCATTTGAAATTTTCCTGGAAAACTTAGCAAAAGTTTTGGAGCTCTGCTAGAAAACAAATCTAGTTCTGAATTAGGAGAAATGTCAATTTATGGTTGCAGGAGGAATTGTGCTTGGGCATAAAATTTCTGAACATGGTATGGAGGTCGAACCTGCTAAAATTAGAGTGATTGAGAGATTTCCGCCACCCACTACTGTGAGAGAGGTGAGGAGTTTTTTAAGACATGCTGGATTTTACAGGCGATATATTAAAGATTTTTCTAAAATTACCAAACCTTTGTGCCGACTTTTAGAAAATGATATAAAATTTGATTTTAATGATGAATGCTTGAGTGCTTTTGAATTATTGATAGAGAAATTAATCACTGCACCTATAATTATTTCACAACCATTTGAACTTATGTGTGATGCGAGTGATTATGCTATCAGAGTAGCATTGGGGCAAAGGCATAATAAAATTTACAAAGTCATTTACTATGCTAGTAAAACTCTTAATGAGGCTCAAATTAATTATACCACAACAGAAAGAGATTTATTAGCTATAGTATTTGCTTTTGAAAAGTTTAGACCTTATTTAGTTGGAGCTAAAAGTATTGTGCATACAGACCATTCGGCTATCAAATATTTAATGCAAAAGAAGGATGTGAAACCTAGACTAATTAGATGGGTACTTCTTCTGCAAGAATTTGATTTTTTGATAGTTGATAGGAAGGGAACTGATAACTAGATAGCTGATCATCTATCAAGATTAGAGTATGATAAATTATCTGATTTTTAGAAGGAAGTTACAGAAATTTTCCCTTATGAGCAACTTTATACTATTATGGGAAGCAATTTGCCTTGGTATGCTGATATTGTGAATTATATTGTAAGTGATATTGTACCATCTGATTTAACAAGACAACAACAAAAGAAGTTTAAATGTGATGTAAGATTCTTTTTTGCGTTGAGCCCCATCTATATAAACAGTGTAAGGATCTGATTATTAGGAAATGTGTGCCACAAGAAGAAACAAATTTGATTATTCAACGATGTCATGGTTCTGAATTTGGAGGTCATTTTGTTACTCATAAAACTGCTTTTAAGATTTTACAATCTAAATTTTATTGGCCTACTCTTTTTAGTGATGTTTATTGATATATTAAATCATGTGATCAATGTCAGAGAGTAGGTAATATCTCTAAAAGAAATGAGATGCCTCTAAATTATAATTTGGAAGTTGAAATTTTTTATGTATGGGGATTAGATTTTATGGGACCATTTACTCCTTCATTTGGAAATTTATATATATTTGTTGTTGTTGATTATGTCTCAGAATGGATTGAAGCTATTGCTTTACCTAGATGTAATGATCGGAGTGTTCAAAATTTTTAAAGAAAAATTAATTTACAAGATATGGAATGTCGAAAGTGATCATAACTGATGGTGGATCCCATTTCAGGAATAATTAAATTAAGAGATTGAATGAGAAATATAATATTATTCATAGAATCTCTACTGCTTATCATCCCCAAACTAGTGGTTTAACAGAAGTGTATAATAGTAAAATTAAAAGAATTATGGAGAAAACTGTGGATAATCATAAATTAGATTGGTCTGCTCTATTAGATAGTACTTTATGAGCTTATAGGACTACTTTTAAAACCTCTATTGGAATGTCTCCTTATAGATTAGTGTTTGGTAAGACTTGTCATTTACTAGTTGAATTGGAGCATAAAGCATATTGGGCGATAAAAGAGTTGAATTTTAATTTGAAAAATGCTGGAGAAAAAGATTTATGCAATTGAATGAATTAGAAGAGATTAGAAATGCATCTTATCACAATGATAGGATCTATAAATAGAAAATGAAATTGTGGCATGATCGGAAGATATTGAGAAAGAAATTAGAATTTGGACAAAAAGTTTTGTTATACAACACTAGATTGAAGTTATTTCCTAGAAAGCTCAAGTCTAGATGGTTAGGACTATTTACAATTGTAAAAGTTCATTCTTTTGGAGCTGTTGATATTAAAGATCCTGATACTGGAAAGATTTTCAAAGTTAATGGGCATCGATCAATGAGATTTTAATGTTGAGTCATCTCGATTAACTGAATGGTTTGTCAGGCTGACGACATTAAACCAAGCGCTCTATGGGAGGCAACCCATATGTATCTGTGTGGTGTGTTTGCTTGTTCGATGTAGTTGTGCTTTTTAGATAGTTATTTTTGAATCCTAATTACTCCTAAATATTTTTAAAATTGATAAATGGTAGATCAAATTGAGATATTGAATTTTTTTTGGCCAAACGAAGTTCGCTGATAATTTTTTACACTCGTGCTGTCGGCGCCCTATCACAGAGAAATATTGAACTTACAAGTTTGAGCACCGCCGGCGCCCAAAACCTGTTGACGATTTTTGAAGTTTCAAAATGCGAGTTTTGGTGGTTTTGAGCAGGATCTTCATTCTTATAACTCCCAAAACTCCATTTTAGACTACATAACTCCAGAAAAACAAAAACTACTATTCCCAATTCGCATCACATGGATTCCTACTCTATAGAAACCCCTCAATTTCGCATTTTTAACCAAAGGAAGTTCATGAGTTTCAAGGCGCAGCAATTGTTCAACAAAGTGATGATGAAGAGGAAGATTATCAAGGAAAGGAGCTTCATAAATCGATGTATGGATAATCCTACTACTAGAATTGAAGATTTAATTAAGGAGAGACATTAGGAAGTTCTTTGCTACACAACTGCTGAAGTAGTTGTTCTGGTCGTGAAAGAATTCTATGTAAATCTTCACAGGATAAACCAAGAGTTCGTATTTTTGTGAGGTAGATTTGTGCAATTCACTCATGTAAGAATTAACGATCTCTTTATGATCGAGAATGTACATATTTTCCATTATTCTTATTTCAATGTCACAAGTGATAATATGAATGATGTGCATCGTTATTTGATGGATGAGAATGAGGATTGGGAAATTAGAGAAAATGGATATATTAGTTTCCCATCTGCATCTCTAAATCCAGTGTCAATGTAATGGCACTACTTTATTTTGACAAAGTTATTTCCAACATTGAAGATTAGCAAGGTAACCAAGGAAAGTGCCATTTTGATTTTTTTTATTCAAACTGGGAGGCCGATTGACATTAGTACTATAATTGTGAAATCAGTTTTGGGGTTAATTTTTCATGGATCTAAATATGTACTTGGACACCCGTCCACCATATTTTTGTTATGTAGTCAATCCCAAATTCCATATGAGAGTTGGGAAAATGCTCTTCTTCCATGGAGGCCTATTGATCCAACTAATCCTTATGACTACCAAATAGTGGGAGATGAAGATGATATGAATTTCCTTGTTGATCAACCAAGACAGACTTCACAACCGATTCAACCCTATTTTCCTGAAGGTTCCAGAATTATATTGAAGAGGATCAAAAAGTTAGAGTAAGAGGTACAAAATGTTATGAATGCAATCAATAACATTTCTAATTTATTCAATCATATAGATTGAAGAATAAAGGAACAATTTGATCACACTGGTCGAATTGAGATGGGCTTGATTAATCTAATGAACAAGAACGCGGTGATTGCAGAGGATTCATCTAACAAATTTCCTTTTCATTTATTCTATAACTTGTTCGTACATCAGCAATCAATTGGTAACATTAGAGGAGGTGATAGTTTTGAAACCGATATGGAGTAATTATTGGATTCTAATTATGTTTGTTGTGTGTTTAGTTTACTTTGCTTAATTATGCTTGGTGTGTGTAGTATTTACTTTGCTTGGCTTTGTAATTTGAATTTGGATTTGGATATGCTTACTTTCATTGTGTGCTTAGATTTTAGTGTTCGCTTATCATAGAGTACTTGAAACATTAAACATCTAAGAGTGTTGGTTTGGTTTGAATGAACATATTTGGTGTTTATGTTGTAACTTGGATTTTATATATAAAAGTTTATTGTGTATTGTTTGTGTAAATAATTGTGTTAATTATTCCTTGTGAGATGAAGTAGATGCTTATTGAAGTGTTAAACATCATTGTGGAAGTCGAAATGATCAAAATTATGAAAAAAATTTCGAACCGAGAAAAAAATTTTGGACTGGCACCACCGGCGCCCAAATTCAAAGAGTTTGGCAATTTCTTCTAAATAAAGCACCGCATGCGCCCTATCGAGCGCCAAAGGCGTCCTATCAAGCATCGCCGGCGCCCAAATACAGTAAAGGACTGAAAACCATCAATTTCGTGATTTTTACCTTGGGGACCTACCCGCAAATTTTCCCATTGCTTTCATCTTCATCCTCCATTTTTGCGATTTTGAAGACCTAGGGCTTGCTAGATCTCGGATTTGAGGTGATTTCAAAGCTTTTTGAGGCTGGATCTACACATTTCTTGGTAAGAGCTTTACTTTAAGCTAAATATTTGTTTCGCAGTTTGATGAAGACACCTGATTTTCAATTACAGAGCCCAAAGAGCCAGAAGAAGTCAACAAGAAAGATCATCCTAACTACTGTCCTTACCACTGGATGATCGGACACAAGATTGAAGACTGCTTCAATTTTTAGAATTGGCTCGAAGGTAATCTCCGAAGAGGGAACATAACGATCCCGAAGGAATACATGAAGGAACCCCAAAAAGGAGGTTCCATCAAAGTTATTTCAACGGGTCTTATTGTTCCGATAAACCCATACACGACCGATGATGGATGGAGTACTGTCTGGACAAAGTCTTCAAAGAAAATCTTGGATCATATCTAGAACGCTTCGGTGCGCGCTTCAACTTAGAGTTTGAAACCTGTTGAGCCGGTGTTATCGCTTACGATTGAAGAACCGCCCCAGAAGGAGGAGAAGATCGTGGAAGAAAAGAAGACCAAGGCTCCAAAGGGTAGACTAGGGGCTGCTTATCCTAGGATGGTTGTTTACCATTCGACGGAGAAATCCCTCGGACCTCTGACTCTGTATGATTATTTGCTCACTTCGGTGGGATCTTATAATGATTAGAGTTTTTGTGTTGGCTACATTTTGACTGTTTCCAACAATTACGTAACTAACGACAACCAACCTAATCAGGATCTCAATTCCGATATGATAAGTGATTCTCAAATCATACTAAACCTCGATGACCACGACAAATGAGAAGACACTCACAAAGATGGCTACGAAAGCTCAACAAGCAACGAATCTATTTGTGAATTCCGAGGAACTCCAATCACGATAGAATTGGAGTTATCAGATTCCGAAGCAACTCCAGAAAAGCCAGTCTTTCCGATTCAAGAGGAGACACCGGCAGATTCACCACCAGATTCAGAACAAGTAACTGAAGTCAACCTAAGAAGCGGAAAAGTTCTACCTCCTAGAATGGGTCCAAAGGATAAAAGAAATCAGGTGGTTGCTCATGAGGAGCCAACCCCAGCAAAAGAATTGCCCGTTCGGGAAGAAATCGAAGAACATTATAATAAATTGGATTATAACATGCTAGCCCATCTTAGGAAGCTACCAGCTAAACTGAGCATCTACGACGCTCTGATCCTGTCAAAGGAGATGAGGGAAAATCTGATCAAGGCCTCACTAGATCCAGAAATTTGCTTAACTCAAATGGCCTGTAATTCCTTAGACGAGGTTTGCTCGTTAAAAGAACAACGAGGTGTTACCTTCACGGACAGTGATTTTTTACTTGGAACAGCTGATCACAACCGACCGTTGTACATTTCAGTCACTATTGGAAAGTTTACGCTCTCCAAAGTGTTGGTTGATCCTGGAGCATCAATCAACATAATGAATCTTCGGACGTTGGCATATTTGGAAATTGACGCTCGCGACCTCGAAGAAGATAAGATGTTAATTAGAGGGTTCAATCAGAAGGGAGAAAGAGATCTTGGATCGATAACACTATTAATGAAGACCGGTGATTTTGCAAAGACAACCACAAAATTCCATATAATTGATTCTGAGACATCGTTCAACGCTCTACTAGGTCGGCCATGAATCCATGAGAACCAGATGGTACCATCGTCTCTACACCAGTGCATAAAGTATTACGAAGGAGGAGAACAGTGTATTAAGGGTGACTTGTAACCATTCTCCGTACACAAGATTGGAATTCATGAAGATGCAGCCTATTACGCACCTCCAAAGAAAACAATATTCTCTAGAAATACCGTACCAAATGAAGCAAAAGAAGTTTGGGATGACGAAGAACCTAAAATTATAGTCCAACAGTTACTCACCACTCCCTTACGGCGAGATGGTGAAGGTTTCTCCAGAACTCGCACCCGAGGTCGAGGCCTAGGACGAGGTCGAGGAAGAGCCGTTGGAAGAGTTGGACAGAAGAAACCGGTCATCGACATTGATTGGGAGAACAGTTCCGAAGAAGAAGAAATCAAGAAAGAAGCAACAACAGTAAATCAAAAGAAACCACAGTTCAAGATCTCTATCGAAGATGAAAAGAATGAAGAATACAAATCAATGTACAAGAAGATTAACCATTATGTGCATACTATGACCCTGACCCCTATCTATCCTAATAAGGTCGAGGGTATGGTGGTCAAGGAGGTACATGGTGGCGGTACTAAACTAATCAAATTCTACGATGGTGCTTCTTCTTCCAAAACTGAAAATGATGTACAATTTGAAGATGTTACTTCTTCTGAATTAATGGAATTGCCTTTTGAGTGGTATTCTCCTCGTGTTCGTAATTTAATTCAACGTGGTGTTTTACCTAAATAATGGACAAAAGGTCGATCACAACACTTTGAAAAATTATGGAATAATGTCGGTCGGCCTCCCAATTCAAAAAATGGTCTCGGATTCGGCACAGTAGGATCAGTTGACGACTCAAATTTTGCTTGGTTATCACTTGCGAGCCTAATGAAGTCTGCTTAGAAACCTCAGATGATCTCGAAGATCTGCAAATCGGGGACACTCCACCAGAATTTGAAGAAGAAATTAAATCTACAATAGACGAGTTAATGGAAGTTAACTTAGGTACAAGCGAAGATCATAGGTCGACCTTTGTTAGCTCCTTACTCAATAAAGAAGACTCCGAAGAAATGATCAAGCTACTGATGGAATTCAAGGACTGTTTTTCTTGGAACTATGATGAAATGCCAGGATTAGCTTTAGAAGTCACAGTTCACAGGCTAGGAGTGGATCCCACTTCTGTTCCAGTCAGACAAGCTCCAAGAAGAATGCGTCTAGAGATTGAGCAACAAGTTGTAGCTGAAGTTAAGAAGCTAATAGACTCTAAATTTGTCCGTGAAGAACAATATCCGACTTGGTTAGCCAATGTGGTACCAGTCAGAAAGAAGAATGGACAGATCAGAATCTGCGTAGATTTCAGAGATTTGAACAAAGCGTGTCCAAAGGATGAATTCCCACTACCAATCCCAGAATTAATGATCGACATCGCCTCAACGTACGAAGTCTTCTCTTTCATGGATGGATCTTCAGGATACAACCAGATAAAGATGGCACCGGAAGACGAAAAGCTCACAGCCTTCAGAATGCCAATAGGAATATACTGCTACACAGTGATGCCTTTCAGATTAAAGAATGCAGGAGCAACATACCAAAGAGCTATGATGAGAATTTTTGATGATCTCATTCACCACCAAGTCGAGTTCTATGTGGATGATGTTGTCATCAAAAGTAAACTGAAGGAAGATCATTTGTATGATTTGAGAATTGTTTTCAAGTGATTAAGACAATATAACCTTAAGATGAATCCCTTGAAATGCGCCTTCGACGTCACCTCTGGGAAATTCATAGGATTTGTTGTCCGACATCGTGGAATTGAAATCGATTCGAAGAAGATTAAAGCTAACTTAGAAATGTCACCTCCCAAAACCTTGAAACAATTACGATCCTTTCAAGGGAAATTGGCGTATCTTCGACGCTTTATTTCGAATTTGTCGGGAAGGTGTCGACCTTTTCTCGCTTTGGTTAAGAAGGATGCCAAGTTTACTTGGGACTCCAAATGTCAACATGCCTTCGATGACATCAAACAATATTTAATGACACCTGTTGTCTCAGCAGCCCCAGTCTCGGGTAGACCGTTGTTACTTTATACCGCAGCTTTAGACGACTCCCTTGGAGCCCTGCTAGCCCAGGTCAATGACGAGGGGAAAGAAAACGCCCTCTACTACTTAGGTCGTCATCTAATTCTGACGGATGTAAAGTATCCCTCGATTGAGAAGCATTGTTTGGCCCTGATCTTCGCCGCTCAAAAGCACAGGCATTACATGCTTTCTCATAAGGTCAACCTTATGTCGAAAGTTAATCCATTGCAATATTTGATGACTCGCCCGACGCTTTCCGACAGACTTTCCAGGTGGTCGATGATACTATTGCAATTCGATATAACTTTCGTGCCACTTCGTGCCATAAAGGGACAAGTCCTAGCAGACTTCCTCGCAGCACACCCTTTACCAGCAGAATCGTCTCTCAACGACGACTTGCCTGACGAGCAGATAATGAGCCTAGAAGACCCCGACGATCAGCGTTGGAAGCTGTACTTGGATGGAGCATCTTTAGCACAGAAAGACAAAGAATTGCAAACGATAGTGCCCGGTAAGGTAGGAATCAGACTAATATTTATAACATTGGAATGGGGGATGTTAAGGTACTCCTACCACTTGACAGAACCATGTATAAACAACGAAGCAGAATACAAAGCCCTTATAACTGGATTGGAATTAACCATCCAGATAGGGATAACGGATATCAACATCTATGGAGATTCTCAGTTGACAACTCAACAGGTCGCAGGCCAATACAAAATTCTAAAGCCAAGACTCGAGCAGTACTTTCAGTATGCCATGAAGTTGTTGGAGCATATTCCGAATGTAACGATCTACAAGATTCCCAAGAGAGAAAACACTCTTGCAGATGCGTTAGCCCACCTTGCAAAAGAATTTGCTTACTTGCAGGATGAATCAGTTGAAGTGTCAGTTCAGGGACGTCAGGTTTTCTCACAGCTCCACATGGACACGATACACAAGTCAGGAAAAGAAGAAGAAACAATTGCGGCAGTAACAAAAAATGTAGAAGACTGGCGTCGGCCTCTAATAGACTACCTGCAAAAGGGAAACCAACCTGATGATAAGTCATTAGCTCATCAGATTAAGAAAAGAACTCTGTCTTATGCATTAGTATATTATACAGAAGGTCTTTTGATCAAATGTAGCTAAGGTGCCTGAGCGAGTCCGAGGCTCGTGAAATTGTTAAAGAAGTGCACTCAGGACTTTGTGGCGCTCATCAGTCAGGTCCGAAGATGAAGATAAAAATTAAAAGACTAGGGTACTACTGGCCCTCGATGATGACCGATTGCATGAAAATTTCCAAGAGTTGTCACCAATGCCAAGTGCATGGAGTGGTTTTACACCAACCTCCAAATGTGCTACATCTGACAATTGTGTCATGGCCATTTGAATGTTGGGGCACATATATTGTGGGCCTGATAGAACTGCCTTCTTTCAGAGGACATCACTTCATCCTTCTAGCTACAGATTATTTTTCTAAGTGGGCAGAAGCAGTACCACTCAGATAAGTGAAGGCACACCACGTGCTACAGTTATTCAAGAATCAAGTCGTTTACCGTTTCGGGGTACCGCGCAGGATCATTTCAGATAATGGGTCTGCGTTCAAGAGTACGAAGATCAACAATTTTGTCAGGAAGAGATCGACTGGCGCTATTCGACGATTTACTACCCAAGAGCAAACGGCTTGGCCGAAGCTTTTAATAAAACTCTCATCCAAATATTAAAGAAAATTTTGGATGACAACAAAAGAAATTGGCACGAGAAGTTGTTAGAAGTTTTATGGGCCTACAGAACAACTTTCAGAACTCCTACCTAATCTACGCCTTACGCCTTAGTGTACGGGTCTGAGGCCCTTTTACCCTTAGAAGTTCAGCTTCCTTCACTCAGAATTGCACTTGCAAACAAGATCACTACAGAAGAAAATGCCAAATTACGACTAGAATAATTGGAAAGCTTATAAGGGAAACGATTTTCAGCGCAACAAAATTTGTAACTGTATCAAGCCAAGATGATCCAGGCCCACGATAAACTGGTCCGCCCAAGGACGTTCAAAGTCGTTGATTTGGTTCTAGTACTCAGAAGACCTATTCTTGCACACCGCATGATAGGAGGTAAATTTGAACCAACATGGGAAGGGTCGTTCGTGGTTGAGACAGTCTACTCAGGGGGTTCTTACCAGCTTGTTATCTGTCGTGGAGAACGACCTATGCTTCCAATTAATGGATGATATTTAAAGAAATATTACGCAACCTGATGTTTCGAAGGATGGACTTTAAAAGTGGAATCTCATTCCTAGAAACAATCCTTCATAACTGGGTCTGAACCCAAAATATAAATAATGGATGATAGAAATCATTAACAAAAAAAATGTGTTAAAAAGAAAATATGTGAAATGATAAAATTTTGATATTTTCCTTTAAATCAATTTATTCTTGATCTTTCCTCATCTCTTCCCACTTTCTTTAAAATTTAAAAGAAATAAAGAAAACTTTTCATTAATAAATGTTTTCTTAATGTTCTTGTTCTTAGTACAGCCCCTGATCCTTTCCTTGTTTTTCGCAGGGAAATGTCGAACGGGCGGTTGGTTCTGAACTTTAAGAATGGCGTGAGTCTGGCACTCAATGAAAAGAGGATGAAGGATGGAGCCGTGATTGAAAATGACTCTGATTTCACACCGGCCGGGCTACAATATGAAGAAACTGATTGGACTCCGATTGATCGGGAAGAGTTCCACAGTCAGACAGTGATGAAATTAGGTGGCCCGAGTTAGCCGTCTACTAGCAAGAACAGAAAAGCATACACCGCTCATGCAACGTGAGAGGATAAGAAAGTTAAGTCCGTGGGGACTACAGCAGAAGGCAGACTTGTCAGCGCCATGCCTACGGAAATTCAAGAGGTGAGGAGAGCCACTCTCACTCCTACTCAACAAAGAAACAAGAATCGTCGCATTCGCAATATGCTGACCCAGCTGGCAGCGGATCAGCGTGAAGAGACAGCCGCTACCGTCAGTACAAATACTTCAAAGAGATTGGTTCGTCAGGAAAAAAAAGGAGGAAATCAATTCCAAGAATAGCGGAAAGGATGAAAGAAATCTCGAGGAAAATAGAAACGGAGATTGTACCACGACGCCAGACAGAGCTACCAGTTTTGAAGAGTCTTGTTGCGAAAGCAACCCCAGAGGATGTCCCGACAGAGACTATCTCGAGGAGCCGAGACATGCAAGAGAACGCGTTAGGGTTGAGCCGTACATCCTGCAGTATGTTACCAAACCCCGAGGACTTTAGATAATCCTGGAATACGAACTGGAGAAATTACAGCAAGTTGAAAAGAAAACTTTTGAATACTTCGAGAGAATTTGAGGCAGGAGGGTCAACATCTTGGAAGCCCTTGAGCTGCATACAGATGTGTTCTCAGATTACGAACAACAGCAGATTAAGGACTGCATTATCGAGCTTCAGAAAATGGGCCGAGCTGGTCGTCTGAGGGAGAAAACCTATTAAGAGCCCCGAAGATGGATGCCAGGAAAAGGAAGAGTTATTATCCAGTGCGGGTGTTACTACAACTTCGCAGAAGACAGAAAAGGAAATCAACCGGGGATAATCTGTCACAGTGAGGTGGATCTGATGCCAAGAATTATCAAAAGAATGGTAAAAAGGATGGTGACATGGAGGGTATTGCCTGCAGATTGCATACCCAACAGCTGCATCATTAACATTTACAAGGAGGGCGACTGCATATCTCCACTCATAGACCATCATGACTTTGTCAGACCTTTCTGCACAGTCTCTTTTGTCAACCAGTGTAATATCATGTTCGGATCTGACCTCCGGATAGTGGGCCCCAGAAAATTCTGAGGGCCGGTCGAAATACCACTACCGGTAGGTTCCGTCATGGTATTAGAAGGAAATGGAGCGGACATAGCAAAACATTGCTTTCCCGAAGTTCCTGTTGAAGGAATCTCTGTCACTTTCAGAAGGATGGATGACAGTAAGATGCCTTTTAATTTTCAGCCAGATCCAGAGTTAGAGAGTCTCTGGCCCTATGAGCTGTGAGTTACATGGGAGATAGCACACCTCCAATGCACATCCATACGGCATGCCTGGCAAGGGTGGCTTGGAAGGTGATGTTATTGTCCATGTATCTTACTATTCAGGTATGGATTTTGACAAATGCTTTTGGAAGAATCAACAAGAATCTTACACAATCCATTTTGGATTTATGAGGATTGTATGAGATATTGAATTTTCGAGGAAAATATCATCATGTTTTGGATCAAATTGTATGATATATTTTCGACATATTGGAATGAGAATGATCATGTCATGTTCTGCCTTCACCTCTTTTTGTGCAAATTGACTGGGAAACGTCATTAAGCTAAATAAACTCCAAATTAATAAGGAATTCCTTCTTTTAAGAATTTGAATGTCAAAATAAAGCTCCAAATTAACACGAACTCTAAATGAACAAAAATGAAATCAAATCACTAAAAACAAACAAAATGAATCCAAATCTCAAATTGATTTCCATTCTGAATCCTTCTGTTTGAATCTTTCAACTCTCTTTCTTCTGTGTATTAGAGGATTATTGACACGGAGCCACGAGCTTTGTTCGATTTGGTTTCGATGGCATGGGACTGGGTCCCTCTTCATACAGATCTCCTTTCGAGGCTAGAGCCTAACTTCTAGCTCTCTCTCAAATTTCTGAGGCTGGAGCCGAAATTCCAGTTCTCTTCGAGGCTAGAGCCGAACTTTTAGCTCTCTTTAAAACTTCTGAGGCTAGAGCCGAACTTCCAGTTCTCTTCTATGATAGAGCCAAACTTCTAGCTCTCTTTCAAATTTCCGAGGGTGGAGCCTAAACTCCAACTCTCTTTCTGAGGATAGAGCCTAAGTTCTAGTTCTCTTCAAATTCCAACTCTCTTCTTGAGGCTAGAGCCTAAATTCTAATTCTTATCAAATCCTGAGGTTAGAACCTAGGTTCCGATGCTCACCACAAATCCTGGGTTTCCACGAAATCGCTCTTGAAATAAATCTTGAATCGAACTTCAATCGAAATTAAAACTCAAACCAAAATCCAAACTCACACATTAGAACTTGAAACAGAAAATGAAACGAATCTAAAATCAAATCTCTCTAGATCTTGTGATATGGAATTCACTTCCTTTTCTTTTCCCCAGCGAGAGTTCAGGGATCTTCATTCTTGGACATTTACCTGATACTCCCCAGAGGAAATTTTCTATAATTCATTCTAAGTGTGTCACTTAGACGTCTGGGTTGGTTCTTTTGATCTTTTCGGTCAACGCCAATACGCGCGGAGTGCTTGGTTAGCACACCACACCTATTGGGGGTCCATTTGTTGACCTAATTTTTGATGAGTTCTTTTCTCTTCTCTCTCCTTAGTACATAGGATCTAGACATAGGGCTTCTCCTTGAATATCTTAGAGGACTAGAAATGGGACCCATCACTTAGAAATTCAAACACTTCTTGGCTCCCTTCAAACCCTACAAGTTTGATTGTAGACCCCTAAGCCACTTGGAGGGTTAAGATCAAATGTGGAGGTTTAAAGGATGAGTTTCCCATAGGACTCTTTGACCTTAGGATTAACCTGGGTGGCTTGGTCTAGTGAGGGTTGACTTGCACACACCTCACTCCCACACACACATTCCAAGCCCTAAAACTACCTTTAACCAATTTGGCTTCCCGACTCATGTAGGTAATTCATATGGATGGACCTCAACCCCTAAGCCCCTGGTTAAGAGGGTTAGGAACAACATATTGAGTGTCTAAGATGAGTCCTCTCATGGCTTTTGTGAGCTTAATATGGCTTCATGTCTTAACCAAAATGATTTCATTTGACTCACATTTAATCAATCTTCACTTTTCCAAAATTTCAATTTTTGACCCCCCGGACCCTAAACCCACCGAGCCTACCAAATGCTCTTGAAATTGCCCAAAATTTGCAAAATTACCTAAATTACCCTAAATTCCTCAAAATCAGTCCTAAACACTTCCCCCCACTCAAATTGATCATCCATGGCCAAATATACAAAAAATTCGAAAAATAACCCTCAATACCCTCCAAATACCGAAACTACCCTTTTAACCCAAAAATACCAAAAATTCAGAAAATTCTTAAAAAATTCCAGAAAATCCCAAATATTCTTAATTTCATTTTGTTTAACTACACCATAAGCAAATTTTACAAATTTATCCCACTTTTACTAAAACCCCAAATTTGACCTATTTTTAACCTAAGTGGACCCAATGTCCTACCAAACAACCCAATTGACATCAATTTTGATCCAATTCAATTCTAAACTTTAATTCAATATCCCCAATACCAATTTAGACTAATTCCAAACCCAATTTCATCAACATGTGGATCCAATTTCAATTTGAATCTTAAAGCCCAATTTTGGCCCATGACCTAAACATAGCCCAAACCAACCCAACTTAACTCCAATTAACCCCAAATCTTTTCCTAAACCTTCCCAACATCCCAACAAACGAAACACTAACATGATTTTCCCCAAATTTGAAACCAAACTCCACCCAAGCCTAACCCAAACCAAAAATCCCCAATTTGGGCCTAAACCAATCATGAACCCAAATAGGCCCAAATCCCAAAATCAAACCCCAACCAAAGTTAAAAAATCTTTGTCACACCCCCATAAACATTTTTCAACATTAATTTTACATCAAACCCAACATTGATCCAACCTTAACCCAAGTTAGCCCAATTTGATCCACTTTGGCCTCATTACCAAAAAGCCTAAATTTAACCCAATTCATTTCAAAATCACCCCAAACTTGTTCCAAATTATTCATGGTACATTCCTAAACCAATCCCAACATTTATTTGACACAACCCCTCACCAATTTTCATCCATCAATTTATTTCAAAACCTAAAAACCCACTTTTTTAAACCATTTTAAAAGCCCATTCCAGAACAATATCAAAGGCCCAAGACTTATTCTAAAGCCCATGTGATATTTTCTCATCATGTCCACTTAATTAAAATCATCCCCTAAGTCCAAAACCCATCATTTTGATTAAACCAAAATAGCATCATGACAAATCCCATCAAAAAATCCAAAATTTTCAAAATTCCAAATAACCCTCTTCCATGAAATTGACCAAGCCATTTCCCTAGCCAAATGAAGCCATGAAGCCATGCATAAGCCATATGCAAGCCATGGGAGTCACTTTACACCTCACCATGTCATTTATGGCAAATGCAGGGGGCCTCTTCCTTAATCCCTCATTAAGCTTTTTAACCCCATTCATGTCACACATTAAACCAAGCTTAGCCACATCACCTTGGATGGGGATTTCACCACCCCTTCCTAGCTGACCTAAATGATTCTCCCTGAGCCCAAAGTCAAGCCTTGGGGAGGTTCACCTAGCCTAAACTATGACTTGACCAAATTGAGCCCAAAATTCATCCTTCCCCATTCCTTTTTCAATCAACCTCTTTACACATGGCATTAGCCAATTGAGTTCAGAAACATCAAGCCCTGACCTCCTTGACCCTGAGGGTGACCTGACCCTGGCCAGACCACCACCCCAGTCGTCGGAAACCACCAGGCTGAGAGGCCTAATTTGATTAAAAAAATTCAAATTGAATAAGCTGAGCTATTCCAACCCAAATGGCCACCACAGCTCTTTTTTCCTCACCAGAGCAGAAAATCCCAGCCCTTAATTGCCTCTGGGAAGCCCCTAACCATGGCTATTTAAACCAGCCATTCCTCTCGGCCAAAAGGTTGGTTGAAATCAACCTTCACAGAATTTCACCAAACTCCTCACAGAGCTTCCCCTAGCATAGAGCAACTCATCCCCACTGTCTTCCAGTTCTAATCGCCACTGATTAAGCACAATTTTGGAGCTCAATTCTCAGCCCAAAATAGGACATCCCTTGAAACTCCACCAAATCCAAATTAACTTCTCCCACACCTTCACCAGAGGTAGAGAAGAAGTTCCATAGCAAAAGCCCCCTCACCAGGCAAGCCATTGCTCCCAGAGTCCAAGGTTTAAAATCGGCCTTGGTCACTTTTGTACCTAGGCAATTCCCCAGAGCCAGAGACTTCTTCTAGAGCTTCCTTGGGTGCAATCAAAGATGCCACAACTCCCTGATTGAAGCTTCACTTCTTAGAGCAAAGGTATGGATCACTTCTCCCTCCCGAGCTTCTGTGAATTCTCCATTTCATTTGAATCAATTTAATAGCATGTAAACCATATGGATGTATTTGTCTCCTCAAGACGAATCCATAGAGCATAAGAACACAAAAATCCGTTGAGAAATGGGAGAGATCTTAGGGTTTGAGTGTGGACGGCTATCGGGACACACCAGTCGGAGACGATGATCAGCCGTCGTTGGATCGACCGTGTATCAAATGGACGGCGCAGATCACGTCGGACGAGTGAATGGAACATGAACCGCGGGCCCCCGGAGCGCTGAGTCATATGGTGGCGTTGAATAGAGAGGCGACGCGTGGGCTTTCAGAGATGTCGAGGATGAGTCGGAGCCGCGTGGATAAGTAGATAAATAGGGTATTTTTTATTTATTTAATTACCCAGAACTTCAAAAATCCATATCTTTGCATAGAAAAATCATAAAAATAAACTAAAAAAACCCTCTTGCTCAGCGAATAGAGGATAACAATGTGCAAAAAGAATTGATTTAATTTGATGAGTATTTTATTTTTAATTAATTATTTACTGATTTCAGTATTTTAATTCTTCAATCACACACACAATTCACCATGGCATGAGACCATAGGGCATTTGTAGCCTCTGTTCTTGGGAACATTCCCTGAATTTTCTAAGGTCAGAGGCCGTCTCTATGGCAAGTTATTAATTTTTCAAATTAAAGTGTTTGTTTTGGCATTTTAATTCCAATAATTAGCATGTTGCTTACAAAATTTTAGAAAAATTTAGGGAGGTATCTTATGACCAGAGGACCTTAGGAAAATTTTGGTTTGGTTTAATTCCTCAAGAATAACCTTAATTTGCCTAAACATTCAAAACTGAATTTTAATTAAATAGCGCTAACCATATATCAAAATCACTTGAAAATAATTCTCCACTGATCTTTAGGGTTAGAGGAGTCCCACATAAAAATTTGAAATCAATTGAAGGTGATTAGCCATACTAAATGGACTAATTAAGTTACATGACCAAAATTAAACTTTAAAAATTCACAAAACCCAAAATACATTTTAAAAATTCACCAAAATGATTTTGGGGCTTCTCTGATGTTAGGGAAGTCTAGGAAAATTAAAATTAGAATTTTCTAAAAATCATCATTATTCACCATATTTTAATATTTTAATAATTAAAAAATAATAAAAATCACAAAAATATTAAAAATAATAAAAATGTCATATTTTGTATCCTAATCACTTAGGAACAAACCAAATATTCTTCTCAAGTCTCTAGGTTAAGATATTGAATTTTAAAGGCTTAAAACAATTTTTAATATTAAAAAATGAATTTCCTTACATTTTCACAAAATTAATTCTAATAAATCAAAGAAAAATCAAAAAAATATAAATTTTATTTTTCTGAACTCCTTGAGGTCAGAGAGATTCATGAAAAATATAAAATCCATTTTTCAACTTTAATTTTATTTTATAATTAATTAACACTCCAAAATTCAAAATAATTATAATAAATAAAAAAATAATTCAAAAAATCACCAAAATTGGTCCAAGTGGTCCTCTGGTTAATAGGGACATCCCATAATTTTCTTAAGGACAGAAACTTTTCCTTGGTCATGTTGTGGAATTTCCATTGAAAATCCCTATTTTTATCATTAAAATAATTATATAAAGTAAATTAAAAATAGAAAAATCATATTTTCTCCTCTAATGTCTTAATTGACATATGAGTGAAGTGACATAAAAATTTCAAGTTCATTTGAGCTTAATTTGATGAGTTATGAAATGAACATGCTTAAAAGGACATAAAGGTAATTAAAGAATTTTAACCCTAATTAATATTTATGTTTAATCAAGGGGAGGGTAAAATATCTGATTTTAAAATTTTCATTAGATGATTGAAACCTAGGGAATTAAGGGGTAGAAACCCATTAATCATCTTGAAAATATTTAAAGTAAATTTTAATTAATTAAATAATTTGAATTTTGGAAGAATAAGTTAAAATTTGGATTATTAAGATTAGGGATATGATTTAAGAAGATATCAATTCTTTAATTTAAAATCCCTCAATAAATCACTTTAATAATATTTAACTCTTAATCAAACTTAAGGATGGTATATAATAATTAAATAATTAAAAGGAAAATAAACCTTAAATAAATAAAAATTTTAAAACATTTAATAACTTGATAATCAAATTGAAATAAATTTAAAACATTAAAATTAATTTAAGATCACTTGAAAGCAAATCTAAATCAAACTTGAAACATCAAAATCAACCTAAAAAATAATTCATAATTAAAAAATCAAACCAATTAAAAAATTAACCTAAAATATTTCAATTAAATTAAAATTAAATTATTAAAATCTAAATGGAATAATCTAAACACCTCTTTCAACCCAAATTAATCTAATACATTGAGATCATTTAAAATGTAAAGATTTAATTAAATTAAAACAATTCGAACACTATTCCAAACTTAAAATTATTAAAATTTCATAACTAGACTAAACCACTTTAAATCATCAATTCCAATTTTAAATCATTAAAATCTTTAATAAATTGATTTGCCCTTAAAGACTTTCATTATCATAAATCTTAAATGGAGCATTAAGTGAAATGTCACTCCACTCATAGGATAATCAAACATCCTAATTCACTGAGCAAGAAGCAAAATTTAATTGAATTCTTGGATGATTAATTCACCAGTACGATAAAATTCATTTGGACTCAAAATAATCTCAGAAGTTTTGAAAAGATGTTTAGGACTTGTCCTAAGCACTTTCTCAATATGATGAGATGTTTTAGAAGAATAATTGAACTTAATTATTCTTTGATGAAGAAAATCATCCTTAATAAAAATAAAAGAACCTAGACGTCATAGGAATTGACCAGCTATAGGATTAGGACTTTGGTAGACAACCAAAACCTTCCCTTAGCTTTACTTAGGTGTATTCTAACAAAATATATAAATGCCTTAACATGTGTTTTAATTGCAGTGTGAAAATAATGGGACGACCCCCCAGGTACGCTTTTATTTTAATGCAATTTGTTTACTTACCTGCACTGCACTTTACTTTTCTTGCATGTTAAACAAGATTGATACCCTGCATGAAAACTAAAACCTTTAGGATAGCCACAAAACTGAAACCCAAAACTAAATTATAAGTCACAACAAGATAAAATTCACCGCCAAAGCATTTTAAAATATAAAACAACACAAAATTTAATCACAAACAGAACACAAAACTATAACAATAACTAAATTAAAACGTCTTGTTGGATGATCGGGAATACTTCGGATGATGTAACCTACGTGTTGCTAATGGGATTTCCCATGGTCTAAATGAAAGTGTGGAACTCATTCAGTTGATTCTAGCAAATTCATCTGGACTAAGTGAATCCGATAAAAATAACGGTGCCGGAATGATGGAACCGTGAGATCTTAACCGGTGTTGTTATAATCAACTTTAAGATTCCCCTAATAAACATTAAAGACATTTGGGCTTTAAGACTTTTCTAAACAAAAACACTTCTCTCATCTCCTGATTTTCACTTTCTAAAACTAAACTTCTGCAACAACAAGGAGCTTGGAGCATAGTGGGCAGCACGACCATCTTCATCAGCAAAACTTGTGTCTTCGTCAACTTAACCTTTCCTAGTTTTAAATAACCAAGCCACATGATTTCAAGGTAGTTTGCCTAGTGCAACATAAATCTTCAACTTCTCGTTAGGTATTTGTATAATCATGTTATGCAAATTTAGTCCTAACCGGTCTTAGGACTCCGAGGTAGTCATTTGGTACGACATAAACCCTCACATCTTCGAGGATATTTGTATGATTATTTCATACAAATATAAGTCCTAATTAACTAAAATTGACATGATTGAAACTTAAATAAATTCATTTCCAAATTCAAAGCCCTACACTAGGATAGTCTGGGAAGTCACCAAAGTTCATTTCGGGTCCATGACATCCCCGACTTCTCTTCCTTTGGACTCTTAAAATAAATTGTTCCAAATTTGAGCTATTCCCTAGTGAAATTTCCAAAATCCAATTTGTTTGAAACCTTAAACTTTAAAATTCTTGAGAGCAAAACCACTGATCATTATCGAGAGTTTTCTTAAATGATTCCCGTCATTTAAGATGTAATTAACTATAGGGGCATGCCCTTAAAGGGAACTTTAAGAACCCAGGTAATATAAACCCTGCTTAATTCCTTTATATTAAGCAGGGGAACTTGTCGGCTTATAAAATTGGTTCGCAGACCAAACGGATGTCACAAATCTTATAGTTTATTTAATCGAGCCTCATCATCGAGCAGTGTGTCCATTCTTCGGGATAGATACATAGTTTGTGATGCGGTGCTCGTTTATATAAACTATTCGGGATGTGGGATTAGTTTGATTCCATAGCTTAAAATTTTCAAATTTAAAATTATTTTCAAAATCAAATTCTACTTTCTAAATTATATATATTTAAATTAAATTTAAATTTTAAAAATTCGCCGACAATTTCTGTTAGGCGACCCCTTTTTAAAATACAACACAACCTAAAAATAAGTCGTACACCATTATTTCCATTAGTATTGCTAATTCCAAGCCGATGATCAGTGCTTCATATTCTGCTTCATTTTTGGTGCACGGCTCTCTCAAGTGGTAGGAAAATCTTAGCATGGCCATATCTGGTGTCACGAAGATCAGACCAGTTTCTGCTTTGTCGGGTAAAATTGTCTGCTGTCCTTTGTCTTTTCTAGCTGACAACGCCCCGTCGAAGTACATTTCTTAAAGTCTTGCACTGGGCTGTTCCACCTATAGTATCTACTCATCTGATAATTCATTGTTGAGCAGGGACCCATTTGGCAGTGGGTGCGCTGCGAGAAAGTATGCAAGAATATGCCCTTTGATAGCGTGAAGGGGCACAAAATTTATGTCGAATTACAATAGTATCATTAAACATCTTACTAAATGTCTGGAAAGTGTTGGCCAGGTCATCAGATATTGCAACGGATTAACTTTCGATATCAAGTTGACCTTATGAGACAACATGTAGTGCATAAGCTTTGGAGCGGCGAAAACAAAAGCTAGACAATGTTTCTCAAGAGGAGGATACTTTACTTCCGCGGGCATTAGACATCGACTCAAGTAGTAGAGTGTGTTCTCTTTCTCCTCATCATTATCTTGGGCAAGTAAGGCTCTGAGGGACTTGTCTAAGGCCGCGGTATAAAGTATTTTCAGTCTACTCGGGATAGGGGCTACTGAAACAGGATGTGTCGTTAGATATTGTTTAATATGTTCAAAGGCTTGTTGGCACAGCTCTCCCTAAATGAATCTGACATCCTTTTAAAGTAGGTTCAAAATGGTAGAAACCTTCCTGACATATTAGATATAAACCATCTTAGGTATGTCAATTTACCTTGAAAAGAATGTAGTTTCTTCAAGGCTTTAAGAAGAGACATTTCTATGATAGCTTTAATCTTCTTTGGGTCGATTTCGATTCCCCAATGATGGACAAATCATCCACGTAGGATTCCACTTAGTTGTAGTTGAGGTCATTGAAGATCTTTGTCATTGCTCTTTGATATGTAGCTTTGGCGTTCTTCAAACCAAACAACATTGTTGTGTAGCATTAGATCTTGATCGGAGTTCTGAATGCTGTGATTGTTGCATCTTCTGGTGCCATCCTGATTTGATTGTAATCTAATGATCCATCCATGAAAGAGAAAATCTCGTGTGATGATGCAATGTCCACCATCAGTTTCGGTATTGGTAATGGGAATTCATCTTTCGGACACGCATTATTTAAGTCTCTAAAGTCGACACATACTCGAATATGTCTATTTTTATTCTTAACTAGCACAATTTTGGCTAACCACGTCGGGTACTGTTCTTCTTGGACAAAGTTAGCATATATTAATTTCTTTATCTTTGTCGTAACATGTTGCTCTATTTCGAGGTGCATTTTTCTGCGGACTTGCTTCACTGGCGTTGTATTTTGATCCACTTTGAGTCGGTAAACTGAAACTTCTGGAGATAGTCTAGGCATTTCATCATAGTTCTAGACGAAACAATCATTGAATTCTGATGATAACTTGATTAGATCTGTAGATTCTGTTTACTGAATAGCAAACTTATAAAAGTTGGTCGGGCCTGCACCTCAGTCCCGAGGTTGATTTCTTTTAATTCATCGACTGTCGATTTGATCTATTCTTTAAATTCTGGCGGAGCATCGTCTATCGGTTGATCTTCAAATTCATCTTGAATGTTTAGGAAATCTTCCTTTGACTGGCTAGTAACAACCATGCAAAATCTCAATTCATCGACTGACCCAATCATTCCAAACCCAAGCCCTTCTTTTAAACTGAGTTTCTTTACTTTTACATTCAATAATTTTTCAAGCGATTGTAATTTATCTTTTGGCATTTACTTCGGCGCATATCCTTGTTGAATTAATTTTTCTATACATGGAGAAAAGTAACCAAAAGCTAATTCCATTAATTCATTACAATAATCCTCTTTAATAGTTATACAACGCTCATAAGTAGAAGGAGAAGCTCGGTAAACCTTGATCAATTTAATACCACTATTATGCACTTCCTTAACTTCCATATTATCGATCTTTTAAGAATGGATCGGAGATAGGGTCATGACTTGAATATAATGGTTAATCTGATCGTACATTGATTCATATTCATCCCTTTCTGTGGCATCCAAATAGATCTCAAACTAAGGCTTCTTCTGACTTATCGTCATCGTATCTGTGGCGAATTCATCCACTCCGGAGTATTCTTCTACGTCGATACTGATCGTTAGCTTCATTTGTTCAACAATCTGGTGAGTTATCCCTCGCCCGCGTTCCCAGCCTCAACCTCAGAAGTGTGGGCTAAAAGAACCTCCACCAACTCATTATGAAGGAGTGGTGGGAGACTATTGAAGCAAAGGTGAACAATCTCATTTCTATGGTCTTTCTGAATCTTCAACCTTGCTTGTCACAACTTCTCTTGAAGATACTGTTCTCTTCGGCGAGCGTAGTAGGTGGCGGCTTCGTGGATGCCCACTTCATGTATATGGTTGTAAGTCTCCCCTGATGAAATGTTCTTGTCCAACTTTGTCGTATTTCATGCATTGGTGAAGCGACGACGGGACCATGTTATACTCATGAAGCCACGGTCAACCAACCAGGGTGTTGAACGAAGTATCTGCGTCAATGAAATGGAATTTTGCGGTTGTTACGCAATTTCTAAATTTCATTAGTAGTGTTATGGATCCAAGAGCTCTTTCTCCTTTCTGGTTGAATCCTCTTAACATCATCGTATCTATGGAGAGCTCTCGTGCATCGATATCCAAGTAGTCCAATGTCCGTAGACTCATTATGTGAACGACGCTCCAAGATCTACCAATTCGCTGGAAAGTATAAATATGTCGATGATGACAGAAATGTAGAGTGGGTAGTTGTGATCGGCTGTACCAAGTAGGAAATCTTCATTAGTGAAGGTTACACCAGACTGTTCCTTCAAAGTACAAACTCCATATGAGGATGTGCTAGCCAGTTGTGCTAAGCAAATATCTAGATGAAGTAGAGCCTTGATCAGATTTTCTCTCATCTCCTTTGATAGGATCGGAGCGTTGTAGATGCTTAGTTTGGCTGGCAACCTCCTAAGATGTGCTAGTACATTGTAATCTACTTTATTTGAACTCTCCACCTCATTTCAAATTTGTACCTCTTCTGTTGTTGGAGGCACTTCTTCTTGAGTAACTATCTGTTTTCCTTTCTCCATTAGAGCTGTCCTTGAGGGTAGTACATTTCCACTTCTTAAATGTACTTCTGCTACTTCTACTTCCTCTGAACCCAGAGGTTCTCCTAATGTCGCAGCTGACTCTTTTGGTATTATTTTTGTATCTAAAAGATCCAAATTGATTGCAATTGGAGTATCTTTTCACTTAAGGATTGGTTCCTCACTCCCCGTAGTGTCATAACCGGTGTTGTCGATATCTTCTTTATTTTCGTCAACATTTTCATCGGGAACTAACATGATTTGAGGATCATTTTAGGAATCGAAAACAAGGTTACATAGGTTGTGATTAGTTACGTCATCACTAGAGACAGTAAGAACGTTGCCAAAATTATTTCTATTATCATTATGAGATCATGGAGGGGCATAAAGATAATCCTGTAAAGTCAAAGGTTCAAGGGGTCTCATCCCCAAATCTGAGACAACCAATCTAACAGGGGCAGCACCTATCCTACCCTTCTCATTATTGTCCTTAACTTCATTTGCGATCTCCCTCTTCTTTCTTTCCCACTATGACGGTCTCCTTGATGAGATTTTTGTCTCAGGCTGGGCTGGTAGCAGCTTCCAGGCAGCGATTCTCCTTGAAGTGTATTGAATCTGATCTAAGACTCCCTTGAGTTTGTTCCAATTCATACTCCATCCACCCTTATTGGCATACGGGTTAATCGAAGAGATTCGCTCAGCCGAAATCATATTTATAGAACCTCTTTTAGGTTCTTTCAAATATTCTTTCAGTACCGTTATATTTCCTTCATTGTAAACCCTCTCGAGCCAATCCTTGAATCTGAAGCATCCTTCTGTTGTATTTCTGAGCAACATGTGGTAGGGATAGAAGTTGGGTTGATCCTTTTTATTCATCTCTTCTGGTTTCTTTTGCTCGGGCAATCTGAACTCTGGCTTCTTCGTTATGTTTTTGAACATCTTTACTACAGCCTCTTCTTTGAAGAAATAATTCATGCGCAAATGTTCTGATATTATCAAACCTTGCCGTCATTCTGTGCTACATGAACTTTGCTGGAAAGACAGCTAATTAGCTTGACTATTTTACTGTGGACAGTGTTGACCATATTGTTGGGATTGACTGTACTGCGGAGGCTGGTTGTACTGAGGCTGACTGTGCTGCTACGGTGACTGCTCTACCCAAATTCTCATCGGTTGTTTCCCTTTGTCGACCGTTGCCACTAAGCCAGATCTCTTTTCATAGGCTTTGGCTGGCCTTATTTTCTCTACTTTTTATGTAGGCTCCATATGCTTGACTTCCTCTTTTAAATTGCTTGCCTTGCTGAGTAGCTTCTCGAAGGACTTGATGGTGAGACCCTTGAGCATGAAAGCCACCGGACTGTGAATAATCTTAAGTGGTATCTCGATCGCGTGTTGTTTCTGTATCTGAGGCTCACACTTCATGCTTAAGTTTCTCCATCTCATAATGTAGCCGACTAGAGTCTCGTCGGGCTTCTGTCGCACCGGATAATCTTTTCAAAAACATGTCTTCCATTTCTACGAAGGTCTTCACTGATCCATTATGAAGCTCTGCATACCAATCGAATGTTATCCCTGACAAGCTGCTGATGAACTATCGAAACAATAGAGCTTCACTTCCTTCTGTATTGTAACAACTAGCCCTGAAGTGTGTTATGTGCTGATGAGGATTTCCTGTCCCGTCGAACGTCTTGAAAGTCGGACGAATGAAGCCTTTGGGTTAAGGCACGACGTCAAATTCTTTTGGGTAGGGTTTACCATTTGAAACTGATGCTTCGTTTTTGGACTGAGCCAAGACTTCCTGAACTTGTTGTTTGACCATCTGCTTGATAACCTTGTTTGTTGGATTCGAATTTGGATCCTTCCTTGGTGGTTCGTCTTCATTGGCTGAAGCCACTTCTCTTCTTTCATTGGTGAAGTGTATAACTTCAGGCTGGTTAATTTCTGGAGATGTTGTTGGTCGTGACAGAGCGGTCATCTCCATCCTTATTTCCAGGTGAATAGTTTGTTCATCTCTTGTTAATATAACCCTGTAAAGCTCATCTGCGGCATTCTCCTTACTAGGAGCCTCGCACGCAGATGACATGGATCTGGTTTCGACGAAATTAATCTCCATGAACCCTTCCTCCATGAAACCTAATAGGTTGTAATCTTCATTTTCAATATATAGTCCTCGTTCTCTTGCTAATTCTGAAATTTTTGCTCAGAGCCATCGAACTTTATCATCGACTGTTTTCTCTTTAATTAATTTTAGATCTATAAACCTCCCTCGGCTATCACTCCTTTCTGCAACTGACTTAGAAGCAATGGTGATAGTGGCAACGGAAACATCGAACTCATGATCCATCTTGTTACCCACAGACTTCTCAGAGCGTACTGGGGCAATGACCTTCTGTAACCACACTTTCCACTTGAAAATCGTCACCTTGAGAAAGGGTTTCTTGGTAAGGACATCGAAGTAGCTAAAGGAAGTGTGCTCCCTAAAATGTAGATCATGTACAGAAATAATCAAACTTATCTTATTCTTTTTCTTACTGGATTTCTCATATTCATCGGCAAATGATACTCTTGGACCAAACCAGGACTTGACTGATCTGCGCACTGTGGGTGTCAAAACGTCAGTAGTATCATATGTGGTAGTGGTATCAACATGTCTCCCAAAACGGTGTTTGACGGATACTGGAATGGATCTCTCCATCTTTAGAATTTCATTCTTTATTTCAGAGGATATTGAACATCCCATCCTCTTAAGGAGCTTAGCAACAGAACATCCTTCTTTTTCAGCTAACCTTCAAAAGGGTATGAACTTGGGTGATGGGTGTGGGCCTCTCACTCACCTCATCACAACCATGTGGTGATGGAAGTGTAGCAGTAATCTTATGGAGGCTTTCATCTCTGGTAGTATCAATTAATGGGTGGAACCTACTCCCTCCAAGGAGAGGAGAGGTCCATGGTAAACTGAGTTCCTCCTGCTGAGGAATCTCATCAGGCAAACTTGTAGCTTATGCCCTTGCGACTTTAAGAATCTTATGATTGCAGTTCCTCCTTTGAGATCTAGTCAGCGGGGGAATTCTAGAACTAGAACCAATCTCAAAGACTGACGACGCAGCGTGAAAGGCATTATTAGAATCTTGTTTATGCAGAACTTCCTTCCCTTTAGCAGATGGGAAGTGCGGTGATGGCAAAACCAGTAAAAGATTAATTAAAGAAACATTTTGAAATTTAGCAGAGGCTTAAAACCATTAATCATATTGCAAAAACTACAAAAAAGGTCATTCTATGAACTTGGCACAATATTTTCTTATTTAATTTTAATTTATCATTATTATTTTATCACATTTTGATTTTCATATGTTCATTAAAAGGAGTTTTAAGATTTAAGAAGGAATGGGTCAATATGTTGATAACAGGACTATACTCGAGAGGTACAAGGAGGTGAAGTGTGGGACCTCGTCCGGGGTCTGACCCCACTTTCTGATTTTCATAATATCCTAATAGGTTCTCCAACACACCTATTCGGGGTCCGACCCCACAAAAATCAAGTAGAAGCCTAAAGACTCCTAAACCCCTCTGTTTAAGGATGGTTAAACAGATGGTCCTGAAACCGAGGAAAGTTGATCACACTTTCCTAAGAAAGAAATGGGTAAAGTATGTCAACGAAAGAATGGTAATCTGGTTCATGATGGATATGAACTCATTACTGATGTATGAATATAATATTATCTCATCTAAATGAAGAGAGAAATTTTTACACAGCGGAGTGGCCAGAAAATTGTTGATCGCCAGAATGTGTTTGTGGCTTTAATTTTTGTAAATATATATATTAGGAAAATATCACTTTAATATTTTAAAATATGAAATCAAACTGATCCCATATAATCTGAGATCTTTATGTTTCCTATAAGGGCAAGCCCCTATTTTTAATTACATCTTAGATAACTGAAGTCACCTAAGAAAACACTTGCTAAAGATAAGAAAATATTATATTCATGATTTCCAAAAGGTAGGGTTCCTTCAAGAAAATGTGATAATGGGAAATTCAATAGGTGAGTAGCAGCTCAAATTTTGGAACATTTATCATGGGAATTCAAAGGAAGAGAAAGCTAGGGGAAGGACTTGGATCCAAGAAGAATCTTGGTGTTCTTGCCCAAACTATCCTATTGTTTGGCTTCAATTTGAAATTAATATTTGATTTTTTTATCCTGTAAATTTTATTATTTAGGGCTTACATTCACTTGATACAAATCTTTTGAATAGCCTCGAATATAGGAGGATTTATGTCATATCTGATGACAATCTCGGCACCTAAGATGATTTAGGACTTATATTACAAAACATACTAATGCAAGGGCCTAAAGAGATAAGGTGAGGGTTTATGTTGCACTAGGCAAGCTACCTCGAATTCCTATGGCTTCTTTATTTATTTCTAAGAAGTTTTGTTATTTGAAGATGGTCGTGCAGCCCACTATGCATGATCCAAGCTCCTCGTCGTAGCGGGTTTAGTTTAAAGAAGTGTCAATTGAAGAGAAAAGAGAAGTATCTTGTTTTGGAAATATTTAAATCGAGGTATCTTAATGTTTTATTTTGGGGAATATTAAAGTTGATTATAGCGACACCGGTTAGGATCCCACGGTTCTCTCACTCCAGCGCCACTATTTTCTTTGGATTCACTTAGTCTAGATGAATTTACGAAACTCAACTTAATGAGTTTCGTACTTTCATTTAGAATGTGAGAAATCTCGTTAGCAGTTGTAGGTTGCATCCTCTGAGGTATTCCCGATCATCCGATAAAGATGTTTTAATTTAGTTGTGATTGTAATTTTTATTCTGTTTGTGATTAAATTTTGAGTTATTTTATATTTTTTATTGTTGTGGCGGTGAATTTTATCTTATTTCGTTTTAATTTTAATTTTGATCTTAGTATTGTGGCTATCCTAAAAGTTTTGGTTTTCATGCAGGGTAACATTGATGTTTAACATGCAAGCTTGTAAACAAGAAAAGTAAAGTCAGAGAAGTAATGAAAGAAGATACTACAAACTTGTAAAAGCGTACCTGTCAAGTCTTCTCGTTCCTCCACCTGAAACTTTAGTATCATTTGCAATAAACATTTATAGTTTGTAGGAAAGTAAAAGCCTATAGATAGGTCCATCACAGGCCTACAAAATCCTATGTCACAACTTGGTGGGTCCTATTTAATCCATTTGAGAGATGTTTTCCTTTAATATGTATGATAGGTTCAGTTGTCCTACAAGATGTTCAAAAGACTTATGAAAAGATCCTAAGGATACTTAGGTATTTCAAAACTCTTTTGAACTTTCTTAAGTTCATCTGAACTAATCATACTCAATAAATGATTCATATATTTCATACCCTTATGCTTAGTGAATTAATGGTTTACTTATCCCAAAAGGTAGGATAAATATCGCTTGATATTTAATTTCATAATTATGTGACTGGGGCCTTTAGAGGCAAATTAATTTATGAAAGAATTTAACCAATTTTGATGGACTTGTAGTGTTTCAAATGTTTTTAAAATTAATTGTGTTTTTCTTTTCTGAACCTCATTAGTTAATTTGATTAAGTCTAATCTCACTACCAAGCTCTTCAAACTTTAATGAGTATATGTGTAATTTTTAGAATGGTTTAGTTATATAACTATGCTTCTTATCAAATTAATGAATTATCATTGAACCACTGATTAAGAGTTTTAGATCATTAAATATCACCTTCCAAAGATAAACCCCATAACTTTAAGGATAATTTAATATTAATTATCTCTCAAATTAAAATAATTAAAAAATTGTCATTTCATACTTTAATGTGACAAAAGTGAGATTGATTCTACCATTTATCTCTTATGTTTCAATCATTCAAACATGCTTATTAAGATTATCCATTGCCTATTTCTTACTCTAATTAAGCCTAAATATTGATTAAGGCTATGTTCTTTAAAATTACACTTTTGCCCCTAAAGACCTTATCACTTCAAAATTCATTAAATTTAATTCAAATGACTTTAAAACTTTTATGTTGTCCCACTCATGGGTCAATTAAAGCATTTGAGGAGAAAATATGATTTTTCTTGATTTAAATTAATTTATATAATTATTTTCATGCAAAATAAGGATTTTCAAAGGAAATTTAATAACATAGTCATAACAAAGTTTATGTCCTTACGAAAATTATTGGAGGTTCACATAGAACAAAGGACCACTTAGATCAAGTTCATGATTTTTTAAAATTTTAATTTAATTATTATAATTATTTCAATTTTTGGAGTATTAATTAAATATAAAACATTATTTCATAGGAAAATTATGTTTTATATTTTTTAAAAATATCTATGAGTTAGGGAACACAGAGGACCATATTTTATATTTTGTTAATTTATATTTTAATTATTAGAATTTTTTTAGTGAGAAATTAGGGAAATTCCATTTTTAGCCTTTAAAAATAATTTTAACCATTTAAAATTTAATATCTTTATATAGAGAGTTAGGAAAATTATTCCAGTTGTTCATAAATGATTAGGAGACAATTTAAAACATTTTCATCAATTTTATTATTTTTTAAAATTTATAACTTTTAAATTATTTAAATAATAAAATAATACTTAAAAATGAAAATTTTATTTTAATTACAGTTTTCTTTTTCAAAAACTCCTCTAATCACAGAGAACCCCAAAATTAATTTAGTAATTTTTTGAAGTTTATTTTAATGATTATAATTATATAAATGCCCAAATGTGATTTAACTTGGAAAATTCATTTAAGTATTTAAATTAACTCCAATTTAACTAAAATTTTTATGGGGAGTTCTTCTGAACTTAAATTACAACTCAACTCAAATAATGTGATTTTTAGGATAGTTTCATTTATATTTAATCCAATTTATTTTTATTTAAGTTTAGGTCTTAATTACAATTAGGTTTAATCTTAATGTGTTTAACTAAGTTTATATTTTTTCTATGTTCCCCTAGTCACATTGAACCTACCAAAATTTACTTTAGATTTTTTTATGAGTATTTTAATTATTATAATTTTTATACCAAAACAGACACCTATAACTTGAAAAATAGAGATCTCTTCATAGAAATCTCCTCTAACCTTAGAAAAATGAGGGAAGATCCCTCATAACAGAGGGAAAAAGACCCCCAAAGATCAAGTCATGGTGAAGTGTCTATGCAAATGAAGAACCAAATACTCAAAATAGTATTTAATTAATTAAAAATAGAATATATGTCAAATGAAATTCAAACTAATTCCACATTATTCTCATAAGTTCACTTAGCAAGAGGGTATTTTTATTTTATTTTTCTGACGTGTCTACACCAAGTTGTGATTTTTTAAAGTTCCACTAAATTAAATAAATCAAAATATCCCTATTTTTCCACTTAACCACGTCGGCGCAATCTCATCCTACGACGGGTCAAAAGACCATGCGGCGCTTCCTAATTCGACTCCACCTTGACTCAACCTCCACTTTATGCACCATGCTCTAGTCCGACTGAATCCTAGGTGTCCAAGCAAAACACGCGCAATCCAACGGCTCCCGGACTTCATCCCCAACTAATTCATCCCGTAAGCTGTCCACCTTCTAAGAATAAGATCTCGAGCTAGACTCAACCAAAGCTATAGACTCATCTGAACTAGATAAACCTATCAATACGGTATAAACGGTGTAAAATACAGTACACATGTATGGAGGACGAAGAATAGCTCGAGAGGAAGGTGAAGTTCAATACCTTTGTCTGAGAGAGGAGGCATCAATCAGATAGTTGTAGTAGCTTCGATTGTTCCCAACAAACCTCCAGATGAAATCTTTTTCCCTAGTAAAATGTCTGGACTCAAGTTTAACCAAACCCGATTTCAGGTGTTGATCAAACTCTGGTACATAGGCTCTTTGTGATGGGGCTTTGATGGGGTAACTTATTTCACTGCTGTGAAGGTGTGGGGACAGTTAATTTGATTTTGGTTTAATGTGGAGCTGTAATGGAATGTGTCTAGGTTTTAGCTGGAATTTCAAAGGAAAAATTAGCTCTGGTCGGTGTGGATGTGTAGCTGAAGACAGTGGGATTACACTTAGGAGGTCATAGGAAAGCTGTGGGAGGAATTTGGCAGAGTTCCTTATAAAAATTTTAGCACCCCTCTTTGGTCGTGAAGGATGGCTTTTATAGCCATGGCTGCCTGGCATAGCTCAGGGCCTGTTGGAGGATGAGATTAGCTGCTTAGGTGAAAGGCAGCAAAGCTCAAGTGCCCAATCAAGGTTAAAGAGCTTGGAGGGTGAGTTTAGGTTTCAATCGGTGTGAGGTGGCTCTCTGTTTGGGCTCCTTCCACGACTAGGCCAGCCGGCCAGGCCAAGGGAGGTGGCCAGTTGTCAGGTTGTCAGCTGGGCAGATCTTCATGGTGGTAAACTTAAGTGGCTAAGTGTTAATTGCAAATCCTTCTTAGGTTTATCCATTTAAAGAAGGGGATCCCCTAATTTGGGGGACCCTTAGTCCATGGCTCCATTAGAGTGGGCTAGGTGGATCCAGCTCAGTCTCTAGGGTCAACTTAGTGGCTGTGATGAGCTTGGTTTGGTCAATTTGGCTAGGTTTGGTCAAGTTGCCTCATGGGTTTAATTTGGGTCACTTGGGTTCAAACTAAGCTAGGTTGGGTTCAAGCTTGCGTTAGGTCCAATTGATTGTTCAAAAAGGTGTATATGATGTTATAAAGATTTTAGAAGAGGATTGAGGTGGTTTTGAATAGGTTTGGGGGATTAATTTGTCTTGATTTGGGTATATGGTCAAGTTTGGGCATGTTGGGTTAGCTTGGATTTAGGTTTGGCTAGAGTGGGGTTGAAGGCCAATAGATGGTTTTAAATGGTCCAGGGGGATATTATAAAGAGTTCCCAAAATTAATTGGGTTGAAATTTAGGGTTACGCATCAATTTGGTGGATTTTAGACATGTGACACATTTGGGGAAAATGTGGGGATTTCAGATTTTGTTGGACTTGGGTGAGGACTGGGCTCAAATTGGGGTCCATTGATGGTTCAATTGGGTGTAGTGGAATGTCATGAAGAGTTTAGGATTCAAAATTGGAGGAAATTGATTGACATTGGGTTCAATTTGAGGAATTGGGCCATAAGGTCAAAATTGGGGCTCTTGATTTGAGTTGAAATTGAGATCAAATGTGGGTCAAATTGGACTTGAATTTGGTTTCAATTAGGATTGGGGATGTTGAATTAAATTTTTAAATTAGAATTGGGGAGAATTGAAGTCAATTTAGTAGACATTAGGGGTGATTTGAGCATTTTGGGCCTTAAAGGGCAATTTAGGGCTTTTAGTCAAATTGAGTAAATTTGGTCAAATTGGGTCAAACAAAGTGGTTTAAATTAAAATTGGGAATATTTGGAGGGCTTTGGGAATTTTTGAAAATTTTTAAAATTTTTGGAATTTGTGGCTATGAGGGGCATTTTGGAAATTTAGGTATTTTTGGGGAATTTTTGGAATTTTGGTAGATTTGGAGTGTTTTGGGTATTTTGAGTGGAGAAGAATATTTTGGGATGATATTTGGAGATTTTGGTAATTTTGGTTAATTTTGGGAATTTTGGGCAAAATTAGGACTTTAGGGGTAACTTAGTCATTTGGTAGAGTCTTGGGTAAAGGGGTCAAAAGCTTGGATTTTGGTAAAAATTGGAGTTGAATGAGATTTATAACCCATTTGAGCCATGGACCAAGGGAATTCTCCATTTGGATCCTCCATGTGCTGGTACTAGTCAAACCCTAGTCTTGGGCTAAGAGGTTGGGGGAAACCAACCACATGAGTTTCCAAAGGAGTTGGGGAGCAAGTGTGGAGAAGTTTGGTTTAGGGTTGTGAGGTAGTGTGTGAGAGTGCAATGTGTATGTTTGTGTGTATGCCTCACCCATACCACCCAGGGTAAGTTCAAAGGCTTGACTATCCTATAGGGAACTCCTCTTGAGCTTCCTAATGCTTGGTCTCTTCCTCCTAACCCCTTAGATGTTAGACTTTAAGCATTTGAAAACTTTAAGTGAAGTAAAGAAGTTTTTTTTTTTAATTTTTATAGGATGAGCGTTCCATTGCTAGTCTTCTAAGATAGTCACCAGGAAAGTCGTATGACTAGATCTTAGGTTATTCTAAAGAGACTAGACCTCAACCAAAAGTTAGGTCAACACTTTAAAGATTAATGAACTTTACATGATAGATAATGTACCAATTTGTCATTACACCAATTTTGTCCCTACGAGAGACAACATGAATGAAATCTATCGATATCTGACGGATGAAGGTGAAGATTGGAAGAAGAGAGGCAACGGTATGTTAATTTCTCTACTACTTTATTAAATCCCGTTTTGAAGCAATGAAGTTTCATTATATCTTCAAAATTACACCCAACCATGAAAATTAGAAAAGTGACAAAGGAAAGTACAATCTTAAATTATTGTATTGAAACTGGATGACCTGTCGATATTGACACCATAATTGTGAAGTCTGTTTTAAGTTTTTATTATGCATGGATCAAATTATGTCTTGGGACATCATTCCACTATATTTCTTCTTTGTAGTCAGTCACAAGATTCTTATGAGTGTTGGGAAAAAGTGTTTCTTCCTTGGAAGCCTATGGATCCAACGAATTTTTATGACTGTCCAGCAATTGGAGATAAAAATGATCTGAGTATAACTGTAGACCAACCATCTCAGAGTTTACTTCCTATTCAACCTCATATTCCTGAAAGTACACAGTTAATTCTAAAAAAAAAGAAACTAGAGAAAGAGGTAGGAAATCTTATGGCTGTTATTAATAATATATCTTAATTATTTGATCACTTAGATTGAGCGATGAAGGACCAGTTTGACCATACTGGGCGTATGGAATAATGATTGACGATTGATGAAGAAAAAGGCTTGGACTGTAGAGGATTCGACTAATGAGTTCTCGTATCGACCCTTCTACAAATTATTTGTGCACCACCAATTCATGGGAGAAATCAGAGAGAATAGCACTGACATTGATGAAGAGTAGTGAGTTTATGTTTTATATAATTTTTTTAGTATTTGTACTTTATTTGCTTGAGCTTGATTTGTATATGGCTTCCTTATGGTGTGATTTCACACATATTATGCTTAAGATTTGAATTTATGTTAAGTTTTCAGTGTTAGAGTGTTGTGCTTTGATTATGACGCTGAGTTTATGATGTAGTAGTTTGATTGTTATGTATAAGTTTGTAACTTTGGATTTATATATATAAGTGATGTTTTGTGATGTTTGAGTAATTTTAGAATTAGTAAATTAATTAATATTGATTATAGATGCTTAAAATCCTAATTAAATTTTATAGTAACTTGGAAATGATAGAAATCGCAAAATATTTTGGAACCAGAAAAATATTTTGATCTGGCACCGATGGAGGCTGATTCAGTGTCGACGGCACTTGATTCAGCGCTGACAATGCCCAAATGAGCTCTGATGCGCCCAATACCTGAAAGTCTCAGATTCCCTTTTAAATCGCGATTTTGAATAGTTACCACCCCATTTATCTCCTTCAACCTCCAACTAAGGCCAAAAAACACCCCTAGGGCTTACTTGTATTTTAATTTGAGTTGACTTCAAAGCTTTTAAGGTTAGATCTCATCTTCCCTTGGTAAGAGCTCTACTTTAAACTAAAATTTTTTTATTTTCACCATGGAAATCTCCTACACTGGGGACATTAAAAAATGTGGGTTTTTTTAGGAAAATTTTGAGAAACTCCATGGTGAAATGTTCTTACTTGCTAGATTTGACTTTAGAGTTTATTGCATTGTAATTTTAGAATTTATTGAGATTTATTTAGAAATTATAAAGAGATTTTAATATGGCTCCAAAGATGTTTAAGGGAAAGAGAAAGGTTGATTTTGATGAGAGGAGATTTGTAAATGTCAAGGCACAGTACCATTTCAAATCTACACTCCAAAGTAAAAAGTGTATACAAGATAGAGGATTTGAAAATCTTGGCGGAGTTATAGAGCAAGTGATTGCCAAGCAGAATTGGGAAACTTTCTGCTATTTTTCTGTTGATGTTATCACTAATGTTATCCGAGAGTTCAATGCTAACTTGAGATATACCAAAGAAGAGTATGTACTGGTTCGAGGAGAAATGGTTGAATTTACCCCCGAGTGGATCAATGCTTTCTACCAGTTACAAGATAATCCATTTTATTTAGTACAAAACTTTTGGTATTGTGGATACTTCCATGAATGAGGTAATTACTTTTCTTACTGATGGAAAATAGGAGTGGAAAACTAAGCAAAGACAAAAAATAAATTTTTCTGCTTCCACTCATAAAGTTGCATCTAAAACCTGACATTGCTTTATTTCTGTAAGACTACTACCTACCTATCATCATAGTAATGTTTCTAGAGATAAAGCAATTTTAAATTTTTGTATTCAAAATATGAGAGTAATTAATATTGTAAGATTTATTTACAATAGCATTCTGACCATAGCTAGGGGAGAAACTATTAGAGGATTTGGACATCCAGCCCTGATTTATACATTATGTATACAATCAGAAGTTGAGGTTGATAGTTGTGAAGAGTTAGTCCATCCTTTAAAATTTATTAGTATGGCCAACATTCGCACTTATGAATCACATGTAAGATGGAGATCTAAAGGTAAAATTTACTTTTTGTTTTTCTCTCATTTGGTAATATGTTATACAAAAAATTCAGTTTGGGGGAGGAAAAAATTCAACTTTTATTTGTTCTCAATCAAAATAGATTTTCAAAATTATTTTAACATGACTTGAAGTAGATATACTTAACATTAGATCACTAAATTTGTGATTTTATTTAAATATAATAGTAGATATGAATGAAAGTTTATAATAATGAAGGTTAAAATTATTGGTTAAAATATTTTGTATAAGAGGATTAGATTATTGTTAACTATTTAAAGTAAAGAAAATTGTATTTTTGAAATGTTAAGAGTCTTAGAGGTTTATGTGAGGAGAAGGAATTGTGACTCTATGATGAATAATTAAAAAACTAATATATATATAAAGTAAAAAAATGTTTCGAGTTCCAACTTTAGGAAGAGGATAGTGGAGTTCAAAATTATTAAAAACTATACGGATATAGTAATCCTCACATGAAAAAAAAAAAGAAAATGTAAAAAAAAGAGAGGGTTGAAAAGCAATCCCGAAATGAATATATATATATATATATATATATATATATATATATATATATATATATATATATATATATATATATATATAAATATATATATATATTCGTGTGTGTGTGTGTGTGTGTGTGTGTGAGGAGAAGCTTGAGGAGATGTCTAATCAAAAATTGGCTTCACTTGAATCAACTTAAAAGGAGAGCTTAGTTCTATTTCTGAATTTATAATAAAGTATTATCAACCTTACTAATAGAGTTTTCATAAAATTCTTTTTCATATGACACTTCAAAGAATCCTTAATATGATAAATTATGAATATTCTTGAAATAAATAGGAGACTAGAACTCTTAGACTTGATTACAAAGTATTCTTATACCTATAATTTTAACCTAAGTTATTGAAAATATTTCTAAAAATCTTGCTAATATATTCATTTAAATAAAAAATCATAGTAATCATTAAGTAAAGTTCAATATTTTTATGTAATAAAAGGATTACTTGAGGTCAACTAAATAGTTAAGTTAGAGGTATTTTAATGCACCAAAGATATGTCTGATTTTTCGTATATATTTCGTACTCTTTTTTTGTGATATTGCCCTTTAATAGAAGGTAGTTTTCATGTTTTGTTGCAGGTATGATAGTTTTACATAAATGGAGCAAAAAGAATGAAAAAAGGAACAAATTTGGTGCAAAAAAGGCAATGACTTGATTTGAAGTTCTTGCGCCGACAGAGCCCAAACCGGCACCTACGATGCATTTTTCCATAGAGCCATGAATTACAAGACACGATAGGCTGCCGACGGCAGCCTATCCAGCTCCAATGGCGCCCAATGTCGTTGGAGGCCAAATTCAATGTATTTAGATGACTTTTGGAGGGATTCTTGTGGCAACTCTTGGGAAATTTATTCCTAGACTATTTTAACTTGTTTTGGACGCTACAAATGGATTTGTGTTAGAGTCTTGAAGTGGGTATGTGATATTGTAAGTGAAGAAAACTGTGTGTGAGTGAAAAGGAAGTCTTTAGAGAGAGTTTAGAGTCTAGGGTTCGGTGTTTAGAGTTGTCTTATGAGGGATTCTTCTAAAAAGAGTTGTAGGAGGAGAGGGAAGTTGAGAGATTGCTTCTTCTCTAGTATTCCAAGAGAGAATTGTGTAGTTGAAAAGATAGAAGGTGACTCAAAGGAACTTTAAGAGATCTGATTGGGGAAGAAACTAAGATAAGTTGTATTTACTTTTCACAGTTTGTATGACTTTGCTTTTATAAATAAAAACATTGTTTTCTTGCATCTTCTTCAAGAATTTTTAAAAGATTTCTTTGTCTTTCTCCTTGCAATGATAAATGGTGAATTGATAGTTTAGATTGGTTTTGTCATAAGAAAGAATAATAATTGTGATGATTTTTCACTTCGTTCAACATTTCTTTCGCTCTGGCCAATTGAATTGTTAAAATATATTGTGAAACATACGATACAAAAGGGCTATGCTTTCTACAATAAAAGTGAAGATTACATTGAATGTCCATGAATGAGTGATGTAGTTCATGGGGGTTGGGTAAAAACAAATAGGGAAATATGTTTGTTCGCCGTAGAATTGGAGATTTTAGGGTGACTGACTAAAATCCTCAATTTGGTCATAGTGTTTGGAAAATAAAGCTAGAGTTAGCCTTCAGGCGAAAGATAGTGGGAGCTCTAGAGTGAGAGTCAGTTTCCTCCCGACTTTATAACTTAGAATTTTATTTAAATTGAAGATTTATTTTAGGAGAATTAAAATTAATCTTAGCATTATTTCATTATGTAAAATTACACAAAAATAATTTAAAAAAATTTAGAAAAATAAAAAAAACATTGAAAAGCCGAAAAAAGAAATAAAAACTCGAAAAATAAATAATATATTATTATTAATTTTAAGACAATTAAGTTTTATTTTCTAAAATTTTTACTTTGTACATGCATAGTTCTGGATCTAAAGGTTTAGCGCCATGTGATTCGAAATTAGAACAAACTATAAGAAAAATTAAAAAACAAAAAGGACTTCAGAATTTTTAAGAAATGACAAACACATCACAAAATAACATTGAGATTCAAACTGCTGAAAATGAACATCATAATTTTCAAAAACATTTAAGAGATTATGCAAACCCTACAATAGATGAAATTCATTTAAGTATTCAAACCGCTGTTGTAGAGGCTAACTCATCTGAACTTAAACCTGCAATTATACAAACGATACAAAACAATCAGTTTAGGTGTACATCATCAGAGAATCCAAATTTACATTTAGCAAATTTCTTAGAACGGTGCGCTATTTTTAAATATGATGGCATATCAAAAGATGTCGTCAGACTTAGACATTTTCCTTGTTAATTAAGGGATAAAGCTAAGATGTGGTTAAATTCGTTAGCACCTGGATCTGTTAAAACTTGGGAGATTTAGAAAAAAAAATTTTGGCTAAGTACTTTTCACCTTAAAATATTGTTAAGCATAGAAATGAAATTACTTCTTTTACTCAGTATGAAGGAGAGTCAATCTACCAAGCATTGGAAAGATTTAAGGAACTAATTAAAAAGTGTCAACATCATCCTTCTTCAGACTGGTTAATCATTAAAAGTATTTATAATGAGTTAGTAGGATCCATTCAATCTACTATAGATGTTGCAACTGGAGGTTCATTAATGTCTAAACCATTCGATAAAAATTATTCATTAATTAAAGATATGACTACAAATATATTTCAATATCCCTTTGAAGGATAAACCCAAAAAAAGTAGCCAGTATTCAAGGTAATGATGATATTTCAAAGGTTTCATCTCAAGTTGCAACATTATCTAGGAATATAACCAAATTCGAATGAATTATTCTCCCACACCTCATATTATTTAATAAAATTCATTAAGTTAACTGATTGATTCTCAAACTTCATTAGAAACTATATACGCTATTAATACACGCAATAAACTATATTCTAAATATTACAACCTAGGTTAGAAACACCATCCTGATTTTAACTGGAACAACAATTCTAGTGGTTCCAGTCAATAATGGGGGAGCAATGAAGCAAACCCATAAAGAAACTGGAACAATCAGGGTAGTGCTAATTATAGACCTAATTATTCTCCTGGATTTAGTAGTAATCAACAGGTTAAGGAGAAGAAGTTTTTTATAGAAGAAGTGGTGTTACAAATAGGCAATCAATTATAAAGTCAAAGTGTTGCTAGTCAAAACATAGAGAATCAACTGGACAAATTGCTAACGCACTTAGTAATAAGCATAAGAGAAATTTTCCTATTAATGCTGAGATCAATCCTAAAGATAAAAATAAAGATCAAAAGCAAGCTAAAGTTGTCCAACTAAGAAGTGGAAAGGAATTAAATGTTTCAGTTCAAAAAATGATTGAAGTTGAGAGATAAAATAAAGAAACTAAAAAACTTGAAAAAACTAATCCCAAGGATATAGATATCAAAAGTTGTATTGGTTAATGTGGAAAAATTTATCTTCCTTATTGATTTCATTGTGTATGATATGGAAGAAGATAAAGAAATTCCTTTAATTTTGGGAAGACCTTTCCTTGCTACTGGATGTGCAATGATAGATGTGCAAAAAGGAGAATTAACCATGAAAGTTAATGATCAGCAAGTTACATTTAATGTGCTCAAATCAATGAAGCATCCTGATAAAAAAAATATGGTAAATTTTACGGAATGGACATTTTTAATTATATGATTGTTAATCATTTCCAAGAACGAAGTGAAGTCATATAAGATCAAAAAATGAAGCGTACTAGATTAGAAAGAACTAAAGAATGAAACAGAATGTAATTTTGAGGATGAATTAAATGAGATAAACACCAAAGATTCAAATTAAGTTCAAAAAAACTTTGAAATAAATATTTGATTCTTTCTATTGAAAAACTCCCTAAACTTGAGATGAAGGTTCTACCTATTCATTTAAAGTATGTATTTTTTTGGGAACTCATCTACATTACTAGTTATTATATCCTCAGATTTGACCGTAGATCATGAAGAAAAATTATTGGATACATTAAAAAATCATAAGAAATACTTTGGATGGACATTAGCTGATATTAAAGAAATCAATCCTTCAATTTGTATGCACAGAATTTTGATGGAAGATAGTCATAAGCCAGAGGCTAATCCTCAAAGGAGATTGAATCCTATAATGAAAGAAGTTGTTAAGGAAAAAATATTAAAGTTGTTTTAAGCTGGAATTATTTATTTGATTTCAGACAGCTCTTGAGTTAGTCATATTCATTGTGTTCCAAAGATAAGATGTGTGACTGTAATTGTAAAAGAAAGGAATGAATTAATTCCAACAAGTTACTAGATGGTGAATTTGTATTGACTGTTGAAAATTAAACCTTGCTGCTATGAAAGATTACTTTCCTTCACATTTTCTGGATCAAATGTTGGATAGACTTATCTTTTCTTTTTGGAAGGATATTTTGAATACCACCGAATACATATTGCTCCCTGGGATCAAGAAAAGACAACATTTACTAGTCTATATAAGAATTTTACTTTTAGGAGAATGTAATTTGGATTATATAATGCACCTGCAAATCACAAAGACGAATGATGTCAATTTTTTTATTTAACTAAGAAATGAATTGAAGTTTTTATGGACAATTATTCAGCTTTTAGAACCTTTTTCAAATCATATTTAGATCCCTTAACAATGTTTATAAAATGTTTTGAAGAAACAAACCTTGTTCTCAACTGGGAAAAATGCATAATTACAGTTGCAGGAGGAATTGTGTTTGGACATAAGATTTCTGAGAAAGGTATGGAAGTATATACAACAAAAATTCAATTTTTTGCTGAATTACCACCTCCTACAAATGTGAGAGGAAGTAGAATTTTTATAGGATATGTTGGTTTCTATAGACGTTATATTAAAGATATTTCAAAAATTTTCAAGCCTTTATGTCATCTTTTGTAAAAAGACACTAAATTTGATCTTAGTGAAGAATATTTGAGTGCCTTCAATTTATTAAAAGAAAAATTAATCATTGCATCTATTATTGTCTCCTGATTAGAAAAATCATAATGAATTAATTTGTGATGCCAGTGACTATGCTATAGAGGTTGTTTTAGGGCAAACATACGATAAAACTTTTAAAGTAATATACTATAATAGTAAAAACCTTGATGAAGCTCAATTTAATTACGCTACTACTGAAAAAAATTTATTAGCCATAGTATATGATTTTGCTAAATTCAGATCTTATCTTATTGGAGCCAAATGTATTGTGCATAATGATCATTCTGCTATTATTGACCTCACTTTTGGTTGAGGTCTAGTATCTCTTTAGAATAGCCTAGGGTCTAGCCATAGGACTCTCCTGGTGACTTTCTTAGAAGACTAGTCATGGAACCCTCCCCATAGAAATTCAAAACTCTTCTTGCTTCACTAGGGGTTTTCATATGCTTAAGGCCTAACCTCCACCTTTTGGTAGGAAAAAGGCAAGCATAAGGAATCCTAGGGGAAGTCTCCTATAGGTGGTCAGAGCTTAGGATTTTCCCTGAGGGAGGTCTGGACTTCACCACTCACATGCACACATTTCACTAAACCTTTAGAAACTCATGTAGATGGTTCTTCTCAACTCTTGTCATCAGGCTAGGGTTTGACTAGTAACAATACATAGAGGAACAAATGTGAGTGACTCTTGGTCCATAGCTCAATTCAAACCATCTCATGACATTCATCTCAAACCAAGCTTCAATTTTCTAAAATTTCAAACATTTGGCCCCTGACCTCCCAATATGCCCTAAATTACCCAAAATTCTTCAAATTCACCAAAATCACCCAAAAAATAATTCCAAGATATTCATTACCACTCAAATTGACCATCCATGACCAAAAATTCCTAAATTTCCAAAAATACCCCCCAATACCCTCAAAATACCTAAAATACCCTTTTAGCAAAAAAAAATCTAAAAATTCCAAAAAATTCTCCAAAAATTCCATAAAATCTTAAAAATTCCCAATTTCATTTTATTCAACTACACCATAAGCCAACTTTGTCAATTTAACCCAATTTAAATAAATAAAAACCTCAATTTGGCCTATGTGGCCCAAAAGTGCCCAAATCAAACCCAATCTTGACTCAATTGACTAAAATCTTGGCCAATTTCAATTCTGAACTTCAATTTGACATCCCCAATATCAATTTAAACAAAACACATTTGAATATGATTCCACTTGAAATCAAAAATCCCCAATTTTGCCTAAATAATCTAAAATCCCCTAAATAAACCCAATGTCAATCAATTCCTCCCAAATTTCAATCCCAAACTCTTTATAACACCTCTTTAAACTGAATTGGATAATCAATTGTCCGCAATTTGAGCTCAAGTCTTACCCAAATCCATTTTGGACTAAAACCCCCAATTTTGACCTAAATTGAACACATGTCCTAAATTCACCAAATTGACCCTCCAAACTTTGTCAAAACCATTTCATATCTTCATGAAAAATCTTTGAGACAACCATATCTACACTATTGTTGAAGACCTCTGGACATCATTCCCACTCAAACTCAAGATAACTTTACCCAAATCCAATATGGTCCAAAATAATCAAAAATCCTATTCATACCAAAATTGAACTTCCAAATGAGCTAAAAACCACATTGTGTCTTCATGAAATATCTTCATTACAATCATACGGACAATATTGATCAAGGCACTTGGGCTTCATTCATGCTCTAACCCAAGTTAAGTCAACCCAAACCCAAATGAACCTAATTGAACTAATATTTCAAATCAAACCAAATTAAACAAAATTAACCAAATTAACCTCATGGCATCCCTAATATATATATATATATATATATATATATATATATATATATATATATATATATATATATATATATATATAATAAAAATAATAAAAATAATAAAAATAATAAAAATAATAAAAATAATAAATAAATAAAATAAAAATAAAAAATATATCTCTCCCTCATCTCTCCCTCACCTCTCCCTCACTTCTCCCCTCACCTCCTCCTTACCTTCACCATATCTCCACCTCACCTCCTCCTTATCTTCCCCACTCCACAAAACCGTGAGCCCCTCCAACAAAATCCCCACCATCCCATAGTTACACACTTACTCACTCACTTCCTACTTTTACTCACTTCACACCTTTTTCACTCACTCACTTCCTCTCCTAGCCGTGAGCCTCCCTTCCCCTTCTTCTCCTTCTTCCAAGCTAGCCACACTTCACCACAACACCACCCAAATCCTCCTAGCCGTGAGCTCCATCAAGGGCTTCTCCAAGGTTTCTTCCATCACTCCCTCAAAGGCAAGGTAATCTCCTCCCCCTCTCTTTACTTTTTCTTTTGTTTCAAAATTTCTTTAAAAAAAAAAAAAACAAAAACAAAAAAATGGCATCATCATGTTTAACTTAAAGATCTAAATCACATATACATGTATTTTCTTTAAAGTTCTTCCTCTACATAGGTTTTCAAAAATTATGTGTTAATTATCATTTCTTTTACAAATCTTCATGCTATTTAAATGTTTCCATGCTTAGGCTTAGGAATTCCTTTTTATGCAAAGTTATTTAGCTATTTAGCTATTTTAAATCTTTCCAAGTTTAGCCTTAGGATTTCTTTTTCGTGCAAATTATCTAATTAATTATGTTAACTAGTTTAAATATTTACAAATCTACCACCTAATTTTTATTATCTTGAAAAATAAATTTTAAAATTTAAAAGAAATAATATATCATAAAGGAAATAAAATAAAAGTGAAAAGAGAAATAAACATAAGGATAAAATAAAAATAAAACAAAAGAAAATGAAATAAAAATCTAAAAAAAACATAAGTGATATAGTAATTGTAAATTTAAATAAATTAAATAATATCTTTACTAAATTTTAACTAAAATAAACTATACTAAATCTAAAATAACTATATTAAATTTAACTACTAAAATAACTATAATAAATGTAAATAATATAACCATACTAAATTTAATAACTTTACTAAATAATAGAACTACACTAAATTTAAATAATATAACTACACTATATTAAATTTAAATAAATACTACTAAAATATAAATAACTAAATGAACAATAATGATATATGAATAATAACAATATATAAATAATAAAAAATAATGTGATAAGAATAAAATAAATAACTATAAACTTAAATAGATAATGAAAATATAAGAAAATGATAATAATAATAACTAAAATAATAATTATAAATATAAATAAATAACAAAAATAAGTAAGTAAAATGTCATTCTTTTTAAATTAATGTAAATTTAAATATATATGTAAATAATAATTTTAATATATAATAACCTAATATAAATGATAATAACTTTATGAATAATCAAGGAGAGAGAAAATGAAAAGCTTTACAATTAAGTAAATAATAATATAAATGATAAATAAATGATATAAATAATAAACTTAACTATACATCTAAATAATAACAATAATAAATTACAAGAAAAATAACTTATAAATTCAATATATTAAATGATAAGAATATAAGGGATAATAAAAATAAATAACACACATATATATATAAATAAAATAAAAATAATTTAAATAATATAAATAAATAATAAATTAAAAAAATATAAAATAAATTGAATTAAAAATAATAATTTAAATTAAATTAAATCAATTAAATTGAATTAAATTAAACTAAATAATAATGTAAATAAATAATAAATTAAATTTAAATTAAATAAATTAAAGTTACATAAAACCAAAAATAAATAAAAACTAAATAAATTAAATTAAATTAAATTAAATAATAATATAAATAAGTGATAAATTAAAATAAAATAAATTAAATTAAATTAAACTAAATTAAATTTAATAAATTAAATTAAATTAAACTTATTATATTGAATTAAATAATAATAAATAATAACCTAAAATTAAATAATAATAAATAAAATAAATAAATGAAAATCGAAAAATTAAATTAAATTAAATTAAATAATAATATAAATAAATAATAAATTAAATTAAATTAAATAAATTAAATCAAGCTAAATTAACATTAAATAATAATGTAAATAAATAATAAATTAAATTAAATTAAAATGTTAATTAAATTAAATTAAATTAAATTAAAATGTTAATTAAATTAAATTAAATTAAATTAAGCAATAATGTAAATAAATAATAATTTATACTAAATTAAATTAATTAAATTAAATAATAATAATTAAATGAAAACCAAAAATAATAATTTAAATAAATAAATATTAAGTAATTATAAATTAAATAAAAATTAAATTCAATTAATAACAATTAGTTAAATAAATAAATGTTAATAAAGTAAATAAATCACAATGAATTAAATAAGATAATAAAATAAATAAATAATAAAGATAATAATAATTTTAATTACAAATAAAAGATAATAATTTTAAATAACACATAATAAAAATAACAAAACACATAAATAATAAATAACAATAATAACATAAAATGATAACACATAACAAAATAAACAATAATAAAATAATAAATAACAATAAAAACATATAAATAACATAACAATTACACAACACAACAATCACAACATACAACAACAATCCCGACCACATTACAATACCAACACGATAACAATCAAACCTAGGATAGGCCTCCTGAGGCATGGTTTATTTTTCCCTTTATAAAGACCTCTAGGAAATCACAACTTGGTGTAAAAAACATAATAAGAATACCCTTATGCTTAGTGAATGCATGGAGTAACCCAAATTTTACCTGATGTCCACACAATCTTCCCAATTCACATTCCAAACTCAAAGTTCCTAGCTCTAAAAACAAACCAAAAAAAACCAAAATCAAACTAAACCCAAACCAAAACCAAAAAAACAAATCCAAACACAAACCAAATCCAAACACAAACTCAAGCAAATCTTCCACAAATAAAATCGCAAACTCTTCACAGCACTCCCATAAGTCAAAATCAAACTACCAATTGCCACCAGTCCAAATCCAAACCACACCTAAACCCATCTGCCCCAACCTACCCCGAACACCTGTGTTCATTAAGCATATGGGTATAGGTAGGATGAGTTGTTAAGCAACATAACAAGTCTAAATGAGCCTGAGACTTTTCACAAGGCGTGAGAGGGAAGCATGGACCTGCAAGCTTTTCTGACCTTTTGGATACCTCAGAGGTCTATTAAACTTAATATGTCTGCTTAACGAAACCATCCTCAATTAAATTAACAAAGTTCATTGAAACACAACATAGAAATTTACATAGACATCATAGGACTTGCTAGACAACCAGGATCTTAACATAGACATCATAGGACTTGGTAGACAACTAGGATATAAACATAGACATCATAGGATTAAGTAGTTACTACTTGTTAGTCCTACTTCTTCATGTGTTTCTGGCATGCTTTAATTTCTGCAAAATTATAAACACATACATGCAATGCAATACTAAAGTTTCAGCTGGGAATGACGAGAAGACCCTACCAGGTACGCTTTTATTTTATTGAGATTTATTTTTCCTGCACTGTACTTTACCTTTCTTGCATGTTAAATAAGAATGTCACCCTGCATGAAAACTGAAAACCTTTAGGATAGTCACAAAATTGAAACCCAAAACTAAATTAAAAGTTACAACAAGAAAAAATTCACCGCAACAACATTCAAAAGATAAAACAACTCAAAATTTAATCACAAACAGAACAACCAAACTACAACTGCAACTAAATTAAAACGTCTCGTTGGATGATCGGGAATACCTCGGATGATGTAACCCATGTGTTGCAAACGGGATTTCCCACGGTCTGAATGAAAGTGTGGAACTCATTCAGTTGAGTTTAGCAAATTCATCTGGACTAAGTGAATCCGATGAAAATAATGGTACCGGGATGACGGAACAGTGGGATCTTAATCGGTTCTGTTTAATCAACTTTAAGATTTTTTTTAATTACAACACTAAAACACTTGGATTCTAAGACTTTTCTAAACTAAAACACTTCTCTCACCTCTTGATTTTCACCTTCTAAAACTGAACCTCTACAACGACAAAGGAGCTTGGAGCATAGTGGGCAGCACGACCATCTTCTTCAACAAAAACTGAGTCTACAATAGCAAAACAATTCCTTAGTTCAAATAAGCAACTAGCTATAGGACTTCGAGGTATTTGCCCAGTGCAAAGTAAACCCTCATCTCATCTTTTAGGCTTTTGCACCCGGTGCATTATAAGCCCTAACTCGTCTAGGTTTCCGAGGTTGTCATCCCGATATGACATAAACCCTCACATTTTCCAGGCTATTCATATGATCAACATCAAATAAATGTAAGCCCTAAATAATAAAATTGGCAGGATAAAATAAAAATTAAATCTTTTCCTAAACTGAGCCAAACAATAGGATAGCTTAGGGAATCATCGGGATTCTTCTTGAATCTGTGTTCTTCCCCTAGTCTACTTTTCCTTTGGACTCTGTTAAAATGAAATGTTCTGAAATTTGAACCATTCACCAATTGAATTCTGTTAATCACATTTCGTTGAAAGAAATCCTTAACTTTGGAAGTTGTGAATATAATTATTTCCTGATCTTTATTAAGAGTTTTCTTAGGTGACTTCGGTTGTCTAAGATGTAATTAACTATAGGGGCTTGCCCTTATAGGAAACCTAAAAGAACCCAGGTTAATATAAACCCCATTTAATTCTCTTATATTAAATGGGGGAAATTGTCGGCAAACATACAGGTTTCACAGACCAAACGGATGTCAAACTTTTCCTTAGTTTATTTGATTGAGCCTCATCCTCAAGTTTTGTGTTCATCCTTTGGGATATATACAAAGCTCGGGGTATAGTGCTCTTTCATTCGAACTTTGAAAAATATGAGATCAGTTTGACTCCACATTTTTCTAAACTAAATTATAATTAAATTAAAATTTTCCTTCTGAAGTGGGCGATGGGACTTTGATTCCAGCGACTGACAGCTTCTAATGGGCAAGCCCAACTAAAACGTATATTTAAAACTTTTTATATGCCGACAGCTTCTGGCGACTCCGCTAGGGATAGAGTTTCTCTCTTCATAAAAATCAGGAAATACTATATTCATATATCGGTAATGTACTCATGTCTCTCATGAGCCAAATTATCATTCTTCCGTTGACATACTTTACCCATTTCTTTCTTGGGAAAGTATGATCAACTCTCCTGGATTTCAACATCATCTGTTTAGCCACTTCTAAATAGAGAGGTTCAGGGATCCTTAGGATTTTCTTTTTTATCTTGTGGGGTTAGACCCCCCAAAAGGTGTGTTGGTGGACTAATTCTACTTGGGCAATGTGCGTTGTAAAAAGGGATCCTCAGCAGGGTCCTTTGCTTCAACTTTTTCTTCTGCCTCTTGGATTTAATTTTTTGCCTTCGGCAAGTTAATCCACTTTTAAAATTCTAAATATCATTTAAAACGAACACATGAAAATCTAAAAGAAGATAAAAGAAAAAGAAAAACAAAATGTGATATGAGAAAATAATAATATATTAAATGAAATCAAAAATTTTACCCAGTTCACAGAACGATCTTTTTTCATAGTGTTCATACTATGATGACAAGGTCTTTGGCCCTTCGTAAATTTTGGAACGTTTCTTTTCATAGTCGAAATGTCAACCCCTTCATGGACTTTCTCCTACGACCTGCCCTCTTCCCGTGAGGCTCGTCTCGCAGCACCGTTGATTTAGTTTGGAGCCGACTTCAGTGAGTTTGAAGTCGTGCTTGGAAAAGCCCCGTTCGTGGTCCTAAAAGTTGCCACCCCCGAAGTACAAGAACCATCTGTCGAATCCGATCTGAACTCCCATGAAGACTTCCCTTCTGCTAAGAAGGTGAAGATGATTGTTGTCCCCATCAAACCAGTTGGCTCCGTAACAAGGAGAGTCGTCACCTCTATTGCTTTCGGCTTCGCCATTACAACACCTACTTCCCTGTCTGCTAAAAGGAAGAAAATTCTGCACGAGGAAGATTCTGACAAATCCTTCCTTGCTTTGCCGTCTGTCTTTGAGATTGGTTGAAGTTCCAGGGTTCCCCCGTTGACCAAATCCCAAAGGAGGAATCGCAACCGGAAGCTTTGCGGGGCCGTCAGGGCACAAGCTGCAAATATGACAGTGATTGATGAGATTCCTCAGCAGGAGGAACTCGGTTTACCAAATATCTCTCCTCTCCTCTGAGGTAGTAGGTTCCACCCGTTAGCTGGTACTACTGGAAATGAAAGTCTCCATAGGATTGTCGCTGCGCTTCCAGCACTGCAAATTCATGATGAGGAGGGAAAGAAGCCCACACCCATCACTCGAGCTCATACTCTTCTACGGAGATTGGCCAAATTAGAAGGATGTTCTGTCGCCAAGCTTCTTAAAAGAATGGGATGTGCAATATCCCCAGAAGTGAAAGAGGAAATTTTGAAATTGGAAAGGCCTAGCTGGGTTTCTTTCAAGCACCGTTTAGGAAAGCATGTTGAGACAACTACCACCGATTCGATACCCGCAATACGAAGATCAGTCAAGTCTCGGCTAGGTCCAAGAATGCCACCCAAGGAACTCCCGAGGAAGAAGAGAGGATTACTTTCCTCTGTACATGGTCTGCACTCTAGGGAGCACACTTCCTCTCTTGGTCCTGATGTCCCCACTGAGACATTCCGTCTCGAGGCATCAATTGTCGAGAGAAGAGTGTGGTTACCGAAAGTCGCTGCACCTGTCCACTTCAAGAAGTCTACAAATCATCAAATGGATTATAAGTCCGGCACTCCTATCGTCACCACTCCTGTTGCTCAGAGTCAATGGCAGAAGAAGGGTCGATGGAGGATAGAATTCAGAAACTTTGTGAAGAGATTTCAGAGTTAACTAGGGAGCAAGGATTGGAGGTCGATAACGAGGATTCCCACCTGTCAGATTACTTGGATGATGAATTCATTGAAATCAACATGGTCGATACCAGGGCCACAGCGTCTGCGCGTGAAGCTCCTCGTGGGGAGGACGCAATAGAAGAGCTTCAAAGAGCCGTGTCCGCTAAAGATGAAATGATCAACCAATTGGAAAAGAGAATGGAGGAGATGACAGCCGCTATGACTACCATTGCCACATTGCATGGACAATCTCGACTCACGTCCGACAAAGATCTCCGTAAATCAATCGGCTCGAGATAATACACATTGCCGATGAAAAAAGAGAGGTCGCCTCTGCCAATGAGAATGAGCTTCCAAAGAAAGATTCAACCTCGAGTCTACCAGAAAGGATCTTAAGCAAATCATCAAATAGCAAGTTCGGGAGGCCTTGGCCCAGTCCAAAGGCGGAGCATCAGTTTCAAAGGGTAGACCCTACCCGGAGGAATTTGATGTTGTACCTTACCCCAAAGGCTTCATGCCACCGACCTTCAAAACGTTCGGCGGAACAGGAAACCCTCGGCAGCATATAGCGCACTTCAAAGCCAGCTGTTGTAATACATGAGGAAGTGAAGCGCTATTGTTCTATCAGTTTGTCAGCAGCCTGTCGGGAATAGCTTTCGATTGGTATGCTGAAATTCCTAATGGATCAGTAAAGACTTTCGCAGAAATGGAAAGCATGTTTGTGAAGAGATTCGCCGGTGCTCAACGTCATGTCACCATAGGAGATCTCGTGGTAAAACGTCACAAGCCCGACGAGATTTTGGTTGACTACATCTTGAGGTGGAGAAACTTAAGCATGAAATGCGAACCTCAACTACAAGAACAGCACGCGATCGATATACTACTCAAGAGTATTCACGGTCCGGTAGCTTTCATGCTTAAGGGTTTCACGATCAAGTCCATTGAGAAACTGCTCAGCAAGGCCAGCAGCTTTCAGGAAGAAATCAAGCACATGGAGCCTGCAGAAAAGACTTAGAAAACAAAACCAGCAAAGGCTTATGAGAAGAGATCTGGCGTAGTGGTCGCGATCGATAAAGGAAAGCAACCGATGATGATTCAGACCGAGCAATCACCTCGACAGACGATCGGCCTCTCAACCGTACTGGACGACCTCGTCCACCGGAGAATAATCAGCCCGATCAGCAACAGCAGAGACCATACAGGACAAACGGGAGACCAGTTCCTACAATATCAGAACGACTACACAGAAACTACTCTTTTAAAGATGATGCGATAGCAAAGATGTTCAAGAATCTGCTGAAGAAGCCCGAGTTCAAGTTACCCAAGCCAAAAAAAGCCAAAAGAGGTGAATAAGAAAAATTAGCCCAACTTCTGTCCCTATCACCGGATGCTTGGACATACAATTGAGAACTGCTTAAGTTTCAAGGATTGTCTTGAGTGGAATTACAAAGAAAGAAATATAATGATACCGAAGGACTGTTTGAAGGAGCCTGAAAAAGGTTCTATAAATGTAATTTCAGCTGAGCCAATCTCTCCGCTTGACCCATATGCCAGTAAGGGTGGATTGAGTGCAATTTGGAATGAGCTCAAGAAGGTCCTGGATCAGATTCAGTCTGCTCCAAAGAAAGCCTCTGTCTGGAGTCCACCGCCAGCACAGTCCAAAATGAAAGCTTCACAGAGGAAGCTACCACGACGAGAATGGAGGAAGAAAGAGATCGTGAGCGAGATTAAAGACGATAGCGCGAAGGATAGGATAGAGGCTGCTCCCGTTATACTGGTTGTCTCAGATTCAGGGGTGAAGTCCCTCGAACCCTTGACTTTGTATCATTATCTTTGTACCCCTTCACGGTCTCGTAATAATGATATGAATGATGTTGGCTACATTCTTACTGTCTCTAGTGATGACAAAACTAATCACAACCTATCTAACCCTGATTTTGATTCCCAAAATGATCCTCAAATCATATTAACTTCCAGCAAAGATAAAGAAGACATCGACAACACCGGCTACGACAGTACAAGAACTGAGGAGCCAGTCCTCGAGTGCAAAGGAGCTCCACTTGACATCAGTTTGGACTTCTCAGATACAGAAGGACCTCTGGGTCCAGAAGAAGAAGAAATAACGGAAGTGCATTTAAGGAGTGGCAAGGTGCTACCTCTGAGAACAACTCCAGTGGACACCAGCAACTGAAGAAATAAAAGTTCGAAATGAAGTTGAAGACCCAAATAAAGTGGATTACAACGTGTTAGCTCATCTCAGGAAGTTGCCGGCCAAACTAAGTATTTACGATTCTCTGATCCTGTCAAAGGAGATGAGAGAAAGTTTGATCAAGGCTCTACTTGATCCCGACATTTGCTTAGCGCAGTTGGGTAGCACATCCTCAGATGGAGTTTTCACCATAAAGGAACAGCCTGGTGTAACTTTCACCGTCGAAGATTTGCTTACTCGGCATGACTCGATCACAATCGTCCACTCTACATTTCTGTCATCATCGGCAGATTCGTGCCTTCTAGAGTCTTAGTAGATCCTGGAGCGTCGCTCAATATAATGAGTCTACGGACGTTAGCTTACTTAGACATCGACCCCCGAGAGCTTTCAATGGATAAAATGATGTTAAGAGGTTTCAATCAGAAAGGAGAAAGAGCCCTCGGATCTATAACGCTGCAAATGAAAGTTGGGAATCTCGTAACAACTGCAAAATTCCATGTCATCGATGCAGATACTTCGTTCAATACCCTACTTGGTCGACCGTGGCTCCATGAGTACAATATGGTCCCGTCGTCGCTTCACCTGTGCATCAAATACTACAAATATGGACAAGAACATTGCATTAAAGGGGATCTACAGCCGTTTTCAATACATGAAGTAGGCATCCATGAAGACGCCGCTTACTATACTCCTCTGAAGAAAACAGTATTTTCAAGAGACATAGTGATAAGCAAAATTGAAGACTCAAAGGATATACAAGGACGAGTCTGTATGGCTCTAGTTCAACAATCTCATACCGCTCCTTCTCAACGAGTTGGTAAAAGTTCTTTTAGCCCACGCATCCGAGGTCGAGGCTGGGGACATGGTCGAGGAAGAATTTCTCAGATTGTTGAACAGACGAAGCCAACAATCAACATCGACATGGAGGGAAGCTCCGATGAAGATAAAGACACAATGATGATAAGTCAGAAGAAGCCTCAGTTCGAGATCTCTCTGAACAACGAAGCAAAGGATGAATACAAATCGATGTACGATCGGATTAACCACTATGTTCATGCCATGACCCTTACTCCGATCCATTCTCAAAAGGTAGAGAGTATAGAGGTCAAGGAAGTTCATAACGATGGCTTTAAATCGATCAAGTTTTACAAAGCTTTCCCTTCTACTTCTGAACCTTGTGTAATTCTTGAAGAAAATGACTCAAATGAATTAATGGAATTACCTTTTTGGCTACTTCTCGTAGTGTGTACAAAAGTTAATTCAACAAGGATATGTGTCAAAGAAAATGCTAAAAGATAAGTTATAATCGTTCGAAAAATTATGGAATGTAAAAGGAAAGAAACTCAATTCGAAAAAAGGTCTAAGGTTTGGTACGCTCGGACCCGTCGATGACTCAAAACTTTGCATGGTTGTTACTAGTCAGTCAAAAGAAGATTGCCTGGACATTCAAGATGATTATGAAGATCAGCCAATAGGCGATGCTCCGCCAAAATTCGAAGAAGAAATCAAATCAACAGTCGATGAATTAAGAGAAATCAATCTTGGGACTGAGGAGCAGCCCCGACCGACTTTCATAAGTTCGTTACTCAATGAAGAAGAGGTTGCAGACTTGGTCAGGTTACTATCATAATTCAAAGATTGCTTCGCTTGGAGCTATGACGAAAGGCCAGGACTGTCTCCGGCAGTCCCAGTTCACCACCTCGGAGTGGATATAATGTGATGTCAGTAAAGCAAGCTCCCAGAAGGATGCACCTCAAGATAGAACAGCAAGTTACAGCAGAAATCAAGAAATTAATAGACGCTAATTTTGTCTGAAAAGAACAGTATCCGACGTGGTTAGCTAATGTTGTGCCAGTGAAAAAGAAAAATGGACAAATCTGAGTGTGTGTCGACTTCAGGGACTTAAACAAAGCATGTCCAAAAGATGAATTCCCGTTGCCGATACCGGAACTAATGGTGGACATCGCGTTGACACATGAAACTTTCTCCTTTATGGATGGGTCTTCAGGGTACAATCAGATCAAGATGGCACCAGAAGACGCAGCGCTAACAGCTTTCAGAACTTCGATCGGGATTTACCGCTACTTCGTGATGCTGTTTGGACTGAAGAACACAGGAGCTACATACCAAAGAGCAATGACGAGGATCTTCAATGACCTCATTCACAACCAAGTGGAATGCTATGTGGATTATTTGGTCGTCAAGAGCAAGATAAGAGGAAACCACCTATATGATTTTAGGATCGTATTTGAATGATTACGACAATATAATCTGAAGATGAATCCCTTAAAGTGCACTTTCGGCGTCACCTCTGGGAAATTTCTAGGATTCTTTGTCCGTCATCGGGGAATCGAAATCGACCCAGAGAAGATTAAAGCCATCTTAGAAATGCCTCCCCCTAAAACCTAGAAACAACTACGTTCATTTCAAGGAAAACTGGCATATCTGAGGCGCTTTATATCTAATATGTCAGTAGGTGTCAGCCTTTCTCGGCATTAATTATAAAGGATGCCAAATTTATTTGAGAAGAAAAGTGCCAGCAGGCTTTCGAAGATATTAAATGATATCTAACGACACCTCCTGTTTTAGTAGCATTTATCCTTGGTAGACCGTTGATACTTTATACCGGGGCGTTAGATGAGTCTCTCGGAGCTCGACTTTCCCAAGTCAATGATGAGGGTATAGAGAATGCACTCTACTACTTGAGTCGACGTCTAATACCTGCGGAGGTAAAGTATCATTCTATCGAGAAACAATGTCTAGCTTTGGTTTTTACCACTCAAAAGCTCAGACATTACATGTTGTCTCATAAAGTCAACCTGATTTCGAAGGTTAATCCTTTGCAATATTTGATGACCCGATCAACGATTTCCGGACGCTTAGCAAGGTGGTCAATGATATTATTGCAATTCAATATAACCTTTATACCCCTTCGCGCTATCAAAGGGCATATTCTTGCAGATTTTCTCGCAGCGCACCCACTGCCAGCTGGGTCCCCGCTCAATGATGAGTTACCAGATGAGTAGATACTACAGATAGAAGATCCCAATGCTCAACGTTGGGAAATGTACTTTGATGGAGCGTAATCAGCTCGAAAAGATAAAGAATCGGGAACAGTTATACCAGGCAAAGCAGGAATTGGATTAATCTTCGTGACACCAGATCGGGCCATGCTTAGGTTTCTTACCACTTGATAGAGCCGTGTACCAATAATGAAGTAGAGTATGAAGCCCTAATCACTGGCTTGGAATGAGCAATACTAATGGATATAACGGACATTGCCATTTATGGCGACTCACAGCTCGTCATCCAGTAACTGACAGGACAGTACAAAATTCTAAAACTGAGATTAGAAGAATACCACCGGTATACGATAAAGTTACTCGAGCAAATGCCGAATGTGATATTCTATAGGATTCCTCAAGCAGACAATGCCCATGCGGACGCTTTAGCAAAACTCACTAAAGAATTGGCTTGTCCACCCAAAGATTCTATAGATATTACAGTACAAGGACGTCAGGTGTTCTCTCAGATCGACCTCGACAGTCTACATGAAATTGAAAAAGAAAAGACAGTTATTGCAGTGGCAGAAGATACAGAAGATTGGCGTCAGCCATTAATGGAATATTTACAAATCAGAGATATTACAGTACAAGGACGTCTGGTGTTGTCTCAGATCGACCTCGACAGTCTACATGAAATTGAAAAAGAAAAGACAGTTATTGCAGTGGCAGAAGATACAGAAGATTGGCATCAGCCATTAATGGAATATTTGCAAATCAGAAAACTACCAGAAGATAAGTCAGTAGCGCACCAGATTCAGAAGAGGGCTTTGTCGTATGCCCTGATCGACAATGTTCTATATAGGAGATTCTTCGACCAGATGTGGCTGAGATGTCTGAGCAGAGCAGAAGTGCAAAAAATTGTCAAAGAAGTACATGCTGGATTGTGTGGTGCTCACCAGTCAGGAGAGAAAATGAAGATGAAAATCAAAAGGCTCGGATACTACTGGCCAGCAATGATCACAGATTGCATGGACATAGCTAAGAGATGTCATCAGTGTCAGGTGCATGGAGTGGTCTTGCATCAGCCTCCGAATGTTCTACACCCAACGATTGCCTCGTGGCCATTCGAGTGCTGGGGTAAGGACATAGTGGGTCCGATAGAACCTCCTTCCTCAAAAGGACACAGGTTTATACTCGCTGCTACAGACTACTTTTCCAAGCGGGCAGAAGCAGTTCCACTACGGGAAGTCACAGCGCAGCAAGTTTTACAGTTCTTCAAGAAACAAATCGTCTGTCGTTTCGGTGTACCGCGTAGAATCATCTCCGATAATGGGTCTGCTTTCAAGAGAACGAAATTCAACAACTTCATCAGAAGACACGGGATAGATTTGAGATACTCGATGATCTACTACCCTAAAGCAAATGGCTTGGCAAAAGCCTTCAATAAAACGCTTGTTCAGATTCTGAAGAAGACGCTCGACGACAATAAAAGAGGATGGCACGAGAAGCTGCTAGAAGCCTTGTGGGCGTACCGGACGATAGTCAGAACGTCGACACAGTCTACGCCGTACGCTCTTGTGTATGGGTCTGAGGCAGTTCTTCCGCTAGAAGTTCAGCTACCGTCGCTCCGGGTTGTCGTTGCCAATCAAATTACATTAGAAGAGAATGCCAAATTACGATTTGCAGAATTGGAATGCCTTGAAGGAAAAAAATTGCTCGCACAGCAGAACTTGGAACTCTACCAAGCGAAGATGATTCAAGCCCATGATAAATTGGTCCGCCCGAGGTCGTTCAAAGTTGGTGACCTCGTACTCGTTCATAGAAGGCCTATTCTTGCACACTGCAAAATAGGTGGAAAATTTGAACTGACCTGGGAAGGACCATTCGTGGTGGAGAAGGTCTACACAGGAGGATCTTACCAGTTGATGGATTCTTAAGGGGATAGAACCATGTTGCCCATCAATGGACGATATTTAAAGAAATATTACGTGACATGAAAGACTGAAAAAAATGATATTCGTTCCAATATAGCTGTAGGGCTAGTGTCTGTGACTTGATCCAAAATTTTGTAATAAAAAAAACTGCATAAAATAAAAGAAATGCTCTTCCCACAAAATGAAAACATGTTTGCTAAATTCTAAATCTAAATTTTATAAAAACATATTAAATAAAATAATGGCATCAAGTTATATGCTAAAACTTGTTTAAGGTAAATGATAATTTGCTTTTGTTCGTGCACAACACCACTCGCTGACATTTCCCCTTGTTTACTTGTGTAGGAAGTGTCGAGCTTTGAGTCGGTGTTTGCTCTTTGATACAACTCCGACCTCACATCTAGAAACGTATACTGAAGCGAACGCAGAAAATGAAGCCAATGAAGAAATTCAGTCGCAGGGAGGTAGGACAAATCTCAGGACATGGGGGCACCGGAGGTTTGGTTGACTCACACCTCCTTACTGAGAGACGTACTCATGTCCCATCCATGATAACCACTCCACAAGGTGATCTGGTTGCCGCATAAGCCGACAGAATTTCGGACGCTCCGTTAGCAAATAAAAGCAGAAGAAATAGAAATCGTCGCAAGCGCCGCCTCCTGGAAAGGATGGAGAGAAGACGGGCTAGGGAGTCAGCCGCTGAGCTACCGCCTATGCCAGAAGAATTTCATCAGCCAGAAATGAAAGAGACCGAGGACAGTTCTCCGCGCATGGATACTGAGCCAGAAACCATCGAGGAGCCCGTTCTGACATGGGATCCAATGAAGGAAGTTTTTACCGAATGCTCGATTTGTAACTCGAGCTTGCCCAGGCTACCTTCAGATATAGGGGCATTTTCAGAATGCCTAGAATGTGATGTTCTACAGCTTAAGGAATACGACACCTTCAAGGCAT